>CM057385.1:105020662-106270662 GCA_030015415.1 Cynopterus sphinx | reverse complement strand
CGAGAGGCCAAAGACCCCCGAGCCCCCGCACGGTCAAGTGGAAGACTGAGGCCCCGGAGCCAGAGAGGGTGGTGATTTCCGCACGACACCATCGCTCCCTTGGCCGAAAGCTAACCTGGCTTCTTCACAGTCGAACCGCCAAAGAGCAGAACTCCGGGCAGTTATTCACCAAGGTCCGCACCGTCCTCCCACCTCGCACCCCTGACTCGAACACCGAGAGCCATCGAACCTTCCGGGCGAGCGGGCCAGGGAGAAGCAAAGGGAAAGGAAACAGGAAGCAGCTTCACCCGGCCGGGCGGAAGTGACGCAACGCGACGGCGCCGAGCGCCCGGAATTTACGTCGTCTCCCTGTAGCGCGTTGGGGGCGGGGGCCCGAAGGGGGCGTGGCCGAAGGGGCGGTGCCGAAGGGGCGGGGCTGAGACCTTAAGACGTACCCGGGCTGCCTGACGCTGGAGAGAACGATCAAGACTTTTCGGCTTCTGCTGGCATTTTACTGTGACCTGGTGTTTCTACTAAGATCAAGTGTCGTTTTCTGTTGCCTGTTCTTGGTTCTACCGAGACTCATTATCAAACTGCCGATTGGCTCATGTTCCCGTCAATCTCCAAGCAGTCAAAAAAACTAGCTGGCCTCAGAGACCGCGGGAACGTGTTATTTGGAGACCCTCGTGCTGAAATGAAGGGTTCTGGAGAAATCCAAGAGATTGGGTGGGTTTCATATATATACATATATATACACATATATACATATATACACACAGAGATATATACATGTGTACATATATATATATACATATACATACATATATATTTATATATAATTTATATATGTGTGTGTATATATATACACATATATATGTGTGTATATATATATATACACACACACATATATATGTGTGTGTGTATATATATATATACATATATATATGTATATATATACAGCCCTGCCTAAGCATTAGAAACACTTGGGGGGAGGGGTTTGGTCGCCTGGAAATCTTTTTTTTGTTTTGTTTTAAAGCGTTCCCCCAACCCTACCTACTTTCTCTCACCCGAGTGTCTAAGGTGCAAACAAAACTGAAAATTACTGAATCTGTGCTTCTTTGGAACAAGAAATTGCCCAGGGGAAAGATAAGAAACAATAAGTAGTTTCTGATGTCAAAACTAGTCTATTTTAAGCTAATTAAGCATTGATTTTTTTTTTTTAGTCAACAACAAACTGCTATTTCCCATTCAATTAAACTAAATGTCTATGTTTTAATGGTAATCAATATAGCTTACCAATAAAAAGCTGGATACCTTGCAGAACTATGTAAAACAACCTAATGACACGAGATAAGGACGCAGATGGAATATTAATTGCTATATCTTTTTAAAAAGATGTAGTGGAATTTAGGCATCTTTGGGAGAAAAAAAAAAGTCAAACCTAATCCACGCTGGATCTCCAATAATGTGAAGACTTCGGTGCCCCTGCCTGCTGGGCCTTAATCATGGATAAATAAGAAAGTAAACAGAAAAGTGTTCATGGTTCCCAGTTCTAGAACACTTTGCCTAGCCTGGCTCGAAATGAACTTCACATGTTTTTAGGTGGAGCAGAAGACTGAACTGTGTTTGGGGACCTGTGAGCTGAAACAAATAGTATGAAATAATGACACTAATTTTTTGATCTCCCTCTTTTGGCTGCTCTATTCTTGGGAAGCCTTCTATCTCTAGAACCATAGAATGGCAAGCAGTGGTTTTTCTAGCTCAAAGTTTGTTAATTAGAGTTTCAAGGGCTATATTTAGCCAATAGACATACTTTGCTTATTTTAGACAGTATTATTTACCCTCCATGGTCAAAAACAAAAACTGAGTAGTTGCCAACATTTAAAACAGAATATTTTGCATAAAAATCCAGATTATCAACTTCTCTTGAAAATGGTGAAGATCTAGTAACACTGCTCTGATATTCTTGCATGGCCACATTGCCTGGAACTGAATAATGCTTTCACTTTTATTTTTGTTTGCTGTAATCCCCACTATTCATTGTCAACCTCCTTAGATTAGTTGAGTTTCATTTGAGTATCCTCACCTGTATACTGTACTGTGATAAATCAATTGCTGATGGTAAATAAAAATAGTTGGTCACCTACCTAAAATTCATTTTCCCTCTCTCACCTCTTAACAGAACACAACCAGGATTTTATTAATGTATCCATTTAGCTCCCTTCATTCTGCATGCCTTGGGGGAAAGATGACTTCACTTCCATCTCCAATGATTGTCTCAATATAATTAGTAAGTCCCATTCCCCAAGCTGAGAGCCTAGTCTTACAAATGAACAGTTTAATCAAGGTTCTTGAGTAGTAGGGCTGAAGCAGTACACTTATGTTCTGAATTTTTTGTTTGAGGCCTGAAATTGTTGAAGCCTCCTTGCTACCCAGATTGATGATGAAGCCAACAGAGAGGTGGGCAGAACTAAGAGAATATTGGGAAAATGGAGCCAGATCAACTGAGAACACCCCTAACTTCGACCCACACTACAGAGTGCTAGAGAAGATATGGAGAAAATAGCAGAACTTTGTAGAACCTTGCAATTTTCACCATATAGATAACTATATTCTCCAGCTACTGGTGAGATCTATATTTTCCAAAAGTGCCAGTCAGCCACCTGACACCTTCCCAATAACCTGTCCTGATCCAAAGAGATAACTTCACCCAGAGACCTGGGAAAATGAAATAAATGAAGGGGAGGATGGAAGAGAACTCTCTCATTGACCACATTCCTCATTTCTGACCAGCCATCACCTTTTCGCCATCTTGAGAGAAAAAAGAATAGCCCTCAAAAATTAAGATTGGCCTCACTCATAAATGACAGAACATATTCTCTAAACCAAGGCTTAAAGTTTTATATCACTTACCTTTGAAAGTTCCCATTGCATGTCTCAACAAAATTGTAATTTAAGTAATAGTCTTTTAAAAATCAAAGGAGAAAGGCTTAGATTTCAAGTGATTTTTCTGGGTTACTTAGTGGAAATTTGTGGAAGGACCATCTTCTAACTTGAAGCCGGTCATTGGCGACTACATAATTCTGCCACAAGGTGGCAGCAGGCAATATGTTTTCATCTAACTCTCTGTTGAAGTTGGTTCCAGAGTGCTGTATTTATTTAGGGGGCATGTCTTCAACTTCATTCTTAGAAACTTGCAGAAGTACTTAGGATGGGATTAATGCTCTCATAAAGTACCAAAATAAGATAGTTTTGGATTTTTATTTACCATTTTGTCTATGCTGCTGCAAATGTCCTGCTGTAAGATTGTTGTTGTATCTCCATGCATTCTAACATCCCATGACCTCTGGATAGAGTTGTGTGCTACACATAATTCTAGAAGTCCCTTATTTTTAGTCAAGTTGTATTTTATGTACCACGACATCACTTATTAAACAAAAACGTAGGGATTCCATGGCCCTTGCTCTAGACTTAATGAATCAGAATCTCTGGGGGAAAGCTCTCTGGAAATTCAAGTTCTTACTCCTGTAATTGTTCCCCTGTCTGGGCATCTTTGATGAACACTGCTCTAAATGATGATATCCAGCTCTGCCTACGAGTGTTCTACAGAAACTAACCTCCTCCTCTTGTCCTCAGCCTTCCCCACCTTATAGCCATTCATCATTGCTGCATTTCTCTCCTTTTCTACATCCCTACCATCTTTCCAGAACACTTGGCCTGCTATGCTATGTCATGTCCATCCTTCTTGCTTTGTGATTTCTGGGAACCATGGTCGTGGCTTAATCTAGGGAGCCAAAGCCAGGCTTTTTATCCTCTGAGAGGAAGGACAGGAAGTCCCAACAGGTTTTATGGAAGAATGAGAGCTGATATAAATATAGGTTGTCAGAGAAGTCCCAATTAATTTAATATTCCCTTAAAAGTTGCACTGTATCTGTTACAGTCATAGAATTGATTTTTTAATGTATTTATGCCAAGTGACATCCTATGTTTAGGTTACTAATATTTTTATAATTTTGATTTTCTTTATGTGTTGTACTGGCTATAACTCCCTCCTTCGAGGATGAGAATCTGGAAAGCAGAAGCCATGCTGTCTTTGAGAATTCTCACTGGGTAGATCCACCACTTCGTATTGCTATTGCTAGGTATCAGGCAATCTACCTGGCTTTGGAGAAGAAACAGCATTACTGAAATGTTTGCACTGGCACTGGGTTGGGGGTGTGAAGCATAATTACAAAAATAAGTTTGGAATTTTCATTTCCAGAAACGTAGCATGACCATCCTTCAGAAAACCATTTGAAAACTAAAACTAGATTTCAGGTTATTCGCATAACCTGAAATTTGTCAAACTGCATAAATGCGAACTTAGGTCTTCATGACCTTGAAGGGCAAGAAGAACAGGAGACAACTCCCAGGGACTATCAGGGTTGGGTACTTATCAAAGACCACGCCCCATGAGAGTATACTAGAAATAACTAACATTCAGGGGACTGAAAGAAAATTGTCCATCTCAAACCTTTATATAAGATTTTCGCAAACTGCTCTGAAATCCTAGAAGACACTTGGAAAGCATTTCAAATAATGCAGAGAGGTGGAGGAAGGGTCCTAAAGGACCCAGGGAGAACCAAATAGGAAAAAGAGATTGTTCTTTGTTGGCGTTTTCCGGAAATAGACTCTGAGCTGGAGACTTGCATGCAATAGGTTTAACCCTGAGAGGGGAGTGGAATTGGGCAAAAAGAGAGTGTGATTGTGTTGTTGTCACAACAAAGGCCTCCACTGATGTCATAGGTAGCTCTAGAACTGGGGGAGTCTTTCAGAGTTGCCCTTATGAGGCAAGGAGGTCAGGTTTTATACTCCTGAATCGATTTAGTCATTGTTTGTGGATACCTGGTAGCAGGAAAGGGGTAGGACATTGAGGGAGGTGGCTTTCTTCAGCCAAGGGCAAACTCTGGAGGGAACTCAGTTGAGCACTGTTAACATCCAATATTTGCAGCATCTGGGGAAAATAATTTCCTCAGTTTTAAAGGTTGTAGGGGAAGATGTTGACAGCACATGACAGTACCCACTGGATGATCGAAGGATAGGGATAACCAGTAATGGAAGTTCTAAGACATGAGAGTTAAAAGAATGTTGCTCTGAAGTCTTGCTAATAGACTCCACTTGACTCCTGCAAATGAAGGTGTGAAATCTTGCTGAAAGGTGGTCCTACTCCCAGAACACAGGCAATTCCTTGATCCCTTTAGATGATGGTTTGTAAAATGATTATTGTAAGTTGTGGGCTCTGTTTTTACTCCTCAGAGAAGAGAAAAGAAGAAGAGCCAACTTTCTTACACTTTCAATAAACCAGTGCTATGGATTGAATTGTGTTCCCCAAAAATTCATATGTGAGCCCCAATGTGACGGCATTGAGAGATGGGGCCTATAGCAAGAACAGGGAATCAAAACAATATGTGAACTTTACAAACAAAATTCCATTGAGATTTTGACATGGTGCATTACATTGAAAGAATAATTTAGGAAAGAATGTAAATTTCTAATATTTAGTCTTCCCAACCAGAAACACATCAGACCTCTCCATTTTCTTAAGCCTTCCTTTCAAGTTTCATGGTTTTCTTGTTATACGTTCTTCAAGTTACTTACCAAGTTTATATCTAGATAGTCCATAGACTTTGGTTTTATTAAGAATAGACTTTAAATTATTTTCTAATAAGTGCTATATAGCAGCGGTCCCCAACCTTTTGGCACCAGGGACTGGTGCTCCTATGAGAATCTAATGTCTGATGATCTGAGGTGGAGCTAAGGTGGGGATGCTAAGAAGTAGCTGCAAATACAGGTGAAGCTTTGCTTGCTGTCCCACTGCTTACCTCTTGCTGTGCAGCTCAATTCCTAACAGGCCACGGACTGGTACTACTATCAGTTTGCGGTCCAGGGGTTGGGAACTCCTGCTGTATAGGACAGCCATATATATATATATTTGTGGGTGGCTTTTTTTTTTTTTTTTTGCATTTGACTTATGATCCTATGAAACTCTCTTAATGATTCTCTTGGATTCTTTTTTTAGGGGTGAGGGGTAGAGAACAATCATATCATTTACAAATAATGATGGGTTTTTGTGTACTTTCCAATATGTATACCACTTTTACCCTTCTTTTAAATCTCATTATGTCTTAAAGAGAACAATGGCACTAAAGACTCCCTACCTTGTATATTCTTTTCTCAGCACATGTATTTTCCCACCGCGAATATTTTCACTTTATGCCAACCACTATATTATATATTGTCTTTCAGAAACTGACAGCTTAATTTGTTTGTGTCATATTGGCCTTGTTTGTTAACCACCACGAGCCATCTAAGTCATCCATCTAAATCATATCTGTCTTTTAAGCTCCGATTCAAGCCTATATGTCCAGAAAATGTCCCAGCTCTTGTTGCTCAAACCCATCAACTCTGACAATGAAAGTAGTGTTAAAACTTGAAATGCAATGCAAGAAGGAGGCACCTCCAAGGGAAGGCTGGCTGGTTAGCATAAAAATAACTATCATGTAGGTGAAGTCACCTTATTACCTACCTTGGGACAAACACTCAAAACCCTCACAGGTAATCAAGGACTAAAGAAAACACTCATTACCCAAACTTATATACAATGTTTTAACTAAAATGCCTAAGAAACATTTATGAATTATTTCAGTAAGACCAGACACTTATATTCTCTGGTCATTAATTTCTCTCCTTGTAGCTGGTATATGCATGAAGCCACATTTATAGATAACTGAAGGCTACTTGGTGAAACTGGAATCAAAACAATCAGAATTAAATTTATTCTTTTAATATTAATGGTACCTATCAAGGATTGCTTGCTAAACAATGGCACAGCTTCACAATGAAAAATGTATCTAAATTTATGGTGTTAAAATGAAACACCATGATGGTATAAATAGTATGATCTCATTTTCATTAAAAAAATAAACTATTATATAATTGAAATTTGCTGAGAGACTAGAATTTAAATATTTTCACACATACAAAAGAATTTTAATGCAATAATCATTATCCCAGCCTCATTCTCCCAGCCCAGGCTAATTGTACTTATTCAGTTAAACTCCTTGTAGCAAAAAATGGGAGCAAGATACTTCTGGCACTCAGCCAGCTCTTCTCTCTTGCTCTCAGGATCTCTGGAAGCACTTTGACCTTGCACATTCTCAGACTGACTACTGTGAATCTAAGTTGATGTGTTATCTCTCACGAGTAGTTCATTCGCATCTGAAGCTTGCTGGATCTTGACTGCAGGACATTGTTGTTATTTTCTGCTGAAAATGTTTTATAAAGCAGGAGATACATGACCTTATTTGGATCAGGTGGGAGGGAGTTTAGGCAACATCCCTTCCCTATTTCTCCTCCCAAGTATAGTTCTTGTTGATAACATTTATACTTTATAATGGATTAAGTCATTCTGCCTTACTTATTGAACCAAAATCTCAATTACAATTTATGCACCAGCCTAGAAGCTGGATTCATTTGTATCTGTAATTGAATATAGCCTTAAAAGTAACTGAATGCCAGAGGAATAGGCATTTCAAAAGTGTAGTAATAAAGATACTATTCTTGAACATGTTTAAGCCATGGAGCACATTTAGATACCATTGACATTTCAAATGTTCAATTAACCTTGAAGGCCTGTTTCGTCTAAGACCAGACAGTTTCTCTTTTTTCACTTGCGCTTACTTTTATTAATAATTATGTGTGTGGACACTTAAAATTGAGTGAAGACCAAACCTAATTACGTCAGCTTGTTTGAAATGTGACCTTAACATTTAGAATAATAGCAAAGAGATGTACGGTTTTAGCTTGCTGAATGCTAAAATATCTGAAGTACTGAACATCTTGTTTTGTATTTTATTCTTGTGAAGGCTGTCCTACTTTTAAAATGAGTGCAATCGATCTGTTGATTTGTACTAAAAGTTTAAAATATAAGACATACCTGATAACCCAGCAAGTAAAACACTTAACTGTAATTATATATTCTAAAGAAAATAAAATCAAATAATTGTTGAAATTTGACTATACAAAAGTATTTATCATAGCTTTATTTACAATTTAAAAATCAACCGAAATGTGTTATGGTATGTCTATAATATGGAATTCTATCTAGCCAGTAACACTGTTATAGAGAGCTATGTTTGTTAACATGAAATAAGCTTAAAATGTATTCTGAAGAGATAATCAGGCTACAGTAATATGTGTAGCATTCATTTTTATAAGAAATTTAAAAACATTTAAAACCAATATTACTACCAATTCAGAACATGCACAGGTTGTCTCCACTCTCAGTCTCCACTTCTTCATCTCCCATTCACTGTATTTCCTAAATCAAATATTTTATTTATTGATTATTTACATATAAATAAATATGAAATGAGTTTAATATATAAACTGAGTAGCAAGCATAAACCTAGTTATTTAAAGAGAGGTTATTACTGCCATTGTTAAAAGACATCCTCTCAGTCTTACAAAAGAGAAGGTGCTTAGAGTCTAACATAAGCTTTTTTATTTTAATTTTTAAAATAAATTTTTCCCCTCCCTCTTCCTCTCTGGTAACCACTGGTCTATTGTCCATGTCCACGAGTCTCTATTTGTTTGTCCTGTTCATTTGTTGCTTTTAGGTTTATATCCCACATATAAGTGATATCGTGTGATTTTCAACCTTTTCTGTCTGGCTTATTTCACTTAGCATGATTATTTCAAGGTCCATCCATGTTGTCTCAAATGGCAGTATTTCATCTCTTCTTATGGCTGAGTAATATTTCATTGTATATAAGTACCACAGCTTCTTTATCCAATAAACTATCGTAGGATACTTCGATTGCTTCCATGTCCTGGCCACTGTGAATAATGCTGCTGTGAACATTGGTGTGCAAATAGCTTTCTGGATATGAGTTTTCAAGTCTTTGGAGTAAATACCAGTAGAGGGATTGCTGGATCATATGGTAGATCAATTTTAATTTTTTGAGAAAACTCCAATACTGTTTTCAATAGTGGCTTTACCAATTTGCAGTTCCACCAGCAGTGTGTGAGGGTTCCTTTTTCTCCACATCCTCTCCAACATTTGTTATTACTTGTATTACTTGCTCTGTTGATTATAGCTATTCTAACAGGTGTGAGATGGTATCTCGTTGTGGTTTTGATTTGCATTCCCCTAATAGCTAGTGATATTGAGCATCTTTTCATATATTTTTTGGCCATTTGTATGTCCTCTAGGGAGAAGTGTCTGTTCAGGTCCTCTGCCCTTTTATTGATTGGATCATTTGTTTTCTTTGTTGTTATTGAGTTTTGTGAATTCTTTGTATATTTTGGATATTAAGCCCTTGTCAGAGGCATTCCTTGCAAATATATTTTCCCATTCAGATGGTTGTCTCTTTACCTTGTTGACAGTTTCTTTTGCTGAGCAGAAGCTTTTTAGTTTGATGTAGTCCCATTCATTTATTTTCGCTTTTACTTCCTTTGAGGTCAAATTCATAAAATCCTCTTTAAGTCCAAGGTCCTTAAGTTTAGCTCCTATATTTTCTTCTATGCATTCTGTTGTTTCAGGTCTTATATTCAGGTCCTTAATCCATTTTGAGTTAATGTTGGTGTGTGGTGATAGACAACAGTCTAGTTTCATTCTTTTTCAGGTGGCTTTCTAGTTTTCCAAGCACCATTTATTGAAAATACTTTCCTTTCTCCACTGTATGTTTTTGGCTTTTTTGTCGAAAATTATTTGACCATATGAATATGGGTTTACTTCTGGACCCTCGATTCTGTTACACTGGTCCATGTGTCTGTTTTTCTTCCAAGACCATGCCATTTTGATTACTGTTGCTTTGTAGTATAATTTAAAGTCAGGCAGAGTGATGCCTCCAGCCTCGTTCTTTTTACTCAGGATAGCTTTGGCAATTTGGGATTTTTTGTGCTTCCATACAAATCTGATGATTTTTTTGTTTCATTTCTTTAAAAAATGCCAATGAGATTTTGATGGGGATTGCATTAAATCTAATATAATGCTTTAGGTAATAAGGTCATTTTAACTATGTTGATTCTTCCAATCCATGAACATGGAATATCTTTCCATTTCTTTGTATCTTCTTCTATTTCTATTAATAGGGTCTTATAGTTTTCATTATATAGGTCCTTCACATATTTTGTTAGATTTATTCCTAGGTATTTTATTCCTTTTGTTGCAATTGCAAAAGGAATTATTTTTTCCACTTCTTTTTCTGACACTTCGTTTAGAGTATAGGAACTTTATAGATTTTGAACATTGATTTTCTATCCAGAAACTTTACTGTATTTGCTTATTGTTTCTAGTAGTGTTCTAGGAGTCTTTAGGGTTTTCTACATAGAGAATCATGTCATCTGCAAATAGTGACAGTTTGACTTCTTTGTTTCCTATTTGGATGCCTTTTATATCTTCCTCTTGTCTGATTGCACTTGCTAGGACCTCTAATGTTATGTTGAATAACAGTGATGATAGTGGACAGCCTTGCCTTGTTCCTGATCTTAGAGGGAAGGTTTTTAGTTTTTCACCATTAAATATAATGTTGGCTAAGGGTTTGCCACAGATGGCCTTTATTATGTTAAGGTACTTTCCTTCTATATTGATTTTGTTAAGTGTTTTGACTTAATAAATGGGTGCTCTACCTTGTCAAAAGCTTTTTCTGCATCTATTGATAAGATCATATGATTCTTATTTTTTAATTTGTTTATGTGGTGTATCACATTAATTGATTTGCATATGTTGAACTATCCCTGTGCCTCTGGGATGAAGCCCAGTTGATTGTGATGTATAATCTTTTAAATTTTTTGTTGTATTCAGTTTGATAGTATCTTATTTAGTATTTTTGCATCTGTGTTCATGAGAGATATTGGTCTTTAGTTTGCTTTTTTTGTGCTATCTTTACCAGGTTTTGGTATCAGAGTAATATTGGCCTCATAAAATGTGTTGTGAAGTATTGCCTCCTCTTCGAATTTTTTGGAAGAGTTTGAAGAGAACAGGTATTAAATCTTTGACTGTTTGGTAGAATTCACTGGTGAAGCCATCTGGTCTTGGACTTTTACTTTTTGGTAGGTTTTTGATGATTGCTTCAATTTCCATACTGCTGATCAGTCTATTTAGATTTTCCAGTTGTTCTTAATTCACTCTAGGAAGGTTGTATTTTTCTAAGTACTGGTCTATTTCTTCTAGGTTATTAAATTTGGTGTTATATACTTTTTCATAATATTCTTGTATGATCCTTTTTATTTCTACGATGTCTATCATAATTTTCCATTTCATCCCTGATTTTTTTTGTGTGTACTTTCTGTTTTCTTTAGTTAGTCCCACCAGGAGTTTGTCAATTTTATTAATCTTCTTAAAGAAACAGTTCATTGTTGCATTTATTTTTTCTATTGTTTTTTGTTTGTTTGTTTTCAATTTAATTTATTTCTGCTCTAATTTTGATGATTTTTTTTCCTTCTGCTAATTCTAGGCTTCATTCATTCTTTCTTTTCTAGTTTATTAAGATGAAGCAGTAGGTTGTTTATTTGAGTTCGTTCTTGGTTTTGGAGGTAGGCCTATAATGATATAAAATTTCCTCTTATGACTGCTTTTGCCCTGTCCCAAAACTTTTGTTATGTAGTACTATTGTTATCATTTGTTTATCTATGTGTTTCTTGATCTCTCTTTTTGTTTCTTCTCTGATCCAGTTATTCTTCAGTAGTATGTTGTTTATACTCCATGTATTTGTGGTTCTTTCCACTTTCTTTTTACAGTTGATCTTTAGTTTCAAAGCATTATGATCAGAGAATATGGCTGGTATGATTTCAACCCTCATATTTGTTGAGGCTATCTCTGTGTCCCAGTATGTGGTCAATCCTTGAGAATGTTGTATGTGTGCTAGAGAAGAACGTATAAACAGCTCTTTGGAGATAAAAGGCTCTATAAATGTCGATTATGTCCAGTTGGTCTAATGTGTCATTTAAGGATGTTATTTCCTAATTGATTTTTTGTTTGGATGATCTGTCCATATCTGACAGTGAGGTATTTAGGTTCCCCACTATGATAGTGTTTTACTCAGTTTCTCTCTTTAATTTTGTTAGTAATTGCTTTATATATTTTGGGGCTCCCTGATTGGAAGCATAGATATTATAAGTGTTATATCTTCTTGGTGCATGAATCCCTTTAGCATTATGAAGTGTCCCTCAGTAACTTACTTTATCTTTTTTATTTTTAAGTCAATTTCATACAATATTAGTACCACTACTCCTGCTTTTCTCTGAATGCCATTTGCTTAAAATATCATTTTCCACCCTTTCCACCCTTTCACTTTGAGTCTATATTCGTCTTTGGAACTGAGATGTGTCTCCTGGAGGCATTATATGGTTGAGTTTTGTTTTTTGATCCAATCTGCAACTCTGTGCCTTTTTATTGGTGAGTTCAGTCCATTTACATTTGGGGTGATTATTGAAATATGAGGTCTTCTGATAGCCTTTTTGTCTTTTGCTTTCTGGTAGTTCAGTGTTTCCATGCTTCCTTGTCCTTGTGTGTCTGTTTTCTTTATTTTGGTTGGCTTTGTGGTTTTTCCCTCTAGTTCTTCTTATTTTATGTTATATACTTCAGTTCTGAATCTTTGGCATGTGGTTACCATTATGAATATGTAATGGATAGTTTTATACACACACACATATGTATATACATATATGTATATATGTGTGTGTGTGTATACACACACACACACACACACATGCATACAGTCGTCTCTTGCTTGCACATGCCTTATTTCCATTCTCCTTTACAAATTTGGATTTTTGGATCCTCTCCTTTTCAGTCATTGTTGTCTCAATTTGTCCCTATGTATGCTGAATGTTCATTATTATCTTGCTATAGCAAATCTCTTCTTATTTCTAAGCTTATGATGCCCTGTTCCTAATAAGTGTTATTATGCTCCTCTGCTTCTATCAGCCTGCTGGTCACTTTACTCCTAATTATGTTTGTTTTTTTTTTTGTCATTTTGTCTTAGGTGAGGTGACCTCTGCAGGCCTCAGAGTGGAGAATTCTCTCAATTTTTGTATGTCTGAAAAGTATTTCTCAAGCATTGTTAAAAGAAACTGAGGTATATTAAAATTTTTAAGAGTTCATTTTAGCAAAAATCTATTCTAATTAGGAAGCACAAAACTAAAAGTGGTTATGAATACCCCACCAAAAGGAGCTTGCAAACAGACTTTTATAGAGAAAAGGCAGAAGCGAAGGAAAGAAATTACTTGATTGACTATAGCTTAAAGCCTACTTGCCTGTTTGTGATTGGTTGTCCTTAGTGGTTTGATTTCATAAGCTTGAGGCATTTACAGGCTTAGATGCTGTGTTGCTCAAGTTAGTCCACTGTGGCATTAGAGTTACATTGGTTCAGTGGCCTCCTTGTTTAATTAATTTAATATCTTCACGAGTAGTCAAAGGTGAGTCCTGAGAAGGATATTGCCCATGGCAGTTGCTAGGCTGAATACCAAACCTCTCAAAACTAAACAGGAACCTCAAAAATAACTTACACTAACCATGTAGTGTCTTCTATTGTCTCTGCCAAGAGAAAATTCAGAGAGCTTTACTTAATATGAATATTTTAGTGAGTGAGAAACAAACTTTTCCCAAACAGGGAGACTTTCTGTCAGTGGTGACTGACAGCTTAGTTTATAAAACATGAATGAGCAAGTATGTTATTTTATATTGTGAATTGTTACTGGAAACTTACATTCCATTTCATTGCATAAACTCGTTTGTAGCTAACTTGCTAGTGTTGAAGAGAAAACCACAGGCCCAAAGTGATTTCATTTGTGCTAAAGCTCAAAATATAGAACCTAAATTTAATACCTGATTTAATTTCAGTTTCAAACTCTCCCAGGAATATAATCTTAATCAACCAGTCTGGAATTTTCTGGTCAAGCACCAATAGGGTAATCTGTCATATTCACACTCTCCAGAGCCCCTACGCCAAAGGAAGATGTCCTAGCCTAAAAATAATCCTTTATGCCAACCCATTTCTTTTCTTTCACTAATAACTCCCCTGCCACACCCTTCTTCCAATAAAAAGCTTTCATTTTGTACAACCCCTTAGAGTATCTATCTGCTTGCTAGATCAGAGGTCATTTGATTTATGAATCCTTTAAAATCAGTTAGATCTCCAAATTAACTGGGCTGAATTCAGTTGTTTAACACCAGGAAGCATTAAGGTCATGCTGTAAGGACATGAAGAAACCTGTAGTGTAGTCCATGACAGTCGTTGTTTTTTTCTTTTTTGCAATCTAAATGCCTGGGTTTGATGTTGTTATAATGTCCTGAGCCTTTGGATACAGTTTAGACCCTCTATTAATCTCTAGCAAAATCCAGAAGCAATAGAAGGAGCAGGAAGTAGTACAGTGTGGGGAAAAAACAACTGCTTTGGAGACAGGTGAAGCCTCTGTAGACTATGTGTGTGTGTGTTTGTGTGTGTGTGTATATGTATATGTATATATGTATATATACATATGTGTATATGTGTGTATACATATATGTGTGTATATGTATATATACATATGTGTATATGTGTGTATACATAGACACATACACACATATGTATATTTGGCTATATCCACGAATGTGTATATATATAAATTTGAATATGTGTATATATGTATATATATGTGAATATGTATATATACATATTCATATATATAGCAAATATACGTGTGCGTGTGTATGTATGTGTGTATGTGTGTATGTATGTATATATATATATATGTATTTGAATCTGAACTCTGCCACCTACTAGCTATGTAACCTTACATAAATTTATAACCCCTCTGGGCCTCAGTTTTCTTAGAATAATAATAGTAGTTTTAAGATTGTCGTGAGTACTTAAATAATTTGAACTCTAGGTATTACACAGTGCCTAAAAGATAACCACTTCATTGCCAACTAGTAGACTAGACTAACCAGCTGTCGCGTGGACAAGATTGTTCCTTTGGCCAAACCTTATTCTTTTTTTTTTCCTATGTAAGACAGGTATGATATTATCTGTATGTCAAAATTGAAGGTTGAGAGTGGGTACCGCTTAGGATTCAAATGCACTACCAAAGCCCTGGCAGAGACTGACAGGTGAATGGAAGGAGACATAGGGTTAAATCTCATACCTGGCTAGATGATCTGGTTAGACCAAACCTGCTTTTTAATAAGTGTTTACATTTCTGGCTTTTGGAATAAGGGCTGCACTTGGCAAATTATCTTCTTAAATCTTTCGTCATTTGCAAACCGGGGATGGTAATCTCTAACGCACAAGAGGGAAATGAGGGCTAGAGGAATGTCCATAAGGCGCTTGGTGGAACGCTGGGGACGGTGGGAAGTGGGGGTGGAAGTGGTGGCCCTTGTCATTTTTATTCCTGGCCGAAGCAACTCCCCCCAGCAGAGAACACGTCTGACAGTCAGCTGGGGCTGCGAACAGCGCAGAGGCCCAGGGCTTCCAGCCCTGAAACTTGCTTTTCCGCGAGCCTGCCTTTCCCTCTCCGTCCATCAGTCGGCGCCGTCGCCACCCTTTTCCTCCCCCAGCTGGCTCCGGCTGTGCGCTCGCCCGCTCGCTCCGCAGCTCGCAGGTCACATGGGCTGCGGGAGCCAGGGCACCCCGCGCCGGGGGTGAGGCTTCGGCGCCCCGGACCGCGCCGCGCCCGCCCCTCCCGGGCTTCAGGGTCCAGCCATGGCTCCGCCGTGGGGGTGAGCCAGCCAGCCCAGGCGACAGCCGGGGCGGCCCTCAGCGTGCGCGGGGAGGGGACAGAGCGGATCGCCCCCCCCCCCGGGTAGGTGTCCCTCGCGCACAGTCTGCCCAGCCCCTTTGACGTCGTGGTCGGAGCGCCCACCCCGGGGAGACACCAGATCGAGGGGGCTCTGGATTCGGGGTGGCCGCAGCTTGCACGGCCTGCGCCCCCTGTCGTGTGCGCCCCGGGCAGGCGGGCTTCGCTGTGGCCCAGCCGGGGGTGCCGGCCACATCCTGCCGGGAGACTCCGGGGACCCCAGAAGGGCGCCCCCGGGCGCGGACGGGGTGGGCGTTAGCAGAGGGACGAGGGGGTCGCGGCGAGGCCGCCTCCCCCACCCTCTGCCCGCTCTGGCTGCGCCGCGAGGCACAGTGGAAGGTGCGAGCCGGGCGCGTGGAGATCCAGGTAAGACCCCTCCACCCACCACCCCCGCCGTCCCTGTCGGGCCGGGTCCGGCCGAACAGCCCCAGGGCGCGTGGCCCCGCGGGCGGCGGCAGTCCGCGGCGCGTCCCCCCTCCCGCCGGCCGGGACGGCGCTGCTGCAGGGATGGATGGGTTCGTGCGGGCGACCCCGCAGGCCGGGACCGAGAAAGGGCGACCGGGGGGAGGGAGGCGGCCCTTCCAGCTCCGGGAAAGGCCGGCCGAAGGGGAGCCAGAGCGGCGCTGAGACCGTTAGCTGCCCCGGCCTAGTGGTGGGGAAACTGAGGCCGGAGCCCGGCAGGCACTGCCCAAGGTCAGCGGCAGATTGTAGACCGGGGACTCTCCCGTTCCCTCTCCACCAGGGATAGTTAGGACCAGGCCGGATGGTCTCGCCTCGCATTGTCGCCGGCTGTGCCCGAGTCCCCGATGCCGTACTGCGACCGCGGGGATCCGGGGCGAGAGTTTCCGCAGGGTGGACGAGACCCAGCATCCCCCGCTCATCCATCCTCTCCCCTGGGGGACCGCAGGGCGGCTGCAGTGATACCACGATGCGGACCATTAACAACACCCGCGCGTGCACGGCCCCAAGAGAACTAAACCTCGTATGGGGGAATAGCGTTTGTAGGGGTGCATTCCGAGAGTGCACTGCACCAGGTACTTTGGGAGGTGAGGAGAGAAAACGGTGTCTAACACCTAACTCTATTAAAGTTAATGGAATTTTTTAAAGGAAAAGTTTATTAAGAAACATTAAGGAAACAGAAAAGTGCAGAGGAGAGAATAAAGTTTCATCTCTAGCTTGTTGAGATTTTTCTGGATATATATTTTTCACTGCACACACAATAACAGACAAAAATAGTATCTTGTTTTAATTTGCATGTCAGATTACTCAGGGGAAATCAACACTTTTTCCTCAGTGTATTGGTCTTTTGCATTTGTGTGGGTGAATTGATTATTAATTCTGTTGCCTTTTTCAATTAGAGTTTGTCTGTTCCTGATTTTTAAGCACTCTTTATATATTGCACGATAATGTAGTAATTCTCTCATATATGTTGTACAGTGTTTTCCAGTTTGCCTAATGTTCTCAGTTTTTCATCTTTGCCCTATATAAGTTTAACTTTATGTAGTCACATCTATTCTACCTTTTCTTTATAATTTCTGCCCAAGGATCTTGCTGAAAAAGGCCTTCATAACCCAAGTTTATAAAATATTCTTCCGTATTTTCTTCAGGCTTTTTAAGCTGTCATTTAATTTTTAATTAATGTGGAATTTATTCTGGTTTAAGTTGTAAAGTGGAGAGCTAATTTACCTTTCCTTAATAGTTAGCTAGTTGCTGTATAGCTATTAAGTCTATTTTTTACCCCTGATTTAAATTGCTACAATTTCTATTGGTTTAAATTATTATATACTTGTATCATTTTCAATAGATTTAAATTATTATGTACTTGTGGATGTTTGTATGTGTCTATTTATCAATATATTTTCGTGCCAGTGCACCAAATTTTAATTGCCAAAGTTTATAATAGGTTTAATATCTGGTTAGGCAGATTCTCTCTTATTACCCAGTATCATTTTCCTGGCTTAAAAAAAAATCATTTTATTGAAGTATAGTTTACATGCAACAATATGCACAATTTAAATATACATTTTGATAAATTTTGTCAAATGTAACCACCATCACAGTAAAAACTTATGGAGCACTAAGTAAACTTGATGTCATCATCTCAGAGGGGCCACGCTCACTTTTGATATATCCTTCTAGTTGTAGTATATGTACCGCCAAAGTGAGCATTTCCTGGCAGTTTGTAATAGTACTGATTCCAGATGACCTTTACAATACTCTGGTCCATTAACTAACTTCTCCTCACTCCACGCAAACAAACAAAATAAAGCGTTTGAATTTCTATTGGGTCTTTGATAACAAGAATCTTGAGAGTAGGGGCCCTGATTGTCATGTTTACCCTCCCAGTCCCTGGCACAAGACTCAGTGTTTATTGAATTGAAGGTTTAATAACGATCATAAAAGTAATATGTGCTCTTTGCAGATATGTAAAAAAATAAAACAGGAAACCTCTATCCTTCATACCATCACCTCTCCTTCATTAAATCATACTCCATATTAAAAATAAAATGATCATACTATGTACATTTTCCATCAAATTGCATTGATATAGTTTACATGTTTTAGAGACTTTAAAAATCTGCTCAGTTAACAAATTACCATAGGCTGGGTAGCTTAAACAGCTGAAAAGTTTATTTCTCACAGTTTTGGAGGCTAGAAGTCTGAAATTAAGGTGCCAGTGTAGTTGGGTTCTGGTGAAGACCCTCTTCCTGGTTGGCCACCTTCTTCTCGCTGTGTCCTTGCTGGCAGAGAAAGAGAGACGTTGCAAGTTCTCTCCTGTCTCTTATAAGAGCACTAATTACAGCAAGAGAACTCTACCTACATGACCTAATTACCTCCCAAAGACCCCATCTCCAAATACCATCACATTTGTGATTGGGATTTTAATATATGAATTTTGGAAAACACAAACATTCAGTCAATAGCACAGACCTAGCTAAGACTCTTTTAATGTCAGTATATTTAAACCTTTCTTTTTCTTTTAATGTCTTCACATTATTCCCTTGTATTATTATCTAAACACCTGTTCCATGTTGCCAGGCATTTTCATTTTTTGAAGTTCATCCTTTCTTCTTCTACCCCTTTCCTCTCCTCCCCCTTTCTCTTTCTCTTTCTCACTATTACAAACAAAACTGCCCTGAACATTCCTTGTCTATCTTTGGTAGCATGTGTTTGCATTTCTGCAGGGTAGATAATTATAAGTAGAATTTCTCTGTCAACAGGGATGCACATATAAAATTTTTATAGATATTGTCCCAAGTTTCTCTCCAAAGGTTGCACCTATCTATATGCAAGTGCCCATTTGTTGAAGTTGAATTGACTTTATGGTAAATATAAAGATTAATTTTGGAGAAAGAGACCTCTATCTCCTCTTCCCATTAGTGAGTCTTTCCAGCTGGGAAAATGATATTTTTCTTCATTTATTAAAGACTTTTAAAAAATGGCCTTCTTATAGTATGTGTATATTCTGCATATTTCTTAAATTTATTTCTAGGTATTTTAGTTGTCTTTTTTCCTCCCTTTTTGTCTGGGATCTTTTATCCCATTATTTGGTGATCGATTAGATGAAACCAATTAGTATAAATAATATATATATTACTATTTTTACATAGTAATTCTGTTAAAAACTGCATTTTGAAAGTCTGTTATCATTTCTAATGTGTTTTTCAGCTGATTTTCTTGGGTTACCAGTCTGTGCAGAGACATTATTCCATATTGGTTGAGAACAGTGGTTCTCAAAACAATCTGCCTGGGTCCAACTTTCATCATCCACTTAAAAGCTTTGTGAACCTTGGGTATAAGTTAATTGTGCCTTAGTTTTTTTTTTTTTTTTTTTTTCAGGTGTAAAAGGGGCTTAAGGGGTATTACTTCTCATAGGGTTTGTATGAGGATCAGTGATGTGCTGAGAACAGTGCTGGCACTTAAGAAGTGCTTAGCAAACATTTATAAATAAGTTGACCTTTAATCTTTATGTGACCAGGCTCTTTGGTACTCTCATTTTTATAGCTTAATGATTGAGGCCTGCAGAGGTCAACTTGGCTGTGATCACATATTTAGTCTACATGCATGGAGCCTCTTCTGTGCATACTGTGCTGGGTCTGCGAGAGATACCAAAGATAAATCAGACTGAATGCACTAACAAGGAATTTATAAGTTCCTTGGGGCTTTAGTCAAGGGCCATGAATAAAGCCATTGAAGGCAGCGAGTATCATGGGGAAAACTTTGAAATTTGTCCTGTATGTGAATTTCCTGCTTTCAATTTCATAGCATTTTTTTCTCTCATCTAAAGCATATTAATTCCATTGCTATTTGTGCATTGCCATTTTGATTAGAAGAAATAGATGTGAGTTTATTACAGAACTTAGATATGTAGTCAGCGCTTAATAAGTGGTAGCTAGAAATACACACAGTAGAAAGTAAAAAGTGACACATGAATGTCCTTGGGAGAATGTTCTTGTTAAGGGCCCCAGCATTTGAGAAAAAAGATTATTATTTCTGGTTGGGGAGATCAGAGTTGGCTTTCGGAAGAGGTCTCTTTTGAGCTGACTCTTTTTAAAAATAATTAATTATTTTTTTACGGCAACATTGGCTAACAAAAGTGAGCTGACTCTTGATGGCTGATTTGGCTGTGTGAGAAGTAGGTCTGGAAAAGTAGTTGGAAGAGATTGTGAAGAATCTTGGCAAAGAACTTGGACTTCATTCTACAGTCATTGGGGAATCTTTGAACAGTTCTACAGAAAAGAGTGCCATGTTCAGACCTGTGCTTCAGAGTATCAGATAGATGCTGATAATGTGAAACATTGTCATCATTTGCACAGTGTCTTGTGTCTGACCAAGTGCTTTGTATCTATATCACTTAATTTCACCTTCACAGTGCCTCCATCAATGACATATTTTTTATTTTCCTATTTTGCAGAGACATATTTTTTATTTTTTTATTTTGCAATGACATAAAAAATCTGTCATTGATAGAGGGATTAAATGATTTGCAGAGATAAAATGATTCTTTGATGCAAATGAACCTAATTAGTGAGTGTTGACATCAAAACGGGTTTTTTTGGTTTCAAAATCTGTTGCTTGTTCTGGAAGTCAGAAGCCTCCTTAGGAGCCTTTGCAGTCAACTGGCCTGGAGGTGAGGAGGAGTAACCAGGGTGTGGTAGTGAGGAAGGGCATGGCAGTGGGAAGGGGAAGAGAGAACAAACAGAGGCATAGAGACCATGGAGATAGAATTGCCAGCACTTGGGAAGCAACTGGATAGGGGTGAAAAGTCAGAACTTACTGGTCTTTTGAATCCTGGTGTCTGGGAGAGTGGTGGTGCCAGTGGCATAGAAGGGCTGACCTGGGAAACACAGGCCATTCCTGAGTGTTTATCTCCTGAGGCTCAGCCTGGCTGTCTGCCTCCCGTACTCCTACAACCTCTTCAGCTTAATTTTCAGAAGCTGCACTAAATGCGATTGTCATTGTTGCTACATTTATAACATCTAGCCCCATTTCATGCTCATTTCTTACTGTTTTTGTCCTTTACTGTCCTCCTTGACCCCTCCATCCTAGACATGGTAACAGGCATCATCCAGTTTAGGAGCTGGCTGTGTTTCAGAGTGCACTTGCAAAGCATAGGTAAGAATTCCCTAAGGAAGCCTTAGTTAGCATCACGGCTGTGAAGGTAGGATTGTTTCTGGGCCACCTCATCAGTGCCAGTCAGTCCATGACAACATGGGAACATGGGCCTGAGCCGCCAACATCATGATGACAATGGAATCCTGGAAAAAATACAATCGGAGTAACAACATAGACGTAGCTCTCCTTCTGTCCCACCCCATGACTGGGCTAGTAGTAAAGACCTCCTTCTCTCAAACTACCAATGGAAAACCCTATGTTTTCAAATCTGTTTCCCTAGTGCCGGTTATCTTAAAAGCCGATCAGTAAACTAAATTATAGGTGGCATTGGACACCACACCCACAGTGCAGCAATCTTTAAGATGTTTTAAAAACCAAACTAGAGCATAGTCCTGAATGCCACACTACTTCATGTAGCTGTATTTTAGGCAAACCAGTCACCTGATCATTGAATGAAGGATCGATCCTACCCCAGTTCCCATGGCTTAAGGTAGGTATGCTATATTGCATTGTTGTTCAAGATATTTTCTGCCCCTTCCTGGAGAAACATGTATTTACCTAATCATTGACTTCAGGCTTGGCCATGAGTCTTTTGATATTCCCTTCTTGCAGAAAAATTACATAATTCGGCTAAGTTCAAGAGGTATTATGTGGCTTGCTCTGGTCAGTGAAATATAGGTGAATACAATATGTGTTATTTTTGAGCTGTAGCTTCGAGAGCCAGCTGGTGATCCACCATCTGTCTCTTTATCCTCTGTCACAAAATCAGCAATGTCCAGGTAAGAGACAGTTCCATCTACCTGGGTCCCAGAGTATGGATAACACGATGCAGAAAATTGACCCACCATGGACAAATAGTTTAACCAAGAATTCAACCTAAGTTCTTATAAACCCCTGAGATTTCAAGGTTATTACTGTAGCAGGTCCTAACTCATAACATTATTTAATAATATGGGGACTAGGTACCTTTTAGAAATTTCCCAGACTCTGAGCAGATTGTTAGATTCTTTCTTTTTTCCCCTGAGAGCTTAGAATTTGGCCTGCTGCTCTTCCTTTCTAGTGAATCTTCACTTTTCCCCTTCCTCTGCTTTGTGAGAGGAGTAGACTTTTCTGCCCCATTGCTTTGGCCAGTGGATGGTGAGTGAACTTGATCTATGGCATACTTAAGCAAGGCTTTAAGTGTATCTGCATATTTTGATTCTTATGTAGCTGCTGTTCACCACAAGGCATGCCCAGGTGGCTGTTCTGCAACTTGACCTGGAATAAGAGGTATGTGGAACCACCTGGTTCTCAGCTGCAGTCCAGAACTGAGCCCAGCTGAGCCATGACTATCCACGGACCAGTGAGCAAGAAATGCATGTTGTGAAGATCTGGGGCTGTTTATCACCCCAGCAAGAGCTGAACAACGTAGGCAGGAACTGTGTGTCCTCAGAACTGAATCTTCACACTTCCCCTGATCATCAGTAGAACAGCAGTCTCATGCCATATTTTTAAAACAAGAGATTTCTGAGATGTTAATGATGTTATTACACCCAGTAGAGAAATTGCCTGAGATAAAATGTCCGTTTTATACTAATACTAAGGTCTTTAGTTTCCATCCAGATACTGAAATCTAAGGAAGATCATCATGCTTGTTTTATAAACATAGCTTCAAGAAAGTCCTCTCCCTCTCCTCTATCTACCTGGAACACACAAGCCTCTTCTGTACAGAAATTCTGGAGCCACCCTTGCAAGCACACCGGGCTCCTTAGCAAGATCCTAGAAAATAAAGCAATAAGCCATGGGCCTGGGAGGACTTGGTGCTTTCAGGGCCTCTCCAGTCTTATCTGGGTGTTAGAGTGTGCCCTCAGTTGGTTTGTTCATTCAGTAAATATTGTGGATTTTAAACTTATGTGACCGGTAGTGCTGGGTGCTGGGTATCCATGGTGCTCAAGACAGATAAGCTCACTGTCCTCCATGAGCGTTTATTCTCCTGGGGGAGGCTGACCAAACCAAGAGATAGCAAGGAATCTAACAAGCTACTAGTACTGATAAAATTGCTGGAGGAAGATAATATTTATTAAATATATTAAAATTGAAAATTTATTTTCTATAAGCCAGTACTTTTAAGTCAAAGGTACAAATAGATATTTAATAAAAGTTTTTATCCCACCCCATTTCCTAAGGCACCTAGTTCTCTTCGGAGGCAAAGGTGCCAGTCTCTCATATATCCTTCCAAAGATAGCAGATGTATATATAAGTACATTTATGTCTATTTCCCCCTTTTCTTATGCAAATAATATGCTGTATATGTTTTTAAGTCTACTTTAGCCAAAGATACATCTTAAAAACTTTCCATATCTGTACATAGAGTTTGCTTAAATTTTTTAACTATTTATTTATTTATTTATTTACTTAGGTGAGAACACTAATGTTCTACTCTCTTAGCAAATTTCAATTTTATATAATACAGTATCATCAACTACAGTCATCCCATTATGCGTTAGATCCTCAGAACTTATTCATCTTATAACTGGAAGTTTGTAGCTTTTGACTAACCTCTCCCTATCCTCTCACTTCTCAGGCCCTGACAACTAGCATTTTACTCTCTGCTTCCATGAGTTTGACTTTTTTTTTTAAAGATTCCACGTATAAGCGATACCGTGCAGTATTTATCTTTCTCGGTCTGCCTTATTTACTTAGCAGAATGCCTTCCAAGTTCATCCATGGTATCAGAAATAGCAAGATTTTCTTCTTTTTCTAAGGCTGAGAGAGTTGTGTGAGCAAAGGCCAGGAGATGAGTATGAGCTAAACAGAGTTGAGGTTATGAAAGATCAGCATGTCTAGAGCCGTCCTTCTCACTGGTCACATGGCACTATTAAACACTTGCAATGTGGCTGGTCTGTAAATGTAACATGCACAGAGGATTTCAAAGACTAAGTATGAAAAAATTAGCTTCATATTGACATAATAGTTTTGATCTATTGTATTAAGATACATTATTAAAGTTAATTTCACCTGTTTCTTTTTATTTTTTATTGTGGCTGCAAGAAAAATTAAACCTACACATTGGCTTGCTTTCTATTTCTATTGGACAGTGCTCATCTAGAGCAGGGGTTGTAAACTATGTACTGCAGGTGAGGTTTGGCCTACAGCCTGGTTTTCTGTGGCTGGAGCACTAAAAATAGTTTTTACATTTTTAAAGAGTTTTGAAAAGAGAAAGTCTAAGAAAAATATGCAACAGACACAGTACATGGCCTGCAAAGTCTAAAATATTACCATCTAGCCCTTTACGGAAAGGCGTTGCCAACTTCTTTCTTGTCTTGAACATACAGAGAAAGGCGAGGCAGTAGCATAAGATGACAGAAGAAGGTGTGGTCCAGATCACAAAGGGCCTCATAAATTTGGATTTTATAAAGAGAGCAAAGGACGCAAAAGAAGGGTTGTAAGCAGGAGACTGAAATGATCAGATTCAGTTTTTAAATGATAATTGTGTGAGCACACACACACACACACACACACACACACACACACACACACTCCTTAAACATCCCACCCCTAGGACTTATCTAGAATAAAGTGTCACAATGTTGCTTTACCAAAAACTGTCACTGGAAGAGTATGTTGGAAGGAGGGGAGATAGTGATTTTATGCCAAAAGCACAGAGCTCTGCATTGTCATCGTAATCACAATGTCATCTTAGCACTTAATATGTGCCTTGCATTTTCTAAGCCGCCTGCCTTATCTTCTTGACTGTATTTTGTTTCTTCTAAGTGAGTACAGTTCTCTTGGGCAATAACTAGCAAGAACAGGATAAGCCAGAAGCCACCTGAATGACTCTGTTCCCAGGGCAAACTTACAAGAAGTGTGAGCTCAGCTCAGTTTTAGCCCTTGGCTTCCACTAGCCCTGATGTGGACATGGAGATGTGCAGTTGTGTGATTTGTTGCTCCAGGGACGTGAGCAGATCACAGAGAAAAGCAGCCTGCTGCAGCACTCTGGAAGTTTACAAACCAGCAAGCCGTGGTGGTGAGCTGTTCAAACCTATCCCTGCTTACTTTCCTCTTTAGTCCTACTCAGATCGCTTACTAGTACCAGAGTAATCTGTCTCAGTCCTGGGGTCCCACAGTATAGTCTGTTTCTGTTGTCGAAATGAGACTTGATTCTCTGCTTTCTTGAGCTGTACTGTGTCAGGATACAGTAAGTCCTCACTTAATGTCATTAATGAGCTCTCCGACTTGAAGCGAAATGACATATAATGAAACCAGTTTTACCATAGACTAGTCCATACAAGCAAGGGTTCTGTTCCTACGGCATCTCATTAGTGTTAAAACTAAACAACGTTGTTTGAGGACCTGCTGTCCTGTGGAGAGGTTTGGTATTCTACACAACTCGAGTGGGAAGGGCAGCCTAGCTGCTGTCATAAGTCCACAGATCATTCATGGCTAGACACAGAGGTTTATGTGTAACTCACCACACATCCCACTCTTGGTAGAGCCCTGTGTTCCGTGCAGCCATTCAAGGACGCAGGCTCCTGACATCTGGAGGTTCCACCCATCTCTAGATCTGCCAAGGCTGTTTGTTCAGCTAGCACATTGAGAAAGGGAAAGTCGAGAGACACATCTCCTCTCAACCACCTTGGCCCAGAAGTCACGCCCCTCACTTTGCTCACATTTTACTGGCAAACCCTAGTCACACGACCTCACCTGGAAGAAGATGGGCTAAGAAATGTGGTCTTTATGTGTGCCCAAGAAGGAGAGAGATGGATCTGAGAGCACCAGAGACTCTGCACCACGGCAGCCTTGTCTGGTGCCTGGGTAGTCCTTCCTGCAAGATAATTGACAAGCTAGGCTGTTTTCTTCTGGATGTGTGCATACTATTACACTTGTGAGGTAAAAGGTTTACCTTCCATTCTGTTGACTTCAGTGATTTTGCATTGGTATTGTACTGGTTTTCTTTTAATTCTGCTTTTTGTTTTATTTTTGTTTGTTTTTTGTTTGTTTTGGTGTGAGTCAGTAGATCATTAGGTCTACGTAGTCCTAAGATATTACTTGAAGTTGTAGTACATATAGATATATTTAATGGCATTTTTAGTCTACATTATTTTACTCTGTAACATATTTAATCTTCACAGTAACCCTATGAGATAGGTCTTACTACTATCTCCATTTCTCTCACTGGTTTCCAGAGTAGTTCTGTAAAACATAAAACAGAAGGACAATTGGGATTAAATTCATATGCAATTCTAAGTAGAATTGCATGAGATTAGAGAAATAGGAATAGTAGATTGTGACAAAGACATTTCAGGGAACCCTAAATATTCCTTTTTTGTTTGTTTGGCATGTGCAGAAATAAACAGTTTTCAGAAATTACATCAACAAGTATTTACAATGTACTTACATTGGAGTTTACTTTAAATGTGTATTTCCTTGTGTCAAGCCTTGCTTTTTTGTATCTGTTTTAAAAACCCAAGTTTATGTAGCTGCTGACTTGACATAATGATCTTACTACCTGGTGATTTGCTGGCACATGGTAAACTTAACTAAGCATCTGCAGGCATGGAGAGTTGGTCAGATGCACTGAGGTTTCCTTACTCATAGAAATAATAAAAGAATTCAAAATATCACTACAGATACAACCAAAGAATACTGTATTGGAGACTTAAGTCTGTAGTTGCTATGCAGCCTAAAATTAGAATTTCTGGTTTGCTATGTGCTGAGTTCCAGCGCCAGATTTTTTAAAAAGCCCTTTACTGTTCTCTCCTTCCTTTTTCTTTAGGTTTGACTTGCACCGATTTTGGCCTATGGTCCAGTCCAGGATGGTTTGTTCTTGGGACCAGACATGACCAGAAGTGACCTCATGAGCACATCAACTTCTCCAGCTGCCATGCTCCTCCGAAGGCTGAGGCGGCTCTCCTGGGGCAGCACTGCTGTCCAGCTCTTCATCTTAACGGTGGTGACGTTTGGCCTGCTGGCCCCCCTGGCCTGCCACCGGCTCCTACACTCTTACTTTTATCTCCGCCATTGGCATCTGAACCAAATGAGCCAAGAGTACCTGCAGCAAAGCTTGAAAGAGGGTGAAGCTGCCCTCCACTACTTTGAGGAGCTGCCCTCCGCCAACGGCTCAGTGCCCATTGTCTGGCAGGCCACACCCCGTCCCTGGCTGGTCATCACAATCATCACTGTGGACAGACAACCTGGCTTCCACTACGTCTTGCAGGTGGTGTCCCAGTTCCACCGGCTTCTTCAACAATGTGGACCCCAGTGCGAGGGACACCAACTCTTCCTGTGCAACGTGGAGCGCAGCGTAAGCCATTTCGATGCCAAGCTGCTATCCAAGTATGTCCCCGTGGCCAACCGCTATGAGGGCACCGAGGATGATTACGGTGATGACCCTTCAACCAACTCATTTGAGAAGGAGAAGCAGGACTATGTCTATTGCCTGGAGTCCTCCCTGCAGACCTACAACCCAGACTACGTCCTGATGGTAGAAGACGATGCCATTCCAGAAGAGCAGATCTTCCCAGTCTTGGAGCACCTGTTGCGGGCTCGCCTCTCCGAGCCACACCTCAGAGATGCTCTTTATTTAAAGCTCTATCATCCCGAGAGGCTCCAGCACTACATCAACCCAGAGCCCATGAGGATCCTGGAGTGGGTCGGTGTGGGCATGTTGCTGGGGCCCTTACTGACCTGGATATACATGCGTTTTGCCAGCCGTCCGGGGTTTAGCTGGCCCGTCATGCTCTTCTTCTCCCTGTATAGCATGGGTCTGGTGGAGCTGGTGGGCCGGCACTATTTTCTGGAACTTCGGAGGCTGAGCCCTTCTTTGTATAGTGTGGTCCCTGCTTCAGAGTGCTGCACCCCGGCCATGCTCTTCCCTGCCCCTGCGGCCCGCCGGACACTCACCTACCTGTCCCAGGTATACTGCCACCAGGGCTTTGGCAAGGACATGGCACTGTACTCACTGTTGAGGGCCAAGGGAGAGCGGGCCTATGTGGTGGAGCCCAACCTGGTAAAACACATTGGGCTCTTCTCTAGCCTCCGGTACAACTTTCATCCTAGTCTGCTCTAGCAGGTCAAGAAATGCCTTTCTGAAATTGGCCACTTCTTGGAGATTGAAATAAGGAACTCTTTACTTAGATACGGTTGCTTGTAGATATTTCACTGTTTAATGTTGCTGGAGATATAGGCGCTGGGACAGCTGAGGAACAGACCAGCCAAGATCCTTGGCTTTGGAACCCTGTTGGGAGCAGGAGTTGGCCACAGGTCTGGACCTCTGTCCCCTCCACACAGCCACACTGCCTCATGCAGTCTGACCCACCCAACGAGGGGGCATTGAAATGCCTGTTAGATTCGCCAGTTGTTTTCAGCTCTGATTCGTGATGGAGCTTGTGACTGCCAAAAATATTGTACACCGTGATCTGACTGTTTTAGGTTTTTAAGGGTAGAGTTTGGTGAAAGGTGAGATCCTTTTGAATCGATTTTGTCACCATTGGGGACATGAGAATGGATGTATGTTTGGAATATATGTCTAAAGAGGCAGGACCGTGTTGATAGATAACACTTGTTTCCTTGACCTGGTATGATAAAAGCTGTGCAGCACCTAGCATCCTGGAAGCAGGTGACCTGGCCTCTGTTACCTGCCTTTTTCTTTTCCACACATCTGTAGTGCACTGATAATCAGTATTGTTAGTGAGAACTTTAAGGCACAGTAGAATTTGAAAGCACCTTATGGATCATCAAGTCAGATTTTTATGTTTAGTAGTGATTTAACATTGAAGATTTCTATCATATTCTGATTATTTGAAAATTGGACATTGCAGAATGATATAGAACGTGTGAGCTCTTTACTGATTGCATATCTTTTCCTCTAACTTTGCTGGCTAACTCGCCCTCATTTCTTTTTCTTCTAGGTAGCATGATGATATAGAAGGAAAAACATGGACTGTGAAGTCAGAAGACCTGAATTTTTATTTCAGATCGTCATGGCCTATTGCTATGAACTTGAGGAAGTCATAACCACTCTGAGTCTCAGTTTCTTCACCTGTAAAATGGAGACAGTGATACCTACCTTTTAAAGTTGCCTTGAGGATTAAATGACAGAATGTATGTAAAACACCTAGCAAGTGCGTAGCCCACAGAAGGCCCCTGGAAAATATTAGTTATTTTTTCTCTCCTGTAATAAGTATATAAAACTCAAGTGTATTTTGGATAAAGATATTAATAATATTGTTTAGAGTTTGAGATAGGACCGACACCCATAGAGCAGCTGTTCCAGAGCAACCACTGCTAGAATAAAGGCTGACTTGTCATCGTGACTTCTGAAGGATATGCAGCTTTCATCTAGCACTACCTCCAAGCAAGCCAAAAATAATGAGTCATTCAAACTAGAAATGATCCGAGACTCTTCATGAGCTTATTCTCAAACTAGTATCTGAAAATTACTTTTTTGAAAGTGGCAAATAAATGGCCTTAACAGTACTTATCAAACCAGTGGCTAAAAAGTCCCTTTATGAGGGACTTTTATGAGTCCCTTTATGGATGATTATATTAGAGTGGATACATTAGAGTTATCCAGTTTGTTTCAGTGCCACATCTTCCGTTGGCTTTTAAATTTCCACAGTGAGCTTCTGTTTGGGGATCCGCTCAAGAACATGGAGAGCGAATACGGGCTTCAGTACCATCCTTTATGGATGAAAAAACTGAGACCCAGAGATGCTAAACAACTTCTCCAGGTTCACACAGCTGAACAGTGGCAGAACCAGGACTGAAATACAGCTCTTCTGACTTCCAGCCCTTGTGCTTTTTTAAAAACCACATTCATTTAATAAATATCTATGTAGTCAAACTCTCTTTTGTAAAATCTGTTGTAACCTGGACTAAATAATGTCTCTGTAGGCTAAGATGGTAGAAACTCATTGTCATATTGGTCTTGGGAAACAAACAGGTATCAGTGAGTGTTGTGTTGTTATAGTGAGCTGTTGTGTATCCCCCAGGAATGTCCAAAGTAATCTGAGCTCCTAGATGATTTATTAAGATGTTCAGATTCCACACCCTCATTCTTCCTCTTCTAACAACTGGTCTACCCCCAACTTAGCCCTCATTGGAATTTGTTGTATTAATGATTGGACCTCCTCATGACATTTTTTTCCAGTAATAGGAGAGCCACCTCTAAGCTAGCCAGGCCCAAGATAGGGAATTGTTGCTGTTTACAGTTCTACTTTTTCTAGTTCAGTCATCTACTGCATGCAGACATATCCTCCCCTGATTCCATTCTGCATGGCAGAGGCCATCTTTGCCTTGTCTAATTACCAATGTACTAAGACACCTTCTCCCATTGTTCTTAACTGGTGTCTGCCATCCTTGGACATTTTCTGCAGATGTGGGCTCAGTGCTGCCCTTTTATGCCTATCCACTTCTAGGTCTTCCTCCCTTTTGTCTCTCATTTGTAGAGTCCAGTTTTGGTACATTATCCTTTATTAAGACAGCTGACAGATTTACACCAAAGCTGAAGTCTCACTTAATCCTAAACAAAGGGACTAGAGGAGAACTAAAGTCCCCTTCCCATGTCAAGGTACATAGGTTACCAGGTGGGTAAAAGTCTCTAAGATTCGCACTCACCTTTCAGAATTTAGGCCTAAGAAGCTTTCATTTGTGACTGAGAATATTTGCATAAGCATATCAGTTAAAAGCATCTGAGAAGACTTTTATCATTCCCTTTTATTTCAATGGGATTAATTTTTTTGGATGTGGCAAATAGTTATCACACACACACACACACACACACACACACACACACACACACTATGTGGAGTCCCAGTGTACCATCCAAAATTATGGTCTGTTTTCTTAAAAATTGATAACTGATTTTGTTATATTTCTTAAATGGAAACATTTGAATCATGCATTCTTTTCTATCACCATTATCATTTAAAGAAAAAAAAATGGTGAGAACACTACAATGTAACTGGAGAATACAAATAGGGGTTATATAATGATAGGATTAACGTAAATTGCTTTGCATACACTTCTCATTTGGGAAAATTTATTTGATTGGTAACTTAATTTGGGTGGAGAGGTATGCTAATTGGAGGTAATTACTGTGGGAATTTTAGACATAACAAGATACGTTGTGAGTTACAGTTAACACGTGATGTAAAATTGGGTAATTTTAAGTCACATGAACAATTTGGATATTTTTATCTCAACTATAATGAATTTGCTGAGAAATGGTCATTAACTGGTGCTGTTTTTTCATATTGGAAACTGAATAGTCCTAATGGTAGGAAAAAGTGCTAAATATATTAGAACTGCAGTGATGTGCTGTGGCCTTCAGTCACCTCAGTACTTGGATTGCAACATCATTGTGAATCATCGCTCCGTGGTAAATAGGAACTTTTGACTTAGAATTAAACAAATTTTCTTGACCTTTTCCCTAACAACCTATATAGATGTATGAATAAATGAACTGATTTTTATAAAGCATCTATGTTCACCATTTGGAGGTAAAAACAAATGAAAATTCAAAGGCAAAGGATTAATTTATCAAAAATAAATAAGAAATAGATGGCTTAAGAATATAGAAATGTGGTAGCTTTCATATGTCAAAGAAATAGGAGAAGAGGACAATGATGTAGGATGAAGCAGAGGGTCTCACATTTGTCACCTGTTCTTATGTGTCCCAAACTCCATTACTTAATAAGTCCTTTAGGTATGCCCCACTGTCATGAAATCTTTATAGAGCCAGTCTAGGGAGAATGCGAAGGAACTAAACAATGGATGGTCAATGTTCTGGATACATAACTCATTATTTTATTATGACCTGGCTTCCTATTGTATTTAGAATAAAAGTCAAACTTCTATATTATCTCCCAGGCCCCTGCAGCAAACTCTGTGACTTCATGTGTTATCACTCCTATCCTCATTCTCCAAGCTCTAACTGTACCTCCTGCTTTCAGTTACTTGTATTTGCCCACTAGTTCTTACTGCAGTGCCCTGGCATTACTGTTAATAGGGGCCCTGAGACCAGGGGTTTTTTTTTGAAACACAAATCAACCAGTTTTGTACTTAAAACAGAAAAGGTTTTGAAGAGATTAGAATCACATTATCTTTCATTTTTTCCGGTCAACATCAGAGGAAGAAAATAACTATATCAGCCAAATTAACCCCTTATTGTCATACTTAAACATTCTCACACTGAGGCAGACATTCCTTAAAATTCAGATTTGCCTGTCAGGACCCCTTTAGATCAGGAGTCCCTTGTCCGAGGCCACAGACTGGTACCAGTCCGTGGCCTACTGAGGACCTGGCCGCACAGCAGGTGAGCAAAGCTTCATCTGTATTTGCAGCCACTCCCCAGAGCTAGCATCACTGTCTCAGTTCCACCTCAGATCATCAGGCATTAGATTCTCATAAAAGCATTGGTCCCTGGTACTAAAAGAGTTGGGGACTGCTGCTTTAAACTATTGATTTTTGTTCTATAAAAGGCACCAGGTATCATGTCCCACATATCAACTTTTACTTATTGAGTGCCTACAGGGTTACTGGTACTGTGCAGAAAGCTGGAGACACCAAGGTGAATATGACATGCTCTCTTCTGTGGTAAGCCCTACAAGCTCAATAACTAAAAGTAACCACTGGGATGTTTTGATCATAAAAAATTTAACTGAGTGAGTTATAGAGGAAAGTCACATCCTGTACAATAGATGAATCTCTACCTTGAACAAGCCCTCCCAATGGTTTTTGTGTCTCTAGAAGAACATACATAAAGTGTCAAAGTGAGCTTTTCTTTAGATCCTGGTGCAGAGTGAGAACCCCAACATTCCTCATTATTACCTTTTACCCACGTACCTCTGTAAACTATCTATGTGAAGTGTTAACTATCCTGCACCTACCAGTGTAAAAGAAGTGTGTTATCTCTCTCCTTTACTTTTTATTCAACCCTAGAGATTTCCCTGCTTTGCTTTCTTCCACTTTCTTCATCTACCACCAAAGGATTTCATGTAACCTTTCTTAAGTCTCTCCTTTGATTCTAATGTATAAAATCATCTCAGTCCCTTGAGGTTTTGTTTCTGGGACTAGCCCCCAAACCCTTGGCTCATAATAAACTCTTTAAACCTTTCTTTAGTTTTGGAATTTCTTTTGTCAACACTTGCTTTTAGTACCTTGGTGTCCAATAGGGGAGTTAATACAGTGAAGTATATCTGGAATGGTGGGGTCCCAGGGTGCCACCTATAACTTCTCCAAAGTACCAGGACTCGAAGTTACCCCAGCCTTCTCCACTCTTTCGCTGAGGACAACGTAGCCCACCAAGGAAACCTTCAACTAACAAAGGAAGTGATTGGCACAAACATGTATTTATATAAATAAATGAGGGATAGAGGGGAATTAGACTGTCCCAGCTAAAGGGAGATAAAGAAGGGAGTTGGCTTTTGGAGCAGTTGCTTTGGGGAGAAGATATGTAGCTTTTGATATGAGAAAGATCCAGAAAATGATCTTTGAACCTATTGTTATTTTTTTCCTGGCATATCCAGAAAAGCCCCTTAAAGTCATGTTTTCTAGTCCCAATTCATGTGACATCTTTTTTTGGAACTGAATTAAAAATATTTATTGTGAAAAAAAAAATGACTCCCAAAGAACTTTGCCCCAAAATGACACATCTTGTTGGCAGCTTGTCACACCTTCTTCAAAAAAGTATCAAGAAAAGCTACACGTAAATGCTTTTATTTGCCCACCCCATCTTGCTGACAAAAGTCCGCCGATCATCACATGGAGAGAGAATTGTGAGGGTCACACTTGCCCTCATCCCTCAGGGTGAATCTTCCCCTAGAGCTTTCCTGCTCATTCAGTGCCCCTCCCAAGGCTTGTGGCCTTCGGTTTTCTCGTGTAAAGTCTGCTCATTCTATGGCTCATTTTCTTTATGGCTGACAGCATTAGAGCCAGGCTTGTGCAGATCTCTATCCTCACAGAATGACTATGGCTCACCCATCACAAGTTGTGAGCGAGCACGCTTCTTTGAATGCAAGAATTTTGAACTAAAATGTCACATTACTTTGTCTACCTATTTGCATATGAATCTCCAAACCTGAAGAGACTCATCCCTTACATTTTAAAACTTTACAATTTTTATTTTAACCAATCCACATTGAAGCAGTGTTAGCCAGGCCCTCAGTCTGGTTCTTAAAATAGCGGGCCAAGCCGATGCTCCAACAGTGGGATGTTTCATATTTCACAAGCATTGTTCGTAGGAGTGAACAATTTTAATCACAGGCAAATAGGACAAGCCCAGCCACAATTCATTCACTGTGTCTTGAATGGGGGCCTATCTTCCTTGATCTCATGGGCTGTCTACCCCATCACCCCAACAAGCTGGGGCTTTTGTTAGGCAAGAAGAATATGTATGTGGATAGCTCATGGGCAAAATGTGAACAGTGACTGCCCTGCTGCTGGGGGAGGTGATCAAGATTTTTAATAATTTTCCTGTTCTTGCTACTTTATATTTTATTTAAAAACTGAAGCAACAAGTGGATTTATTTTATTTAGCTTTATTTAACCATATAGTCGTATTGGTCATAAGAGCCTTTTGAAAACTGCTACAGATTGTTGTGGAGTGTCAAAGGGCTTTGAGAGGCTTAGCTTGTTAGATTCCTAGAGGCCCATAGAATGGCTTTTTTTTTTTTTTTTTTTTTTTTAATGATAGGACATCTGAGCAACTTAACATGAAACATCATGGAAACAGGAAAATCGTTGTTAGTTTCAAGAAAATATAGATAATTGAACTCAAATAAGACATGGAAACTGTCTAGTTAACAACAAAAAGTTATGCTTTCTACCAATTCCTTTCTTCGTTCACAAGTTTATTATGAAAAACACTGCCGTGCTCTCTCTCATGCAGTAATATCATCTTAGTGGAGGGGGAAAAACAGTTCTGTTCAAAACAATTCAGTGGGTGCTCACAATAATAAAGAACAATATGAGGCTGACATTTGAGAAGGGAAAAAATTGAGTGCAAACAATTAAATTATAGAATTAAATTAAACAGTGTCCCTGAAAATAAATAAAATGATTTCAAACCTCACAAGTAGAGAGGGGGCTTTGGTACTGAAACCACAGCCTTCACTGTCAACTGGTCAGTTCCAACGTATTAGTAAACCATATACCTATTAATATACAAAAAATATATAAAGAACTCATACAACTCAATAGCACAAAATTAACATCCATGTTTTAAAATGGGCAGAGAACTGAATAAACTTTTTTTTCCCAAGAAGACATACAAATGGTCAACAGAGACCTGAACAGGTGCTAAACATCACTAATCATCAGGGAAAGGCAAAGCAAAAGCGCAATAAGATATTACCTCAATATAATTGGCTATTGTCAAAAAGAAAAAAGGTAGTCTATGGCTATGCCACCCTGAACGTGCCCCATCTTGTCAGATCTCAGAAGTTAAGAGGGTCGGGCCTGGTTAATACTTATATGGAAACTACCTAGGAATCTCAGTGCTGTAGGTGTTTTAAAAGAGAGAGAGAGAGAGAGAGAGAGAGAGAGAGAGAGAGAGAGAGAGAGAGAGAATAAATGCTAGAAAGGAAGTGGGGAAAAGAAAACCCTTGTGCACTATAGGTGGAAATACAAATTAGTACAGCAACTATGGAAAATGGTTTATAGTTTCCTCAAAAATTTAAAAATATAACTGCCATATGATTTAGCAATCCCATTTCAGGGTATATATCCAAAAGAATTGAAATCAGAATCTCAAAGAAATATTTGTACTCCCATATTTATTGCAGCATTATTCACAATAGCCAAGTCATGGACATAATCTAAATGTCCATTGACAGAATAATGGATAAAGAAATTGAGGTATATACATTTAATAGAATGTTCAGCCTTTAAAAATAAGGAAATCTTGTCATTTGTGACAACAGGAATGAACCTGAAGGACATTATGCTAAGTAAAATAAGCTAGACACAGAAGGACAATTACTACATGATACTACATATATGAGGAATCTAAAATAGTCAGACTTGTTGAATATAATGAGAGAATATAATGGTGGTTGCCAGGGTCTGGGGGGAGCAGAAAATTGGAAGGTTTTAGTTAAATGGTGCAAAGTTTCAGTTATATAAAATGAATAAGTCCTAGAGCTCTATCATACAACACAGAACCTATAGATAACAATACTATATTGCATACTTTAAATTGTGCTAAGATCATATGTTAAATGTCATTATACAAAAAAGTGATACTAATAAAAAAGGGTGGGTGGGACTTTTGGAGGTGGTGAATATGTTTTGGGCATACATTGTGATGGTTTTATGGGTATATACTTATCTCTAAACTCATCAAGTGACATATATTAAATAAGTACAGCTTTTATATATCAAAAAGTAAATGAAAGCTAAATTAAATGGGGAGGAAATCATCCATATTTCCCTTCATTTGGATGTCACATAAACTTTGAGAAATTCCATCTGGACTTTCTTTGTGAGACAATGAGAGATCATTTTAGGCCTCCTTACATAAAAATGTGCAAATGAAAACATTAATAGACTATAAAAATATAAGAGATGAAAATAATGAAATCAATTTAAGAATCAAAGAAAAATCTTCCTATAAAATTTAGGTTGCTGTTACAAATTTTAGAAAATTACTGAATCGAGTTTTTGTAAGATTCAAGAGGACCTTGAATCTTGTGCAAAACCACATGGTTTTGAAACAATAATGAAAAAATTAATGAACAAATCAAATGAAAGTATTTAAATATATCTGTTGGTTGCAGTGAGTTTGGTAAGTGTGCCTGGGTCCCAAATTTCTAAACCCTGTCCTGCTACCTCCTTTCCAAAGCCATCCCCTAGAGTATGTGCACAGGTGACCAGTTATGGCAAAATCATCCCCAATCCAGACATCATCTGTTTTTGTGTGCTGGGCTAGACCGTGTGACTTGTGCCTGCATGAGGTACCTTCCTGACTGAGGGGAGAGAGGAGAACCTCACTCTGGTTCTTGTTTAGTCCTCTAAGTGGAGGAAGCAAATTTTTCAAGTGAGAGGAGTACTTAGTGTCCTCCTACAATACCAACTGCACAGGAGCAAAGAGAGAAGCGATTCAATAGGAAACGCCCAAAAAGAGAGGTTCCCCAACACCAAGAGTCCTGGGGACATTTATCTCAGCCCAGTTCATGTTAAGCTGTGTCCTTAACTACTCTTTTCAGACCTCAAAGGAGAAAAGCCTAGAACTCCCCCTAGAGGACAGAGCCTGTGGCCTGCACTTCTCCATTCTGTGCTTCCCACAGGCTTCCCTGGGAGCTCACTTCCCTTCTCAAGAAGAGGCCCTGGAGATTTCCTTAGGCCTTGAGCCTACTTCTCCTACAGTACTTACCACTTTGTGGGACTTGTTACAGCCCATCTCTCCCCTGCACATGTGAGCCCAGAAGGGAACCAGAATATGTCACCCCACCCCCCCCAAAATGCCACTTTGACATAAAGATTCTTTTGAGTTAAAGGCACCTTAAAAACAGCAGATGGAAAAAGGGTACTTACTCTGAACTTCCTTTTGTATTCCTGAAAGCAGGAGGTGAAATTCCCGTGTGAACGATGTCCTCTCTAGACAAGGAGGAAAGAAAAATTCTTATCTCAAGAGATGGAAGATGAGGCTGAGGGTAACGTGTACAACCCAGCCTTCTTGAACTCACCGCCTTTATGTCGCTTTTCAGAATTAACTGCCCTAGCACAAGTCTCTTTATCTTGTCATTGTTTTCACAATTTACTACTTGTGTCCAACTTAGTATGTAAGTATTTAGTTGTGATTGCTTCTTAAGGTCTTTCCCGTGTACATTTTCCTCCTGTTAATCTGCCTTACATCAATTTAATTCTCAGGCCCAGCTGGAGACCGTAGAGGGTAAAGTTTTGCCTCCCCTGCAGCCCCTTGAGGTAAAGGACTATGGACTGTCACGAGCTCTCCTCCAGCCTTGTAGCAGGGTCTGGAATGCAGTCCACCATTGAACAACACATTTGTTGGAAGAACGAAAGTCTGTGAGAAGCAGAAAGTCTTAACACTCCCAGATGACCACAGTTTATCTTGTAATGTTCAGTTATTTTGCCTTCTTTCTTTTCTGTTTCCCCCCACCCCTCTATCACATATTATAATGAACAATTTCCAATGGCCTTTGCCCATGAAATGTTTCATTTAATTCTCACAGTTCGGTTAGGGGGCAGATACCTGTGCCCGCCTATACTGGATGAGAAAACTGACATTCAAAAAGGTGAAGTGAGTTGTTCAAAGTCACACAGCCAAGAAGTAGTGGAATGAAGAAACTAAGTTAGGGCTTTCTGACTTCAGACCCCGTCATCTTATTTACTTGTTTCCTTTGGACTTTTGCCAGCTTCATCTTAATGTAATTGTCTGCAAGAGTGTGTGCCTGCATGCCCATACACACGTGCACATGGCACATACATTGGCAAAATGAAGATAGCTTTCTCTGGTTCCTCCTTCTGTTTTGTAAACATGATCACTGATTGTAAAAGAGTCACATAATATAGTATTGGTTCTCAACTTGATTGCATATTGGACCTCAAGCTACGATTCTGACTTTATTGGCCTAGAGCTTTTAGATTTTTAAGTTGAGAACTACCACAATATGGAAAAATGTAAAGAAAATTTTAAAAGAAACTAATACCACTACTCAGATAAAACTACTCCTGTTAATATTTTGGTGACTTTCCCTTTTCATGGAAACACAAACCCAATGTTACAAAAACAGGGTATCATACAAGATGTTACTTAGCTTGGTTTCTTTATCCACATACTCTCCACTGCCCCTGTACATATATGCCACACATATATAAATACATTATAATGCCTTTATAATATTCTATTACATGAATGGAATATTATCATCTTTAAAATCTACTTATGGATGTTTATATATTGTTTAAAATTTTCTGTTAAAATCAGCATTGCAGTAAAACACCTTGGTATGCACTTTGATACCACCAGTCTTGTTATATTACTGCTATTTGTTTTTCCAGTCTGATTTATGCTTCATTATAATGTTCCTACCTAAATTAAAAAGGAAAAAGAGGAAGGAATGAAAGAAGAAAGGAAGGAAAGAAGTAAGGAAGGAAGGAAGGAAGGAAGGAAGGAAGGAAGGAAGGAAGGAAGGAAGGGAGAGAGGGAGGGAGGGAGGGAGGGAAGAAGGAAGGAAGGAAGGAAAGAGAAAAAAGATATGAAAGGCAAGTTCATGAAACAAAATCTGGCTTTCTTACATATTTCCCCTACTTATTTTAGAGATGACACATATTAGAATGATGTTCTTTTCCATGCTGACTCACAAGCATGTCAGCATGTAAAACAAGGCCAAGTCCTATATCCTGGATCCCCTGAGGCTCATTTTCTGTAGCTGAAGGATGAACATTCAGGAGGCAACAAGCCACAGATTTCTCTGGAGAGAGATTTTCCAGCAAGTAGTCCATTAGCCACAAGAGGTCACTAGGGGATAAAAGACCACAGCAAACTCTTCCCGGCCGAACACACTAATTATCCAGGTGTGTGTTAGCAAAGGGCGGTAATCATAGGAATGGAGTGATCTGATAGGAAACCAGGGTTCTGGATTAACTGTAGACATTGATTTGCTACAAGATATAAAGGGAAACATTTCTTTTCCTAATTACTTCACTAGCCATTGTTTTAGGAATTATCTTGCCATCATAAAAAGCTTGAATAGAGAGAGATGGTTAAGCACGTAGGCTTTGGAGTCATGTGTCAGCTCAGTAGACCTTGAGCAAGATACATAAGTTCTCTAAGCATCCATTTCTTCATTGGGAAAATGGTGATGATGATGACTATATCTATTAAAAGAAGTAAGTATGTAAAATGCCTGGTTCACTTTAAAGGCTAAATAAATGCTGGTTTTGCACTGATATTGGAGAGGGTATGAGTTCAGTTTGGGGCCTTTTAAGTTAGAGGTGGTTGAACATTAAAACGAAAGAAAAGCAAAAGCAGAGTGAAGCATTGCAATCAAACACAGCTCATGGGGGAAGACATTCAACTATCTAGACACTCTTGGTTATGCTATCTAGCAATGTTTTACTTTTTTTTTTAGATAGATTTTATTTTATAAAAAAATACAGTGTTTTTATGAGAAATTCAGGAAATGCTATTATAGATATGGATCCAGGAGAAAACATGGGGTAAAAAGTACACGGATAAAATCGTGTCTATGAGATACCAAAATTTTTAAATGAAGAAATGAAAAGTTTGGTAGGTTATCTGGTTGACATTTGGCATCATGCAAATTTCTAAAAGGACTTTAATATCATTTATTCATCTTTACCATACACTTGCTGCCTTGTTAGAATTTTATTCAGTTAGTAAAGGGGTTGTATACTTAAGGCCCAAGGTTTCATGTAGAAATATGACATATTTTAACTCCTAATGAAAACACTTGACACAAGGGAAGGAGGATGGAGAAGATTGTTTTAGAGAGGTGTCTGGGAGAGCTTTAGAGGATATTAGAGATGGAGAGTTTAAGATAGTGACTCTGGAGTCCTCATGAAGTATAAGACAAAAACAAAAGGAGATTTAAAGAAGTGTTGCTGCAGTTATAAGTCTGACCTTCGTTAATGTCCCTTGAAAAATGTAAATAAATCTGAATTATTTTTAATTGCTTTTAGTTATGTGACCTTAAAGGGTCCTGGTGTAATATTCCAGGGACACAAAAGGTACAAAAATAACTAGTGATTTTAAATCTATGTTACATCAGTAGTTAAAAATCATTTCAAGATGTTCAGATGTAGATAATATTCAATATTTGTTCCTCTCTTTTAAAAATGAAAAGATTTGACATATGTATCCATTGAAGAAAAACTCTTAAGTACCTTTGAGATAATCTTCAAATTGTGCCTACAAATCTCTAAAAATAATGAGAAACTATGTACACTATGTTTATCACCAAATGCATGGAGTTTTTCTAGTTATTTTTGTTCTTGATTTCTAACTTACCCATATTGAGATTTGTATAAAATAGCAAGCCTCTGAAATTTCCTGAGACATGTTTTATGGCTCAGGAAGTGGTCAATTTCATAAATGTTCTAAGTGTCTTTATAAATAATATGTGTTCTGCACTTATTGGATGCAGTGCTCCATTAGGTCAAGGTCATTATTTATGCTGTTCAGACTTTTATATCCTTAGAAAATTACTATGAAAATTATAAATAAATTATCCTCCAGATTTGAATTTATGTTTTTGTCCTTACAGTTTTTGCGATGCAGTTAAATGTTAATTCATAGCATTAAATATAGAGAAAAAGTTACTTGTTCTTGGTGAATAAATCTTCTTATTATATAGTAACCCTCTATTTTGACTTAAAAATCCACTTGGAACTTCATATAATCATGTCAGTTTAGTTTGGTTAGTATTTGCTGGTGTAACTTTTCCATCCTTTTATGTTGAATTTTTCTCATTCTTTACATTTAGCTTCGTTGCTTATAAGCAGCATATATTGATTTTTTAAAAAAATATCTACTATGATAAATGTAAAAAAATCTATTTACATTTATCACAAGTGAGGTTTTTGTATTTATAGCTACCATTTTATTTTGCACTGTTTCTTCTTCCTCGATTTGTTTCTTTCTCTCTTTTCTTGCTTTCTTTTGGACAGAATACTTCTTTGCCCCTTCATTCTTCAAGCATATTTTCACTGGGCATAGAATTCATTTTCTTCTATCAAATTGACAACTGCATACTTTCTCTGGCTTCTGTTGCTGCTGTCGAGATGTCATCTGTGAATCTGACCATAGTTGCTTTAAAAAGCATGTTTTCTCTGATTGCTTTTAAGAATTTCCCCTTTGTTGTTCTACATTTTCACTATAAAGTATTTAGATCTACTTTAAAAATTTTTTGTCTTGCTTGGAATTCGCTGGATTTCCTGAATCTGTGAATTGATGCCTCACTAGTTTAGAAATGTTTCAGCCGTGCACTTTTCAAATGTTACTTTAGCCTCATTTTTCTCTCTGCTCCTGCTAGTCCATTTATACAAAGGTTAGAACTTCTCACCGATTCCTGTTTTTCTAACTTCCTCTTCTGTATTTTTATCCTTGCCCTCCCCCACCTTTGTGCTGGATATTTCCTACTTCCAGTTCATTCATTCTCTCTTGATTTATGCCTCATCTACTATTAAATGTATCCATCGAGTTCTTGACTTCAGTTGTTTTTTAGTGCACTTCTCTGCTTGTCTTTTCAGGTGTGTTAGACACTGTTTTGGAAGTTTATTTGCAGAAGTCATTTTGGGGCCTAAGATAGTTATTTTCTTCCAGGAAAGGGCTTTAGATTTGCTTCTATAAATGCCTGGGGAGTGGGCCCACATGAAAGCTATATCTTACTGTCGAAACAGTTTTTCCAGATTTTTAAATTTCCTTTATTAATGCACTGATGTGCTCCCTGAAAGTGGTGGTCTCACCGCCCCGGCCTCTGGAATCCAACTACGCAGCCGTCTCCGCCGCCACGCGGGCCGCCGCGCCCCCGTGCGCCCCTAGTGGTCCTGCGGCCGCCTTGGCGCGGGCATCCGGGATGCGGGAAGGGAGGATGCTCCTGGCCTCTGCGTGTCCCTCTCTTCCTTCGCTGCCGCGCGCAGGGCTCAGCGGCCGCCTCTCCCACGCCTCATCCCGCACCCCCTACCCCGCTCCTCAGGGACCCCCAGGCCAGTCCCTCGTGCCTGGGGATGTGTGGGGGGACCACAGAGACCCGCATTCTGGCCCCGCACCTTCCGCCGGGCTAGGGCAGGGTCCCCTCTCCGAATCCGGCTCTTTAGCACCTTTTCCAGGCGCCCCGCGCTGTTGCCTTACGTTACGCCATCAGATTGGTTTTTTTTTTTTTTTTTTTTTGCTTAAATGTTGTAGGGTTTTTTTTAAATTGGAAATTAAAATAGATATTTTTCTAAAAGAACGTATATCTCCAACTAAAAAGAGTTACCACAACCAAACACTAGCGGCATTACCATGAAAAAGAGTAGATTAGAAACGACCAAAGAAGTACACTATTATCACAAAATTTTAGCCTTTCCCTTGGAAAGAACTATAACAATTTTTCAGCATTTGTACAAGATGTCATTTCTCCTAGATTATAATTTTTTATTTATTATTATTCATTATTATCATTATTTATGCCTGCAGCACCTGGTCTTCCTAGGTAGTCTCCCATCCAAGTACTAACCAGGCTGGACCCTGCTTAGCTTTGGAGATCAAACATGGGGCTTGTTTAGGGTGGCATAGGGGTAGACCATGGACTATGGCTCCACTGGGGAATGAACCCAGAAACTTCTGCATGTAAAGCAGACATGCTAACTGCTACACTATGGAACCATGTCCTAGATTAGAATATTTTTAATGTAAGAAATCAACTGAAAAATTATTAAACTAGTTACAGATGTCAAAAGGGAGGTGAGTTACTAAAGAGAAAACTTTTCTATAATAAAAAAGGAGGTTTTCTGCCAGCATTAAGAAGTTAAAAATATAATAGAAAAATGTCTCATTTAACATAGCAACAACAACAAAAGTTCTTAGAGTAAACTTAACAAGAAATGCACAGGGACAATTATCAAAAGAAATATAAAAATTTAGTAAATTACAAAAAAATTAAGATGTAAATAAATTGCCATGTTTTTCTTGATGGTAAATGTTAGTAACACATAAACTATTTCTTAGTTCATTTATAAGTTTAGTACAATTTCAATCAGAATGCCAAACTGAGAGTTTTATGAAACCATTCTAAAATTTGTTTAGAAAATTAAAAGGTAAGAAGAGCCCAAGAAATCTGTAGCGATTGTAGGGGACATATTCTCCTAGATATTTAAATGTATTATAAAGGTACAATAATTAAAACATTGTTAATTAGTACAGAGTAAAGAAAAATGCATTGATGGAAAAATAGAAAATATAATACATTGGTATGTACATGTGTTCATGCTGTGCATGCATATACATTTATGTATTAATCGTGTATACTACAGTCAGAATTTCAAAAGAATGCTGAATTATTTTAGAAACATTGAGCTAACTGATTAATATAGCTGAACTCTGCATAGGGCTGTCCAACACCTTTTGAACACTTGACATTCTGATCATTCTCACTTTGTAAGTACGTACTGCTTTCCCAAGAGAATCTGTAAATCAGGCATATGATTTACCTCTTCCCTCCACTGACGTCTGACGTGGAAGAGAGTCATGTGAGGGGAGCATATTCAGGGAGACTGATCTTCTGCTAAGTGTGGTGTCAAAGGTGTTCGCTTCTTCGGAGTAGCCACGTCAGCGTTGCAGGTTTCCACTGAGTTAGTTTTTTAAAAGTTCTTTTACTAGAACTATCCTGCAGTGTGGTCAGGTATTTCTTCTGGATGTGCTGACTATGCCTGTCTTGTTCTTGGTTGTGTATCCTATACAAAGCCTAGTTCCCTAGCCCTCCCAGAGGTCTGTGAATTACCAAATATCCTTTAGTAAATCCCTTTCTGCTTAAGCTAGTTAGAGTAGCGTTATGGACTAAATGTTTGTGCCCCCTCAGATTCATATGTTGAAATCCTAACTCCCCAATGTGATGGTGTAAGGAGGGGAGGGCCTTGGAGAAGTAATTAAGTCGTGCGGTTGGAGCCTTCATGAATGGGGTTAGTATCCCCATAAGAAGAGACACAAGAGAGCTTTTGCTTGCTTTCTCTGCACTCTGCCATGTGAGAATACAAGAAGATAGCCATCTGCAAACTAGGAAGCCGGCCCTCAACAGAACCTAGATCTGCAAGCACCTTGATCTTGGACTTCCCAACCTCCAGACTGTGAGAATATAAATGTTTGTTGTTTAAGTCACCCTGCCTATGTTATCTGTTCTAGCAGCCCAAGCTAAGACAGGTAGAGTCTGTTATTTACTTTTAAGAACATGCAGTAAGAACATTAAAAACACACATGACATACAATTTATTATTTGAGGGAAAATACATTTAAATTCCTTCCTTAAACCATTCACAAAAATAAAATACTTAATGACTAAAGTGTTAAAAAGCAAACAAACAAACAAAAAAACAAACAAACACTAAAACATCAAAGACAAAAGCCCAAAGATTGACCTAAAAAGAAGTAGCCAAATAAATTTTAATTAACTAACTAACCACTATGGTTCGTTACTTCATATTTGTAGATCAAAACTGTGTTTCTGCATGAACTAGCAGGCAATGAGAAATGGAAACCTAGTCAGTTGAGCAATTTCACATTACACAATAAAATGAAGTTGATTGCTCAGGAGAAGTACAACTCTTCTTAGTTCTCAGATCAGACAAGAAATTTCTACCTGAGCAATTCATAATGAGCACAGTTTGTGATAGGATTTTATTGGACAATGGCCAGAGTGAATTGGACCCATCTATTTGTGTTTATGGCCCTCAGGCGAGACAGATGGCATCACACCAAAAGCACACTAGAACTATTCACCCAAAACAATTCCAGCAGGAGAGCCTGGGTATGTAATGTGCCCATTCTCTGTACTTCTGATATCATCAAACTGAATGGACTGCTTATTCTTCAAGGAATCCTCTCCCAATATTCCTTTCAGGTGCTCTTCTAATAAACAATTAGGAGACTTGAGCCCAAGTTATATTCTTTCGTTGTGGAATACAGATCTATATACATCTGTAAACAATCAAGACAGGTGTGAGACAGGGCCTTTCAGAGGCCACGGGAAATCCAGGCGACTTCCATAATTTCAAACTTCTAGTAAATATGCTAAAAATGAAGAAACAGCAACACCAGCATTCCCAAAACTGTGGTATAATTTGAATGTATGTGTTTAGCAAATTAATGCTTTGACTGCACACATGAAACGATAACTGTGTGTATAACCCACTTGTCAATAACATCGAAGCCAAATTTGAGGTCTTTCTTGAATATGAAGCTCAAGACCCTCCTGGCCTTCTGACACTGGTTATGGAGAACAGATAAGAATCTGTTGGCATGGGCCTGAATAGAATATCATTCGGCTTTTACTCATCAGGGAACGACAGGTGTAGAAGCCAATATAAAATTGTTTTACTTCATTTTAAATGGGTGTCTGAAATACCAAAGATTTGTAGTCTGTATGTTAATAGCCAGGTAGTTCTAGCCTTGGCTAGACTCCTTCTTTGACCAAGGTTAAAATATCATTGATATATACCTAACTTAAAGCAAAGCTATCTCTGGCTTTAAGCAAACATGTAAGGTCAGTCCTGTGTGGGCTTGATTATTACAACCCAGTGTAAAGGAGATGGATGTCTCTGGAAAAATTATTTAAAGTTCAGTAGTGTCCATATCTTCCTGGTAATGATTAGCTAACAGGGCCACTATCTGTCCTGGTCATGTCTAGCTCAAGAAAATAAAATTACATCATCTTGGTTTAAGAGAATGTTTGTCCTTTGTTAATTCTTCTCTGGTGTTTTCTGGTTTGTTCTACTCCCACAGTCATGAAGTAGAAGGGCAGTTGTGGGGTAGGGGGAGCAGAGAATAGGCCCATGGAGGGATTGCTCTTCATCACAGCTTGGTAGCCACTTCTATCCTCTCTTATACCACACACACACACACACACACACACACACCCATTTCAAGTTCTGTCTCAGAGCAGGAAACACGTTACACTCCCAGCTCCGATCAGTGCATCCACATTTACATTCTTTCCTCAGCTTCAGACAAAGAGTCTGCCTTCCCCAGAACTCACTTTCAAGGGGGCTTGCTTCCCTTGTAATCCTCACCACACAACCTTGGAACATACTTAAAAAGAAAAGCCAAAATTGTGATATAATACCAAAATACCTTGTAAGGAAGGTGGAACATGTCAGAGAGGTCTCAGGACTTCTCAGTGTCTCATCTTTAGCACAGGAGCCGGCCCAAAGGCCCCACAAGTTGATTTCTTTGGAGAGACAAGGTTTAGAGGTGAGTTCGGGATAGTGCCTCAACTGGTAGAGTGAAAACAATTCGCACTTCTCAGAGCAATCTGTGAGGGAGAGAAAGAGGAGGAAAAATGGAAGAGGAGAGAAGAGAAGGAGAGAGTGCCGCAGTGAGTGGAACACATCTGGCATCTGGAGGGGTGTTTCAATAGACTTTTAAGAATAGAGATGACTACATAGAGATGACTTAATTCTAAATTGTTCTTTGGCCACTGTGTAATTTCCCTTTCTCTCTGCAAACCTTTAGCTCTGTCTGCTGTTAAATCAATTAACAAGGCCATTAAACAGAGGTGGCTCTATTGCTGTGGCTTCTACATCAGCAAACCACAATCTAGGCCTGTAAATGCCTCAAGGATATGAGATCAAAACCTAAGATCAACCAATCACAAAGAGCCAACCAGGTTTTACGCTACCAGCAATCAATAGTTTCTTTACTTTGCTTCTGCTTTTTCTCTATAAAAGTTTTTTCTCCAGCTTCCTCTGATGGAGCACTTCTAACCACTTGGTATTGATGAAATAAATTCTTAAAATTTTAACATGCACCAGTTTTATCTTTTAACACTATAAAAAGGTTTTAGGCAAGTGAAATTGCTTGGTTTTGGCCTTTTACAGAACTCTAAGGAAGGAGTCATTTGCCATCTAGGTTACCATGGAATGGACTGGGCTGGTGCAGTGGGACTGGGTTGGGGGATTGAGGCGGGGGTTAAAGCATGTGCTTGACTGAATTGATTTAGTGAGAAGCTCTGAGCCAGAGTGCCCTTAATAACAGAAACCCATGGGAATTTCCCCCAAATTAAGGGGAAGGCATTGGACTGTCTGGAGGTTATAGAACGGAGATGGGAGCCAATCTTATCTGGATCTAAAAAGGCCTATTTCAGAGTTATTCAGGTTTATTTGTGATCTTGCCTCCTCTTCCCTACCAGACCCAAAAAGAATGTTCACTTTTGCAGAATCACTATAAGCGGCTAACCCCATAGATTCAGGATGGATGAGGGAGAAGGTATGGGGAAAAGATCCCAGTGACAGTGCCTTTGGGGGCTGTGGGAGAGGAGAGGGCGCTGGAAAAATGACTGGCAAGTTTACCTGCACATGCATGAGCAAGAGCTCTAGCAAGGGGTAACTGTTTGTATTCTCTGACCATGATGTTCCAGAATACAAATATTTTTAATGTCACTGCCTTTTTTCTTTTCACTTTTAAACTGACAGCTTTTACATTCCTCTCTAAAATCAAAAGCCTCTGTTGTCACTTGGCAAATGGCCCAAAGGAGAACCATTGAAATAAGTGACAGAAGAGGGCAAGACTAGGCCAGGGAACAGATTAAAGGATGGCAAACATTCCTCACTTCTCCGCTTCAGTGGGGCCGGGGCATCTGCTGCCTGATCATGATCATTCTGCATGCAGCCTCCTCTGCTGGGTGCCAGTGATTGAATGAGGACATCCCTCGGCAGCCTGACACAGAGATAACTTGTTCAGCCTCTTATTTGCTCCTCCATCTGGCAGCCCTGTGGGGGTCCTAGAAGGCCTAGGAGTCAGCTGTGCCACAGAGGATAGGCATGGGGTGGCACGGGCCAGCCGTACATCCTCAGTGGTTGGCACAGGGGAGCTAATGAAGTCAGCCTGTCCACCTGCCTGGCAGGGTGGCCCTTCTTGTATTCATTCTGTTCTGCTTCCAGAAGTGTGGGTACATGGCCTTATCTATTTATCCATTTCTCATCTTTCATTCCTCTTTACACTTCCCACAAATAATATTGCCATTTTCTTCAATCTCCTCAAACCTGCTTCTCTCCATCTCTTTCAGTGGATAAGCCATAGTCTCCTTTGGTTCACGTAATGGGGTAATAAAAAAGTCTTTCTTCATCTACAGCTCCCACTACACTCTAAGGGACATGGCACCTCTTCCTGGGGTGGACATGTAACTTCTGAGATGGACTCAGTGTCCATCTTAATCTTTCTTTGCATTAAATGGAGACAGTTTTGTGGATAGGAGTGAGGTGGGAGGATTCAGAATGAAGGACACAGTTGATGAGGTTGGGTACTGTCAGAGCAAAAATTTTAGAACCACTCCTTTTTGGCGATTGAATTTGGAGGAAGTGATTAGGAGAAACGAATGAGATGATGATGATGATGATGATGATGATGATGATGATGATGATGCTAGCAATGCCTGTTATTTATACAGGACTTAATTTTTGCCAGGCATTATGCTTTTTTGTTCATTTAATCGAATCCTCCATAAACACTGAAGGTTAAGTCTTAGAAAACTTTCTAGAAAACTGAGGCTCAAAAAGGTTAGGGATGTTGGCCAAAGTAACACAGGCATGAAGCTCTGAGCTGGAGTTTGGAGCAAGTTCTATCCAGCTTCAAAGTTCACATTCCTAATGATTGAACTATATTGACTTGCCAAGAAAACTTATGGCTGGACCTTCAGAAGAGCAGAAAGTTCAGTTTGTAGATGACTGGATTATATAACTCACTTGGGAGGCTGAGTAACCCTATTTTTCATTTTTGGGGGCAAGAGTAGGTGGCGCTGAGGTGGTCACTAAGCAATTGACTGGTCTGCCATCTATATACGCTGGCTAGCTGCCTGCCCCTCAGTGTCTGGGCCTTTTTATCCAGCTTGTCAGGAAAGTTTAATTCTGGGTCTGATCAGCATGGCACTCTGCATTCCTAAAGAGCGATGAGATGAGATGAAGCAAACTCCTCAAAGAGTAATAGGGGAATGAGAGGTGGGTGGTTAGAATCACTCAATTTCTTTGATATATTTCAGGATTTTGAAGCTCTCTAGTCAATAAACATTTCATTTTAACAATACTTCCCCCCCCCCAAAAAAAAAAACACTTAATGGTCAAATCTAAGTTTCTTATATTATTATTTAAAATCATTTCCTTTGCTTTATGACAGCTGCAAATGTCAAAAACATTCAAATTTGGGAGAAAAGACCATGAAATACCACAGCTAGAAGCAACCCCCTCCTTCATTGGATAGATGATTAGTTCAAGGTCCCAGGATTACTTTAGAATAACAGATCTGTATTTTAGTTCTTGTCCTACTGCTTACAAATGGTGTGACCTTGAGCAAGAGATGGAACTGATTTCTCTCCTCCCCAAAATAGCACCTACCCTGTTGATGTTGTGGGGATTAAATGGAATATTTGATGTGAAGTGCTCAGAAAAGGCCTTGTAAGAATTAAGGGCTCAACAGATGATAAATCTCTCTCTTGGGCAGTATCATCTAGCTATTCAGGGTAGAGCTAATGTCAGAATCTTACTTTCTGATGCTCAAATATGTGTGTGTGTGTGCCACAGGAGCTGTGTAATGTCTGCTTCTGTGAAATCACAGGGTTTCTAACACTTTTTATTATGTATGGTGTTACAGTTTTTATAGCACTTATTTAGATGACATCATTCAGTCAGGCAACAACGTGGTAAAGTTAGACATGGTGGTATCCCTTGGCTCGCTGTACACAGCAGGGAAGGGAAGCTGAGAGGTGATTTCCATCCCCTTTACAGCTATTCAGCGGTGGGACTAGACTGCACCGAGACCTCATGCCTCTGCATCTATTTCGTGCACAATGCCTTCCTACCTAAAAGGCCAAACAATTTCACCAAAGAGATAAGATTGAAAGAAACATACAAGGGGTCACTGATGACATAAATAACCATCAATTCTGATTAGATAGTGAGAAAATTTGGACTTTGAGATGTTTGAGCAAGAGGCAAAGAGCGAACACTGACAAGGCAGTAAACAACCCACTAGGAAGGAATGTGGGAAGATGGGGCCAGGCTGTCCCTGCAGACCACGCTGTAACTCTTTCCTGGCTGATGAGTCCTGGGCTCTCAGCAATTCTGAAATTCTGCAGCCCATTCCTTCCAATTCATTCTGTCTCTGCAGCTTCTAACTGTACAGACAGACCCACGTCCTCAGACAAGGAAAACCTCAGTTCTTTATCACATTTCGAGCTTTTCAATTTTATTCTTTAGTCTCAAGGGGGTGGTATCTCTAAGTCCTAGAATTTGGATACCCTTAAATTTACTTATCCTGGAGACCCTAGAATACACAAAATTCAGATTTCCTATAGATGAAGGGCATTTTATTTAAAAAAAAAAAAAAAAAAAAAAGCACTGTGAGGAAATGGAAGACACCCAAACGGTTTCTGCCCCCAGGCTTCATTCTGCTTTTTTAAAGACTATACACTCTCAGATTAAGGGGTTTTTTCAGGGTCCTGAAAAAAACCTACCACATCTCTCTCACAAACTGATGTTTAATACTCTGACTCTGTGAGTATAACAAACAACATTGAATTGACACTTTAAATAGGTGAATTATATGGTATGTGGAGTCTATCTCAATGAAACTGTTACATTAATAAAAGGGCCATAAAATAATTGAAAGCCTGATCTCAGAGAGAGATGTGTACACTTACATTTAAAGCAACCTTATTCACAATAGCTGGAAGCTGGAAGCAGCCCAAATGTCCATAGAACAATGAATGTATTAACAAAATGTCATATATACATATAATGGAATATTATTCAGCCTTTAAAAGGGAGGAAATTTGACACATGATACAGTATGGATAAACCTTGAGGACATTATGGTAAATGAAATAAGCCAGTTACGAAATGACTAATACTGTATAATTCCACACATATGAGGTACCCAGAGAATAGTCAAATTCAGAGATAGAAAGTAAATGGTAGTTTCTGGGGAGGCTGAGGACAGGCAGGAATGAAGAGTTATCTAATGAATTCAGAGTCTCAGTTGATTGCAAGATAATATGAGTTCTGGAGATTGGTTGCACAACCATGTGAATATAATTAACACTACTGTACTGGACACTTTAAAACGATTCCAGTGGTATGTTATATGCATTTTATCACAACTTTTTAAAAAGGCAGGGGAACTGTACATGATTGATCATGTATTCATTTCAGGAGAGCTGCAGATCGAGCTCCTGTGGAATTCCAAAAGGACAATGATAGAAGAGCTTTCAGAAGCTAATACAGTTTTAGAAGAAGGTAATGGCCACATTGTACCTTTTAATTATTTAAAAGTTCTCAGGGATAAATACTATAAGGCTCTGGACTTTTCTGAGACTGATATAAATGAGATCAAAATAATATATTTGTTTCTTCATTTATTCAACAAAAATTGATTGGGTGCCACTGTGCTCTAGGAATGGTGCTGGGTGCTGGGGAGAGAGTAGTGAGGCATTCCTGTCCCTCCCCCCTATAGTCTGATGGGCTGAATCAATTAGTATGGAGCATGCGTTGGCCATGTACAAGTCCAGAATATCTAGACTTTTCTTTCATGTTACTACATACACAGAGTTTTCCATGACTTCGGCAATAACAACCACCACCACACCAATCCCTTTGTATTCTGATATGCTTTCTCTCATTTGGTTTAATTTGATTTGATGCAATCCTGACCTCAACCCTGTCCTCCCACTTCTTACATTACAAGCCTCTTGTAGAGAGCAGGTCAGTCTTGTTCATTTTGTATTCTCTACAAAGTATATCTCCTACAAAATGTCTCTGTAGCCAACAAAATGCATTATACACAAAGTCTCAATAAAAATTTTGTAAACTGTGCTGAAATACCACTAGCCCTATTTCTGGAACCGAAATCATGGCTGCTGGTTTCAGGGTCCTGAAAAAATCCCAACTATCCGAGCAGATTGCAATACGATAAAGAAAATATCCAAACCACAGAGTAGAAAAGATATTTTTAAATGCCATATTAGCCCAGCTATGGTTTTAGCTTGCATTGTGTTGATGTGGCCCCTTTTTATGAAAGTTCTTTCTACGTAATCATAGTAATCTGACAATGAGTATAACTTTATGATATATGAGGTTTACTTGCATGTTACAAGTTTATTTGTGAACTCAGACCTCATATTGTACATGGACATAGTTAACTCAAGGCTTGTCAGTTGACTTATGTAGATATCATACTCAAATCAGAAATATCTAGAGTGGGTCAGGGAATGAAAAATAAATAAAGCAATTATTAGAGGTAATTATAGTCATAATCATGAATGATATCATCTTATTATTGCCTACTAGAAAAGTCTGCAATTGGAGGCGTCTAAATTAAAGTTATGCATTTAGATCTTGCTACTTAATGAAACTATCTGTGTGCTAAGCTCCTATTTATATGTTATTTCAATCATGCTTCACAATCAGTTTCTGATAGAGCCCACGTACTAGCCCATTTTACAGATGATGAAACTCAGGACAAAAGAGGTTGGAGGATTCCCCAATATTTCACAGCCTCCAAGTCCCATGGTCTTTCCATATATCATGATATCTCAATTTTTAACATTTTATAGAGCTAAGAGACTAAAAAACTTGCAGTCTGTGATGCTCAGGAGTTCATGTTTCTTTAAGGTCCAGTAAGCTTTAGCCTTGTGCTCTTGAACTTTGATTTTCGGTTGCACATCAAACCCTGGCAGTGGGCAAATACTGATGCCACAGGAGTAGCAGCAGGTGGCACCGCTTGGGGGCAGGTGTATTCATGCCCCTCTGACGTGCCTGGCCAGTCTGCTGTTCACGTGAAACGATGACCAGCAAGACCAGGGACAACTAGGTCTGTTGACAAGTCATTCTTCCCTGGTTAATGAAGGTTTAATGTCCAAGGTTATAAAGTGCCAGTGGGAGGAGAGGGAAAGAGCTAATCTATGTAGCCTTTGGTGACTAAAAGGTAAACAGCTCTGCTTTAGACACTGATATGGAGTGAGACAGACTCTCTGTGTAACTGTCTTGTGAATCTAAGCCAGTTACTTGCCCTCTTTGAACCAGTTTCCTTATCCAGAAAATGGGGTAATAAACTTTTCCTCAGAGAGAGGCTGAGATTGGGGATACATATTAAAAAATCAATGTATTATAGAACCTCAAAAAAATAGCTATGATTATTGTTGTTGTTCGACAATAATTAGTACTAGCAGCATAAACAAACTTATTTCTACCCAGCAGCTGTCAGTGTTTAGAATGTTTCAGTCACAGTTTTGACCACCCAAGTCCTGACCCCAAACAACAGTCACCAGCCCCACTCTCCACTCTTTTATCACCATCCACCTCTAATTTTCCTATTCTCCTTTGACAAAAATCACATCTGATGAAACCGCACATGTCCCCCCAGATCATGTCATCTCAGTCTGATAAATCAAGCACCAAGTGGAGATGAAGAAATCAGAAAGTGTGACTTTGGGTGTCCAGTGACATCAAGAATGCTGACGAGAGCTTGGCCTGAGTTAGCCTTCTACCATCCTTAGGACAAGCCTTGGCCAAAACTTCCCCAGCCAAATGAGCCTCGAATTTTGTGTTTCAGACATTTCAATTTCCTTTACAATCACATTTAATGTCCAACACTGCCTCCTTTTAGAAACTATCTGAGCCTAATTCTATTTAGACAACCTAGTACTCTGCTACTTTTTCCTTCATTTCATTGACATTTCACTTTTTCACCCATAGATTCTAGTGTTTCACTCAATACCATTGAACACTTTGATCCTCACCCCCCCACGCATCAGTTTCTGATTTTTCCAAAAGAACATATTCCTGAGAATTTACATTTTCCTGTGATTGTGGTCATTTCATTATTTTTAGATTTCCTCATAACATTTTTTGTTTCATTCATTATATGACTCAGGAGGCATGCAATATTTTTATTTACCTTCTCTTGAATTATATTTTGCTTCACTGTTTAGAAAAAAAAACCTGTAGAATGAACCTATATGCAGACACTGCCATCTCTAGGTGAGCTGATGGCTTCGATCAATCACTTTGAGTTTTATTCTATTTTTTAACTACCTTCAAAGGCAAAAATGTAAAGATTGAGAAGGAATGAGAATAGAGCAAAAGACAGTGAGTTCTGGCATTAAAAACGTCAGGGAGCCCAGCTTGGTCTTGGGGCGTGGAATGGGGCAAATCTTTGAATACCTACTGTATACGGGCACTTTACAAACTTACTTAATACTCTTGTGAAGTTGAGACTCTACTTTACAGAGGAGAAAATTAAGGCTCAGGAAAACAACAACACCTTGCCTGAAAGTCATGTATTTCAAGAGCTAGACCTAAGCTAACATTCTTTTCAGTTTCCCTTGGTGTTCTCTGGAGCTCAGTCATTCATTAGCTGTGTGACTTAGGGGAATCCTCTAAGCCTCCATGCCCTCAGTTTCCTAACTTGTAAAATGAAGAGTCTGAATTAAGAGCCAAAGGGTCTTGCTGGCCTTTGTAGCTTTAACATTCTGTGTGATGCAATGAGTGCATGAGATGATTAGACGGATTGGCTGTTTATGAACCAATCAGAGGTATGGGGTGAACACCTTCCTACCAGGCCCAGGTGGAAAGGGGAAGGCAAAGTTAAAGAAAAAAAAAAAAACTTTGACGAGAGGTCTATAAAAGCTGTGTGTTCCCAAAGGTTCGTCCTATTTGGCAGCTGCTGCCTCATCTACAGCTTCTGATCTCTGAGAAGAGTCTTCTCTCCCCAGCTGTAAGTAAAAGAACATCTTTCGTCTACTTGAACTGCACCGGGGAGTAAGGGGTTAAGGATAGCTTGTAGAGGAGAAAGTTCATTTGCTTCTGTTTTCAGGAAAAACTTGATAGTGGCTGGAAATGAAGATGATCTGCTGCACCTTTTGTTTTTCTCCCTAATTGTAACTGCTCACTCACACCTTTCCTGGCTCTGAGTGGCAAGCAAAAAGTTCATTTGCAACCGATGGCAGTTCCTGTTCTTTTGAATCTTGACCTAGGAAAAACAACTCAAATGCTCCTATTCGTTTAGTTCTACTCAGTTTTTGAGATTCCTGCTCATTTCTACCTTCTTCATAACAACTTATTTCGATTTATTGCATATCTATCACCTTATGTCATTTTCTTCATTTTCTTCCCACACCTGCTGCTACAAGCACTAAAGTTTCTTTGTCACAGAAATGAACTCATGCATGTTGCCCTTCACCTTCACCCACTGCCCAAATGTGAAAATGAAAAAGACTTGGAAACGTCACAGCGCGTAGTTGTCATTTAATTATGAATTCTCAAAGCTTCCACTTGTTTGGTACTTTCTATAACATTTCCTATCAGTACCAAACACTTAGAAGACTCTACAGTTTAAGATATTTGGAATCAAAAGCTGCTGATATATTTTGGTGCATTTATTCTACTCTCTGAAAAATAGGCATATAAAGATGTGATGCCTTTTAAAATAAATGACTTTAACTAGTTACTAGGGCTCCATTAAGCAATTGAGATCGAATAGGGGCTCAAGCTCACTTCCGCCAAGGCATATGTGGGGAAGATCCAGGCCCAAGTTAGACCTGAGGTGCTGGGCCAGGGAATGGAATGTAGTTGCTGCAAACCTAGGTGTTCTTTTGACTTACTTGCCAGTTTAGAGGAAAAAACAACACCTTTTTCTGAGCTGCTGTGCATGTGTTCATAAGCTGTCTGACAGCATCGCACGGCACTTGTCACTGTATCTTCATGCTGTGGTCATCTTCATGCATCTATACACAAAAATGCTGCACATAGTACTTGGCGATTATAGGCTTTCAGTGAACAAGCCCCTCATGTCTGTCTTAAAAATTCATCTGCCTTGCACATGGAGAAGCAAATGGACTCTCTACTGCCTTATATTTCTCCAGGAGTTGAACATTCATTTTTTACAAATTCTTATCTTTTCACAGAACCTCTTCTAGGAAGGCAGAAAGAACCACACTGTAGAGTTCCAGCTGTTATTTTACTGAAGAAGGATTAGAAATAGTATTCCAAATCATAAACCAATAGGACATGCTTACAATCCTAGAACATCACAACGTAGAAGGGGAATCAGATTTATTCTTCCTGGGCCTCTGTCTCCTCATTTCTGGGTTGGTGGGTTGATTGATACAGATATATGTAAGGTCACTCGTAGCTCTGTTTTTCTGGGTTTTCCTTCTATTCATATATATTCATTCTCACAACCTTCTCCCAGATTTGTGTGTGTGTGTATATAATTATATATATATATATATATATATGATCTGTTAACATACTATGTATAATAAATTATATAATATATAAACCTGTTAATTAAGAAATCAAATATTATTAAAAATTTCCATAAAGTGAAGTGTGAGAGACATTCCACCCCATCTCATTCCCCAGAGGCAAGCCCAGGATGGTTATTCTCTGCTTAAATAGACCCACAAACAGTGTATTTTTATATCATGTTTTTAATTAAAAAAAAAAGACTATATTCCATTTTGCATACTTTAGTGAAACTTGCTTTTTTTGTACTTTTAATGTGAACAACTTCAAGTCACACTTTTAAAAACTGTTGACTTGAGACCTCAGTGAACAGAGGCTTAGGGGCATAGAAATCATTTTCTATCATTACCCACTCCCAGCTGGCTTTGTCTCCCAGGGGCGAGCATTGGCCTGTGACCCTGTTTTATGATTAACAGATGGTAACATTTGTGCTGATGTGGTACAGAACTTTAATCCCTCTGTAGAAGTTTAACTTCTCATAAACACTATTGGTTTGATTTGACCTTTTCTCTGTTTGTTTTTCTGGTCGAGTCAGCACACTGCCTGAAGAAAATAGCTTAAATAGTAAGAAGAAACATGGAAGTCCTTTAGATAATTTTTTTTTAATTTAAGAAAGAGAAATAATAATAGTTTACATTTTCATAACGCTTTATAAAGTATCTTCATGCTTATCATGTAATTCAACAAAGACATTTTGAGAAACTACAATGAGTAGCGTGCTCACAGGTCACATTAGCAATGAGAAAACCAGAGCAGATATTATCGCCATTTAATCCATAATAAACTAAGACTGAGAAATTACCAACATGCCCATGGTCCTAGCCAGAGGGAAGCAGAGCTGGTCCTTGAACACATGTCTGTCTGATCTATTAGCAGCAAACCTCTCTGTGAATATGTCAGATGTTTATGAATTGGTAATGTCAGTGGAGTGGGGATAACAATCCATAGCCCAAGGATTTGGAGTACTATGGGGGTGTCCTCAAGGACATCAGAGTCATCCACGGTCCATTTCTTTTACCCAGCTCACTCTTTCTTCGAAAGAGAGGAGTACGGCCCCTTAGCCCAACTTTGTGCCTCATTAGCTCCTTGTCCTTGGACACATAATTAAACTCTTTATATTCTTTCCTTATCTATTATATGGGAGGAGGAGATATCCCAGCTGCCTTCTAGGATTATTGTGAGAAATAAATTGCATAGTGCATGTAAAGCAATTAGTAAAGTGCTTAGCAATAAATAATAATTTGCTATTATTATCAGGTTACTTTCCCCTTTTGTTTCACTTAGAAAACATCTTTATTTTTTTTATGGTTGTCAACTCCTTTATTCAAATTCCTAAACTGAGAAAGAAAATTTGCCTTTTGGCCTAAACATCACTTTTATCTGCATGAAGACCGGGAAGTCAGGTCCAAAGCTAAAAATCCCTGACTACAACATCAGGACTAACTTATCAACTATCATCAGGTGGCTGAGATGTGAGGAGCCTTGGAAGATCACCTTCTCTAGAGATTGTTGTCCACTAGCCTGTCCTGGTGCCCAGTGACATCACTGTAGTTTTTTTCTTTTTAGACAAGAACCTGTTGAAGAAAGAGTGGCAGTAATGGGAGTGGTGTCAGTTATAGCTTCTCATGAATCAGTTCAGTAGCCATCAACTTCTTGTATCAAGGGACAGGGTACTGAGAGCCTGCCTTGAAGGGGTACAGAAAATATGAAGAAATCAATTTCCCATGAGAGACAGGATTGGGTAGGAAGCTTTGCTTCATCCTAGCTGAAACCTTGGACAAATCAGTAAGCTTCTCTGAGTCTTAGTTCATTACTTAATAAAGATAATGCCTGGGCTCATTACCTCATTACTGAGTGGATCAAAAGAGAACTGAGATGTCCCTGGGCTTCCAGAAAGTAGGATGCTGGCACAGGCACCTACCCTGTGTATGAGTGTATGAGGCAGACAGGAGGCCACAGGATTGGGTAGGAAACTATTCAAGATATTCTTCACTATAATTTGTTCTCTTTGATAGCTGAACCTATGCAAAATCATTATTTCTAACATACAAGAGCCCTGTGGGCCTGCATTTTGAAGAGTAGCCCAAAGTGGCAGCTGAACAGGGGCAGTGAATCCCTTCAGAGGCCCACTACCTTGAGCTTGTTTGAGTAGGGGCCTTTGGGGCAGAGTCTCTCTTCAATAAAGCACTGAAGCTGAGAATTACTGAAGCAGAGATAACCACATGACTTCAGCATCCTTGGGCCCCATGAGGACCTTCAGCTCAGGGGCACTTAGTAAAAATCCTCTCCATCTGCCTCAAATGATCTTGTAGGTAGTTGAATATAAGAAAAAGGTGGCTTATACCTCACACACTAAGTACCAAAGCTGAAGGGAGGTTAACATGAAGGCCAAATGGTGTTTTCTCCTCTCAAGCTTAGAACAATCTGGTGCTATAGGCTAACAGAACAAAGTAGAGAATGGCCACACGAACCGAAAGCCTCACTGTCCTGGCCTCAAGCCATCCAGGCCACCTGCTGGCATCAGGAATCCACGGAAGAGAGAAATGGTCAATTATTGCAGTGCCCTCTGATTTGTCATATTCGAATGGGTCATTAATTAGCTGATTCAGTCTCAAGATAGTGATGCCACAGTTCTCCTGGAAGGCATTCTGTTTAGGATCACTGTGAACACTTGGCAACCCACCTTTACCCTTTATGGCTAACTGCAACTATTTAGGCTAAGGGGGGAAAAAAATCAGAACTCCTTTGTTTATCCATTTGTGGAAATGGGCCGAAAATGTCAGAGGGGCCCACAGGGCTTGTCTGCACATCCCGGCTGCCTTGGTCGTGAGTCCTTTTGAGACACCCACAGTTCTGTTCAGGACTCTCCTGCACTCTTTTCCAGACCAGTCACCATGGCCCACCAATTTCCAGCCCTCACCGCAGAACAAAAGAAGGAGCTTGCAGGTATCGCCCAGCGCATCGTTGCCAATGGGAAGGGGATCCTGGCTGCCGATGAGTCTGTAGGTGAGTGCAAGGAACATCATACAACAAACGTACTCTTGTCGCTACATTCAGCAAAGGCAACTTGATGGTCATATTCTCTCTCCTCTCAGAGGAGTAAAGCCTTATGGACAGAGGGGTGGGTGCAAAAGACTCCATAAGTATAGACCTTTTGAGTCCTGTTATTCCAGCAGGCAGGTTTCTGAAAATCAAGGACAGAGGCTCGAGCTTTGCATTTTAAGGCCCCTGCCAGAGATCATTTGAATCCAGGCTATAGAAGGGCCAGGAGTTCAGTAGCCAGAACGAGGACAGATGCACAGCCCTCTGCTGCTAAGGAAAAAGCCAAGGCAAGACAGAGAGGGCAGGGAAGTGTCCGCATCTGGCCCAGGGAAGGGCTTGCGGTTGAGAGAAGCCCAAGATGGTGCAATGGAGAGCTGTGGCAGGCCTGCACGCCACCATAAAATGATAAAAGCCAGAGAAGTCAACAGACAGCCTGCCCCACTCCTCCTTCTACTGTATGTACATCCAATGAGACTGAGGACTGGAGCAAGGGCAGTCTGGAGAGGCTGGAGGGCTTTATCTACCTCCTCAGACACGCTCACCCCATAGACTTCCTAACCAGTATCTGACAGCACCCAAGGTCTCCCTGGGGAGACAAAAAAAAAAAAAAAAAAAAGAAAGAAAGAAAAGAAAAAAAAGAAAAAAAAGAAAAAGAAAGAAAAAAGAAAAAGAAAAAGAAAAAAAGACATGAAGTCCAAAGATCTGAATAAAAAAGAAAGCCTTGCTGTCCAGCCTGGTGAGGGGTGCTGAGATGGTGTCCCCGAGAAGGGTTGCAGGAAAGCCGGGCTTGCTCCTCACGCCACCTGTGCACACCCACCATAGGCACCATGGGAAACCGCCTGCAGAGGATCAAGGTGGAGAACACCGAGGAGAACCGCCGGCAGTTCCGAGAAATCCTCTTCAGTGTGGACAGCTCCATCAGCCAGAGCATCGGAGGCGTGATCCTGTTCCATGAGACCCTCTACCAGAAGGACAGCCACGGGAAGCTGTTCAGAGACATCCTTAAGGAAAAGGGGATCGTGGTGGGAATCAAGGTGAATGCCCCCACTCCCCTCTCACCTCTGCTTCACCCCTGCCAAGCTCCCGGCACAGGGGCTGGGCCAGAGCTGACACTCTGAATTTTCTCATTACCTGAGTGCTGCTCTCACTGCTTTCCATCACATCTTCCTCTTGAGAACAGGTCCTCTTCTAGACTTTTCTTCCAAAGCCCTTTTCTTTCAACCGTTTTCTGTAAGGTACTAAATCTCTTAGTGTCCCCGTTTCCTCATTTCTGAAATGGGAACGATAGTACCTACCTCATAAGGTTCTTATAAAGATGAAATGAGTTTTGAAAACAGTCCCTGTTACACAACTATTTTTCAGGGCATGACAGCTATTATTATTAAAGCAATTACGGTCTTCCAAACTGCGTGAGCTTCTCAAGAGTGAACATTAGTATTCAATGAGTGCTTACAACTCCAGGCACTTGTTTAATCCTCCTCACATCCTCTGGAGGTAGACTCAATTTTTATCCTTATTGTAGAGAGGAGGTGAGAAAATGGCATGACCAGGGGTAAAATAATTTGCCCGCAGCAAAGGCAAAATTGGAGCCATTTCAGCCTGGACAGTCTACCTCTCTGGCTCATGAATTTAGCCTCTGCTCTGCTGAGAGTAGAGGCTGCTTCGTTATTTCCCATTATAATGCAGTGCCTGGGATGTGCAGGTGCTCAAAACATGTCTCTTGAATAAACGAATGAATAATTTAAGGGAAGCTGCTCTTACATGGAACCTCTGCATCTCAGGTGCTATCGGACTACTTCTTATTTACCAAGCTCCAGATTGTGCTTTCCATCCTCTTAAAGTTGACACTTACATTGTTCCTTCCAGGTAACTTACCTTCTGCTACAGACTGAATCGCGTCCCTCCCAACGATTAATACCCCTTTCTTAATTCGGCTCCTTAGTTTGTGAAAGATGAGAACTATTCGTTAACACCAGGGGCTCTGTTTGCTTTTTACTGGGACACCTGACATCTGCTAATTACTTGTTAATTATTTATATTCACAGTTAGACAAAGGAGGTGCTCCCCTTGCAGGAACAAACAAAGAAACCAGCATTCAAGGTAAGGGTATTGCCTACTGATATGAATCATGCTAATATATGCTTGAAATGAGCAAGGGAAAACCAGTATCACACTGGTTTTAGAGCTGTGTATACCTGATTTGCAATCCCAGCTCCTCTATTAATAACCGTGTGGCTCAGGCTAGTCACTTAAATGTTGAGGCCATTTTAAGGATAATTATCTGCTTTGCAGAATAGTTTTGGACCTAAGGTCAGACAATGTATATAAAGTACTTATTATAACGTCTTACACAGAGAAGGTACTCTGTACCGGGAATGTTATTTTTAGAGAAAAATCCAGTGGCAGTAGAATGGTCCCAGGCTTTGAGATCAGATACACCTGGGTTTGAATCCTGGTTGCATCATTCACTACTTAGATAATTTTGCAAGGTACGTCACTGCCCAAGTAGACAAGTATACAAACCACAGCACTGGGCTAGCTAAGCAGAATTTGAATCCCTGCTCTGTCACCCTTTAGCTATGCAAACTTGGTTAAGTCACTTAACCTCAGGAAGCCTTGATATCCACATCTGTAAAGTGAGTATAATATTAACTGTTAGGGTTGTTATAATAATTAAATGAGAAAAGATGTACAAAATACCTAGAATCATGCCTGGAACATAGTAACAAATAATAATTCCTTCCAGTCTGGAGTATCCACTATGTATATCAAACTGTATTTATTAAATCCAGGTCCTTTGACTCAGCATTGGATCAATGTTTATTTGCCTGGTTGTTCTTGGTTCTCAAGCTCTGCTGACCAAGAGCTAATCCAAGGGAGAACTCATTCACTTTATCTGCAGTCCCATGGATGAGGAACAGGGGTGCAAAGAAGCCATTCTCTCTTTTGTGACTTGCAGGACTCGATGGCCTTTCTGAGCTCTGTGCTCAGTATAAGAAAGATGGTGTTGATTTTGGAAAATGGCGTGCTGTGCTGAGGATTGACAACCATTGTCCATCCACCCTTGCTATCCAGGAAAACGCCAACACCCTGGCCCGCTATGCCAGCATCTGTCAGCAGGTGCTCTGCCTTCCTCGTGGACTAAAAATCAGTAGGCAGGAGCCCTCTTCAGAGTCTACCTTTCTAATTTTACTATAACTGCACATGAGCCCTCCTCTTCTCTCACCAGTATATATATGCTTATGGCATTTTTACTACTTTTTCTATAGCCACCTGTGGAAAGGAAAAATTTGGTTCCGCAAGCCAGCTATGTATCCAAAAGGCAAATGTCATCAACCACTGCCCTTTTGTCAAAGTGCTATAAGCTGAGTCCTAAAAGTGCTCAGGCTTTTGAGGCAACAGCACTTGATCAATCATGTTTCACCATGTCCAAGACAGAGTGATAACCCTGACCTAGTCACAATCCAAATACTTTCTTGGAGGATGGTGACCTGATGCTAAATTTTCTAACATATGTTGAAGTATATCTGGGATCCAAGTTATGTCTGATTTACTTGTGTGGGTACTGTGTCGGGGTTCCCTGAATTGCATGCACCTGAAGATTCCCAATTAGAATTATAAACACTTCTTGAATTCCTTAATTAACCCACACAAGAGACATCTTTCTTAGTGATTTAAGCTTGACTGCTCTATGAGTGTGATAGGTTCTGAGAAAGCTAGAATAGTTTTTATAATAAGACATGAAAATTTAGAGTTAGCATTTATTTTACCCCATTCCTAGTAAGACTTTAAAAAAAAAAAACAAAAAAAACTCATTGTTCCTTTTTGGCTAAGCCATGCTCACTAGACAACCCATTCCATTTCTTTTCATTGCCTTTAAATCACCTGTATGGTATTTTTCTATAAGGGCTTCATTTTACACTAATTATACTAATTGTTGAAAATCCTTTTAAAGAAAGGGCCCCAGTGAACAGAGCTTTACCCTGTCCTGTCCCTTTTCCTTTCAAGAATGGACTGGTACCCATTGTTGAACCAGAGGTAATTCCTGATGGAGACCATGACTTGGAACACTGCCAGTATGTCACTGAGAAGGTGAGTCTTGAATATAAAAGTCCCAATTCTAGTTGGAAATTTTGTCTTTAAGTAATAGCTGTTACTTCACATATGTTAGTTGTTATATATAAAATATTCTTCAATTGGAATCATTATGCAGTGTTGAGAACGTAAGGGGGTATTATCAAACCTGCCACTTTTTTGGCATATGGCATTCTCTTTATGGAAAAAGCACAGGATTTGCAGTCCCACAGCTAGGGTTTGAGAATCCGTTGTGGGACTTGAATAAGTATATTATCTTTTTGGACTTCATTTCCACTGTGTATAAACCAAGAAAAAATTTTAAAAGATATTAGCTTCATATGAAAATATGTAATTAGAAAATAATTTGTTCACATGAGACTTTCTAAATTAGCCACAGGATTATCTGTGAGTAAGAGAGTTATAATATAACCTGATCTTGGCTTCTTCACTTGCAAATTTAGGTGGACTAAAATGAGATCTGAAAGCACTTCAATGCCTAAAATGTATGTTTTATGACTATTGAGCATCTATGGGGATGGTGAATAGAGGCTAATTTAGATGTCCCCAACTGATTAAATCAAGGCAGTCTCAGTTGACCAAAGGGAGTGATGGAAAGAAAGAAGTGAAGGGCCTCTAGGAAGCAGAGCCATGCCAATAGTTCATGCAGTGAACAGTTAGAATAGGCCAGCTTGGCTGTGCTCAATGGCTGTAGTTTGCAATACACTGCCCTGATGAGGCCTAGTAGCTGGTCGGGAAGCTCTGGTCCAACCCCATTGGGAATTCTTTCATCCTGCATTCCTGCAGTGTAAAAATTGTCAAGGGCAGGTAACTCTAAGGCTGGCCCTAGGTTTCACCTGTTTGGACCTCTCTTGTCCTTCAGGTCCTGGCTGCTGTCTACAAGGCCTTAAGTGACCATCATGTTTATCTGGAGGGCACCCTGCTGAAGCCCAACATGGTGACTGCTGGACATGCCTGCACCAAGAAGTATACTCCAGAGCAAGTAGCTATGGCCACTGTCACAGCTCTCTTCCGTACTGTTCCTGCAGCTGTTCCTGGTAAGGCCTTCTTCTCCTCTAACTAGAGGACTTAGCCCTCATCCTTTGAAGGAGTTTCATAAGCATTTGTGTTTATCCAAGATTCTTCTATCCAGCAAACAGACCTCTGCTATGTCACAGGCAGCCAGCACTTCCCTCACACTCATACCTGAGTCTGTCCAGATGCGCATAATCCATTAGTTTCCTCAGCATTTCAGCATCCTCCTTATTTATTAAAGCCCTTCTCTCCGTAGCCTGACTAGCCTCAGCATAGGCAAACTAGTATCTCTGACTCGGTCCCAAGTAAATCAAGTAGAAAACAGATTGAGAGATTATTTTCTTTCAGGCTCATTGCTTGCTTTCTCAAACAGGGTTCATAAACTAAGACTAATAGAGTGGAATGGCTTCTGTCCTTCTAGGCATCTGCTTTTTGTCTGGAGGCATGAGTGAAGAGGATGCTACTCTCAACCTCAATGCTATCAACCTTTGCCCTCTGCCAAGGCCCTGGAAACTAAGTTTCTCTTATGGGCGAGCCCTGCAGGCCAGTGCACTGGCTGCCTGGAGTGGCAAGGCTATAAACAAGAAGGCAACTCAGGAGGCTTTTATGAAGCGAGCCCTGGTAAGATGCTACTACCTCTTATCTAGTTGATCGAGTAAACACTTGGTGGCTGGCTCTCTCACATGGAAAAGCTTTGCTTTCCTCATAAAGGTGTCTCCAGATACTGTCTACTAGGTATTTGAAAATGTGGCATTACAGCTCCGTAGGAAGGTTAGGGCTAGACACAGGTTTGAGTTATCCACACTGAAGGTATAGTTGATGGCAGTAGATTGGAGGACAGTTTCCATGGAGACACTTCAGAGAAAAGATAAGAGGGCCAAGGATGAACCAGGGACACCTTTCATTTTGAGAAGCTGAAGAAGGAAAGTCACCAAGACAAGCAGCAATAATATGATAGGATGAACCAAGGATTCACAAGAATTTCAATAACTACACACTACAGAAAGATTCAGAATAAGGGCTTAGAAAAGGCAGAAACTGGTGTTTAGGAGCGTGTCAGTGAGCCTCCACAATACAGTTTCAATAAAAGAGAGGGAAGGTATACAGTCAAGAGTTTGACAGGGAAGGTCCCAGTAAAGTTACCAGGGTAAATAAGGACAATTTTTTAAAAAATTTGACTAGTAACCATTCCTTTTTGAACACCTACTGTGAGTCAAGGACTGAGGTGAACAAAGCATACACAGCCACTGCCTTCTGAGAGCTTAGATTTCAACCAAACAGGAGAGAGCTTGGCATATTTAAAATGTAAAGCAGAAGCCAGAGGAGAGAGTAAAGATCAGGATAATAGGGATTATTGAGAGGAGAGGGATTTAGAGGAAACAGGATTGCATGAGATTAAATATTAAATACAGGTGGCACAGTGGATCTTAGATGGGAGGAAAGAGCAAAGAAGAAAGAATGGTTTTGAAATCAGGTCTATTGAGGTAGAGAGGTGTAGCAGCTGATTGCTGACTGTAGTTGAGGGTATCTGTTTGAGTGTGATAATAGGATGGAGATTTCAGTCTTTGCAGTGGAGAAGCTTGGATTAGCTGTTGAAGTCGTCTGCTGGGAAACTGACCACATAGGCCAAACATCAAGCATGGTGCTGCTGAAAATGAAAGTGTGTTTGTGGTACATTAACTTAGATCTTGAATAATCTTAACAGCTCTCTTAAGCAAGCAGGAAGATTCAGATCAACCTAAATGGAAATAGAGAAGAAGAGTAAAAGCTTAGTAGGAAGACAGAAAGAAGAGTGCTAAATTTGAGTGACAGCCTTGTCCAGCTTGCCGATCACAGAAAAGGCTGGGCAAGGAAATCAAATGTAGCCAGAGGTTTGGCAATGAGGTACTAAAGGAAAGGAAGGCCCAGAGGAGTTAAAAAAAAATTTTTAGGCACATAAGATAGGTGTGAGATTTTAGAGGGAGTGCTTTACCTTATGATGGTGGCAAGCTGGGTATGGCTGTGCTGGTGTGTGGCTGATGGGGTGGGGAGATGCAGCAAATATGATAGAGGGATTGTGACAGGAAGGGCCAAAAGGGAAGCTGAGTTTATCATCTAAGATGTGGTTCTCAAGCTCGAGTCCCCTAGCAGGCTCGCTGAAATACTGTGCCACAGTCAGCAAGTTCCAGATTCAGATGATTTAGCTGGAGAATTTCCATTTCTAACAAGTGCTTAGGTCCATGAAACAGACTTTGAAAATCACTGTAGATGAAGAAATAAGTCCTGGAAGGCCTGGTAAGGCTGAATGTCATTCAAATATTATTATAGGATTCATAATTGAAAATAACACAGGGAATCAAATGATATTTTGATAATAACTACATAAAAATTGCATAGTCTTGTGGAAAATTTAGGCAGAAAATAGAAAAATTTTGTTTGTTTGTTTGTTTTTGCAATAGGGTACCTTCAGCTGCACCTTACCTGATGCTTGGGGGTAACAGCTGGTCAATTTCTTAGTAGACTACTTCAACAGCTGCTCCAAGCTTCCCCACTGTTAAGATGGAAATCTCGTGGTCCTTTATTACTATGCTAATGAGAAGTTTCTCAGCTTTAATTTCTAGTACTGTTGTTGCAATACTGTTGGTACTAAAAAGAAACTTTCCCAATAACTGACACAAACCTATGCTCAGAAAATGGGGATAAAAGAGATAACCTGTTACAAAAGGAGAGTAGGTATCAGCGACAAGATTAGGCAAAATCACTATAAGGAGAAAAATATCCAAATGAAAGAGTTGCTGGTTTAAATGCAAAGTAGAGAAGGTCAAGCACAGGGTTGTGATTGCTCTGGCTCAATCTCCCCTCTCTCCTTTGTTTTCTAGGCTAACAGCCAGGCAGCCAAAGGAAAGTATGTTTCCACCGGCTCTTCTAGTGCTGCGTCCACCCAGTCACTCTTCACAGCCTGCTATACCTACTAGAATCTGAGGCAGGCCAGCTGGCTCCAGCTCTTCTAGGTGTCTTGGTAGGAAGGCTGCAAGAGAACAACCCTTTTGACTGACTCTGGAAATTAGCCAAAATTAGATTGGAACTACTGGAAACACAATACATGTTAAATTCTTAGACACAAGGAAACAAAAACAGTTTTGAAACTTAAGTCTGAATATCAGGGATCTGACAAAATTTCACACGATTTCCTCGACATACTTCTGCTGCCCAAGCCGCAGAGTATCCATCCAAGAAAAAAATAAACTTTAAAACAAAAATCTCTCTCCATTCAGATAACGACCACTCAGTGAAACATCTCAGAAGCCGAGGGTAGAGGAGTGCCTCTTATAAACAATCCTAACAGTAGTAGGTTGTGAAGGAGACAGCTGCAACCAAAAAAGAAATAAAATACGCTATAAACCTTCAGTTGGTATCAGGGTTTTACTTTCTGCTTTCTGTTTTTAAAGGCCTTGGTACATTGCATTACCTCTGACTCTACTAGACATGACTGACGTTAGGGTCAGGGTCCTCAACTTTGTCTACTCATTAAAATCACCCGGAAAAAAAAATTCCAAGTGCTCAGGCCATATTCCAGCACAATTAAATCAGAAACTTTCGAGGTGGGATCCACTAAATATCAGGGTTTCTTAAAGCTCCTTTGGTTCTAATGTGCAGCCCAGTTAGGGAACTACCAGTCTAGATTTTAAGTTTGAGGATATCCAAAAATGAAAGCCATTCATTTATAATTTGAAGCAAGCTAAAATGGAAAATGATTTGGAGCAATATGTGGAGTGTAATAAGAGAATCATTTGACTTTGTAACTTGGAACATTCCTCTTCAGGGGGCCCAGGATTGGTGACACAGGACTACGGTCGTGTTGTGGGGCGACTGAATCTAAGACCCACAAAGCCAATGAATGTCAAATTTTGAGCCTTTATTAGCTGGCCGACGACAGACCCAGACCCATGCAGAGTTAGAGAATCAGCCCCCAGCCTCTTCAAGAAGCAGTTTATATAGCCTCAAACCATATCCTGGTTGTCCTGTTTCGGTTGTAAGCAAACCTGTTTACAGAAGTGGAAGTTGGAAGCTAGTATCTCTTTTGTACAACACACCTGACACCTGTTGTAAGGGAGCTTCCAATCTTGCATAAACAGGATCTTGTGGGTGGGTCACATGTACCACATTCTGATACTTAGTTTCTAAGTACTGTTTTCCTTAAAGCTGGCTAGGTTGAAAACTTCATTCTTAACACTACATCTTCCCCTGCACATCTAAACATACTGCCTAGTTGTGCGATAAGTAACTCACATAATTAATTATACTTTACTGGCTCTTAATTTTCAGAATTATCCTATAGAAAAAGCATTAAGGACAGCCATAGTTACAAAAGAGAATTTAAACATTATAACTTTGGATGTTATAAAAGTAATAATTTTGGTAAAAAAAAAAAAAGCTGTGATTTAACAAACAGAAGGTGGGAAATTCAAGTGGAGGAAAGCAAAGGTGGCACCAATCCACTTAATGGGGGTCACAAATACTACTTAAAATTGATGGATTAAGAAATAGCACTTTAATTCCAGTAAAGTAATAAAGTAATAAAGGAAATGGATATAAATTATTAAAATATGTATACATATAATTAAAACATAGGGGAAGATAATAAATTCTTTGCCTTGAAGAGTACAAAGATAAGTGATATTGTTTTGAGTTGAAACAGTAAGAAATAGAGACATAAGCATATTATTTAGAGGAATAAGACTTAGTCCAAAAGGGCTTCTTCTGATGAAAAAGACATGGGATTGGGGCGTAGAGAAGGAGTTATTATTTTGTATGTAATGTATAAGTGTGTTGTATATTTATAAATTATATATATAAGTCCTCACTATGTGCCTCTACAATATTTGAGTATTTATTTCCATGTACCTGTATTACTTTTCTAAAAACAACTACATCCATGTAAGCAATTCCAATCTACCTTAGAGGATATTTAGCCTAAGGCTTTCATTTTATGGATTATAAAACCAAGCCTAGAGCATGGTTAAATTACATGAAGGGGTTTAGGGAAGAGCTAAGAGGTGAGAATTCAAGTCTCTTTCTCTTACAAGGAACACATAGCCAGGGAGGAAGGTAAGGGCAGGGAAACAGGCAGTGTTCAATACCTCTGCCACCAGAATCATAAATCTTCTACATTCCTTATTGTATCCATTCATTCAATCAGCAACTATGAGCTCCTACCATGTGCTAAGCTGCCCTAAAAGCTGGTGACACCTGGTGCCACAAATCTCTTCTGCCAATTTTTATCTAGAGCTTACTCAGCATCACTGACCCTATGTTGTAGAGACACTTCTCAGATTCTCATTTATGGGCTGAACATGAATTTATAATCAAGGTTGAGTTATTTATATCTTTTGGTTAAGGTCGAATTATCTTTCGCTGGGAGCGAGGATTTATGAAATACATTTTCCTTGACTATCATCCAACATATTTTCCTACTAGAGCACTATAGTTGTCTTTGAAATTTCAAGCCCAGTACTTTCTTCTACTCAGGGTAATATGGGTTATGAAGCTATAGACTTCAATTTCTATTGACTTTATGATCGCTGAGTGAATATTTTAGTGGCTTCCTAGTTTTGAGTACCTTGTCAGATTTATTCTAGTAAAATAAAACTAAAAATAAAACCTGGTTCTAGGTACTGAAAGCAATTAAGAAAAGTTTCAACTTTAGGGTAGCCATGGCATTTGTATACCAGACAATTAGGCTTAAGCAAGAAACACAGTGACATTGACAGAGTGTTGGAAAGTGGGAAGGAGAGTCTATCAGTATAGCTGGGTGCACAAAAGGAAGTGATGGCATCTATGCTGGACATCACAAGATGGCAAAAAGGAAAGGAATTCTTAGAAAAGGAACTGCTATTGTGTAAGAAAATACTTCAATAATTCACTGAGAGAAGATAATACCTTGAAGGCATAAGTGTCAAAAGCCAAAGCCACAAAAAATTACTAAATGCTGGAAGGAATAAAAATAATTTTTTTTTTTTTTTTGCTCTGAAGAGATAGGATGTGAGAAGGGAGAGGAGGGGTAGGGAAAAGAAGGAGAAAAGAGGAAATGAGAAAGGAAGAGGAAGAGAGAAGGTAGGGAAAAACTAGGGCAATCTGGAATTGTGGGGAAGTGACAAAAGGACTTTTGAAAAGGGGGAGAGATATCAAGCAATCTAATGGTATGTGTCATCTTGATAGAAAGCCAAGTTTCAAGTGAGTCTACATCATGCTTTACAAAAACAAGTTAATGAGACAATTCATCATTCAAAATGTGAATTTAGCAGAAGCCAACTGTGACAATGAGAATATAAGCCTCTAGAAACTTGCAGAAATCTTGGAGCAGGCTTTAGGCAAAGTAGAAATGGGACTTCAAGTCCATTTGACATGGAGTGAAAGATTCCACATGACATCTACATTTCACTCATGGCAACAGCAGAGGAAATTTGGGTCCAGTGTGCAAAGGAAGTTGTCCAAAGTCACATAAATAGTAGATGAGACATAAACTAGTGTGATTTTGCAATGTCCTCTTGGAAGGTAGTATTCACAGTGGTGAAAAGCATAGATTCTGGAGTCAGACAATCTAAGTTCAAATGCTGACTCTGCCACTTACTAGCCATGTGACCTTGGACTTATTACACAACCTTTCTGTGGTTCAATTTTTCATCTCCAAAATACAGTATCACAAATTATTGAGAAATTAAATGAGCTGATATATCTCAATAACAGGTTCACAATCCCTATCCACAACTCAGAAATCCAAAAAGTTCTGAAAATCAAACATTTACAGCAAATTATTTGGTGGCAAAACTTGACTCTAGGCTGTCATCTTTATTCCACTTGATGAGATACAGAGATAAACACTGTATTTACTCTCTAAACTTTGAAAAATGCCAATTTCCAAAATACATAGGCCCTCAAGGCTTTCAGATAAAGAACTGTGGACCTGTCCTTAGAACTCTATCTGCCATACTTCTAGGGTAAAAGATACATTAGCTCAACAGAGCCTGAACCATTCATGTAATGTTACCAGTTCCCTACCTAAGCCCATTTTCTAGAGAGATGAGTTAAGAGATAGGAGTAGTGACAAGCTCAACACTGCCAGTCCCAGCTCTCTTTCCATTACCCAAATAAACATGGTTTTCTGAGTCTCTGTTCCAAGCTTCTTAAAATAGCCTCACAGTACTGGGCATCAATGCATGTAAATATATGAAAATCAGTCAAGAAGTATCCATTCAGCACCTGCTGTAATGTCAGCACTATGAAGATACTGTGTGGTCCTTTAATGCTTACCATTGAGATGAGGAAAACAAGGATACAATTAGCAAACAAAATGGTGCACAATAATGTGCTAAACTGCAGCAGCATAGACCAGGTGGTGAGATGAAAAGGAAAGGAATGTTTTACAAAGGAAGGGTGAGTTGTGGGCAGTTTATTGCTTGTTATATGATCTGGGGAAACATAGTCTCTCTGAGCCCATTTCCTCACTGTAAAACAGGACTGTTGTGAGTTAGCAATATTTTATATACAGTGGCAGATACATAAGGCATGAATAAATATATTTTGTTCCTGTCAGTTTATAGGCTCTTTGGAGTGAAGATGAATTTACTGTGTCCTGACATAGGCTGAGGAAACTGGGAAGTTTAGAATGGTGAGACCAAATGGAGTGGCACAGTGGAGGAAAAGGGGAACTTGACAGAGATATTATGGAAAGTCTTGCCTTGATGTACTGAAATATAGGAAAATGTGAATGATTTTTGACAGGGAATAACATGATAAAAGAATATTGCTGAAAATTATTTTTTTAGAATGTAGAAGATTGGGAGGAAATTGGGAGCCAGCTAAGTGTGTATAATAGCAATCCAACATAGGGCCTAATGCCTTGTTGGTGGAAGTTGGTGAGTGGACATGACATCATTAGACTGGGGAAAACAAAACTCTCCTTTTGCAGCATAGCCACTTGCCACCCTAATAAAGTCTTCATTTTATTCCAATTAGAGAGGCAAGTACTAGAACAAATGAATATTCAAGTTAATTCTGCATCTACTTCTCAAAAAGAGGCTCACATACACACAGAATCAGCTCTTTGAGCACAATGACATAATGAAATATAGAACATCTCCTAAACATAGCGTCAATTCTTGTGGCAGTCAGAACAACCAGGGCTGGGCTGTAGCCCAAGGGCTCAGGTGTCAGAGAAATCTATCCTGCTCTTTTAAAATATCCAAGGTCAAGGCATCTTTCTGTAGCCACTTACAACTTTTCCTCACCCTGCTCTGGTTTTGTTTTACCCTGGGAGAATTTATAGGCCAACAAGTCAGAGTGCATGTCTTAGTTTCAGGGACGCAATGACTGTCACATGATGTGGAGATCTACCTTATCCATTGGACTAACACGAAACAAGTGTTCTTGAAAATATGGCTCAACTGGAAATAGAGAAGGCAGAGATATGTACTACATTTAAGCAAAATGTATTAAAACTTAATTCTTTAGAAAGTCAGGTGATTGTCCCCATCTTTACTCTATGGAATGAATACATTTGGCTTACTATTCACTCCCTCAAGTCTCCTTGAGAATAAAGGACTGCTTGATGCAATTAACACTTACAGTGTTAATATAGTACCTGGTATGTATTGAAAAAATACATATTGACATTGTACCATTTGAGCAGTAAATGTTATTCTTTGTTCATGCACTGTGGTTATAGAGATGGCCTTAAAAATAAATCAATCCACCCCCACCCCACCCCCCACCAACCACCCAAGGCCACCACTTTTGAAGGAGGTAAAGGTGAAAGGTATCAGATACTGATTAGAAAGTGTAACTTTTAAAAAGTAATTGAAATATCTATGTAACATTGAAATTTATAGTGTAAGCAAGTAAGCTCAACTGTGTATGTTGTGTATACCCTCAGATGTGCTGATGACATCTTCCTTTAGGAAGACAGATGAAAGTGAAATGCCGCACAGAGAGAAATGGAGTCTTTATAGTGATTTTTTTTTTTTTTTCACACCAAAGACAACTCTTTATCTGCTTCTTTTAATGTTATCCACTGGTGGTTAATTTTGTTTCAACTTGACTAGGCTAAAGGATGCTGTTAAAACATTATTTCTGGGTTTGTCTGTGAGGGTATTTCTGGAAGAGATCAGCATTTGAATCTGTAGACTGAATAATGATCTGCTTCACCAATGCTGGTGGGAGTCAATTCACTGAAGGTGTGAACCAAACAACAAAAATGATGGAAGGGCAACTTTGCTGCCTAAGCTGGGAAATCCACTCTCTCCTGCATTTGGACATCAGTGTTCCTAGTTCTTTGGCCTTTGGACTCGGGCTGAATTATATCACTGGCTTTTGTTCTCCACTTTACAGACAGCATGTGTGACTTCTTGGCCTCCATAATTACAAGCTAATTCCTAGTCTTTTCTTTCCATCTGCCAATCAATCCTGTTAGTTTATTGGTTCCTCTGAAGAACTGAATACATCTACTATTTTGCTTTTACTTCTTCTTTGAAAATTGTTCCACGCATTATTCCCACAAAGAATTTCAGTAATTCCATTAAAAGTTCAGTCCTTTACTTCAGCTGGGCCCTGAACAAAACCGACAAGCCCTCCCCAAGATTTTCTTTGGTTTTCATTCTCCTCACTGCTATTTCAAACCTTTAGTATTGATGAGGCTTTTAAATCTTATCCATGTGTCCACCCCTCTTCTTCCTAATTCTCAAAACATGACGATTATTTCTTGAAAATAGGTTATCTCAATAACATTCTATTTCCCCCAACTAAACCTGTCCTCTTCTTTTACTCACAAATTGAAGCCTCCAAAATTTTTTCCCCATTAGTGCTATAATTAATTTAGCTTATCTAATAACTTAATTTTCCACTTGCTTTCCTTTATCTTCAACCTCTCCCTCAACTGGCTATCTTTCCAGAATGAAAAAATACTCCAATTTTTCTTTAATTTCAATCTACATCCCTCTTTATATTTACAGATGAGTAATCTACCTTTTATAGATGAGTAAAATTAAGAATTAAAAAGGGTTGCCAATATATTTCCTAAAAAAATTGCTATTTTATAAAAGGACTATATTTTTTAAAAAGTGGGAGCAAATTTCAGAATGTAGTAAAGGTCTTTGATTTAGTTTTACAGACTGTATTGTCCTACCATTTGAATGTAGAAGTCATGAACTGGTATTTGGGAACTGATGATTTACACTCTTCTGACACTACTTAACCCCCTGAAAACTGGTTCTTCCCATATTCAGAAGCTGCTCGTATAGAACACATTGACTTCCTAATTGTTTAAAAGACCCTCTTCAACCCTTCTTTGGTCTCCACAGTCCTCTTCCAGGTCACCTTCCTAGAGCAGCAATCACCACATACTGGGTTTTCCATATTTCTGGATGTTCCACCCTGTCTCCTTAAAATCTTGCCCACCCACTAAATAAGACGAGGCCTCAGGATTCTGGTTTTTCGCTTTTTTTTTTTTTTTTTTTGCTTTAACCTATACCTAAATCTTAATTCATTGCTGTGCCTAAACACTGGTGAATTCCTAAATAAATTTCTAGCCCAGGTATGTTATCTGTCATATCCACATCTCCATTTACCTCCATTTACTGTCTCACAGGCAGAACAAGTGACAATAATTTCCTTTAAATTCTTGGTTCTAATTTTTAAATATAGTAATATATTTGACAGGATAGATTTACACTATAGTAACCAAGGAACTCTTAAATAAAACAAAAAGCAAAACAGGTTTAATGAGTAAAACAGATGAAGAGGTTTATAATAACCATTAACTAAAGGAAGCCCTAGAACCAGAAATAAGCATTTTAAACTTGCATGCAAAGTCTAGTTATCATAAAAACCAAAGCAATACCAAAATATCTCAGCTTCCTAACATAAACTCCAGGTCTTTTTATTTCCAATTCTTGGTAGTCAAAGTATGTACACCTCCACATGCTACTGGTAGTGAAGGAGTAAGATTATTTGTATAGCACTACAAATATCTTTCACAGATAAGAGGGCACAAAAGGAAGTGTCTTCTTCCACATTTTTGGGCCAATTTGAAAAAGAAGGCACTCCCAAAGGTTCCTTGGTAACACCTTTGCTAGATCTGTAACATAATCTTTACATGTAAAATTAATGGTCCATTCATTTCACAGATCTGGGAACCACAAGGCATTGGAATTGCTTTCTTTAACTCACACACCAAACAACTAGCTGAAACAATGACAAAAACTTGGAATATCAGTTTTAGAAAAAAGCTGGGCTTTGTTTCCTTAAAAACTTCATCATGTGCTCAATTACTGCACTCTGGCCAAACATACCATGGAACTGAGCGAGCCACCATATGATGGTAGCATAGGACTCTGAATAATTAGTTTTCTAGCAGTAGCTGCTTCCATCTCCTTTGTACCAATGCAGCATTGTCATTCTCCCTTTATTAATTATAACCAAGAGCTCTGAGCCCAGGTTTAACCTCTCTACTGAAAAATTTGTTTAAAAAAGATGCTTGGATAAATTACTGAGTCTTTCTCTATGATTATCAAAACAAAGTAAAATCAAACGCCTGTGGGCAGCTGTCCAATATCCACAAAATCTGTAGAAACCAACTGCCTGAGGCCAAGGAGAATTTATCACTAAATCTGACGTTGATACTGAAACTGCACTTGGGAAGCTAGTGTCCAAAATAAGCTTAAATATTCCTCTACATTTACTGCATCCATGTAGTATGCAATTTTTGATGCTGAATAAGAGATATGCGACAATTGAAGGCCTCGCCACAAGCATCACATTCATGGGTTTCTTGGGTTTTCACCTCTGCATGGATCTTCTGATGGTTGACAAGGCTGCGTTGTTGACTAAAACTTTTGTCACACTTCTCACACTTATAAGGTTTCTCTCCTGTGTGTATTCTCTGATGCTGAATAAGGCCTGAGTTCCGGCTAAAGGCCTTCCCACATTCATCACATTTATGGGGTTTATTACCTGTGTGAACACCCTGATGTCGAATAAGATTACAAAGCTGGCTAAAGCTTTTGCCACACTGTCTACAGAGATAGGGTCTCTCACCAGTGTGAATTCTCTGATGTTCAATAAGAAACGAGCTCCGACTGAAGCTTTTCCCACATACAGTACATAGATAGGGCTTTTCACCAGTGTGGATTCTTTGATGTTGTACAAGATGAGCACTGACACTAAAAGTTTTCCCACATTCATCACATTTATAAGATTTTTCCTTAGGAAAGACTTCTTGCTGTATAACAAGACTGCAATTTGGATCAAAACTTTCCTTAGTTTCATTGTAGGAATAAGTCTTCTCTCTGGTGTGTATTCTCTGATGCTGAATAAGACCTGAGCTTCTACTAAAGGCTTTTCCACATTCCTCACACTTATGGGGTTTATCTCCTGTGTGAATTCTCTGATGACGAGTAAGGTTGCAAAGTTGACTGAAGCTTTTCCCGCATTCTTTGCACTGATAAGGTCTTTCACCTGTATGGATCCTCTGATGTTCAATAAGGAATGAGCTCCGACTGAAGCTTTTTCCACATTCAATACAAAGGAAAGGCTTTTCACCAGTGTGGATTTTTTGGTGTTGTATAAGGTACGTACTTAATCTAAAGGCTTTCCCACATTCACCACATTTATGGGGTCTCTCTCCAGTGTGAATTCGCTGATGTTCGACAAGTAATGAATTTCTACTAAAGCTTTTCTTACATTTGGTACAGTGATAAGGTTTCTCACCAGTGTGAGTTCTTTGATGTTCAATAAGGTGTGACTTCCAACTGAATGCTTTCCCACAGTCAGTACATTTATGAGGTTTCTCACCTGTGTGAATCCTTTGATGTTTTACAAGGCTCCTTCTCTGGCTAAAGCTCTGTTTACACTGATTACACTGGTAGGGTCTCTCTCCAGTATGGATTCTCTGATGTCTAATAAGTGTTGAGCTTACACTAAAGGTTTTTCCACAGTAATTGCACTCATAGGGCCTTTCCCCAGTGTGAATTCTTTGATGTTCAATAACAAATGAGCTGCGACTAAAACTTTTCCCACATTCATTGCATTGAAAAGGTTTCTCACCAGTATGGACCCTTTGATGTTGAATGAAATGGGCCTTGCGGACAAACCCCTTTCCGCATTCTTCACATTTGTGGCATTTCTCTTCTGAGTTAGGTCTCTTACGAATAATGTTAGTGTTTCCTCTGAACATTCTCTGTTCCTGGGTCAAAGATTCCCTTGGTATTTCCCATAAGAAGATTCCTCTCTGTTTATCTAATCTACCAACAAGTTCAAAAGTTTCTCTACACATGGGATCCTGGTCAATTTCACTTTTGATTCTTGTAACTATTATACCCTGTGATTCCACTTTTTCCTCAATTTCCTCAATTTCTTGTTTCACAGTTGGTTCCTCATCCTTATCTCTGTTCAAAACATCTGGAATAATAAACAGAAAACAGGAACATCAGCCAAGCTCTTTGCTAGTAAGGAGAAACTGTCAGAAAAATGAGATAATCCAGGTAAATTAATTTCAGATAAATTAATCTACTATACCTATCAAATGTAGTTTACTACCTCACAGTATTGTTGTCAGATTAAATTAGTTCATTTACAAATAAAGCATTTAGGTCAGTACCTGCCAAAGAGTACAAACTATAGAAATATTATTTAGCATTAGTTATCTGATGCAATGTAATGTTTTTCTTGAACAATGGGTATGAAAAGAGTGTTTATGAGGCAAAAAAGGAGTCAGTAGGAACAAGCAGAGTTGAGAGGAAGAGCTGATAAACCAACAGCAAATTATGCAAGTTAGGGTGGACAAAAAAACGAAACCAGTAGCAGTGGGATGAAGAAAGAATAATAGGGGAATAAAACAGTAGATTCAGGAAAATTTAGAATGATATAGCATTATTGGAATGTGAGTAGACCAAATAACTGACAAAAAGGAACCCGTAAAAATGATGCTGAGAAGGATAAAAAAACAAAAACCAGGAGAAGCAAGAATCCATTCATTAATAAGAATTTATTTGTTGAAATCAAAAGTATTCCACGCATTGTAGAATGAAGCCTCCTTCTAAAAGGAATGAACCATGAATATACGTGGAGAAAGAAAATAACGTGCTAAATGTTAAGTAAAAAGCAGCTCCTATATAAAGACACAAAATGGTTTTAATAAAAATAGTGCGTTGAAGTGACATGGTGACATCAAAGTCTAGCATATAGAAGGACAATAAAATACAATACAATAAAGGAACAAGGTCAGAGCTAAAGAAGAAACAAAAGAAAAAGAGTAGTCTATGGTAGCTTATCACTTTACCTACCACAAATCATACCACATTCTTCGAGTATGTATGACTTCCACGGCTCTAAAGATATTAAGACCCAAGTTGGAACCATTCAGTTTCAGCTGAGAATCTGTGTGACAGCTGAGAAATGAAAATCTTGCATATGTTGGAGAAAATATAAAGGTGTGTGACACAGCAGAGTGGCATACAAGACATGTAAGCCTGCCTCTGAATTCTTTCCTGATTTTCTCTTTCTTACTGCCTGCTGGGTAACTTCAGCAGAAGATTCAATCGCTATCAAATTTATATTTAGCTTACAGCAATTTCCTTTTTAGATTTTTTCTTTTCTCTCAATTTTCTAGTCTTTTAACTGTAAAGTCATCTTTAGATTTTCTTTTCACTTACTTTGAACTAATTATTAAGTTACTTTACTCTCCCCTCAAAACATCTTCTCTTATTCCCCTAACAAACCACTAGAAACTTTCTCTCTACTTGGGCTACCCACAGTGCTTTCTCTTAAACTCACTTTCAGTGGACTGTTTTTCCTTCACACTTATGAAAAAAGATGGGTGCACTCCCTCAATTTTCTGCCCCCTACCTAAAAATTATCTGCAATGGTACATGAATATATATTCAATTCCCATCTAAGGCTAATCCATCTACCCTCTCTAGATCTCATGTGCCTCTGAGAACTTGTTCAATTAATACAATTTCTTCTGTTTCATCAATTTGTATTCCCCACTGGCACCTTCCCACAAACATACAAATATGTACAATTTTATCTTGAACCCATACTCCTCTTGATGGAAGCCAAGCTTTGAAATAAATCTTAGGTATAGCTCTCTATTTCATAATTGTTTGTCATGCCCAACCTATTCCCATTCAATCTATTCTAAAACCTACAGTGAAATCTGGTTTTTGCTTCCAGCATTTAAAGAAACTTCTCATTCAGTCACCAATGACTTCTGAATAATAAAAAAAAAAAAATGGTTATTTTTCAGTTCTTATTCCACAAAGCAGCATCTGACACTGTTGACCACTCCTATTTCTTGAGACTATGTTTTTGGCTTCTACGTTTTCATATTCTTCTCGTTCCCTCCCTACTACTTCTTTGGCCTTTTTCGAATACATTTCTCTCATGTATTTCTCTTCCTCTGTGAACTGGTCATTATTATCTGCCCTCATGTCTGTCTCAACCTCTAACCACCATCTCTTGAGAGATACTGCTACCCTAAAATCTCAAAGTAGGAAATCATCCTAGATTTGTTTTTCTTACCATTAATCAATCCCCCAAATCAATGATTCTACTCTCTATCATCTACCTTCTTCCTTTTACCCTCATGACCATGCTTTTCCTGGATTACTGCAAAGGTCACCTCCTAACTCTTAGCTCTGGTCTTTAGGCTGCCCCCATGCTATACCTACTTCATTGAATCCAGAGAGATCTTCATAAAATGGAATTCTATTCATGTCAGCACCTGTAGATTCACTAGCACTTCATCACCTCTAAGATCAAATCAAAGCTCTTTACACTATGATACCCAGTACTTCATAACAGGGTTTCTAAGCTGCAGTTCACGGTTACCCACCCTATCACATAATTCTAAGTGAGCAAACTGATTGTGTTATAGTCTCCCATGTCATTTCATTGCATATCTATCTTGGTACTAAATGAACCCCAACATTATTTACCTGAAAAATTCTTGGTTTCTCTTTAAGATTCAATTCAAAGCAATAGTTTCTCTACAAAGCTTTCACTAACTCCACTAGACAGATTTAGGTGTTCTGTTTTTTTTATTGCTGGCTCTTATCCATAACTCCTATTATACTTTTATAGCTATTACATTATACTTTTAAATGTTTGTATTTGTCTCTTCCACTGGATTGTAAATTTCTTGTAAAAAAGGGAAAGTCTCTTACTCAATATATATTGTTCAAGGGTTTTACTCAAAGGCATGAGAAAAAATTATCATTGTTTATAAATGTCTATTTAAAATCTCTAAAATAATTAAATGAAATATAATAGCAATGACAAGACTAATATATAATAAATACTGTTTCTTACTATCAAGAAAAACCAGTTAGTAGTTAAAATATGCTCTTCATAATAACAAAACCCATAAAACTTAGGAATAAATCTAAGAATAAAAGTGTAAGATCCATAAAAATCCCACATAAATTTTTTCTGAAGGACATAAAAGACAGTTTAAATAGTCCACCAAATTGCTAAAGAGATTCAATATTATAAGGATCTTATCTGCCTCTGGGAATTTAATTCTTCTTAAACCAATTTATGAAACTATTGTTAAAGTAAATAAAACAGTGAGGCACTGGCATAAAAATAAATAGGTCAATCAGATAGGTAGGTAAAAAAAAATTAGGCAGTCTAGGCTTCCACATGAAACAGCCTAGATATGACTACCCATTAGATCTGGGTTTGGTAGCTATAATAACCTTCTGGGGTATCTGCCATGCTTGTGTTTTATGTTCCCATCTTGTGATTATAGCTAATTTGTCTAGAGTAGACAGCTGACTTAAAGTTCATTGCTTCTAGGAATTTGTAATTGAAAATGAAAGAGCTAATCTGAACGTGACTAGAATTATAATCTACCAAGTCAGAAGGTAAAACATGAACACAGAAGGAAAAGCTAGTCTTCCGAGGAGAAAGAAACAGAAAAAAGATTAATTCCCAACTTTCTGAGAGTGATCCAATTCCTGGTTTTAGACCTTTTCTGAGGTCCAGTTGCAATCCTGTTCATATATTCCATGAGCTATCTATGTGTCTGTAATAACTTATCTTGTTGGCTTAAGATAGCCTGGACTGATTTTTATAATCTTTAACCAGACAGTTTTATAATGACAGCTGAGGGAAGAGAAAAGGCAAGGATGAGGGAAAGTAGAACAAAACAGAAGTTGGCACATTTTTCCTGTAAAGGACCAGATGGTAAATATTTTTGGCTTTGTGAGCCATGTGGTCTCTGTTGCAACTACTCAACACTGCCACTGTAGTGTGAAAAATAATACATGAAAGAATAGACATGTCTGTGTTCCAATAAAACTTTATTTACAAAAAATGGCAGTGGGTCAGATTTGTCCTTTATACTATAGATGCCAACCCTGCTATCCAACAGTGTATTCTTGGTAAAAGAATAGGAGAATGGGGAAGTACTTGCATTCTTAGGACTAGCACAATGCTAGCACTATTTACTAAATGAATGAGTAGTTGAACAAATAATTGCAGAGAGACTACAGTCAAAGAAAAGAAAGAATGAATTTATGGTCTTGTTGGTACAGCAATTCTGTCAAGTTCCAATATGGCTTAAGCAGACTGGAAAGAAGTCATTAAAACTGAGTAAGTTGATTTCAAGTAAAAGGAATTAAAAATCAAGAACTGTCAGCTATATTATCAACGTAGTTATTAAAAATTTTTAAAGAAAAATCAGCACAGAAAGGAAAGATATGAATGAAGAACCAAAATTACAAAGCAAGACGATAAAGTGGAAGAAAACTGTACAGTGAAACAGTCGAATAATAGTGATCTCTCATCAAAGGAGCTCTCATCAAGGGGATGGAGAGCCTATTGAGGAAGATAAAAAGACTGCAGAGGGAGAATAAATGATGAAAAGCTATATTTGAACTAAAAAAAAGAAGATAGCCTGGAAGCAGATCACAGATGGGCTCATGCCATGCCTTTGTCCATATTATACTCACATTTGCAGTACTAGGGACAGGCAAGGCTGGGTGTTTGCCTGGTTCTATCAACCAGGATATACCTTATGTTTGGATAAAGCTGGCAGTGACTCAGAGACACCATGCATGGGAAAAAAATCAGCAGCTGATATCGCTGGAGATTGAAATGGTGTGCCAGAAACAGATAAAGCTAGAAATCTAGGCAAGGACTATATTTAGGAGGTCCTAATATGACCTCCTAAATATAAGAAATCAAGATTTTTATCCTTTAATTTATCAAGGATCGTTAGAAGTAATAAGCAGTTAACTAAGACAAAATCACTTTGGTGGCAATAAAGAGAACATATTGAAAGAAAGGCAGAAGGCTAGTTTATTGGCTAATGCAATCAACTAGTCAAAAAGTATGAGTTTATTCATTTAGTCGCACAAATACTTAAGAAGCATATATGCATGGTTCAGTGCTAAGTGCTGGAGAAATCAAATGAAAAAATATAGTTACTGTCATCATGAAAATCAATCTAGTTAGAGAAATAATATAAGGAATGATTATAGTGCTACGTGATAAATTCAGTAATGAAAGGGTAGCACAGTGGAAAGAGTGCTTAATTCTGAAGAAGCCCTTGAGATCTTAATTATTTGAGATTAGTCAGGTGTGAGTTAATTATGCCGTCCTCAAAAGGAGATGACTAGGAATTCAGCACTCAACAGAAAAGATAATGACAATGACAACAGCAATCAACATTTATATTGTACTTACTAAATGGCAGTCAGTGTCCTAAGTTCTTTACATATATTGATTCAGTTAATACTCACAATTATCCTAAGAGGTAAGTGCTATTATCATTTCTATTTTATGAAAAAAGAGACCGAGGCACCAAGAAGTAATTCATCCATGGTTACAAGGCTAGTAAGTGGTGGAACCAGGATTTTTACTTAGGGCTCCATATTGCCTCTCTTATGCGAAGATAAAGATTTGGGATTGATTTATCATCACATAATGGCAGCTGATGACCTGAGTGTAGATAATGTCTGCAAAAGAATAGAGACTGAGAAGTCTGAGAATGTGAAGTAATAAAAGGAAGCAATAGTTTCAAATATCTATAGAGAATTGGAATAAAATCAGGTCCAAAGAGAGTCTGTTGCATTTGACAACTGGGCCATATTATTACAGACCAATGTTAAACAACTTAAGGAGAGTGGTAGAGGCAAGAAAAGGGGTTTAGAGATAATGGGAGGAAAAAAAACAACAGAAACACATTAACTATACTTAAAAAAAGAATTGACTGTGAAGAGAATAAAGAGCAGGTTACAGGGAGCTGCAGGAAGGAGACTGTGGCTCAAAGGAGAGTTTTTACTTTTTCCTCTTTCTTTCCCCAATTGGAAAAGCCATGAACATATCTATGGTCAGAATAAAGATAACAAAAAAAGAATAGAGAATGAAGCTATAAGGAAAGAAGAAGAATGGCTGATGTATAAGTGCTTAGATAAGAAGATAAGAACAGCCTTAAGTGTGCAGAAGAGGGGCATAAAAGTTCAGAGTTCATGTTTAGTGGCCTCTATCTTTGTGAAATAGAAGGTGAGGTCCCCTACTGAGTGATGAACCCAACAAAAACTCTTGTTTTTGAAATAGTCACCAAAAGGAACAGGGGAATAAAGGATAAGAAACTTATTGAGATGTAAAAACCCAGTGGAGACCAGGAGAAAGAAAAGCCAAGCATATATACAGAGAGTCAATCTTTTCCATTAAAGAATTTCTCTTGCTGTGTTGCAACTCACATAGGAGAGAACAAAGACAGATTTTATAACCACTACAGGATTTGAAGTTTACAGAATGGGTAGAGCGTAATGACAAGGTGACATGAAAGCATGATGGTAGTCATTCATATAGAAGTCTATGGATTAGACAAGGAGGTGAACCAGGAGGAGAAAAAAAAGGAAAAGTCAAGGAATAGGAAACGTCATTAAAAATAAATAGGTTTAGTAGGAAAGGAGTAGGAGAAGTAGAAAGGTAAAAAGTTATAGTAAGCTCCACTTGAGATTATGTCTGTTTTGGTCACACCTAGTTAGTCAATAAACGTCTACTGCCTGAAAAATTAGTCAAAAAATAAAATACTAGGGTTTAAGAGTTGCCTGTTATGACAAAATTTAGAGTATGATCACTGATGTGAGTTGCTGAATAAAAACGGAAAGCAGGGTCCCTGAAGACAATATGGTCAAGATACACTGAGGCTCAAATAATGACTGTATAATTGATGGTGTGGGTTAGCAAAGAGAAGACTCTGAAACATGTGACAAAATCTTTGTATGAAGGTCCAAAAAAAAGTTGACAAATGATAGCGAAAAGGAATTGAGTGGGTAGAGCAAAACCGCTGAGGCCTCAATGAAGAGAAATTTTGTTTGAAGGTGGAAAACAAATGCTTTGGGAACAGCACTGAAAGCTGAAGAGCAATAACTTCTCCTTTCCAGCTTTGAGACAAAGGATGGGACAAGAAGAGGATGTGGAAGAATAAGCAGCCCCTGCTAGAGAAGCGGTGTCCTTGGGAAAGCGCCAGGTTTCAGTTAAGGCCAGGAGGGGCAAGGAACATTATGTGAAGAGGAACAGGGGCTCCAGAAGGCAGAGTGAAAAGGGGTGGGAGGAAAGCAGTGGGAGGATGAGCCAGGAGGGAAAGTACAGAGCAATACAGGAATGAGATTATGAAGATAGGAAGCCAGAAAGGCTTATATTTTTGGTCACTGCAAGGATGCTAGAGATGAGAGTCATGGAAACAATTAATGGCTGAAAGGTCTGAATCAGAAGTTTGGAACCAAGCAGTCCAAGTGTTCTCAGGGTCTAATTTCTAATAGCCTCATAGATATTTTAATCACAGAAACAGCAGATTCTTACCCAGTGAGACCAGGTTTCCATAATTCTCCATCATGACATCTTTATACAAGCTTCTCTGAGCTGGATCCAGATAATCCCACTCCTCCTGGGTAAAAAACACAGCCACATCCTCAAATGTCAGCAACCCCTGAAATAGTATGATTTCTGTAGTCAGTTCTTGTTGTCTCAAGGACAATGCTACCACTGCAAGCAGCCGAAGCAATCACTTATCTGGGCCAGACAGGCGAGAAGGAACGTGGTAACAGTTCCAAAAGGGGCTCAGTTCTGGAAACAAACCGTAACAGACGGGCACCTCAAACTGGAGGGTAACTAAGCTGGATCCTTGTCCTTGCTAGTAAGGGGCCAAAGGATCCAGCTTTTCTGCTGTAATAGTTATGTCCTAATATTTTACTTTCAGTAAGCTGCCCCAACTTTCCTTCACCTTGTCACCCCATTCTAATTCTCTATTCGCACTGGCTTGTGACCCTGGCTCGATTCAATTTCATGAAGTTCTCTTAAGTGTCTTATCTTGGGTCCAAAGCATCGGGACAAGCGCAGAGGACACAACGGAGGGTCAAAAACGATGCCTCGCCTGGAATCAGTCAATTCACAAATGGGAGCACCAGTTTGGAGCATTACTAATCTCCTGTTCTTGATGTATCAAGTGGCTCTTCCGAAAAAGAAGAAAAAAAAAAAAAAAAGGAGCCAGTGGGCAGTGTGGTCACGAACCGCACCCCAAAGCAGTAGGGGGTACTTCTTGCACTACGCTCGCCCTTAAAGACCACAGTCTGAGAGGTGGGAGGGGGTTTAGGGGGTGGCGCGGCCTAGCTTGGGTGGTGGCGAAAGAAGATACCCGGAGGGGCGACTTACCTTGGGCTCCAACGGGGGGCTCGGGGAGGCCATCTCTTGGCCCTGAAATCAGAGCAGGAACTTGGGGCGGTCGCACGGAAAGGAGCCTCTCGTGAGGCCTACTGGAGAGTTGGAGGTTAGGCCCGACGAAGGCGAGGCCTCGAGGGTGGGTCTGGCCAGGTCCTGCCTCAGTCCCCGAGCGGTCACGACCCCAGCAGCATATCAGATACGCTCTGTGACCGCCCCCCAACCCCCAACCCCCGCCCCTGCGTGGCTGCGCAGCATTCCAGGCCCCGAGACAGCCTCCTCCCAGCTGCCAGTTCCTCCTCCTTTCAGCCGAGCGGCGCTCTGACCGCCCGCCCCCAGACCAGAAGGCGTCACCCGGAACCTTCCCGGGACGGCCCCCTCAACTACAACTCCCGTCATGCTCCGCGAGAACGTCACGGTCCAGACTCGGTGGGCAATGGCGACTGGACTACATTTCCCGGCGAGCAACGGGCGAAGACTTCCGCCACCAAGGTGACAGGCGATTGGATAGCCTCGGAGCGACCCCGCCCACCAAGCCCGAGCTCCATCCGGTGGCTGCCCTCGAAGATGGCGGCTCCCTTAGGGCTACGTGTCGCCAGAAGGGGCCTCGCGTGGATCATCGCAAGGACGCCACGCAGAGAAATTTGGTCTCGATTCAGGTAAAGCAGAAGGTGAGGTGGCGCATCCCATTCACAGAAAGTGAAGAGACAAACTGAGAGGGAAGAAGGGACAAACTGAAAAGGGAGTGTTGTGCCATGAAGACGGGGGCGTCTCAAGAAAGTGCCGTTATGGGTGCCCCGAGATCAGAAGCTTCCGCGCGGGGCTCCGCGAACGGTGGTGGAGCTCCGTCACTTCTCTTCTCGGCCTCAGTTTTCTCATCTTGCCACGGAAACACTGTCCCCTTGCCCTGCCACTACGCTCATTATTAACTTATTAAGCAAACTACGGAGTTTTTGCGTTCCAGGCACCAAGTATGATGTCGGGGAAACAAATGACTCCTTCGGAGAGAGCCACTTAGAACAGGAATGTGGAAGTGCTCCGTGAACTAAACTCACTTGCGGGATATATTTCTAAGCAAGCCAAATTTAGCGGTGAGGTGCAAGCTCCTCCTCTTGTTGGTTCATAGATTCACCAACAGATATTAAATGCCTGCTCTGGCCCACCAGCATGTCTCTAAGTAGGATGCAGCAGTAGAAACTTGTCAGAGCTTAAGTACTCTGATTTATGCGGAAACCGAGGTCCTACGAGAGAGAGTATTTTTCTAAAAGGCACAAGTTAACGGCAGAGCTGGATCTAGAGTCTAGGTCTCCTCACTCCCCATTTACTGCTTTTCCCACAGTACCATGTGGAATATTTTGAAGGAAAATTTCGACTCGTGTAGTGTTAGGGCATCAAAACTTGTGGAAACCTCAGAGAACAATGTGTGCCTTCCCTCTTCGTTTTCAAACAAACACTCTTTCACTCCAGAAGGATTTTTGTTATCAGCTTCTGCATTTATTAGCTTCTAGTCTTTTTTGGTTACTATTATTTCTCAAATCTCCTTCAAGTTTGTTACATTCACTCATTCAACAAATATTTATAGAATATCTACTCTATGCCAGATGTCTAGGTATTAGGGATATGATTGTTAAACAGATCAAATCTATGTCCTCGTAAAGCATGTGTTCTGGTGGATAAAAAAAATGAACAAATACAGAATATAATTCAGAAAGTGGTATATTATGAAGTAAACTAGAATAGTTTAAAAGGTTACTGAGATGGAAGGAATGAATCACATTTCATTCAGATGAGATGTGACTGGAGTAGTTTGAGGAGAAAATTGCAGTTGAGGAAGTAAAGATTGGAAGTATAGACTAGTCTTTTGAAAAGTTTTGTTGTAAAGGAAGATAGAGAGGAACGCGGAAACTTGGAATATTTTTCTTTAAAGGGTGGCAGTGTCATAGAGTATTGTGTGCCCTAGGAGTACTCAGTAGATAGGGAGATGTTGACAAAGAGTTGATGCTGAAAGAGGGATAAATTTCTAGAAGAGTCTGAGTGGGCAAAGAGGAATAGTGTTGCGAACAATACTGTTGGCTGACATTGTTCATTTCCAGTGCTTCCAATTTCTATACAGACGACCAGTCCCAATCTAATGCTAACTCCATGGAAAACAAAAGTCAGTTCATAAACGGTTATTTTATCAAGCACTGAAATAGTGTCAGGCAGATCTCCTCACGTTGGTCCATCTACTCAATAAATTGAGTTATGTAAGTAGTTTTATAAAAACCTCAAAGTCAATAAAACAGTTCACTATATTTAGGAATTGATAATCTAGCATGGTGGTTCTTAACCAGGGGGGAAAGGGGAGACAGTTTTGCCCATTAGGGAAGTTTTGACAAATTTTTGGTTGTCATGACTTGAGGACAGGTACACTACAGCCATATGCATTAGTGGGAAGAGGCCAGGGACCCTGCTAAGCATCCTACAATGAACAGGATAATCCCCCCACCCCCCAAGAACAAAGAATTATCTGGTTCAAAGTATTTATGTTTGGGCTGAGAAACTTTGAACTGGTAAGAGAAATAGAATGTCAATAAAATGAAAACTCAGGTAGAATACATTTTGCTCTGAGAGCAATATGAAGTGCCATAGGAGAGCAAAGAAACATATTAAAGTCATATTTGATTGAGGAAATCAGGTAAAGGTCTTTGGAAGAGACAGTTTTGTCCTAGGACTTAGAAGATGAATAGGATTTCTACAGGTAGAGATGAAAGACAGGCATTTCAGATAGGTTATAACTTGAACTAATACATGATGTCAGGAAAGTAGGGAATAGAATGTAGTTTAGTGTGTGTTGGGCATAGAGTATACATAGGAGATTAGTGAAAGATGAGGTTAGAGAAGGTAGATTGGGTTTGAATCTTGGAGGACTGGGAATCGCAGACAGAATGATTTACCTTCACCCATCCTTGGCAATTTAGAGCATGTAAACTATGTAATTAGCTTTTGCTTTTGCCACAGACAAAAGCTAACTATAGGTTTTACATGCTCTAAGAATTTACATCAGTTCAACTATAAGCTGCTTCTCTCCTCCTTGGCCGGAAGAGTAGTAAGTGTGCAATTTATTTGTTGATTTAGATTGGTGGGCAAGATTGGTTCTGGTGTTTGTCAACTTGTCAACTTCATTAATGCAGTGAACCAGAGATTCACATATTTCTTTTTGATCATTCCAGAGAAGAGAAAAAGCCAGTGGTGGCAGAGATCGTGGAAGAGGTGAAGAAAGAACCTATCCTGGTGTGCCCACCCTTACGAAGCCGAACATACGTACCACCTGAAGACCTCCAGAATCGTTTGCAATCTCATATCAAAGACATTTTTGGCTCTTCTGCTTCTAGCAATTGGAAGGACACCTCCCTGGAAGATGGTCATCTGAAGTTCAGGTTCTTGGCACGTTTAGCTGATGACTTGGGCCATGCAGTGCCTAACTCCAGGCTTCACCAGATGTGCAGTGTCAGAGATGTTCTTGATTTCTATAATGTGCCTGTTCAAGATAGATCTAAATTTGATGAACTGATTGCCAGTAATCTGCCTTCCAATTTAAAAATCACTTGGGGTTACTGAGCAGTTCAGAAGAGAAACACATTGAAATCATTTTTTCCCCCTGAGCAAAGGGGCTGCTCATCATATCTTTTGATGCTTTGCCATGTGAAATACTGTCAAAACTGTTCTCTAAAACCATTTTTTTTCTGTGGAAGAATGCATCATTTTTTCCTTCCTATCATGATTTGATAATAGGATTTTTTTTTACATTTGTTCAAATTGTGTGTGTTTTTTTTTAATGGAATTGAGTCATTATGAAAATCTCTTGAGGATACTAATTAAGTTGGATTTAAGATATGAAGCTACTTGTTCAAATGTGGTCTTTATTCTTCATAGCCATAAAAATAATAGATGCAAGAACATTTTTTAATCTTTTTAGTGCTCTAAATCTCAGTATTATACATAATATATATACAAATAAGGAAACATTTATAAAAGAAACAAAAGTCTTAAGTTGTATATTATAGAACTTTGTTTTTTTCACAGTTTGCTTTACTGCACAAGTAGAAATAGTAGAAAGTGATACTGTTTGTTCTGGATTAATCTCTTTTGGAATTAAAGTAGATTTCTTGATGTGTGGTTTTTATTTTTTTTTTCGTAAGGTGAAATGTTTTTCTGTCTTGCCATTTCCTTAATTTATTATAAATGAAAAAAGTTAGAATACCAACCATTAAGCACTGTGACTTTTTTTAATAAGCTATACTAGGTTCTATATCTAAGTGATAGTCTCTTCAAAGGAGATTATATTTAGTTCAAATCTTTCCTCTTTTTTGTAACTTTCTTAAAGTGGCCTTGAGTACTCATGAGTATACACTATGTGGTAAGTCTTTGCAGACTTTGATGTGCTTAATTTGTGAAATTACTCAAATATTGAGTTACCAGATGGTTCTGAATGACCAGATAATTAAACAAGGAAGGGATTAAAATTAGGAATTATTTTTTTTTTTTAGACTTTTGATATGGCTACAGAGTAATGAGACAGGCAGGGAAAAGGAATTATATTTTGACTACTGATAATTCTGAAAGAAAGGTGATGTGTTTTAAACAAAGGAAATTACATTTATTTTCATTTCCAGGGTGACTCCTTTTAAGAGGGCAAAAATCAGTTGAGTTTATAAATTCTGGCATGTTTATTAGAAAAGTTGGTTACAGTACAGTCATGCCATATAAATATCAGCAGACAGATTTCTGATAACCTCTACATTGAAGAACTGCAGCACTGTCTACAGTGTCAGTATCTGGAACCCTGGAGCTTTACCATCAGAGCTGTTATATCTCTTCTGTATCTGTGAAAAAGGGATTCACCATGGAAACATTTGAATTTTGCATATAGGATTTGGTTATCACATGACCCACACAACTCTTCTGAAGACTGAAAAATGTACAAGGGGCAAGATGGAAATAAAGGATGGTAAGGGCAGTTTGTAAAAACACTTGGTTTGTAACTAGAGAACTGCAGAACCAGGCTTCACATTAAGCGTGTTAAAGCAGAAGGTACTCCTTTGAAGCTTGGAGCAGTGTTTCTCAAAATTTAATGTGCATGTGAATCACTTGGGGTTCTTTTTACAAAGCGTCTCTGGTTTTGCAGGTCAAAATCAGTGGGCCCTAAGCTTCTGCATATCTAAAAACCTAGGTAATACTGATAATGTTTTGAGTAACATTAGATGGCCCTAGATGCTACTACATTGAGGTGGGAAACGAGTACTATCCCCTGAAACGGCCATAGGAAGTTTAACAGGGAAGGTATATCTATCGGTAACTAGTTTTCAGTCTAGTAACAATAATAACGTTTTAGCTTTCCTAAAGAGAGAAAATTAGGTGTGCTAACTTGTTGACTGAAGGAACTAGATATAATTATAAAAGGTGAAAAGTTAAATGATTGCTATGTAAAAGTTACCTATTACTGGATAAGAAAGATTTAGTACATATGTACAGTGGAATACTCAGCCATAAGAAAGAATGAAAGACTGTCATTTGTGAAAATGTGGATAGATCTTGAGAGCATCATGCTAAGCAAAATCAGACAGAAATGGAAAAGAACTGTATGATTTTATGCAGTGGGATATAAAACTAACAAAGGAACAAACAAAACAAACAGCAGTACGTAGGTTACAGGAGGAAAGGTGGTCAAATATATGTTGCGTGAAGGAGACTGGATTTTGGGTAGTGAACACACAATGCAATATACAGGTGATGTATTCTAGAATTCTACACTTAAAACAAATAATATTAGTATCACCTCAATACATTTAATAAAGAGTTATAAGTTAATTTTACTTAATTGAGCCTTTGCACTCAGTAAGTATGCTTATATAACACCTGCTAATAAAATAGAGATTCAGAGCTAGTAGAAATGGTTTTGCATAAACTTTCAAGCAGCATAAAACGGACTCTTATGTTCTTTTTTATTGTATTGTTATTTTTCTGATTATAAAAGCACTTTTTTTGAGAAAATTGGGAAAGACAAAAAAAAATAATTATTTTTTATCCTATGGCTCAGATAATCACCCAACATTCTGGAATATTTCCAAATGTAAAAAAAAAAAAAATTATTTTAAAATTTATTGTGATATGTCCTATTTCCTTCATGCTAGAGCATTTCTGATTACCTTTGTCTTAAGAATAACAAATTTTATTAATGTCATATTATTCCATAACTGGATGTTACACATTTATTCTCTAACTGTGTATTTAAATTGTTGCCAGTTTTTTTATGTTGTTTTTTTTTTAACCTATTGTTTTCTAGTTCTTTGAGTATTGTTGGGCTACAAAACTCCCTCCTGCTCTGAAGAAGTTCCCACTGTAAATTTCTTGACTGTAAATCTATGAATGGACAATTTGGTTCTGCTGCTATAATTTGTAATCCTGTTAGCATACGTCCTGTGTATCCTAAAGTACAAGTGACAGGTACTTTGAAATCAATCATATCTGCATTCATGAACTTCTTCTTATCTGCAATTACTTTACAATCTTTTATTTTCTTGACGTTTCAAAATGCAAAAGTCCTAGAGTTTTTACTTGAATGGTTTCCAAATTCAAAAGCAGCCTTTAAAGTTACCTTCTAATTCCACAAATGCTATTCTTAGTTGTATAATTGCAGACTGCAGCTACCATTCACATTTCTGCTGTTTTCCATCAAGAAATATCAAATACAAAATATTTAACACTGATTCAACACTAAGGATACACTGTTCATATTCAAATTTCACCAGTGTCTCAGTAATGACCTTCATAGCAATTTCACCCCTGATCCAGTTTTGGTTCATGCTTAGCATTTTGTTGTCATGTCTACTTCATCTCCCTTACTTTGAAACAACTCTTTCAGTAAATTTTTTTTTTACAAGGAATTTATTCATTTAATCTTAGTTGTCAAATTAGTTGACCTACAGTTGTTCATAATATTCTTACTGTAGTCCCCCTTATCCAAGGGGTATATGTTCCAAGATGTCCCCGTGGATGCATGGCACCTCAGACAGTACTGAATCCTATATATACTGTTTTTTCCCATGTATAGATACCTATGATACAGGTTAATTTGTAAATTAGGCTCACAGTAAAAGATTAACAACAATAATAATAAAGTAGAACAATTATAATAACACTGTATGAAAAGTTATGTGAATGTGGTCTCAAAATATTTTACTGTTCTCACCCTTCTTGTGATAATGTGAGATGATACAATACCTACTTGTAGAAATGAAGTTAGATGAATACTGTAAGCATTGTATCATAGACTTAGGCTACTTCATGGGTTACTTGAACACAAAGCACTGCAATATAACAGTCCAAATGGCTACTAAGTGACATTAAAATTGCCACTTATACTTACTGTTGCATGATACATTATTTTTTACCCCTTTACTTTAAATCTGCTAATGTAAACTACATTCATAATTTTTCATCACAATTTTGACTCTTGGTAATCTTTTCCTTGATTTTGTTTGAAGACTTAATCTAAAAATTTGCCCTAGGATTTTAGTTTAGCACATCAAAATTTATAAAATTAATTTATGTGTATTCATTTATGACTGGCACCTAACAATGTTATGTTTGTGAGGTTCATCCTGGTTATTGCATGTAATTGTGCTTCATTTATTTTTATTGCTTTATAGTAATACTCCACTGTATGAATATGCCAAAATTCATTTTATTAATATTTGGTAGTTTTCAGTTTTTTAATATCTTGTGAAATACTGCTTTGAATATTTTTATACATAATTCCTGATGTACTTGGGCACACATTTCAGTTGGGTATATCTCTAGAAATGGAATTCTTAGGTCAAATGTTATTTTGTCACATTTAGTAGATAATGTCAAATTGCTTTCTAAAGTGATAGCACCCAGTTACATTCCTCTAGCAGAGTCTGAGTCTTGGTGATTTATTTCCTAACCAACTCTTCTTATTTTAAGAATTTGTAATCTTTGCCAATCTTGTAGGTGTACATTTACCCCATGATTTTAATTTGCATTTTTTGATGACTAATGAGATTAAGCTTTTTTCCCCACTTGTTTATACTTGTTTTTTCTTCCGTACAGTGCCTGTTTAAGTCTTAAACTCAACTGAGATTTTTATAAATTGAGTTTTTAGGAATTCTTTATATATTCGGTTTAATAATTCTTAATTAGTTTTATGTGTAACTTAAATCTATTGTGTTTTTATTTGTGTTTTTGAGTATTTTATGGAATATTTGGCAGATCAGAAGTCCTTAAAAATCAAGAAAGTTAAATTTACTAATAGATTGTACTTTTAAAATGCTCTGTCCATCACCTCAAGTAAATAAGGACTCAATAGTTTTATGGAGATAGGGCTTTTATTTTCTTGTCATGTAAAATCTCACTACTGCTCTATTATAACTATCTCAAGAGCCCGTATGAATCAGTGGGGGACAGGGAGGGAATCTGTGAGATATTTGGTATTGCCCAAATTCTAAAAGCAGAAATTGTGCACACCAAGAAGTATTTTATTACTCATTACTGTGACCACATTAATAATTTTTAGCTTATTAGACAACCCCCCTGACTTTCTTATTTGCAGAGGGAAAATGTTCCTGAATGTTACCTATAGAGGTGGACTCATTTCCTATAAAATTGATAAAATATATGAGTAAATACAGGGGACATCCTTAAAAGGAACAGATTTAGAGCAGAGTCTTCCCACCCCACCGTTCCCCCCACCCCCACTGGACAGCAGGAGGTGGGCATTGGGCTAGGGAGCAAAGCTTCATCTGTATTTGCACTTTGCCCCAGCACTAGCATCACTGCCTCAGGTCCACCTCAGATCATCATTAAATTCTCATGGAAGCACTGGTCCCTGGTGCTTAAAAAGGTTGGGACTACTGATTTTGAGAGCACAGATAATGAAAAAGAGGAAAAATAGGAGGGGAATGGATTCAGTCAATTTTCAAAGTTAATAGGAAACTAGAGCAAGAAGGGGCACAGTAAGCTGGGTTTTCTCTTTTGTAAACTCAGACTACAGAAGGTATATTTGAGGTTTTGGCCATCAGGTCAACTCTAAGTATAGTTCATCCTTTGCTGCTGGAGAAGCTCAAGAGGAAGAAGTCAGGTACTTTGGCTTGTAATCAGAGCTAGCTCTTCTGGGCTGATTGGAAATGGGTTAAAATCTCAGTTCTAATGAGAAATCAAATTATTAATGCCAGGGTTTGACATTTAGCAGTTCACAAGGACAAATAATCTTTCTACTTCTTTTATAATCTCAGCTGTGGGATTCCAACAATGCTTAGATAAGGGTATATATGTCAGTGAATTTTGTTTAGAAAGATTATCTAGAGATTTTCAATTATGAGCCTATCAAGGAAGAATTAATATTTCTGAGGGAAAAACGAAAAGCTATCCAAAATTATTTAACATTTCTTTATTTAATCTCAACCCCCATTAATATTTTTCTTTATAAGGATGATTTTTATAGAATATTTTAAAAGAAACACTTTTAGTCTGGGAAGCTGAATTGTGGTTGTATTTTTATAATTTTGTTTGAAGGATGATTTAATGTAAAACTAATAACATTAGAATTACATTCTGTGAAAATATTTTTGAAGGTTGACTATATGTCATATGTATTCATGTAACTGAGGAATACTTTCTGGTAGTGAAATGTAGTAAACCAGGGATATGAAGAAAAAAACTGATGACATTTGAAAAGAAAAACTAAAGTTAGTCATGGACTAAAGTTAATGACTTTTCAATTTATTTTTGGGTACACTGGTTGATGCATGTGATATTTAACTAGAAGCTTAATGGATAATGCATGGAAAGAATACTATACCTTTAGGCTTATTTAAAGAAAGGGTGCATCTAATCTCTCAGTGACTATCACATGTAGACCCTTGATAAGTTTTTGTTGAACTACTAATCAATTTGACCAAGAGTTGGAGATGTGAATTCCATTCCTGACTCTGCCATGTATTTTTTTGTAACCTTAAAGTACTCGATTTTTTGAATATTTTTACAAGAGAAATATGGTACTTTGGGGCCATACACTCATTTTTTAGTTTCCAGGGAACAATGTTTTATTCACCATCATATTCTCATTCTCAGCACTTCTCTCTCCTTAGGCTTATTCTCATCACCCCGTCTGTTATCATGCTTGTGTCTATCTGATCTCTCTTTCTCTCTTCCCTTCCCCTCCCCTGCCTCCCTCTTTCCTCTTCCCCTCCCCTTCCACCTCTTCCCCCCTCCCTTTCTCCTCCCTCTCCCTCTCTCCCTCCTCCCCTCTTCCCTCCTCTCTCTGGCCAGACCCAGAGGTGCTCCCTCCCCCTCCCTTCCCCTTTCTGGGGTAGCTGGCATAAAGATTCCACAAACAAAAAAGCACCTTAGGTTGTTTCTTGATTTCTCTTTACTTTTGCTCTCCAGGGAGTATTTTTTTGGTACTTTATCATAACTGAAAGTCCCCATGTGGAAGAGAAAGTTCATGTCACTCACTGGAGTTTAATTTAGATTCTTTGCTTTCCTGGCTTCCAGTTTATAAAAACAAACACAAAATTGATTTTGTAGTTAATCCAGATACTTCGGTTATTGGAATAAGAATGATGGTCCTTTTTGTGACTTTCTCCACACTAATCAAAAAAAGAAGGGCATTCCTTAACTTTTAAGAGGGAGGTTATAAAAAGGTCAGCAAGACTTCTATGTACCCTGAGGGCTTGTCAGCTCATAGTTTTTCTTAGGACTTAGTAAATTCTAAATACTAAGCTATAACTATTTTTTTTCCCTGTTAGGGAGAAATACACATGTCAGCCTCCTTGTTCTCCCCAAAGATTTTATTCTCAATTCTTTTGAGAAAATCTCTCTATTTATTATGTTCTGTTGGAGGTAAAGTTTTAAATGCCAAGTACTTTGTAGGACTTCGGCAGGGCATAGTAATAGAATCATCTGTTCCATGTATACAAATATTTAAGAAACCCCCTGTTTTCAATGCTACATCTCACTCTTTTCCACTGCTCTTGATTTTTTAAGGGTTCTGAATGGCAGATGGTGATATCTTTCTTAGATGTGTTGATACCATTCATACATATTTTGACTGGTGCTTGGTTCATTATTATTATAAAAGTTACCAACTTTTTTTTGTATCTTCTAGAAATTTGCTGGCAGCTCCCAGGTGTCTTGTATTCAAAAGTTATTTCAGGGTATTTGCTAAATAACTGAAGAGTTAGAGCAGAATCCCAAGCAGCCTGATTCTTGGTTCAGTTCACTGCCTTATTTCTTTCTTCCATATTTCCATTTTGAGGTTTTACTGAAGACATTACTGAAGAATCATCCAAGGTGCCACACTGTAACAATGGTTCAGTTGATAGCTAATCCTGTGAACGCCCTTTTTGATGATCTAGTGCACATCCGAGCTACAGACCTGGCTCCCTTTCAGATAGTGCTTCTTCAGGCATCACTGAAAGACGAAAAGGGGAACCTGTTTCATTCTCTCGCCTACTATAGGGCCAATGAAAATGGTGAGGTAGATCTGGAGCACGCCTCTTCACTTGGAGGTGACTATATTGGAGTCCACCCCATGGGTCTCTTCTGGTCCCTGAAACCTGAAAAAAAGTTTACTAAACTGCTGAAAAGAGATGTAATAAATAGCCCCTTCCAGATACAATTGAAACTTTATGATTCAGATTTCACAATGCTCCTCAGTGAGACCACTGCTCCAAAGGTCATCCTAATTTTGGAGAGGTGGTACGTAGCACCTGGTGTCACACGGGTCCAAGTCTGAGAAGGCTGTGTTCGGGGAGTTCTCTTTCTCCCTCCAGGTGAGTGGGATTACCCTGGTTCTTGCCATCCTTCTTTTCCTCCAAATGCCTTATCCTTCTAGGAGTTTAGCTTGGATACAGCTAATATAAAGAGCATTTCTTTTCTGACTTAAAATTGAGGTTAACTGGGTTAGGACAAGAAAGCAATCTTCCAACTCAGGTTTCATCTCAATAATTCTGGAGCTTGTCTAAGGATATGACTACAAAGAGTTGTGGAGCCCTTGTATTATGGGATTTGGATTTATGTGAAATTTATCTGCATTGAACCTTAGCTATCTGAAGACCCACATCCTGATATTGTGGATCGTGTCCCCATTTTTTTGGGGGGGTGGGGGTGGGGTTCTGTCATATCTGAATTTCAATTTAGGTATAGGTCATTGCAAGATTGTCACAACAAGCTAATAATAGATTGAAATGTTGCAACAAATATAGAGGATGCAAAAAAAGTTTATATCCTCTATTTCCATAAGCATTGCATATTTATAGAATATTCTATAAATCAGCAAATAATACATAATCCTTCCTAGTAGCTATAAAACTTTCCAGAACACTCATAGTTTCCCATCGTGATCTCCCCATATCAATAGGTGTCTTGAAACATCTATTGCTCTATTTCTCATGGTTCATTGTAGGTCTGAATGAAGCAAAGTTCATTTCCCAGAAATAGGCCTAAGCAGGTCCAGGTTTCAGGTATGTCTGAGATCCGCTTATTCAGACTGATGCCTTGATCTGGGACACAGCCATCACATCATCTCTCTCTTCAATAATCACCTTGTAGAATTGAGATGGGTTGAGGAAATCTGACATGTTAAAGCTGGTTTCTGACAGCATAAAGTTATAGATGGTGTAGAAGGAATAAAAACTTTACAAATTCATCATGACCCATGCACTTATTTGGGTAAATTTGATTTTTTTTTTTTACATCCAGCAATGAATATATAGGCTACTTTATTGTGTGTAGAGATTAGGAAATAAGTGGCACAAACCTCTATGCTTCTATTACCCCACCTCAGTTAAAATCTGAATACCAGTGCAGGCCTTCCACCTTGGGATGATGTGCTGGTTTGGAGCACGCTGTTTGGGAACACTCTTGGGCACCGCATGTGCTGGCTCTCCTGCTTTAGGTGCTTGTTATGTGGGGATACAAAGGAAGGTTGAGTTGTGTGGGGCCAAAAAAGGTTGAGTCCAATCTCAAAGCATATCTCAACTACAGTGTTCTTCTAAAATAAGAGGCTCGGTACTCTTGAAGTATTTCCTTTATTCCTGTCAATCAGAAGATGGTTTAAAGTAATATTTTTAAACCAAGATACATTCAATATTTTATTTTTTTTCATAGTGAAAAAAACAGCAATGTTTGTTTCAAAATTCTCAATATGTCTTTAAATCAAGCCACTCTTTTCATGTGGATGGGACCAGTTTTCCTTGGCTAAAATCGCTTATAACAAAAATAGAATGCCCTCAGTAAGTACAGCTTGCACTGCTTTCAGTATATGTGCTCTGCTTTATTTTGGAAAGAAGCTGCCTACACAGAGTTTGAGTGTAGAATGATATTATGCTCCAGTGAATGAACAGTGCTATTTCATGGAAGAGCTAATCATTTACATCTGCTTGGATGCAAGATTTAATGACTATATAGTCAGGTGAGTGTAACAGAGCAGTGTTTTTAGCTAAAATAATCAGGATTTTAGCTAAAATAATCATTTCAATAGCCCTCTTTTTGAAAAACTATATTTTTGAAGCCTTTTTTGGAGCTTTGTAGTTCTTTGAGAACTCATTTAAACCATGGAGCCTCTCATCAATAAAATGAACATATAATCATGTGCATTTTGTATATAATTTTGGGATCTTCATTAATCTCCTGACTCCTATTTGAGTACCTATTTACTACAGGTTAAGAAACTTGGGCCTAATTTCTTTGGCTTTCTTTACTCTAAGGCTGTAGAAGTGAACTTTGAGTCCCCATTTTCCTTGGCCACAGAGATTAAATATGTTAGTGAACATGGTTTCCAATCAAACTTATGGATACTATGTTCCATTATATATTCAATTCACTTTAATTCTGCTCCCAGATACAATGCTGAAAATTTTCTCTTGAAAATTTGTACATGAATTCCAAAATTTGTGTTGCATTTCCTTTTTGTGTTGTCATTTTTCTTTTCTTTTTCTCACCTTCCTTTCATACCCGATTCTGTTCTGTTTTGTTCTTTTCCAGGAGAGGGCCATTTCCCAAGGGTAATTGATTTGTCTGGTAATGCTGGGAAACTGGTTGAAAGCCGGGCCAGTCTCCTGGCTAGTCGTGGCTTTGTCACCTTGGCCTTGGCTTACTGTAACTATGAAGACCGGCCTTCCCAACTGGAGAAAGTAGATTTGGAATATTTTGAGGAAGCTGCCAACTTTCTCCTAAGACATTCTAAGGTAAATTTTGCCTTTCAGTAGGTCTCAGTCCATGTGTTTTTAATGACCGTAATATTCTTTGACTTCTTTTGATTTCCAAGTGTGATTCTCTCTCAGTAAAATTAAAATTCTATTACATAGCCATACTAGTCATAGAATTTATTTCTTATGCAATGTCTTTTGCTAAAAAGTTTGAAATGTATAGAAAGTTTACCTGTGTGCATCATGGTATCAAAAGGCATTGGCTTTGGTTTAGGCAGAAATGGATTACATTTCTGGCTCCATCCCATCTGGTTGTGGGAATTTGGGTGGGTTACTAAGACCCTCTTTCTTCTGTTAAATCATATCATAGTGAGACTACTTCATAGTTATTGTGAGAATTAAAGAGGATAATAGAAATAAAATGCTTATGAGAGTAACTGGCAATACTAAACACTCAATAAATGTAAGCAATTATTATTTATATCATCTTTTCTGATAACTATTATATCACCATACTTAACCCAGTAGATAATCTGTAGGTCTTTGAAGAGTTGCTCTAAATTTTTAGTTACTTGAGAGGAAACATTATGCTGTAGTACTTTCCAGTCTATATGCCTTTAAATCTTAAAATGTGCTTTCTGCTGTAAAAGGGTTGGTGTTTGTTATCCCTTGTAATTTTTTTTTCCCTTAGTAAGAATTGATCTAAGGAAAATTGAATCTCTGTACTATATCCTTTTTCATATAAGAATCACACAAATACGATCAGAATTGCAACAGTAAAATGAGCAACAATTACTGACAGTCTACTGATGCATTAAAATTATTAATAGATATTTTTGATGCGTATAATTTAATTGTCCTTGAATGGCCCAACAGGCAGTGTTATCATTGTGCTAAGTTTCTGCGTGGCTTAGATAGGAAACGTAGTTACGGAGTCTTGTTTTTCACTTTCTTAGCCTCATTCCCCTTATATTTGCTGTGTGACTTTTGTTTTGCTGTTCTTACCAGTGTCACAGGGACCACTGGTTAACGATTCAGCCAGGCCTGGAAACCGGGTTTCTTCTCTAGGCTTTTATTAAACCTGCCATGCATGTGGAATGATAGAACATAAATCTGTCAGTTCTTTGTAGAATTTATTACTCCATCTGTTGATTTTAAGTATCTTCAAAGGACTCTAAAATCCCTGATCCCAAATTTGGTGGCTGAAGTAACAAGAGTTGATGTTCTGCCAAAGGTGAGAAACGAATTAGATAAAGCTTGCACATATTTGAGTCACTTAAAAGAATTAAAGTCTAGTTAATATATAATACTATATTAGTTTTAGGTATCCAACATAGTGATTTGACATTTATATATCTTACCATGTGATCACCACGATACGTCTAGTAACCATCTGTCATGGTACAAAGTTATTACAATCTTATTGACCATGTTCCCTGTGCTGTACATTATATCCATGTGACTTGTTGTTCATCTGTGTTATACTTGTATTTACTTTATTTTCCATGGCCAAATCCATTCTGAGTTCTCATGTCTCCTGTGACTCTATATTTTGTATATTAATACACAGAATTTCAGAGCTCAGAAAGTCCTTTTAATTCGATCCACTCCTGTTAATATACAGGGTAGAAATGGAGAATATATATGACTCACTCAATTTGTTTCATTTTTCTCCCTTAAGAATTTCTTACATTCTGTCAACTGGATACAAGTGGTAGATTCATTCATATCTTTCTAAATAGTAAGTCACCCTCCACCCCCAACATTAGCTAATTAAATGCCTTGTTTTCTTAAGAAAACATAGGAAATCAATTAAGGCTTTAGAAAAGATGTGGCTCTCTGTGACATTGAGGAGAATACTGGGAAATTGAAGAAATATCAATCTAGCCTTCTCCATCAGAAACTCCATGGGCTTTCTGAACCAGAGCTGGAACCATCTACCTCCATATGTGTTTTACGAGAATAAAATGCCTTATGTTGATTTTGGTTAAGCCATCATCAGCCACTTTTCTGGGAAATAGCCAAAACATTTCTAATGGATTCGCCATGGGAGGAGCAAAATCTCTATCCTTGCGTGGAGCCAGAGCTCAATGAAAATCAAGGCTTTACTTTGTGCTATAAGAAAAAAAGTCATCTTTTACTCCTCATTTGCTCTCTTGTATCAAATTGGTGACCGGGAGCTGTACTTTCTGCACTCATAAATAACTCATGAACTTATTTGCTTCTTATCCCCACTGGTGTTACCTTAGTTCAGGGCACCATCATTTTTTGCCTGTATGGTTGCAATAAGCTTTGGCTTTTTTGCCTCCATATGTTTAGGTCAAACTTATAAGATTGGTTTTTCTAGAACAAAACAATTTTACTCACTTGTTTAAAGGTTTCCCATTTTACTACAGGATAAAGGCAGGCTTCCTAGCATGTTAGATAAAACTTCGTGATCTGACCTCTGCATACTTCTTTAGCCTTATGTTAAACCTATCTTTAAAATCTGTCCTAACTCTCTTCTGCAGTTAGGGAAAAGGTCAAGGCTGATTAGCACGTCCTTCAAAGCTATTCATTACCAAGTTGCTGTTTTCTTTCCCAACCTTCTTTTGCTAGAAACTCAAGTGATAAAGAACTACCTGTGATTCCTTCAATGCATTGCTTCTTAGTTTTTGCTCTTCCATGGTGAATCCATTAGGAATGTTTTGGCTATGTTTCCCGGAAAAGTGGCTGATGGTGGCTTAACATCAGCTTAAGGCATCTTATTCTCGTAGAACACATGGAACTAGATGGTTCCAGCTCTGGTTCAGAAAGCCCGTGGAGTTCCTGATGGAGGAGACTGGATTGATATTTCTTCAATTTCCCAGTCTTTTCCTCGATGCTGCAAGGTGGCTGTGGCAGTTTCAAGCATTAAGTCATTGTGTGTGTGTTTGCTTAAGCAAGAAAGAATAGTCAGAAATCTAGGCTTTCTTCTCAAGATTTTAGCCATTTTATGTGAGGGGGGAAAAACCTAGACTCTAGGTAGAATGTGTTGGTCTTACAAGAGAGGCTGAAAGAGTATGTGACAAAGAGGAATAGGTCATCAGAATTTATCCCTTGAGACTGGATACATTGCTAGTACCACAAAATGGAGGTCTTGTTGGTCTTCAAATTACGGAGAATGACTCCTGTGTAAGCAGCTAACAGTGTCTACTATGCTCAGCATAGAATACCAACACTTCTTGTTTGTCTTGTTTGTGCCCACCATCATTCATCTATTCATTTTATTTATTTATTATTTATTTATTGTTTTTATCTTTTTACTGTTTTTAAAGAAAGATTTATTTTTATTCACAGTAATAAAAACACATTTTCTAAATAACTCCCTCCATAAATATAAAAACAAATTATAAACAAAGCCTAAGGCTACATTTTAATAGGTAATCTTCTTTTACTTTATCTTGTTCCCCTTCCCAATTTTTCAGGTATCAGCTGGGTTTTATTTCAAACATGGTCTGAACATTTTTTAAAAATTAATTTTAATTTTTTATTTTGTGTTGACATTGTTTAACAAAATCCAGTAAGTTTCAGATGTATAAATTTAACATGTTAAGCCCATTTTTAAATATACAGACTCTATTTATTTCCTTTGAGAATCTTTCTTTAATCCTGCCTTTATTCTTTGACAAACTGAGTTGGCAACCTTTACTATATGTATTCTTATTTATAAGATACTATAAGCATCATTTTTTTCTTTCCTGTCACTTAACCTGACAGTGAGTTCTTTAATGATAAGAGATCATGACTTTCTTTTCTGTGTACCCAGTGCTTGGTACAGGGTGCACCATCTAAAAATGCTTGTTTGATGACTGACAATGAAGCTGAGCCAAGCCTCCTTTATGAAAACTTTCTCCAAAGGAGAAACCTTGTGGGGAGACCAAAGCAAGTCTAGAATCCTCTGTTTAAGTTTTCTTGTTCTTTTCTACCAATCTCACATTTTTTCTGTCTTTTCCTACAGAGGTGCTTTCTTCTGACCCTCTAGAGAGCTCAGAATTTGTTCCACAGAGTTTAACAATTATGTCATGACTCATATTATTCACCATAGTTATATACATTTTTCTTATTCTACTCACTACACTGAGCTTCCTTAATCTCAGCACCCAACACAATGCTGAATCCATAGTACTCAGTCAGTAAAGACTGGCATATTTTTGAGGGAATATTTCCTTTGAACACATATATTCCAGAAATCTAGAACTAGGCATGGGGATGGGATTAGTACTTTCTTTGCTCCCACTGGCCACAGAAGTTATTTAGTTGTCCGAGGTTGTAGGGTTTTGTTAAACGATGAATAGACTCAACATCTCGTCTCTATTATTTTCAGGTCCTTGGCCCAGGCATTGGGGTAGTCTCCATAAGCAAAGGAGCAGAGATTGGACTCTCCATGGCTATTCACCTGAAACAGGTCATAGCCACCGTACTTATTAATGGGCCCAACTTCATAACTTCAGTTCCACAGGTATATCGTGGGCAGATAAGTCAGCCCTTGCCCTTGTCTCCACAATTTGTATCCATCAGCGACTTAGGGCTCATTGAGCTTCAACACTGTCTTGTGGAAACAGGAGTTGAAGCCAGTCACACATTTCTCCTTCCCATTGAAAAGGCCCAGGGACATTTTCTCTTCATTGTGGGAGAAGAAGATAAGAATCTCAACAGCAAAGTGTATGCTCAGCAAGCCACAGAACAGCTGAGGAGAAATGGGAAGAACAATTGGACCCTGCTATCCTACCCTGGGGCAGGCCACCTAATAGAGCCGCCCTATACCCCATTGTGCTATGCCTCAGAGATGCCCAGTCTTCATGCCTTTTTGTACTGGGGAGGACAGGTGGTCCCACATGCTGCTGCACAGGAACATTCTTGGAAAGAGATCCAGAAGTTTCTCAGAAAGCACCTCCTTCCGGTTGTGACCAGTCAACTCTGAGAAGAGTAAATAGTCCTAAGAAATAGAGAAGCATCAGGGTGTTTTACCAGATCTTCACTTGATTTTCATAGAGCAATGCCTTGGACCTCTCATTGTAAGAAGGAAGTTATTACAAGAGAAGGCAGGAGGACTGAAAATGGTCATATCTTAACTTGGCAAAGGGAAAACCATTTCCACTTAATCCAATATTATACGCTGAGAGTTTTCTATTTTTAGAAATAACCTGAGGGCTCTATTTGCCTTAAAATATGCCACTTTACAATGATAGCAATTCTCTAGGGGAAAAAATTTCCAACCACAAACCACAGAATTCCCTGAACAGACATGAATAGAATCATGGGCTGATTTCTTAAAAGTCAAATTATATATGCTTAAATCTCATGTTTGAAAATATGTTTATGGCTCTTGGTTACTTCATTGTCATTAGAGAGCTAGAGCTGGGTAAAAAAAATACATTATTTTAAGGCAAAATGGAAGCTCATATGGAGGTAACATCCTTGAGTCAGTCTATACTTGGTAATTCAACAAAATGTAATAAAATGAAACAAAATAATTTTTTTGTGTCTAAATAGATATAGCATTTTGAGAGAGGAACCATTCAAGATTCACAGAGTTGCAATTTAGGAAAGTAGCTATGATGGTATAGATTGATTATGTGCCTCCAGATTAGAGCCTAGCAAACTCTTTCTAGTAAAGTACTTTTAAATAGTAAGTATTTTGGCTTTGTGGGCCATAAGGTCTCTATTACTATTACCCAGCTCTGCAATTATAGTACAAAGCAGCCATAGATAGGATATAATGAATGATGGTGCCTGTGTTCCAATTAAACTATTTTTGGATGCTGAAATTTTCATTTTATATAATTTTTACATGGAACAAAAATAGTAATTTTTTTTTTTCATTTTTCTCCAAGCAGTTACATATGAAAAAACCATTCTTAGCTCATAGGCAGCAAAAAAACAGGCCATAGGCTAAATTTGGTATGCAGGGCATAATTTGAGGACCTTGTATATAGAGCAATCCAAATGACCTTGTTCAAGGTCAAATTTGAGGTATCTTCTCTAAGGGGCAAGTCACGGCCCAAATATTCCTGAGCTATGTAATTTCATTGGATGAAAGTGGAAGGTGATTGATAATCAAGATGAAGATGAACCAATAGAAAAATATGTTGTAAATATAATGGGGAGCCAATGAGGAATTAGAATAATAGAAGTAATATGAGGACATTTCAGTTGCATCTGCCTAAACTCTTTCTTTTATCTGGTTTCTGATATTCCCTCTGTTTAGAGTAAAATCATTCCATTCAGTATGATTGAGGCTGTTAGCCTCCCTCCTCTCCCATTCATAGACATTTTCACATTTCCCAGACCTGGCCAATCACAATACCCTACTCCTTAAACTGTCCTAATTGTGTAGTTATAATGACTAATATCTTCTACACAATAGTTGTATGTGTTATGTGCTACATGCATAAGTTATATATGCAACATGGTATATGACAGTTATCATATTGGGTATAATTTTACATGTTTCCTGTTTTGGACTTTAGGAAGAATGCCTGTCTGTAAGGTATGACGTTGGTGTTTGGTCTGATATATATCCCTCAATTGATAGTTTATGAATTTTTCTTTTAAATCAAGAAGGTTTGGGTTTCTTTGAGGTGCTTTTCAGCATCACTGGAAATGATTATATGTTTTTTTTCTCTGTAGATCTATTACTATGATGAATTATTTTTTCTAGTATTGAATCATCTTTGCAATTGTAGATAAAAACTTACTTGGTCAAGATGTATTCTTAATTAACAATAATAAATAAGATTGAACCACTGTGTGTGTGTGTGTGTGTGTGTGTGTGTGTTTGCTTAAGTAGTACACCAATGTTGTACTTGTTTTATAAAAAGAATTTAAAAGTTTTTCTTCCCTGTTATAGTAGTTTAATCAAGACAAAAATATCTTCCCTTTAAAAGCTAGTAGCTCTATTCTGGTAATCTTTTTTAAAAAGACAACCTAGATTTTTATTAATAATTAGTATATATCTTGTCTGTACCATAGTAGATTTTTTTCAAATCATACTAGTTCTTTATTTTTTTAAACATCTATATGAGAAAAATCAGAAACATTTGAAATTAACTGTGATAGATATTTTTTAAAATACCCTTCAATTTTGTCACATTAATGTTGTAAAAGTTAAAAGAGAAATAAACTTCACATTAATTTTAATTTTTAAAATTATATGAACAAAATTTTGTAGAAGTTTCTGGAATTTTGTTGTTGTGGGAAAACAAACAAGACATAAAACTTACCATTTTAACCATTTTCAGGTGATCATGCACTGAACTATACTGTGACATTAAGTACATGCACATTTTTGTGCTTGCATCACCACAATCCGGAACATTTTTATCTTCCCAAACTGAAACTCTATACCCATTAAACAATAACTTCCCATTATCCCCTTCCCCTAATCCCCGTCAACTACTTTTCTATTTTCTGTTATTTTAATGTTATTTTTTAAACTACTCTAGATACCTCATATAAGTGGTATCACACAATATGTGTCTTTTTGTGTATGGCATAGTTCACTTAGCATAATGACTTTAAGGTTCATCCATGTTGTAGCATGTGTCAGAATTCTCTTTTAAGACTGAATAATATTCCATTGTATATATACATCCCTACATTTGTTTATCTATATGCCCATCAATGGACATTTGGGTTGATTCTACTTTTTGGCTGTTGTAAAAAACGCTGCTATGAATATTGATGGATAAATATCTTTTTGAGTCCCTGTTTTCAGTTTTTTGGTTGTATATCCAGAAGTGAAACTGCCAGGTCATATTGCAATTCTATATTAATTTTTGGGAAACCACTGTATATGTGTAATATTCAAAATATATAAAGAATTCATACAAGTTAAAAACAAAAATAAACAAACAAAAAACAATTAAAAATGGGCAGAGGACCTGAACAGACATTTTCCCAAGGATAACATACAGATAGCCAACAGGTAAATGAAAAGATGTCCAGTATCACTAATTTTTAGGGAAATGCAAATTGAAACCAAAATGAGATATCACCTCACACCCGTTAGAATGGCTATTATCAACACAATAAATAACAAGCGCTGGAATGGATGTGGAGAAAGGGGAATATTCTTGTGCACTGTTGGAGGGATTGTAATCGGTGAAGCCACTGTAGGAAACAGTATGGAGATTCCTCAACAGTTTAAGAATAGAACTACCATATATTCAGCAATGTGGGTAAAAGGGGTCAAATATGTGGTAACGGATGGAAAATAGACTTTTGGTGGTGAGCACACAATAAACAGATATTGAATTATTATTCACACTTCATATTTACATAATATTAACCAATGTTACCTCAATAAAAATTAGTTAATAAAAAATGAAAATCATAATCAGCTATTTTGCTAAAATGTGGGCACAAAATAAATGTCTAATAATTTATGAATTATGAATGTCTTTATTTTATTACTCATTTGAAACATTGCTGGCCCATAGAACACCTAGATATATATTATAATAATTCAATTCAATTGTCTTTGATATTTGTCAACTTCTAGTCATAGAAAAATCTACAAATATTTTTAATTTTGTCATTATGATGGTAGATGTCAGGTAGGAGGTGGGAGAGAACCTATTGTATTGAACTATTCATTCCTTTGGTTTATAATTTTAAATGTTTGTAATATTGCATGTAGGTCTTAATCTTTGCTATTGCTCCAAGTCCCACAAATGTAAGGGATAGGTTTGTACTTTACAAGTACCCATCACCTTCTACAGATGAATTCTCAGTAATATGGCTCTGGCTGGCTGCAAGGAAGGCTGGGAAATGTAGTCTAGCCCAGGAGGAAAAGAATGGCATGTGTGGAAAACATCATGGTCTCTACCACACAGTCTCATAAAAAACAAATGAAAACAATCAAAAAACCTTAGTTACTTTCAAAGTACCAGGTTCTTTAACCTACTTGGTCTCAGTGGCTATGTGTATTATTTGCTTGAAACTATCAAGTGTCAGCTTTCAGAATTTTAGATGATCTAGTGCAGTGTTTTAAAACTTTATGTAAGTTTTACTACTGATACAGAAGATAATTTTAGATGGTTCTGAAACATTTTTACTTTAGTGGTTATTTACTTAAAATACATATACCAGAAAAATGTTACTATTTTATAAAACCTATGTTTTCATGAATGTTGTTATTTAGGATGGAGTTAAGATAAAAAGGGAATATATTTTTAAAATTAACTAAACGAGCAGACTCCACATTTACTTACTACAATTCAGATATACAAACACAGAATTTTCTTTAATTTTCTATAAAAGAACTAGGCTTTCTATCAAACAACTATTTCCAGTGATGGTGGAGGAGAAAAAAACAATATAAACCAGGTCATTAAAGGTATCTTAATCTTTTTCTGTTTAATGTAGCCCATGTTCATGTAAATATTGAGTTAGTTTGAAGTTCAAATATCAGCAGGAATGTTTATCTCCTTCAAAAGATATCCTCTGTCCTCTTTTCCAAATCTGGGTGCAAGGGGACTTGTATATTCTCACCAGATCAAATAACTAGTCTTGGTAGAAGAATCTAATCTGGTGGAAGTGCAACTTGTCTCACATCCAGGCATTCACCTCTGGTGCACACCAGTGTAGTATCTGTACCTGATATAGCTCATAGTCTGTCCTCTCAATGTGGTAAAGGCCAGTGGCAAACACAGTCTCGCCCTCTGGGACTGGGTTTGCCCCACTTGACTTTCATTGGCCTTGCAAATTCTCTGAGTGTTAGCTGTGTCTTTTATCAGGTCTCTGGTAAACCTGTATACCCTGTATTCTCTGCTAAAGGGTCAGCTCACATGTTGCCACAATGATCCCAGGGAAGACTTGCTGGCCTTCAACTCTTAGGTGCTGTCCATGACCAGTACTGTGAGAATACGGGAACTTCTGCAACCCTTTCACACGTCAGGATTACAAAGAGAGACTTGTGTGTACTATCTTTGCATCTCTGTCTGCCTACACACACAACACCCCATTTTACTCTGCTTTCTAGAACTTCAAACAGGAAACAGGATAAAAGCTTCCTCTGGGGCTTCCAGTTTCTCATAATTCAGTTCCAACTTTAGTTAAGGCCTAGACCTTCTTTTTAGGCAGGACTGCTTTCTCCCCTAGGACAACAAACCCCAAGGCCTAGCCTTAAGGTAATAAAGCTTCAAAGGAAGAATAAATACTGAGAACATAAATACTTTGGGCAGTATTAACAATAATGATTATCCTTGCCTTACACGTAATAGGTCAGTGAATACAGACTAGCTTCGTGAAGGTGCTACTTAATAACTGATGTTTTTTTTCTTTTTGGAGCACTGATCTATGTCAGCTTTCTTATTTTATAGCTGAGCAATAGAGGCTCACAGAAATTTTTACAATGAATTAGACCACTTGGAGGAGGAAATACAGAAGGAATTAAAACAAAAGAGACTAGAGCTGAGAGTAGGGAGGAGAGCGCAGGGAATGGCTTAAGAGCCAGAGCTCTCGTGATGAAATATGAGACTCCATTATGAAACACACCAGTGAAAGGCACACCAGCTAGGCTGAGCCTCCTCCCAGATCACGTGGCAGCACATCCTGGTATCCTTGTAACTGGAAACTTCAAAGTCAGCTGCTGATGGTTTCTGTAGAGACAGTTTCAGCTTTGAACAGTAGACTGGGGTGTTTTGAATGACATAAATGAATGAGCAACAGGCAAGTGTCCACTGCTTCTAGTTGGCTCAGTAAGCTGTCCTGCTCCAGGGGCTTCCTGAAGTCGAACTTAGGGTGAGTGTTTGGGGAATCAGGGCTGAAATGACCTCCGCAGAAAAGATCTGCTTTCTGATTCAGGCTGCTTTCACTTTGCCGTGTGTGTTTCTCTCATCGCAGCAGGCAGCACCGTTCTGCCAGGGACCAGCAATGACCACCCTTGGTGATTTTTGCTCAGAAACATTTGGCTGTAAAAGTCAGCGTTCAGCTAGCAAACTCAGGGAGAAATTATTTCATGACGCAAGTAATTTTTTTTAGGATTTATTGCTTGGAAGGAGAGTGAGGAAATAAGTACCCAATGAAGAAAGGAAAGCAACAGCTTCTGAAAGGGAATGAAATTTTGTTTCTTGATTAGTAAGTTTAACTTCTACGTGTAAACTTTTGCTCTCCTTTATTCTTTGCTTCCCGCCCCGAAATGTTGGTGTCTTGTCAGTTTTCGACTGTGCTTCCGCCTAATGGGTCAAATTCTTTCAGAGACGTCAGGTTGACCCCCTTCACCCCTGGAGTCTGGCTCAACAATGTAGCTTTCAGCTTTTAGCCCTTCTGGGTTTGCATCCATTTTACTGAGGGGTCCCTCTTTGACCACAACAAGGCTAATCCTGGGTGAGGCATCTGAATTCGGGGTTCTTGCCCTCTGATTTCTTTGTAATCTTGGTTTCATTGATACTCTGCAGTGCAGAGTCTTGCCTTCTGTTGTAAAGAAGTGAGGAAACCTGGGTTGAATCACGTGGTATAAACATAGCTGCTGAGTGTCCATCTCTAGGCTTTAGAGGGGTAATTCTCAGATAAAGAGAAACCATGACTGAGAAGAAACCCCAGTACTCTATATTTCAAAAGCTCAATATCAGTAGAGTACTTTAATTACACTTTTGGTCATTTTTCCCTGCCAGTTATACATCTCAGAGCTCCTAAGTATGTACAGTGTATGATTTGCTAAGTTAATATCAATAAGATCCCTAAATTTTTCACACACGGTTGCTGCTCCTGAGGAGTTTGCAGTTTGCTTGGAGGGATCAGACCAGTTGCAGGATGGGCGAGGGAGAGGGGTTATGATATGCAATTCAAATGAATTCAACTTGGAAATAAAATCTAGATTGAGTCATTACTTTGTATAAAAGTTTGAGAAGGTGAATGATAACAAGAAAAGTTGGGAAAGCATTTGTAAAATAGTTCAAATCAATGATTCCTTCTTAATGACCTCTTTTGCAGGGACAAAGGAAACACAGATACAGAGGCTTACAGGAAGGATCAGATCAGAAAATACCTGCAGAGCATCCAACTGTTGCTTGGGACACGGGGTGCTTTTTAAAAAAAAAAAAAATATTATGTGTATCATCTCCCTAACGTGAATGAAAGTTTGAATTGATGCCATCTTCTTTTGTCAAAAACTTACCCTGTATTGCAGGAAAACATTCAGAATCATTTAATTAATTCAAAATTAATACATTAACCATATAAAATGGTCAGTACTGCTGGTTTTTGATAGGGGATCAGGTTGGGAGTGTGAGCTGTGCAGAAAATCACTGTTTTTTTTTATTTTTTATTTTTTTTTTTTGGTAAATTACTTTTTCACAGTGCAAAAAGGCATTTTTCCTTTTAGCATCTCCTACCTCCAACTGTTTCTACAGTAAAGAATTGGGCATCAAGAGCTGCCTTTCTGTCCCTGCGCAGCCAGAGCCAGTTTATTTTCTCCAGAAGCTTTTTACTCACAAATCTAAACCCCAAAGCCTCTATTTTATATTCCTTTATAAAAAATTAAGCATCTCTTGAAGAATCAAGCTTTTTGAAGGGACACTGATTACTACAATTTGTGTGATCTTGTTAAAAAAAAAAAAAGATGCATACCTAAGTCAAAGTCTCTGTGAGAAATTTTCTTTAGAGCTAAATTTTGGAAAGGCTTTATTTTTTCCTTTCCCCTGAGGAACTTGTAAGTTTTTTTTTCTGAGAATAATTCGAGCCACGGAACTGACCAGGTTGCCTTTTTCCCTTTGGTTATCACTAATTCAGTGCCAAACTTACAGCCCACAAAATGCTCTACGTATCATGCTCCAGGTTTTCTTTGACCAATGCCTCTGATTCTAGTTCATATTTTCCCAGGTTCTATTTTGTTTTCACTCTTTATTTGTTTATCTGTAAACAGGTTCAAATTCTTTGTGGGCTGAGGTATAGAGGAAAGAAAGGAAGGAGAGAAAAGGAAGGAAGGAAAGAAGGAAGGAAAGAAGGAAGGAAGGAAGGAAGGAAGGAAGGAAGGAAGGAAGGAAGGAAAGAAGGAAGGAAGGAAAGAAGGAAGGAATGGAGGGAGGGAGAAAGGGAAGGAGGAAGGAGGAAGGAGAGAAGAAAGGAAAGAAGGATGAAAGGATGGAAGGACAATAAGAAAGAAACACTCCAAATTTTTCTCAATTAAGCAGAGTAAGAAATGGCTGATCAAATGTATAATACAGTCTCTATTACACACATTTTGACATCTATCACTCCATTGAAAAGGCAGAAAAGCAGAGACAAAATCATAAAGTTTTATCTTCTCTTAAAAAGAGCAAATAGGAACTGTGAAAAGAGCTGGAGTTTGGTCTTACAAGGGCAGAAAGGGATTAGAGACTAAAAATATAAACACCTTCACAACATAGTTCTTGTTTATGTAATTATACCCCAGGTAGGTTTGAGGACTGAAACGCAGCACGGATCTTTCTTATATGGCCTTTGTCACGAATCACCTTTGGGTTTTAACAAACACCCTGCGAAACTGGGTGTTTCCCATGGGTATTATCCCAACTGAGGAATTAAAGCTCAACTTACAGAAAACCACAAAACTACGACTTACTGCAGCGTTATAATGGGTCAGACAGGACACAAAAGTGTCAGACCCAGCTTTAATTTCTCATTCTACTATCAATTACTTGTGCAAGTGAGCATGCCATTCACCCTATTTTTTCCTAGGTAAAATGAGAATAATGGGTATTCTTCGCATGTCTTCTCCCTCCTTCCAGTGTTCTGTGTGCTTTGCCTGTCTCCAGATTCTAACCTGGCTAGACCTAACATAGGCCTTGTCTAGCCCTTGGAATAGAAGTCTCCAACCCAAAGTCTCCTCTTCCACTGCAGGGCAGGAAATAGCACCTGGCCCCTTGGCCAGTTATCCATGGTCCAGCTGATAGCCACGCCAGCAAGTGCCCTTGCGGATGAGCCAGTACACATCCGAGCAACAGGCCTGGCCCCGTTGCAAATGGTGACCCTTACAGCATCTCTGAAGGATGAGGCAGGGAAGCTGTTCCGCTCTAAGGCCTTCTACAGGACTAACGAGGCTGGCGAGCTGGACCTGAAGCAAGCACCTTCATCCGGAGGTGACTACGTGGGGGTCCATCCCATGGGCCTCTTCTGGTCTCTGAAGCCCGAGAGGCCTTTTGGAAGGCTGCTCAAGAGGGATGTGATGAGCAGCCCTTTTTTGGTCACTCTGAACCTGTACGACTCAGTTTGCTTCGAATATTCAGCCACGGATGAGCCCAGGGCCAGCCAGGTGGTGCAGCGTTGGTTCCTCGGCCCTGGGACACGACGCGTGCAGATCCGAGAAGGCCGGGTGCGAGGAGCCCTTTTCCTCCCTCCAGGTGAGACTAATCTTTGGCGGTAGAGAAACCATTGTTGGTTGCAATAGAAATAGAAGCAAAAACAAACAGCATCAAACTCGTGGAGAACTACTACGTCCCACAATCTGTTATGACCAACGTGCCATTCATTGTGTGTTAGTACTGCTCGGCCTCTACTTGATCTTTTAACTCTTCCTGATCCCATTCTCTTCTCTCCTTGTTGCTCTCAGGAGAAGGCCCTTTTCCAGGAATCATTGATTTGTTTGGAGGCCTTGGAGGTCTCGTTGAATTTCGAGCCAGTCTTTTGGCTGCCCATGGCTTTGCAGTGCTGGCATTAGCATATTTTGCCTACGAAGACCTGCCTGACCTGCCGGACGTGGACCTGGACTATTTCGAGGAAGCTGCCAACTTGCTACTAGCTCACCCCAAGGTATTTAAAAGACTTTTTATTTTACCTTGCAACATCACGGTAAAAGCCAAAGAGAGTTTAGAAATATCTATTCTGCCTATTTTACCAATCTGTTTAGACTTGGGCACAGCTAAGTTTACAGTTAAAATGAGAATGCTAATACCTCCCTTACAGGATTGTGGAGGTGGTTAGAGGTCAACTTAGTGCTTATTGGCACAAAGTTAATAAAAAATAGGGTGGCTATATACGGTTATTTTCAGTGGGAAAAAAGCCAAGACTTCTTACATTTAAAGTGCTTGTAATTTATTCACAAGTGGCTCTTCAATGTTTTGTCTGCCACCAATCTCAAATCATGTATTCTCCGGCTTGACATGTTTTCACACTTTAATAATTATCTCAGTATGGGGTAATGCTGGATGGAGTGAGTCACAGTACAGAGCCCTGAGACTGAGAACAACGTGGTTCAGTGATAGAGCTGGCCCACAGCATCAGAGCAAGATTACCAGCAAAACTGACTTGGCTGTACCATCTGATTAGCCCCATAAGCTCTTTAGTTAGTTTCAAATTAGGAGCAGAACTAAGCCTGAAGTAAGCACTCAATGTCAGGAGCTAGGCTAGGGAAAGGAATCTGGGAAGGAAGGGTTATTTTAGAACTCTCTCTTGTGTACTATTGAAAATGCAGACCATGGACTCCTTGGCATCACCTAAGAGTGTTTGTTTGAATGCAAACTCTCAAGCCCCATCTCTGAATCGGTACCTACATTTTAACAAGACCCCCAGGTGGTCGTATGCACATTCAAATTTGATAAGAACTGGAAAAGTACATCTCATAACTCAACTTTTTTCTAGGAATTAAATATCGTATGATTTACAATTTAGTACCCCTCGTGAGGTCTCAAAATACTGATATTTGTGGTAATGACTATCAAAAGGAACACAGGAAACACAGTCAGGTGTCAAGGCTGACATTCTATTAAGTTGAACCATATTAGCTTAAGGTCTTCTAGTTAAAAAATGTTCAACTGATTTCTTATAGTTCAGTCTAACAGTGATAAAATAATCATACCAGCTAACATTAAGTGATTATTTGTTAGCCTCTTGCTAAATACTTTACAGGCACTATCTCATTTAATGCTCACAATACCCTCGTGAAGTATCACTGACATCATCCTCACTATCTCAGATGAGAAAGCATACTCAGATGAAGTAATGTGCCAAAACTATATGGCTAGTAGGTGACAGAGCCCTCTGGCAAAATCTTTGCTCCAAACCTTCAGTCTTCTTGACTCTTTGCTTTTTCTTCTCTCCCTAAAGAGCCTCAATTTTTCTCAAGGCAAGACAGGATATGTTTCCCATTGGAGCATCATCAGTACCTTTATCTTCAGTGTCACCATCATCATCATTAAATATATATGTGATTTTTCTAAGCATATTTGGCTCTTTTTGAAGGATTGCATAAAAGGAATTAAATCCCATGTAAAATGTTATCATGTTAAATTTTTTTCATTTCAAATTTGGTTAAATGTGAACATTGGTGACATCTGCAGAGAAAGGGCAATTGCCAAAATTCAATATGGATTTAAATTTAGCAAAAAAAAAAAAATTCAATTCCCCCCTCTGCCTCTTGATATTGTTGTAAACTTGAGCAAAACCCAAACTTCCTGAATCTCAGTTTCCTTGGAAGGACTGAGATAATGTATGTAAAGCACTTAGCCTAAGGTCTAGCCTACAGTAAACTCTCAATAAATCCATCTTATCATCTTTGTCCATCTGGTGTCTTCTCTTTCCCTTTCTCCACTCCTCAACCAATCCTAAAGCGTTTTAGGTTTTACCCCTGAATCTTTGTCAATACATCATACTCCCACCATCCTTCCTGCCAATGTTTTAGTTCATTCTCTTATCATTGCTCACCTGCGAGGCTGTAATTGTGTATTAATCAATTCCCCGTCCCCAGTTACAACCCTCCTCCTTCATTCCCCCATTCATTCCTCACACAGATAGTTTCCCAATGTGGATGTACATTGGATTTCTTAGAAAATATTTTGTAGTATTAGATTCTTGGGCCCACTCAGCCCCACTGAAGTAGAAATTTGAAATACTGAATCGCGGAAAGCTCTTCTCTAAAAAGTTTTTATTTTCCCAGGTGATCCTGATGACAGTAAGGTTCTGGGAACACAGTTATGAACAAAATAAATATACCAGGTCATTATGTTTTTGCCATTGTCTGTCCAGAATGCCTGTCCTGTCCTTCTTCATCTCTTAGACTCTTCCTTCCCCTCTGCTTCCTCAGCCTATCACAGAATGTAGGACTCTCTCCTGAGACTTACTACTTTTCTTATTGAACTGGGAACTGAAATTCAGCCGTAGGTAGAATCCAAATCTTTCCTCATTACGCCCCTCCTCCGCCCCTCAAGGCTTTCAGGATTAGCCTTTGGATTAACGGATGTGCAAAACCTCTGTAGCCTTAAAAGGCTATTTAACTATGAATTACACTAATGTAATATTTGAAAGAACCCAGGAAACCTCTGGAGAGAAGAATTTGATTCTTCAGCAAGCTTATTTACCTCAGCTCTTTCAATGTAGAGTGTTGCTGGTGCATTAAATCCTTTTATAGAACTTTCATGAAGTTTTTATTTCTATTGTTTCACTTGATCCTAACAATTTGGAAGGTAGATAATATTCTCACCCCCATAAGGCAATAAGGCTTGTAAAGGGTAAGGAGGTACTGTATTTGGTCACAGAAGCTGGTAAACCGGAGTGCCAGGACTCCCACTTCCCATTTCCTGATTGTCCATCGTACTAGCTTACGGCATGTGTGACAGATCCTTCTCACAGTACGGCCTGTAACAGGTCCCCTTTGTTTTGTACTTCAGATCCAAAGACCAGGAATTGGAGTGATCTCTGTGAGCAAAGGTGCAGAGATTGGGCTGGCCATGGCCTGCTTTCTGAAGCAGGTGGTAGCCATCGTCTGCATCAATGGACCAAATGCTATCTTTGAATTTCCGCTCAGGTACGGAAATCTGGTTATCACACCCATCCCATCATTTCTGGAGCGCATGCAGATCGATGTCTCAGGGGCTGTGCGCCTCCGCCACTACAGGGGTGACCCCCGGGATAAACTGAATCAGCAGAGAGTGCTTCCTGTGGAAAAGGCTGGGGGTCAGATCCTCTTCATTGTTGGAGAGGATGACGAATCATGCAATAGCAGAGAATACGCTCAGCAGGCCCTGGACCAGCTGCGGAGCCACGGGAGAAGCAATGGAAGGATGCTGCTCTACCCTGGGGCGGGCCACCTCATAGAGCCGCCCTACATGCCGCTGTGCTATGCTTCCCGAACCAACTACCTTTCCGTACCCCTGCTCTGGGGAGGGGACCCAGCCGCTCACGCGGCAGCCCAGGAGCATGCCTGGAAAGAGATCCAGAAGTTCTTCAGGCAGCACCTCACTCAGGCCAGAAGCCGACTCTGAGCAAAGGCTAAGGGTGATGATGGGGTAGGGAGAACAAAAACGAGGATAGGCAGGGATGTGGCGAGGAGAGGGGGCTCTTCTGATTTTTCTGTATTCACAGTCATCTTGAATGACCTGGGAGGAAATTGGACAAAATCAAAGGACAAAGGTATAAGTACATCTGAGATATTTCTAACAGATTTGTTTATACTTTGAATTTTTGTAAATTGACTCTTATGTGCACCAGATGTTGTTATTTCAAAATTATGATACCATTGTAAATGGAGTAATCTTTTGTACCCCTGTCAGAGATACCTTGATCCAGGTATTGTCATTCTAGATAAATTCCCTGGAATTTCCAAGTTACTTGTGGAAATGTTTTCTGTTTAAGCTATTATGAGTTGAGTTTGATATGAAAATTCTGATACCATCAAGTATAACACTTGCTATAGATCACCAGTAGACAATTATTTTATAATAATTCTTCTCTTTATTCCTAAAATATATTTGTTTTTGCGTTTTAATCAGGAATGGGATTAAATTTAATCAAGTGCCTTTGTAGCATTTATTGAAATTGAATGAGTTGATATATTTAAAGCTCTTAGAACAGTGCCTAGCACATAAGTTTTTTTAAAATATGAGTTATCTATTATTATTTTCAAAATGCTTTCTCTTTTAATTTCTTAATGTGGTGAATTATATTCATGAATGAAATGATTTTGCTTATTCATCTAATTTTAATAAATGAATTTCTCATATTGATTAATTCAGGTTTTAAAATTTATTATGGAGCCAATCTGGTCATTTATATTTTCTCAGAATTTTGCCTATATTTTCTGGAACACATTTTCCTCTTATTATTTTTTTATATATTTCTTGTTGTTTATTTGCATGCTTTCTCTTTTTCCTCTCTGACTTGTCAAATATCTGTCTCTTATTGATCATTTCCAAGAACAGCTTTTGGTTTGTTTATTGGTCAAATCTATTTTTTCCCGATTCATTAATTTCTATTTCTTTAAAATAAATACATTCTTTCTGTGATCTTTGTGTTTATTTGTCTGGCTTTTTGATATGCAGTGTTCTTATTTTTTTAATTTATAAGTAGTTTCTAATTTACTTCTCCCTCCCGCCACCCCTTAAACCCAAAGCACAAAGTATCATCCTTTAGATAACTTTCTAGTTATAGAGAAGAGGAATGATGTCACTTTGCAATGAAGGGGTAAGATTGTAACCACCTGAACCCACTGATTATCTTCTTAGCATTTCTAATAATGACCAGTTTGACATAATGTACTTCATGATCAGTTGTAATGTGGAGAAGCCCTCTCCTGCTTACTGAGGGTTCTCTGTCCACTAAGTACTTCCTGTCACTTTGGGATACATCCAAAATCCATAACGAGGCTTCTAAATTTCCCAACATGCTCTCTAGAACCATCCAATGTTTCCCACTATAGTTAAGTCACTCTGGCTTTCCTTCAGTTCTTCAGATATGTAAAGCTCTTTCCTGCCACGGGATCTTTGCACAGGCTGTTCCCTTGGCCTCAGGTGCTTTTCTCTACTTTCTGTCTAGTCACTTCCTTTTCATTCTGACACATATGTCACTTCTTTAAATAAGCCTTTCCTGATAACACTCTAACTTGCCTTATCTACATCAGGGCCCCCTTCGAAATACTAATTATATGTTGTTTTGTGATTGTTTTCCTTTCCTTCCACTTTAAGTTCCAGGAGGGTAATTTTGTTGCATATTCTCAGTTCTTAGCATGACCCCTGACAAATAATAGATGCTTATTAAATACTTACTGAAGGAATAAAAATATCAGTTGATCCTGGGGCATCTGGATCAAGAACTGGGATGCAAGTAAGAGGTTTGGTGTTCATTACAAATTCCCAACAGACTATATAGTACACTTATTAAATTTGACAGTGCAGAAATAGTATAATAGCCTTAATGTAACCTATTCTTTAAAACAGACTAGGGCAATCTAGTATTTGATGTGTCTGCTTGCAAGATACTTACATTCTTGTGAGGTATTAGTAGTTGCATACAATAGAGAAATCAAGTCATTTTTTTTTTGCAACAAAAGTGCTTATCCTGGCTCTTCTGCTCTTTAAGTCATGCCAGTGATACACCTTCTCCTTCTGAGTATGTGATTATGCTTGTTTGCATTCTCTAATTCACTAGAGCTACATTCAGCCTTTCTATCTATCACAGGTTAATAGGGAGATAGTTAGGATGTATCAAGAGAGGCTCCCACGTGTTTGTAACTGCTGAGTGCAGTTTCCTCACCCTTATTATTCCTGTATCTAAATATTCTTTTCATTTCCAAATGAGTCAAGTCTCTTTTGGCCCATTTAGGAAGATGTCTGGAATCCATCTATTTGACACATTTTAACTGCTTACTCTGTGTCAGGTCCTGTTCTGGGCACTGAATCAAAAAAATGAAAAATGTCATAGATATCCTCAGGGGCTAATAGTCTCATGAGGTTGCTTATGTCTACAGACTTCATTAGCCTTTCTTTTGTTCCTTCCCACTTCCTTCTCACAGAGTCAGACTTCTCAGGCTCCTCTAATCTTTCCTTAAAAATAGGAAGAAAAGCTCATTGCAAAATTAATTTTTTCTGAGGCTAAGCGACCACTTGCCTATTAGACAGAGGCCTTTGTCCTTGGTGGGTGGCCCAAGTGGAGGCATCCCTAGCCCTAAGACATGAATCTCAAATGGCAGGCTTGAAAGATCAACATGAGTTTCATGAAGTGACTTGTAGCTACTTGGGGGCAATGCTAAGGTTGCCATGGCATAATGAAAGGAATCAAACTGGCTCAGGGGTCCTAGGGATTTGAGCCCAGAGATGCCCCTTAGTTTCAAGTGTCCTAGTGTGGTTGTGATGTCCCGTGGAGCATGATTCAGTTAAGTACCAAATAAACCCAAGCTCAAAACCAGGAAATTGGGTTCTCTGGATAGAGATTTTGGAACACTTCTAATAAGTCCTTCCAGGTTGAAACTGGAGAGAATAGAAGGATAAAACATACTTTGTCAACTTGACTTAAGTTCTTGGAAATACCATCTGGTAGTCAGACATTCAAAGGGTCTCTCATTGAGACATAAATGGGTAATGTAAAACTAATACAGCCTGATAGCATTTTCCAGAATGTCTTATTATGAATAGTTAAATAGAACTGAGCTCTTATTGCTGTTCTGAAAAATATCCTAAAATATGTTTAGAAAAGGAATCACTCTGAAATTGGGTAATATTACACTTAGGTAGCTTATACAAAATTGGGAAGCCCAGAGTTTGCAAATTCTTCTTCTCATAAGCAGTATGCACCCTTCTCATGATGTACTTTCTTCACCTACACCATCCCCTGAACTATTTAAATAGGTATATCACGTTAGAAAGCCTTTGAAAAAATGTGAACTTGGTTTGAAGCCATCTTGATATAGTGCAGCAGCCACCAACTTTTTTGGCACCAGGAGCCGGTGCTCCTATGAGAATCTAATGTCTGATGTGCTGAGGTAGAGCTGGGGTGGTGATGCTAGCACTAGGGAACAGCTGCAAATACAGATGAAGCTTTGCTTGCTGGCCTGCTGCTCACCTTCTGCTGTGCGGCTCAGTTCTTAACAGGCCACGGACCGGTACCAGCACACGGCCTGGTGGTTGGGGACCCTTGATGTAATAATGGAAATAGTAGAAATGGGAGTCAGGCAGACCTGCATTCTCATATTGGTGCTGATATGTACAGCATCCATTAGGATTTATCTCAGTAGGCATGGAACTGAAAAGGATGAATACTTACTGAGGTTTCTTCATTGTAACTCTTCAAATACCTTTGCCCAATGAATGAAGCTTAAAACAAAAGACATGAGCCAGAATACATTTTGTGATAACTTTTATCTTCTCTTTAGAAAAAAAAAATATGTACAAAAAAAGGTAAGAAGAGCCAACATGGAAGTGTCAAGAAAACATTCAGATAGATACAGACAAAGGAGCTCCTCTCTTAAAGGAGTTACACGTCAGTTATTACCATGCTAGAAAAATGAGATGCAGTGAAAAGTCTAGAACAGTTAAAAGCCACAAAGTCAGGCTGTTGCTCTGGGCTCTGGGTTGTAGATGCTCTGATACCTTTCTGTAAAATAATACTGTGCAAACTGTAAAATATTCATTTTCATATAAAGTCCATACAATATGATATACAAAACTTGAGTTGACAGGGAAGGCTGGTGCTGGCTGCTTTTTAGAAAGAAGGCTGCTGCAGTGTCACCTGTCTGCCCAAGGACATAATTCCCAAAAGATCTTGAGTTTCTTAGATGGGAGAGACAATTATCTAAGAAAGAATCATAATAACCCTAACAGTCCTCAAATCCAGGATTTTCTGAATTGTTTGTGTAACCAGGTAACTTCATTAATGCATTACTTAAACTTAGAATGCACTAACATGTTTAGAAATCAGAACACAGAGTTCTTTTGGAAAATAATATTTCTTTCTGTACAATTGATTTTGAGATTTACCTTTAACCAACATTGTCCTCCCTGAAACTCAAAGGTTAACTTTCATTAATATTTAAAACTTCTGGAGGAGGCAGCAACTGTGGTGATAAAAGGTTAACGTGAATTGTTATATTAATTTTATTTCTGTGTCTATAAAACTGAGAAAAGAAGGTTTGTGTACAAATGTCACAAAACAACATCAATCATTGAATAAATGTGGTTCCCCAATGCACACTTGAACAAGAAGAAATTTTTGTTGGTTTAAAATTCTGGCATAAATATATTAAAGCTGACCAAAAAAAAAAAAAAAAAAAAAAAAGTCAGGGCAAGCTACATCAATTCCTCATACAAAAAATGTACAAAACATTAGCCTCTAACTAGATAAACATAATACTTGTTGTCACAGTTTGACATTGAGTAACTGTGTGTCTTGAAGTATTGAACTGGAGAGTGATTAAAAAAAAAACAGCTTGTGACACATCAGCCATCTCAGGTAACTTCGGTCATGGAGGCAGAGTGATTCTGCAAACACAAGCAGATAAAATCTTAGAGTTGGATTGATCGACTCATGCACACATTCACTTTTCCCTGAATATTCCTTCATTGCACAGGCTCCTCCCTTTTTCTGACATGCTCTTCCAAGGCTTCTCAAATTGTTACTTTTTCTATTAAATCTTTCTTACTTTTCATCCCAGATAAACTTATTCTTTATCTAAATTTGTTCTCTAATTATCTTATATTTACTCAGCTATATTCTAATATGAACATTTAGGATCTCAAAAAGCAATTTTAGCTGTATTCCACATCTTTTTAAAGATAGTTTTTAATATTGAACAGTTCCAATTTCTGAGAAACAATCCACATGATTTAGTCTTTGAGTCATGAGTTATATAAAAATGACTGAATTTAATATTTTCAAATGTATAGTTTTTTTGTTTGTATTTAGGTATCTGAATTTTTCTCGAGAGAATGTGGTCGGTGTGATACCAATTCTTTAAAATTTTTGAGACTTATTTTATAGGTGTGTACATGGTCCATTTTCACAATGTTCAATGTGTTTTGAGAAGGATTATACAGAATACACATTATATCAACCTTATTAACCATCAAATGTCTTTACAATATTTTGTTTGTTTTCTTAATTACTGAGAGGACAGTAGGCTATGTTAGTAGTTAAGTTTTAGGGGAGTCAAAAGTTATACATAGATTTTCAACTGCATGTGGGGGTCAGCTCCCCAACTCCCGTGTTGTATAAGGGTCAACTACATACCTCTACCTTTTGCAGGCCCCAAGTCTCTCTTTTGTTTGGATTTAAAACTTCTAGTCCATGGAAGTGGCCAAATACCTTAAGAAACTGTGGCTATGGATTTAATTGATTATTACAGGCTTCCTGGTTTCTGTTTGTTTTTAAGACACTAGAGATTAACATTATAGTCCTGAGAGCTCAATTATACATGTTAGAAACTGAGTATTTTAGATTTTTCAAGGTACTTTTATCTGCCATATTTGTGAAAACTAAGGTTTGATACATTTTTTAATCATTAATGTGGAAAACAACTTCTTCTATATTTTTACTTTTATAATGTGGTTTTTGAAAATTGTTTTTTGGACAATATCTTGGTCATTTATATATTTATAAGATTCATTTAAAAGTAAGAAGTAAAGATAAATTCAACATCCTAAGATAACAAAATGCTTGACTATGGGCAGACTTCTTTAACTCTCCAAGTCTTTTTTTTCAATTTATAATATGAAGTGTTTTATATGAAGGGGACCATTAGAATTCCTCTGGGAATATTTTCTTAAATATATAATTTTTTTCACTCCAGCATTGCTGAATCAGAACCTCTTGGAGTTAGGTCCCAGGCATTTGGGTCTCAGCATACACAGAATTTTTTGTGTTAAAGAGAGAAAAAAAGTCATCTTTACTCTGTCTGGAGACACAAGGAGATTCTATAGCATATCTAGAGTGAGTTAACACAATTGTTTCATTTCTCATTTCTTTGTTAATATAAACTGTGTGTGACAAGGACACACTTTGTTCAACACTAAGCTTAATCACTCCAGTGAATGTGAACATGGAGAGATACAGGATGTGGCTGGCAGGAAGCGTGTGTCTTTTGGGTCACAGTGACTTGATGTGATCCTAAAAGGGGATCTCTGTGTCTTTAGGATCACAGTGACTCTGTAAGACCACAAATAATGATTTGGAAACTTGACTGTTTTTGTTTTGTTTTGTTTGCATTCTGTAATTATTTACTTTCTGGTTTCTCTTTAGTACTTGGGGAAAGTTTTAGAAAAATGCACCTTGTTTCAACCAGCCCCACTAAGGGGAATCACAGAAGGCAAATATGCAAATTTGAACTGGTTTTAGAGAAGAAAAAGAACACCTATAGCTCTGGGGGATCAAAATGGTAAAGAGAAAAGGACACCTCAGGGGGAAGGAAAGGAGGATGCCTGAGTGCCCTCCCCATCCAGACTGTCTTCTTTCTGAAGTGTTTTGGAGAGTAGAATGCATTTCCTGCATGCTTTTGTATGCTTGTATCTTCTCTTGAACCTCCAGAGATCCTTTTCCTAGGTTCTATCTGGTGGGATAGATGCTGCTATCCAAGAAATGACAAAGGTGCAACTTCCAATAGAAGCCAAAGCTGTTGGAGTCGCGCAGGGAGTTCTTGCCCACAGGGGAAAACAAAGGGCATATTTATTTTGGAAGAGAGCTAGCTCAGTTTAAATTCACCAGTCAGTGCAGCTCAGTTCAAAAACACTCTCCCCTACAGCATATTTCCATATTCAATGCCAAGAGCTGCAGATTTCAAAATGGAATTTCCCTTGAATGATATATCAGGCAGCATGGTGTATCAAGCAAGGACTTTAGAAATAGATGGGCCTGTGTTTTAATTCTAACTGGGTTACCCTAGGCATTCCTTAATCTCTTTTTGCCTTATTTACTTCATCTGTAAAATAGAATAATAATGCCAATTGCAGGATTAGATTGAATGTGATGGCTTGCAACAAATGCTAACTTTCATTTCTTGATCAACAAATAAAGAGTACATTCTCCTAACTAACTGCATAGAAACATATAACATTAAAAGTCGGTGCTTGGTTACTCAAATCTTCCACAATAATATGGAAGGCATCACTGGAGATGTAACAATCTCCACCTAGCTTTCTGTAGCTTCATTTTGACGAGCCTGCAGAAGTCTTGTTCATTGTTTCTCATAAATTTCTAATTTCCATGGAGGTTCAGAGAGTAACTAGGGTCCAATTTTAAGTGCTTGGTTTTGATTAAAGTGTCTAGTTCAGATTTTGGTTCTGGCTTGCACCTGTCCAACCATCAAATATTTATTCCACACCTAGTGAATGCCAGACACTATGGAGAATAAGACATGGTTCAGATCCTCAAAGGTCTCTAAGTCCTTGGGGAGGCAGATATGAGAGGGTGCTATTGGCATTAATTATGAGGGGCAATCATAGGGTCCTCTCACCCAAGCCTGATATTCTAGAAAAGCCTCAAATTATATGCAGATGAAGTGATCTGTATGTGAACAGATTTGAAAGTTCTACTACTGCTTATAATGGATAATAAATTAATATGTATTTTAAGAGGATTTTTAATCTTGTGAATAGCAGTTTTTGAAAACCTATTTGGCACTTCATGTTTCAATGTAAGTAGAATCCCCCCAAATATGGCCTGATGTCTCTTGGTCTGGTCAACAATTCATGGTTCTGAGGGAGGAAAAGGAAATCTGGAGAAGGCTTCAGACAGAGGATAATGCTCAGCCACTGCTGGGCAGAAGGATGGGGAGGAAGGGGATGCCCTTAGGCCAAGATGTTCAGGGTGAAATAAACACTAGGACACAGAGACTGACATGTTTGTGGAACTCAGCAAATATTTCTTTGCTTTTTAAATTGAACTTTGTCTTCTGTTGCTTCACCTAAATTCTGACCTCGCCAGGCATAGAATCATAATTTGAGAGGTAAGAAAAACTAGAGAGAGTCATTTTATTATTTCATTACAAGGTATCATTATTTAGCTAATTTGTGATTCCACCTGCATCAACAGGCTATATATAAATAAACTAGTAATGAAATTTGTTGGTACGTTATTTCTAATTAGACCAAGTCAAAATTTTCATCTTAATACAGGTGAAGGTAGAATAAACAAATAAATAAAATACTTGGCACTAGATTTAATTCAGAGCCCTAAATATTTTTCTCAAGATGGAAATAGCTTTATTGTTTTGTTTTCTGTTTTATTGATAAAGTTAAAAAAGATTTCATTGAATGTGAAAAGGAATAGGATAATTGTCTTAGATGTCTGATTGGTAATAATTTTTAAAAAGTAAAAATTATTTTTCTACTATACTGATATGAAGTACATGTTAATTCCAGTGGGAGGTGATTTGCTTTTCCTTTGCATGACCTATAATAATGATTTTGTAAGGAAATGGCCAAATACAAGCAAGATTTCAAGATAAATAGACTGCTACAGAAAATAAACATTTTAGCAGTATTCAGCTATCTGAAAAAAGTGGCGTGATAACAAAAACCCTGTCTTATTAGTCATTCCCCTGTCTGCTTAGCACTGCCCCCCTCCGCACCCCTCCCCTCCATCCAGCTCCCTATAGGCCACCTGAGTGGCCTTGAGCAAGTAATTTAGTATCGCTATCTTCAGCATTCCTTTCTTTATCCTGGAAATAGGAATTACACGATCAATTCAATAGGTTTTTGTTCAAATAATACTTGTAAAGCACTTAGCAACTGTCCCAGGCGAAAATAAGTGCCTAATGCCATCTTTCTACTCTCCTTTCAGCTGGCAAGCCTTTTCCATGGTTTTCCCTGTCTTCAATTTGTACTCTCACAGCACTTTGGGACCTCTGATTCAGCCTGCTATATTCTGATTACTCATTTACATCCACTTTTCCTAATCATCTGTGAGTTCTTTGAGGGCAAGGACTATGTGGCTTGTTATTTTCTGTATCCTGGTGTGAAGTGAGGTCCTGGTGTAAATAAGCGATCAGCAAGCATTGTTGCCTTGAATTTTTGGTGGTTATCAAAATAGATCCAAAAGGATACTCAGTTAAAAACCTTTTAAAAGTGCTTCTAGTTTACATCTGTCCCTGAATGTAACAAAATCATATTCTTTCCAAATATTATTGTCCTAGTTACTAAATCAGATGGGCCTCCCACATGATTGGTCCAAATTTTATAACTGTGGGATTACATCAGAGGTCGGGGGATCCTGAAGCAGCTGAGGTTTAAGATAGACATTACTCAAACTTCCTGAGGATTAACGATTGCCTAGTCCCAGAATAAATAAATACAGGACTGATTGAGGAAGCTGTGAAGTTCTTGAGGGCCTTCATATCAGATTTCTATTGGTGCTGGGTAGATCCAGTGGTGTCCTGCTTCCACTGGAGGAATAGATTAGCTGACCTCCCAAGATAACATGCCTGAGCCTGTGGGTTTGGTTTGCTAAAATCATTTTACTATACCTGTGCACTTAAGGTTTCCAGTGGGCTTTCTATCCTTGGGAAAGCCATTAGGGGCACTCCACGGGGGTCCTCAGGTTTGGGTTTGGAAGGAGAGCCTTGTGTTCCTTTAAAGTTATGGACCACACACATTCCCTGCAGGATGAGGGGAAAAAAGATTGGGTCAGACTACAGCCTTCAATGCATGGCCATCTCTGAATGTGACAGGCCTTTCCTTAGATTATCATCGCTCAAGTGACTTTCTTCCTCTGAGCCAGCGGGTAGGGACCATGGAAAGACCTGGAGTATGGTCCAGAGTGTCTGCTGAGCACAGTCTAGGTGCTGAGGAAGCATCTGTTTGATCATCAGATGGCTAGTGATAACCAATCTATCCCACTGAGCCTGTTTCCTCACCTGTAAAATGATAATAATACCTGCCTCATAGATCTGTAATGATTGAAAGACAATTGTAAACCACCTATAACTAACAGCTGACACTTATTGGGGGCCACTATGTATCTGGTACTGTCCTGAGGGTTTTACTGTATTTCATTTAACTTTCTCAACAATCTCACAAGAAAGGTATTATTATGATCTCCAACTTAGATAAGGGGGCACAGAGAAGCTGGATAACTTGCCCAAGGTCACACAGAGAAGTTTAAACTCCATAGCTCACAACACTATAATATTTTGCTTCTTAAGTGGCAAACATATAGCAAATATCCATTCCGGATTAGCTAGTCTTTAATTCTTGTGTAAAATGATCATCCTTAAATTTTGTGACTAGTATTTGCTTAAGATTAAGTAACTCATCAGTGGCATTCTTCTGTTTTTGCTTCTATTAAAAAAAAACAACTTTCCTCTAAATTACTACCCACTTTTCTTATTTCCTACTGGGGCCTCTTCATAATCAAGTCTGTTTTTACCATCTGCTCTGCTTCTTGTGCCCATGTAGAGTTTATCTGTTTCTTTCCATGCTCTTTTCTTCCATTGTTCTCTTTGTTTATATGTCCAATACCTTTTAATCTTTCCTGTAATTCTTCACACCCTGCAGAACATTTCCATAATATTCTCTGCTTTCCTTCATCTCACTCTCCAGTTCTGCTTAAACTTCCTCCATTCAGGAAATGGGAGAAGTAGGAGGTGTAAGAGCTCTGGAGTTGAAGAGACTCAGGTTAGATTTGTAGCTTATTGACTGTGTGGCTGTTGGGCAAGTTACTTATCTTATGAGCCTCACTTTCCTCATCCAAAAAATGAGGATGGACTATTGTTAGGGTCACCCTAGGAGCCCATGATCTGGTGTATGTACAGTGTAGAGTAGTAGTAATTGCTCAATTGATAATCCCCTGCCCCTCTTCCCCACTTTCATCTTCATAGGAAACACGAAACAATAATGAACTTATGCCACAAGTATGCTCCTGTTCTCTGACTCCCCTCTTCTTCTCTGTCTTCTCTCCCACATCTGCTTTGAAATGCTTTTACTCTCTTCTTCGACATCCTTCCCTTCTCATTTCCTAGCTCAGTGTGTGTGTGTATATATGAAATACGTATATGCACACATGCAGACTCAGTGACAGTGTGGTATGTCTCCTAGCAGAGCAACGTAAAAGCAGGTTTGGGTCTTCCATAAAGATCTCTCTTGGAAAACGAATTTTGATATTTGCTTTCAACTGGGAAGGCAACAATAGTCCAAATAGTAAACTGAATGAATGGTAGGCAAAAGGGCTGTGAGTCACTGAGAGAAAGTAGGTTTAATGGTAAAGTGGCATTTGTATAGGGGGCCATAGCGAATACCAAAGCTTTTACAGATTTCTTCCCATTACGTTTCTTGAGACAGTCCAGACTGCTCTTTCTAGCTGGGGATGTCTGGCTTTAAGACTGATCAGCAACATTATTTGGCTTTTCTTTTGAGACCAATCCTTTATTAATGCACCATTGATCTCTCTTTGAGAACACTCTCTTCTGTTTAAGTCGACAGTGTTCTTTCCTTCATTTAAAAAACAATCTTAGGGAAATATTTCCTCTGATAAGTGAACAGCTCAGAATCATCTCAGCACCACTTTTCCTGCAGCTTCACCCAGAGAATTTACATTAAAATCCTTGTCTTTTACTTGAAAAGGCAGAGGCAAGCTGAGTAAAGGTTGATGTATTCCAAACCCCTTTCTTTTTGAAACATAAAAAGATGGAAAGGTGGACTTTAAACCTTTATGAAAAAACTTCTGGAGAGGAATCTCATGTAAATGGTTATTTTTAACATTGCATGGAGTCATTTTTTTTCCTAAATAAAAATGAAAAATTAAAATTTAGTCTTTTAAAAATTATTTTGCCAAGATCTATAATAAACTAAATTTTAAATTGAAAAATTTTGGTACTGGTTGAAATGATAATGAAAATCCTGTGATAGATTCTGTGATCACTATGCCCAATATGCTGCCCAAACTCTGAGCTGTCTGCAAGTACTAAGGGGTGGCTTTTTTTTTTTTTAATACAAAGCACTACCAAATCATTCATATGAGGAAATAAATTTGTGAAGTTATTTTGAAACAGTGCCCGAGAAGCATGTTCAGATAATAACAGAGGCCTTCTAAAAAGTCTGGGTGTGGTTAGCTGAGGTTTTTCATATTTCTGAGTGGAATATGAAAGTCTGGCCCAGAGCTGAGTTTCTTGGGATGCTGGAGAAGGGGCTGCCCGCTTCCACCAGTGGCCTTTGTTCTCTGTTCTTACCCCCAAGCAACACTTAACTTCTGCTCCCCATACATTCTGAATAAATATTTTAGAACAATGGTTTGAAGGTGTGCCAGTTACTAGTCTGCCCAGCCCCAGGCTCCAGTGCAGTGTTGAAAGAAGAGACACAAGTCATCTTTCCTGAGCATTCCTCCCCTTGACCCCCAGAGGAATATGCAATCATATTTCTCAAAGAAAGGGTGCTTTAGAAATCACTCTTGCAGCCCAAGGATGCCTAATACTTGGAGAATAATTGCAACTCACAAGGTTGGGGTCAGGGGCACGTGAGCTTAGAACTGTGAAGTCTGAGAAACCTGACTCTCCATGGTCTTGGGCGTCCTTTCCAAAGGAAAGTGGCAGAGAGAGGGAAGCTGACCTACCAGAAACAGGGCTACAGCAGTGCCCAGGATGAAGCCTGCGATCACATCAGAGCAGTGGTTTCTATACTCAGAGACCCGGTTGAGGCCCGTCAGAAAGGCTGTGCAGAGGGTCCCAAGGCACAGCACTGGCTTGGCCAGTCGACTGCTCTTCGTCTTGATTGTGCTTGTGATGTACATCTGGAATAGGACAGAGACTGGGGAGTGACTGGACCAGGCAGCCTCCTCATACAACACACACACACACATGCATTGCACACGCACCAGCATGGGCAAATAGAAGTGGTGCCAAAGCAACCACATCAACTAGTTGAACAATTCCCCTGAGTTACTCAGTAAAGAATTTGGGAAGAAAACCAGCACAGCAAGACCAATGAACAGATGCACATTCATTGTGGTGTTTTGTATTCTCGTTGGGTGTATGAACAGAAATTATAATGACATGAAAAATGACTACGTAATAATGATCAGATTTAGAACATGCAGTTTTTATGCCACAAGTTAATGAAACTCATATAAGATTCTCAGATACCAAGTAAATTTTCTATGAGAGTGAAATTTATGGGAGAGAAGCCTAGTAGCTATACATTTTACTTTTTACATTTTACATTCCCCCATAGTTCAAGCTGATTCTTCACACTTTCAAACAATGAATACAAGAGAGTTAACTCATTAGTTGGTTGAATTAGAACTTCTATCACACAGATAGATTTCAGCTGTGCTGGACAATTAATTTCCACATTCTTCAGGACAACTGTGATCGGCTCATCCATGCACTTCAATATTAAATTTTTTCAATGTGTGGCATGACATACGAAAGATTTGGATAACTGCTAAGTAAAGAATGATTCAACTTATGACATAGGAAATTTATGAAGCCTAAGTTTAGATAAGTTGTTCTTATTTCTTTGTGAGGAGCTGGGGGTGCAGGATTGGGAAGATGGACCTTTTTCTAATAAGTAAACACGCTGTCAGATCACTTTGGTGGTAATAGTTACAAGGAACCAGTAGAGGGCATTACTGATCCATCACTTCTTTAACAAATGAGATGAGTTTGCAACCCTGAAAAATAGTATGCTGATACTTAAATTATAGCCTATAGTGTGGTTGTGTGGCCTGAGCACACACAAGTTCAAATAAGTGCTTTTCACAATATGATAATGGAAACTGTTAATTTCCCAGAATGATGCTTCAATACTGGTGTGAATGCAGGATGATGGAATTGTCTTTATTATATTGGAGCAGATGCCCTACAAAACTGTGGTTAGATCAGAGTCACATAAATAAATTAGAGCATATTGTTACACCATTCTGAGGCGAGGTAAGAAATGTCAGGTAGCATTTATGCTAGGTATGTTTCAGTTCAGTTTTTTATGCTTCTATATTGTTTTTAAATTAAAACGTTTATCCATCTTTCTTATAAGATTACAAACTATTAAGAGCAGGAAGGCTATAGCTAGAACTCTTCACAGGATGAACTAGTTCTTAGGAAATTTTTGTTGAGTAATCTCTGAAAGCGCTTCACACATGACAGGGGCTCAGATACCTCTGCACAACTGGAATCCTGTCAGGGTTTATCTGATGATTGTCTGTGGAACATGATTTGAACTGCATCATCTCGGAGATCTTAAAACCACGTGCTACAGCTGCATCTATTCTGAGTAAGCTGCCTGTACTTACTTCTTTCTCCCCCAAAGAAATTTATATCTCACTGGATGAGAGTGGTTAATTATGAGTAACAGATTTAATTTTATAGTGGTGTCGTAAAATTAATTTAACATGGCAATGATGAGTTTGCTAAAAATACAGAAAAAGGTGCAAGAGTACATGGCTTCATTGCTTTAGGTTCTAGATAATTTAGGGTAAATCAATATTTTGGAAATTAAAAAATATGCTGAATGCCTGAGAAGACTTTCTTTGCTTAAATAATGTTTGGCATAGGTTGTTTTGTTTGTTTGTTTGTTTGTTTTGGTAAAGTGGAGATGTTCACTGAACTATAAGTGATCTGTCTTGTAAAACTGAGACTTCTAATAACATTAACCTTCATGTTTCTTTAATGTGTGGGCAGTGAAATAACTTTTGTCATGTATACATTAAAGAGGAGATCTAAATGGAATCACTAGGAAGACTTAGTTTGGATAACTGCTGGTTGATGAATTAATCCTATAAATATGATCCTGCAAATGAGACACAAATGACCTTTGTTTTAAAGAGAATATTCAGCAATTTGCTTCAAATGCTACTAAAGAGACCGGTAGTCAGTCCCCTTTTCTCTACCCTGAATGTATGTGTTGGTGGTGGTGGCAGAGACACTCTTCCATCAGAGGCTGACTGTCAGTGAAGGGGATGGGAACACACTCCCAGGGGTGGAGGAGGGGTGGGGTGGGGTGGGGCGTGGGCGTGCTCAGAATCTCTGGGAAGAATGGGCTGTTTAAAAGGGTCTTTCCTTTGTCTTCTCCTTCCCTTACATTTCACTGGGAATCATTAGACTAGTCACATTCTGAACATAAAAGAAGAGAAAGGGCTGTTTTTTTGACCAAAAGTTGCTCTTCCACAGATAATTGCATAAGAAATCTAACCTTTGAGCTGATCCCTAAGCATAGTCTGGAGAAAGGTGAAATGAGTTCTTTTCCTAAATGGATGCAATTAGGAGTAGAAAAAAAAGAGGGACACTATTTTTTTCTCATTGTATTTTAACATGTGGGATGCACTTCAAGTTTTCTCTGTGATGAGAGCAAAAAATTTAAAAAGAACATTACACCTCAGGGAGGACAGTCAAAGCCTGTGAGATATGGAGAGAAGTGAGAAGTGAATTTTTGGGTGTTGGGGGTCTTGTAAGATCATGCATATGTCCTGGCAAACTGATGGAGAAGAGTGTCAGGAGGAGCAGAAGAAAGCTGTGTCTCTATCTTGGGTTTGCTGCACTGCCGGGGAACCATTCATATGAGGCCCACACCTAAAAATTTGTAGGCAGGTGTGAGATATGTGTGCTGTTCCAGAACCAATGAAAACTTTGGCCAAGTGTTGCTGTGGGTTGTGAGAGAATCCCAGACACGGTGCCAGGAGTCTGGGTATCAGCTCTAACTGTGTGCTCTTAACTATTCTCTGGGCCTCGGTTTCTGCATCTATAAAATGGAAGGATTTGACTAAGTGACTATTAATATTCCTTACAGAACTAATATCCTCTGGCAGGATATTACACTAGGATTTTGGGGGTGGGGGTAATGGCATAACATTATATAAAAAAAACATGTTGCAATGTGACTTTAAAAGTCACTGTGACAGCAATGAAAGAATGGGGGTGAGGAGGGCGGAGAGACACACATCCCAGCCAAAACTAGACTTGGGAAGGATGACAAGACTTGCATACTCACCGTGGCGTATAAGGCGGAGTAAATGCTCAGAGCAGCGTGTTTGGAAGGGAAAGATCTCCGAGCCTTTTCTATCACTTCCAGGTCCCCGGTACAAATGTTCCCATTATTTATAAACTGATGGTGGGCTTGGCAGTCTGTACTGGTGTAGTTCGGCTTGCACACCGTCAAGAAGTACGGCGTTAGGTGCCCAGTGACTACTTGTCCAGCGTTTACAAAAATGTCAGTAGCAAAAAGTCCAAACGCAAATACCCCTATAAGGAGATTTACAATTATTAGGAGTGGTGACAGACACCATTGATAGGTTTGTCCCTGAGAGAAAATGGTGGTGAGTCCATGATGACCTATCAAAAAGGTCCTCCCCAAAGTCAAACTGTCCCCTTACTTTTATCTTTCCAGGGAGTGATGTCTGCTCTTCCCAAATCATGATTTCTTCCAAACTGATGCAGACATTTTGCTGTTAGCATTGTGTTGTTTTGTATAACTATATTAGAAGCAGTTTATTCTAATGGAAAGAACTTGAATTTTAGAGTCATGTGGACCGGGGCTCCAGTCCTACCTTTGGTGATTCATTCACAGAATAAGTTATTTATTACCTTCTCTGAACCGTGGTACCCTCAGCCACAAATGATTAGAGGGAGTGAGACGTCTAAAATGAATTGGAGAGATAAAATAAGATAGGCACAAAATACCCGAGATGGTGCCTGGCTCTAAGCAGTTAATCACCACCAGTTCTCTTTCTATAGAAAATAGCTTCTTCCTGTTTGAAAATGTAAATTCTCCTAGCAGAAGTTACCTCTAACATCATTAAATGAGTGAAGGAGGTTGTTAGGGAGTTGGCCCTAAAAGAGAGAAAAAAGATTATTCCAGAAACCTTGATTGAATCGGATGTTTCATTTGACATTGGAAAGAGACAATCAGGATAAAGGGTGTTAAAGATGACTGTTGCTGATCGTACTACTTTCCTATCGCTGCTGCAATAAATTACCACAAACTGCAGGCCTTAGACCAACACAAACTTATCCTCTTATAGTTCTGGAGGTCAGAATAGGTTTCACTGGGCTAAAATCAAAGCGTGGGCAGGGCTATGTTCCTTCTGTGGGCTCCAGCCTTTTTCAGCTTCTGGAAGATGCCATCACTCCTTGTCTCGTGACCTCGTTTCAGCAATCATATCATGGTGACCTCTGCTTCCACTGTCACATCTCCTTCTCTGACTCTCCTGCTTCCTCTTATAAAGACCCTTTGATCATATTGGGCCCACTGGATAATCCAGTACAATCTCCTTATCTCAAGATCCTTTTCTTAACCATACCTGTAAATTCCCTCTTGTCATAGAAGGTATCACATCCACAGTTTCCAGGGATTAGTATACGGACATTTAGGGATAGGAGAGCATTATTCTTTCTACCACACTGTCGCTTGGCTGAGGATCCAGTGAGTAGGCTATATTTCCTGGATTTTATCTGTTCTCTGGTAAATTCCAAAGGATTCACACTATGAAGCTTGAAAATGGACAGGCAGATCTCCTTACAAAAAGCTTCACTGTGAATTTGTTTGAAGCCTCTACAGTACATCTATAAATTGTCTGTTAAGTGTATCCAATATATCAAGAGACGCTATGCAGTGCCAAGGGATGTACAAGTTCCTTGAAGGGATAAACCCGACTTTGCAAATGCAGCTGAATTATGGGTTAAGTTGGCAAGCACGAGAGGTTAACCCTTGTAAATGTCAAGGGTCTGATATAGTTTCAGCTACATTTCTACCCACTTTTGACTCCCATATTTAATGTCCTGAATCTGCATATTGTTCCAATATCAGCACCCCAAAGTTAATCCATTAGAGCAGAAGTGGAGATGAGTTTGGCTGAAAACTTCATCCGGTTTTCATTTTGATCTGTATTGATTGCCATAATTTTCTTTCTGTGTGTCTTTGCCAGGATGCGCTTTATCACAATGAGAACTGGCTCTTTTAATAGCTCAGCCAGCTCACTCGCGTAGGGTCTGACCCCTGAGAGCAGGCATTCATTGATCATTCGTGGCAATTTTCACCCCTACATTCCAGAATGACTAGAAATTTTTTTACATCTTAAAGAAAGATTCTCGAAGAGCAGGTCTTTGGCTTTTTTAAGGGGCAATAAGTCTGTCTAGACATACTTTTCTTGGAAACTAGGTAATTTATAAATTGAATAGGGAAAAGTGACAGACTTTTCCTCTGGCATTTTATTTGTCAGAAGTGCTTCCAGTTTGGGTTTGTTCTTTCTGAGACAGGATTTCTAGGCTCCTTGGCTTGGTGACTGAAGTACTAGCTCCGTGGTCACAGTGATCCTGTGACAGGCAGTTCTCCTCTTGGCTGTCATGTGATACTGCTTCTGAAAGTTGCTTTCCCCAATTCTTCTCTGCCTCTTCTGGATTCTGTCGACTTCTCCCAACAGCTTACAACAGTTTAACAAGTATCTGCTTTCCAAACATTTAATTCGGGTGCATTTGATCTAGCTTCACAAGGGCACTGAAACGGCCCAGGAATCCACTTACCTGGCACAGGCCATGCCAATGAAGGGAAGTGGCACCTCATAGACAATATTGGATCATACTGGGCTTTAGTAAAAAACTCCAGCCATTCCTGTTACTTAATCCCGAGCTCCTTGCATATATTTTACAAGCCTCAGAAACTAAAAATAATGAATTTTTGTCCTCAGAGTCAGGTGGAACACCATCGATGGCCTCCTGTATTGCAAAGTATAATGCTTTTAAAATGTCTAGATACCCTAAAATTGTTGTCTAAAATTCTTTAAGTGAAATCATATATTTGAAATGTTAACAGATACTTTTATTTATGCCCTCCCTAGTAGGTTCTGTTTATCTTACAGCTCTGCTCCCAGTGGTGTTCCTTGCTTTGGGGGAGCTGGTTATATTTCTGAATGAATTTACATCAGACAAAAAAAGACTAAAAGTGAAGTGCTTTTGGTGTGCCAGGGCTATGTGCTCCAGACACTTGTTACTGTCGTTGCTTCATTTATTTGGAATTCCGAAAAGGCTTGGCTGGGAGGACCAAGAGCCGTGGTCTGCAGGCTAAGACCACTGAGTTTCAGAAACAACCCTAGAGCAGGGGAGGAGGTGGCTGAGGATGTCACTCAAGAAGGAGACAGAGCTCTGCGTGTCTGTCTGAAGGAGTGGAGGGGCACTCCATGTTCCCCGTCCCATTCTGATTTTTGGAAATCTAGTTCAAGTGTGTCCTGTGCCTCTCAGGCTGTAGCTCAGGAGCCCTGCACACCATTTAGGGAAGTTTCACATTCAATATGGTATCAGAGCAACAGGCATCTGAATTAGCAATGATGGTGGGAGGGTCACCCAAGGTCCACCTCACAGGATTCACACATTCTGGCATGGAATGGGGCAAACTGTTGTGGATACCCACAGACCTAAGAGGCGAGAGGCATTCGAATACAAAAGGACCAGGAGGTCAGAAGATGCCTGAAATTAGGACAGAAAGATTGGGATCAGTTACAGAAAATAGGGTGACAATCACTCCATTGGATAAATTCTGCTCTCTGTATTTCCCTGAAACCATCTCCTCCCCTCCAGCATTCTTCCAAACGTATTTAGGGACACACTCCGGCACAACGACTAGGCAGGAAGTGGCAGGGCGCGGGCATTTGCCATCCTGCTTCTAAGAAGATTAGACCGGTGTGCTCTGGAGAACAGTGAATGTTGGACACTGCAGCTTTGTGTTCACTCCATCTTTATAGCAGTGGGGGTGTGGGGTGATGCCAGTTCATTGGAGCTTAGGAGCACTAGTAGAAAGCCTGCTAACTTGGGATTGGACTTACTGCTGTGCATGCAGATGGGTCTCAAGCTGAAGTTCTGAACAGTGGGCCAAGAGCAAGCCATACTTTCATTCGACGAATACTGAATGTATATAGATCTAGCCCCACTTAACAGCAAGCAGGGATAGGTGCCAGAGGTGGGTGGGAGTTGGGGTGAAATGGGTGAAGGGGGTCAAAAGCCACAAAGTTCCAGTTATAAAATAAAAAAATCATGGTGACATAATATATAGCATGGGGACTATAATTAATAAGACCACATTGCATATTTGAAAGTTGCTAAGAGAGAGCTTAAAAATTCTAGTCAGAATAAAAAAGTTTTAGAACTATGTATAGTGATACATGGTAAATAGACTTATTGTGGTGATCATTTTGCAATATATACAAATTAAAATCATCATGTTGTATATCTGAAACTAATATAATGTTATAGGTGAATTATACCTTAATTTAAAAAAAAGAATAAATAGGGAGAAATAATCTCCTATCATATGGGGTCTTGAAAAAAATACTCCTATTTTAGAATAGCATAAAACCATTGTACTTTTTTTGTACCCCTTGTACCACTATGAATTTTAGATTCGTAGAATTATTCAATGAGGTCCATCTCTCCTATTAAATGGGTAGTATATACAAGTTCTATAAGAGCAGAGATCCCATCTGCTTTTGCTTAATGTTATGTTACAGCACCTATTATCAAACCTGGCACATAGTAAATATTTAATAGATATTCATTAAATCAATGGATGAACTGCTGGAGATACTTCAGAGATTATCAAGAGGAAGAAAGAGCATAGAAACTTGCCTACATTTTCTAATTCACATTGGAGTCTCACATCCCTGATTATATTGAAAAGAGGGTTGACAACAAATCATTTCGCATGTAAGTTGTAGGAACTATGTCTCTTTTAATAAACTTCACAAAATCCAGCATAGTGCTAGGCACCTAGCAAATAAAGAGAATCATTGAAAACTGGGGCTTTATGTGTCTCATGACACATAAACTTATAAATCATAATTTGGAATAAGAGCATTCTACATTTTCAATGCAACAAGCATAAAAAAGGAACCTTGAGTTGGAGTATTAAGATCCATGACAGACATAGGAAAAACTTCTTACAGGAAACATTTTGCGAAGCACAAGGAATCTAAAAGTCATGAGGAACTTTGGGAGAGTTTTACTTATGACACCACTTCTGATCTGAGAGCTGCAATAGTTGTCCATTTAAATATTAACAATGGGCCCATGGAAGCATGGCTCCTACAACAGTTTCATGTGGAGAAGTCAACACAGAGAGCTTTAAAAAAGAAAAGAACGGTGAAAAGACATAAAAACAAATTATCTGCATCAGATTGGTAATCCTACTGCTTCCCCAACATATGTCCTCCACCTCTAATCAACATTTCTAAAAGAGGACTGATCTTTTGTCTGTGTATGGCCAGGCAATACATTGGAAGAGAGTATTTAAGAACTATTGTGTTGTGTGATGTTGAGAATGCTTAAATACTTTCCTGTTTTCAAAACTTAACCAGTGGTGGGATTCTTTTGTTGTAACTCGTCTACTGTGATGTTCAAGAAACAAAGTCACCTGCTCTCAAGTCAGTTCCTGGCCTTTGTTTTAGTGGGAAAATGATGAAACTCTTCTCCCACACAAACAAGGACAAGCAGGGGGCATGGGTTCACCAGTGCTGTTTTTAACAGCAGAAGGAGAATATCTAAGGAATTCTTATGTTCAGTTTCCTCAAAGTACATTCTGATTCAATCACCAGCTCTTAATTCTAGATCACGTCTTTCAAATCACCACTCCAAAATAGAATACAAAATGCAAAGAAATGTGAACAGTTTGTTGTTGCTTCCCCACCCCCCCTCCACATCAAGATCCCCAGCGGAAAATTTCAATGGAGAAAGTCATTCAGCTGTTGCTAATGTGTTCTTAATTCAGCTGTGAAGACCGTCCTTTCAGGAAACAACCATTTCTTTAGGAAAAAAAATGATGATGAAATGATTTCTCCTTAACATGCTTTATTCAAACTGGACGTTTCCTAATGAAGATATTTATCAGCAGTTACCATGTTCAACCCATTTCCTTGCAAGAACCAGCTGAGCAGATGAGATGTTTAAGATTGCCGTGAATATTAGTAAATAATAATGACAAGAATAATAATGGAGGTTAATACATTATGCTTTTTATGTACGAGGTGTTGTTCTAAATGTTTTGAAATATTACTTCTCTTAATTCTCATAACTTTATGAGGTAGATGATATTATCTCCACATTTCATAGATGAGGAAATTGAGGCACAGAGAGGTCAAATAACTTAACCAAGTTCACACAGCTAGTATATAGCAAAGCTGAGATTAGAAACTAGTGTGGCTCTAAATCCATACCCTTATTCATAACTCTCAAGCTTATACTTCCATGTACTTAAAAAAATATATGGGTTAGTATCAGGCCATGAAAAAAGCACTTTAGCTCTGTATGCCCAATAGTGTGTGTGTGCGCACACGCACATGCGCGTGCACACGCACACACACACACAGGCACTAAGAAGAGGCTTTGGAGCATGCCCCTGATGAAATATATCACCTTTTCACAACATAACAAGAATTCCTAAATTTTTTAGCCAACAATTTCCCAGCACGAATATGATAGAACACCTATGACATGTCATTTTTGAATGAGGCAATTTTCTCATCACTTTGGCGATGAATCTGCCTTTTTTTCCTAGTATAATACAAATGCCATCAGTGCAAATTGATCTACATATGTCAGATATTATCTTATACTTCAAAAAGAAGTGTCTGACAGAATTGAGTTCCTTGAATAGTTAATTTCAGGAGTTCACAAAACAAGATTCTTGTGGTCTCTTTCTCCAATGATGTTGCAAAAACACCAAAGGCTGGCAGCTATCTACTTGTCTTGATGTCATGGTTTTAATTCTAAGTGTATATTTTATTTAAATTAATTAATATCATAGGGTTAATATGTAACTCATAGAAAAAGTTGCAAAAATACATTTTGTAAATTGTGAGCTCTATATTGATATTACCATCCTTTTTATAACTGAGAAGTAGATGTCCTCAGTATTTTAAGTTGATTGCAAAATTATTTTAAAACAGAGAAAAGCGACAAGAACCCTAGAATTTTAACAGCCTCAAAGAAACATTTGTCTCTATATGTTATTTATTCTTTATATTAACAGAGCACCTTTTACAATATGACGAGCTGGTGGTTTTTGAAAAATGCTCTATACTTGTCATTATAACTACTCAGCACAATAAATTAAGATGAAGGATAATTACTCAATAGAGATGGTAGGTAATTCACTAGAAAACCTCTCAAATATTTTTTACAAATGGAAGCACAAACAAATATATCTCTACTTCCCCAGAACATAAAATGACATAATTTCTTGATGACATGGTTGTACTGTAATAGGAGGGTCCTCTTTCTCAGGACAGCATCTCTGTGCTTTATCCCTCCTACTAGCCTTTAAATATCTGATTCTCAGCTCTTCTATGAAGTGTGGATCCAAGTGCTGATTAATAGAGACAAAAATCCTGAAACCTTGTCAGAAGCAATGATAATTTTACAATAAAATGCAATGGAGGATGTGGATGCAGACTAATCCAGAAAGTATGCTCTAGATTAATAAACTCAATGTGGGGGTTGCTTACCTACCAAGGAATGTAAAAACAAGCATATCAAAGCCTGGAGAGTGCCAAATAAGAGCCCTCAAATTCTGCCCTTCTGGATTCTTGTTTTTAAGTTTCGGAATCCACCCCCATTCCAGATTAGCTTCTAGCACTGCTGACAACTAACAGACACTGACCTGGTGCTCTTGCTCTGTGCTTGATGCATTTCCAAATCATTTCTAGTATGCTCTAATGTAATAATTTAAATGCTTTCTAGAACAGACACTACTTTTTTTCATTATAGAAAACTTTGAATTCGCCCCTTCTTAATTGTTGGAGATCATTTCCAATGTTCAGATAGTATTTTTGCACCTTGCTGTGACGAATTTTGTTATGTGTGTAATATCTTACATAGGAAAAATATTCTTTTTAAAAAAAAGTCCTTGAAGTATACTTGTTTTCTTAAATTTTACAGCAGTGGATTTCAACTCAGGGTAATCCTGCCCCCAGGGGACAGTTTGCAATGTTTGGAGACATTTTTGATTGTCACTAGTCAGGGAGAAGAGTGCTCTATGCATCTGGCGGGTAGAGGCCAGGGATCCTACTAAACATCCTACAATAATGTATGGGACAGTTCTCCACCCCATACAGAAAAGAATTATCTGGCCCAAAATGTCAACAGTAATGAGGCTGAGAAACTGCTTTAGAGAAAATAAGTTCATTTTGGTGCCAAGAATTTGCACTGGTTAATCTGCAAAGTGCTAGAGAAAATAACGGCCTACTCAGTCCTTTTATTTGAGTCCAGCATCCAAACATTTGTGTTGGGGAGGGCCCTTGGAAAAGGGTCTTGACAGTCTCATGTGACTACATAACTTTCCTCTTGATAATGAGAGTGACCTCTAGAGTTCTGGGTCAGGAGTGTTGTTTGGGTCTATAATGTTCTGATTCACTGAGGATGACATTCAGAGGGAAAATTTGTTTTCTGTACTGATCAGAGTCATCAAAAGCAGCCTCACCACAACTTCTTCAAACCTGAGCAGAGGCTGCTCCCTGGCTATGCCTTTTAGGTCGACCAAGCTTCTGGTTTCATCATCCCTCCTCTCCCTGCATCCTCGATCCTCACACACAGGGCCAAAATCCCGATTCCTAGTAGAAAGTACCAAATATCTTAGTCTCAAAGTCTGGTGGCTTGGCTACTCATGGAGTCCAAAAACTGAGGTCCCATCTTTTTCCCCCCAAGATTCATTCTGGCTTCTCCTTCTGATCTATATATTTGAGCTGCAACTCTACTTCCTGTTGCTGAGTTCTAGAAATCTCTTCACCTGTTTGTAGGCCCAAGCCCTGCCTTGCTCTTGACATTTTTTCTTTGAAGGTCTAGCTTCTTTTCACAGCATTAAAGTTGGGTGCCTAGGCAATGCAAGTTATTTTTAGACTACCCAGCCAGGCTCAACTTCCTTGGTCAGCATGTGTAGCTGATCTAGTTCGCTGGAAACCTGGTTGGCTGGGATGGTCCCCATCCTTTTATGACATCACTGCCAACTTTAGACAATTCTCATTGTAGAATAGCTTCTTGCTCCTCATTTAAAATTGCATATCTTCTTCCACAAATTTATGATTTCCCTTCTTCTCTATAGCATTTATCCTCTCATGAACATTGCAATTAATTTATTTTGCTTAATGCCTGGCTTCCTCCACTAGAATATAAACTCAATGAGTGCAAATCTCTTAGTCCACTAATATGTCTTTAACAACTTAATCAGTGCCTGGTGTATAGTATCTGCCCCAAAATTATTCATTGAAGGTTGAATGAATGTGATCAGTCCTCCAGTTTGTAATTTAATTATAATAAGTAAATGCAAGCAGAAATGGACTGATTGAATCAAATAAAGTCTCTTCAGATAAAGTACAATTAAATGACTTACAAAATTGAGAAGGATTCTCTAGTTCTTGAAAAGGCTAACATTAAGCTTGTCTCAGGGTATCAATTCTTACGATCATAAAACACTGTGACCTTTGAAACTGCATTTAGAATATTCATGCTTCATTTAGCTCACACTTAATTTATAGCAATTAATTAGTGTTACATGAATTAACTGTTTACCCTGGCACTTTCTATTCTGTCCAGCGCTACTAAATCCTTAGACCTGACTGAAATGGAATAAGGCTTGCTTGGAATTTAATTAAATTTTTATTAGAAGTAATAATGGAGCAACTATGTGATTCCAAATGAAAAGGCTGTAACAAAAAACTTCCAGATGACAGGCTATTTTAGGTGCTAATAGTCTAATCTTGGTATATTTGGATCTGTTTTTTTCTTTAACTCAAAAGAAACTAGTTCTTCAGGAAAGGTTAATTTCCTTTGCTTCTGTATGTTAAACATCCCCTAAACCCTCAGAATTTGAATGCTTTTTATTCATTACTTTTCAATATTAAATCAAAAATTGCTATTTAATAATTGATATTTACAAGAATATATTTATTCAAGTATTTTTGCGAATGAAAAGAACTGAACTTATCTTCATAAATTTTGGGAAAAATGTGACTTCCTTATTTTGCTTTGCTGCTGAAAAAGGATTTCAGGGTTTTATCTCTCTTGAGAACTTAAATCTGTGTATTGTTCAGTTTCACGCAATACCAAAAGAAATGGTGTAAGATGGGAAGGAGAGGGAAGAAATGAGGAAAGAGAGAAGTCCAAATATGTATTACATTTGTTTTTATAAAATATTGGTCAAACTTGTTAGTTCAGCCAACTCTTTTCCCCCATTTGCAAATCATGGATATACAACTTAAGAAATTATGCAATGGTTTAGAAATGGGTAGAGGAGTTTACCTATGAGGGTTTATACCTAAATCATAGGAGGTGGGATATCCTTCTTATAATGATAATCTGGGGGGAAAAATACATTGTTAGATTTGTGAACCAGAGGATTTCAATCCTCTGTTAAGGTCAACACAATTAGCATTTATCTACAGGAGCAAATGGTTTAATTTGAATATTTTCCCCTTGACTTTGGAATTCTTGTCATTTTTTCATTTAAAATTAAGTTTGGAACTGTGGCATGAGGCAAGAGGCTATCTGTTGAAGCCTATGTCACACAGACTAGAGGAGAGAGGAAATTTGGGAGCTAAAGTGCCAATTTCTGTTCTGCTTTCTACACTGAAGACTATGGTAAAGAAGTTGGCCATCCTTCTGGATAGGCTTTATTTTGCCACTCTGCTCTTAAAAAAGATAATGTTTAGCTCTTTTTCTGATTTTGAAATTCTACACATTCATGATAAAAGATTGAAAAATACAGAATAGAAAGTAAAAAATAAAAAAAAATTTACCCATTATCATACAACTCAAAAGCAACAGTTAACATTTAGTGTATTTTCCTTCAATATTTTGTATGAGATACACATGCACAAATAGATATAAACACACCACATACACACACATATATAATGTGTCCTTTTTATTTGAAATAATTATAGATTCATAGTGTCTTGACCTTTTCACATAACACTACATCTTGAATAGTTTCCCTTTCATTAACAATTCTTAAAAATACCATTTTTTTAGGTTGCAACTTATGATGGTAGTGTTATTTTTTTAAAAAAATGTATTATCAGATAATTCTAATTTATATTATGATAAAGTAATTTTAGTTCATAAAAATTAATCACATCTCTGATCATTACCTTAGGATAGATTATTTGAAGTGGAATTTTGGGTTTAAAAGGACAGTCATTTTTAAAACTATTGAAATAGACTGTCAACTTGCTATGCAGAAAGGGTAATTAACTTAGTCTCACCAGAAATCTATTAGAATCCCAAGTTTTTTCTCAGCCTTGAAAGCATAAAGCATTATTTTGTTAAAAATATTTTGCTAATTCATCGGCCATTTTTTGTAATGTGAAGCTGGTTGTTTTTGTCAGGAAATCCTATTTGTAATGGATTCTAGAATAATATAAACTGTAAGAGAAAGTCATGCCATTTCAGCTTAATTAGAATAGTTTGCTGAAACAGTTATTTTCTAATGCCAATTGCATAGTATGTATTTTGGTAGCTATTGGGCTAGAAAAAAGGACTGTTAAGCTCTTTACAAATAACATCTTTAATATATTTTGATTACTCCTTCATTTTACCTTAATTTTTTCAAAGGAAACATCTCCATTGAAAAGATATTTATTTTAAGTAGTACTTTTTTTTCTTTTATGAAAAAAATAAATTCACAGCACTTAGTTATGCTTCTTTAGGTAAGTAAACACCTCCTACATCTCCAATTCTCCTATATGAAAAGTTAGAATAGACTTCTCTGACTTTCTCTTAGAAATTGCCTTTACTTTCCTGGAAATAATGGGAAGGGTAGTAATACATTTAATTAAATAGGAGGCAAATGAATATTTAAGAATCGGCATTTATGAAAGTAATTTTAGGAAAATCTGCAATTTAACAGTTTGTCTTTGCTCAAAAAAATTTATTGAAAACCTACTATGTGCCAGGCATTTTGCAATATGCTGTTGATACAAAGTGAAAAAGATACAGTCCCTGCTCTCCAAGGGATCACAAATTTATTCAAGTAACAGACTTAAGTAATTATAGTAATGTGGTAAGTGACTATAAAAGGCATAGGTGTAAGGCTCAGTGGGGGCTTGGAAGAGGAGGTCTGGATTGGCACAGAGGCAAAGTATAAGCACCATTCCAAAGGATGAGTAGGATGTGTCAGCTTTAATGGTGAGATGGTGGGAATGGGATATTCTAGGTAAAAGGAATGGCGTATGAACAGGAATGGAAGCAAGGCACCAACTGTTAAAAACACTAGGAATGCCTTGAAAGATTTTAAGCGGTGAAATGACTTCCTCATATTTTTCCTCCAGAAAGATCTGCAACATGGTCAAGAAATGGTATTTTTGCAGGGCTGGAGTGAAAGGAGCCAAGACAAGAAGTGGAGACCTCTTAAAGGGGTAAGAAAATTTAATGTCCTAAACCTGTGGCTGTGAAACTTTGGTGTGCATTAGAATCACCTGGATGACTTGTTATAGGACACAATTCTCAGGCTCTATCTGCAGATTTTCTGTTCCAATAGGTATGAGGCCCAAGAATTTACATTTCTAACAAGTTCCCAGATGGCTTAGGGTGACTTCCTTGTTTTTGATTTAAGCAACTGTGTGGATCCTGGTGCAACATAAGACAGAAAGCATGAAGCAAGTACATCTCTACCCAGCAATCCCCCTTCCCTTTTGATGTTGTTTCCCCTAATTCTCCAAGGTTGACCTGTTTCCCACTGACTGTCTTCCTTTTCTAGCATCCCTTCCTCTCAGGCTGTTGAATTCTAATCTCATTTGAATGTCCCTGGTTTATGCTCCTAGGATCCAGTTCCCTGTTAGCTTTTAATAGAGCCAAATGAACTAATGTGTTATTGATTCTGAACATGGAAATTTGATGCCTCTCCAAGGGTGATACATTTCCACTTCAATAGTGGTCTTCCTGAAACCATGCCTCAGACCAGTGCAGTGACACAAGTGGGAATTTCATGTATCACACAACAGACAACATGCAGATTCATTCCTGGCTGAAGGAGTCTTCTGATGTCTCTCAGTGAACAAAGACTTGCCCTGACAATACATACAGGCAGGTGTAACATACCTGACAGATGCCAGTTAAAATTTCCAGTTTTTGGACTCTGCCCCAGCTAAGGTGGTTCACAAACAGGTATGACTTATCTTTGCCAAGGAAAAATAATGGTGACTTTCAAAGATACTTCCATTTAGTTGTAATCTGATAACCTTCTACTTTGAATCATTTACTTTAATTACATGTGCAGGAAACAGATCAGACTGTGGTCATAAAATCTTTTTCCCTGAATCAAATTATGTATGTGTGTGGGTGTGCATTCTTCCTCTCCCCCACCCCTACCCATCAGGAAAAGTTACTGTACCCTATTTTATTTCAGATTCTTCATCTGCACAGTTAGGACTGTAACCTACCTTAAAGGGTTTTAAATGATTAAATAAAATAATGTATGTAAAGTGTCTAGTCCAGTGTCCTATATAATAAATATTCTCTTCTCTCCTGTTTTCTCTTTGATTATTTGTTACCTAGCCACCATGCTGAGAAGTGACTAAATTCTGAATGTCTTTGAAGGCACCTCTGCTTGGAATGAGTAAGCCAGTCAGCAGGGACTTCATTTTGACCAGGGTACACCCAAATGAACCAACTGCAGATTTCCACAGGTCATTCTGCAAATAACATTCGGAATTGCCGAAGACTACTTTTTTCTGCTTTCAAATTAGATTTTCTTAGGCTTCCCACTCTACTACTTCCCTCATTCTTGCTACAATCATAGAAGTTATTGCATATTTGATTTTTATGTCATCATCTGCTCATGACTTGAGGAAATTCAACCCTTTCTACAACAGGAAAGAAAGAATAAAGGTAACCAAAAGAGTTGAGAGCATGCTGTATTCTGGCCCTCACTTTCTCAGTTGTCATTTCTATATGTTATAAGTAGTATCATGGTTTGTTTTAATTCCAGCCATGTCCATACTTTGGGAGTTTTATCCTGGCTCCCATGAAGATTTGATCAGTAGGTATTTGTAGGATCACATTAGAATACTGTAATAGTTATTTACTGAGTATTTACTGTGTAGAAATTCTGCAAGATCTGTAGTCTACCTACACCCATGCGCACATTCATTCCCATACCTACAATCATTACCCATATATCTCAGGAATTTTTATAGAAGCCCTAGAAGGAAGGATGCAGAATACCCCATCACTATTCCTTGTCATGAACACTAATAAAACTATTTGTTTCCAACTTTGGAAAGGCATTATTTTCAAGAACTTGATGAATTAGATTTCCCACACTTTGTTGTTCCCTGCATAACAAAATTACTAAATGGGAAAATTTTGTCAGAAAATTTGATTACCCCTGAATTCATTTTCTTGGTGTCCCTTCCTTCCCCCAATCCTTGCTTAGACGGTACATGACAATATCCAGTCAATATTAAAATATATGCCCAGAGGGCATCTCAGATAAATATTGTGTGTTCTTGTACTCACCTATGAATCTTATGATCCTTCGGAGTAAGGGGTTCAGGTAACAGCATTCTCCGGTTAGAATTGTTTTCTCCTGGGCAATCAGAGATTCTCTAGTTGACTTTATGAAATACATGGAAATCTCCCCAATAAAAATCTGGAGAAAGAATATTTAAGAAATGTCAAGTTGGAGAGCTCTCCTATAAAAGAGACTGGTGACTTAAAAAAACAAACAAAAAAAAAAACTCCTTAGACTCCACAATCTTTTGAAAAGGTATCATGTTGGAAAGATGGGGAGTTAAATAATAGTTTTCATGGAATACTTCAAAGAATTAGAGAAAGCAATAATTGATAATTTCAGATAGATTTCAGGCTATACTATTACATTCTAAGGTCATAAAAATATAAGTTGAAATAATAAATTGTAATAGAATTTACAATGTCCCATTAACTCTGAGACTGAATTTTTTTTAACTTAATGTGTAAGTTGCAATGATGAGGAATGATTGGGACAGCCAATATGCTCAATAAGGCATTGTATGCTCACATTGCAGTAAGCTATTACTTCATTATATGGCAATACTACCATTATTTACATGATAAATCATTTATTTGAACATGTTTGCGCAAGCTATATTTATCCTGCTCTGAACTGGCTGACTGTCCTGTCCCTCCTCTATGATTGGCAGATCTCTCTTGCTATCTTGAACTAATACATGTATGTTACCATTTAAATCATAATGTCTTTGCATAGAATGTAAGCTCCCTGTCATCAAGGAGCTTACATCTTATATTTCTTCATTGTGCTTACCACACCCAGAACAGTGTATTTCCATTTAAAATAAGAAACTAGCACGAGGCGAGTTGTCACCAACTCCAACACTGCCATAACTAAAGACTGAGAGCCATCAATGAAGAATAAAAAATTAAACTGGGTGTCAGGCACTTTATCATACTATTTTCCATGCTCAGAAGATCCCTAGCGTAGGTATTATTATTCAGCTTTTCTAGGGAAGAATGAAAGTTCAGTGACATTGAGTAACTTACCCTTCGGAGCATATGATTAGTATGTGGTGGCACTGGGATTGGTACCCGAGACATCTGGGTGCCAAAGTCCACACTTCCCACCATATCAAACACCATTTTTATTTTCCTAATTTCAATATTTCCCCCAGAAGAATTTAATCTTGTAGATGTTCTTCTTTTGCACATCCTGTGGTTTTACATAAACTCTGTCCATGTTTTAAGAATTCCCATGCCTTATAGTCCTCCTGTCATTATGGAATATATGTTTAGATGAGTAAAAATGACAATATCATGAATGACACATGGGTGATGAAAATCAAACTACAGAATTTAAAAACTGGAATCACTGATAGCTGTTTTCCCTTTCCTTTTATGAATGAGGAAACCGAAGTTCTCAATGACTTGGCCACACGTAGCCAGACAGTGCCTGAAAGCAGCTCTAGAATGGGGCTTATAAACAGGTGCTGTCATCCTGATCATAGAGGTAAGACACCTGCGGCAGAGTCAGGTTAAAATAATTTGTCCAAGGTCTTCAGAGCTAATGAGCCACAAAACCCAGCTCTGAAGCCAGGAAAGCCTGGGTCCAGAGGCCTCCCTCTTAACCACTACACTTATCCTTAGTAGTGGCTTGGTAAAAATGTGTGTTGAATTTGTGTTTAATTTTGAGAAGACAAAAAACAAAACAAGTTAAATGCAATGTTCTTTAAACAGTGCAAAACTCATGTGATTGTGAAGTACAAAATAGAATAGTGTAGTGGAAACAGAACTATAGGAAAGTCAGAAGGGGTTGGGAAGTCAGTGGAAATAGAATTCCGGGTTAGATAGCCAAATGGTGGGCCAGAATAAATCACGTTGTCAGCTGCTATTTAGGTACAGTAGCGCAGAGGCAGAAATATTTTGTGCCCAACAGCCCTTGGAATCAACAATGAGTTAATGAGCTTCACATTGTAAAAATATTTGAATAGCTTCAAGAACTCAGCCCTCCCTCTTTGCCCATAAGGTGTCAAGATGCTTTGTTTGCCCCGACTGTACGTGATGGAACTACATTACTCTTCTTTATCTTAGTGAACAGATGGGGGGAAATTTATACATGCTCAGGTACATGAAATAGTGCTTGCCTTGAAGGAGCTTTCGCTCGTCCCACAGACCAGCTTAGGTGTTCTTATTATACATGAATCTCTTACCTTGTGTTTCTCCTTTCTCATTCTTATCACAAATAATTACATATTATTATTGTTATTCTTTTTCATGGAATGTCGTGCCTCTCTTATTCTCTGTTGTATCCCACAGGCCTAACCCAGTGGAAGCAACACAGTAGTTAATCAGTGTTGAATGAATTAAGCATATCGGATTAATGAAGGCCTTTTGGAATATAGGTTTAATGAGGTAGACCATAAAGAAAGAAAAATGATTTCTATTATTTTTCCTTCGAGACTCACTGAAAATGTCACTGCTCTTTCCAAAGCCTTTGCCAAGTCCCCTTGGGAAAAGGTAGACCCAACATTGTCATCACTCCCATAGCACATTATACAGATCTCTATCCTGACATCTATCCAATTAATTAGTTACTGTTTGTATGTCCCTCTTTATTGGACTATGATGTCTTTATGGGAAGGACTTTGTCCTCCCTTGTATAGCGCCTAGAAAAAACTCGTATGTAGTAGGCTCAGTCGATATTTATCGAATGAATAAAAGATTGAATCTTTAGAAGGCCCTCTTATGGATTGAAAGAACTCTGATCTTAATTTCTCTGAAGACAAACACTGCAGGAAATTTCCACTATGGACCAGACAGCATGCAATTATTGGTAAATCGCTTAAGATAACTAAAAAACCAGGACTAAGTAACACAAAGTGAACACTCTCTGTCTTACTAAATTCCTTTGTACACTCATTGCACATTCAACAGCTTTGGAGAGGGTGTACCCACTCTGCCAGGACTTTTTCTAGCACTGAGTCTCCACATAGCTGTGACAGGTGTACAGCTGGGGCGGCAGGAGGGAATGCAAACAAACTGATAAATATATCATGAAATGACATCTGATTAAAAAGGAAATCAGGGAGATGGGATGGAGAGTGATAAACATGCGAAAATAAACAAGAAATAAACATTGCTTGCCTCAGCAATTTCAGAAGCCAAAAACGTTCTTACACTATAGGAAAGAGCTGTGTGAATTCTAGAAGTTTTACATTCAGTGAAGCCCTCATTCTACTATTCACGTAAGAGGGCATAAAAGACGATGCATAAGAAAAATTAATACATGATCTTCTTGTTCAAAAAACATACGTGTGTGCACACATGTACACACACAAATTGAAATAAAATCACACAAAGGCATACCAGACTGAACAGAAGACAAAAGGATATGGGGCTCAAATAAATCCATAAGTAAAATGTCCTAATATTCTCATGTCATAGGTGATTAGCAGTAAAGAATTATTACTACCAGCAAATCACAACTGAGGTATGAAGCATAAAAGAAAAAAATCAGAGCAAGAATATACGCTGACCTATATGTCTAGTTACTGACCAAATGCCTGGAATATATTAAGTGATAATGAATGTTTACATAAGGAAGAAAGGAAGGAAGGGAAATAGGAAGGGGTCATTTTACAACTAAAATGTAGGAAGATATTCCCGGTTTTCAGTGAAGGGTGATAGACATAAGCGTTGCTGAGGAAACAATCCAGCTCTCAGATCCCAGTGAGTGGACTTCATAGATGTTCATTTTCCTGCATTTTATTGACCATATATAGGGTTCTATTTCTCCATTCTCTGGGTCTTACAGTCCCATACAGGGCCTGATTCTGCTTGATAAGGGGAAAGGGTCTTCTTTCCGGCCAGGGCTCCAGCCCACATTGGATGCCATTTTGCACATCGTGGCAGATTTATGACTCTGGTTTTGGCAGTGGCTGGATTCTTCCATCTGTACCTTTGCCATGCACACTCTGCCTCTATCTACCACTCTGATTAGAGAGCAGCTGGGGCATGTGGGACTCGCCATGTGTTTGGCCCTGGCTGCCCTGCCTATTATGGCCTTTCTCATTGTTAGCTAACAAACATCATATCACTCATAGCAAATGAGAGTACCCTCTGGTAAGAAATGATGAAGGCCAAACTCTAGATCTGGCAATGAACGAACTGCGAATGGATTCCATTACTGCATTTCTCATCCCCCAGCTCTGCCAGCTACAATCCCAAGTGACACAAGACATTTAGATAATAGTAAATATACTTTAAGTAATGAGGATAACTGTTCTATCTTGATAAAGTTGTCTTTAAAATACGGAAACCTAAATAGCAAATATATAAATAAATAACCCTGAAACATAGTATAGCAGTTTGGTGTGTCATCTTTTACACTTCATTTCTTCACAGGATTTCTGGTAAGTGATAAACAAGGCATATACATGCAAAATACTTAGGGAATAGTTTTTAGATTTCAAAATATAAACAGTCTTCAGAAGGAAATGGACACTGAATTTCATATTGTAAGGGAGATTCACTGCATGTTATATGCGGTTGCCATTATAAAGGGCATCTATGATTACTGGAATATATTCATACATATGCTAGTTGCAGCAGTATCAAAGTCAGTACTGTTTCTTGAGTGTGGGCTGTGAAGCTGAAATCCCAGCTCTCTCGCTTCTTGATGTGTGACTTTGGGCAAGTACTTGGATCTTTTTGAGTCATGGTTTTTCTTTCTCTTTTTTTCCTTCATGATTTGAACATGGGGGTATTAACTGTATTAGAAAATTGTTGACAGTATTATAAATGTATGTCAAAGCACCTATAGAGGTGCTCAAGGAATGTTTGTTGCCTTATTTTCCTGGTCTGTCTAGGCAAGAATATATGTTGGAATTGATTTTAAAAAAAAAATCATTGTCCCTAGTCCAGGAGTAAAGAAACATGCAGTGACCCTAGCTCGGCACAGCCCCAAGCAGGTTTTCGAACTTGGACCTGTTGATTGACCTCTCTGGGCCTCAGTTTCATGTCTATTGGACTAAAGACCTCTCAGGTGCTTTTTCAGCTCCAACATCTTTGGCTTTGTGAGAGAAGCCGACAAGAGAAGACTGATTAAGGGAAATTGAAATGATATAACTGAGCTTCAATCTCCATCCCATCAGTTAAGCTCTTATGGGGCCAGCATGGTTTCTTGTAATGCTTCTTCCTTCAGCTTTCATTCACTTTTAAAATCCCATGGAAATTTGCCCTCACCAGGAATCTTTCCTTAAAGCAAAGTGGACACAGATTTACTTGAGTCATCAGATCTGTTGATATTTGTCACTTGGGTTCTCAAAGGACAGCAGAGGCTTGCAGCCCCCTCTCTGGGATTTGCTTTGAGGAAGAAGAGAGGATTCTTTGCATACTTCTCAATATTAGTATATTAGTGCCTACGTGGCTTCAGATTTCAGTCCCAGGGATTTTCAGATGTTCCAATACTCTTCCTGGAAATGTTCCACGGGCGTGAACATTTCCAAGAAAGACAGACATGATTTTTGTTGTAGATTCTTTGAAAGTGACCCAGAAGGGATTTAAATGTGTAGGCTGCTGTCTGCATGCTCTGCTTCTGGTCCTCTCATTTGCTGAGTTTTGGTTAGTTCAAGAACCTTTGACTTCTGCTTTATTGCAGAAGTCAAATAAAGGAATTTAGCTCTAGATAATTCCTATGCCTTTCAAAGCTCAAGGCTTTGATAGAATCCAGATCATTGGGGTGATGGTATTTTGAAAATCGTTCAGGAACTGATATAATAAATGTTTAGGGGATTGGAGCCTCTCTTCTGGTTTTAATCCAGGGACTGAATACACCCATTTAGAAGGTATATTAATTTTATACTTGTTTTATTTATTAATTTTATACCTGTTATAAAATGTAGCACCAACATGGTACACTGTTTCCAAAGCATAGTAAGTAGTCTCTTATGCTCCCTCCCCGCCTCTCTGGACAGTGGATATAAGAGAAATGGGAAATGAAAATGAGCTAGTTAAAACAATGCTCTCAATAAAAGGTAAAATGCATTGTGATCACCAAATAAATTGATCATCATGTCTTTCTGGGTAGACAAGAGTGGGATGAATAATTCCAGAAATGATTGATCAAAGCTCCTAACATAATCACCTAGTTACTAATCATTAGAAGGGGCATCTCAAAGGTGGGAATAAGCAAACCTCTCTGTAGGATGATGTTGGGGGCAAAAATAATCTGTAATGGAATTTGGAGCCCTCATTTGAAGTATTGACAGAAAATGAGGATGTGGATATTTTTTTTTCAAGTTTTTAAGAAGTCCACAATTAATGGGCATCTCCAAAAACCTTTTCTAGAAAAAAGCTATAAATTGTAAAGACTAAATACATCAGCAATAAAGAAAATGTACTCATGGTAAAAAAACAACAACAACAAATATACAAAGAAGTCATGTGATAATGTACAAAAGGAAAATGATGTGAATTATTAAGAGCTAAAAGGGGTTTCACCAAAAGATTGCTCAGAGTTTGGAAGAGGCAGATTATGAGGCAGAACAAGGTCCTATAATGTGTCCTTTGCTTCAGCAGCTGTGTCCTCATCAGCCAGCCCGCAAACTTGCATTTATTGAGAGTCCACTCTGTGATCTGCACTGTGCTTGGGCTTTTATAGTCACTATAAGAGTGTACCACCCAGAAACCCCCTAAGTGAATATTCACAATTTCCTCCAGACTATGCCTTCCCATCAAATTGTGTTGGTCTCTTTCTTTCCTGAGAAATTCTAGATGAGTCTTGTATGTGTGTGTGCACACTTGCATGCAAACTGTGAGCTGTTTCAATTCTCTTGGGCAGAACAGTCAAATGTTCTGCTGTTTCGATGCTAAATACTCCCCTGTTACTTTGTTGTGAAGCCAAAAAAAAAATTAGGCTTTATAGTCATTTTCTCATGCCTTACAGCACTGGAGCTGAGATAAAATAAGGATAAATCAGATTCTCTGCTGAGTTAAATCCTCTTATCCAAACAGGCTCTTTGCCTTTGACTACGAGTGTCTGAGTTTACTGAGGGGGCCTGAGGCAGTAGTCAGCCAGGATTCCCACACTGGTCAGAATGCACCCTGTGGATTTGGAAGTATGAGCCACCACTTTTGGCTAAACGGTTCTGGACACAAGTCCCTCAAGCTCTAACCTTTCCTAAAGATCTGGGACAACAGTAGTTTGTCCCTGTAAAGTTTATCCCATGTGGCCTTGCTTTAACATGATGTTGATATTTTCTGACAACAAAGCACAAAAAGGAGAAATAGGAAATGACAGGTCAAACGCACAGCAGTCTTTTCCCTCCTGTCTTTCTGTGCGTCCCTACAGTTGTGAATGGAGTTGTTAATATTCACAGAGACACACAGCAGTGTAAAGTGCTAGGTTTTTCTATGGCTAATGTGCTTGAGAATGCACAGAAAACCAAGGACAAGTCCAGGATGAGCTGCTTTGTAAAAAATTGCCACGAGTTAGTGCTACAGAAGTGACCCTAGAGGAGTCTTGCCATCCTTTTACTCCAGGGAAATGGGTTTAAGGAGGAATAAAAAAACAAAAACAAAAACTATGCAGTTCTGTTAAACGCTTAACCAGGCACAGAGATGTAATATTGAACTCCAGAAAGAAAGTTGAGACCTGAGAGTTGAGAATCTGACATTGGAGCCTTTTCGTCAGATTTTTTCTTTCTTTCTTTTTTTTTTTTTTAAGCTCTCGTGGAACATTGGAACTGGAAAGATTCTGGAGATCATTTTGCTCAACTCTTCCTTTTATTTACAGGTAAGAAATTGAACCTATAGAGAAATGACTTACTAGTGGTTATAGCATTACTGAAGGCAAAGCCATACCTGGGATCTCTGTCTCTCTTGCTAGATCAAACTTGAGAGAGCATGATTCTGCAGTGTGATGAGGATAAAGGATGCACACACAGAAGCAGAGGCCGTGCTGAATAAGCCACTTGGGATCTTTGTCTCTGTGGCCTCATCAAGGCTGTTTTTGCCAAGCCGCCCCTCCCTCGGATGGGGCAGAAGAAATGAACACAGCTTCTTGCTCCCAGGAAATGAACCTGAGCATCAGGAAAGTTCTGCTTTCTGTCTTGATGCTGCTCACTTATTTTAATATTTTTGGGGAAAGATTAAGCACCATCAACAGGGTTCGAAGGCCTCCTGGCTTTCTGCCATTAACCTACCAGCTATAATTAGCCTTGGTTCCTAGCATTGCCCCTCATTCAGGGAAAAAATAAAAGTAGAACCAAATGGGAGGCTATCTGCCCAGTCACGTATAGAACTAGCTGGAACCTTCAGCCAATCATTTGATGACTTAATTAAATCTCAATGTTCTCAACTCAGAAATGAAAGGAATTGGACCACATATGTTCTCCGTGTTGTTTGGGATGTCTCTTTTCTATTTTGGTCACATTTTCACCCAGAGAAGCAAAGGCATAGAAAGGCTGAATAAGGGTTCCATGCTTGAGAGCTAGAGCAGAACTGTAGGTTCTTAATACTCAGGTCACTGTCTGTTGATCATATCCTCTTGGCTTCTCATTGGAGCATCTGAATACTATGTCAGTTTGTGTCATGTCGGGAAAGGAATCAATGGAAGAAAAATGACCAAAATTTGTAGCCGGGAGAAGAGTTTCTGGTGAAAATCTTACTATAAGAGAGCTATAATTTTTGCCCAGAGAGAAGAAAAAATTCTTCACAAAGTTCTGTGTTTCTATTTTTGCGTTTGGCTATGTGTGTCTTTGTTTATTAGAACTGCATTTTCCAGTTTTATTAAAGATTGGTCTTTTCATAATTATTGCCAGAAGAACTGGAATATACAATTTGTTTTAAAAATATATCTTTTGATTTGAAAATAATATGCATTCATGTGGAATGGAAAAGAAAGATATAAAAGTATTAAAGAGAAGAAAATGTTAACTGTACCATTAGCATTCAGAGTTGGTCGCTGGAAATTTTAGTTTATTTTTTACTAGCCTTTTTATACATAATTACATATTTGGAATTATAGTCGTAATACACATAAGGTATCTTCTTAGGGTCTATTAAATATTCAGACCCGACAATCACATGCTCCATTTGGCATTGGTTCACTTAGAAGGAACCACAGCTTGCCAACAGGGTAGTGTCATATGCTCCTCTTTAGCACGTGTCCAGCAGTGGTCTAGCAGAGCATTGCAGCTCAGGCGCAAGGAGACCACAGACATGAAAATGAATGCAGAAGCCACCCTGGCTTAAAAATTTCATGCCCTACAGGAGTTAATATATGGTGTAGCAACTCCATAGACAAAGCTTTCAAGTTCCCCAAATAGACCTGCCAAGTTTCCAGGGTCACTGCACACTTGCAAGTCTTAGCCTGGAACCTCCTTGTGTAATTACAGTTCTCTGAGTCCAGATGCAATTAAACAAGCAAGGGTTAATTTTGCCCAGTAACACAGACACATATCATTTTTTTCTTTTACTAGGAAAATAGATCCAGAAAACTGAGAAGTTTAGATTCTCTTGCAGAAGGGGAAAAATATTTCCATACTATACACAATTTTTAGTTTTAAAAAAATCTTAACAGTAAATAACAGTAAATTGCTATTAAAGGCGTTTCAAAAACATAACTGCCTCATAATGGATTTACGCAATCCACTAATATTTTGAATTTAGCTAGTTCCAAGTTTTTCACTATTAAAACTATTGCTGAGATAAAAATCCCTTTCCACAAATCTTTGTATTTATATAAAACTCTAATCAGTTTCCTCAACAGGAATTCAGAGAATGGAATTAATGATTGGTTTTAAAGTTTATAAAACTTTTAATACATGGTTGATAAGCTGCTCTTTAGAAAAAAAAAAAAACAAAGTAAATCTACACTTTGATTAAAATTGTGTGAAAGTACTTGCCCCTTCAACAACATGGGCTATGTTTCTTTAAAACATCTGCCAATTTTACATGGGAAATTGCTGTGTTTTTTAAAATGACTTCTCTTTGATAACTGATGAGTTAAGAAATGTTTAAAGCACACAGTCAATTTAATGTTTTGTTACTTGTCTATTCTTGTCCACCCCTCCTTTTTTATTTTGGGAAGCTCATTTTTTTAATTATTAATTTTTAAATTATTTACATTTGAGTATCAAAAAAAAGTTTGATGCCACAAACTGTTTTTTGCAGTTTTTATTTATTTTTTCTTTTGACAGAAATGCTCATTTTTAGGTAGACAAATTTAGTAACCCCTTTCTATATGCTTGCATCAACATTCCTAACTAAGTGAGACTCCTGTTGCTACTGAGAGTGCTCTTGTGGGTGTGTATGTAGATTTTCTAAATGTTGGAAATTCATATTTTTCTGACTTTGTAATATACATTTAAATGTTTTCTATTTGTTTTTAGGCTCTGGAACATTTTATTTAGTTATGGATTTTCTACTCTAACAGTTTGAAGGAATTGATACCATAGTTATGTGTCCTCAGTAACATTTTGTGAGATAAATTTTAGACATCTTTAAAATTTTATTCCATTGTTATTCATCTATTCAGCTTTTCTACACCCTTTTAAGGTATTGTTAGTAAATTATCTTGTCACAGAATAGTATGTTTTCTTGAGATGTAAGTTTTTATGGGCACAGAATTGTATATCCAATTTAAATAAAAATACAGTGTAGACTTTTAAAGGTTTATGCATTTTTGCTTAATGTTCTTTTTTTTTCTTAACATGTTTTACTTTTGCCTTTCTTATGTTAGACTAGCCAGGAGGTTATACATTTTACTTTTCAAAGAATAGGCTTCTGATTTTATATACCAATTCTATTATTTTCTGATTCACTAATTTTTTCTTCATAATTTTAATTAATTCATTTCCCTTGCTTTCCTTAGTGTTTTTTTAATGAAAAAACTCTCTATAATAACAATAAGTAATAATAGGAAAACCTAGGTAATGATATTTCTGGGGTCTGGGAAGAAGAGAGGAAAATATTAGTAAGTCAATAGATTACTCAGAGATTCATTTCTGAATATATAAGAAAATGATATGCTCATGAGACAGTAAGAAACCAGATTCCAGACTAAGCCCACTGCCTCCAGGTAGAGCCACCATTAAACCATTTCAGACAGAACTCAATGTCACCTCCTGGTTTTGTCTGTGGAGTAGTCTGTCACTTTTTAAGGTATATGGAAGGGTGTCTTTTATGCTTTCTCTTATTCCTGGCTGGTGAGAAAGGATATGGTGAAGGATATAAGAGGGATATAGAGATCAGCTTTCCTCTGGGAGAGGGCACATCTCCCATCACTCTGAGGAGGAGGTGTGACCAGGGTTCTCAGTGGAATCTCGTTCTCTCTTCAGGTGGAGGAAGTTGGTCTGTGACCCTGAAGAGGGCAAAAAACAGTTTCCAGCCAGGTTCTTTGTTTCCCTAACCACTTAGTACATGCCAGACACTGTGTTAAGTCACGTGTATGATTCATCTTATTTAAGTCTCATGGCAACTCTATGAAATAGTCACATTATTTCCATTTTTCATGGGGGTAGGGAACAATAGAGTGACTTGCTTAAAGTCACACCAGCCAGGATGTAAATCCAGGTATGTCAGACTGCAAAGCTTGTCTTTTTAACCACTCTGATACATCATGTTTTATCAGCGCTGACTTTAATCCTGACAGCACAGTCTTGTCATTTAAGGGGGAGTGTGCTGAGCCTGGGATCAATGATCAAAATGAACTTAAAGCACTAGGATTCATTACTTCTTAAAATTCTATATTTCTCATCTTTAAAGCAAGCAAAAATTGTGCATAGAAAACTATACTTGAGCTGAATGTTTGAGGAATTAGTATATTCCTGGGCATGTCAGTATTTTTCTTATTACTCAAAAAAAGAGGGGAGAGGGACAGGACAGGTGGGGGAGGATAGAGAGTTGCGGGAGGCATCTATTAGAAGAAAAAGTGGGAAATGATCACTGAGATGACATCCAGGCAATTTGATTTTATAGCATGTTTAGACATAGAAATGTTTATTTTTAAACCCTCACACAGTCATTTTTAAAATTAAAATATCTAAGTGTTATATCACTTTACCAGAGAATACAGATACATGAGCTTTATGCTTTGAAATAGTCTCCCTAATGGATTGTCTGACCAATTTTTTGTTGCTTCACGAGAGAGAAGAATGAAATAAATGAAGGCAAAGTTGCAACCTAATTGAATGCAATGTAACGTGAACAGAGCAAGAGCTATCAAGAATGAATCACAGCAAACTTTAGGTCAAGTGATTTCTCTCATCTCCAGCCTCTCCGGAATTTCAATCAAAACAGCAGGCGATACAGGCCTGGGGGATTCTAGTCCACTCTAACCTGAGGCTTTATATCAGCACTGGCATTTATATTCAAGACCTCTTCTTAATACTCATGACATTAACATGCTAGCCAACCATTCCTGTTGATTTATGATATTCATACATGATATATATATATATATATATATATATATATATATATATATTCAGATACCAAAAAGCAAATCCACTTATAAAAGACAAGACAAGCTCTGCTCACTCTCTTTCGGCTGAAACAGGATTTCCCTGATAAGGTTGCTGGTGATTGCCCAGGAAGAGAGGAAAGAGGAGAAAAGGCAAACAAGAAATGTTGTTGAGTATCTGACAATAAAGAAGGAAATCTATTTCTCTACTTACAATAGCAGTTGGGGTGGCAGCCAGCACACAATAGAGCACCAGAGGGGTGATGAAGCTTTCTTCCTCTGTCCCCGGGTAAGGCTTCATTAAGTCTCCATCCTGACAGAAGAATCCTTGGATATGCACCTGAAAAGTGTCAGTGCATTCGAAGTAGTAGGCAAGCAGCACTGTTCCAGCCATGATGACAAGCTGAAAATATAGCATGGCCACACAGACACATTAGCAGGGCTTTGGAGCAGCGCTTGCCCCTCAGAGCACAGTCCCTCCATCACCCGACAGCTCTACTGATATGGGTATTGGCGAGTGTGTGAGTCCCTGACTCAGCATGCTCTGGGCTCAGGGAGTGCGTGTTTGCTTGTCTGCCTTATAACATCTGTTATCTAAGCCTTCCAGCAAATAATGAACAGCTTCCATGTGAGAAGCAGACCGCAGCACAGCTCGCAGAGAGACCCAGCTTCTGCTGCCACCCTCTCGGAGGATACACGAGAACCAAGTCAATGTTTCCATTCAGGTCAGAGGTGTAAAGTCAAAGGTCAGTGGCATAAGAATTGGTAAGATGTGGATGTGAGGTCTGTTCATGAGAAATTTCATAAAATACTAGAGATAGACTTACCTTAATATAAAAAAGTTAGAGGCACATAAATCATGAACAAATGAATGGGTGAACAGGAAATCTAAAGCTTAGAAAAGTCAAGGGAAATTTTCAGAACCACATCCTAAGTTATTGGCAGGGATGGAGACAGTACGGATATCCTATCTCTCTCATGACTTTTATCTTTTTCCTAAAAAACTTTGCCTTTGTTCCAAAATGTTTTCTACCAGTAAATCTCTGCTGACGATCACATCTTATTATAGATATACATCCTCCATAAGGTTTAGACATAAAAAGGGATGAATTACCCCTTAACTTTGACTCAGAAATGTCCTAGATACTCAGCAAGGTTTAGGCATTGCCTTTAACAGGTATGAAGCATTGAGGGGATATGGAAAGGCCAACATTATTTTTCTCATTCACATTTGGAAGACACTGAAAGACCAAGATAAGATGGTGATAAAGGTAGATAGAAAATAGGTCTTTAGGGTTATGAAATTATGAAAAATTAAGCTGAAAGAGACCTTTCAGGTGAATACCTTGGTTTCATAGGTGAGAAAACCAAGGCCCAGCAAGGACAAATGACCACTGCTAAATCGTCCAACAAGTAAAAAAAACAAAAAAAATATGTGTTTAGACAGCATCAGCAATGCAGGAAAACTCAAATGAAGAAAGAATATTTTTAAATGTTGATTTGCTTAAAAATATCAATGTAATCATTATGGGAAAAATTCATAACTTGGGAGAATGTCTTTGTACATCTTTTATGGCTTAAAATTGGTTTTATTTGCAGGGGAAGAATATAAATCAAAGCAAATGTAAAATGTTAATGTTAAAATTTGAGGAATCTAGGCAAATGGTATTTGAGAATTCTTTGTACAAAAAACAAATTGGTTTTATTTGGAAGTACATATGGGAAATGAGGGGGAAGCCATAATCTTTTCAGGTTTTAAAAAGGCTATACATTTATCATTCCAGCCTTGGAATGACTAACTTAAGGTCATAATGAGTTAATGTTAAAGCCAGAACTAGAAACCCACTTTTCTGGTCCCCAGGGGAAAAGAACACCTATAGCATGGCATAAGAATTGTACCTCACACAAAAGAATGAAGAGTTATGGGGGGAGGGGAAGTAGGTTAACTCTAATGCAGAGAAGCACTGGCTGGCATTTTTAGCCATTTTTCTATTCGCTTCTTTAGCCACCATATTGAAGCATAGCTGCAAACTCTGCCCTCCTCTACCCTACTCTCTGGAACCAGGCACAGCCTCTATATCTGAAATATCACCTCTGCAGCTCCTCCTCACCACAGCCAAGAGCATAATTTCCTTTAAGGATCATTTGGATTAAAAATCCTCCCTCATCCTTCCATTTTCCCCATTTTAACGCCTTTCCTCTCTGGCTCTGAAGGCTTGGGTATCTCTGCTTGGAGTGTGTCTCAAGCATAAACCCCTAACCATCCTGTGGCATAAGTCTTCACCTTTTGGCCGTTTTCATCATCGCCTTTCTTTACCTCCAGGTAGGCCACAAATCATTTTGTCCTTTCACTATCCCTCATACGTGACTTGTTTCTGGCTCTGTGAGGATTATATTCCTCTATTATTTGGCATTTTCTGCTCTTCTTTCCAAGTGGACCTTCTGTCACAACTTCTAACCATCCAGTAAGCTTTGGGTACTCCCACGTGTGTCTCTGTGCCTGAAGTTTATTGGCACCATGTGTAAATCACTGAGGCTCATGCCAGCCATCTCTGCTGTTTCAAGCATTTAGTTGACTTTTTTTCTTTTGAGCAATAGAGAAGACACTTGGATAACTATGTTTCCTATAAGAATGAGAGAGAGTTGCTCCCAAGCCACCCCTGCTAATGAGTACTTTTGTCAGCAACTAGTTTAAAAAGTCAAGACATGCAGTTTCTATTTCTTTTCTGCTTTGCTCATCAACTGAGCTTCCCTAATCAGAAAGAATGTAGCCAGCTGATCTGAATGTTTTGGGGGCTGAGATAACACTAGGACTCCAACTGTTTGGGGGCTCTGCCTCTGGGGTTGTCTGTCTCCTGCACAGGGGTGACCTGGGGTTTCTGTGTATTTTATCCATGTGGCTGGCAACACATTTGTCCCTCTCTTGGCATCATCAGCCCTTAGGAGATAGGGAGAAAGGCAGAATCTATGCGGGCCTTTTAGACAAAACAGGAACAAAACTGCATCTGGCTTCCTTTACTGAGAAAGAGTATTATATTTTACTGAGTGCCTTTGCGCTACCACTCCCACTTAAAAAAGGGAAAGGTGAAACTGAAATAAGCAAAAGCAAAAACACATATATGGTGTATATATGTAAAAGGACTCAGCAGAAAAGAGGATAGAAACTTTTAGAACATAGAACTATCTTAACATCGAATGCATCAAAATCAACAATAATGACAACCAAAGAGCCAAGGTCATACACCCAAATTTCAAATCTTGAATAGCTCCCTGACCAAATAACCCTGGAAGCAGCATTCAAAGATAATTGAATGAATGAGTTAACGAATTAATTGCAGGGCATAAAGAAAGGAGGAACTTGGAGACTCAGGGTGGGAGGTAAGTGGGAACTTCAGCACCCTATGAGACAGAACTGATCCAACAGCCTGAGTCACCTCGCCTTGGCTCCTCCCTGAGTAGTCAGAAACCCCTCCCTGTCATTTTTTGAACAATACTCAAAACTCCCTGGAGAATCTCCAAGGATGGCAGTCAGAGATGCACAGAAGCAAAAATAGAACAATTCAGATCTTGATTTCTAGATTTCTTTTCTATTGAATATCCTCCTGTGACCACATATTCAAAAGAAGCTCATGCATTTACTGCGGGAACAGAAACACCATGTTGATCCTCCTTCTGCCACGTGGCACTGATAATACTGCACAATTAGCCATCAGCATCCTCCCTTCTTCCTCCATCTAGGCCACGATTCATCACCGTCTAGGTTTGTGTCACTGGTGCCAGCTGGCACACTTGCTATCTCTGTTGTCTTCTTCATCCCCATTTAGGAATGCATGGAGGGAGGCCATAATGTTGGTGTCACATGAGCAGATGGTGAGACCATGCTGGGACCCAAGTGCTGGTGGAAGGGTTGAAGATGTCAGTGTGGAAGGAACAATTATAGCCGGTGGGGGCAGGGGAGGAAGAAGATGTAAGGAGCTCATATGCCAGGCATTTTCCTCAGCTGTCACTTCCCAAGAATGACAATCCAACATATATGTACAATATCCTCAATTCTTATTAGAACACTAAAAAATAACTCAATTTTTTTTTTTTTACAGAAGACACTGGGAAAGGTTAAGAGATTGGTCCTGCCTGATTAAAGATCTCTTCCATTAAAAAACTGTAATAATAACAGTTAAGCACATCAAACAAATAAATCATTTTAAAAAAGTAATGCATCTATATTTCACTACCAGAGCGCTTAATAGAAGATAGTCTCTAATTCATTGCTACCCCCAAATTTTAAAACCCAAGCTGAGAAAAACTATGTGTATGAAGGAGTGCTTAAAGAATACATAGACCATCTATTCTTCCAGAAAACGCTTACTGTTATGAGTCAGATACCACTCTAAATATTTAATATACACTTCTTAGTTCTCACAAAAACCTGAACAGGTAGCTGCTACAATATTATTAGCCCTATTTTACAAACAAACAAACAAACAAACAAACAAACAAACAAAAAACTAAGGCACAAAAATTTAAGTCACACACGTAGTAAGCAACAGAGCTAGTTTCCAACCAGGCAGTCTGGCCCATACTCTTAACCTTTCATTGTTCTCACTCTCTCAAGTTTAACCTAGACTAAATAATAATGCCCGCTTCCCGTATTCTGTCCTGGACTTTTGTTTTTGTGCATTTCTCTTTGATGTGACATCATTGGCCTCCATTAAGAGTTGATATGAGGTACCATATGGAAAACAGCACCATCCTACTCACAGTTGAATCATTAATTATCATGCTATACCCTTTTTTCTTACCATGGATGATAACCCAAAAAATCCTTCAATAAAACTGGATTTTATTAGATACTTGTCTCACAGTGTGCAAGTTCTGTATACTGTAGAGACTAAGACACATAGGTGCAGATTTCAAATTCGCTAGTTATTACTGTACGACTTTGAACCAATTGTATAATCTGTCTGCGCCTTAGTTTCCTCACCTGTGAAATGGATAACTCATTTCTCACATAAGAAAGAAGTTCTCCTGGGAGTGGTATGAGAACTATATGCTTTAACTTTGAAACCACTCAGGTGCTTAATAACTGTTAGTTGTTATTGACTTGAGTATAATTTTTTCCTGAATAAGCAAATACTAAGCATCTTATTTCCACAAATACAGATTTTCAAGAGCCATGTAACTCTTCTGTTCTGCTATTTGCAAACAATATTCTTTCTCAAGATATGAAGAAATGAAAATAAATTATTAAGCAATTAACAAGTCTTCCCTTGTCAGTATATTCAATCCTTAATTGCCTGTTATTTTTTTTGTATTTTCTGAAAGACCTTTTATTTTATTGTCATAAGAACACTTAAGATCTACTCTCTTAACAAATATATGAGTACCATACATCATTGTTGATTATGTAGCAGATTTCTAGAACTTATTCATCTTGCTTAATTGAAACTTTACGCCCTTTGATTAGTAACTCTATATCTCCCTCAGACCTCCTTCTTTTAATTAACAGGCAATTATGCTGTGGTTAAGAATGGCATCCTCTTGTGAAATTGAAAAACTTACATTAGACTAGTGTATGTATGAGAATTCATCCCCTCTTGTTTAAGGAGAACCAAAGGTATAGCCATAGCCAAGGATGTGTAGATGTGATGAGATCCTTCAGTTATTCAACTGTTTATTGAATGCCTACTACATGCAGACATTGGGGGGTATTCAGTTGTTAACAAACTGAATAACAAATAAAAACCTGTTAACAAAATAGACATGATCTTTGGATTCACTAGGACTTTCTGTGAGAAAGATAGATATTATAAAAGCTAGCCCAAAGAAATGATAATGACTCTCATTGACTGACTACTTAGCTAATTATGTAACTTGAAATGCATTATCTTACATGATACTAATGCCACCCTGTGATATAACGAGTTAACCTCATTTAAAGAAGAGGAAACTTATCCAGGCTCATAGAATCGTGAATGGTGGAGCCAGGATATGAACCTCTGGTGCCGCTGAACCACTCTTTCATACTTTAAACCTGCAGTAAGTATAATAAGGTAATGTTTGTGAAATGCTTGGTATAATGCAGAGCACTTAGTAAATGCTCAGTCTATTCTCTTGCTCCTTTTTGATTTTTATTTGCTTGTCTTTTTAAATGCTTTTTAAACATGGCTTTGGGGTAAAAGTGGGAGTAGACTGAAGGCCCCTCGCTTACCTCTCTGCTTTCATAATACTTAAAACATTACTTTCTCCTGCCTTTGACCATTCTTTCCCCAACTCTTAACTATTCCTTTTCCTCTGTCATGTCTGTTAGCTTCCACTCTTATATTGATGCCATTGACCATCGTTTCACCATTCTTGGCCCCATATGCTCTCCTGACCACCAACCTGGTATTCTAGATACTCTACATGCCACAAGCCTAAAACAGGATTCAGCATTTCTCCTCCCTTCAACCTGTATTGTCTTGAGTTCCCTATCCTGGTAAGTCCAACCAACATCCTCTCAATCACCCAGGCTAAAAATCTCAACATTATCTTAGACTTTTCCTTCTTCTAGCTTTCTCACTCCTCCTCATGCCATCTTTGGTCAGCTGCCAAATCTTTATTACTGTAGTGTCCCTCGTAATTGTCTCATTTTCCTTATGCATGTTCTTATTCAAGCCTCCATATCCTCTCATTTACACTACTGAAATCCTGTCCTACTTGCTCTTGTTATCTTTGGGAGCTCAACGTCTTTATGCTATCACTTACCTTGATGCTAAAGAATTACCTCCTAAGGCGCAACTTTAACTATGTCTCTCCACTCTGCCAAAATCTTTAGTGATAGCCATTTTAGGTAAACCAAGCAATTTTCTCTGTATTCTACCTGTGTTTTTGGTAATGAAGAGAAGAAGCCTACCATATGCATATAGAGAAAGCCAGGTATTGCTCCTCATTTAGCAGAAACTACACAGGTCTTTCAGCCTAGACCCCTATACCTCCCTACATGGCCAGGCCTTGAAGAATAAATGGAAATACCACATCCTTATCTTTTTTTTTTTTTTTTGGATCTTTGTCCTCCAGTATCGATTATTTACTGGTAAATAATATGGAGAAATGTAGAGTGTATGATAATATTTTCAGGTAGATTTACAACTACACTAAGAAAGGGATAATTATGGGGTCTAAGTTAGGCTAAATTGAGCCACAAATTTTTCTTTTTGATGTTCTGCCATCAGGCATTCTTTTTTCATTCAATGACATGAGTGAATACATATAAAAGATGTTACGTGTATAGTGATACAAAAGTGGCAGACATAGCTAATATTAGAGAAAGCAGAATAAAAATACAAAATGATTTTGACATTTGAGAACTTACCTTAGGAATAAATGTTAAGTCCTACAAAGAGACTCTGCTATTCTATAACTTCAGAAGCTAGTAGAATGAAAGGCCTGGAACTATGTCCTGAGAAGCTGGCTGCCTCTGCCCTTCCATAGGGCTGCCTCAGGACTCAGAGGTGGGGAAGGTCTGAGCTCACTAGATGTTAAACATGTGAGAAAGTGAAAGTAATGATAGGATAAGTCAGGAGAAGTCTGTGAAAATAAAATTCTGGATGACTCTGATGTGCCTTTTATTTTGATTTTATTAAAATCATATTTTAGAGTTAAAGGCCTAACTTTTGGTCCTTATTCTGCCACTGACTGGCTTTGTAATCCTAGACACACTACTCTGGCTTCTCTGATCCTCTGACCCACAGTGGGTGGGGGTGGGGAGACCTAAATGTGAATGAGATAACGTAAATGAGAGGAGTTGGAGAAACTCTTTGCAGGTGGTAAAGCACCACATAATACATAAAGTGCCATATAATATACATATTATACAAATATGTATGACCATTGAGAAAATTTAAAAATTCCAGGCCAATATAAAGAATGAGTAGTCAAAAATAGGTTTAGGGGTTATAAATGCATATATTACTGGAATTTCCTTTAATTTATGAACATATTTAGGCCCACAGCCTAATGCTCCTTTATGACAAAGGATGGTGCCTTTATATCTATGGGATGTTAAACCAAATCAATCCTCATTCTTCATTGTATTGTAATAGGCAGAATTCTGAGCTGCCCCCCAATATTTCTGCCCCTGGTGTATATGTCTAGTATGATCCTCTTTCTTTGGGTTTGGACAAGATTTATAAATATAACATGATGTCACTCTCTTAATTATCTTACATTATATGGCAAAGACATAGGAATTGTGGTTATATAATTAAGGTCCCTAATCAGTTAACTCTGATTTAATAAAAATGAAGATTATCCTGGGTGGGCCTGACCTAATCAATTGAGACTTGTAACGAAGTCAAAAGATTCAAAGCAGCAGATGCACTTTCTGTTGGCCTTGAAGAAGCAAACTGACATATTGCGGAAAGGACCACACAACCAGAATTTGCAATCTCTAGTTGCTGAAGGTCTCAGTCCTAATTTCTACCAACAACCGGTGAGACTGGAAGATTCTGAGCCTCAGATGAGGTCACAGTACCAGCTGACATCTTAACTTTCAGCTAACAAGACAATGAGCAGAGGACCCAGCTAACTTACACCCAGACTCCTGGTCCACAGAATCTATGAGATAATAAGTTTGCATGGTTTTAAGTGGCCATACTTGTGGCAATTTGTTACATAGCATAGAAAACTAATGTAATCAGAGAAGCTCTCCAGTGACCACAATGAGCAGATCAGTTCCATAGAAGATGCTCCATTAGGGCAGAAGAATTGCTGCTTTTATGCTTTTGCTGACTATCCTTCATATGCAGAACCTGGAACAGGCTTTCCTCTGCTAAGACTAAAGTTCCTGAGCTTCTCAACGCCAAGATCCTCTCCTATTACTTCCCTCTCTGGTTCCCAAACTTGAAACACGCTGTGTACTTAGCAAGTTGCATTTATTTAGTTTGGAATAATTACTTTGATTTCGAACTGTAATTAAATAATTACTTTTAAATTAAGTATAAATGCAGGGGTTCTGACTGGCACAAAATGAACAGAGTAACCAAACTAACTTGTGATTCTTTTTTCAACTCCAAATCAACGAAATCAGACATTTTGGTTGTTTCTTACACATTTAACATGGGTAAATGTACATTTTAACTTCTATTCAAGCTTTCTGAAAGACAGAAAGTAGCTCTCGTAGTTGACATCATTTGAGATGTTCATCTAGACCCTAATTGCCTTTCTCTGAGAACTGTACATGTAAACTCACAGTTGTGCTTCTCCTGCAACACTGAGTCCCTGGCTGCAGCTGACTTGTCCATGGGCAGATAACTAACCCAACTTAGGCCATGAGCTTCTCTCTCAAGAATTTGAAGTGGGATTTACAGACCTTTGTGTGTCTTTGTTGACCACTTGAACTCAGGACATATAAATCCAGGAGCTACAAAGCTGTGTTCTGTGGCCATTTGAAACTTGAAAAGCTGTGAAAGCTAATGGACAGATATGCACAGGAAAGAATAAAGTGGACATGTAAAGTCAAGAGACCAGAAGGCCTGGAAAGAAAGAACAGTTCTGGTTCTAATGGTTTTTAAAATTTTTCATTTTAGTTTATGCTGAGGCCAGTCTATATTTCTTGGGTTTCACAGGATCCACTTTTATCTTATTAAAGAATTCATTTTTGGCTTCACAGAGTGCAAGTGGTTTTCTGTTCCAGGAATCCAAAGAGCCATAGCCAAAACAACCTACCTTGTCCTTAGAGAAGTTACTTCTCTAGGGCTCTGGAATGGGACCTCTGCTCTAAACCCAAAGTAATCTCCTGGGTTTGACTATCCCAGTGCCTGGCTTCTGTGTAGGAATGAACATCATTGGGCAAGCTACAAAAATCACAAGTGGGCTAGTGGGAGACAAGTCATTAGACACTAATACCAAAGGCATCACTTACCTCTAGCAGAGGAAAGGGAGAAGGGTGTGGATGTGGGAACAGAGCCTTTTCTATGCCATCCACTCCAGTCAAAAACATTAAAGAAAATCTTTGGAAATATGATTGCCTAAGTGACCAGAATAGTTAGCCCTACTCAATGGAATGAAGATATGTGTCATTTGTGACAGATGAGATATATGCAGCAGACATAATGAATAAGTAGGTCCGAGGGGGTTTGAGTGGGAACAAGGGAGGAAAATTTCATTAATTTGTAAGGATGAGGCCTTCTTAATTTTTAAAGAGCCAGTTGAAGAAACTGCACTTAAACCATAATTTCAAAAGGAAATGTAATTTTCTTGCCATCTTTAAAATTTCCTTCATTAATAATCGAAAGACTTTTTCAGTAAAAGAGATATGGATTTAATCAGCAGGCAGAGCCACAGCGTGTGCAAAACCTGACATTGCAAGTGAATGCACAGGCTGAGTGAATTGTTATCACTGTGGCCCTTGCTTTCCAAATGAACACTGAACTGGCTTTGGGAAGACTGGTTTGACTTTCTGCCTAAAGAATGGCTTTCTAATTGGTCTTTAATTCTTTTGAGACTTGTGCCTGGTCTGAAGAAAAAGAACTTTGTCGTCACTTTCTTTGGCCTGTCCGTGCTATAATAACACACACATTAAAATCCTAATGTATGATGTTTCAGGTGAAGGTAATTAAGAACTTCAACATTCTAATCCACTTAATCTTGCAAAAATATGACAGAATAGGATTTCAGCCCAACAAAAGAAATTTGCTTAGACACTATGGATCCTCCAGAGTAGAATTAAATTCAGAGGGGCTTCACAGTTTATTTTATCCTGTACTTTTCTGTATTTAGGGGTGGGGGTATGAGATGTGTTTTTCTTCATTAGGAATACTTTGGTATAGGACACTCTGTGTAAATATCATAAAGAAGAACCTAGAAGTGAATGGACGTTGGCTTAGCTGAACACTAAAGCTCCTGAAATTGCTCCAGAAGTCCTCCTTGGCCACCTTTGCAGTGTGCTGAAATGGCTCACTCCTGGGCTCCTATAGCAAACCTAACATAATCCCAGCCCTTATGGTATTGCATAGCCATCCCTGATTTTTCTGTGTCTCTCTCCACCAAGGTGTGAGGTCTCTTGTGAAGGAAGGGAAGGTATTCTTCATATTTGTAACCCCAGTTCAGCACCAGTAACTAACAGGTGTTTTAAAGATATCAGTTGCATGAACGAATGAGGTTTTATGGTTTGTTTTACACATTACAATTCTGCCATCTGTTCCAGAAACCTGAAAACTTTTGGGACATTTTAGTATATTGTATAAAATAAAGTTTTTAATATAAATTAGCATATTTTGAACAGTGATCTCCAGTATATAAGATCTTAAGTGCTTTGGAAAGACAGAGAAAAGGAGAGAAGGATATTTGCGGTTTTTTAAAAAAAGCTGTTATTATTTTGCTCTAAAGAATAAGGGATATGTTCATGGACCTACTGTTTCATGGTTTTAAAATGATATTAGAGACATAATCAGTTGCCATTAAATATTAAAATCAAACTCTTACTTTATAAATAAAAAATATTGAGACTTCCTGTTTTGTTATTTACAACATGAATTCTTTTCTCATCATGAGCTTTTAAATTTTGGGGGAAAAGGCACTAAAATGATTTTATTACTCTATTTGGGGGAAAAAAGCACTAAAATGATTTTATGACTCTATTTGGGAAAAAAGGCACTAAAATGATTTTATGACTCTAAATTAGAAAGAAAACATAAAACTAACATTAAATAGTCTGCATGCTGTATGAATAAATGTTAAAGGCTCAGACTGAAAAAGAAAAAAAAACTAAGGAAACAAGGTAGAGCTTCCTGTTTACTTTAAAATAATTTTAAACAGAAGTACTTAAGATACCATTTTAATTTTCCTACCAGAAAGGAACATGATTCTTCTTTCTCCATATGCATTGCCAAGTTTCTTGGGAATTAGGCAAATGAGAAGAAAAGGAAAAACACTCTTCTGAATCAACCAGTTTGTTTTCCTTTCTAATTAAAACAGGTAAATCTCAACATTGCGAGATTTAGATGTTCTCATTTTCCTTTAAAAATTACTGGGTGGGGATTTCCCTATTTCTCTTAAAATTACTAAGTCGCCTCTATACCAGCGTGTCTCCCAAACACTTTAGAAATGCTGTATAAATGAACACAGACCCAATCCTCACACAAACTCTTGGAGATTGTCAGATCACAGGTGCTCAGGCCATCACCTGCTATACTCTGGCCTCATCTAAATGAATCCGAAAGCAATTGGGTGAGCATCGAGGTTCATCTAGCTTGTCAGGTCTTTCCCACTGTGAGAGTAACATTTTGCATTGATGAAAATGTTTTATATCTGTCCTTTCAATATGGCAGCCACTCACTCACCATGTGTGACTATCAAACCTTTGAAACATGGCCATTGTAAGTGAAAAATGAATTATTGAAACCTTATTTTGTCTTATTTAAATTTAAATAGCCGCAACAGCTATATTGCATGGTGCATGGTTTTGCATTAGCAGGGCTGTGCCATGAACCAAGCATAAATTTAAGCTTTTTAAAAATGATAAAACACTCTAACACATAAAGGTATACATTGAAAAGCATGTCATCAGAATTTTATTCACTAGAGATTAGTCATTATTAACATATGGTATGTATTTATTCTTCCAGACTTTTTTTCTCCCCACATAAACATACACAGCCACGGGTAAATTTTAAATTATATAAAGTAGAATCACACTGTATATGCTATTCTGCCACTTGCATTTCTCTTAACATATTTTGACCACCTTTTTATGTTAGTAAATAGAGATCTTTACAGTTACATGACCCAATATATACCCTTTTTTGTTAAGCCAGTCTTATTTTTGTCATTTCTTGTCAATGAGTTTTGATTGACACAGGCGTATCATAGGACTAGGTTCACCTTTAGAGTTAGCATGTTGGGTGCATCAAGGGCTCTATCTCACTAGGATGAAAGATGAGAAGTAGGTGCAAACTCAAAAGGAAAGAGCTTTGCATTGCAGGCAGAGGAAGTTAACATTATATACTCAAAAGGAAACAACTGAAGGGTTTTGAGCAGGGAAGTGGCACCATGAAAACTGTCACTAAAGACCTGAAGATGGTGACCTTGGCAGTAATCTGTATTAGACTGGAGCAGAGACCCTTGGCAGAGAAATCAAGAGTTTGTTCAAAGGTTTATTTATAGGTCAGTTTCCAGGTACTCGGCATACCACTAATACTGCTGTGCCATAGCATTTCCAGAGCAAGCTCACAAAATCCTGTTTAGCTTTCTCACTCACAATAGAGTAGAATTAAAATATTGTGTAAGTTTAGTTTTCAACTACTATCATGAAGCTATAAAGTAATTCATTCATTAATCTTTTATCGATAAACCAGGCATTACAGAAATAGCAATGTACAAAATGAAGTCTCTGTCCACATGGGGAAGGCGGTAAAAGGAATAGATTTGGGGCTGGGGGAAATAATAAGTTTGATTTTGAACAAATTTTAATTTAAAAATGCTTATTAGACATCCAAGTGAAAGGAGGCAATCAGATATATGAATTAGAGATACATCTTGGGCATCATCAGAGTATGTGATCACCTAGTGAGTGAACATACAAAGAGAAAAGAGGAGTCCAACAGACGAGACAAATGAACAAAGGAGACCAAAGAAAGTGGTGACAAGAGAGTTGAAGAGAAATTAACAGTGAGCCAAGAACTAGAATCTCCAAAGAATGGGGGGGAGGGATGGTCCAGGACTTTGTATAACTGCAACAAAGAGGCAGACTAAATGGTACTGACTGATGACATGAGTTTCCAAGCTGAGTGATTTTTAAGGAGAGTACGACAATAGTCCAGAGGAGGCAATGAGGAGCAAGGACACCTACCTTGTCTCCAAGTTCAGTAGCACATGGAGTATAATAAAAATGGCCACTAGGAAAGCCATATAATCAAGAAAGCCAAAGTTAAAGTAAGAAGTGGAAGGAGCTGTTCAGACAAGGTTAAAGATAAGGAACTTTACTGATAACAGATTTGTGAGTTTTGAAGAGGGTGTGAAATGGAATTAAGTAGAGATGGAGTTGTGTGAGGATGAGAGATTATCTGAGGTCCTTGTTTTCTAACTGTGGTTAATATAGACAGGGACAAAGAGTATAGCAGAACTAGTCCCAGTGTTCTCTGGGGCAGATTAGTGGGGCCATTTTGAGAAATAAGAAAGAGACAGAGAGAGCTCTTCTGTGCCTGTGAATTAAAAAATAAAAGCTTTTAGATGCTAATGTAGAAATGTGACCAATTAAAAATGTTTTTATCATGAAATACGTTTCCTAAGTTGTGGCAGTTTTAGCAGTAGGCAGGCATCCAGGCAGCATGGATTCAACCCTTATCACAATAAATATGTGTTGAATATCTACTATCATACTACGTATGGGAAATGATGTAGAGAAAGGAAAGCAGTCATCTCTAGGAAACGTACATCCTCAAATGCAGCTGTGCCTGTTGTCTTGCAGGTGACAAGAGAAGACCTGGCAGTTTTAAAAACCTTTTCTTGCTCTTTGGGAATCCAGAAGATGTGTCTCCTCCTTTGTTTCCAGGGCAGAAAAGGCCAGTTGTCCACTTCCCCAAGTAGTCCTATCATGGATATTTGTGGCTCAGAAATCCCTGTACCGTTTATAACAAGCACCTAATAAACTATCAGAAAATAACACAAATATAGAACCAACATCTTCATTGTTCAAAATGTAGAGGACTTAACCCATCTTATATACTTAACCAGACTTCTCTTTCTCCATATATTTTTAAAGAAATGAGGAAATGTGAGGGAAAATAGTAGCCTGAAGTCAATAGAACTAGAATGACGAAAAGATGCCAAATGTGCCATGCTCCTCCATCCATAATTATGATAGACAGAATGAGTTTCTTGAGATTGTTTCCTTGTCTTCAAAGCACTTTCCATGTGCTGCTCCATACAATCATCACCAACTGATTAGAATTAGGCCATCCCCATTGACCTAAGGAGCGCCACCTTTCCAGATATATAAAGTGGTTCTTGAAATAGGATAGAATGCCACAGGGTTTCAGTACACATAGAAAAATTTCCGTGCTACTTCAAAGTACTCCTCATTCCTGAGAGAAGAATACTTTAGATCCAAAGTGTCCTCTCCAGAGGAGAGGCACACAAGAGGCAATCTAGCAAGGGTTATTGCCAGATATTTGTTTATCACTGGTTTATCTTAATTTTGGAGGAAGCCAGTAGCTTCAGGAAAGATGGTTACCTCTTGCCCCAGGAAAGGCCCCAATTCTGTCAGCTGATAGTATTGCTGTATCATGGAGTTTGGCATGGAAATTGATTTAATTGTGGTAATTCTACTGAATTCAGAGCATTGGATGGAGCAAAGATTTTTTTTTCCCCCTCTAATCTTAGGTCAAGTTGTCCCCAAATGTATTTCATTAGGAAAATATTATACTTGCTTAACAATCCTAAAACCATTTCTCATTTTCAGTCTTGGCCTGGGGGAGGCTTTTGTCACCTTGTCTTTGAAAGAAATGTCCAGCTGTGTGGTTAACCACATAAGCTCAGAGCTTGGAGTCATTTGAAAAGTCTCATTTAAAGAAGCAGAGACTGAACAGATACAGCATTTTTGTTCTATTCTCTCTAAATTGAACTAAGATAAGAACAGGCATTAAGCTGCTTAGAGATTTGAATTAGGAAAACAATTATTCTAATACATATGATAGGGGAAAGGCTCACAGAGCTCATACATATTCTGATTCTTATGAAAAACTGTCACTCTCTGGATATACATGCTTGGCTGGAGGTTTTAAAGTAATCTAAGTCTCCTTTTCTCACTTTTATTCTCTAGGATTGATTTTTGTTCCTTTTGAAAAGGACTGTTCCATTTAACGATTGTTCCATTTAAAAACTTTCTGAACATGGAACAATGCATAATCTGTATCATTTAGCACTCTAAATACTCTGCCATTATGCTAGGGTCCTTATGACTGAGCATGCCTTGTCAATGGAAATTTACTCAATGAAATGTGAAATTGCTTTTGAAGACACATTTAGAGCATTTGATTTAAACCAGGCAGATTGAGCTGAAAAGGCTCAGGAAGTTAGTAATTGTTTATCATAGGGTACCTTTTCATTCTCCACTGCTACCTCTGCCTTTTGACTTTTCACAATGGTCTTAGAGGGTAAAGCATCCAGTGTGTAAAAGATGATTTTAATGGTGTCTTCACATTTTCATGACATCTTTTTGATGTCAGAACTGTTATAACTAGAGTGTGCAGGGTGCTGATCTAAGTCTCATCAACTGTCTCCTTATACCCTGCATTATTGCCATCTCATAGTCTCCCAAAGCAGGCTCTGTTAACTGTTAGTAGTGCTGTGTGAGCTGAACCAGGCTTAACCCAACCCATTCCTAGGCACAGGCTCCTTTATTTTCAATGAAGGAGGATAGAAACTCTATTCCCTGGGAATCAGAAAAAATATTTTTAGCTTTACATGTTTAAGAGGAGGTTATATTCATTTAATATGTTTAAAGACTGAGAGATGTAGAAGATAGACTAGCAGTAATCATGCAACTTCAATCTTTAAAAATATTCCAATAAGCACCATGAGTCTGAAAGACATTCTTCCACCTGTAAGCCTGTAAAAAAAAAAATCAGTACACTAGACTAAGAAGTCTCTAGGGATTGAGAACACAGCACAGCTATTATGTTCTCAGAGCCTGCTATGTGGTAGGTGCACTTTGAGTGCTTGTTCAGCAAGTGGATGAAAGTCAGAGTAGAACTACAAGATCCAGACCCTAGGTAGATGGGTACCAATACACAGACCACTACACCTTCAGCCCATGTTCTCTCAAATGCCTCAAGACAACCATGAACAACAAGAAATGTCCTGCAAATTGCCATGTAGTAAATCTAAAAACCCCATCAGAAACTGAAAACACTTTTTCTCAGAAATGTCTCTTTAGATTCCCTTCCCTTCTTTGTAATGGCTGTAAAACCCTCTTTGATGTTACAGGTGAAGGATGGGTTTGGTTGATGTAAGTGCCCAATTAGGTCATTTAGAAACCTGAGACAGGAGGAGAGCGAGTTGGAGTTGCCTTTATGTTGCTTATTCTCTGCTTTTCTCTTTTTTTGTTGGAGAATCTCTAAAGACCAGATTTCTGAATTTTGTTGTCTAATAGGTTTGGCTCCGGATAACATATTATTGGACTCTCCCTCCTTCTAAAAGCTGCTACCCATGGTTTCAGAAAAGAGCCGTGAAGCATCCTGGAGAGTGCTTGTCACTGCAGCAAAAGCTTCATTGGATGTGACTACAAACAGAGGCATAAAAAGCATGTGTGTTTTTGTTTGCTCTTGCACCTCTGCCTGTGCCAGGACAGCATACCTGGGTTCACTGGCTAGAGGGAGCTGTAAGATACATGGATAAGGGACAAGTCACCTCAGGTGACAGCCAACTAACCCACAGAAGTGTGAGCCCCAGACAATAGCTGGTCAACTCTTAGACCTGTGTGTGAGCCCAGCCAAGACTAGAACTGCCCAGTGAGGTCTAAACAGCCAATCTACAGACTCATAAGCTAAATAAATGCTCACTGTTACATACTGCTGAGTTTTGGAGTGGTTTTCTGTGCATCCTTATTGTGTCCAAAGACACCAGACACAGCTACTTTCTGCTGCTAAGTGATAGTATAGTTCAGTGATTAAGGCACTTGACTGAAAGCTGAGAGTTCAGGTTCACATCCTACCTCTGCAACTCATTGACCTAGAAAGAGTCTCTTAAACTCTCTAAATCTCAGTTTCTTCATCTATAAAATGGAGAAAATAATACCTACCAATAGAAGGTTGATGCAAAGGGTAAATGAACTAATTACATGTGAAGAGCATGGAATAGTCACTGGATATTAATAAGCACTATAATGCACTGCTATCACCTGCTGTTACATTGATTTGGATTGGTGAAAAAAGAGCTGACTAGTTTCATTCTGCCCATCCCACAGCCTGACCATCTTAATTAGGAATGTTAGTGGGGTGGGTTTTCAAGAGGATTTTATTTTATTTTTAAACTACACAAGATGCTGCTGATCTCTTTGGGTAGACAAGAGGTTTTTTAAAGTTGGCCTGTTTTTTCTCCCTTCTTCTGACTTAGTCTGTACCATATCTGTGACTATTTATTGAAATTTCTGTCATTTTTATGTAATTTCCCCTGAATTTCAGTGTTTATGTAATTTTCCTTATTTTTATTATATATATTTTTTAATTTTTGGAAGGGCTATGAAAAGGGCAAATAGAAGGCTTGTGGTCAAGTAGCTATTTGACCCAGAGGGACAACAGTATAGTTTCAAACAATCTAATCCAACCTTGTTTATTTCATCTTCCTTATTTGAAATGTTCATTTATTTGGAATAACTTGGTAGATTAATATTCTTTGTCCCTTTCCTTATATTTGAGCCTATGTCAACATGTATCAATTGAAAATTAATTAGGGAATTTCCTTGGCTTATGTACTTTATCATTTCTCTGAATTATGGGATTACAGACTCTAGTAATTGGAAGGCACATCACAGATTATCCAGTCTCTCATTTCACAGATGAAGAAACTGAGCCTCAGACAAGCTAAGTGACTTCTTGTTTGAGGTTCCAGAACAAATTAGCAAAAGATCTTGTATAAGAACACAGTATTCTTCTAAGTCCAGTGGGTTCTTATTTTTTATTGTTCATAGCTTATACGTTAAAATAATGTGTATATATAGTATAAGTAAGTTAGACACACAATATTAAAATAAATATCTGGACACATCACCCCATTTTAAAGTATGACATCATCAATGCCATATAGGTTTATGTAGCTTTAACCTCAACCTACTGTCTCCTGCTGCATCCCCAACCTAATGCATCACCAGAGGTCACCATTTTCCTGAACTTTACATTTTTTATTTCCTTGTACATTTGTATGTTTCCATATCCATATACTTAATAAAAATTTTATCATGCAACAGGTTTTTTTTCACTTAACATTGCACTCTATATTCACTTACATTTTTGCATGTAATAGGTTCATTCATTTTCACTGTTCAAATAGAGTGTTGTTGGGATTTTTTTTTTTTTTTTTTTTGCTATTAGGCAAAATGTTATGAGCAATCTTGATCATGTCTACTGAGATATATATAAAGTTTGTAATGTTTCTCTAGGGTAAAGGCTTAGGAGTGGAGTTTCTGAATAATAGGATAATACACATTTTCAACTTTGTAAAATAATGCCAGATTGTTTTTCAAAGGGGTTTTCCATTCCATGTTCATCAGCATGTCTGACAATTCTCACTCTTCACAAGATTAGTAATGCTTGGTATAGTCAGCCCTTCAGTCCAGTAAATATGCTACTCATAGGTAGGTATACGGTAGTCTTAACTTACAGTTTTCTAATAAACAATAAAGTTGAGCATCCTTTCATATATTTATCTTTGTGTTTCCTCTTCTTTGAAATGCATATATGTTCCCTTTTTGCATTTTTCTATTTTTTTTGGTATTGTCTTTTTTAAAATTGACTTGAAGTAGATTTTAATAATTTTTAGACATCAATCTTTTATCAGCTACAAAGATGCCAAATACATTTTCTCAGGTATTAATCTATTTTTTAAATTTCTCTATGGTATTTTTGATTAAACTCAATTTCTTGGTTTAAATATTTTCTTTAGTATTTCTTTAAAATTTGAAAGTATATTTTATTGTGTGTAAACACAGAAAAGAGATTATCTCCAAATTGTAGGGATCTGATATGTATAAATAATCTACTATCCTAGTTAGTCATATATCTAAAATAATCTAAAACCAGTACCATATGGTAGTCTAAAAAATCAGCCAACAGACCAAACAAACAAAACAGAAAGCATAAAAACAGAGATCAAACTGATGGTTGTCAGAGGAGAGGGAGGTGGGGGGGATGGATGAACAAAGTGAAGGGGAATGTAGACAATAATATTGTGACAAGTGTGCAAGCTGAAAGATGATTACTAGATTTAGTGCGGTGATCACATTGTAAGCTATTTAGACTACATGCAGAAATCTGGCAAAAGGTGACTTGAGAATTTGGTAGACAGGATAGAAATGTAGACTGGTTGATAGGTATACTGAATAATGGTAATATGTTAATAGAGAATTCTAGGTGTGTTAATTTCTCAGTCTTATACCAATGAGTTAGAAGTCAGCCTTATCAAATCTGCAAATGATGTGAACTTTGAAGGACGGACAGCATATGTACTGAAAGACAAAATCAGAATCCAGAAAGTTCTTGATAGTCTAGGATGAAAGACTGAATTTAACATAAAGAAATTTCATAGAGCTCATAAACAGAAGCACCAACACTTGGGCCTAAAATAATCTGTTGGTCAAATATTGAGCGATGATAATGAGAGGGGCATAAATGTAATGTAACAGAACAGCAATATTTAAATAAACAGGCCTTAGGGGAAAGCCTGTTCACTCTCAGCTGATAATTAATGTTAACTAATGTGTCTTTCTTGGAAATGTTGCTCTCAAATATTTTTCTTCTTTCTCCTATCTTCACTGCCTCTGAACACAGCTTAAACATTTAAAAGAGACAAAGTAACGTAAGCCACAAACACAAAGTAAAACCCTCCCTTGAGTTTATTACTGCTTTTAGCCCAATCTTTACTTTTTTACACTACAGAGCTATTCAGGGGTTACCTTCATTTGCCCTCTCCACTTTTCACAAATTGGTTGGTCTCATTTAAGTCATCAATGACCTCCTAATTGAAAAACTCATTAAACACTTTTTAGTTTTAGGCTTACTTGAAGCTCCTGTAGCATTTGACACTCCTAGCCACTTTTTAATTCTTGAATTTCTCTCTTTCCTTGGTTTCCTTTCTTTTGTGGTTATTTTATAGTCTCAGATATTATTATCTATAATAATAATATTATATTATCTATTTTATCTCTTTTGTCAACTCCCTTTACATGCACATCTCATTCTATCACCAACTTTGTACTTTCTTCTCACTGTTTGTGCTAGGGGATGTCATATACTCCCAGGGATTCAAATGTTTCTTATTGTTGAAATTGTTATTTCTTAAACAAACCCCTTTCTTGAACTCTAGACTTTACTTTCTACTGAACCTCTCCAATAGCTTCAAGTATTACGTATATTTTGATTATTCACAGATATATAATCCTAGCCCAGACCTCTCTTTCTATTGAAATACAGGCCCTTATTTCTAAATTCATACTCAACGTCTTCTTTTAAATGTTTCTTAGGCTTCTTATACTCTAGGTTTTCATTCTGAATCATAACCTCTACCTCCTACAACCTCTTTTTACAGTACTTCCTTTTCAGAACATCTCCCTATCCCCATAGTTATTCAAGCCAGAAAATTAAGAGTTGTTCCCGATTCTTCCTACTTTCTTTTTTCCACTTCATGTTCAGGAAGACTCTAAGTCTGATCTATTCTACTTCCTTAATATTGCATTGCCACTAAAGCAGTTTTCTAAAATACAAATCTGTTGATTTCTTTTTTCTAGAGGACAAAAATTCTGACTCCTTAGCATGCCACCCTAGATCCAGATGAGCTGAGTCCTCCCCTAGCTTTCCAATCTCATCTCATAGCTCTTCTCTGCAAACATCCAATGGACTATTTGTTTCTACTAAAAGTAAGTTTACCTTCCTAATTTTTGCTTTTTTTTTAAATACCTTTGTGCCTATTCATGTTTTGAGGCAGATATAAACTAAAAACAAACAAACAAACAAACAAACAAAAAACATTAAAGAGGGCAATAAGGAATCCAACATCAAATCAAAGGAGCAATAATGGAAGAAATAGGAAATATTTGTGTGAAGCACCAAGAATTGAAAAGAGGATTAACAGAACCTACTATGAGAGTAAGAAATTGAGAGCAAGCCACTCTTTCATAATAAAACAACTCTGGCAGATTAAACATGATGACAGATTCTTTGTTGCTTCTCTTATTGAGAGATAGAGTCTAATTTTTTGCCCTCGAAGGCAGTCTGCTTGACCAAAAGCATGGGATGAAAGGGACATGGCAAAACTTCTAAAACAAGGTCCTATAAAACCCTATAGTTCCACGTTGGTCCCTCTGAATGTTTCTTTGAGGATGTTCCATTCCAGACACAGTCATGATCCTGTGAGAAGCCCAAGGCACATAAAGAGGCCATATGTAGGTGCTGCTAGATAGTGCAGTGAAAGTCATGGATGATATCCAGTTCCAGCTGCCACCAATTAGTGATCCATTTTTGGACACCCAACCCAAATGAGCCTTTAGTTAACTGGAGACTCTGTCAACTTCTAACTGCAACCACATAAGAAACTTAAGCAAGAACCAGCCAGCCAGATTCTTTTTGAATTCCCGAGCCACAAATTTGAGCACAAAATAAAATTTTTAACCATTAAATTTGGAGTTTCAAATCATTTTGTTTGTTCCACATCAATAGACACCTAAAACAATAACTACAAGTGTTGATTGACTGAAGAGTGATTTGGTAACAATAAACCACTGTGGCAAAACCAGAGATGAGTCACTCAGGTTTCTCCCTTCAAGAAAGGACTTGCTGCCCAGCTGCAAGGAAGGTGGTTGGTTAGCTAGAAGCCTCCAGCTGTCAGCTCCTTTAGGGGCTACCTCTTGTTCTGAGCTGTGGTCTTGCTCTTTTCAGAGCAGGCCCCAGACAATGGTCAGGCAAGGCACTGTTAGCCAAGGCCATGTTCTTCTTGGGAATGCCCTCCAGTCAATGGCTAAATAAGACATGGTATAAGACAAATAAGACATGGTATAAAGGTCTAGCCAGTTTTGTTCAACTGGTGCCTCCTTAATAAGCAACACTTGCTCTAGAACTCCCCACTGAATTAGCAGAGACATCCTCTGGTCTGTATCATGGGCTGATTCCTGTAACCACCTACCTCTTTTTATAGGTATTACATTTGCACTCTTATTCCATCTTAGTATCTGATTACTAGAGAATATAACATATACAACCATCTTGCACTATCTTTAAAAAAATTATAATACGAAAGAGCAACTTTTAAGACTTAGTGGCAGAACAAGCCTAGTAACGCTATGGCTATTGGTTCTTGATTTTAGATCATTGCTTGTTTTATTATTATTTAAGTAAAACATGGCAATAGCCTTGGTTATTGGCTACCTAGAAAGGAAAATTAAGACTGCAAATAAAAGGAGAGGAGCAGGTTACATAGAAAACATCAGGAGTCTTGATTTTGCATTTGCTTGAAGAGAACTCAGTGGAATGATAAGTGTCTCACAAAGATCCAATTGGCCTTCTGAGGAATTTGCTGATTAAAATACCTCAGTCAAGTTCACTAATTTCCCAACCTTGTCAGAAATCTTCTTCTGCTTGCTTAAGAATATGTGGGCTGAGCAGGGAGTCTAACAGTTTCCAGGCATTTATGAAGGAGCCCTGGGATTGGATGTTCTTGGGAACATTCAAATTACATTATTACAGAAACAAAATTTGTCTCTTGTTTGCTTTACTGAGTTCACAGATGATCATTTTTAAAGTGCATTGTGGTCACCATGGAGGTGGGGGGTGGGAGAGAGAGTGAGAAATAATTAGTACATTATTTGAAAATAGGAATTTTATATCCCACTGGCATTTTTGTCCTAAGTCTTTGTCCCCTTGGACAAAACATTTATAGCAATATGTGCCTTTTGTTCTGACAGCTGACATTCTTTCTGAGGAAGAAAAGAATGTCAGGAGAAGGACATAATCTTTCCAAATGTTTTAAGAATTAAGAGGAATTAGATTTGTTATAGCAAAGATGTTATAGCAGTCAAAGTGTAGAAATTAGCCCAGTATTTGAAAGCTGAACAAAAAATAAATTCTGCATGCTTTTTGTCAGAACTGTTCAAAGGTACAATATGTTACTTTGATAGGTGGTATGTTCTTTATTGCTAAGGGACACCAAGCAATTACTTGATGGAGATGACATTAGAAAGGATTTGAGTAAATCTGGAGCATTAGGTTTTAAAATCTCTTTATGATAGAAATTCTATAAATACAGAAGAAACAGGAAGACAAATATGAAGGCATTCTGAGGGACTTTTCCCATTAAATATAAATATAATCTAACAGAAATTACATTACCATAATCAAATGTTAGTTCTGGTTCTCATTTTGTCAGGTATAAAGCTCTGGCCAATACCTTTAAAATTGTTTTTCTAATAAGGCCATCCAAGCATGAAATAACTTCTAGCTGCTTTAGTAAAGACTAATAGAGAAAATTACACCAATGAGAGGCTAATAATGCACAATAAGATGACCCTAGAAGCACATGTCCTTTTCAGACAAGGTTGGTGAATACGGTACATGCTGCAAACAAGGGGTTTATGTTCTCATTTTCTAAAGAAATGTTTTGGGAAATTTATCAGCAGGGGGCATTGGTGTTCTATCAGCAGGAAAACTTGACTTGGAGAAAAAGTGCTCTAGGTAATTCTGAGCACTATAAAATAATCAACAAATCAAAGCAGATAGGAAACTATTTTTCTTAAAAAAATCTGCACAGACATATCATGGGTTCTAAATGAAACTTAAGGAAATAAAAGTACAGCATGTACATATTTGTTTTTTTCCAAAAAAAAATAAAATAAAATAAAAGATACTTAAGGCCTTAAAAAAATTTTTTTTGAGAGAGAAAAAAATATCACAGCAGCTGCAGATTCAGCATTTCCAAATCCTGGAATTGAGAAGACAGCTGAATTTGCATCATGGTGAACTAGCAGCACTAATGCTTGCAGCTCCCATTTAGCTGTAATGAGAGTGACATTCAACAATTCTCTCTGTGTTAGAAACTAGAAACTTCTCTAATACAACAAATATGGGTCTGTTTTTCTCTCTTCCCTTCTCCTGGTATAATTAAAGGCACACAATCATTAAAGGAACTGCGGGGGAAAGGGAAATTATGTAGATAGGAGATAAAGAGCTGCATTTCTTCACACTAAAACACGCAAAGCAAAGCCCCTTGTTTGCCATGGATAGAAAGGTAATTAAATACCAATAAAAATAAACCTAAAATTTTCCACACCTGCCATGATATGAATGCTAGTGGCAGATATAACTACTTATGAATGATTACACTTTATAGACGAATTTGATATCCCAGCTTTCTCACCCTCTGTCCTCAAAAATACTTTTAGCTTTACACCTTAGAAGTTAGGATTCTAGGACTTAAGGAACAACACAAAGAAAGAATATATCAAAATACTCATATATACACATACTTACAGATTTCTCTGATTTGATTGTATCTGAAGCATGAGAATGCTACCTAAATTCCACCTATTCTTAAAAGCTCATCCAGATTTTTAACTTAGTTCATTTAACACACATTAATGAAGCCCCTTCTGAGTAAATGGCAGATTTGAACTAGGAGTACGTACTCTTCTATAAAATTTGCCTTGACCTCTGGGGCCATACTCTGTACTCCTGGACCATGAGTTTCTAGTTAGGTTATATTTCTTCTCAACTTAATAAACCCTTACAGTATTTCTCCCTATACTGCCACAGGAAGGAAAATAGCACTGCTTTATTTACATCAAATGAATCAATAGTAAGCAAAGTACCCTTGACATTTCTATAAAATATGGGTTTCATTATTGCAGTGATATAAATTAATCTTAACCCCCTCAGAGGCAAGAAATTCCCTGAGTAATAAACTCAAGAGATTTTGACTTTCATAGTGATATTTTCAAACCAACTGAATAAATCTGGGGGAAAAAGTCATCAGAATGGTTTTGCATTTGCAAATAATTTATAGACTAAAACAACTAAAAACATAATCAAATGAGATACATATAAAAAATAATGTGGCATCTTCCACAATGTCTTTTCAAAACTACCTGCGAAAATTAAACTTTGCAATCGGAGAAATTTTGTTAAATTCCTCTTTCATATAAATATACATGGCTTAACTTGTCTGGGGGCAGAAAAACAAAACAAAACCAAAGAACTTTATAGTCAGGAGACTTCAGGCTGAAGATGGCTCCTAGGCAAACCACTGCGCTGGGAGGATTCAACAACTATTCTTTATCAAGGCACCATTTTCTGTTTCTGTAGTCCTCCTCTCCTCCTAAAGGCCATAACAGTGAAAGGATAGTAGGAGTTGTGGAGAGAGATGTAGTGAGTGCTTTCCTAAAGACAAACTTCTGGCCTTGGAGCTGGACACTTCAATTCCCTGCTCTGCTACAAACCAGCTGTGTGACGCTGGGCAAGTCACTCAAACCTCACCTAGCCTCAGCAAAATGGGGGAAATAATTCCTAATACCATAGGGGAAAAATATCAGTGCATGAGGACTAATAGCCTCCAGTCAAAGAAAATTCTGGTCACGGACAGTTCTCTTCCTCATCTCTCCTTTTAATTACATAGATCCAGAATGAAATATCAAAAGGCAGAATGTATTGTGGCAATTACACTGAAAATTCAGAATAGAGAGTGTCTAATTAAAAGAACAAAAACAATCCAAATCCTTAAGAAACACACCTAAAAAAGAGTGGTGTTTGTGTTTTGTTTAGTTTTGTTTTTGAATTCCCAGACTTTGTGTTTGGTGGTGTTGACTTTTAAGGGAGCCAGTAAATAGCACTCATTCAGCTCACCAAGTGTTTTGAATCAACTGAGAGAGAGGGAGAGAGAGAGGAGATGTAAGAGAGACGAAGATGATCCCTCGATAGCTGGGTTAGAGGACGTGGCTTAGCTGGATCTCTTAATATCAAACCGCAGACAGTGGTTCCTACTCGACCATAGACACTGCTAGAAAACCACAGCCCTCCTCCACACTGAAGGAAGAGACTAGAACACGTTTCCTGTGGTATCTGCCATCCACAGGTAAGGAAGGAGGAAGAAGCTGAGCTATGCATGCCCAATTCTTTTGTAAACTCGCCCATGATGAAATTTATTTCACCTCAGGGGAGGAGCAGCTGAAGGGGAGGAGAGAAGCCGGAGTTGATACCCTCATCGATATCTCTCCACGGGAAATGCTTCTGAGAGCATAAATCAACTCAATTCATTCCTGTTTGGCAGAATGAATTGGATTTTACAATAATGAAATTTATCATAAGTAACTGAACTCTGCATCCATAGCCTTAATGTTTCAACAGACCACATTTCATCACCCTGATAAATACAGTCTGGTTTTATCCTGAAACGGGTTGAAAGGAGACATGGTCTGTCTGAATTTTCCTTTCCTTTATTAAAGCTTTTACTGCATTTAATTTCCAGAGATAGCTGGATCATTTCCAGGGGAGGGAGGGGAGAAGTATGTATGCATCTACAATGATCTCTGACAGTATGACATGGAGCATTGATTTTTACACCAGTAACCAAAATTACAGTAATTAGAGGAAATATCCACATCTTTATAAACAGAGTGTTAACCGATTCAAAGAAACGTAATGAGAACCTACAAGAGGAAGTGTACTTTTGCTACTGAGAATTAAACATTAATTAAAGTCAGAAGGCAATAGTTAAATTGCCTCTCCACTCCAGTCACTTGGCAAGGCACAGAAATTGGAGAGGCTTTAGAATCTGCTGACTTTGCTGGCTGTGACCCCTCAAATGGGTTCTTTACATTTATGGTCAGTTTTGATGTTGAATTTTAGTTCCTGATAAAGAGTTTTCTAAGATCTTGTTGCAGAAGTTAGGAGATGAAAGTTTTTAAATGACTAGGATTTTAGATTCCAGCATTTTATTTTGAAAAGTATTTTTGTTCTAAAGATAAATAAAGGAAATCCATATATGAACTACAGTATGATCCCAACTATGAAATAAAATATGCACAGAAAATATTGGAAGGACATACATCAAACTATTAGCAGTAGATTTCTTTGAATGATTGAACAATGAACGATTTTCTTATCTTTTCTGCATTTTATATTCATTGCTTTGATAAATGAAATAAATAAACTAAGTTTTAATTTCTCAAGGAGGAGCTAATCAGTGTCCCTTCCCCTGCCTCCCAACTGGCTGTAAGGTACTTAGGAAAACTAGCTTTTGTTTCTGTTTTTAAGATTTTAGGATTTGGAAATTTGATGAACTGCAAAAACAAAAACAAAAACAAAAAAACAGAGATAACATTTGAACTCTAAACTACATCATTTTTTTGACTGAATAACTGTATATGCATTCTATTTCATTTCAATATAAAATTAAAAATTAAGAATTAATGTGTGATTGTAGCTTTGATCCAGTATCAAACCCTCTGATCCCATAATAAACAAGACAAATTTCTAGAAGCATTTTTTCATTCTGAGCTAAGTAAGAACTAGCTGATTTGGACAGTGGAGGTCATGGAAATGGCCAATCGGTCATGTGAACTCCTTGGGGGCTGGGGCTTAAAACATTTTATATTGATTTGTAGGTAGATAATATAGTGACTTGGGGGAAGAGATCTTTTCTCATTTGATTCCTTCAGCTCAAGTATTTTGTCTTTCTTCTCTGTGAATCTCCATTAACTTCCTACCATTCCTCCCCAGCCAACTCGCTCACTCCCAAATTTAGCTGCAACCCTGCCCATTCACCTTCCACCTCTACTCTGAATTGACCATTTTACTTTTTTAAAGTATGACTTCCTCAGTTCCTGTCTAGCATAATCTCATCTCTCCCAATATGTCACATCCCAATAGTCCCACTGGAATTTACTATCAATTTCAACCTCTGTCCAGTTTCTCTTCATTTGTGTTTAAATTTGTTAGTTAAATATGCTTTATTTACCCTTTTTACCTCTTTATACTCTATCAATTTAATGTCCTGATATCTGTTTTATGTGCTTATTCTTTCTTTGACAGTGTTTTTTTTTTATAACTTTTTTTTTTTACCCATTGCACTTTTATGTGTGATATTCTGTCACCAAACTTCTGAGGCATCTATTACATCCACTTACAGATCCAAATAAAGGATGTGAATCTAACTCCTCGCTTTCAGCATCCAGCATTTGTACTACTCTGCCCCTACTGCATGTGACTGGCATGGGTTAGCATTTGCACCAGTTTCAGCCAGCTGGGCTTATGTTAGTCTTGGGTGGGGGCCCTACAGTGGGCTCTGATGGTAAGGGAATTTGCAACATGATTTCTCTCACCACTTAGATTGGTTTTGCCTACACTGCCCTATAGGCTGGAAACTACTTGACTGTGTGTGTGTGTGTGTGTGTGTGTGTGTGTGTGTGTGTGTGTGTGTGTGTGTGTGTGTGTGTGTCTGAGAGAGTGAGAGAGAGAGAGAGAGAGAGAGAGAGAGAGAGAGAGACAGACAGACAGACAGAAAGACAGACAGAAAATAGCACAGAGCAGAATGCCCCAAACACACTAGGTAGTCCCCCTGAATTTGTGGAATTGACCTAAGTTGAAAGCAACAGCAGCAACAAAATTGAAAAGCTAGATACCCACACCTTTGGGCTTTTCTATTTTCATTAGGTCAAGTAAAGGATGCACAGGGTGTTTTTTTGTTTGTTTGTTTGTTTTTAACCTTAAAATGAAATCAGGTATAGTTTGAGATGCTGATCCACAAATTGTTTTTTTCTTGAAACTCTTTTGAAGAAAAATACTATACGAAAACCACAATTCTGACTACAGCATAAAACAGATTTATCAATTTACCTTCATGCCTGCGTTTGTGCTGGTTCCTAGGGATGCACTGAAGATTAAGGCACTCACTGCATTTAATGAGCTCAAAGTCTAGCAGGGAAGATAGTCCTATTCACAAATAATTATAATGCAGAGGGTCAAGTGCAATTATAGATGCATTTACAAGATACAGTAGTAGCCCAGAGCAGGTTATGTCTGGTCAGGAAAGGCTTCACAGAGCAGATAAAACCTCCACCATGCCATAAACCTTTCAGGGAAAAATCATTAATTTTGAAATTGAGTCTTTTTATATGCTGAAAAAGTGTTGCTAGGATTCCAGTTGTTGAAGCAGATGGAATACCCATGCTTTGATAAAATTTTTAATACAAATGTAGCAGGTAAAAATCTTGCCTATAAACTAGGGTATTAAAAAAAAACTCCATTTCTTTTTTAAAGTCAATTTATATTTGAATTCAAGCCAGCATCTATCTCAACAGGTAGCAAATGAAAACTGTTAAAGTAAGGATAATAGTGTTACACACTATCAATGATTAAAAATGTTCTGTTAGGAAAATAGTGAGGATTTGAGGACCATAGCCAAAATGATACAATCCACTATTGAATTTTGAACATTCATTTCAGTTCGTGATGGGGGACATAATTAAAAGCTTTCATTCTGATGTCTGAATTGTTTTTCCTTTCTCACTGAACCCAAGGTTACCAATATCCAGGCCTCTGCCATTGAGTCTTGAGGGAGATTTTTATTTCTTCTTTGTCAAGAGGGCATCCTGGTGGCAGTTTCACATGTAGAGAAAATGCTCTAGGCTTTCTGCAAAACCAGCCAAATTGTATACCATTGCCCACATTCTCTGAGACATATAATATGTTCTTGCCATCCTACTGCGTAATGTGGATCATAAGCAAGCAATTGTGCTTTAACTCAAACTTGTCAAATGTTTACATGGATTTGGGATGACAGGTATAAGGCATATAGTAATTGAATTGAGTAGAAGGTGGTTTGATGCATTTCGGTGTAACTTAAATGCCATACTCTTGCCAGAGCTGAAAGAAAACCACATAATACCTCATCAGGTAAAGAGCACATACAAGTCTTACAGCTACGTCGGCCTTTCAAGGTAGCCTAGGATGAGCAAACAATCTTGCTGTTTGTTCTATTCCAGACCACAAAGTTTGAATTTTAGCAAAATGCACCCTCACGTACATCGGTGTACTCTTTCTTTAGCAGGAATTCCCTTAGAGCACTCCAACCTGGGAGCAGCGCCGAAATCCTTTATAACTGTCATACATACTGCTGGCTGGTAGTCTTAAGTGCTGCTTCGATTCCCATGTCACTGCAGGCTACCCTAGCTGCTGCTAATTTCTCTGGGGACTTAGTATTGCTGCCTAAAGAAGTCACACACTATAATTCTGCTAAAGAACTTGCTTCACCATGCAGACCCTCTTGTTATTACACATTGAGGCTGAGTTTCTATGTACTCTGTGTGCCACGAGAATGGCTAAAAATCTTCTCATTATGCAAGGGCTTTATCTTCCCTATTTTTCTTCTTTCTCTCTTGCATTTATTTATTTCTGGGCAAAAGGGGAAAGTCTTTATATTCACTCTTAAGCAAATAATAGTGAGCATATTTCTTGGTAAATAGATTATTTGTAAATATATATTCATTGATTGATCTTCTCCCGGGGGTGGGGGGTGGGGGGTCACTTTTGCTGATGAAAAGCACAGGTTTTGGAGTGAAAGACATGTCAGTGTGAATCTACGGCCTGTTTCTTACAGGTGTTTTGCTTTGGACAAGCTATTTTACCTCTCTGACCTTCCATTTCCTCATCTTTAAAGTGGGATAGTTATACTCACCTGAGGGTGGTTGTAGGAAGACAGTGTATGTGACCTGCTTGGTATACAATAGTTGGTCAAAAAGGTTAAGTCCCTTTCTTCTGCACTTGAAGAATGAAATGCTATCCTGCTTGCAGTGAGGATAGTCAGGCACTGGGGTTCCCATGATTGAGAGAGGTTCTGATCAAATGGTAGGGGCTGTCTGGGAGGCCTCTCCAAGAAGCAGTGGGCTGTCCCCCAAACTGGCCCTGTCCAGCACCCAAGTGTGGGTGCTGTTTTGACACACTTGTCTACTGACTGTACCTGGGCACTTGCCAAGTAGCTTCCAGAAATGTCGGGTAAAGAAAACAGGTCTACAACAAAAGCTCTGTGATAGAGTAAGAAGGGGGAGGATTGTTAAGTCATGGAAACTACCCACCATAGGAGACAGTTAACGGAATTGGTATAGAGGCATATTATTTGGCCCTCCCTAGCATCTGTTACCCCATCTTCTGGGATCATATTCCTAACTTACCTTGATAAACCAGTTTACCTCAATTATGGCTCTATACTTCAAAGGAAATTGACACTATCTATAGCCCAGAGTTGAGCCTCGATTAGATAAAGCAAATAACACAGCCAACCTTCTGGCTGCAATGATTAGTTCATGGATGAGCATATGAATCAATCAGAGCAAAACTAAACATTTTTGGGAGCTTAAGAGAAAAAGGAGTTGACTCTCTTTTGTGCAGCTACCACAAAAAAAAATTCTCCCCTTCTTTTGGATGGTGTAATGTAAAGCTGTTGAGGCCTGAACTACCATAAGGGGAGCCCAGAGCTGCCTATGGATGAAATTGGCATTAACAGAGGCAACTGAAAGTTAGAGGGAAATAAATCCCAAGTTAAAGTCTTTGAACTGCTGGATCAAGCCTTACATGAAGCCACTCACATATATGGACTTTTCAGTTATGTGAACTCATTGGTTTAAAATCTGTTTGTAAGCTTCAACTAAGTGACCCAATATACATAGGGAAAAGAAAATCCTGTGAATCTAATTATCCTCAAAGATAAATTACTTTCTATTTAGGTAGAAGACAGAATTATAAGAAAATTATGTTCTCTAAAAGATATTGACACCTTAATAATGTAATGACAGCTGAACTGATGTATCTCTTTGATGTTCTTCTTTGTGACTTTACTGCTTCAGTTTATGAACTAAAGGTTTATGTCCTCCCTAAATTCATATGCTAAAATTCTAACCCCCAATATTATGGTGTTTGGGCCTTTGGGAGGTAATTAGGTCATGAGAGTAGAAGCCTCATGAATGGGATTTGTGCCCTTATAAAAGAGACCCCAGAGTCCTATCTCTCTCCTTTTGCTATGTGAGGTTACAGAGAAAAGACAGACTGTCTATGAACCAAGAAGTGGGCCCCCACCAGACACCAAATCTGCCAGCACCTTGACCTTGACCTTCCCAGACCCCAGGACTGTGAAAAGTAAATGTTTGTTGTTTAAGCCATCAAGTCTATAGTATTTTTGTCATAGCAGCCCCCAATGACTAACATAAATAGAATAATAATCTGGTTTGTACTGTTAAGTAATAATAAAAAAGACAAAAGTAATCAGAGAGATCTAGGTTCAAATCCAGATATTACTACTTATATTAATGGTGTAACAATTTCCTCAACTGAAAAATGGGTTTAATAATAACTACCTTTTAAATTTGAAATGATGAACAACAATGTATTTAAATCACTGTGCTCATTATAATTTTTTTTTTTTTACATAAAATTGATCAGGACGTTATACAGAAGTACCTTCTAGAAAAGTGGTTCTTAACTGGGCACAATTTTGCATCCCCAGTGGACATTTGGCAATGTCTGGAAACACTTCTGGTTGTCACAGCTGGAGGGGCGATGCTGTTGACAGTGGGTGGGCACCAGGGATGCTCCTAAGCATCTCACAAGTTCCAGGACAGCCCCTACCCCCAAAATCATCAAATACACAATGCCTCCAATGCCAGGCTTCAGAAACCTGGCCTAGAATACCTGTCTATTGTGTCTGTGGAGTGCTCATACTGGGCCTAGAGGTGCGTGATTTCTGCCGAAACACTGTGGGAAAAGGAAAGGGGAAAAATGGCCCAAGCAGCAAGTAAATGAGATGAGAGCACTGAGAGAAAAAATGGGGATGCCCTGCCCCTGTACCAAAGCTAGGGGAACTTTACCTATGATCTGGTGGGTTTCAGGGTGAATGAGGGATGTAAGCATCAGCTGAGGAAATGTCACGATCATGGAGCACCAGGGAGTGCAATCCTGAGCGCCCAGCTCTGCTAGTGTCCGTGGCGCAGTAAGAGGGTGCATGTCATCTTCATGGGGGTGCGTCAAGGTGCGGCCCTGGCAGGGAGTGCTCCCTGCATCCTTAAGTATGGTGAGGTGAAGCACGGTCAAATTTTGAGAACTTGAAATCAAGAGGACTAGGACATCTTAATTTCATTAACCAGTTACTGACCTCCTTTGGGTTATATATTGTTTTATGCTCTTTAATCACCAATACATTATATTATTTTATTATGCATGTGCACATGCACTGAGTGTTTGCAAACTCTGGCATGGTGGGAAATTTAAACAGCTTATTTTATTTTATCAGTCTAACAGATATTCCCAGGTAAGACAGAGAAAAGAGGTGCGATCATCCTATAAACCATTAACCTTTGTGGCAATAACAATCATCATGAGGTTGCAGAATGTGTACACACTAAATGCTTCTTTTCTCATGAAGCTTCTGGTTCCAAATGGCCAAAGCAAATTCAGTGTCATGTACCCCGCACCTCAGACCTGGGACAGAGTTGCTGAGAATAACCCAGCTGGGAACTCCCACAGACCATCCAGCTACGGTGTCTGGGAGCCCCATTCACCTGTAGTGAGAGGAGAGGGCCCGAATGGCAAAGCCTCCTGGCAGTAATGGGATGGTGTGGCTTCTCTTCCCCTTTCACCCTGTAGGAAGAAGCTGGGCGGAAGAGAGTGTTCACTACATGATGGATTTAATAACTTCCCTTTTCTCTGTTCCTTGGGTGACTTAATCAACTTCTCTAAAGAATAGATATTGAATGTGTGTGAATTTGCCCTGTGTATATCTGATGGCAGCTTTAATTATCACCGCTCATTACCATTCCCAGTGTTCACTCTAATTGCCTTTGTGACTTTGCTTAGCAACTTATGTTAAAACATTTGAGCAATTCTTTTTTTCTGTTAGTAAAATCTTTAAAATAGTCTTTGTATTATCCTTGCTTTAATAGTTTTACTTTGCTACCTGCTGAGATTGCTGTATTCTTACTTGCTACATTTTTAAAGACAGCTGTTAGATGTTTCTTTAACTTCACAAGTAGCATCATAACAACTAAAATAAAAATAAAATAAGCTATTTAAATTTCCTATGCTATGCTAATAATAATAACAATGACAATGCCGACATTTGAAAGCTTACCATATGCAAAGCACTGTTATGATATAAACATATATTTTTTCATTTAAGTCACAAAATTCTTATGAGATAGGCAGCTTAATGTTATTTACATCTACTTTATAGAAAAGGAAACTGAGTCTTAAGTTAATTTGCCCACAGTCATGCCAAATGATACCCTGCCAAACAGGACATGGCGGTCTCTGGTCATGCTACCTTGAACAAGCCCGATTCTGTCTATCTCAGAAGCTAAGCAGGGTCAGGCCTGGTTAATACTTGGATGAGAGACCACCTAGAAAGACCAGGTGCCGTAGGCATAAAAAATAAAAGAAAAATAAGGGATTGTAAACTGACAAGTTCCTTGCAATCTGTGAGGTCAACCAAGGGTTGCCTCATCTAAAAAAAATAATAATACAATAAACACAGGGAATGGCCAGGACTCCAACTGGAACTCAGAGGTTATATTCCAGCTGCTCCCTTTGGTTGGTTGCAGTTGGTTGCAACTAGAAGGTTGTTCAGTTTTTTCATTTTTTAACAATAAATCACTAGTGAACATATTCATGCATTCATGTAGTATTTTCTAATTTTGACCTATTTCTTGGGATAAATTCTTAGTCAAGGTACTGAGTCAAAGGAGCTTGAAGCTTTTTTATAATTCTTCAAATTTTTTTCAAAAACTTTTACAAGTTATGCCCCATGTGAGTGCTTCTTAAAGGTACCAGGTTTACCATGAATTTATCACATGGAAATTCATCATTATTTTAAGTTTGTATTAATTCAATAATTGTCTTCTTTTAATAGGCATTCCTTTGAAAATTAGTGAGGTGGAACATCCATTTACATATGGTTCTTTTTATTAAGTTCTATAAACTTTCTGTATAGTATAGACAAGGGTATTATGGCTCATTGGCTAAATCTGGCCCACTGCCAGTTTTTACAAATAAAGTTTTATTGGAACACAGCCATATTCATTCATTTATATATTATCTATGGCTACATTTACATTACAATTACAGAACTGATTAGTTTCAACAGATATTGCATGGCCTGTAAATTGAACCAGCTATATAGTTTGCAGGGTCCAGAAAAAAGAAATGTGGAGTCCCATGGCAAAAGAATATTAAAAATTTCCAATGGCAACAACAAATCATTAAACCAAGTGAAGATCACATGCCTACATCTGGCCTTGCCCATAAAGCCTAAAACGCTTACTATTTATCCTTTTACTAATAAAGTTTGCTGACCCCTGGAATAGATATTAATCCTAAATCCTTAATAAAAGGTTCACATATTTTTACTTGCCTGTAATTTTCCTTTTAAAAACACTGACATTTGTTTTTACATGTGATAGTCTCTTCAGTTTCCTTCAACAATCATCGTTCCAAAGACCCAATAAGTTTTCCTGCTAGTTTCTTTTAATGATATGATTTCCTATATTTAATTCTATTTATAACGTTAAATTTAATGTGTAATTTCAAATCTGGTTATATGCTAATCTATTTAAAAATTGTTAGTTACAATGCCAATTGTAAACATTTTTCTTAATCATTGCCTGGTGATGCCCACCTTACCATAAATGAACTTCTTATGCATAATTGGTCATTTTTGAGCCTTGTAATCTGTTCTATTAATTTCTGATTTTTTTTTTTTAGCTCAGTGGTTCTCAACCAGGGCTGTCTGCTCCCCAGGTGATATTTGTCAGTGTCCAGAGATTTTCTTGGTTAACACAACTAAAGGAGGAGGTGCTACTGGCATTTGGTGAGTAGGGGCCAGGAATGACACTAACCACCTCACAATGCACAGCACAGCCCCCACAACAAAGAATTACCTGGCCCGAAATGTCAACAGTGCAAAGCTGAGAAACCCTACTTCAACTTTGTATTTACTAAAGCCTTATAACATTGTAAAGTACATTGCCATGTGTTGACAGCCACATCCCCCATTTGTTTCTTTTCAAAGTATCAATTAGTCTTCCTGAACGTTTATTTTTATAAGTGAACTTTAGTGTTTGTCAAGAAACACTAAAGTTTGAGATTCTGACCAAAAGTTAACTAGCTACAAAAAAAACTTATATTCCCAGTCAGCCTTCTATTATAGCTCTAGTTTTTAGGTCTTTACTAAGTAAAATTGCTGGTCAAATTTTCTAGTTTTCATAAACACCTCTCATTTATTCCTAAGTATTTTACAAGTTTCTTGTTCTAAAATGGATCTCTTTATTATTAAATGGCTATTTCTAGATAACTATTTTTTATTTCAAACAACTTTACTAAAACTCATAATTTGAGTGGTGTTTGGCTGGTTTCTTTAGATTTTCAAACTACAAATTAATATTATTTGTAGATTCTTTCCAATACCTATATTATTTTTCTTTAGTTTTTACAGCATAGGTGTGGACTTTCAAACTAATTTTAATTAATAATATTGATAGAATTAAAAGTGTGAAATATTTCTTGATTAAGTAAAATGTTCTTAATTTAGCATATTTATCATTTTAAGTTAAAAATAACAAAAACTTGCAATGACTCTATAAAAAATTAAGCCACAGACCTTTATTTTAAAGTAGTTATTACTGGTCTAATGGTTTTATTATACAGTAAGTATATGTGTGCATATATACATATGTATGCACATATACATATGCACATATACAAACATAACAGTCCTCTAAAAAAATTAATGTGATGTGGCAAAGTGCTGGATATGCTTGTTAGGTTAGGACATGCTAGCAATATAAAGATGTGCTTAAGCCCCTTGAAGTACAAGGAGCTATTCAGAAGCTGCCAAGGGTAAAATGTACCTCTGTAGCAGGTCAAATTGTAATTTCCCCAGCATCCCTGCAGAATAATATGATTGATTCTTGAATAGACTTGAAGAAAAACATTTCTGACCTAATATTTAGTCCTTCAGTGATAGCAATCCCTAAATCCCTTTTTACCAGGAATTGTTTTGTCACCTCATCCATCTCTTTGCAGATTTTTCTGGGGTCTCACAGGGCAGCCAAGAGTAACTGAGCTTCACATTCTCTTCACAGATCAAAAGTGTACACAGCACTTGTCTCCAAACCGACCCATGCTTCTGGTTTTCTCTATGAATACATGGGGTCATAGAAGTTTGGAGTAAGAGATACAATACTGATGAAATAAATTGTCAAATCAAATTATCACACATTATTTTATGTCAGTATTTAACTTTCTGTGAATAACACTGAAACAATAATTCATTTGCATTTGAAATGGTTATGCTTTTTCACATGGTTTTCCCTTTTTAGATACAGAGTATTAGAATCTGATTGACAATAAAGAATAATGGAAGGGTTGTGAAAATAAACTGCACTCCAAATGATATTAGGTAGAATATTTTATACCCAAAATGCTAAGATATATTTCCCCATGGTTGAGGTAGTCATAGGTTTACCCATGATTGCACCAAATAAGACAGGGAAGCATACCATAATCATGTCTAAAACACGACTTCTAACATAAAGTTGACATTGATAAATGACAGGAAGGTGATGTCTGTTTATAAATTTTATATGTTTCTGCACATTTACTATTTTAATATCAACAGAATTTCTACAGTATATATAATGTTTAACACATAACCTATTTTGATTTAATGCTTATTAAAAGTATTTGTAAGGATTATATCTTTTTCTGAGTGTTAATTTATTCAAAGTATTTTATGCATTTGTTGTCTCTGGATTGGGTACTTTTGGAAAGCAGAGATGTTCACAGAAGCTCTTGATTAATTAACACTAAAAAATGGTTTAAAATTCACAGAGGTGTAAAAATGGCTGAACTATTATAAAAAATCTGAAGAACTATAGAAGAAATGGTAAGTTAGCATTAAAGGAGAGATTGAGTAGACTATGAGAGTAATAAAACCCACTGTGACTTAGATGGAGAGAACATAGAAGACAGAATAATAATTGGATAAAAGAAGAATGAAACACCCTAGGACCAATTGAAGAGCACTTCCAGGCATAAACACCCAACAAGCTCTTATCAATGGGGGAGAAAATTACCTGAGAACTTATTACAACTAACAATGCCATAATAAAATCATACTCAGTCTTCACGTTACACATACCTCTCCATTCCTTCTGCTACAGATATATCTATCACATGCAAAAAAAAAAAAGTTTTTTATATATTTATACTTTAAATGGTCCTTGATAACTCAGAAGAATATACTTTGTTAATATCTGCTTATACAATCTGAAACCTGTCGGTCTATACTGATAATATATGGCTCTCTTAAGAGATTGGTCATTGAACTTATTAACTATGGTAACTGAGAAGAATGAGGTTGGTGATGACCATACCCTAAAATAAAACATACATTTTAACATCTATTATGCTCTTCTAGAATTACATATGTTATTCTGGGTATAGGTGGCATTATGAATTACTACCATTTACAGTCTATGAAATAGAATATAAAAGTTAAAAGCAAGGCATGTAGAGTTAGATAATCGGATTTGAACCCTAGCTGTGTAATCTTGGACAAGTTAATTTACTGCTCTGGTTTTCAGTTTCCTCATCCATAAAATGGGGGGGGGGGTAATAATATCTACCTTATGGGCTTGTCACAAGGAATAAAACAAGTAAATTTATGTAATGCACTTAGAACAATTTATCATGCACAGTAAATATTAGATGTTTAATATAACATCTGTCCCATCCATTCATCCATCCACCCACCCATCTATCCTATTGGTTCTACTTCTTTAGAGGACACTGCCTAATGTACATTCTCAATTTGGATCTTAAAGTGACTCTTTCTGTCCAAAAGACTAAAATCTTTTCAGCATACGAACCTATTAAGAACAAATCTCCCAGAAGAATTGAAGTCAGATAATGGCAGAGCTGCTGCATCAGTAAGCCATGCCCAGGATTAAGGAGGTGGGCATAACTAGTACAATTCAGATTTATTGTCCATAATGGACATAACCGAATACCAAATGCATTTAGAGAATACTCTTTAGCCAAAGACCACTAGGAACACACCTGCAGTTGAAAAATTTGGGTCTGTTACTCGTTGCAGAGATGGAGAATGCACCCTGCAGGTAACTATGGGGTGTCTCAGTAAGAGGTTGTTGGCAAAAACTTAAAGGATTGGGGCTTTGAGTGATTCCAGGAGGCTCCAAGGAAGCAGACTTCTCTCTCTTGACTGGGTAGTTTTGGAAAGCAGGGGTAATTTTGTGGTTATCTGAATAAATCTTATCTAAGGACGGGCAGACTAGTGAGAGACTAAAGCAGTAATTGGTAAAGAAACAGCAGTCACTACTATTATCTGAGAAAGGGGGATGCTTGATGTTTTGTGGCTTGGCCAATGTTCATGTTTTGCCTGTGTTTAGACGTGAATTCAGAGTGGTCTTATTTTTGTCCTAAGCCATCACAGTCACAGAAAGGCCTTATCTGATGTTGGTGTGCTGTGAAATTGTCTCTGTTCAACAGGAGAGCACCAAGGCCCCAGGGTAGGGTGGGGCGAGGGCTACTTTTCTTTTTCTACGTTAATGAAGCTCATTTCTGACTGGGTGGGTGACCCCTTGTGAAATCTCCAGTCCTGTATTTTTAGTTATTACTTTCAGCAGTAACATCTCAATTTTGAAATTCACCAGGGGCTCGTAATACCATAATTATAATTATAACATGAATATAAAATTAAATTTAACTAAGATTTAATAATGGAAAGATGTTCAACTTCTACTATAAAGATAAAAAAGAATGCATTCTTATTCCAAATTCTTGGTTTTAAATACCTTTCTATTTTTACGAATGAAACTGACCAACAAAAAATGTATAAATTTCATCATATTCTTAAGATATCCTGTCAAATTTGGGGGAAAAAATGATGAGAGACTGTGAATCCTCTTATACTCAAGACCATTCTGAAGAAGAAGAAAGAAGGCAAGTCATGTATTCCCTGCAGAGGGCTTCAGAGGGTGGGGTGAAGATGGAGTGCGCACAGTCGTCTTCCCTGTCTGTTCCCAGCCACTGGCTATTTCCCTCACAAACCGCACAGAGCTCAGAGAACTATTATGGCCTGTGAATTAAGGATCCAGAGGCCTCTGAGCTGCTCATGTCATTATCTACACATCCTTATCATTCCTGAACGATCCCCTCAGTGCTCTGAAGTAGATTGGGCTACATTAATTTCTTGTGAGGTGCATACAATGTGTATCTTACCACCTCAAAACCAGTGATGCTTCTGCCTATGGCAGAATGCCATTGTATATTTGATTGCAGCACTAATAATCATCGTTGTTGGTGTTAGCAAAGTATGGTCAATGATCACACTTTAAGGCAATTGTCTTAAAGGACATAGCAAACATATATAACATTTGGTTTTATAATTCTAAAAATAATTCTACACCTGAAGGAAAGTTAAGTGGTTATGAAACTAATTCATATGCTTCCAGGAAGAACTGCTCATATTTCATATCTGAGGCTCCATTATTTCTGGGCTCATACCTGGGTTAATAATCACTGCACAATCAAACTGTCTACAAGAATCAGTGTTAACCTTGAAGACAGAGTAAATGATTAGATCAGCAAGGCTGTGATCCAGAAGATAGCTGATGTGCTATTTTAAAGACTTTTCCCTGGTAAAATAATTCACATTTTCAGAAATTCCTTCAAGGGAGTATCTCAGTAGCTGAAAATGGGCAACTCTGGAATGGTCAGATTCCTTAACATTTATTTGATGTGGAAATCAAACATTTTGGCTAGCGAGAAAACTACTGTCAATGCTCACAATATGGTGACGATTTTACCCTAAGCATTGTCATGGGTTGGACCAAATGCACATTCTTCATTGTGAGAACTGGTCAATCCTATCTTTCTGTTCTATAGATAATGAAAAGGAGATTGTGTAAAGAGAAGAAGTACAGATTTTTGCACTGTGGAGGTGCTGATGGACTGAACATGCCCAAGAAGTATGAGAAAGGATCCTAGAGAGAGAGCAAATGTTTCACCCACTCCACAATTCCCTTAAAGGTTGGTCTTGTCTATAACATACCCATGCTGCAGTAGCCACACACCACATGTCCTAGACAGAAAGAACACATGGAGGACAAAAAGCTGCCTCTTTTAATGCCATGGACCTCATGCCTTAGCTAATTTATTTAGTTTTCAAACAAGTTCTGTGAGGAAACGAGTAGAGCTGCTATAAATGGAACACAGAACACTTGAGCTCTCAAACTTTTGTGTACGCCAGAATTGCCTAGAGGGCCTCTTAAAACACCGATTATGGGGCCCGCCTGTAGACTTTCTGATTAATTATTTCTGGAGTGGGAGTTGTGAATTTGCATTTTGAACAAGCTCCAAAGTCACGCTGTTGCTACAGGCTGGAGACCACCCTTTGTTAGTAAATGAGGAAACCAAGGCAAAGAGAGACAAAATGGCATATTCAAGTGGAGTGTTTCTCTTTTTCAGCCTGGCCCACAGGGAACCACTAAAGATGGTGGTAGTGGCCAGAGAGATCTATCACTGTAAATGGGAAAAGTATCAAATGACAGTGTATAACTGATTAGAATTTGTGTAAGCCTTTTATGAAATCATTCTGAAGGATTCATTAGAAATTTTCTATATCCTTTTTCTGACCACTATGGAAAAAAGTTAATGGAATTACCTTCACAAATATAGTAATTTATTCTCCTCCAAGGATATGATATTCAGTGATTTGGCAAAACTAATCTGAACTAATAACAGACACACATTTACTGAGACTAAGCAAATTTTCCAGTAGAGCGATACTTAGCCATTTGGAACAAATGAAGGTTGAGGTGTAAAGATGAAAGAATAACTGTGGTGTTCGAAAGAGGTGAGAATGTTCACAAAGAGAGCAGCAAAAATTGACTAAAATGCAAAGCTAAAATGCATGCTGACAAAAACAAACAAAACACCAACTATTACCAGGAAGTGGAAAGCCCACCACCACCACCAAGAAATTCTCAGCCACTGTCAGATGCTCAGGTTTGAGATACGGTCTCTCTGTATCTGTGTCTCCTAAGGATGTGTAAGTGAGAACCATACATTCTCAGAAACTTTGATTCTCTCCAATGGAGTCAGGCAAACCCTCATTCCCAGTCACTTCCATCTTGTGAATGAAATACATGGCCCTTTGAAAACCCTAAATCTCTTTACAGGCCAGAGTTGAAATCTTGAAGCCTAAGGGACCAATATAAGTGAGCTAAACTGGAAGAACAGAAGGTAATAGGTAATAATGGGGCTTGGTTAACAAAAACTCTACGTTCTGTTTAAAGAAGAAGCTGTTTCAAAGCTCTAGGAGCCTGTTGCATTATGGGATGTTATCTGAATGTCGCCCAATCTTCCAGGTTTTCAAGAGGTATCAAAACCTGCATTTTCATGCAAAGTTACCTGACTGTTAAAATAGTGTGTAACCCATACTAAATATCTTTGTAGGTAGGACAGGGCCACTAGCCTTCCATTTAGGACCTCCCCTTAGACTCTACTCCTCACTGTTTTCCTATTTCACTGTTTAATACTTGATATGTATTCTGTCTCCTCCTTAAAGAGAATTCTTGTTTTCAAACTCTCTCATAGGCTCAGAAATCCTTCCCTAATTTCTAAAGGACAAACCAGGCAAATCATGGTTCTGTCAGGAATTCTTAGACCACTTCACACGCTGAGAAACAGTCCATTAGTGATGAAATTGCCACTGGTGATGAGTTGGAAGGGTCATAATGTCACATAACCTGAAGCTGACTTAAGGGGTGAAGCTTGGGTTCTATTCCCTATGCTTATCCCCTTTCTCTTCACCCCCCATCCTTCCATCTTGGGTTCCTGGTACAGTATTCTGAAAGTACATGTGGGCTCCGAGAAAGCAGTCTGCCCAACTATTCAGTATTAAGACTGACAAACCACAGCTGTCAAAAAACATAGCATTGAACAAAAAAACTAAATAAAAAGAATTAGAGGGCATGAAGACAACTCCGCTTAATTCTTTCAATCCAGGTACAATGAAAAAATAGAGGACAGCTCTTGTAATAATCCTAGAGGTGAGTGTGGTCTGACGTTTATAGTGCATTTTCTATCTCATTCTTCTCCATTTCTTGTAAGAGGAGCAAATGAGAGAAAGGGAAGGATCTAAATATTTAGATTTTTCTTAAGGGTTTATTTATGAATTCACTGAAGGAATGTGTATTATCTTACAATTGTTATACATGAAGCTAATAGTCTATTGAGTGAGACACACAAAAAAAACACAAAAAAATTAAGATAACTGCAGGTTGTATAATCTGGCAAGTAACGACAATACAAAAATAATTACAGAGGAAAAATCTCTTAGCACACACTTATTTGTTGCATGTCCTTACTCCCCAACTAGGGTAGAAAGTGGTAAGTGACATCCCTTTTTGGAGGGATTTGAGTGGGCAGTGGCTCTGAGTCCTGGGTAGGCAATGGAGGGTTGTTGTAATGGTCCACTTTATGCCTGTACAGGGGATGTCGAACTGCAATGTCCTACAGACCTAGTGATGCTGAGACCCTCTTCTGCCGTGGTGGGTCTCCAGAGTTCTTAGAGTAAGTTCAAGTATTTGTGGCAGTTACAGGGAAAATATAATTAGCCTATGTGTGGTTAGAAATGTGATAGTTTAGCAGGAAAAGGTGAGTGCCACAGCTGGGAGCTGAATCAATGTTCATTTTCAACTTCTTTCAAGAAGACCATCAGCTAAAGAAGAATCCAAGTTTAAACCTACCCAATTTCCATCCCCACTTTGCCCCTCTGCTATAGAGTGAGGGAACGTTGGACCATCTGCTTGTAACATAAAAGTATGGAACAAAAAGGGTACCTGAGTAGAGAGCACAGACTCTGGGAGAAAGCTCAAACTGCAGAATTGAAGAAATGGAGTCTCAGGTTAATATGTCAAATTAGTAGGTGTTTTACTAAACGTCCTCGGATATACTTCTTTGAGGATCAAGGATAAGGACTATACTCAAAATGAATTTCCAGGAAGTTAATCAGAAGACTAAGGTGTGGGCCTTGAAATTTTCTGTGTGTGTGTGTGTGTGTGTGTGTGTGTGTGTGTGTGTGTGTGGCCAAGTCCAGTTCACTCCTTTCCCTTCCGGAGTATGGATTCATACATTCGCAGATAGTCTTCTGTTCTACTGATAAGCTCCTAGTTAAAAAGGCCTTCAGATAATCATTTTAGGTTAGTAGTTATTAAACCTTTCGTCATTTCTGAGAAATAGTCTATTTCCTATAAACCTTTGGTGGCTGTGACTTTAATCTTCACATTGGCCAGAATACCCGAGGAAATACGTTGGTATAATTTGTAGGCAGACTTCCCCTCTATCTCCATGACTATCTTACCCTCTTCCAGCCATCAGTTGAGATTCTCCATGTGGAGACATAGAGCATTTCTTTCTTTATCATGATTACAGGAAAGATCATGATTCCTAAAGTGAGTAAAACTAAGTAAGCAGCACCTTTATGCTTAAGCAAAGCTTATTTATTTATTTATTTATTTTTGAATTGGCTTGTGTATTCTACACAAGCCCTGGAAGTAAAGGACGCTCAAATAACATTTATGGGAGCGTTCAAATGTGACATCACTTCAGTGCCGGCTTAGGAACCAACACACAAAAAATATTTTTCAATAAATACATATTTAATAAATGTTAGTTAAGTAAAATAGGTGATTGAACATTTTTTAAGGTCAAAAGCTAGTCTGTGGTATACCTTTTAAGTGTTTGTCACATCCAATGGGGATTGTCAATGTGAATTTAATAAACATCAAAAAATAGGGGAAATTATAAAACAAAATGCTTAACTGCATATATACCCCAAACAGCAATAACTTTCAGGTGAGCATCTCATACCTATTGGCTATTTTCCTGTAGGTGGCAAGACATTACCACCTACACGATTTACTTCTGTTTAGAGACACCTGATTTCAAGCATTGACAATACCTCTTCTTAGAAAAGAGATTAAAAAAAAAAAACGATTTATCATATGTGCTTCTCTAAAATAGTTTTTTTTCTCAAAATAAGATCCACCTGCCAACCGCATTTAGCATCATGTGGGGGTAGTTCAAAATGTAGATTTTTAATCAACCGTCTTTTCTGAATCCTGTCTCTGAGGAGTCACAAATTTACATTTCCAACCCTTCTTGTGATTCTCATGCAGATTGAAGTGTTAGAACCACTGCTCTAAGGCCCCACTTGTTGGGAAAGATAATTTCCAAAAAGAAACAAAAACATGCATTGAACTTATGAAGCCTCCTTGTAGATACATAAAATTTTTGCAAGCATTAATGACTTCATTCTTTCTTCCAACAGGGATTTAAATATAACCAAGACCCTGGTAAAACTAAACATTACCAACTTTATGATTTGTGTAAACTGGACTGAACTGGGGTGAGCACAAGCTCCTGACTTCAATGTCCCCAGTTATTAAATAGTTCCAAAGCTGAATTTGACTCAAAGTTCTGTTGAGATCTCAGAAATTGCTATTAGCTCAATAAGAGAATGTCACCCTCTAGACAAGCTTAGAAGCCATTCAATACTTCTAGGACCCTGAAGAACCACTCTGGACTGAGGTTGGTCTCCAGAGAGATGAACACGTATACACAATGGCAAAGCACTAATGGAAGGGTCTTGGATTTCTCAATAATTGGGGCAATAATTGCAGAATGCCCATGAACTTGTCTGGAACTCAAAACCAGAGCTAGTAACGCTGTGCATCCTCAGCTGAACATCAGCCAGGCCTAGGCATTCCCTTAAAGGACCCAGGTGGGGAGGTCAGAGCCAGGCACGATGGAGTGTAGCACCAGCATCAAAAGTGAATCTTCCTCCTCTTTGATATCTTTATCACAATACGATTTTTCATCCCTATCATGAAATACCTGATTTCCCTTACTCATAATGTGATACAAAGTCCTGAAAGAGATGGGGGTTGGGGCGAGTGAGCCCCAACATTCTACCTATTGGGTACAAATAAGATAAAACCTTACATTTTTTAGGGCATGAGACCAACACAGGTTAAATCAGGGAAAAAAATCTAACAGGGTATTTCTCTCTCTTTTTTTTTAATATTAAGAGATAGGGGATCTTTTATACTGTATAACCCTGCTGAGCTTATAAAGACAAATGAGAAATTCACATGGGGAAACAACCTTAGGTTATTTTCACTCAAATTTTCAACAGATATTCATCTCTACAGACCACTTAATCATGTCAGTCACAAGAAAAACAAATACAATTCTTTCTCAAATTCCTCTCCCTGTTCTAATTCTACATAGAAAATATAATAGTCTCATTTGTAAATGGGAGAGGAAATCGCTTGTTTTCAGGAGGAAAAAAATCATTTGAAAAGGACTTATTCTGAATGCCATAACAGTTTTGTTTTCTCATTTTGGGAGTAAAAATAACTGCAGAATAAGTAGACACATAGCCATCCTACAGAAATAGATATATGTATTTGCATACATGTGTAAGCCTGTATTTTTTTCTCCCAATCCTTACTTGATCCACATAGCAGATTCAAGTCCCACTGCTTTATTTCACAGGATAATCATGTTTGAAGCTGGAAGAAACCTCAGTATTCAATCCATACATTTTACAGATCAGCAGAATGAGGTGTAGAAGGTTCAAAGTGATTTCTACAGTGGCTACAAAGTCACACAAGAATGTAAATGCAAACCTCCAACAACTCCTGGCTGTTGCCAAAGGACCATGAAGTCCTTTTTTCCCCTAGGGTGTCTACTGAGATCCCGTACAGCTTAGTTTAAACAAACAAACAAACAAACAAAAAGCATAAAAAAAATACTTTCATTGGTCCATCTGTAATACAGCCTAGGTATGAAAACCCAACGTGTGATAGGGTTGGAAGGAAAACTGCCCCACTGCAGCTTTCAGGGATGGCACTGCCCCCCAGTCATTCAATCCTGACAAAGTAGATAATGCTGAAACCATGTCTGCGCAGGAGGTGAGTAGAAATCAATGATTTCAGGTCTTCGGATCATTTGACATTTCTTACAGCTCTTGGCAAATTCCATTCAATGTTGTGCAGTAAGAGTTTGTTGAGTATTGCAGCAGAGGTGGCCAGTGCCCTGCGCACAGTCCCCTGGCATTCCCTGCTTTCTTACAAAGCACCTCTCTGTCTGAGGGGTTTCTGAGTTGCAGGAGTATGCTTGCTGTGTGCAGGGCTGCCCCTTGGAGTTATACCTCAAACAACGATGCAGCCACCATATGATAAACATTCCAGCTTCCTTACCCCTCTGTTGGGATAACTCTGAGGCATATTCTAGGCAGCCTCCCAGAAGCCTCCAGCATGCACTGAGCCCTGGTTCTTCACAGAGAAATGGCAAAATCTCTGTATTTGCTTTATCCTTTTTCCATTTCCCTGCTCTCTATAGGTACTTTCTGGGATTACCTTCCAGATCTATTATTCATACTCGAATCTTTGTTTTAGGGTCTGTTTCTGGAGCAATCCAACCTAAGACAAGCACGTACTCTGTACAAATCACCTTTTCATAATAGACATTAAGAGACATGAAAATAAAAAAGGTATTGTCCCAGTCCTCAAAACTGAGACCAGGGAGGGATAAGACCTTCTACATATCTAACTCCATAAGTAAGAAAAGAGAAAACAAAGTACTTCGGGAGGAGAGAAAAATGAGAAGAATGTTCACTCATGACGGAGTTCCACGGCAGAAGGTAGAATTTGCCATTAAGAACACAGCCTGAAATTCTCTAGGGCAGGGAGAAGTCAAATAGACAAAGTAGCAACATTACACACATCGAATAAACAACCGATCCTGATTTAATCTGGAAATATATGTCCGAGAATTTGTCGCTGCTTATACAATGCAAGTTTGAATGATCAGTCCAAATGGAAGAATTTCATACAATCCAGCCTCATTTTTTTTCAGTTGCAAGGTCGGCACATAAAGCCCCAAACTAGTTGGACAAGTTTAATTGGCTATTTTGCATCTTGAGTGTGAAGAGTGTCAAAACTATCTGTTTTTTTTTTCATTCAGTTCTGTCAAAATAGTCTAATTTCTGTGGGAAGCAAACAAATTAAACAGTGAAATTTTGTGTGTCATTAGGTTGATAAGTCAGCAATTTGAGTTTTCACTTGAGCTACAGGCCATGCCAAAGTCAGCTAAATGTTTACGGGTTGTAGACATTGGCTACACAGTACCCTGTAAATAGCTCTCCTTGAGCCCAAGACAGGTTACTGAATAAAAAAGAACAAAACAAGTTGAATAAATGTATGTGATAAGAAACCTTGAGGGCATCTCTGAACTGATAAAATGCTGGCTTTTTCATGGTAAGTGGTTCTAGCTGGTTTGTCTTGCGAGCTAATGATTAGACAGCATCTATTTGCCATGTGCTGGGACCACAAAATCTCTACTTATTCCTCAAAACAACCTAGTAAAAGCAGGTATTATTATTACCTTTTTATAGATAAGAAAAGTGAAACTTGGAGATGCTCAGTAACTTGCTGAAGGTCACACAGCTATTTTGTCAGACCCTCAAATCCAAACTTTTCCCCCAATACTATTCTATCATCCTTCAGGGCTGAAAAGAAAGTACGCCAATATTTTAGATTCTAAAGGTTTTGTCTTAGGAGATGCCAAAGGTGAATTTAAACAATTGTCAGCTGAGAGGAACTTATGCTGTAGTAACACGAAGTTGAAATTCTTATTTGGTAAAATAACATACTTTCAGGGAAAACATGTCTTTAAAATGCCTTCTTTTTTTGGCTAAGCATTCTTTTGTCTACTATCAAAGGAAAATGAATTCCCAAGTTATCTAAATTCCATGTAGTACACACAAAAATAACGTTTACCTCCAGAGACGCTGAAGATTTCCTCATGGAGAATCCTACAGCTCATTGTGGAAAGACATACCAAAAGACACAGTTAGCAGATGCTGACAGTGCCCCTGTGCCCATTTTTCTTTGACTCATCCCAAGAGCACTTGCAAACAGCCCTGAGCTGTTTGTAGGATTGTATAGCAAGTGACTAAGATACTTTGGGGAAAATTCAAATACATTAGATTTCATAGAAGACTCAAACAGAAGTGATAGCAGACAACATGAAACATAAAATTACCTGTTAACTCAGTTTTAATTAGGCAGATTTAATAAAATTTCCTTCACCAAATCTCTTTTAAAGAAGTTTTTAGTCCTACATTCTTCAACCCTTATCCCCTACTTCAGTTGGAATAAAGTCGCTCTACTCTCTCTATATTCTCTGCTTAGTTTGGACCTTGAGACAATGATGTGGGTGCAAGTAGTTTCTCTGTGAAGTGATCCCAAGAAGGATGTAAGAGTGGGAGAAGGAGAAAAGCCAATTAATTAAGGTGCAATTATCACGAGGTTATTACTCAGGGCAACTGGCATTCTACCTTGCTGAGGACTCCGCAGAAATCAAAGCCTGTCAGAATGGGCCCACCGAGGAGTGAAGAAGCTGGACTATTTATGCACCATCACCCCTTCCAACAGACAGAATGTTTTTACAGACAGTGAATGTTTGCTCAGGTCTGTTTGCAAGTGCCCTTGGGTTGAATCAAAGAAAAACGGGCACGGGGTCATAGCCAGCATCTGCTAACTGGGTCTATTGGTATGTCTTTCCACAATGAGCTGATTTATTGATTGATTTAGTTTTCAAACTTTATTGAACGGAAGAATGACCTGAAAAACTTAGAAATATGCCTACTTTTACCCACCTACCCCCACTATTCTGATTGAGATCACTCGTTGGGTTCAAGAGCCTAATATACTAACAAGTACCTCAATCATTCCAGAGCAGTCCCTAGGCCACGGTGTGAAATAACTGTGCTAGTGAAGCCAAAGACCATGAATTCTAACCAGTGTCTAACCAGTGTCTCGGAGAAAAATCTCTCACTTGGGCATAGATGTACCTTACTTTTCTGTGGGTCCCATTTTTTCAAATATAAGCTGTTGTTCTTAAAGGGAATATAATGTGTGTGTGTGTGGATGGTTTAACACTTTGCAGGTCTAATTCTGCAAAACCACTTTAAATCTAGGTATATTCAACTGATCATGAGTCAGGAGCAAATCACCAGATACCCTTATGCTAAAGAGGCTATATTTTTCCAACACATGGTATGAGTAACAGTGAATTTGGGGGGAAATAAGAGAAAAGAGTTGACACTGGGACAAAAATGAAATCCTTGTACCTACATATGGTGGTCAGGAATCTTAGGGAAAAACTATCTTTAAGTCACTGATACAACGACCAGCATACAAACCAGTACAGCATACAACCAGTGACACATCAAAGCCAGAGCCGCTTTTGACATTGTCTTTTTCAAAGTTTTCAGAACTGTGATAAAGAGTAACTTGGTTCCAAAAGCAATTTACTATGCTCAGAAGTTTTTCAAGGATGGAGAATTCCTTTTGCTTTTTTCTTGTCTGCTTTGTGTTAGGGAGTGTGGGCAGTGGGGCCCCTTCACTTGTTTCTCCCTAAACAGGATATTCTGCAGCCTAGGGAGAAATGGTATTAATAACACCTTCTTGAGTGCCTGTCCCTTTTCTTTTGCTCCAGGTTCTCATTGCCACTTCTCTCTTGTGATTCCTTATTACCAGGTACGGTAAAAACTCAAAACGGCCAGGGGTGTTCTGTTCTATCAAGTTCTTAGGATAAATTGTTTAATATGACCTGCAAGGTACTTCACCATCTGGCCCTTGTCTGCCTCAGTCTCCTCTGTCACTATTCCCTATCTTATCCTCTAGTCTCTAGTCTTGTGAGAACTCTTGTAGCAATTCAAATTCTCAGTACCTTCTTAAGTAGAGAGAAAGCCATGAGACCCATACCAACCTGTCCCTTCCTCCTAGAGCACTCCTCCTGGGAGGCACTCCTCCACTTGAGTAGCATATCACTGGTCGCAGTTATTGGTCTAAATGCAACTTACTCTAGGATGCTTTCCTGACTCCTTCGGAAAGTCAGAACTGTTCCAGGATATTTGAAGGACTTGGGCTCTCTGACTTTTGAAGGCTCCCTCTCATATCGTGTTAAATATCTCAAGCTGTACTATACTGTATATTATGTAATTGTTCTTGTTGCAAACATTTCGAAATAATTTTTATTATTCTGCTTTCAAAGTTATTTGGCTATGGATATCTAATTTAATTTGCTATAGATTATTACAGGGTTAAGAGTTACAGGTTTGGTTGCTAGTATTGTTATGTTACTAACCAGCTGTGTGATCTTTGATGAGTCACTTAACCTCTCTGAATCTCAGTTATCTGAAAGGAGACATTTGCATAAGTACCCTAAGGCCCTGTTTAGCACCAAGAGTCCATGTTTTTATTATCAGTAACTGTCTGAAGAGATGTTTTTGGTGGTGGTAATTGTATGGGGGTGGGAGTGAGGCACAGAGTTTTTACTCATGGATAGAATATGCACCAGAGAGATTGAGAACTATGGGTGGGTACCCTGACCAGCGCTGCCAGTTAAGTAGAAAAAAAAAGCAGTTTCACAAATATGTGTAGAAAAGATAATTCTAAAACTAAAAATAAGGTCATTATTTTATATAATAAACAATTAAATATATAAACCTATAACCAGGAAAAAGAAATTCAGGGCATTCAAATATATTTTCCCCAAATATATTTTCCTAAAAAAGACTGACAATTAAAGCATGATTATAATTATTTGTAGAAATGTCCCCTGAGACTTTGTGTTGGTGACAACTGCATAGTATGTGTTGTAAAAATCATTGTTAGAAAGGAACTCGCACTATTGTTTTAATTCTACTGAGGAACAAAGTGAGACTTTGGATGTTTTGTAAATATGAGTTTCAAGTTATGAAAGTAACAAGTTTCTACCTTTCTATAAAGACTTCTGAAAAACAGTGCAATTTTAAAAAGCAGTTGTTAAATTTTCTTCTGATGGAAAAAGTAATTAAATCCCATGCAAAAATATGCATATACATGTAATCCCAGCACCCAGAGGTGAACACTAATTTCTGTGCATGCCTTTTCTTTCTAGGCATGTGGTTGTACAGGCACGTATACATTTTCTGAAAAGTCATCACATTGTACATCTGCGTTGCAGAATTTGAATGGAGAGGTTATTGAACTTGGAGGCTACAATATCTACTGCCGTGACCCTAACACACCTGCCATGTCTGAGAAGTCAGTGAGGATGATGGTCCACAACAAATCATTTTCCATGAATAAAATGAAAGGAAAAATGAGGGTAGAAGAGACAAAGTACGTGTGCATTAGGTATTGGTCCTTCCACATGGATTCATGTCTGAGTTCTACAGAACGGCTGTAGACAGAAACATAAGACGCAGCAGCACCCCACTAATGCTCAGGTGATGAAGTGAGTCAGTGGAGTTTGGGAGCAGGGCCTCTTCCCACACTCTGTGTAGAGAAAATGCCAGGAGCAGAGATGTTAGAGACGCCAGTATGAGCAATACTAGCAACGGCAAGGGTGAGGCACCTCTATGTGGCTCTTTGCTTGAGGGAAATGGATGTGCATGGCTGGAGATAAAGAAAATTCTTTAATTCTCTGGTAACAAGAGCCAAAAGACTGCTTCACAATCACGGATGACAATCCTGAGCTTAACTGGGAAAAGTCTGCAGGGCTGCTGGAGTCCTGTGAGCAGGTGTGAGCAATGGACAGTGAAATTTTGGTTCTTACTGACAAGGTCACTGCCAGCTATAGTCAGAGTCTGGTGAAGCCTGGGGAAAATCAGTTTATAAATTGTTTTGAATCCATTCCCTCTCCTCGACCCTTTAACTATCTAATTCAAATGTTTCTTCATGGAATTAAACATTTTTCTACAATATCATTTTTATGGATACATAATGTTCCACTTTTTGAATGAAAAACAATATTTAAATCCCCTGTAATTTAATATGAGGCTTTTTCTTCACCATGAACAATTTTATGACAAATTACCTTGCAGCAAAATCTGTCATATCCATGATTAGTTCTGTAGGCGAGATTAAGAGTATACTTTTGGGGTCAAAAGGGGAATACAAATTCTTAAAGATTTTGGTACACAGTTCCAAGCTGCTCTCTCTACAGACTACTATTTTATATTTCTTTCTCTTACAAGCGAGCATTCCTGTAAATTATATTTTTATATTTTATTAGATTAGAAATGTTTTTCAGAATTAATGATCATAACATTGCACTGACTTAGAAGTATACTTCATGTTATCTCGAAATGAAGCAAAAGTCAAGAAAAATAAAACAAGCTTGGTCAGCCACACATACCAATGATAACTTAAACTGGTTTGGATTATATTTAAAGAATGAATCTTAACAAGAAAAATGCATCACAAAGAATGAATTCACTTGCAGGCTGCCCAAAATAATATACTGCAGCAGATGAGATGCTATTTTTTATAGTTTTTGAAAAATATAGCATGTTCAGTCCAGAGTCTGTCATTATTTTGGTATGGCTGTCTGGGCTCATGCCCCATAGAGGACATAAAATTCTATGATGATCAGAGTACTGGTGCATCCATTCAAGATTGTGAAAAGTGCTTGGTTTAAGGTAATATGTTAAGTCTCAAGAGAAGTGACAGGGAAAACATCACTCTATGGTATTCAGTCTGGGAATAAGGTGGTCTGAAAAACTACAGAAAGCAGGCGGCGGTTTGAGGAAGGTATTCTAAGGTAGCATCTGGGAAGGGCCACTTGGAAGTGGATAGTTCTTGCTAAGATGGTCATTTTTGGATGGTCTTACTAAGACAGGTAACAGAGTCACTTGGGAATGTTACTGGTCTCCTAGACTAGTCACTCAGGCAGTGCTTGAGTTTCCCTTCACCCTCCTATCACTTGGCAAAGTGACCTCTGCTTGAACCTTTCAATGATAGGAAACTCTCCCTATCAGTACCACTCACTACATAAATCATTTAACAAATAAACTCAGCAAACACACTCTAATGTCATTATTAGTTAGAATGTGACCAAATAAAACCTTTTATTATCTGGATGATTTGGACATTAACTTTTAGTGATAAGAGGTAAATCGAGGCCATTGTGGTGAAAGTTATTTAGCTGTAAAGTATCTTTCTCCCGTAGATGATGTTTGTAGGATGTATTGCCCACCCACTTTGAGGTTGAGCATGGCCACATTTATGTTGCTTTGGCTAATAAGATGTACATGGGAGTGACCTATATCAATTACAGATGAAGCTTTAAAAGTCTGTTGTGAGTTTCCATGTTTGCTACTCTTTATCAAAGTGATCATGGAAACACATGTTGGATGGAGCCTCCAATAGGATGAGTCCCCATGTGACTGTGATGGGCAGAGCCTTCCGATCTATCTACACAGAACCTGCTGTGTGAGAAATGAGCCAGTGTTGTATTAAGCCTTTAAGATTTAGTCACTGTCTGTTATTATGGCAAAACCTATCCCATACTGACCGTTAGAGTTAGTTTTAGCTGGGATTATTTTAAAATACCAATTTGAGGAATACAGTCTTGGTCAACATATGGATATGGTCCACTTCCTATATATCTACTGCTTTAGTAACATGTAAGCACAACCCACGTTCAAACACCTTAACATTAAAAAAGAAATTTAATCACTCGACATTTTAAACTAAGGCACAAAATGAGCTAACACATATTAGAGAACTGTTCAAATCTTAGATGAGTATATGCACCCAATTGAGCTTAGTGGTTATACCTGGAGAGGCAAAGGGAAAAATGTGATCCTGTAAGGAAGAGTACATGAGAGCTTCAACTATATCAGTTATATTTTATTATTATTTATTTTAAATTTAAACCAAATAATGCCAAAATTTTAAGATTTTATATAGCTAGGTTGTAAGTGATTGAATGACTATAATTTTCTATCATATAGAGTATGCTTGAGATTATTCAAAATACATTTTTAAAGTTATTTAACAATTACTGAAGTCAAAGGGTTTTCTAATTATTATCAGCTAACCTAAACCTCCATCAAACAAAATGCCCTATTTCCAAAAAACGTTCCAGATAGTTGAGATTTACCTGGATTAAAATATAATACTCTCTAAACTCAAATGATGGCAGATTGTAGAAAGGTAAATGCACATCTCAACATTTCAATATGTTTAATTCTGGCCTCTAAATAATAAAAAAAAAAAATGACAACAAAAAAACCCTTACTTTACATTAGTTCTTCACTGGAGAAAGTTCACTTTTTCAACATACCTATGAGACCAATCATCATGCCTACATATATTCAGTGTAAGAAACGTAAGATTTGAATTTATGTTTAATTAAAATCTCAACTTTAACACCCATTGGCTGTATGACCTTGAGTAAGTGTAACCTCTCTGTATCTCAGTTTCTTCATTTATAATTTAAAAAGTGAGGGCAAATTCCTATTGCAGAGTCAATATTATCCTAATGTGTTCTTCAGTACTCCAGTTATATAACAGAATACCACACAAATGTCAAATATGATGTATTTAAAGGTATAATACCATCATTTTGGGATTTAAAAAATCTAAAATCTGATTAACTTAGTCTTTAGATGTGTGCCGAGAGTTATGTGTTTCATTAAAATGTTGACAGGAGCAAAGGTGCTCTTTCTGACCTCATCCCTGCCTTCTTCAAAATCCTTCCATGACATTTAACTGTTATGATCATTACTATTTTTAGAAGACAGGAAGTGGGTGTGGTAGTGGGATTACAGAAAGTGGGAGCTGAAAGGTCCACAGGCTGAACTCCAACTCCTGGCCCTTCCCTTGGAGTCCAACCATCTGATTTCCTCCAGCACCAGATCCATTTTTTTAGTCCTAATTTCTCTTCCCCTCCTGATAATTTATTTTAACTGCGACCTTGAGCCTCAAACATTCAACTTGGAGAGACTCAATGCTGAAAAACAGAGGAGCGCTCACTCAAATGGAAGAGCACGTGAGGATAAGGGTAAATGGTAACGGCAACCACATCTCACTTAGATAATCAGCACCGGTATTTTGATACTATGAAAAATAGATTCCTAGATACTGGTATTGTCCTTTTCCTCTAGTTTTGAAGACACTAGTCAAAATGATGATTAAATAATAAAAAAAAATGGAAAAAGTACTTTACAATTTGCATTTGTCACTACACTTTAGAAGACTCACAAATTTTACATTGCTTTGTTTGAACTCTTACCCAATAGCACCTCACTATATATTCTGAAAACGTAGTCCCCCTAAGCCCAGCAGTGTTACTTCTCTGGGGATTAAACTATCAAAGTTCCTCTCAGTGTCAGAGTTTTGGTGTTCATGTGTGTTTATTTGATGTGTTGTAATTGCTTTTGTTATCTGTTCTATATTGGGTAGGAGCTGTTATTTTTAGCTAACACTTATTAAGCACTTATTACGTAGCAAGCACTTTCAAGTGCATTACCTCATTTATTTCTCAAAAGCACCCATGAGGAATTTGTTTCTATTTCCATCTCACAGATGAAACAACTGAGGTCCAAAGAACTTATTCAAGTTTATAGCAGCAATAAATGGCAGACTGAAACCCAGCACTTTTGACATCAAGTTATTTTCTCATTCTATTCAATTAAATACAGGGATTAGATTTTAACGTTCTCTCTTTGGCAAAACCCAGCTGATTTTTTTTTTTTAATTAAATGAGAAAAACTTGGTATGACAAATAAAAATTTAAGACAGTAACATCTAACTCTCAGGAAACAAGGCATTCAGAGCTGCTAAGCAACTGCAATAACGATCAGAAAGCAAAGCCTAGAGTCATTCCTTTTTATAACCTGAGGCACACAAAACAAGAAAAGGATTAAATGACACTCAGTTTTCAAAAATCATAATGTGAAATCTCTTAACCTCTGGCTCCAGAAAAACAAAACAAAACAAAACGAAACAAAAACACAGAATCAAGTTCTTGCAGAACTTCATGATGAGATTATTTATCTTCAGGCTGGGATTTATAACAATCGCCTGGTAGGTTCAAGCTGAGAAAAATAAGTTGTCAAACACAGGCAATAAAAATTACAGGTACAAGCAACCACCAAAATTATAAAACTGTCACATCTGTACACATCAAGCAATAATTGCATTCATTACATCCAAACTCCTGATATTTAGTGTTATCTGACAAAAAAAGCTAAGTTCCATTTAGACTTTTGCTGTTAGAAAAAATATATTTGAAAAAGACTTGACTGAGTAATTCATGAGTTTACAGAAAATGCAGTGAAATTGTCTTGAGAGAAATCCATTGGTATTTGGGAAGATTTGTTGAACGAATATCTTGGTCCTAAGCATTTTGGGAAAATACATTTGATATTGATTGTGAAGGTAATGGGAGACCTCAAAGAGTCCACATTCTTATTTTTAGGAAAAATGATATTCCAATTACTGAATTGAGTGTGTCTTCTCCAAGCAAATTCTCTTTTTATAGGTCCTCAAATAAGAAAGGGATTGCTTAAATAACAGGAAAGGAGAAGGGAGAAAAATCAAAAAGAGAAGGTGTGGCAATCAGAAATGTAGCATGAGAGAAATGGAAAGAGGGAGGTAGAAAAGGCGGAGAGAGAGAAAGGGAAGGAAGGTCTACTGATATAAAACACAGAGAGGAAATTTGATTATTTTGATCACTATTTTTATTTTTTAGCTATTTTGTTGTAAGTTCCTTTATCCTCACCTAAAATTGATATTGAGTTCAAAGAGCAGAAATGAGAAAATAGATGTTCTCATATTCATTTACAAGTTGTTAATTTTCTCTTCCTTTTCCTATTCCTTCTGATTCCTCTAGCTTTTACCTACCTCAGCATTTGCTATTTTTTTCACATGAGAACCATATCAGTGAAGAGCTGAAAGCTGTTGGTCAGAAATATTGTTGTGGAACAACTTGGAATTTGAGCGATTCTGGATTTCCCCCTCATGAATGATAAAAGTTCATATTCAGGTCCTTAAATCATTATTCTCTTGTCAAAGGCTTTATTTAAGAGGCTCTGGCCAGCATGGCAAGGTACATTTAATGATTAGCTGAAACTGGGAGATGAACAAAAGAGACAGTTTTCTAAATATTAACATTCAAAGGCTTCGTTTCCGGGACCACCTGCTTTGCCCATCACATACACTTCTCAGTCCATTCAGCTGTTCTCCACTGTTAATCTCCCTTTCAGCGCATTATCTTCTCTAGGTACTCTCTGAAACCTACAAACTTGGCTCTCTCTTCAGCAACATCTCAACTTCTCATTTTGATTTTTAACAGCCAAGGATTACCCAAGCAATGCTGTCCTGACTTGTTATCACCGTGAGAGTTTCAGGCTGCATGCTGCTTTGTCAGACAACTTCTCTACCACTGTGTCAGCCCTCTGAGTAGGTCCCACAAAGCAGGCTCCTACTTTGTCAGCAACTTTAGACTGAGGAGGCTAGTTGGCATCTGTGCTCCTTACCAACTGCCACAAATAAAACATCTCCCAAAGTCCTGGGCTCATATAGTGAATATCACCAAGAAAAAGCACGTGAACACTATGTATCTCTCATTCCTACTTCCATCCCACACACATTTCAAGAATGGCCCAACAAGCCTGATTCTATGAAAAAATAGGTGAGATCCAAAGTACAGAAGTCTAGTGAGAACGGATAGTTTGCAAGAGTGCAAACACATAATGCCTTGGGGGAAAAATAGGTAGTGAATAAGTGTGTGTTGAATGAATGAATGCATCAAAACATTCCACTATAAACCTCTCTAAACAATGGCTAGCCTTCTTTCATTTTTAATTTTTATTCAATTGATAAGTGAGCTGAATCAAAAGGGTACTGAAAATAAGAATACAAATTGAATAAACTTGCGATACAGCAGACCTAGGTGGGAGCAGAAAAAGGAGTACATGTCTATCTCAATAACAGGATTTGGATTTTAATGTCCATGAGGATAAGACATGAGGACTTGAGCTGGAACTGAAATTCCTGTGTAAAAGACAGAATTCCTGGAAGCTTGCTTTTCACTTCAGAGAAATAGTGTTCTATATAAACCCACCTGCTAGCATAGGACAACTACCACTGTCTCTATCCAATATTACACTGGAGGTATTAACCAAAACAGTACGACAAGGAAAACAAATTAAAGTCATAACAATCAGAAAAGAAACAAATCTGCTACTTTTGCAAATGATGTAACTGTCTGAAAAGAAAATAATAAATTATTCAGTCACACTCACAGAGTTTAACAGTTTCTTCAAAAAAACTGACAAAAATGTCAACATTGTTCCTATAATATAGCAGCAAACAACTGGAAAATGTAGTTATCCCCAGCAATTCCACTGCTAGGTGTCAACCAATGGGAAGCTCTTGCACCCACGTATATGCAGACAGATATAAGAATATTTTCTGCAAAAACATTATTAAGAGTAAAGTTGTAAGAGTGAAAAAATTAAGAAAACAAATAAGAATCAATAATCAAACTGTCCTTCAGTAGGTATATTCACACAATAGGATAAAATGCAATAATTAAAATGAATGAATTTCCAATCTGGATAAATGCGAGATAAAAATAATGTTGAATAAAAAGGCAAGTTGCAAAAAAAAAAAAAGTAAGAAATAAAAGTTCAGCATGGTATCATTTATATAAGGTCTCCCTAAAATATTATCTGTGAATAGATACACTTGTAGGGAAAATATGAAAATATACATGAGAATCATACAGAGGAAAAAGCTTCTAACTTCCCATATATAGTTACTTCTGGTCCAGCACAGCAGGACTTCAATCATAGTTGTAATATTTTATTTTCCTTGAAAAAGTATTTGAAGAGCATATGGCAAAGTTTTAACATTTGGTCTTGATGGTGGGTGGGTCTGTTGTATTATTTTCTTTGTTTAAATTCCTTCATAATTAGAAAACCAAAAATGAAAAGATATGCATCGATCAAATTGACATCTTAATCAATTTATTTTTGACCATGTTTTTGATATGTTATATCAGAATGCCTGAAATAATAGAGTAAGCCTTTGATAAATGAAATACATGAGAATCATGAGAGCCACATTGAGACTGCTCCCCTCTCAACTTCTACTTAATTCTACTTTTTTTTTCCTGCTTGTTTCTGATCGCTGATATAACTTAAATTTTCATGAAAATAAGAATGATAGTACAAAAAGAAAAAGAATAAGTTGTCTTTTATCTCTCAGATTTTTAGATTTGTATTTATGTTTGTGTCAGGTTAAGGCACAGAAAGACTGATTTATGTCTCTTATTGCCTGCTCTACCAGTCAAGCTCATCATTCACACATTAGTGGGCTGAAAATCTTCAGAGATATAGCTTCCAGCAATAAATTAAACCTCTTACTTTGAGGTTTGGTTCCTGTTTGATTTTTAAGAAAATGTAAAATAAAATTGCTACCGGGAGGATAAAGATGATGACAGATGACTTATCTCCCAATTTCCCCCAGCTCACTTAAAAAATTTATTCTTCTTATAACAAAAGAGAGTTTTAATTTTGAAAACAAATGCTACAGCCTTCTGCCCTTCCCACATGAGCAGCAGCAGAAAAGAATCATTTTCTTTCATTACAATTTCAATATGAACAATAGTAACTAGAACCCACAACATATATAATGTATAATTATTGTCCGAATGGTGTTACCCATGGCCTTGTATGGCAAGTTAAAGCAAGAGTATTAAGAATATGTGTTTATGGTGAGGTTTGAGTTCTTTGTTTACCCTTTCAGAGATTTAGCTTAGCTTGAGTCTATGTGTATTTTGACTTGTATTAACACCTCTGTCCCAACCTAATCTAATTCTACCTGATTCTTCAATACAAACAGGTCCACGAATATCATCAGAAAGTAATCAAGTAATATTTGTTCATCTAAATTACCAAGGAATGTCTATAAAGTGAAACTCAAGAATCAGCAAAAAAAAAGAAAAAAGAAAAAAAATTTTTATTTGGGTTCTGAGGCAAAAGACCATCAACTAACATAACCTGTAAACTGCTTGGTTTGTTGAATTTCTGAAACATGATATTGATTTTTTAAAAACAACTTACTTAAAATGCTGCACTCCTAATTGAAAACAAATTGAAGTCACCACTAAAAATATAAGAAATATAATAAAACACAATTATTTTGTACCCCCATAGATGAAATTTATAAACCTCCTTGTTCTATGGCTTCTTCTTCAAGAAACACTTTGCATAATTAATTCTTTATCATATTTATGCTATTCAAATTTAACAATCAATTATAAGATTGAATAATTTTGTAAAATAACCCAAGTTCTCAGCATAAAAGCTGCTACTATTACAATTTTACCTTTATGGAAAGGTAAAAAAAAAATACACATACCTCTACAAATATAAAACACGGGATGATGGAATAACTTCGCTGAGTGTTGTTTCCTACAGCCATTTCTTACACCATGTAGCAAGGCTGCACCGTCTAAAATTGTTGAAGCTGAAACAGAAATAGGTAACATGGTGTAAGAACCATATGTTTAGCAGTCCTTTAGGTACTTACATAAAAACATCATCTACGCTGTAGATAAGTAGGCTGTATACAAACAATGCAAAATGAGATCTACAACACAGTCAAGCAAGCAAAGCATTCCAGAGAAAACAGAATATGTTAGCCATGAACAGTCTTGGAGCCAAAAGGACCAGATAGAGTCTGGGCACACCTAGCTATAGCCAACAGGATTCCAACTGCCTGGTGCTACATGGTGTCTTAACCCTGAAGACTGTCCTTGTGCCATGGAACACAGTTGCTGCTGTGAAACATTTGCTATTGTCCATCCTGCATGCATCATCTCTTTCTGTGCTTGATCTTTCCTATGTACAACTTAGGAACGTGTTTGTTTCTGCCCTTGCCTCGCCCTTTGGAGCTGACATTTAGTAGTGAGGCACGAATCCCCGCCTCTCTTCCTTCCATGACCACCCTTTGCCCTGGTTCCCATTACTACACAGCTCTTACTTTGGATTAACATATCACTGGTCTCTGTCACTGGGTGCCTTCAGCCCTGTGTTTGTGTGTGCGTGTGTGTGGAACCCAAACACAAAACACTGACGCTATAATATATTCTTTTAATTTGTAAGAATGGAATAGCTGGGCAACAGAAGATTATTTTAAATACTTGCTATAACATCCTAATTTGAACTGAAAACATTCTATTAGGAGATCAGTTAACTTGGGTTCTTCTTTAAAAAAAAAAAAAAAACAAAGTAGAGAATTTAGATTTTTATTAAACTTCCAAGGCCAGATTAAAGGAATTTTCCAACACATCTTCTTACTCTCTGTCTAAAGGAATACTTAACCTGTTTCAGGTATCTGCTTGGGATAGTTATTCTTTTTCATTTGTTCTGCTTTTGTGTCATCCTTCTCAACAGGTCCGATGAAATGTGGCATAAGAGTGACACAGGGACTACTAGTGCATGTGAATGGCCAACTATACTTTTTTTTGAAGGTTTTGAATTAATGTTAATGTTTTTAACTTAATTATATTTTTAACTAAGTCCTTCCTTACCTTTTCTGCAATGAAACATTAAAGTATATATCTATCTCTCTATATATATATATATATTGAGATTCCAATTTTTCACTTGTTGATTAAAACTCTGACCAAATTTAACATTATGTGTGATAACATTAAGTCTATATCAATCATAGGACAATGCTGAATGTGGGTGAAGGTTGAGTTACATCTACCCACAAGATGCCAACCCCTGCCCCAAGTTGTGGCAACTAAAAATGTCTTTAGACATTGCCAGCTATGCCTGTTAAAGTGGGGGAGAGATGACCCCTGGTAAAGAACCACAAATTTAGAAGAATCGAAAGTAGAGCCCCTAGGACATAAATTTTTGAGCTGATGAAAAACTTGCTTCATAAGTTCACAATTTTTCCAAAGGAAACAAACTTGTTCTTGCTTGGTACCTAACACCTGGAAATCACTGAGGTGCCTTGCTGACATTTGGAGAAGCGAAGGGCATCTCAAGCTCAGAGGCCATGACTGGGCTGATATTAAAGCTCCTATAAGTGGTGGTTGCTACCATTCTAAACACCAAGGCAAAGCAGGGTTGTTTTATCCACTAGGTACTATACAGGCCTAACTTCTAAGACCTGGGAGCTATTTAAGAGCCCACAAAATAAGAAGAGATGAAATACTGCCACTTGCAACAACATGGATGGACCTCAAGGTAATCATGTTAAGCAAAATAAGCCAGACAGGAAAAGTTGAAAATCACATGATATCACATATGTGGGATATAAACGTGAAACTAACAAATGAACAGGACAAACAGAATCATGGACATGAACTGTAGACTAGTGGTTACCAGAGGTGGGGTAGGTAGATGGGGTAAAGGGGATCAAATATGTGGTGACAGAAAGAAATCTAACTATGGGAGGTAAACACACAGTCTATATATATATATATATATATATATATATATATATATATATATATATATATATATATATATATATATATATATATATATAAAAATATATGCCTTACTGTTAAAGTGTACCCCTGAAACTTACTGGATTTCATTAACCAGTATCACCATAAAAAATTCATTCATTAGTTTTAAGAAGAGCTCGTGAAAATATAAGAAATGAACACTAAGACACTCAAACTATGCAAAAACAAATGAGTAAATATGTAAGTATATGCCTAAAAATGTAAAAGGTTCTCACTTCTTAATTACTAAATTTAGTGTTCATAACAATTTAATTTGAAAATGATCCATAGGTATAATTTTCTTAATTTTAAAAATTCCTTTGCAGAGAAACTATGACTGTAAATTAAATTAGTGACTCAGAAAAATAATTTTAAGATAAAAGTTTTAAAGATTCATTTTGCCACAAAATAAAAATTTACTGTCAGATTACTCTTTTATGTGTTTATTATCATATGAAGCCGGGCCCTAAAAAGTGAGTGTCGAAAACAATCTCAAACAACCTTTAAATAGCCCTAGAGGGATTTTGCTTCCAGCCAAGAGAAAAATAACTATGACTGAATTTCACGCCTGACACAACTAAAATATACAGATAAAATAAGTGAGACAATGGTATTCAAGGCATTGAACATGAAGCAATGAAGAGCAGTGATACTTGAAAGATGGGAACCAAAAGAAGTTAGCTCTATGGTCGCCCTAGCTTACTGCCTGCAGAGAGTCTCCAGGCCATGCACAGTGAAGGGAAACCCGGAAAAATGGCAATGGTCTCCCCAAGTTGAGTAGATAGAGCTGGGAACGTGAGGAGGCCTAAGAAACTGGACTTTTCAAGGCAGAGCACCAGCGAAGAGAACACTGCACAGAGCTGGGCTCTGCAGAGGGCTCCTCTTGAGTCCTCAGCATAGGATGGATGAACATGGCAGGAAACTACCCAAGGCCCAGAGAGAAACCATTCAAAAGGATTAGAGTGAAAATAGTCAAGGCTCATACAGGGCCAAGAATACTTTGTTTCTACCAACCATGAAAAAAGTGCTAACTCACCAGGCACCAGGTAGAGGATTTCAGTTTGGGTTAATTAAGAACATGAGTATGAAAACATTTCTCATCCAAGGACCACAAGTGGCACTGAAAAGTTCCTTGTATTGTTTTTTTCTTCGATTTGTCTGATAGAGAAAATTAGATATTTATTGAGATTCTCAGGCACTAAGCAATAGGCTTCCCCCCTGGTGTCAGAGGCCTGGAAAGCAAGAATGTGACAGCCCAATCCATGACTCAGGTCATGTCAAAGGCATCTCTGATGTGAGGTTGACAACATTCAGTGGGGTGAAACTTTCTAGAAGTTCCAAATTAGGTTGGTGTAAGGTTGAAATGAGATGATGTCTAGAAAAGGGAAAAATAGGGCCTATTTCTACGTGATCCAAATCTTACCTGGAGGTAAGGAGGAGGGGGTTACAGTAGAGAAAGGAAAATTAAAAGTAGGAAAAAAATGAGTTGTGAAAGTTATATTTTAATTTACATAAAATTAAATATATTTCAAAAAATATATTATAAATTAGCCAAAATCCCCCAATCCAGCTCATCTTTAACACACGTTAAATAGGCATTAACTTCCTTGATGGCACTGAGCTACCTCTCACTGTCTGGATCATTTCTATTCAGTATACAAACTCCAACCAGGATCACAGTTTGCATTTAATTTCCCAAAGCTGGAAACTATTTTTTTTTTTTTTAAGCAACAAAGACATTAAGGGATAGGAACAAATTAAATGGGATTATAGATGAGTTCAAAATAGATTTCACCGTGAAATGGTGTGGGATTTAAGAAGGTGCTCCTGAGGCTTTCAAGATAAATACTTTGCTAAGTTTTGAGATGTTTTTCAAAGCTTATAAAGAATTACAATGTGAAGACCCGTATATAATAAGAGGGTGGCACTGGCACTCCCTTTTTCTCCAGTCTGTCCCCCTCCACAGTGTCTCACGGCTAGATCCATGCCCTTGATCTAGCCCAGACTAAGGCAGAGAGATACAAAGGGCATAAAACCCGCAATTCAGGGAAATCCAGAATTGAGTCAAATCTTTACGAAATACACAGGATTCAGGGACCCTGGGAGACTGATTACCTGCCCCTTCCTCCACACCCCCAACATTGTTCTTGAGTGGCATTTTAGACCCAGAGATTATTTCTGGTTCCCTTGGGGCTCCAAGGAAGGGTACATTGGCCGGATCCTTATGGTCCTCATTAGCTTTGTCCCTACTGCTTGAATCTGATGAATCATTCTCATATCTCCTTAGTCTCTCCAGGTCTGAATTTCTATCTGGACCGCACTCAGTGACTGGGAGCCAGCTCTCCCATTGGCCTAAGGGAATCTTTTCAGCTTATGAGTAGGCCCAGCTCACACTTTGGCCCTAAGCCTGAATGGACAGTCTGCAAGGGAGCCACTGCCCCTTGCCATCAAAGTATTACTTGATGTCTAGTTTCCCTGCAGCTGGCCTTCTCAGAACTGAGGCAGAAGGTTGGCTAATGTCTGAGCTCGCCATAACTTTTGACTCAGTTAAACTTCTCTGGTTCACCCCATGCCCACCCCCGCCCTTTCTGTACTCCAGTGCTCAGTTTCTGCAACATGCCGGGCTCTTTCTCACCTCGGGGCCCTCTCACATTCTACACTCTTCCCTCCCCATGTTTGCCTAGCGAATGTCTGTCCCTCCTTCAGAGCTGCGGTTAAACATCATTTTCAATGGGAAAGTTTCCATAACTGCCATCGCTGGTTTCGGTCTGTTACACACCTTCATCATCCTCCTTCGTAGTATTTATTATATAATTATACAATATTGGTTTCTCTTCTAGACTACCAGTCAGCTTTTTTCCACGTGGCCAGAGCCATGTTTGTCCTGCTCAGCATTGTAACCTTAGCACCTTGCACAGTGCTTGGCACACAGTAGGTTCACAAATGTTGACACCAACAATGTGCCGAGCTGCTCAGCTTCATTGTTTGCTCTGGGTCAGTTCTTTGGCTCCTGACCCAGTCGTAATCCATGTCTAGGGTCAATCCTTCCCAGGATTGACAATATGGTCCTAATGGAGGTCTTGGGGAAGTCCCTGCTGTTTACCACAACTAGTTAAGACCCACTGTAAACCTCAGACCCAAAGAACAATGCAAAATAAAGTGTTTGGAAGGCCTAGAAATCAAAATGTAGACTGGAACAAGTCGCTATATGTAATTAGCGAGAAATCATTCCACTGAATTCTACCTCTGGTTGTTTTTGTTTGTTAATAAAAAACTCTTTACATACCTGCTTTAAAAGGTGTGTGTCTTAATTAAATATAACAAAAGCTGAAGTTAAATTGAAAAAAAGAGACCAAGTCTACTGAAAAGTAACCATCTCTGTTAGAGATGAATCTTTTAAAAACAAGGAGCACAAGAATGCTGCTGACCATGAAGCTCAGGGGATGACCTGAAGCAGTTGAGAGAAAAGCAGACAGCGCACTGTTGTCTAAGTGGCTGATGGGAAGGAACACCTGGAATCATCTTATGGGCCACCACCAGTGCTGCTTAACAGAAAAACATGATGCCCAGAGAAAAAAGTCATTGCCCTAGTTTCTTTATTGTTGATATTTCTTACCCCAAATTTTCCACCAGCGGAGTGGGGTGGGGGTGGGGGGCATAGCTAGAAAAAGTAGCAGGGCATAAAGAGCTTTTCTTAATTATCAAGTAGTTAATGTTTCCTTCAATAAAACCAAAAGATGGAAGGAAATTAAGTTTTGATGTTCAGTTAAACTGAAACGTTGAGGCACTGAAGCAAGAACACCCAAGGACAGAAATAGGGACACAGGGACACACATGCACGCGCCCAGTCCAGAATGGCATAGACATTGGGTAGGTTCCAGGGGAATTTGTGTTCATCTTAAAATCTGTGAAGAAAATAGAGAATATATTGCAATTGTTCTCAATTGAGAAATAGTGTGATCCTTAAATATACGTAGTATTGGTATTCTCTTGCATCTGGTTCTGGTTATAAAATTTCAAATATAATTGCAGATATCAACAATCAACTTTACACTGATGTTGTCATCATGATCTACGTCATAGGATTGACTAGATTAAAGGTAAAGAATTCTCTTCACTTCCTTTGGCTTTTAGCATGTCAGACAGGTGGTGGTGGGAGACTGCTAGAGTTCGGGAAACTCGTTAGGGGCCACCATCATCTAGGTGAGAGGTAATTAGAACCATGTAGGAGCTGGCTTCAGTCCAGTTTTGGAATTTTTGAGAAAAGCCATGAGGAGAGGTAATAGGAGCCACTGTTTGAACCTGGGCCTCTCTGGACTGGCCTGGAAAGAGAATTTATCTTACTATGGTCAGAGGGACTAGAGTGCCCTTTCAGACTTCCTAGTCACTGTTTCCTCTACATTTCCCTTTGAATTCTGTTCTGATCCTCATCTTTTGGTTTCTAATGATCCAAAAGATGGAATCACTAATTAAGTGAAGAGGAAAAAACAAAAGATTGATCCAGGGCAAAGAATTGTTGGAAGAAAAAGAAAATGCCCGCATAGATGGCATTCTAAAGAAAGTGCATAGGGAAGTCCTTTAGGGGGTGCTGGTTCCAGGACATTAGACAGCCCTTTATGGTCTTGCCTGTAGGGATATATGTCACAAGCTGTTCTGAGCAGTGGGGAGACTGTGATTCTGCTGTTCTGCCTAGCAAGGCCGCATTTTCCAATTTAAAGCTATGCTGCCCAGGAGCCAAGCAGTTTGTTTTCCAGAAGAGTAGACAAGGAGAGAGACAGACAGACACAGAGACAGAGACAGAGGGAGGGAGAGAGAGAGAGATCTACGAGTTGAGATAGCAAATCTTCCTCATATCAGCTCTGCAACGGAGTAGTTTTGTTTTTGTCCTTCGATCCTTGGGTCCTAGGACACCTTCAGAAATCACCGTCAGGAAGTTCCTGTGTCCTTGTGACAGGTTAATTAATTAGCTCGCAGGAGACAGGAAAAAGAAGTGAGAGAAATTCTCTTCACCGTAAGAGATGTCTGAGAAGGATTCAGATAACACTGGCACAAGCCTGGGTTTGTCTTCTCTGCTGCACTCTCAGGGGAGGATTGCACAGGCAATTCTGTGACAGGCAACCTGAGAATTTCGAATGAGTAGAATCATACTAAGGACAAAATTGCCCACTAGTCTCTTTGATGAACACTTCTGAGGGCTTACTATTCCATACCAGGCTTTATAAAAGGTTATAGCTTTACAATGTTGTTTTCATGTTCAACATATGCTACTTCTGGGGTTAATTTGCATGTAGCATGGAGATAGGCTGAGCATTCTTTTTAATGCTGTGACCTGCTTCCCTCACCTAGCATTCCTGGTCCTCCTTCCCTTACATTTACTTTCTCTGTTTAATATACTTTATGACTTATTTATTATGTCTATTATCTTTCTCCAGCTCTCAGAATGTAAGTTTCACAACTCCTTGCTCATTTTATTTTTTTACTAACCGTAATCACGTGTCTCCTGGGAAGATGACATTAAACAAATAATTACAAGTGAGATTAAAAACAATGACTCTCTGAGACCCATAACAAGGTCAATCTGTAAACAGTCAAGGGAGCCAGGGGTCTCCCCCAAAGAAGCTGTCTTTAGATGCAGAGGAGTTAAGAGGGTGGGTGGGAACCATATTGCTGTCAAAAGGAATAACATGGAATTTCCTAAAATGAGAGAAAGCAGGGCCATATGGCTGACACATAAAGAGCACAGGCAATGAGACATATAATGAGGCTCGACAGGAGAGGGCTCAGATGATGGAGGGCCAGGTAGGCATGCAAAAAAGTTGGAATTAGTTCTCAGAGTCCTAGCAAACTACAGAAGGGTTTTAAGAAAGTCAACTGCCGGGTCTTGATTTGCCTTAACCAAAGATTATTCAGGATACAGAAAGCGGTTTGGCACAGTGGAACAAGTATAAATATGGTGACATGGCCAGGTGAAGGCTCGCTCCATCTAGATAAGAGGAGAAGGTGGCGTGGGTTAAGGATAGGGCAATCGAGACAGACAATTCAAGAGATAATTAGAAGAGCAAATAAGATTTAGCAGTTGATTAAAGTGGGAGTGGTGGGAATGTTAAAATGCATTTTCCTATTTAAATCCCTCAAATTAAAACATACATCTTTCTAGTGCTGTCTCCAGCAGTGATAAACAGCTTTCTGTTTATTCTGTTGAATCACCTGCAGCCTCCTCTTTAATCTCTCTGCCTGAATCCCAATTGTGTCCTCTCAGCTTCATCTGGCCTAAAGTCAGGCACAGGATGGGACTGACTATAATCAAGAATCACTTCATATAGCTTTTTAAAATACCATGCTTAGAGGAAAAAAAGATCAATAATTTATTGTAAATTTATTTCCTTCATAAGTTGGAGTCCCTAAATATATATGAATGCCTTTCCTTATTTTCTTTTTGGCTTTCCAACTTCTATATATTCTTCAAGGCACAGTTCGGTTTCTACCTCTGCCAGGAAGTCATCTTAGACCAGTCAGTCAGTAACGACAATCACGTTCTGATCTGCACATAAGCCACACAGCTTAGTATCTGAGCCATTAATGTAGTGTTTAATTACAGGCTACATTATGACATCGATGACAGGATGGCGTAAGGCAATCTCTTAGCCCCTTTCCAGTCCATGATTTCCCTTCTGTGCTTTCATTTTACCTTTCAGTCAAACTTCAAAGTTCTTAGCTAACTTTCCACGGGTACCTGGGTTATCTTTCCTTCTGGACTGTAAACTATAAGAGTGATCTGACTTATAAGTCTTTGAGTCTCTCACAGCATCTAGAACTATACTAAATGACAGCACTGGCGAATACTTATGGTTGTTCCAAGGAGAACTGTGGAAGAGGTGATTAAACATTTGCCTTAGCTCCAACATGCCCTCCTCTCACTTTATCACATCTGCAATAATGCTAAGCTGGCCATCAAATGGCTATATTAAAATTATCATATCTTAAAAAAAACCCTGCGATTAAAGCATAGTTAATTTATGAAAATTCATAGTAGAATGAAAATCAGTGAAATCAAACAACTAGTGACCCAGTTTTAGATGAATAGTTTCACCTGTCCTATTACTAAATTACTAAAGACAAAAACAAAAAGCTAAAACACTAAGTACTTAGAGTTTACCTTTTCCCCTTTTCATTTTTAGTGGAAATACTTAAAAAGGTGTCAAAAGGCCAGGATCAAAAGGATAAAGGCAACAGCAAAATTCATATGGCATTTACTTACTCATTTAATATAACAATCCCATGCCATAGATCTAATTATGAACTTCAAATTGATGAGGAAAGAGACCATTACAGAGAGTTTAAGCAAAGTGCCCAGGATCACAACTGGTGATAAGTGTCAGAACTGGATTTTACAACCTGGGTATCTGACCCCAAAGCCTGTGTACTTCGTCACTACATCAGTATCTTCTCCAGAAAAATAAAAGAAAACCAAAGGTTTAATCTACATCCCTGGTCATCGTACTTCTGGCTACTGGTCAGTTCCCGCTGTGCTGCACAGGCTCTTTATTGAGTCCAATAGGCATCCAGAGATTGAGATTCTGATATAAGGCTTGAATTTTTCCCAATTTTAAAAGAACTTCCAGAAGTCATGGACCAAGATACAGTCAGTAACTGTATTTAGGAGACTTCTCCTTTCCTCAATTGCACTGAAACTCTACACTTGATAGGATGGTAAAAACATTTCAAAGACTTGATGTTCTTTTGTAGCCCAACCTGGAATTAGTTAAGAATGTAAATTACTGCCCTAAGCCACCCTAGAAGGCACATTTGCTCACTGACCATGCTGCCATCTATACACTTTGGGAGGAAGTTAACACTGTTCCAGTGTTCTCACCAACATGTCCTCCTTCCTCTCTGTATTTTGCTTGTAACCTATAGAGTGAAAGCTGGCCAGGTTCACCAACAACTCGGGCAGGTGTCTGATGTCACAGAGTGCTACCAGATGGCAGGATTTCCTCCCTGGGTTAGCTGCAACCCTCATCACGTGAGTAAATGTAACTTCGCATCTCGATGAAAAAACCTTAGTTCCATGGACTTGAGCACTAGTTTTAGGGCCTGATGGGTGTGGATCTGACCCAGGTCACAACTGGAACCAAATAAGTTAGATTAAGTCCCTGTGTCTTGCTGTGTTTCTATTTCTTTGTATTGTTGTGGTTGTATTGGAGGTAATTATTGTAAAGGATGAATTGTACAATGTGTGTAGCCTTTAGCGTATTCAAGGTGTTCTATAAACATTTGTTGAATGAAAGTTCTTTACACTCAGCACTTTCAGTTCAGTTTTCTACTTTTCCCTTCAGTGTTCTGACACCACTAATTAGGGAAACGCTACTATAATATTCTGCCTAATAAGAAGGGACACTTTCTAGAGAACATACTTATTAAACATTCTCCTTATTCACCCAGATAAAAAGACTATTAATTATTGAGCTTTGGCAAACTCCCAGGACACCTAATTTGTTCACATCTATTTTCAAAAAGCTTCAGATTTGAATGTGAGTTAATTTCACCTTTTCTTTCTTCACAGAGAAACCACAAGGCAATCAAGCAGGTAGCAGTATGCAGGCAACATTTCAGCCAATAGGGCTTTATAAGGAGAAGAGTCACTCTTGAGATTGGAGGAGAAATGCGGATACTGAGATAAGGAGAGCGATGAACTAAACAGGATGAAAAATTAAAAAAGCACTTGTGGGTTCTGTCTGAAGCTCTTAATTAACAACATTCTTCACAACACAGAGCAAACCCATCTGGGTGACCCCAAAATAAAAACAGCATGTAGAACTCAGTAAAGGGTTAATGCTGGTGAAGTGATAGGTCAAGCCCTGAAGGTGTTAGAAGCCCCCACAAAACCCCAAAATCAAAAGCAGTGGTGAGGTTGCAGTTAGAATGCTCTACACTTAATCACTAATCAGTCTAATTCCCTTGAGTTTAGCACATCATGCTAAGATGATCTTGCCACGATAGCTCTTAAAAACGGGGAGAGGCAGCTGCAGAAACACATACATATGCTGTTGGCATACGATTCACAAGTTCTTCTCTAAGTAAATAAAGCCAGTCACAAAATCATTTGTTTTGCCCTTGGGAAGGCAGGCACTTGTCACTGATTTGTTGATGAGCCCAAACTGTTTCTACCAAAGCATTTTATTTAAGACCTTTATAGTAACACACTCAGAGTGCAATCTAAAATCTTACACCTCTTTTGTGTTGGGTCAATGGCAAGGCAGAAGAGATTCCTGCCGTTTGGGGTAGAGATAAAACACTGTTGGGTCCTGTTTAACCATGCAGCGTACCTACCAGGCAGGTTGAAAAGTGAAACTTGCAGCCAACAGAAAGATTGTTCTCTGGAGACCCAGTACAATAGGATATAACAGGTACTAATTCGTTACACCTTCATTGCAGATATTCTGGATATTCTTTTATCCTCATTTTACAGTTGTGGATATTGAGGCTCAAGTTAAGTAATGTGTCTGAGGTGGTTACCAGGCTAACAAGTATTGAAGCCAGACACACACTAGGTTCACGAGTTTCCACAGTCCGAGTTCCAAGCTAGCTCCTCGTCCTACATAAAGCTTACCCAGGACAACCAGGCTATTGATACTTGGGGATAGTAAATAATGAAATATTTACCCTAATAAATATTATGAATCAAATACCCAGAAGAATGGAATCTCAGGGTAGGAAGCTATCCCATTAATCATCTAGTCCAAGGACCCATCCTATACTTAGAATTTCAAAAAAGGGCTTTTACACAGTTTGAAATAAGGTAATAACTTTCTAGAGAGACAAAGTCTTGGGGTTTGGAGAAAATCCTCTTATTAAAAACTCTTTCTTCCTCCTTTTAATAAATAATTTATATTTTGAATACCTCCCATGTGCTAGGCCATGCTAAGCTCTCTAGCATTGCCTGAAGAAATCCCCACAATAATCTTATAAGGTGGGTTCTCTTATTAACATCCCTATTTTACAGATAAGGACACTTATGCTGGCAAAGTAATAGGTCAAGCCCTGAAGATGTCAGAAGAATCTCTGCCCCCCAAAATCAAAAGCAGTGGTGAGGTTGAAGCTAGAATACCCTAAACTTAATAACCGAATAACTCTAATTCCCTCGAGTTTAGCACATCATGCTAAGATGACCTTGCCACAACAGCTCTTAAGGAGACAGCTGCAGAAACATGTATGTGTGCTGTCGGCATAAAATTCACAAGTTCTTCTCTAAGTGAGAATGTTAATGATAGTTTAGCATGGTTGCATAACTTGCCCTAGGTCCCACAACAAGGAAGATATAGTACAAAAAATACAAACCCAATTTATTAATGTAGCCTTCAAGGTATGTAAAGACACACAGTAAGATGTGGAAGGAAACAGAGTTGCTATGATTCCCTGGCTTGACATCTGACAAGTTGTGATTATTTGCAAGTTTATGGCAAGACATCCAATAACTCGATATTTTATTTGATCTAAGTAAGGCACGTCCAACTTCTATTTGGTTCCCTAGAGTCAAAATATCTGGGGTAACCAAGGTAACATGTTAAGTACCATGTATTAAGCCTGTATTTGAACATCTGCAGTGAAGGAAAATATTCTTAATAGCTTGTTCCATTTATGAGCAGCTGTGATCAACAGAAAATTATACTTATATTCAGCTGACAATGCAACTGTCAGTTTGGAACCTCCCACTTGTATCTCTTACAGGTCAAGGGCAAAAAAATCATGCCGATGAAGTGACATTACCAAAAGCAAAGAGGTTTAATGCTATTCACTGAAGCACAAGTGATCTTGAAAGAAATTGAGAGAGATTCTTTTTCAAGGACAGCTTTAATAGCTGAAGGGGAATAATGTTTTATATCCAGTCAACCATTCACCTACAGACAACTTGTCACACTAAAGTGGTTAAGTTTTTTTTAATAGTTCAATGACATTTGAATGCACATAAGAGGTTAGAGTGAACAAAGAAGCTAAAGACTTTTTTTTAGAAATCACATATGCATTTAATTTGAAATTCTTTCCAGTCCTATAATTTTGCATAAATATGTATGGAATCCTCATGGCTAATTAGATTATAAGCCTTTTACCCAGGAATTTGTCCAATTTTATGCTCTTCATGAAACCCGGACTCTGCTGATCTTGGTTTGGTCCTTATTAAATAAGCAATTGTCTTGACAGCCTTAAAGGCTACATTTTAAATTCTCACATTTGCTATGCATACTACATCATGGAATTTTTAATCTTTATTTTGGGACAAAAGTTTGAAGACTCAAATACCAAGATAAAATGGATTTCTCATGTGAAAGCTTTCATTTTGATCAAAGAGTAATAAAGTACCAAATGCCCCAAAACAGAAAGCAAAAAGTACAAATTGGCCCTTGATATCATCAGCCAGACAGCCTTTACGTGGATGTCTTCATGTGGTTCTCCCAACAACCCTTGGAAGTGGAGATTATGTCCTGTTTAACTGTGAAAGAAACTAAGGGGTAGAAAAGCTAAGTGACCTATCCAGTATCCCACAGCAACTAAGCAAAAGCAGTTCTCAAGCCAGTTCCTCAGATACAATACCACTTCTTTTGTTACAAAGGAAGGTCAGTTCACAATTACCCAGAGAATAACAAACCACTCTCTTTGAACCCAATAGTTCCAGGAGGCCTTATTTATAATTGACACTGCATTCCAATTTTTTATCCCATACAGTAAATGCTATCACTACCATCAAATTTTTCTAGGTATATAAAGACCTGCATTATTTTTTTCTGGTCCCATGATGTCACAATAAACAAAATGATTCCTCTTTGTAAAAGAATCTTAAATTGCAGTCTTAAGCAGGGATCCCCAGTCCCTGGTCCATGGACCAGTACTGGTCCATGGCCTATTGGGAACTGGGCTGTACAGCAGGCGAGTGGTGGGTGAGCAAAGCTTCTTCTGTATTTGCAGCTGCTCCCCCAGTGCTAGCATCACCACCTCAGTCTACCTCAGATCGTCAGGCATTATTAGATTCTCATAGGAGCCGTGGTCCTGGTGCCAAAAAGGTTGGAGACTGCTAGTCTTATAGGTCTGGCTATCAGGGTTTCAGTCCCTGGAAAGTGGAGATGCAAAGCTAAACTACCGACACACTGCTTAGAACACTATGGCTTTCATTTTAACCATCTCAGTCCCTACCAATGACCTCTCTCCCTTGTGGATGTGTTTTGCATGATATTCCTTTGTGCTTGCTTGTGGAAGTAGCCATTTTACCATCCTCACTCCCCTGAAGTTTCAGTTCTTTGGCTCTATAGCTTTGACTTGCCAACTGTTCCCATTTGTCCCTCTTTTAGCCTCTCTTTTGTTCCACACCCCATTTCTTCATAGAAACTTAAACATATACAGTAATAGATGCGACAAGTTTAAAACGTCAAGTCAAACAAGCTTACAACCCCAATAGCAATCTCCCATTTTGCCTTCCTTCACCTCCATGTCCCTCTCTTCAAAGGCAATCACTTTGAAATATTTTGATTCTTCTGATATTTAGTAAACAGATTCACACATTAAAGGGAAAATAAAGCAATTAGTATCATTATGGAGGGGAAAAGTAATTTTCAGTTTGATCAAAACTCCAGAGAAGGAAGTCCAGAAAAAAAACTGATATTACTACAGCCTAAATGACCCTTCAAGTTTTTCACACCAAGACAACTCAGAATAGGATGAATGTGATTGAGATCAATGCCTATATTTAAGGCTCTGTAATAAGGAGAGCCCAAATATTCTATGACTTATCTTAAGAAAATGAATTCAGGTGCAGGGGGAGTTTTTACTTTTAATTTTTAATTTTGCTTTTTAGATACCTAGACTACCTGATTGAAGATTTAATTTCTATGTGTTTAGTTACATAAACTTGATTTTTCACAGTGCAATTTCATTTCCAGGTGTTCTTGCAAGATCAGCTACGAGAAATCAAATAAGACCTACTTCCATTGAAAACAGTCAGGCATCATCAAGATTATCAATTTTCCATGAAAGATGTGGAGAAAGAGAGGTTTTTATCTTATGAATTCTCAGACATACTTTTAACTCTTAAAATCGAGGCTATAGACAAAGATATGAACTGAATTTAGCACATACACACCTATTACATGAAAGGTGATGGAGAGTCCATTCAACCTGTGCTCCAGTTCACTCAGCAGAAGAGTCACTCTTCCAAGCTATAGCAGAAGCTGTTTGTACCCAGCATATAGCTTGAGCCTTGCTATTTCAGTCATCAGGCCCAACTCCCAGTTCTGCAGTATCTACATCTCTTTACCTGGGGACATTTTACCTGAAGCTGTGGATAATGGCTCAGTGACCTGCAGTGCAGGCTGAAAGTAACAAGAAATTAAAATTCTTGCTCCCAACATTTTTATCTCAACTTTGTTTCAAGGACTTCCTCTGGTGGGTTTGATTTTTGCCAAGATGTTATTTATAGCTAGAGATTCTTTGTATCAGTTTTGATTTGGTTGTTTGGGAGTAAAGCTCCCAGATATTTTTGATTGTCAGCTGGGTTTGAGAATCACTGCTTTTATTCAAATCAAAGTTTGTTTTACGATAAAAATATTGACTAAATTCCTAGGTTACAGCAAGACAGATGGTTTGATTGTCTACATCATGTGTTAGAACTAAAATTGAAATCTTTCAACACTCCAGCATGCTGTTTACTCAGTTATTCAACACTTACTCACCACCTACTAGATTCCTGACCTATGTGCTGATGAATAATATATAAAGATGAATAATCATCATCTCAGTCCTGGAAGAGCTTTGGCTGGAGGGGAGACAGATAGGCAAACAGATAAATCACAGTGCAATGTGAAATATACTATTAAAACACTTTATCACATGGTCATGATAGTGCAAGTTGCTATATAGGGAAAATTGCACATTAAATAACCTTTAGTTCTTTCATTAATTGCTGTAATACTAAGAGAGCCAGGCCCTGTACATTTATTCTCAAAAGGTATTGTTTTTATTGTAACAAAGCAATACATGTTTATTTCAGAACAAAACAAAAAGAGCTCTTGGAAGCAGCCCTCAACCAATGGCTGATGGTAGTTGCAGTAAAAATGCCTGGCTCCCCCTCCCTTTGGACAAGAAAACTCCCAGGCATGCATTTTATGCTGTTTCCCAGACTCCCCAGTGGGTTGAGTGTCAGTCACCCAGTGTAGCTGGCTTGAAAGTTTGTGCTTCAGTGTCTGTCTTCCTTCCTTGTCCCACTTACCCACTCCCCAAATGGTATCTCCTATACTTAAAAAAAAAAAATTACTTGTACTTGCCTTCTTGTTTCACTGCATGTTTCTTGAGTGATCCAAACTAAGATAAAGGCCTTCAGTTCTTCCACCTGAATTCTAGTCCTAACATCTCCCATCTCACTCTCTTCCACTGACTTCCACTTCTTCCCAGGAGCCAATTTTCTCTCTGAGAAGAAACCTCTTGCATCCTTTCCTAGCTAGTTTCCTAACTCCTCCTCCCCTTTTCCTTTTCATCCAATCTAAAGAGTACTCTACATGTTGGAATTTTCTCATTTTTACCAATTATAATCTGGCTTCTTTATCCATCTCTTTATTGAAGTTTTTTTTTTCATCAAATGTCACAGTGACCTTCTAAATGCCAAACCTAACAATTTTCTGCTTCTAATTTACTTGATTTTTCTATATTACAGAAACCACCTTCTTCAAAATTCATTTACCTTGACTTTTGTGACATCACTCTTGATTGTCCACTTATATTTCTGACTCTTTTTTTGCTGCCTGCTTTGCTGAATTCTATTCTTATGCAAATCTTCTGTTTAAATGTTGATTCTTCCCAGGATTCTCTTCTCAGAATTCTCTTTTCACCATATATGCACCTCCTGGATAATTTTATTTATAAATCATGATTTTAAACACCATAATATGCTAACAAAGTTCAGCTTCAGGATTGGCTAAGCTTCTGAATTTAGACACCGATATCCACTACCTTATTGGACATATTTACTGAATGTTCACAGGCATTTAATTTCATCTATCTAAGACTAAACTCACCAATTTTTAGCCCAAATCTCTCATAATCTGTATCTTAGTGAAACCTCCATATACTCAATCACCCATCCTCTCACTCAGGGATCATGACTTAACAATGAACAAGTTCTGAGAATTTCATTTCCTAAGTATTTCTCAAATATATTCTTTCCTTTCTTTCTCCATTCTCATGAAAAAATCAAGTAGAATTGGGACAAAAAAATAATGTAAATTGGATGAGGTATTTATGTTTTTACAATTTAACCTCATTAACTCCCTCACATGGTATCATAACCTCTTATTTTGGTTCCTTATCTCCAGGCTTTATTTTACCTACCAATCCACCCTGAATATTGCCACCAAATGATATTTCTGTAGTAAGTGGGACTATGTTAATATCAGGCTCATCAGTGCACAAAAGAAAGTTTAAGCTTCTTTACATGAAGGATGGGGACCTTCATTATCTTAAAGGCTATCACTTGCTATTCAGAACGATTTTTAGTTGTCTGCAAATGCTAGGCAGTGGTTCTCCTTTTGCACTCCAGCTATTACCTCTCTCTGGAAAGTCTTTTCCTCTGCTTATCTGTCCATTGACAACCTGTTCATTCATTAAAACCTTTGCTGGTTGTTCTCTACATGCGCTTCCCTAACTCTAGAAGACAGAATCAATCATTACACATTTTGCACTTCTGTTGCTTTGATATAACTCTTCTGTTTGGTGTGTCATACCAAGTTCTATTTCTTTGCTTCTGTCGCTATTCTATTACTAGATGGCAAACCCTTCCACCTATGACAAATTCAGAGCCCCTTGTCAAATGCTAAGAGGCGTGTCTGTCTACTACTCTGCAGCACATTATGTACTTGGAATTAGTTAACCATACATGTTTTGAATTCCCATTTTCCCTTCTAGACTCTCTGGTTCATGAGGGCAAGGTCAGTGTCTGTTTCGTGCACTGCTGTAACTCCAGTACCAAGCATTCTGTCTGCCAGAGGAAGTATTCATTAAATATTTGTGGACTAATTGGCTTACTCTTTGAAGTCAAGGCCTAGAGCTTATTCATCTCCTTCTCCCAGTTTATAACAGCACCCAGAACACATAGCAACAAATACTTACACTGAATGTCAGTCACCCCATCCAAACAGCATGGGGGAACAAGCATAGAGTGTTTTCAGAGAGTTAGGAAATCTCATTTTCTTTGCATAATTTCACATTTTTGCTCATCACTACTTTGGTAATATCATCAAATCAAGAACTCCCATGATGAGTTAGACCAGGCGTGGCAAGCAGATTGCTTTTGTTAGGCTCTCTTGAATAAATTTATAATAGATGCCTTAAGTTTTGTGTTGGGAAAGATTACGAAGCCATGTTTGATCTCAGGGTAAAGTATACAGTGATGAATTAGCACTCAGTCATGAACACAGCAAGAGGGAAGGAGCAGCATATGTACTACATAATTGCCATCCCTTTGTAAACCAGCAGGGGGGTGGGGGGTGAGGATAAATGCTACATGGTCAAGCATTTATCCAGAATGTCCCAGAACCTGACAATCAACTGATTACTTATTAGGATGTTGCTCTGCTATTTGGTCTGACTGTATAATATTTTAAAGCAACAAGTCCTTAACTCTTATTTTTGCAATAGCTGATGCCTTCCCCTGCTTAAAGAATACTAACATATTTTCCTTTTAAAATAAGTACAAATATTTGAAACCAAATAAATAAAAAGGCCTTCGGTTATTGTGGCCAGTAAGTTTCCTAGGATAATTCAGAATTGTATAAATATTAACATCTTACACTGTCACATATTTTCAAATTTGTTTTCCATCCATTATTCCATCTGAGAAGAGTTCCAAAGAATTACACAGCCAACTCATAGTAACAAATATCCATTACTCTGGTATTATCTAATCCATGTAGCATTTTCCATTAGCCATGTATGGCTTTCTTTTCATCTGCTTTGATCTTTCAGAATATACCTTTGCACAAAGATGTAAAGAGGTTTCCACTTTATTCTCTCAAATACTAAACATAAAAAATATTAAGGAAAAAATCTAATTGGAAATGACAATGCTGCCCCAACTATGAAGCATAGCTGACCAATACTGTGAAGATTGTATGTGTGAGAGTAAACACACGACCTCCTTCGACCTCAAGCAGGAAGCAGATTTCACCACGAGCAAGAGGCACTGCCCTAAAGGTCTACTGAAAAGTCATTTCATTTAAAGCAATGAGTCTGGGGACACAGGCAGGTCTTAAAAGAAGTAGGTCATATCCCAACAGATCTGCAAGGAGGGGGATCTGATGAGGAACTATAAAGCTGACTGACTCTTATCTGGTCTGTAACATCATCTAGTTGATGAACTGTCACAAGAACAGGGTGATGGGTGGACAAGAGGCAGCAGTCCTCGGATCATGACACAACTGCTGACTCAGAGGTTTTGCTGAGAACCACATCAGCTTTCTGAAGGACAAAAACTGAAGTCAGGTGCCTGAGAGCAAGATAAATAAATTCAAGACATAAGCTTTTTGGAACCGTGTTTGAGACAAGGCTTACCCAAAATGGTACAGAGTTCATTTTCACTCCACTCTGAAATATCCTTCTAAAATGGGTGGGTACAAGTCAAGGATAACTAGTAATCAAAAAGGCACCAACTTGAAACCTATGCATAAAAGCTACACAACTAAACCCAGCAAATTAGACTAAAACTAAAACTGAAACCCCACAACTGCAGGAAGAAAATAGAGACCATTAAAAAAAAAAAAAAAGAACAACCCATTGAAAAGGGTTCAGACTAATAAATCCCAAAAGACACAAGCATATTACAGAAGCTATAGCAAGAGCTCAAAGAAGAAATAGTGGATTTTTAATAGGCAATTATTATTGAGATTACAGAAGGTGATAAAAACTCAGTTGGTACTACTCAAGAAATGCAAAAGAAAAATAAAAGCATAAGAAAGCCTCATTAAAAGCACAAATATAAAATAAACACAACTGAATACAGAGCCAGGGATATAGTGGAGAGGCTTGAAATGGCATCAGATAAGAAATAATGAAGATAATAACCTGATTATAAGGAAGATGACAGATGTAGAAGGCAAAAGAAATCTGACATACCTAGGGTTGGTGATCCTAAAAAAGAGAACAGAAAAAAAAATAAAGTAAAAACAGTCAAAGATATAAAAGAAGAAAATCATCCTGGATTAAAGTTTGAAACTGCAGATAAAAAGATGTACCCTTTCCTAAGAAAGCCTGATACAATATTGATGAAGCTGTCGGCTCCAAAGATCCACTCTATAGATGTCCAGTTCTGAAAAACAATGATAACAAAACATGTTGGCTTCTGGCTTCTTTTTAGTAACACTATACATGAAATATGGTGATACAATATGTACAGAATTCTAAAAAAAAGATGTGACCTAAGAATTTCATAACCAGACAAGCCGTTCCTGTTTTCCTAGCCACCTCTAGTGCAGGCCAGGTAGAGGCTCACTGTGTGGAAGGCAAGGCCACCAAGGCTTCAAGATAGAATACAGAGGCATCCCCAGATAACGGGAAGACTCTGTGGCCTCATAGAATTCTCGAGTTCTCAGAGAAGCCCAGGAAGTGTATGAAATGGTAATGGTTATGAGTAAAGTGAAGAAGTTTTTAAGGGCTGAGCTCTCAAGGAATTTTAATTTGCTAATTTATTCATTCATTAATTCAACAAATATTTGAGTTCCTTTTATATTCTAGTGTCTATGTTTTACACACTATATTTTGGATATATGATTTAAAGTATTTTACAGTAATTACTTCTTTTAACCATAACGCTGATGAGTGTTTCCCATTATCTCAGAAGTACGAAAGAAACATGGGAAGCAATGTTAACTGGTCATAATTCTTCTGTAAAGCAAATTTTTAGATTATATAACACAAGTACTTATTACCTAAATATTTCTAACACAAATTTTAAAATGTAAAGGTCCTTAAAAGATTCTTCAATAAACTGTGATCAGAATTCAGTAGTGAAAGGTAATCACTTCAGGTAGAAGGATGTAGAGCAGGGGTCCCCAACCCCTGGGGCATGAACTGGTACCAGTCTGTGGCCTGTTAGGAACCGGGCTACACAGCAGGAGGTGAGCGGCAGGCCAGCGAGCAAAGCTTCATCTGTATTTGCGGCCATTCCCCCATACCAGCATCACCACCTCAGCTCCACCTCAGATCATCAGGCATTAGATTATCATAGGACCACTGGTCCCTGGGGCCAAAAAGATTGGGGGCCACAGATGTAGAGGATTCTAATGGAAGGCTTTTATGGTAACTGTCACTTGAACCAGGTTTTGAGTTACAGGTAGATTTGGATATTTGGGGATGAAGGAAAGACTTCCAAGCAGGGAGAATTATGGGAATGAAGGCACAGAAGTGGGAAAAGTTCGGATATGTTCTGGAATAAAGAACATTGGGCAGGAGCTGTTACAAAGTAAGGTGGGATGAGTCTCTGAGACCTGCTGGAGGGCCTTGAAGGCCAGACTAAGTCACAGTGATCTGTCTTCATTCTGTGACCAGTGGGGTGCTATTGAGGCAACATATAGCAAAACCAACACTGTGCTTGGGGAAGATTAATCTGGCAGGAAATCTTTAAGATAAATAATAGAGAGGCCACAGATAGGAGGCAGATTACAAAGCTAATGAAGGGTTTAGCAAAAGATGGGGAGGGCCTGGCTTGACATGATGGAAGTAGGAAAGGGTTGCTGGAGATAATGTTAGAGATTCATTCCAGGGATAGAAGTAACAGAAGAGTATGACAAATGGCTTAAAATGAAAACGACAGATGAGAGAAAGTAGGGGTGGAGGGCTGGAACCCAAATATCAGGTGGTTACCAGGGAGCTGCTAGCAATTTTAAGGACTATTTGAGTTGTGTATGAAACAGTTACTTGACAGGCAAACAAGACCAGGGCAGGGCTTAAAGTTCGATAACCAGGAGCATCTGAGATTTTTCTTATCTAGAGCAGGAAGCCCAGGCAATGACAGGCCAGAGTGGAGAAAAGAGCAGAGGCATTAGCTGTATGAGGTCCCAAGGGAGGCCCCTGAGAAGATAAAATGAAGACATATTGTCGCCTTCATAGTTACACAGAGGTGGGGACCCTGGACATCTCCACTCCATCCAGTTTACTCCAAGCAGAGAAAACCTGGAGATAAGGGAGGTGGGTCTCTCCTAACACCCAATCTCAGGTAAATGGGTATCCAACTCAGACTGCGTTTATGACCACAGTTTGAAGAGTGCCCAGGGAAAGGATGGTGCCTTGGATTTGCCACAAGAATGAGCATTAGGATCAAGACACACCTGGGCTTAAATTCCATTTATGCCACTTACTGAGTGACAATAGGCAACTGAATCAACTTCACTGAGCCAGCCTTGGATAGTTTTGTCTCACAGCATTCTTGTGGGAATTTTGTAAAATAAGAATGCAAGCCTGATGCATAACACTCAGCAAATGGGGGTCCAGTACCCCTCACCCCACTGTGCCCAGTGTACCTGCTACACAGCTGCTGGTTTCCCGTAAAGTCACTTCCAATTCCTGAAGCTACATCTTCAGTCTCCGCCCTGTATATCCATTCTCCGTCTCTTCCCTGGCACTTTTCTCTTTGTCTTGTTTCTAGGAAATTAGGTCTTTTTTCCTAACATTTTGCTCTTCACTCTTAATTGTCGAGTGTCTGTCTCGTGCCTTTTGCTATTCTGCTCCTCTCTCCTAAGAAGTTATAACTAAAAAGACTCAGAAGGGGCCAAAAAGGCACTTTAGTATGAAACTCACCTTTTTGATTTGCAGAGGAGTTCTAAATAACTTACCTTAGTATTATGAGGCAATGGGAGCCTTCATAGGACCAAAAATGACTTTTTCTAAAGGCTATCCAAAGACAGAAAACTGGAAATTTCCACAGAAAGCCCTTACTGTGGATGAATACTAGACATTCTTACAAACTAAATATACAGACATTGGAAATATACTAGACCACTAGACGCTGGGAGGATTCTGCTCTGAGCCACAGAGAGCTACTTGTGAGTGATGTTCACATAATGCCATCCAGACAACCAATAGGTAATTCCAAGGCCAGTGTCTCTTGGGGGGAGAGGAAGGAAGTCACTCTCAGGCACGTACTCAGTTCCTCTTTAGATCTAAAGATATCAGGTGGCTGGCTGGGTTGTGACTGCATTGTCAGAACTGCTGAAGTGATAATTTGCCCAACAACATGATCTTACAATATTTTAGTTCTTACTTATTAAGCAACATAAATCAGAATAGAAGTCTCTTTAAAGTTTCGTAATGCTTCATGGACTTGAAATGAGGCTTAAATATCACAAAATATCAATTTCAATAGACAAAGCATTTCTGTCTCCTCCACAGGCTAGAATCATGAGTCTGGGGCAGCATTTTAAGTTTCTCAGAGGCAAAAACCTTTCCTACTGGCCCTAGGATAAGGGTCTGTCATCATTGTGAGCTCAGAGTTCACAACGTGCTGTCCTGGTTTAGGGGGAGGGGAAGACTAGGGAGAGATAACTTTGTTAATTGCTCTCCAGGCCCTCCTGAGGAGTAAGGAAACTTGTATCCCTGAGCCTCGGGCTTGGAAACTGTTTTACCAGGTTATCTAGCTGTTCTTTTATTGACTGAGTTTCTAAAATTCCTGGGCAATTCAAGAGAAGGACAGGACACAGAAGGCCCAGATTCTCCCTTTCTTTTGCATAATTAATGGATCTCATCCCTTAAATTGGCCTGGCTTGGTGTTTGGGGTAGCTTGGTAGGATCTCTGAGGGACCCTCATTTTCTGGCCGATGGCCTCCTGTCCAACAGGGCTTAATACTGGCATATTATCAGGTACTTTCTACTTTTCTATTAAAGAGTCTGCTCTAAGGGATCTTCTCTGACCACCCTAAGCATCCACCTAACTGGTTATGTGTCAGTCAACATTTATTGAGCATCTGCTATGTGCCAGGCCTTGTGCTGGTCACTGGGGGTAGAGAGATGAATAAACTGTAATTCCTCAAACCAAGGGACAAAGAATTATGTTATGTTATGAGAAATATCAAGAGATATAAAGAAAGTGCTCTGGGAACCCAGAGGAAGCAGAAATTAGTATTACCCAAATAGCAGGACAAGGGAAGGATTCCCAGAGGCAACTGTTTAGGCAGAGACTCAAAGGGTAAGGATTTCACCATGGAGAGAGAGAAATGAGTACTCAAGGCAGGAAAAACAGCATGAGCAGAGGTAACAGATGAGAAAGCACTTGGCATGTTGAAAATGCTGTTAGTCTGATTCTAGAATACTATTTACATAAATGGATGAGAGGGTGGAAAAAGAAATTGGAAATAATCTGCTTAGGTTATGAAGAAGTTAGAAAATTGTTCTTGGGCCAGTGCTTTTCAAAGTATGTTCTCCAGACCATCAGCATCAAGCGAAAACTTGTTAGAAATGCAAATTATCTTCTCCTACCCCAGAACTAGGGGTAGCAGTGACTAGAGGCAGTGAGGAGACAGCAGTGTGTAAGCTCTCCAGGTGATTCCGATATACTGTTTTGAGAACCACTGCTTTAGGCACAAGGGGCATTAGGAATTTCTAGTCAGAGCAACAGGATAATAGCTGTTTTACAGAGAAAATACTGGCATCAACATGGAGTTGTAGATAGGTGGAAACTGGAGGTAAAAGGATCACTGAGCAACCTGTTGTAGGGATCTGCATAAGAGATGATGAAGAAATGAAGGAAGTCATCGGTCCACCTTTCCCATGCCTCATGCAGGCAGGCAAGTTACAGAAAAAAAAAAAAAAAGATGTTACCTAACTGGGATTTCTGGTCTCACAATAAATTCATGAGCACCCACTTCACCCAAGATTTTAATACCATCAGGTGACCCCACTCTGCCTCCAGCCGCAGGTTTGCTTTTCCCACTCATACTTGTTTCTCTCCCCTACAATGGGAACTTCTTGAGGACCTTTCTGTGGCTCAGTTTACTTACATGTAGGATAAACTCTAATGAGGCATTTTCTTGGTGAAACAGGAAACTTGGATCATCCAGTGAAAGAGATGGTCAGATGGAGTTGGACTGAGAAATGTGGTAAAGGTTTGGGATAACCACTGCAGGACAGAACACAGAATTGTTACCTGTCATGGCCAATTAACAGGGTTATGCTCCCCTCAACCCCCATACTATTGGGCATCAAAGGAACCAGAAGAGAATCCTAACAACGGAATCATGTTGGGGGATCAGAGTGGGGATAGGGGCTGAAATTCCAGAGAATATAGAAATATAGGGTCCTGGTGACAGAAATTCAAGAATCAGGTAAGAATATGTGACCTAATGTACTTTCCCAAATTCAATTAGTTACATACTTATTCATGGCTCTCCCACGTTCATCCAGCAGCTTGAAAATTATCTTTCAATCAATTCTTTTTGCTTAGTCTCATTCTAAAAATAACCACTATAAAATCATGAGTTAGAGGTGTTCTAATCTTCCTTCAAAAAATAAATGTTTTAAAGTGTTCACCCATATACAACCTAGAGTTCTTTTCCTTAGTCTGTGCTATAGAAATCCATTGTTATTGTTAAGAACATTCCACCAAACAGGCACTACTGAGATTTGGCCACTTCTGGTGTGACTTTTGGCAAGGTACTCAATCTCTCTACTCCTTAGTTTTGTAATCTGAAAACCAACAATGATAACATGTTCTTCATTAATCGTCATGGGAAACAAGGTAATTCACCCCAGCAACTGGCATAGAGTAGACGGTGCTATTTTTTAATATCAACCCTCATTGTGTCTAAGAATTTATGATGCTAAAGATTAAACATGAGATAGAACAGCTAATACTTTCACAGACCGGAATCTTCCCTCCTGTCAGAGAAGATTCCTGTAAGTTCTTTAGAGACACACCTCTCCCCAAAATGTCTAATAGAATGCCATGTCCTTTGTAGCTGGTAGTTGATGCTTATTTTCTATTCAAAGAATTCTTATTCCTTATGACATTCTCATTCAGGGATACTAGTGTCATACTTTCTTCTGGACAGAAACTTCCATATTTGAATTCTTTTCTCATGGGATCCCCACCAGGAGTCATCATTGTGACACCTTTAAGAGGAGTGTTACCTACTCACAGGTCTTGATGTCACTCATCTGTGGAGCCCACTCTCCACCTGTTTCTCACATTTGCTTTGTGTCTTGCTGTTGCCGCTTGTTTCAGTCTCTCATCCTAGCACTGGGTTGTTATACTCCCTGTTTGGCTAGACAGAGTGTATGCATATATAATTGTGGGAGTTCAATAAGTCTGGTTGTACGTTCTACCAAGCAATCCACCCCACAACACACTGGCCAAATTCTACTATAAATAATCAGCTGCTATCTCCCAACTCCCGTTCTCCTTCACTTTTTCTAAGGAGCAGAACAATTTTGTTGGCCTCTTCTTTATTATGTCATGCTATTAGGGGTCATTAAACAGCTGCCATATTGTACCCTCTAGGAGGAGCCATTTATCCTCTATGACAGAGGAGATGATGGAGAGCTATTTAAATAGGGGGAAAGTCCCTGGAGAAAGAGACTTTTGTAAATACATAAGGCATCCTCCTCCTGCCTTTTAATCCCTTACCAAAGCATGTAAAAAGAATGTTTTACACACCCAGTGATTTCCACCCTCCCCTCACACTTTTAATGCTGTTTCTTGCTGGTGTTTCAAATACCTGTATTTCTTATGTGCTGCACCAAGCAGAGATTCTGGCATACACTACCTTGACAAACACTTATTGAAGAAATGAAAATTAGACTTCAGTCCATGTAGAAAAATAGCTTTTGTCCATTTTGGAAATCTTTTTCACCTATTAACCTTGTTTTCTGTGTCTCTAGGAAAAGCCAAGACAATTTATCAAAAGTAATTTTTATGAGAACAGTTTTCAGCCTTAGCCCTTTGTCACCTATGTTATTTAATGCTTTCTAAGTATTATTTTTAGTGTTTCTGAAAAGTGAAGGAATGCAGATTACTTATTGCACAACAAATAGATGGAAAAAAAAACCTATCAATTGCAATAGAAGTGCTTTACTATGAGGCCTCTTGAGGTGAATACATTATAAAGACAGAACTGTGTCTATCACCATATGGGATGTTAGTCGCTTTTGGCAGCTTCTCTACATCCTTGGAAAGAAGCCAGTATTATTGTCTCCCATGCTGTGAGACCTGCAAGAACAAGCCTTGCCAAAGCCAATGCGGGATAGGTGTTTAAAGGAGAAAAAGCCATCAGTTGGTACCCCAAGAAATTGTCATGATGAAGAGCCCGATGGGGAGAGAGAATCTGGCTGCTGAGTATTCAGTAATTGGGCTTCCAGTTATTTCCCAACTAAAACCCTTACTTTTGTATATTCTTAAGATGTTTATAAAGTGAACATTAATTTTTGATTCAGAATGAGAAGAGAAATTCTAATTGAGCATCTCTGTACCACGGAGTGCTAGGTCAAGTACCTAATTTTATTTAATCCTTACAACAATTCTAGCAGCTAGGAGCATATGCTCTGGAATCAGTTTTGTGTTTGAATCCCAGCCCTGCCTCACTAGCTGTGGCATGTCTGGTGAGTTACTTCACCCTATATGCCTTGATTTCTTCATCCGCAAAATGGAGGTTATCATGCCCAGCCTGTAGCTCTGTGGTGAGGAGTAAATAATGTTTGTAAAGCATTTAGCCCAACACCCTGTATGCAGTAAACATTCAAATACATTAATTTTTCAATAAATATATATTGAGCACCCATTTGTACCAGGTATTGTTCTTGTCTTTGGAGAGACTGTGGCATATAAAACAGAAAGAAGCCCTGCCCTGTGGAATTTATTAGTTATGAATATAATTAAGATTATTAACAACTCAGTGAGAGATGAGGCAGATATTACTGACCTCAGTTTACAAACAAGGAAATTGTGGCATAGGAATTTATTCCTCCGAGTTACCCCAGTGGCGGAACCCACCAGTTATGTTGGAATAGACAAGGTGACAGAATTGTCTTAATTGTTGTATATGCATAATTAATTAGGCATATGCATGATGAGTGGTAATGATAATTCACAAATGCAGCCTCAGTTATTCTATCTGTGTGCTGTCAATGTGGGTGGCCTATCCAGCAGAAAAGCTCAGGATTTCAGGTCAGAGGAACTGGATTTAAATCACGGCTCTGCCACTTACTCTCAGCGTCGTGTATCCTCTGTGAGCAACCTGGTCTCTTGAACAGTACACTCGCAGGGATATTTGGGGGATCAAATAAGGCATGGATGTTCAGAAGTTTTGTAAATCCTGCTACATTGTGGAAAGGAATGTTATAATAAGACCAGCTCAGAGGCAGACTGTTGGTAATACATACTAAAAGTTGGACCATTGCTCTTTAGAGCTTATTCTTGTTAAGTACACCCAGACCTGCCAGGTATAGTATGCAGGCCACGTCTTGCACAAGAGCACCAAACTGAAGAGACAAAGAGCTGAAATACAGCCTAGTCTCTGCTCACCAAGCTGTGCACCCAAACGTAGGACCATCTCCACCCAGAGGAAATGGCACCGTTTTCTAATTTGCCCAAAGGCAGAGAATGGGCTTGCAGTGTCTTTGTTTGTACTTTGGGTTCCCTGTTAATCTTCATCCATCTATTTTTGTCCAACTAATTCTTTTTGTTTGTTTTTATCCCACCAAGTTCTATTCCTTCTGTCTGTACTCTTTTTTCTTCTGACTTCTCACCTGGTGAGTTACCTCACCCTCCATGAAGTAACAGCTTGTTCAAACCAACATGGCATCTCACTGCCAGTTGTTTCTTTTCTTGCCTGTATTTCTCAAGCCCAAAGCACATAACATCTCTCCAGCCACCCAATCTGCCAAAGAATGACATCTCTCAGACTGCTCTAAAGGCCTAAAAAGACAGGTGTTGTGAGATGAGCATCTAGACTGTAGGTCAGAAGAGCCAGAGGCTGCCACTAAGAGACCAGGTACCACAGTCCTCACCACGTACTTATGGTTTATAATAATGACCACAGAACATATTTTTAATAGTACATGAAGCTCTTAAAAGCAATCATAACAGAATAAATGCAACCCGTAAAGAAAGATATACACCTGTGGGCCAAAAGTTGAATAGAAAGATTTGAGTAAAAAACTCAGTAGTAACAAGGCAGAGTGATACCTGCACTAGAGTGATAAAAACAGCTTAAAGACACAGGCATAGAACACTGTCATACAAACGATGTTTTGAATGGCATCAAGTCTATTTCTTTTCCTGAATTTTAACACATCCAGTGAAACAGGTCTCCAATTTGATGAACTACTGCATTTATTCTCTCAATTCTACATTGACTGCATAAGCTGTCCCTATGATCATTGTTTCTTTAGGGCACTCTGGGCACTTTGCAACATGCAAACAGTATCTCAGGTTTTAAAAGGAAGTGGGATGATGATAACTGGTGAACAAGATGGAATAATTATTCCCCCACTAACTCTGATTCACCTGCCATGGAGGGCTGTGAAGGGAATGGAGGAAAGGGAAGAGGAGGAGGAGGAGGAGGTGAGGGTGGAAAAAGAACTACGAAGTAATTTACACCCACTTGGAGGTGAAGGAGAGGAATTTGATGAGAATATTGCTCAGAGACCTTCCTAAATTCATGCAACCTCCATCTCTGCTTTTATCTGCAGAGTCGCTGTCCTGCCTCCCCTTCCCATCACAACCATCTAAAATAAAGCATAGCTGCGTTCATGTACAAGATTTGCCCAGACTCCTCTGTTGCTCTTACCCTCACTGAGAACCTGCCGGGCACACGTGGCAGGAGGGGAGAACTGAAGACTGAAGTTGCAAACAAGTGCACCAGAATGTAATGACAAATGGGGGATTGTCAAAGGATGTGAGTGGCCAGCTGTTATCAAGAAAGGTCTCCCGCGGCACCAGTACCTGCAATCTTGAAGCCAGAGGTGACTCAGACTAGGAGGGAAATGTCTTTCTAATCTAATGACCTGGATGATTCAGAAACACAATCCGACAGAATATAAACTCCAGCTCAGCAGTTTGTAAGCAGTGACAGGGAGAGCATCCTGGAAGTTTCATTTAAGCAGATAATAACGTTTCATTGTTCTTGAGGGAACTGGCAAAAGAAAAAAAAAACACTCTGCAGGGGAGTGAAAAAACACCTGAGTCATTTAGCCGAGCAGGGAGAGAAAGAAGGCGATCCTTAAGAGTTTGAAATCACAGTAAATAAGTACAGGTTGTGTGATACAGCGGTTAAGTACTTATCCTCAGCCAGAGTGCCAGTAATCAAATTACCTATTTAGGGCTGGGTTTCTCCAAGTGGGAACTGATGAGGCTTTTGTTCAGATGGCTTATGAATTAATATTTGCTTCTTTCACTTTAGGAAATACAGAGGGGGAAAAAAAGGACATCAATTGGTCTACAAAATTAGAATGACCATGTGGGAAGAAGCATCAGGGGAATTTTTCCAGTGTTTTTCAGGTTCTCTAATCTGACCTGGCAAAATGATGCAGTTACAAGTTCACTAGCCAAGGAGTTAGGGCTGATCAGGCCTTATACCAGCTGACTAATAAGCGTGATTCAAGTGAAGTCATTCTTTATACCTCAGTTACTTACTTCATCTATAAAATGGGAGGTGTCAGCTGAGCCATAAACTTGACTCTTTAGAGGCCTTACATTAACCCTGTATGCCACACCAAACCTCATAGATACCCTCTGAATAATCTTGGTGATTTATCATTTCTCTGCTTCTCTCCATAAACACCACACCCAGTCCCTCCACTTCCCCTTTGCTTTTGCTGTTCTCTTGAACTAGAACTTGAGTCCATCAACCCTAATCCCTTCCAAATTCCCTTAATGGTTTACCATATTCTCCATGAATTATTCTCAGCTGCTCTGATAACCTGCCATCTTTGCAAATTTTCTTACAGACTACAATATATCGCTTAGCACTTGACTCATTATTTGATGCTGTCTGCAAATAATTTTCTATGACTTAGGCTTGTCTCTTTAACAGGATAGCAAATTCCTTAATTCTTAAACTTCAGTATTTTTTATGGTATGCAAGCAGTCAAAGCTTAGTACACAGAAATACAGTCTATTTGGCTTGAGAACAACAAATACTATTAATGGATACCACCCTCATTTTCAAACAGTAGAGCAAACTTCCTGCACATTTCCTAGAACTCCAAACCTAATCTTGAGTTTAATTGTTTATAATCTGTGATTTCCTTGACTATTCTTGAATACTAGCAATTCAAATATTTGAAAGTTTTCGATGTGGCAGTTCTATGTTCACTTAATCCGCATAGCCACCCAGTAAAGCAGGTGGTATTACTGACCAGATTTTGTAAATGAAGAAAACAAAGCACAGCAAGATTAAGCAGCTTGCCCCAACCTATAGTAAAAGGTAGCACTGGAAAACTGAATCCACGTTTTCTAAATCCAGAGCCTGGGTTTACAACAACCATACGATACTAGTATACAGCTGAAGTACGATTTTACTTTGCTGTGTTTTCTCTTCCCTATAAAGATAAACTCAAGAATAGTAGGCATATAATAGATTCGTCCTTCTTCAAGTATGAAGCTTTCATTCTTCAGGTTGAAAACATTGAATAAGATATTTACTCTTTATTTAGTGCTCACTCTAGGCCAGGCACTATCTTCAGCATTTACATATATCATTTCTCACAATTGCCTAAAACGAGTCATGTAAAGTAGATATGAATATTATTCATTTTTGCAGATAAATTGGAACTTAAGTTAATAATTTATTCAAAGTCAAAGATTTTAAGCTAGAATTTGAATTCAGTTCCATCTGACAGTGAAGGCCAAACTCAATCTGTGTGCTGTGTTTTCTCATTATCTATCACAGTGCTTATATGAATTAATCACAGCAAATGTTCTTTTATAATGGACATAAAATCAGAGGGAAATTAAATCTTTTACCCAGCAATTGAACACTACTTATTGAAAGAAAAGTGGTATTAAAGTATAAGATAGATTTCTAAAACACGTGTCATATGCCATGTGCAGAAAGAGGATTCAGAAGTAGGTCAAAGCGTGTATTGATGGGAAAAAGTCAAAGCTAGGAAAAGAAAAAGATTTATATTTCCTAAGATTATGACTTAAGCTTATCTTTCTCTAACAGAGTTTCCTAATTGGAGCCTGATTCCAAGGGATTTGTATCACAGCTAAACACTAGTTCAGTTGCATAGTTTTGTAGCATAATTGAAACTATCTGGTAGCCAAAGACAATGAGATAACATGAACCATAATCCTTAGTAAGTCACTCAAGACACAAATCCAGAGAGTGAAGAAAAAAATAGACGTAAGCACTATGATTTCCTAGTTTACTCTTTAGAGACTGTGCCCTGCTCGTTTCTAGGGGTTTAGTGGTGTTGGTTGATCTCAACCTTTTCATAAGCCTTCCAGGAGGTCTCTGTAGACAACCCCCTCATTTTTTAAATCTATTTTAAAAGTCAGGACAATGTCATAAGATGCTACTAGCCAAATACTCTAGAAGGAATATAGTTATGGAAAGCCACAATAATCTCAACATACCAAATCTTTTCTTACGAAACCTGCTAAGCAAAGACTCAAAAAAACAAGAACCAACATGGCCATGACACTTCCTATAAGCCAGGTACTGTTCTGAGAACTTTGTTTTTAACTCATTCTGTCAACAACCCTACAAGGTAGGTATTATTATCACCATTTTAAGATGGGGAATCTCAGACAAAACGAGGTTAAGTAACTTGTCCCAGATTACACAGCTAGCAAGTGACAGAGATAAAATTTGAGCCCAAGTCATCTTACTACAGTCTATAGTTTTGACGTTTGCTAAAAATTTCTTTCAAAGCAAAGTTCTTCCCTACCTGTTTTCTCATTTGCGAAATTAGATTAAAATATATGGCTTTCTCAGGTTTTCAAGATTCCACGAAAAGTGAGCTAAGAAGAAAAATAGTGGCAAATATTTCCTATCCATGGGCAGATGTGTCTGAAAGAGAGGACTCACAGAGCTAGTCAAGTGGTTTCCTGCCTCGAGAAGAGCCCACATCCTTGCTCCCCTCTCCCCACTTTTTGCTCCCTTCTCCCTCCCCGCTTCCCAGCTTCCCACAGCATCCTTTCTCCCTCCATCTCCCAGAGTTTCTGAGGCCAGCTCCTTTTCAGGTGGTCCTTTTAAAGCTTTTCCCCACAAGCCTGGATACACCTGGGCCAGGACAGGTGGGCTTGCCTTAGGAATTAGGGGCTTGGTTTGGGAAACTTGCCTTCACTCCTTTGAAACACAAATACTGCTTTGGTTGCCTTCCTGCATTTAGTATTTACTGTGACAAAATTTTCTCCTTAAAAGGAGTATTAATGAAAGGACTCAAGAGATCAGGTAATTTCATACACACACGTACACACGCACTTACTCCAGAATGAGTTTAAAAAGGAATTTTAATAGTTTTTAAAAACACCATTAATGTCAGATTAAATCATGTGTTTATTATTAGTACATACAGCTGCCCTTATCTATAATAAGCTAGGGAGTGGGGGCCATTATGCGTATATTTATCCTTGAAATTATTTCTAATATAAATATTTATTGTTATAATAAATTTGTGATGTATGAACTGTTATCTACATTTTACAAATGAGTAAAAAGAGGATCTTAGAAGTTTGGTAATCTGTCCAGGGCTTCAGTAAGTGGCTGAGCTCGCATTTAAAGTCAGACTGTCTAAATCAAAACCCACATTCTTTCAAGTACCTCTTGATGCTGTTCACTTTGTCAGTTTCCACCTTGCTCCTGATCTACACACATGCTGCTCACTCAGCTTAGCACAAATGATGGAGAGTGAAGTGGATAGGTGCCCAGAAGTGGTTTTGTATTATTTATGTTTTCAAGCGTATTCTGCTCTTTGTTAGTTGCTTTATTCTCAGTAATTGATTGGGAATCAGTGAGAATTAAATCAAGCTGAGAAAATTCTCAAAAAATGTGTGCCAGTCCTATAAAAAATGGGGAAAAATGGTTCTTAGCAATATGATGGTTACCACCAATAAAGTGCCAGGCCTTTTATCTAATTTAACTTTTATAAGATTTCTCTGAGGTTGGTATATTATTAGTTCCATTTTGTAGAAGAGGAAACCGAGGATTAAGGACAATGAATAACTTGCCCAGGGTTACATTGCTGGTAAGTAGCACATTTTGGATCACATTAGCTATCTAACCTAAATGCCCCATCTGCTCAGTGTCATCATGTATGCTGGTCTCAGAGAAAGCTTCGTACCATGAAAACATGAACATAGTGAAATACTGAAGGGAAAATGATGAGTGTAGAATAATTTCAATAATTTTTGTTTTTGCTTTTTTTCCCAGCTTTATGAGGTATAGTTAATGATAAATGAAACATTTAAAATGTAAACTTAATGACTTTTGACATACATATATATCCATCAAACCATCACTATAATCAAGATAATGAGCATATCCATCACCCCCAAAAGTTTCCTCATTGCCTTCCCGATTTCCCCCTCCCGCCTTCCCATTCCCAGGCAACCACATGGTGTTTGTCACCGTACATTACTTTGCACTTCAAATTTTGTATAAATAGAAACATACAGTATGTACTCTTTTGTGTCTCCTTTTTGCATTTTGTATAATTATTTTGAAATTTATCCAGGTTGTATATACTAATAGTTCTTTTTATTAGCAAGTAGTACTCCACTGTGTGGATATAATGCAATCTGCTTATCCATTCACCTGTAGGTAGTTCAGTTATTTCAAGTTTTGTACTATTACAAATAAAACTGCTAGGAATATTTGTGCACAAGTCTTTATTTGGCTATGACACATGCTTTCATTTCCCTTGGATAAATGACTAGGAATGGAATGGTTGAGTCATATGGTAGATGCATGTTTAACTTAATAAAAAGAAAACCTTGTGAACTGTTTTCTAAAGTGGCTGACCCATCTTATATTTTCACCAGTAGTGAATAAGATTTCCACTTGCTCCATATCTTTGCTAACATTTGGTACAATTGGTGCTTTAAATTTTCCTCAAGGAATCCTTGGACCCTAACAGGGTGCTCTTCACTGTGCAAGCGGGCATGGGGACATTAAAGAATGACAAGACAAAAAACTCTACCCTGTGGTGCTTGAAGTCTACCTAGAGAGTCAGTGAAGTGATTGGACCACCTTCAGTACAGTTGCATATCTACATCTCCAGTCTATTATGACATATGTGGTAAGAAGAATAAATAGGATAGGATAAGGTGTCTAAATATGCTAAAAAATAATTTAAAGGGGGAAGATGAAATAAGAGCATAGCATTATTAAATATAGTTGGTCTGGTTTAGCTATTGAGATCAGATATGTCTTGTACCAACCTTGAGTGAACAAGATTTGTCCTGTTAGAAGAAAAATATGGTGTTTTAGAATCCTCTACTGACAAGGTTAACTTGGGTCAGTTATTTAACCTCTCTGTTCCTCATAACAGGGGGATTATAATGTAAATGATCCACATCAAACTATAAGAAGTCACCTCCATCCAAAGTTCTCATCAAAGAAGTGTGTCAACTCTGCAGGTTACATAGACTTAGGCAAAGAAGTGAATACTTGCCTACATATTTTGAGAGCACGAATTAACTTGGGCACATCAACAGAACAAATGTCACCCTCCTGTCATTTTAAACTTGTACTCTACTGAGTGCCAAACACAATATCCAGTCACTGCTTAAAAGAGAGTGCCGGCTTACCACATCTTCAAAGCAGCAATGAGAAACTCAGTTCGGCACTCAGTAAACTGTCTGCCACAGACTGACTCAAATGATACAAAGATTTGACAAGAGTAGATAAGCCCATTATTACATCTCAAAGGAAAATTGATTTCTATTCACTTTAAAAGCAAGCATTCATCCTTTTTAGAAAGGAACTCTGAATTTTAACAAAAAAGCTGTAAGGACAGGTTGAGAAGAATTATGATTCCTTGATTTTTCTTCCTTGGAATTTCTCTACAACTGTATGTTCTGGTGATTGTTGCATGTAACCCACAGACCTCTTGACTCTTTAATACTAGAGGTGTCAGTTATCCTTTAAATGTATCTCCAGACACAACACCCAGGTTCCTCAAGAAACTTTCCAATATCCCAAATTATTCTCTTCTAGATCACCACAGAGATTTCTGGAAAATCCTTTGTAGACATTCTGTCAACCTTAATCTGATATCGCTTACACCATGTCTGCTGTGGTTTCATTCTTTCTCCTCTCCCTTCCTATTTCTCAATGATCCTCTTGAAACCATCCTCCAACACCTACTTTCTCTTGCTACACTCATACCCTTCCCCTCCCCATGGACTCCTTACTGTCCCACGAGCACCCAAACATTATTGGGCACATTACATTTATGGTTGCCCACATTTGTCCTTACGGGTAGGACCAGACCCAGGCCATCTGATTTCAAAGCATGAAGGCCTCACTGTGAAGATGTTCTACTTTCTTACTATCCTAAAAGTCTTGGAACTTATTTATAGGTAGAGCTAGTCAACATTCCTAATTTGGAAGGACTTTCAGATTGATAATGTTTGAGCACGGAATCATTTTAGAGTATGTAGCCCTACCTAGGGGTTTAGAGATGTATAGATACATTGTTCTAGCTTATAGGGAAACTATCCATAACAAAGTATTTGAAGGGCTTCAGGAACACCAGTTCCTTGGTGTAAGCCCAGATGGAGCTACCAAAATGAAACTAAATTCGGGTCTAAGGGAAAGAATGATATTATGAAGCCCTAAAAATATTACATGGCTTGTTTGTTTTAACAAAGCCATTTATACTATATGTCACTATTTGCAATTCTGGAGACTACTGATCAGCTTCTACAAACAGATGGGAATGCCAACAGCCTTTGAAAGTAATCAGGTGCTAACTATGTCTTAGAAGGAAGATGCTTAGGAATTGATAGAGATGGAAGCAGTATACAAAAGGCAATAACTCCAATTCAGTTTACCTGGGGTCAGTTTTCAAATAGGCTATTTTTTCATAGGAATACCAATTGCCTCACAATAAAATTAAGTTGACTGTTGATTCTGATTGGCTGCAGAAATTGTTAAACAAGATTGAAACTAAAATGAACAGTAAATATGACTCTATAAATGATTTCTAGAATATATTTCCTTGAAACTGTTTTTGTTTTGTTTTAAATTCAATAACCACTTTAAAGCTTGCAGGAGGTTTTATTTCAACATTTAATTTTTTTCTTACTCTATTAAGAAAAAATTAGCTTAATGTAGTTTCTACTTCAATAAAACAGGAATCATCACAGAGTTGTAAGATTAAAAAAAAAATCTCTTAGAATAGTGCCGGGCACATAGCAAGAGCAATTAACTGTTGGCTAATAATATTATAAAAACCAACAGTTGTAGATAATATCAATGTTTGTACAACAAAGGGAAAATGAACAAGTTTTTCAGTGCCCGGAAAGCGTATCCATCTTTATGATGTATAGGACTGTGTTTCTGTGGTGAGATTAGCCTTCAGTGACAAATCAGGGAAGACTGCCAGATAAGAGTCCTTGTTATGGCTCTGAGGCTACTTCTGAAAAATCCCCTCTATGCACATTCAAAGCAAATCACAAGCGCTAACCTGGAAAACAAATGAATACAAAGAAAGTTCCAATGTCTGTTTTTATATAAAGGAAACAAATACCAAAAGCCTGAGTGTTTGGATGGGCTCCAGTTTCCCAGAGAGCACTGGGAAATGCCATATCCATGTTCCTATGGGTGACTCTGGCCTCAGTCCTTTAAAACACAAATTAGTGGAATCACTTAACCATATGCCATGGCCACATTGGGGATCAGTCCTCAAATAGCTTGCCTCATGATATCTCACATTTTAAGGAGAGGAGAAAGATGCAGCCAGTAGAACAGCAAGGGTAAAAGCTGCTGTCTCTGGAAGGATTCATTGTTCTCACTTGACCACATTCACAATTCTCACGACACAACGAGTTATAAAAACCTAGTGACTCCTGTAAAATAAGGCGTTCAACTACTTTTTCACCTTCCTTGAACATCATATCCACTCTACGTGCTGACAAGGAGTGTGAGAACTGACTAACTGTACACATATTCTGAGGTGAATGTAGAATAAACCTGAGCTATGTTTACTCTGCAGTCATTTATAAAAAATTACCAACTGCTCCTTGATCATAAATTACTATCATAAATGTTGTTACTTGTGACTAAAATGCATGGTAATACTCAGAAGTACAGAGTTATGGCAAGCATAGATTTTTATTATTATTAATGTTTGCACAGTGTGTTGAAAAGATCTGCAGACAGATCTGGCTCCAAATTCAGGCTTTGCCATGATGTGTACTCAGACGAGTGACTTAAACCCTCTGAGTCTCAGTTTCCTTGCAAGCAGGGTTGCTGTGAAGATGAAAAGATCCAAAATGCTTGGCACAGCACATGGTATGTAAAAGTGCAATGAAACTTTGTCAGGTAAAAAGAAGCTAGGTACTATTTCTAAGATGCAGTGAACTATTCCACTGGCTAAGATTCAAGCATCAATAGGAACTTCTAAGAAACCCATTTTAGAGGACTTTAACCATTAGGTGTCCTGGATACCATAAAAGACTTTTTTAAAAATGTGGGCCTCAGAGATCTAGTATCAATAAGTGGCTTTCCACCCCCTTGAGAATTGGCCTCATCTGTATTTGGGCAGGTTCAAATGTTAGAAAATGCTTCTTTAAATTGAGCCCACATTTGTTTCTCCATGATAACCACCCCCTGATGAATTCTGATTCTGTCCTCTAGGCCACCAAGAACAATTCCAGTATGTACAATGTAAAGGATGCGATCGTGGTGATGAGTTTGAAGAGCCACTAAATCCTGGCAATAACAGAATAAAAAGGGCCTCATAGGGTCATAGTCTCTCCCAAAAGAGAGATTCTGAAGCTAAGTGGGATTGGTGGCTGAAATAACTGATCTTCAAACCCTTTCTTTGGTGGGGACCCAACACTTATGTTTATTGAAAGAGGGAAGAAAATGATGGTAACCATTTCCTTTGTTTAACTGAAGAAATGGCCTGGTCACAGGATAAAAAAAGGGGAAAGTTCTTATATAATAGGCATTTACCCATCCATTTATTCAATAGCACCTGTTGCTAACTGAATAGCACCTGTTGCTAACCAGTTATAAAAAGGGGGCATGGATAAGCCAGTGAGAAAGATGCCCTTATCGGGCAACAAAGTTCTAGCCAATAAGGATATTCATGATCATTCATTGAGGAATAATAAACTTAGACAATAAAAATACTAAGACATTGATGATATATTGGTCAACAAACTTGGTACAAAAATAAAACATTCAAATATTCTCTCTTTTAAATAAGTCACAAAGCCTAATGTCAGTAATTCTAACCATCAAGGCCACAATAGGAATTCACAAAATTTAATTGCATTGGCTGTTATTGGTAGGGTAAAAGAAAATTCAAAAAAGGAAAAAGAAATTGTGAGAGTGAGTACATCTCATTCCATTTCTCTTACTCCTGCTTCATGGATGATTATCCTTATTATTGTATGTGTGAAGGTGTTTTTTTTCCTAGGAAGCCATAGTAAGAGGAGGCAAAAACACTACTTTGGATGTAAAATTGTGGGACTTGAATCAGCCTCCAGGAAGAACCTGGAGCTCTCTCTTAGCCAATAAGCAAAAACTTAAAGCACAGGCTAAAAGCAGGTAGGAATATCTAAATTTTGCTAGTCCTGGCAGTAAACTGAGGTAGGTGGCTTCTAGTGAGGCTGCTGAGATGCCAGTGACAACCTGCGTTTGTTCTTACATGTAGGACTAGCCTCCACAGCTGTCTATAGAACACATAGATGAGACAGAAATGGGTGATTTAGGTGTGGAGGGATGTCAGAAACAGTATGGAGAGTGAATTTTTCCAGAGCCCTAAACTGCTGCATTCTCTAAGCAAGTAAGAGGACTAAAGACCATTTGAGCTTGCCTCAGAGGTCTTCTGGCAAATATGTCTCATCCAGCCCATCAAGGATTTTGGTAACGTGCAGAATGCAAAAGAATTGTGTAGTGGTACTAGGCTGGTCCCTTCTCCATGTGCTCAGCTAAAGTTTTTAGTTTCCTGTTGACAGTCCCCTACATATTTCACGGTTTTCAAGGGGCCAGATCTTTGATTTATCTATAGCATGACCTTTCTCCCAAGGGGCTACTGGCTTTTCCTCTTGGTTGCTTATGACCATTCCCTGTCAACTCTGCACTCTCAGCTCCCTTATCCAGAGACATCTCCGGGTAGTTCAATGGCCTCCAGAAAAAAGTTTATTTGTGAAAAGCTGGACCTTCCTCTGTAGCTTTTTGCTGCCCTCCTCTGGCCACATCTAACTGCCAAGATTTGCTCGTGGGCACTGGACAGTAAAATATGAAAACATTTTACTCTAAGCATCTTCCAAGAGACCAGGTGGGCTTCCACATTGCCAAAGCAACATACTACCAAGGATACCATTAGATAGAAGGAAGCCACAGTCTGAAGGCCCCATCCAAGCCCATACTTCAAAGAAGAGGTATCCGGCTCTCATTTACACATGTTGAGCACTGTGTGTCCATCACATGGTATGGCTGAGAAGACAGAGATTAAAAGGAGAGAGAGAAAAGGGCCTCTCAGAAATCTTCCAGTGGTGCATGCCTGATGACAGCTGATCCATTCCCAGGGGGGCAATTCTAGTGTGAGAAGGTGGTCACTTACTACCAGAGCCCCAAACCCAAACCCTTCAGGAACTTCTGGAAACAAACTCTTCATGAAATGTCATCCAAACCTATGCTTTATCTGTGTCCTTGTCTCCCTCTCTTCCTCTCTCTCTCTCTCTCTCTCTCTCTCTCTCTCTCTCTCTCTCTCTTTTTTTTTTTGAAGGCATCAAAATCTATGACACAGGGTCTCCCTTCAAGAATTTCATAATTGGAAGAAACAGTCATGGAAAAAAAATAACTATAACATAAATCATAGTGTAGCAAGAGCCAAGCTGTGTGGGAATGAGGAGGAAGAAGAATCAATTAGGACAGTGCGAATAAGAAGCATTTAAGGGTGGCCTTCCTAAAAAAAAAACCAAAAAACAAAAAAAAAAAACACTCAACTCTCATCATGCTACTTGGGTATTTAAAAAGAAAATAAAATAAGAATTGTATGGCTCCCCATTGTCTATAGGCTCAAATAGAAAGCCCTTAGCACGTCTAGAGTAGGTTTCATCATCTTTCCCCTACCTTTCTTAAGAGCCTCTCTCATCTTTCTCTAACATTTGCTGGTCCAGCTGAAAAAACTTTTTTTTTTTTATCTCAAACAATGTGTAGCCAGAACCCAAAGAAAGAGTTCCAGGCATGCCTTCTCAGTTCATGGGGCAAGTCCTAGCTCTTCTGTGCCTCACTCCTAAATTTCTCTTCATCTCCCATTTCATATACTCAGCTCTCTCTTTTAGACTATTTCCCAGAAAGCAAATTGGGTCTCTAAGACGTGACTCCAGACACACTCTCTTGAATAGTTATGCTCCTTTTTTTAAGCTCCCTCAGCTCAACCCTGCTAAATCCAGATCCCTAGGACTCAGGCAGTCTGCACACATGTCTCATGCATGCGGTAGCATTTAAGATTCTTGAACATTATTGGCCAGGGCAGGTTATGCTCACCTTCATTGGCTTCCTGCCCATCCTTGTCCTCAGATGATAGGAATAAATCTCGTGTTTTGGTAATTTCTCTGGACTAAGCCTCTATCTTATATTCTGAACATTCAATCTTATCTTCTGCTGTCAACTGGCTGCCATCTGAATTGTTCCCTTGTGTGTTCCCTTTGAAACCATTTCTGACATAACATTTGTCTCTGTTGGGAGCATCTGACAAAGCAGCCCTTGGGCAGGAAATCCCCAATATCCTAGGGCCCCACTGATTGAAGAAGAGGGAACCAGACGTAAAAAAAAAGTGATGATAATAACACTGGCAGGATTCGATGATGTTGGCTGAATGCTCACAAAATGCCAGGCTCCATGCTCAGTACATTGTATATTAGACCCTCTCACCTAACTTTTGAAGGTGTTCTTATGATCTCCATTTAAAAGAAACAAAGACTTTGAAGATTAAATAATCTGCCTATGGTTTTCATATATCTGATTTTAGAGCCTGCACCCTTCATCACATATTTTTTTCCTGGTCGCCTGCTTTATTGATAGTCAGTTCTCCATAGTTACTCACTGGATTGTCTAGATTATACTGACATTTGGCCACAGAGCCACATTGGGATTTGCAATCATTCCTAGAAAGTCTTCAAAGCTTCCAAACTGGCAGGACTTGAATGAAGTCCTAGAGCCACTGTTAAGTAATGAGAATGATCTGGAACTGAGCAAAAAGTGATCATTCTTAATGGAATGACTTACTATTATTGTTGCTATTATTATTTCTTCTAGCTAAATCTGAGGGAATTCTATCAGTATAAAGAAAGTAATTCCTTGCATTAAAATTGGATGTAGTTAAGTGCACATTCAAGTTATATAATAAAAAGCATAATGCATACATATGTGCATAATGCCATATGGTATATGCTCATATTTCATCATCAGGTTTTATGTAATAGTTGTCATAAAGGCTATTATGCAATATGTTTTTTCATGTCTCTCACAGCTTGATTCCTTGTCCTCTCTTTGTTCCCTAAGGGAAGAAAAGACGCATCTTCATTCTCAACTGGCAATTTGTATTTTTAAAAGTTAAATTCTGCAAGTATGATGAGACCATGTCTGTTTTGTTCATTATTGCAGCCCCAAGTGCTTGGCCATGATAGCACTTGATAAATAATCGCATAGTTGAAACCAGCCACAGTGCCTACAACTATAACAACCGCCCTTGTAAGCTAAATTTACGCAGGTTGCGGCTGATCCTCTGTGAGTCAGCTTTGGAGCAAAGATGTATATAAATGTTTAGCTTGACTCTTTTCCCATCTGTCCCTGGAGCTCCATTTGGAAAAAAGAAAGTGTCCTTCTAGGAGTGAGCAGGGTACTTTGTTTCACTGAGGGGGTCTGTTGTGAGAATGGAATGAGGTGTCCTAAATGAAGGTCCTTCCTACGCTGTGGCGATGGGACAGAACTTGACAGGGCAACAGAGTCACACACACCATGACCCTAGAGTAAGATGTTGAAGTTACCTGGAGAGACATCTCCAGCAGCTGGAGGCTCAGACAAGGCTCAGACAATTCTAAGAAACATAATTAGCTACAAGAGGTAACAAAATCAAGAGAGACCTCTTCTCTATATCTCCAACGTACGAAGTTAATTAATAAATGGTCCTTAGCGCTTCCCTACAGAGAAGCATATTTAGCAGCATCCACCTGCCATGATTTTCGATGAGCACATGAAAAACAGTAACTCTGACCATTCCATTCTTCATTAAATAGGGACTGGCACACACGTGTCACTGTTAAGAGTATTTGTTTTGGAACCAGATTAAGTTCAAAACCCACTGCCATTTGCCTCCAGATTTCCCTGTTTTGCCCTATTCTGTGTCCTAGAGGCTGCCCTGTGTGGATCACATTGGCTGCATCCCCTACCATCCTGCTTTACAATGAGGAGCACTAGCAGGATACATTCCTCACCCAAAGGTCTGTCTTTTGCAGGTGAACCTCTTTACACAGACTGGCTGAGTGTGTGATTTGGGCAAGTTACTCGGCCTCTCTGGGTCTCAGGCTGCCATTTATGTTGGGAACGATGGTGGGACCTAGGTCACAAGGGTGACTGCTAGAGGGTTCAAGAAAACTGTGGGAGTGTAACTGGGCAGGGGTTATAGTGCCATAAATTAGAAGGCCAGGAAAGGCCTCTCTGATGGTTACATTGAAGCTGAGAGCTTGACAGAGAAGAAGATGTCAGTGGACTCAGGTTCAGTGAAAGGGAAGTAAGGGGGTTGGGGAGGATAGGATTCCAGACAGAGAAAACAGTATGGGGAGAGGCTCTGAGTCAGGAAAAATCCTGAAGTGTTGGAAGAACCGTAGGCAAGTAAATTTACTGGAGCACAGCAAGCAATGGAGAGTGTAGAGAGAGGGATGAGACTAAAGGGAAAAATGAGAGCCAGATTTTGTCGGCTTTTGCAAGCCTGGTAAGGATTTTGGATTATGTGCAATGGGAAGCCATTGCCAGACTTGGAACCTTAGGTCTGGATGCTGCTGTTTGCCTTGCTGATTTTCTCAATATTTTCAGACTCCTGTCTGCTTTTCAGGACACCTATATTGCTCTGTACCTGACCTTTCGCGGGGCCACCCAACTGCCCCGTTGTCTGTCTTGCCACCATCCTACACCGTCGCTGCCTCTTTCTCCTTCTCCAGCTGTGCCTCCTCCCACCTTCTACTGAAAGGTCTGCCTCCAGGTTCCAGACATTCATCTCTGCCACAGCCTCTGCAGCTAATCCTTCCTTGCCTGTCTTCACTTACCACTGGGCAGAGACCTCTCCACAATTCTGCCACAGAACCAAAAAAGCTGTAGAGGCTGAAGTTTCTGCAGAAATACACAAATTATTTTTTAACATTAAAAATATATATTTTTAAGGTTTCTTGTGAAAAAAATTTCATTTATCAACAATGCAGGGGTTTGGTTAAGTTTTTGTTTTGGCTTGTTTTTCTGTTTGTTGTTATTGCTATTGTTTTGCATTTGAAAAAGCTTCAGCATAAAATAAAATCTTTTTTGCTGTTCTTTAACACCATTACATTTCTCCCAACCATACTGAATATTAGCATATTTAAGAAGTTAAAAATAATTTTATTAGGAATGCAAACTGGGGTTCCATGGCACATCTGAATTTTGATTTGTAAAGATTTCGGGATGATAAATTTTCTGGTTCATCTTATAAAAAGTGAGTGATCCATTTCCTGCAGAAAATTTATATATAAATAATAGTCATATATCCATTACTCATATCATTTTGTTGCTTCTCTAAAAAGCAAACATCGCTTACAGAGTATGAGGCAAAAATGTATAAAAACACAGACCTGGTTTCTTTATATCTTGTTTGGATTTGGTTTGGTTTAGTATAATTTTCATTTGAATAAATCAAAACCAATACTTAGAGTTCTTTTCATTGGAAGGTGCTAAAGCATCCTCCAGGGTAAGAAGCATTAAGATGCTCAAAAATTCGGCAAAATAATAAAATTCTTCTTACCACATTCTCTCCCATTTCTGATGATCGTTTTAGCACCTCGTAGACTTGAATGTCTATATAAGAATAAGACAGTCAGAATTGAGGTTCCCAAGTATATACAACTGTCCCAATAAATAGGCATATCTCTCAGCATTTATCAGCTCCCAAAAGAAGTAAAAAATTGGAGGAAAGGGTCCATCTGTCAAGCCCCAAATCTTTCATTACAAATACCCATTTTCATTACAAATGTCCAAATAATTGAAACAGAAATCTGAATGGTGAGGTGAGTTTTCTGCTTCATTCCATGTGAATTGACAAGGACTTGCTTCTGCTGGGTTTTGCCCCACGTAAATGATAAACAAGCAAGTACCACCACCTGGCATTTGACAGTGTGAGGATGAAGTTTTAACACACCTGCTCAAGATGTTCCACAGTTAGGCAGCTGCCAACATCGCTTCCTATCTCAATTCGGAGACATGAAAGTGCACTCTCAGCATTCCTCACTCCCACCTTTCCCCCAAAGTGTGAAGCACCGTATGAAACTGTCAAGCTCAGCTCTGCACTGCTTGGGGTAACCAAGTAACAATGCATGCCAGGGGGAGACAATGATTAAATGCAGGAAGAGATAGTTTCTATACTACTCAAAGGATGTGAATGACACTGCTTGCATTTAAAGCTGTTGATCTGGGATATTTTTAGATGGGAACAATAGCAAACTCCTAAAACCCAAAATTACACCCTGTAGGGATATGAACCCAATGGATAAGGACAGCATAAATGGCCAATCTCAGCTAAATGTTATTCATGAGCATGGGCTTTTATATCCATCTGTACTCACTTTTTAATCCCATGGGTTTAATCCCAGGACTTTTTGCCCATGGGTTTAAATATAAAGACATATATTCATATGCTTCATAATACAATACAGAAATGACAGTATCTGAAAAGCTATCTTTGTCATCCTTTATGCTTTTATGGTATAAGTGGTGAACTTGCTATTAACCTAATATATAGGTAAATTGTTTAAACAGGGTTGGAAAACCGCATTATCTAAGTATGATTATCCACTGATATGTATGTCTGCTGAGAAGAGTATGCATATGGGGACAGAGAAATGCCAAATGATCCTCTGAGTTTAAATTTATTACATAAAGCACATTTTGAAGTTGTGCTTTGGGGAGGGAGGAGCTAAAGTTGAAGCAAGTTGCATTTGTTTTAGTGCACTGGTATTTGAGAGAAAAAATTCTATTTGGTTATTTTACTACAAAGACTTTCTAATATTTGGGTGCCTTTCTAAATGTCTCATTATCCGTGGCAAAGTTGGATGGGTGGACGCCCATCAGGTCAAGCAGAGAGAAGCTCAAGCGTCGTCATCACACCATAGTCAGGGAGACCCAGGAAAGCCTATTGTACAGTTTTTATCACAGTACAAGCGAGGTTTTATCACCTGGTCTCTCATAGTAAAATTTTCACAAAGTAACTGACAGCACTTCATAGTTGGTCTTGAATTATATTTTGTTTTGTTTGGGGGGTTTTTTGCTGTTATTGTTTTTAAACAATAGGAATATCTTTTTTTTTTGGCAAGCTCTTGGGAAATACAAATTAAAAAAAAAAAAGAAGGAAAATAAAAATCACCCATTGTCCTACCGCTCGTCACTCTTAGGTATATCTCATTCCAATATTTGAGTTACACTGCGTGTGTTTTTCAGGGGGCATCATCTAACACTACAGCATGAATATTCTCTTATATTATTTTTAATAACATCATAATTCATTTTACCCGTCTCTGTGGCTGATCACTTATACTGCTTCTAATTATTCTAAAGAATATCTTAGAACCAGGGCTTTGTATACACACATATATAATTCTTTCCATAAGATTAATTCCTTCAAGTTGTATTGTCAGGTCAAAAGACGTACAAATTTTAAGGCTTTTTATCAGAACACTTTTAATTAAGAATAACATGTGGACATAATCTAAAAGCAAAAGTCTCTTTTACCTCCTTCCCCCAACCTAATCTAGAGTCTGCTCTTCAGATGTAACCACCATTAACAATTTCTTATTTATTTTTCCAGAAATTTTCTGAGTAGACAGGCACATATGCAATGTAAACATACATCTTGAACCTTTACACAAATGGAAGAATGCTATTTCTTAGCAATATGTCTTGGAGAGCATTTAATATCAGTTCATACATTTCTACCTCAATCTTTTCAATGATTTCATTAGGTTTCGTTGGCTAGATATATCAGAACTTATCAAAATGGTCCACTATTAATGGATACGTTGTATTTAATTTTTGTTATTACAATCAACGGTATAACATTCTTGTACATTTTGCAAACCTGCATAATTATACCAGTATAAAGGAAATTCATTAAAAGGATACATGCTTTGAATTTTGCTAGCCATTGCCTTCTAAATGGTTATATTTATTTACATTTCTTAGCAACACTAAGTATTATACCACCTTTTAATCCTAGCCACTCTGAAAGTAAAGACGGATTATTTTTGTTGTTATTTGCATTTGTAGATCTGCTAGTGAGAGCAATCACTTACTCAATTTGGACCTCAAATTCAAATTTCCAAGAGAATCATCATATGGATTCTGAAGATTGAGAAAAATTTTGCCCCAATATTCTTCAATTAACTAATTTATTAGCTAAAAATTGTTTTGTGATTTATATCCTTCACGTTCATATTTTCTTGTTTTTATATTTGATAATATAAAACAATAAGAGTTGTCTGTTTTAGCACTCTTAACAATGGCCAAACTGTTTACATGTTTGGGATACTTTGTTGGGAGAATTATTAAATACAAAGTCTCCTACTTTTCCCACCTCAAAGCAGTCACTCAGAGCCACATAATGGCTATTTGTATGTGCCAAGAATTCAAAGCATCTCTGAAAATGCTGAGTCAAGAATAAACGACCCAGATGCAGATAGTATGCATGGCTAGTTAATTATGATTAAAATTTATTAACACATCATTAAATGACAAATAAGTACTTAAATACTTAAACCATATTTTAAAAAAATAAGAATATAATTAAGAATACTAACAGTGCTTATCCCTGTGTAGTAGGACTGTAGATTGCTAAATTACTCTTGATCTTTCTGTGGAAATGCTAAAAAAAATCAACATCAAGTGCTTTGTTCAGGAACCTGCTACCTATACCCCCTAAAAAACGTACTAGAAAGATTTTTAAAAATTCATAACAATTCATTCAGTGGGTATATTTGAATACTTTCTATGTAGCTATGCTTGTATTCCATGCCAGAGGTACGTGGGATAGCCACAACTCCATAAGAAATGACTAGCAATGTCAGAATAAGGAACAAAATGCTGATTTAAATGCATCAACTATGCCCTTGGGGAAGTCTAAGTCTCAGTTTCCTTGAGGACCCAAAAAAGTTTTTGTTTACATGCGTTACATCAATCCATCTTTACTGTATTATTAAGAGTGAAACATTTTAGAAATATTTCTTAAGTCAAGGATAATATTCATAAACCTACTACAGGTATTTTATGAAAAATAAATACATTTTCCAAAACAGAAAACAATTATAAGAAGAGCATCACTCTTACATTTTTGCAAATCATTTTCACTTGTAGTAAATAGAAGACAGCTGGATTCTTCTGTCTCCTTCTATGTTCAATCTATTGTGATAACACATGCCATGCAGCCTCTGGGAAACCTACTACGTACTACTGAGAGTGTAAGAGGAAAGAGACAAGTGGCATCTTAGTATTATGAAAATAATTTTGAGCTTGTAGACACCTTGTGAAGGTCTTGTAGATCCATGAACTGCACTTTGATGAGCTCTAAACCAGGCAATTTCAAGTCTCCTTAACTTCTGACATGTATGCCCCATTTAAAAAATGCTGGAATGGAAAATACAAAAGAACACAGCATACTAATACCTAACAAAGAAAACATAGTAAAAACAGGAAAATATTTTCTGAGTTATAATCTTCTGGGATTTGTTCTTTCACAAAAGTCTGACTAGGCTTTCAAAAAAGAAAGAAAATTAAGCAAAAATTTTAAGAATTTGAGAGAATTTCTAAGCAGAAATTAATTTCTGTCATTAGATTGCAGAGAAAACTTCACTTTAGGAGTTTTAAGAACTCATGAGTTTCTCAAAAAATTATTTATTTTCAATTCATCAGATAGATAGATATTAGATATCAGATAGATATCAGATAGATATTATTTTATTTTTACATATGTTGTTACATGTGTTTTTACATATGTATGTAAGTTAGAGAACTTAATGATCAATTAAGATTTTATTTTATTCAATATATTTGTATGGATGGGGTAGGGTGTGTAAAAGGCAGAGGAAAATTCTAATTAGTCCTGATAACTGAACCAGAGGCAGGAACTGTGTGTGTGCATGAACACTGTATATATATAGAGAGAAAAATATAAATATTCATATTTCATTTATAGTGCATATTGTAGTCATTTCATAAAGAGGTGAGGTCTCTCTGACTGGAAAACAATCCTAGTGTACAGGCGTTTTTTCTACAGATGGGATTTCTGTAATAAAGAAATCCTAGTATGTGGAGTGGCAGGGGAGATTTAGACATAGAATAAATTGAATATAGTAGCCATAGGTTGAAATGGATACATTAAATGTTTCGAATTTTTGCTTAGGTTAAAAATAATAGGAAGGCCCTATGAAGCTGACTAGATAACACAAATGCAGGCATTAAGAAGCATATCCATTTGATGTATCTGTGATTAATAAGAAATAGTTTTGATTCATTCCTTACATGAATTTATATCAGAGAACATCTGTTTGCACAGTAGGATGAATTCATTAATTCCTATTAAAGAAGTAGATTCTGGCAAAATATTCCATAAAAAGCTTTTGTATATGACACACAAGAGCAGAATGGGGGCAGAAAATGTGCTTATGGCCATTTTCCCAACTAAGAATATATTTGAAATGAACTTTAAAGCTTTAAAAAAAAAAAGCATATAAAAAGCTTAAGGTTTTAAGGATATATTCTGGTTTCGCAAACCAAAATGATGACTTGCAAAATAAATATATCTTTAATATAGAGTTCAATGCCAATTTCCGCCCCTTATTAGGAAAAGATGATTATTTAATTTATATAATTCACCTATGTGATTCAGTTTACTCAGTAAAGTGTGAGGAATTGGGGTGGACAATTTATACAGACATGAGCAGTCCAAATAATACCTAGAATATGCAATCCTAGGTTTTTCACAAATAAAAAATAAGTGATTAGGTGGTAAAACCTAAATCTTATTCCTTTCCCAGGTCCAGCCTTTAATCCACTTGGTCTCATTAGCCTGCCTTTGCATGGAGATGAGAATAGTTTTGCATTGCAAAATAGTCACTGTCATCATAAAGGTGAAATCTTCTCATCTCACCTTCCATGTGTGACTGCTTTAAGTCAGACTTCTTTATCTGCCTATCTTGCTGGGTCCTAAATTTAGTCAGGAATCCATATTAATTAACTACTTCTGTAAATCTCATGTATTTCTAGATATTGCACATAAAAAAATGCCTACAATGTGACTCTTGTAAAGGAAGTAAAATGACCCTCTGACTAGGTGTGATAAAAGGAAGAGGAATAATCAGCCACCCCATTTTTCCAAGCCCATAACTCTCATTTTACTGCAATATTCTGACAAACAAATAATCACCAGTCCCAGGGACTGAGTCTAGGAAACGATTTATTATGGGTCATTAGCTAAAGATGCTCTTTCAATTGTATGCAGCACAGGCTCCTTGGGGGCTTCAAAGGGAGGGGAGGGAAGGAGGGGAACTTTCTGGTGAACCATATTTTTAGTGTATTTGCATTTTATGCTTCTTTTAAAAATCAGAATTATTTTCTCTTGACTGTAATATATGTCAGAAATCAGAAACCAAATTCTTCTTCTTAGTCAATGTTTAGGCCATAAACGTCTGCTGAGCAGGTCATCATCACAGGATTACAGACAAAAAGAAGAAAGAACAAAGAGTTCTGGGTTGCAAGAGACTTTAGATCTAATTCAACTTCCTCCGTCATCATAATTTTCACAGAATTTTGTTGCTGCTGTTAATGGTTTTTTGTTTTTTGTTTTGTTTTGTTTTGTTTTGTTTTTTTAGTTTGAACACTTACTCTATACCAGGAATTATGGCTAAGCACTTTACATGGCTTGTCTCTTTAAATACTCACAAAAAATAATCTGTTAAAATTGTTTTTTGTTTTCTGTTTTTCTTTTTTTCTCTTTTTTATTTACTTTGTTTCTTTTTAATATTTTTTAATTTTTAGACTTATTTTAAAGGAAATTGGGCATAGAGAGATGAAGTAACTTACCTAGGATTGGAGAACTAGTAAATGATGCCTTGGGATTTTAACAAAACCAAGCAACTCCGGAGCCTGCCTTTGTAACAAGTATGCTAAGGACAGCCTTTAAACCCTCTCCCATGAGAAAAGAAAAACCACCAAGCTCTTGTTCTCTCGTTGTCAAGATTGCTTTCTCATTTTTTATATTTTAAAATGAGGCCCAGAGACTCAAATTAAAGAAGCAAGACCACAAAGATACCCAGTGGCACTCCCAGGATGGAACACAAGACTCCCTCTTGAACCACACGTTCTATCCAGGACTATCCATAAGTCATTTATTTAAGAAGAGACTCATTCTCTCCTGAGGTCATGTGCTCCTGCATCCCCCTGCCTTTCTGATGGTTCCATTTGATTTCCCTTCATTTGAGTCATTTCCTTTGCCTATTCCTCAAACATTGATGATCTCTGAAGTTTCCCAACCCAGGCTTCTTTGCCCTTCACCCTTCTCCTCAGTCTTCCCCATTCCCATAGGTGTAGTTTTGATTGACAACTCATTTCCAAATTTTTGTCTTTGGCCTCAACTGTCCCAAGCTCCAAACCCAAGTATACAGCGTCCCCTCCTGAATGTTGTGAAAAAGCGTAAACTGACGGTGTCTAATACAAATACATCATCCCTTTTAATCCATCCTCCCCTCCTCCCGCCTCTCCCATTCATTCCACCTGAGACTCATGACCCACCAGTGCACAAGTCCACAATCCTGTTTATTTTTCTCTCTTAAACTAGCTCCTAATTTTGTCCAGTACTTTCCACAGTGTTTGTGATACTTTAGGGCCTTGTCATCTATCAAAAATAGACATTGCAATAGATTTCCTCGTCCTGCTCCATTTCCAATCTATCTTCCATTCAGTTTCCACAGTGATATTTCTCAACATAAACTGATAGCATTACTTCCCTGCTTAAAGTCGTTCATTGGTTCTCTATCACTGGGAGCAAAACAAAACAAAGCACCATGTTCTGTATCACAGCCCAGAACCATTTCCATGATCTGATTTCTCAGGAATACTCTAACCTCAGCCCCTTGCCTCCAGTTCATATTTTATTCTAGAAATCCAAAACTACTTGTGGTTTCCCGAAGCTATTTTATATTTCATGCTTTGCTCATGGGCCCTTTTACAGAAACACATCCCCTATCTACCTCTTCATGTCATCTGATAGCATTCCTAACCAGTTTTTAAAACAGACCTCATATATCATCTCTTCCACCCACACATCCTCCACTGCAGCTTCTGCTCCTAACGTAGATCTTTCTTGTGCACCTTTGCTCCTTGGACATCTACTGCTGCATTTCCTACACTGTATGGTAATTATTCTGTCTGTCCTATAATGAGTACCTTCAGGGGTAAAACACAAACACACCGTCAAGACATTGTATCTATTCACATGGTGCTCACTCATTCAAATATCCCACACACCCTTAGATTTCACACGTGCTTATTCACAAGTTTTCACAAACATACTGTGAGGCTCATTTACATCTTGTACACATTTTAATGGTACATGTGCTTGTGTAGATCTCACAATGCTTGTTCAGATGATATAGATGTCCCTTACATGTTACATGTGCTCACATCTGACGCATGTTCATGTAGATGTAATCGGTGCACTCAGATGTTACACTTAGGTGTTACAAATATTTAAAACAGTGGTTTTCAAAACGTAGCTCCTGGACCAGCAGTACCAGCATATGCTTGGTTCTTGAACCAGCAGCACCTGAATGCATATGCTTGGGCCCAACCCCAGATCTCCTGATTCACAAACTTTGGGACTTCGTTCCCAGCAATCTGTTTTAATACATTCTGCAAGTGCTTCTGGAACATGTTCAAGTTTGAGATGCACTGACGTAGAAGTTACACATCCTCATTCAGATGTTCTAGCTGTCTATACAAATCATATCCTTACTGATGCAGGTGATACCCATGTTCAGCAAAATGGTACACACATTAGCTTTTTAAAAGAACATTCATTTCAATACTAAACAATTCAAACACTGCATACTGATATTCATATTGAGTATGTTCAGAAGTCATACCAGAGAAATTGCAAACCCCAACAGACAGCACACATGGACAGTGAGATGACATACATGTTCACTGCTTAAAATGTTTTCTTAAATCTTACATACATTAAATTATTCATTTCGCTCTTCTACAATCATGTGCTTGTTTAGATGTCATCTACCCTTTTTCAGATAATGCACATATTCACGCAGATTTTATACATGTTTATACATTTTTCACAGTGCAAACAGATGTTTCACGAACATCTGTGTTCTAATGTTAAATGTGCTTATTTGGATCATGCGTGCTCAATTTGATGTCCATGGGACCATTCAGTTGTATGTTCACTCATTCAGATACAGCCTTCCATGTCCTGTGTGTACTAACCATCCTACTCTAGAGATAAAGGACATCTACCATTCTGGCCACTTCTCATCTTGATTATGATATTCTTTGGAGATTTTCCTCTCTACTTGGTCTTCTATGGCACCTTGTCTCTCTCCTGATACTGTTTGCGTATTACTCTTTTTGCAAAATATGCTGGGTCACCAGCTGCCTCACTGCTTTTTGTGATCTTCACAGTAGCCCAAGTACACCATTATTTATGCAGTATTTACAACAGTTTGCCACACTCAAGTATCCTCACCTACCTGAGGAAAGTTATTCAGCAACTGTAAGCCCTTCATGGCTATGGAAGTGCTTTTAACCACATTTTCTGTCATCCGTAGGCAACAGGGAGCCACTGAGGGTTTTGAGCAAGAGAATGACTTTCACTGATTTATCTTTTGGGACATCACTCTGGCTACAGTGTGAACAATGCCTGAAGGAAGGAAAGGCAAGAAGAAGGGAGCCCTGCTGGAAATTCACCCTAGCTGCAATCCGGATGGAAAATGATGATGGTCTGGGTAAAGTGGTAGCAAGAGAGATGAAGATGTGAAGACAAACTCCAGAGAGAGTTAAGAGGTAGAAATAACAGGACTTAATGATCACTTGACCAAGGGGTTGAGGAGACAGAGAAGTGTGTTCTACCACATTTTCAAAGAAATTATGTTTCAAGGCAAGTATTCCAGAGTGGCTGGGAACAAGGATCTGCTCTGATATCTGGCATTCAGACAGAGCTACCCTCCTGGTGAGATAGCCAGAAACACTGGCAATGTGTCACAGATATCTATCTAGTCAGGTATGTGGTCTGTGGCCTTGACTGCTTTTTCTGATAAAGCAGCATAGCTGATTTAATGAAAAGAGACAGTCCCAATCTCCATTTCATTTAGCAAAGAAGATAGAAGCAGCTGCCATAGTGATGGACTTAAGTGCCAATTGAGTCAATAAATGGAAATTCTAAAGTTAAAGCAGAAGGACCTGGACTGAATGCGAAATTGTTCATTGGCTATTGTGTATTTGTTGGATGCATCAAAACAGACAGAGAACGAATTATATAACTTCTGAGTGGACAAAAGTTTGACGTTCTGAAATTTAAAGCTCTATTATACCTGCCACAAACAAAATATTCAGTTAAAAATGTCAGGGTTACATATTAAGTGGGCACTCAATTGAGTGAATAAATAAATAAATGAATTTCTCTAAAATATTAAATCTAGCTTTCAAGATTTCCTGGTGATTACATTATTATTTGCATTTCAACATAGGCTTGGTGATAGTATATTAATAACTGAAAGTGTTGATTAATGGGTCATATAACTTGAAAGGAAATTTTAGGGGCATTCCCAGGTTTCTGTACATAGTTCAATCCTGTTGAGCTGGATGAAAGCACAACTGTCATTCTTATCAAAATGACTCAAAGCTAGAGACTTCTCTCTTTCCTCCTTCCCTGTCCTCTGTGATGATCAGGCCAGGTCTGATCTATAAGAAGAAAATGAGACCTAGAGATCATCTAGTTGCTTTATATTCTTTGGGAAACTAAGTAGGCAAAGGGACTGCAGGAGAGCAGAAAAAAGAAAAGAGAGCAGGGAAGAAAAGAGCAGAGGGAAACAAAAGGATAGGAGAAACAGGGAGCAAGAGAAAGTAAAGAAAAAAATGAATGAGCGTTGAGAGGGAAGAAGGAAGGGAAAAAAGTAAAAATGGAAGAAAAGAAGGATGGATGGATGGATGGATGGATGGATGGATGGATGGATGGAGGAAGGGAGGGAGGGAGGGAAGGAAGGAAGGTGATTGTTGAAAGAAATGCAACCTAGAGAAGAGTCTTGGGCAAGGAAGAAGGATCCCTAATAACTTCCTTTAAATACTTGAAGGAAGTCATGTAGAAGAGAAAATAACTTTTCTTTGTATTGCTGTGGAGGGCTGAGGTGAGATAAATGGAAGAAATTTGAGAAGATATTGCTGCTTTAGTAAATGAAGAGCTTTCAAACAATCAGAACTATCAAACAGTATAATGTATTGATACGTCATGAATTACCAGTGACTAAAAAAGTTCATAAGTTATCCACCTAAGCCTCAGGGTCAGTAGATGTACTTCTGCCTGGCATGGAGTCTGGTCCAGATGATCTCAGGATCCTTACAGTGCTTTCTAATGTAGACAAAGAAATACTTACTGGGCCTATGTGTTTATTATAAGTTGTCTAGCTAGCACATAAAGAGTAGAAGAAAGGAGAAAGGGAGAGAGGGAGGAAGAAACTCAAAGGATAAAAGGGAAGAAATTCATTCATTTATTCATTCATTTATTCTTTTCATCTAATGAATACTTATGGCTGAATGGGAATATAATGATGAGTCAAAATAAATAGTTTCTGTTCTCATGGAACTTACAATCTATTAGTGAGACAAACATTAATTAAATACATCCTCTAATTAACAGACAAATACTAACTGACATAATGAGTCTCATATAAGTGTTTTTAAGAAACATATAACAAGACTGGGAAAGGTTATGGGGTATATCTTAGTCAGCTCGAACTACCATAACAAATAGCATAGACTAGTAGGCTTAAATAACAGGCATGCATTTCTCACTGCTCTGGAGGCTGAGAAATCTATGAGCAAAGTAACAGCCAAATCAGTGTCTGGTGAGGACCCTCCTCCTGGCTGCAGATGGCTGCCTTTCTACTGTGTCTTCACATGAAGGAGAGAGAGTTCTGGTCTCTTCCTCTTCTTCTAAAGACATTAATCCCATCATGAGGGCACACTCTCAAGACCTCATCTAAACCTAATTACCTCCCAAAGGCCCAATCTTCCCATACCATCACACTGGAGTTTAGGGCTTTAACATATGAATTTTGGTGGGAAGAGACACAAATATTGAGTCTGTAACAGAAGGAGAGACAAGGAAAATTCCCCTGAAGTAAAGCTTTGGAGGATCAGTATGGACCTGAGAATCTATCCCAGAGAGAGGGTACACCATGGGCAATGTTTCTGCAGCATGACAGAGCAGGAGCCCTTAGCTGCACTGAGAGGCCAGTGTCCCTGAAACACACACAAGAATGAGAGAGAGGTAGAATGAGTTTCAAGAGGTAGGCAGGGCTGGACCAAAAAGGGCCACTTTATTTGATAAAGGATTTGAATTATACTGATTCCTTCTTTCCCTAACTCAACAAATTTATATGCCAAGCATCAACTAGGCACTAAAAATACACCAGGAATGATAAAAAGATATGACTCCTGGTCTTCATGGAACTTAGAGACATGAGAGTTAGAGAAATAGTAAACCAAATAAAAAATCACAATGGAAAAATAGTAAGTGCATATATAGGGAAGAAAGAAACCCTAACATTCTGGAGGATGGGCATCAACAAAAGCTTCCTAAAGATAGCAGAATTTTAATGAGACCTGAAAAAGAAGATGACTTTAGCAAAATAAAAATTAAAACAAAACATATTTTAGTTTTAAGAAGCAGGTATGCAGTCCAGAGGTAAGAGAACACTGTTTTGGAGGAAGATGAAAGTTCAGAAGTAGCTAACATAAAGGGTGCAAAGGGATAGTGACAAGAAATGAAGCTGGGGTTGTAAGCAAGGGATACATCATGAAGGGACCCATCCTCCATGTTATAAAATGCATCCTGACGAAAAGATTTGTGAAAATGGATTGGGAAGGAAAAGCCAAAAGCTAGGAAGCTATTTAGAGATTGTTAGTATAATTCAGGTGAGAGTTGATACAATCCTATTATATTCTAGACCAGGGGTCCCCAACCCCTAGGCCATGGACTGGTACCTAACTGGTCCATGGCCTGTTAGGAACCTGGATGCACAACAGGAGGTGAGCGGTGGGCCAAAGAGCAAAGCTTCATCTATATTTGCAGCCATTCCCCAGTGCTAGCATCACTGCCTCAGCTCCACCTCAGATCATCAGGCATTAGATTCTCATAGGAGCACCGCTCCCGGGTACTAAAAAAGTTGAGGACCCCTGTTCTAGACAATAGAGGAAAAGAAATTGGATGGGGTTGAGACAAATTTAGAAGGTAGAAGCCATTATACCTAGTATCTGATTAGCTAAGTAAGTTGTGGTCAGAATAGTAGCCACCCAAAGATATCTCTGAAATCTATGAATATGTCAGGCTAGATGGCAAAGGGGAATTAAGGTTGCAGATAGAATTAGGTTGCTAATCAAATGATCTTAAATACAGAGATTGTCTTAGATTATCTGGGAAGGCCCAACGGAATCATAGAGGTCCTTGAAAGTGGAGAGAGGCAGAAGAGAGAGAACCAGAGATAGCAATATGAGCAGGACTCAGCTTGACCTTGCTGGCTTTGAAGATGGAGGAAGAAGGCAGATCTCTGTGGGTTTTAAATGTTCACCATTTAGAATCACTGTCAAAATATTTGTTTCATTAGCTGAGTACTAACACTCAGGAATCAGTAATGCAGTACAGCAAATTTAAGCAACCCTTTTATGTCTATATTATGACTTTTGTATAAAAGTTATAATTTCAGTATGAAGAAATTTCTAGAGAAGGAATAATAAAAAGCTAAGCAGGTTAAAAATGTGTGATTACTATAGATAAATGACAGAAAATATTGCAACCATTTCCCATTGTGATTCTGGAGGTAATTTCCTCAAAGCATTTTCAGGGTGGCAATGAAAAATGCCAAATGTCTTTATGCTCATATAGAGCTCAACAACAGAAAATTGTATTGCTGATTACTGAAGATGATCTGATATAATCATTGTGAAAATTAGCAAGCACAAGGTTATAGAACAAAATGTGTTTCATAGAAAAAAAAAGGAATGAATCATAAGAGTTGGACATTTGGGCTATTTTCACTGTTTACTCTATTTTCATGGTCATTTCATTTGCCTACCAATATGACTCCTACAAGGGGAGAGCAGATAGCAATTTCATAAGCAGATAAATTCTTTACTGGCTCCCAGAGTTGACCTTCTTTAACTGGCTACACCTACAGTATTCTAGCAGAAATTCTGTGAAGCTCCTTGCTCTCTAAATTCTATTAGTCATTTCCACAGGGATTAGGATGTTAGAACTGAAAGCAGGGGCAATTTAGATGTTTCTGTTCACATTCCAAACTTTATCAGTAAGAATCTTCTTTTAATTACTACTTGAAAAAGCCCAGACATGTTTATTCATTCAGGGTTGACAAAGTCTCTGCTGTGAGCTGCTCTCTCTGCTTATGCTGGCATTTCAGAGGCAGAGATCAATCAGACACCTGTTATTAATGAGTCAAATTTCAGATTAAAGGAATCACAAGTTATTTCATTTGTGGAAAAACCATTTACCTCCAGAAACAATAACTAGACGATTTTGATGAAAATAGTGCCAAATTGTTACTCTCGTTTTGGGAACAGATTAAAGTCATCTTTTAGGAACATTAAATGGGTTAATTTCTTCTTCCCCATTTTCCAGATAATCTAGTATGTAAAACCCTAGAGAATTATTTACATAAAATGTATTGACACTCCACATTAGTGTAAATGTGGTTTCCTGTTCATTATTTCACATTTTCTGAGAACAAAGAACAAGTAAATTGAATCCAGTCTAGATTGATTTTAGAGGGTCACTGAAGTGAGACCTGGAGTAACAAAGCCATAATAAATTAAAAGCGAAACCTGGAATAAAACAAATATTTATCCTAGATTTACAAGCAAAAATTCTTTTGATAGAAACAGATGTGAGTTTTTAATCTCTTTTACCTTTTTTCTCATGGTTTCTGTGATTACTAGGTCTCCTTGGTTACATATATGAAGACTTTTAGTAAAAAAATGAAGACAACAATAGTAAAAGACTAGCAGAATGGATAAATATAAAACAGGAGTGGCAGTAAAACTTTGCTTCCTAGGTTTTATAAGTAATATTTGTAATAAATAATAGAGATCTGTTTTAAAGTGTTTTTTTTTCTTTCTTTCTTTCTGCCTTTCTTTCTTTCTTTCTTTCTTTCTTTCTTTCTTTCTTTCTTTCTTTCTTTCTTTCTTTCTTTCATTTTTAGGGAAGCCCTGTTTCTCATGAGATAATATTTAGATTAGTCAGCCTCTGAACACTATGGGTTTAGACTTTTGTGTGCACTAAGCAGTCCAAGAGGGAACATAGGGACCTGTTTGTGGATTTGTGGCCACTGGCCTATTGTGCATGACTCTGTCCAAAGAGTATGAGGGCTATCCACACACTTCTGTTCTATGTTGTGTCTCAAACTTCTGATAATAGCAACAAACCTTGGGTCAGAGTCTAAGATTTCTGTAACTGATAGTGTGGTTGACATAAGGATGCATGGCCCTGATCATCCTTCAAGGGAGACCTCATTACCCAAGTGACCTGCTGACAGCCTCCAGATGTCAACACCTCTATGGACCCTTCAGAGATACCTTCATGGAGTATAGCCTTTATGGTATAGCCTTCATGGAGTAGCCCACATCTTGTTACTGAGCAAGATGGGACAAAAGGATCTAGCCATTTTGACCTATCACAGGACACCTTCATGGGAAATATCTGTTCCAGAGCTCTGTGCAGGATTGGCTAAAATTTTGTCAGAAATATATGGCAGTTTGCCTTCTTCCTTTGCCCAATCTTGTTTCTTCCAATTCTTTCACAGGTGTGGTTTCTAATAAAACTCTTGTACTCTAAATTCTATCTTAATGACCACTTTCAGAGAACCTAAGTGATGACTAGGTTGAGCATACAAAAGTAAATGTTTTCAAGTGTTCAAGAAAGTTACATAAAAAACAGTAGACAAATTAATGTGAGGCACTATATTAATAAGTTAAAAGACAAAAGCTACAAGATCAACTTTTAAAAAAATCTAACATCCACTCATAATGAGAACTCTCAACAAAATAGAAATAGAAGCAAATTTCCTCAACCTGATAAAAGGCATCTATAAAACACCCACGGCTAAAATCATACTTGATGGTAACAGACTGAATGTTTTCCCCCTAATATCAGGAATGAGACAAAAACATCCACTCTCACTACTTCTATTCAACATTGTACTGAAAGTTCTAGCCATGACAATTAGACAAGAAAATAAAAGGCATAAATTTAGAAAGGAAGAAATGAAACTCTATTTGCAGATGACATGATCCTGAATATAAAAAATCCTAGGAAATCAACAAAAATACTACAGAACTATAATAAATTCATCAAGGTTGCACAAGGTCAGTATACAAAAATAAATTGTGTTTCTATATACTAGCAATGAACCATCTGAAGTTAGAATTAAGAAAACAATTAAATTTTCGATAGCATCAAAAAAGAATAAAATATTTAAGAATAAATTTAATACAAATACAAAACTATATCCTCAAAACTAAAAAAGCATTGATGAAAGAAATTAAAGATTTATATAAATAAAAAGGAATCACATACTTGTTAATTGGAAGACTTAATATTGTTAATATGGCAATACTCCCCAAACTGATTCTATGCAATTACTATCAACCGCTATCAAAATTAAATCAAAATTAAGTGAATTAATTCAATGCAATTACAAAATCCTATGTTGCTTCTTTATAGAAACTTACAAGTAGATATTAAAATTCACATGGAACTGTAAGCAGCCAAGAATATCCAAAGCAATCTTGAAGAAGAAGAAAAAGTTGAAGGACACACACACTTCCTGATTTCAAACTTACTACAGAGCTACAGAAATCAAGACAGCATAGGATGGCCATCGAGATTAATAGAATAGAATTAAAGAGTCCAGATATATACCCTTACATTCATGGTTAATTGATTTTTGACAAAGATGCCAAGACTATTCAAAAAAAAAAATAGTGTTTTCTACAAACAGTGCTGGAACAACTCAGTATCCACAAGTAAAAGAATACAGATGGACTCTTTTCTTATATAATACAAAAATATTGCCTAAAAATGAGCCATGTACCTAAATATATAAGCTAAATTTATAAAATTCTTAAAAGAAAATGTAAGAGTCAATCTTTATGACCTCAGGTTAGACAATGTTTCTTAGATATAACACCAAAAGCACAAGCAGCAAAAGAAAAAATAAATTGAGCATCATGAAAATTAAAAGCTTTTGTGTTTTAAAGAATGAGAAAATAAAAATACAACCCACAGAAAGGAAGAAAATATTTGCAAATCATAAAATTGATATTACATCTATAACATATAAAGCACTCTAAATAAAAAGACAAGCCAATTTAGAAGTGGACAAAAAATCTAAATAGATATCTCTACAAAGAAAATATACAAATGGCCAATAAGCACATGAAAAGATAACATGATAATCCATTTCAAATCAAAATCCAAATCAAAACTATAATAAAATACCTCTTCCAAGCATTAGAATGGCTTTAAAAAAAAATAAGATGAGGATGCGGAGAAATTGGAACCTTCATACTTTGCTTCTGGGAATGTAAAATAGTGTGGCTACTATGGAAAACAGTTTGGCCATCTTCAAAGAGTTAAATATAAAGTTTTCATATGACCCACCCAACAAATCCATTTCTAGGTCTACATACAAGAGAAAAGAAAAGAAAAACTTGTACATAAATGTTCATAGCACTATTATTTATAATAGCCCCAAAATATGACATATACATACAATGGGCTATTATTTGGCAATAAAGGGAAATAAAATATTTATATATCTACTACACAGATGAATACTGAAAACACTATGCTACGTGAAAGAAGCTAATCACAAAAGGTCCATGGCTATATGGTTCCATTTATGTGAAATGTCCAGAATAGGCAAATCTAGAGACGTAAACTAGATTACTGGTTTCCCAGGGCTGGAGGGTGGAACAGTAGGGGGAGAAATGAGGAGTAATTGTTCATGGGTATTTTTATCTGGGGGTGGTGATAATGTTCTATAATACGTTGTGGTGATGGTTGCACAACTCTGTGAGTACACTGAAAGCCACTGAATTATACACTTTAAATGGTGAACTGTGTAGTATGTGAATTATATCTTATTAAAAATGGTGGAGTTTGTTTGTTTGTTTTTGTTTTTTTAAAGAGCTGGCAACAGAAAGCAAGGAAAATGTTCTCAGAATATGCTTAGGCTGTGTTTGTTATACATTCCCTGCCACCAGGAAGGTAGCAGCACCTTAGAATTTAGATCTAGATTAAGATGAAGCCAGTAGAGCCATCCTGGTCTACTCCCAATGAAAAAAGAGAACCCTTAAAAGCCAGAATAAGTTCTAGGGACAATCTAAAGTGAGCCCACTTTATAGACTGCACCAGTGCCTCAGCAACACCTCCTTTAAAGCTTTGTCTTTGACCTACTGTGGAATGCCAGAATTCATTTCCCAGCAGCTTTCTGGCAAAAGTTCATTAATTATGGCTCACCTTCAGTTCTAAACAGGAACTGATCACCCCAACAATTTTTGCCAATTCTCATAGTCTCCTCTGTATTCTAATTTTGACCTCCACTATTTGGTTTTGAACCCCCATATTTCAGTGTTAATGTTTATGAGTAGATGGTACCACCTGGCCCTGTGCTCTGCAGATCTAGCTCTTCCTCTCATCCTTGACTCTCCTCTACCTCATTCATCCTCCTTACTGGCCTCACAGGCAGCCCTGTGATTTAATCAAGTCTCTTTTAGTTACAAGGGGCAGAACCCCAACTTAAACCAGCTCTGTCTAAAAGAGAAAGAGACATATCTTCAAAGAATATTCCAGAGTATCATTTTCTATAACTGAAGAAATAGTTGAATGGCCAAATTGCAGGAAAACTGCTACTGGGCCTCAGGGGCAACTGGAACTGTGGATGTGAATGCCACCTGGGCTCTCACTCACCCCTCTTCTAGTCTCTTTTTCCCTCTGTGAGCCTGCTCCATTCTTACTATGGTAGATCATTTAAAGCAATCTCATGGCCATTACTAGTTCCTAAGCTCTCGTATCAGAGTTTCCATATCACAGAGATAAAGATCCTATGTCTTAGTTTTAATAGGAAAATCACAGAGAAAATATCTTATTGACCAAGAAATCAGAAAACATCTAGCCCATGAGTTGCAAAGTAAAGCCAAAGCTAATGTGGGCTAGAGAAGGGTTCTGTTTATATGGCAGACATTTCTATTGTTAACACTATTTGATTGAAACATCTTTAGATAGAGCATGCACTCTCTAGTTGTCCTCAGGCCTTGTCATACCCATCAGTGTCATGCTGCATGGCTGTCTCTGAAAGAATTTGAGTTTGTAACCCAATCTAGAGGAGGCACTAGGCCATTTTCACTTCCCTATACTTAGTACCCAGCCCAATGCCTGGACATAGTACCCCAAAGAAGTCTTTGAATCAAAAATTGAATTGAACTGAATTGTAAAAAGGCTGAGGGAGCATTGCAAAGTGGATCACCATATTCTACATTAGAAAAAAATGACTCCCTCTGTGAAACTCTGATTTTCCACTTTTTCCTCTATGAACAAAAGTCAGATACCTTACTTTCTCCCCTGTAAACTGGGTATAATGTTAGTACCAATCTCACAGAGTACTATGTTGATAAAAAAAAAATAAAATAAAACAAATAGAATACGTTGTCATCATCATTGCCACTATGCTCTCACTCCCAACACACTCCATCTACCCGGATCTCATGATTCACAATAAAGTTTTAGTCTTTCTCTCCCATTGAAAGGAACTGTCACTGTATACCTGGCTAGGTGGAGCATCCCTGACCATCTAGATCCTGGAATTTAGAAAGGAGAATAGGCTTTAGTAGGTCCCAGAGGCACAGCACAGACTGTGTTGCAACTCCAAGTTCTGGGACTGTGTGAACATTTCTAAGAGATTTTTTTTCCTGTTTAAATAGCCTCTCGGCATCCCCACACAGGAAGCTGAGTCAAAGTCCCCTTGTGTACAAAGCTTAGAATAGGCTTCATTATTGTGACTGCAGAGAGCTTCTTTAAAACCAGCTATTCAGGGCAAACACAATTTATCTTCTCTGTTCCTCAGTTATTAGATTTACAGATTCAGGGACATTAAAACTGCATCCTCCTTACAGACAAACGGTAAAGATTCATTAGGTGATATCAGCCAAATGGAGTTCTCTCGAGGTTCACACATAAATATACTCACTCTTGTTATTACAAGGTTTGGAATATTCTCTTTTTCTCTTATTTAAGGTAATGAATTTGATTATTAGTAAGTAAACAGATAAAGAATAGACTTTTGTATTCAGCACAGCATTCCTCAGTCAAACCTTCTCCTTTGAAATAGATAATGGAACTGGTACTGAAGATGCTGCATGGTGGGCAATCACCTGTCTTAAGGAGCCACTTCTTTATAGCATCACGCAGTTTCCAATACCATTTTGATTCAATCTTTTATTAAACATCTACCTTGAATAGGCAATTGATTTTTGTTAGTCCCTGGAGCAAACGCTTAAAGGAGGTGTCACTGCATTTATTTTAAGAGGTTCCTGCTCCTTTATGAAATGCATTTGATTTGACACATAGGAAAAAAGAAAGGCTTCATCAACTAAGTGCTATTCTTTTCGCAGTCAATTTTGCATTACTTCTTTTCTAAATGCCAGAAATCCAGTTCTGAATCACAGATCCTTTGTATCTTGTTTATCTTCCCAGCTCTACTTAAAAAAAAAAATACTTTCTCCAGATCTGATAATGTATCAGCAAGAAGGTTTGAAGAACTTCCAGAATGTCTGGTGTGTGCTAAGATAAATTCTAGGGAGAACTAGTGGACACTCCATAAAGCACGATTCATTTTCTAGCCTGTGCTGTGGAAACCAAATTTATCTAGGTGTTCCACTTGATTCTATGGGAAATGCAAGCTGAGCTCTCATTTGTCTTTGCTCACTCCCAAACCACTTTTGAAATGTCTTTGCCCCATCTTCTCCCTCTGACAATCCAACTTTCTTTGAATGTTAATAACAATACTAATCATAGTGATGACAGAAGCTGCCCCTCATTAGTGTATCCTGGGCAGTTTACTTATATTTGCTCATTTTGTCTTTAGAGCAAACAGTCCATAACTAACATCATTCTCATTTTCAAACAAGGAGGCTGAGATTTAGAGAAATTAACTAGCTTGATCAAAGTCACTCATGCACACGTAGACTAGATCTGTCTCACTTCAAAACCCATACTCTGTTGCCCCTAAAAATGTGGAAATAGAAAATTCAGGCCAAATAAATAAGCACTATATCAGTACTGTCCTTCCAAATTTAAAATCCAGAGAAGGCAAGGAGTGGCCAAACTTCCATTGCAAAGTAGTAAGTGACAACTGTATTTTCCTGAGTTTGACTTTGCAGAAAACAAATCTAATCCAATTTCATGGCATGGCAATGAGGGCTTTCTCCCTGCAGCACTGGTTTGACAATATGCGGTAACACTTGCACCTATGGGGAACCTTGCATGGGTGAATCACACTAAAATATTAATGGGTAGGTTGTAAGTGGTAAATGTTTTTCATAGAAGCCTCTAGAGCCCCCTCCTTTCCCCTACAATTGTCACTGAGTTACTGCCCATCTGGCAGCGGCTATGCTTACCATTCTCAAAAATGATGCCCTGGCACTTATTGGATACAAGTGACTTGATCCCAGGGACAACTCACAATATCCAAACAGGCATCAATGAGAGCACTGCATTTGCTTAAAACAACAGATATTTCTTCATCCAGACAAAGAGAAGAGTATGCTTGCTCCTGCACTAATTGCTGTGCCTTACAAAGGCAGTGCTAGCCAAGTTAAGATTCATGCTCATGCTCCTAGCTCTTTGTCAATTCAGCTACTCACAAGTTTCAGTGGATTCCCCTGATAACTCATTTCAACACCCCACATAGTCAGGAGATTTCTGCTATTATCTAATCTCCATTCCTCTTTCTGAAATTTAAATACATCCCTGCACATCTTATCTTAAGCAGAAACAAAATCAAACCATGTCAATATGTAACACAGGGGAAAAAATTAAATCTAACTTACTGTAGCTATTTCTGCTTTCTAATGAGGAATTGTAGAGATAGAGATGCCCTAATTCATATAACTCTCTACTTCTTCTAACCTGATTCAGAGACTAGAGGGGAGAAAATAAGCTTGAAACCACTTCCGATTCAAAATAGTGAATTAAACCCATGCATTTAGTCCTGCTCCTTCTCAAACCCCATTAAATCTCATGTAAAATATTTTTTTAAATGCATGAACTCACAAAGAAAAATGGGAGAGGAGATAAACCAAAATGTTGGCTGTTAGGAAGTGGATGGGTGGGTGGTAACTTAGTAGACTCAAAAAAGCAAAATTCCAAATCATCAGCAGGGAAAGGCAAGAAGCAGTCTGCTTTACATTGCAGAATTCCCAGTAGGCTCACAAATCAATGGCTACAAATACTTCTGCAAAGAGCTGAGACGATGAGGCTAACAATAAGAAATTTTTTTAAAGAATGTTTAAGAAGCAGTTGGCCTGTGTGAGTACCAAGGAGAGGGGAAGCATAAGCAAGAATGAAATGAGTGGCTTTCTCTCACAATATCTGTGATATTTGGAGAAGTAGAGATAGCACTTTGGGCTTAGTGTGTCTAATTGTGCCAATAGGGCATATGAGAGTAGGCTTAGCACTAGCACTACTGGGATGTTGGCACAGGGCCAGAGGGTATATTACAAAAGGCAACAACTCTAGTAATGGGAGGTAGTATAGGTACACCTGTGGTGCAAATAATACACTCTCATAAAACTTTACTAGGCATGTCACAGGAAGGGAGGGAAGTAGAGAAGTGAAGGGAAAATGGCAGATGTAAATGGTGGCTGAGAAGACTTGTTCTAGAACACTCTTGGACCATCCCTTGGAAACTCCATAAATATCTAGAGAAGTTTCATAGTAGGAAGGTTAAGTTCTTCCTGTAGGAAGCATGTTTTACACACACACATGCACACTCTACCCAATCTGAGCTCTGATACTCAGAGTAAAATAGACAACATATTAATTTTTAACTACCCTAATTATATTTCATTGCTAAAGCCAATTGTTTATTTCAACTAGAAAATCATGACTGATAATGGGTTTGCATTTCTACAAGTATGTTTGAATTTCAGTTATTTGACATCTCGCGGCAGGGAATTACTATTTGCATTTTCAGGTGCCCACATCTGGAACTCAGGCATGAGACTGAACACAATTATCCTTCACAATAAAAGTAAACAGAGCTCGGCATGAATCTGCTAATTGTTATTTCCCACTGTGCTACAATTTTTAGTCAGAATATATACATAAAAGAGTAAGTACCAATCTGTCCATTCTTCTCACAAAGGCCAATGTTATCTTCTCAAGGCTTAAATCACATTATTTCATGCTTAAAACCCTCCACTGGAGAATGAAATTCAAACTCCTTATCATGGCAAACAAGGTTCTAAATCAGTGGGTTCTGAGTTTGAGCATGCATCAGGCTGGTCAAAACTCAGGTCGCCAGGCCACACTCCCAAGACTTTGGTTCAGTACATCTGAGCTGGGGTCTGCAAATCTGCATTACTCACAGATTCCTGGCAGTGCTGATGCTGCTAGCCCAGGGACCTTTGAGAACTACTGCTCAGCCTGCTCAGGTCTCTGTCAAATCTCTAGCTTTATCTCCTAATACTCACCTTTTTGCCCAATAATGCTTCAGTCACACTGGCCTTTTTTCTGCCCCTCAACATGTTATGCTCGTTCCAGTTCAGAGTCTTTGCACTTATTGTTCCCTCCGCTTAAATTTGTTCTCTCCTTGATCTTCATCTTCTTAACCACCCTAGCCAAAGGAAGTCTCCCCTGACCACTTTCATCTATACCACTGTCCTATTTCATTTTCTTATCACTGGTACTCATGTCGATCTGAAGGTATGCTATAATAATTAGCTCATTAGCTGTCTCCCATACGGAAAGTTCCACATGGCAGGGACTTCCTCTGGCTCTCTGGTTTATCTGTAGCACTTGGAGCCAAATGATAAATAATTTTTGAATAAACAAATAAATCTGTGGAGAAGACCAGATCTCCTGGTTTGAGTTTTCCAGTCACAAGACGGTTTTCATCACTAGCCTAACAGGCATCCAACAACTCTATATCGTTTGGTCTCTTTCCATTACTCTCATCCAAGAACCTTTTGTTCCCTGTCATCTGTAATTAGAAAATTTATTCCACACGTCATTAGTAATTAGAAAATTATACCAGGAGGTATAATTTAGTACAAAATTGGTAGAATGTCAGTTCTGCTAAGTAGAAATATAGTAATGTTAGCCTTATTCTAACAAGGAAAAACAAGCTATTTTACAAAAAGGGGAATGGTGTTATAAGGGAATTAAGGATATTTTAAAATGAAACAGAATTAAAATTTACTTTGATATATATCTGTGATCCCAGAAATTTGACCATTGACAAATCATCAAACTTCAAATCTGCAAAAGGAAATGCTGATTTTCAAGATTTTTAAAATGTTATTAGAGCCATTTGAATGACTCAGTTTCCAAACTAAACAAAAACATTGAATCACTTCTCTTAGAGACTGGATTATCTAATGACTGTCTGTTCTCCAGCCCTTACAAAAATCTTAATTTCTATAGCACTCATTTGAATGGTTTCTCACAACTGTTGGGCATGAAAGTTTATTTTCAGGAGACGCTTAATGTTTGGTTCAAAGTCTGTGGCTCACAGTAAGTGATCTCCCTTAATTTCTTTCAGTTGGGAGAGGAAGTAAAACACTGCACTTTAGAATCAGATCACTGCTGGGGGTTTTAATGGCACTTCATAAACTCGTATCTGTAATCTTCCACCCTCATAGTGATTCCACCAAATGTGTTTCTATTATGTGGACTTCTTTCCTGGGTAATCACTTGATAATTAGCCCACTACTCGGCCCCACTCAGTACATAAACACTCACCCTTCTCTTACTGTCCTGCTATATACCCTGCAGAATAGTCACAACATGGTGATGTTCAGTAGTTACTTAATGACCAGCAGAGCAATCAAAAAGAACAGAATCACCAAGTCATATTTGGAGAAAGGAATTCTGTTTTTACCATGGCCTGTACTGCCCACTACCACAGAGAAAATATATATATTTTTTAAGAACAGACAACCTTGATGTTTATTCAAAGAGAGGAACATTTTTGGATCTATTTCTGAAAATGGGCTATAATATGATGTGTCAAAATATTCAAATACCTAAGTTATCTTACGCAAGCTTCTTCATCTCTCTGCACCTCATTTTTCTTTGGGGGAAATATTAGGGAGTTAAAAAGATGAATAAAATCCAAAATCCCATGCTCAAGTATTAGATCCATTTCTAATAACTCCTTCCAGGAAAAAGGAAAAATGCCACATCCCACTATCATGCACGATTTCTATACCCTAATCATCTAAACTGAAATATAAGTGAGCATTCACAAACCATTAAGCTATTGTCTTGCATTTTATTGATTCACAAAGGTACTGGATGCCATGCTCACTTTTCCTGACCCATCAATACACTGCCGAGGACTTCACAACTGAACTAAGGGACGAGGCCTCAGAACTGTATTTGCTCATATTGCCTGGAATCACTTTGTTTTCATGTTCTTTCCTAGCTCATTTCTTTGGGACAGGAATTATGTAAGTGACCCTAGGATCCTTTCCTTTCATATTTTGAGATTTTTACGGTGTGTGTGTGTGTTTAGAATATTATCACATGATAATAGGATATTAATATTCATGGTTTCATCTTCTTTCTCCACAAAACAAATTCATATGGATTAGCACCGTCTGCTTCAGTGCAGACACACACACACGAGCCCGGGCATGGAAATCCATGTAAGGAACAACTCAGAAGGAATGAAACAGATCAATCTACTTTTATTCTTCAAGCCAAACAGATTGTAAAAATAAGCAAAACAAAAGTTAAGTGCGACAAGGATTTTAGCTGGAGAATGTGGTAGATTGCCATCATCAAAGCACTTAGGAAAAGACAAGGCTAATCTTATTGAGGTTATCTGACGACGACACCAGCCCCAAGAAACCCATGGTTCTACAATCAATTTCTCCACCAAGGGAACTTAGCTTATTTAGGCTAATGAGCGGAGGGAAGACATGGGACTAAAAATAACATTTAAGCATTTTTCTAACGAAAAATGTAAATGATCCAGGTTGCACACAAACCAATAGGTTGGTTCTTTCTTAATGAAACCTGCAAATTTTTATTTGCATGTGGCTCTCAGAAGCTGACAACTGAAAAGAGCCTTCCCCTGATTAGTGGCCCTTTGAATAACACTCTCCATGATATAGTCATTGAAATGAAACACATGCTGTGCACAGCTGCCTCAATTTGTGCAATAGATCTGCTGCAAAACACATTTTGGCTGAGAATCTTATACTGGTGAGCAACTATTGAATTGGAAGTTCCTTTGAGAAATAACCCAGCAGAATCAGACTTCTAAAGTATTACCATGCTATATCCAAACATGCCATGATTTATTACTTTGTGCCTACTTCACCTGACTTAGACCCACTCCCCCATGATGACCTGTGTTATAGCCACATAATAATAGTAGCTACTTTTGTTTTCCAAAAGCTACAGTTTCTCCATAATCTTCAGAAGAATTTGTCAAGGTATATACATATTTTAAAAAACAGATTTTCCCCATTGTATTGCACTGTTAATCCATTAGTAGACCAATAAGTATTCCTAAACCTCATGCTTTCTCAAGTTTTTAACTAATTGTACACATGAATGGTGAAATTATTTTCTTTAATAAAACACAGGAGAATAAAAAGTTTTCATAATGATTTAAGAGCTTCTAAAATTCTCCATAAACCTTCCTATGAGTTAATACAATATTATCTCCGAAAGAAAGAAAGAAAGAAAGAAAGAAAGAAAGAAAGAAAGAAAGAAAGAAAGAAAGAAAGAAAGAAAGAAAGAAAGAAGCATCTGGGAAATAGTAACATATAATTTCAATGGCCTGCGATGTAAATATCTTTTTATTGGTGGAAATAACATTTGAAAAACCCCTTAGCCCATTCCATGCCCAATGGGTAACAATTTATTGTCAATTCTACTTTCTCAATATCTATTGAATGCATATCTTCCTCTCTGCTCCCTCAATCAATCTTTATTAGCTGTCACCTTCATTACTGTGGCCAGGCCTAAGTGATACAACAAACATGTTCCCTTTTTCTCTGGGCACACAGCTAGACTCTATTTCCCAGCCTCCCTAAGGTCAGCTGAAGCCATCTAATTGCATCCAGGCTAATGGAATGTGCCCACAAGTGTTGTCTTCTTCTGGAAGGCCTAAAGAACTCTCTCAAGAGTACATGTATCTTTCTTTCTCTTTTGCAACCCATCAGCTGAATTCAGGAGACTCCAAAGACCTAGAGGAAGCTGAAGCCTTGAGGAGAGCTAATCTTTTACATGAGCCACCTACCCGGGAAAAACTGCAGCAGACTCTTGCAAAACCCATATGCAAACTTTCATGGCACTGACAAAAAAATATAGAGATTATTTGACAGCAGATGAATATACAACAGCTTCTCCCCTTTATCTGTCCTGAAATCATGTTTATCTTCCCAAAATGGCACTTTGTAACCATCGCCTACATTAAAAATAATTAATAGATGTACTGAGTAGATATATGCTGAGCACCTATTACATCTCAGGCTAATTTCTTACAGAATCTTACAGTTGAAAACCCTCCCCATGGCTTTCAGGGTTCTCCATTCATGTTCACAAGTTTGCTTTTCATTACACCCAACACCCCATGTCTTTAAATTTTTGACAATCTTAATTATTTGCTACTACTGACATAATTTAGATTTATTTTATCTTTTATTTATTTATTTATTTATTTATTTATTTATTTATTTATTTATTTATTTATTGCCTCCATGCCTTTGAGTCCTTTATCCTCTGTTTCTAAACCTTGTGTTTCTTTTAAGCTCTGGTGTAACTTTCATTACCAGAAAGTTTCATTTCCCTGAACTTTCCAGCTTTGAGTAATCTCTTTTGGTCTCTCCCTCCCTCGCTGTCCCGCTCCCCTCACGCCTCTCAATCTTCCTCTAACTTCCACAGCACTTTATTTCTCTTTATAAATTCTTCCACTACAGCAAAATGGGTCTACATTTGCCTTGTTCATCACTGTATCCCTTGGAGTCAGCCATGCCTGACACATAGTAGGTATTTTTTGAATTAACATCACTCATTAGGCTGAGCATAGTGCAGGTAACTAAAAATATATAGTTGTTTAATGCATGTGAAATTCAAATTTCCTTCAGGTTATATCAGTCCAGAGTTTAATACTTTACAGTAGTTTTACTCACTCTTTTCCTCCAAATACCAGCCTTCCTCAGTATTCTCTAACTCAGTGATGGCTTTCCATCCCTCTAGTTGCCTAAACTAGAAACCTAAGATAATTTTTTCTCTCCCTTACCCGCTGAACTAATTTCCTGCTGATGCTACTTCTTAAATGGGCCTTGAAGAAATCCCATCTTTTCCAGTCCCTATTCCCCTTAGTGCAGCTTCCATGGTCACCCAAATGATTTTGCTGTTTTCAGACTAGTCCTTAATCACACACCCAAAGTCCACTAGCTAAACAGTAGTCAGATGGATTTTCCAAAATCAAGTGCAAATCTGATCTTGTTCTTTACCCACTTAAAATCTTGAAAAGGTTCTTGATGAATTTCACAACCAAGTTGCAGATAAAAAATGATCTACTCAGCTTTTCAGAACTTAATTCATTAACTCAAGAAACATACAGGAAGTATCTTTTCTAAGTGCCAGATACTGTTCTTGGTGCTGGAGGATGCACTGGTGGACAACAAACAAAATCTCAACACTCACTGAGCTTACATTCTAGTGTGGAGACACAGGCAAATAAAGACAAAAAGCAAATACGTTAGTTAGCATGTCAGAAGATTATAAGTTTTATGGGAGAAAAAAAAACCCAGCAAATAACAGAATCTGAATACTCACTTCAGCAGCACATATACTAAAACAACAGAATCTGGGAGTGCAGATTTGTAGATAAGATTTAAACGAGGTGATCGGGGTAGGCTCTTAAGAGAAAGTATCGTCTGGGCTGAAAATATGAACCACACAGTTAGAGGAAGTGGCCAGCATTAAGTCCTGGAGCAGAAGCATATCTAACCTATATGAAAAGGGTGATCTTATAACCCCTTGGAAATCTTTGCTTCAGCCACAGACCTACTTCTATTTACCAAATATAACCTCTCTTTCTCTTATGGTGTTTACACATCAATCCACCTGTTTGAAATGCACCCCTCCCTTTCACTATATAACTCCTCCTCATCCTCTGGGGGTGGGCTAGGTACTTCTGCTCCCTTAAACCTTAGTATGCAAATCACCTGAGATGGAATCTGGCGGTGTGTATTTCTAACAAACTCCCAGGTAATGCTGATGCAGACAGTCCGTGGGCCACAGGAGCAGTCAGTCTTAGAGGATTGGTCTGGGTCAGTGATTTCAGCCTTGGGTCATATTGGAACCACCTGTGGAACTTTTTGATCTTTCCCCCCTCGGTGTTCAGGTATCAGTATATTTTTAAGACTCCAGATGATTCCAATGTGCAGGCAGGCTGAGAACTTGTGGAGTCTCTAAAACCCTTCTAATTCTGAAAGCTATCACTCCAATGACCAGGCCCTTCCAGATAGGGCATCACTGATACTGCTCAGGCAGGACACGGATGTTGCCATTCTAGACACAGGTCTGTAACACAGTGGTTCTAATCACAGGCTCTAGAAATGACCAAAGTGGGTTCAGATCCCAGCTCTGTTGCTTGACCTTGGGCAAGTTGCTTTACCTTTCTCAGCCTCAATTTCTTCATCTCTAAAATTAAAGTCATTGCATCTAGCATGTTGGTCTATTTAGGGAGTTTAAAAAGTGGTTATGCACAGTATTTGCAAGTAGCCAGTAATTTGGGCTACTATTGATATTAAATATGAGATTCTGCAGTATTGCAGCATTTTTCTTAAACAAAGAGGCTAGTTTGATCTCTTGCTTTCCTCCTAAAGAGAATTCGCATGAAAAAATAACAACAGCCTCTAGGGAAGCCTGGATCAGCATAAGCGCCATCAGGGGAACCCTTTCCCGTAATTTCTTCCCCTGGCCTCAGCTCCCAAAGCTATCATGAGGGGAAGCCACTGTTTTACTTTATGTAACATTTGCCTGCAATAACAGACAGTAATTCTAAGTAATCTTTTGACTAGCAGACCATTTTTCCTATCCCTTGTCACCCTTGTGCATGTTAAGCAAAGTTGATATACTCACTAGGAACAACATTCTTGTCTATATTCATTAGCTAGCTGTGAATTATGGTTCTGATTGCCTTACATGAATCAAACACTCTCTTGGTGGAAGCTGCAACAGCAATGAAATCATTGAAATGGTTGCACCTAATTAGTAAGTCATGAGCACATTTGTTTCTTGGTGTTTGAAGAAGGGATTGTGGAGCCAATAAGACCAGGTTTCCGTTTCTTCTAAGCCACGAGAACCCTGAGAAGCGAGTATGATGAATTTTCACCCATACCAAACATTTAAGCATTAGGGTGATCCTCAATACTGCCTCTCCCTACCCCACCGGGACTAGCTAGCAAGTCCTCAGAAAGAAGATATGGCAAAGTTTACCAGAAATTCAGGTCTGTCAAAGCTCTTCGATGATGGCTGAAAGCTCTGCTCCCATACCTGTTTCAAACCCACACCCAGACCTGTCTGCTCTGTTCACTTCCCTCAGCTTTTATCAATATGTTGACTTACATGTCTACTCTACTCCCAGGACTTTACTCACACAGCAATGTTCTCTTCTTTTCTTTCCCACATCTAAATTTTGAGAAATATTTTCCCTAGACATAATATTCTTATAAAGACTGGTTGGATTTAGTAATATTATTAGTAAGTTCATTCAGTTAATATATGTAAAGTGTTTAAGCAAACGATATGTAGATGATAAATTCTCAATAAATGTTTGTTATTAATATTATTATAGCCATTATAAGAGAAGATCAGCTATTTTATACCTCAGCTAGTCTTTTGTGGGCTGACCTGTGTTATAGACACCCTTTAATAATAATTGAGTACCGTCTAAGCATTAAGCATTATGGTGAAGCAGTATATGCTTTACCTTGGTTAATTCTCACAACGGCCTTAAAAAGGTGGTACTATTTATTATTCCTCTTGAAGTTCGGGTAGGTGAAGGAACTAAGTCAAAGTCATATAGAACTAGGATTCAAATGCACAGCTGTTCTGTCCTTCAGCTTTTTTTTTCTTAGACACGATGTTTAACTTCCTGGAAAAACAATGTTTGGTCTTCTCTGTCCATTTTTGTTGTTCTCAAATCAAAATTGTCAATGCCGTGAGAAACAAGGAGAACTTGAGAACTTTATCAGTCGAGAAGAGTCTAAGGAGACACAACAAATATATGTAGTGTGGTATCCCAGTGAGGTCTAGAAACCGAAAACAGACATCTGGTAAAAACTAAAGAAATCTAAATAAAATATGGGCTTTAGTTATTAATAATTTATCAGTGTCAGTTTATCAATTTTGACAAAATTACCATAGAAACATTAATAATATAGAGAATTGGATACAATTTATACAAGAACTCTCAGTAACAGTCTCTCAACTTCTCTATAAATACAAAATAAAAGTCAATGAATTCTTGTTCAAGGTCATGCTTGGAACAGTATAATATTTCTAATATAAAGTCTCATAGTAAAAAAAATGGAGGATTATGCTGGTTAATATGCATTTTGGAACTCGAAGCAATATAGCAGTTTGTGAGTTTTCTAATCCAAATTATCCACCTTTTAAAACATCTCATTAAATAAGTTTAATGAGATGGTTAAAAAGAGGATCTTAGAATTCATAATAATTCCTTCCTTTGAAATTCTGACCAGAGTAAAAAAATATTAGACACTTTCCTTAAAAAAAAAAAAAAAAAGCTGCTTTAATGAAAACAAAATGTGTTATGTAGAATATTAAGGCTGAAAATCCAAAACCAATTATTCTGAGAAAAACTCTTCCACAAATGTGCCAAAGTAAAGGATCAATGCAGCCTAATTCCAATGGTATGAAAAGAAGCGAATATTCAATTCAATGTCAGTGTCATTATAATAGGATACTACAATACCATGCAGAGGAGACACTTTTCAAATAGGAAGTCCTCAATACATACATATCTTGGCTACTTAAAGAGGTCTGTGCAGAGTGAAAGTCAGTGCCAAGGAATTCCTTGGTGGCCTCTGTAGAAAGCAGAGTGAGGGAGAAAGCCTGCAAATAACAATTCCTTCCAATACTCTGTAAAATTCAAGGATTCGTTCCCTGGTCAGGGTGACAGTTTAAAAATATGTCTACAAATTCTTTGACACTCTTTCTATCTAGGTCTATGTCCACTGTGCTTGAAACTCTATGCTTCAACCAATAGCATACAGCAGAAGTGACACAACGCTTCCAAAACCAGGTCTTAAAAATCTGTGCTTCTGCTGTCTTCACATGAACACTTACTTGCTCTTGAAACTTTCAGCCTGGTTCTGTTCTTGCCCCACTGTTGTTCCACCCCAGCTACTGTTTGACCATAACCACATGAGAAACTTGAGCCAGGGTAACTTCAATACTACCTAAATTCTTAGTCCACAAAATCTGTGAGAGATGATAAGATTATTGTTGCTATTTTAATACACTTAATTTGAGACAATGTATTATGAAGTAATTGCTAACTGGAATAATCAGTTTATGACTATCTAAGTATTGGGTTAATATAAAAATGTGTTGGATTAATATAAAGTGTCAGTATAGAGTAATTACGATTCATTGACTGCATTGTGTCATACCTGGCCACAGAATCATAAAAATACAGATTTATATTAATGGTAGGTAATGGTGTTTTAGTTTAATATTTTAATTACTTACTAATTATCCACATCCTCTGCTTTAATTTAGAAAATATTTGCTCGGCATCTACTGTGTCAGGCACTATGACAGGCATTTGGAATTCGATAGTGTATAGGACAAATACGTACCTAATTTCATGGTACTTACACTCTAGTGGGAGAAAGAGACAAAAACAAGTAAGTGAACAAATCAAATGATTACCAATTATGATAAATGCTATACAGGAAACCAACATGGTGCTTGGGAAAATCCTACTTTTGACAGGCGGTTAAGAAAGCTCTCTCTCAGGAAATAGCATCTAAGACCAAAAGGTGAAGAAAAACCAGTCATGCTAAAAGCAGCAGAAATGTTTCTAGAAGAACATGGGCAACGGCTCTGTGGTAGAAATATGCAAGGACCAGAGTAAAGTTAATGTGGTTGGTACTTAATATGTGAGAGGAATATGGAAGAGACAGCTAGTGTTCTACTAAAAAACACTCTTTCTGGGTGGCAGAGCTGTTTTAAGGGAGGTAGTTTTCCAATAAGAGATTTTATTTTTAACCCTATGCCCTAATATGTAAGCATAGTCATTCATGTGACTGAATCTTGGTCAAAAGAATGTGGGTGAAAGTGCCACCACTAGACCTGGCCCACATAACTCTCCACTCTCTCTGCTTAAGTGCCAGTTGGACATTAATACCTAGAGTGTCCTTGAAAACCACATGCACAGATGCACAATCAATCAATCCGAGTACCTGAATGACTGCATGAAGCAAAGACCATTCCTCTCTCCCTCTTTCTACCAACTGGATTTACAAGAGTAAGAAGTAAATCTCTACTGGCACTGACTGCGCCATAAGATTTCAGGATTTAGCTACTAACAGCAGTTAGTATTACTTTAACTGAAACAGAAAGAGTAATAACAAGATTCAGCTGGAATTCATAATGGGAGGCTGGATCAAACAGCAAGGAATTTGGTCTTTACGAGCATTGAGAACCCATTATTATATGCAGGGAAGTGAGATGATCTGATTTACAATTTAAGATCACTTTGGGCACTATAGAGAATGGACTGGAAGGCAAAAAAGTAAAAGTATCGTGTTGGGTTATAACAAAGGGTCAACAGTAAAGAAATGGAAGTCCAATGTTCTATCAACTGCGAACTCTCAGTTTGGCTGAGAAGAACAAGTTCACAGAATCAGATTTTCTTTTAAATCAAAAGGAATAATCATCTGGTTCAAGAGAATGATTTGTATGTTACCTAGCAGCTTACAGATTTCTGGAACTCTTAATAAATACTTCATATGTTTTAGAAAACACAATCTACTCATATACCATTGCACCCTGGCTATATTAAGGATAGTTTTCATCAGGCTTATCAACACTTGAGGTCTACAAAACAGCTGACTGAGACCCCAATAAAGGCAGTGTAATCTGAATCAAATTAAGCCCCATCTTGCTGCTCCTAAAACCAAACTCTGAGCATGACCTAAGACACTAATTAAGATACCATCACTATAAGGATTGAAAAAATCTTGTATACACAATGATGAATAAATAATTCAAAGTAAATCACACTTCCAAACACAAACTCAGCAGGAACAAGGTGACAGAACAGCTAACTTGGCCAGGACGGTGTGTAATGACATTGGTGGGAGGTGGAGGGGCAGGTTCAGAAGATGAAGAGTTTGTGTAGAAGTTTATCCAGGCAAAGCATTATGTCATATGATAATACAGGGTCTATTATTTCTTCTTTGCTTTATCTTACAATTGCTATTTACTGGATCTAAGTTTCATTAGAGTTGTTTTTGAGAAATATCCTTTAGCCAAACACAGAGTTGAGGTGATTTTAGTTATCCTTTCTCTCTATATTTCATGAGTTAGTAGTACTCTCGATTCACTATTTTAATTTGTCATACATATTCTAAACATGTTCCCCAAAAATGTAGCCTTGATTAAATCAGAGTCTGAAACAATAGAAGTTAAAATGTGAAAAATATTCTATGCCTATAATCTAACATCACAGGTGTTTGTTGCTTAAATATAAAGTCTGTCAAAAGACTTTTTATTCTGAAAAAACTCAGGGTAACTAATATGAAAGGAATATAAGTTCATTTGTGGCCTCATGAGTGCTAAACTGAAATAAATTTAGGCATCGGTTAGTCCCATTTATGCATTTATTCTCCAAAAAGATTATTTATATATATATATATATATATATATATATATATATATATATATATAATGATTTTATATATATATTCAAATTATCTTCTTTCAAAGAACATCTGTGAGTTTGAAGATATTTTTACTTTTGTATTGTGGTGGTTAATGTTTTAATGTGGTCTTTAGCATCTGCTTAAATTCCTCAGATTTTATGAAGGAAATCATGTACCACATACACACACATCAAACCTTGTCATAACTGTGAGAACCCCAGAAATACTTAAGAAAGGCAGAATTTGATTGACAGGTAGAAAATGTATACATTAACATTTTCTAGCCTTTACTCACCTCTTAGCTTTGGCCCCAGCAATTACATGACCTACACGACAAAAATGCAACTGTTTGCGAATATGCAAAGTGATTTCCAAATGTCATGATGGTTCTTGTCTCTTCAGAAGATCCTAGACTCAGCCATGTTGTACTTCTTAATTTTCTCACCTGAAGATTTTGTTCAGATCTGAGAGAAGCTATAGAGGGTTGTCCTAATGTAGTTCAAACTGATTTCCAGAGAACTTGACCGATCATCTGCTTATCCATCCACAAACATTAATGAGCCTTCACTATGTACCAGTTATGATTCTATAATGAGGACTCTACAAAAATGTGACATCATCCTTACCCTTGAGAATAGAACAATCTGCAATATGATGCAATACATGTTTTGGGAACGTAGACAAGGGACAATTAACTCTACCTGAATGACACTCACCTCACTAGTCAATTGAGTTCAGAGAGAGAGAGAAACCAGACCATGCCCTTTAAAGCTCTTTGCATTCTACTGTATAAGTACATTTCTTACGCTTCAAGGTGGACACCCAGCTGCTTTCTGTGAGCATATTAGTTTTTCCAAAATCTTGCCAATCCTAGATATTAGCCTTTTGGCTTCTACCAACCTGATAGGTAAAAAATGGAATCTCATCATTTGAGGTTAAGCATTCTAATAAACACACGTCATCTACCTCCTTATGTTTCTTGGTCTCACTCACTTCCCAAACTCTCAGTTGCTTATTTTAACTCTGATGTGGCAGCAATCAAGGGACCTCGCACATGCCTATCAATCTGCTTCCCAAAGCCAAACAGTTACTTGCTCAGGAATACAGGAATACACTTTGGCTGTCAATATGTAGTCAGGCCAACCAGCTCACTGATGGCTCCTGCCACACAACAAACACAAGATCCTACTTCTGAGTGACTCTGAAAAGGGCTGATTGTCACAGCAAAGGGGAGTTAAGCTTCAACAGATTTTCAACAGTAGAGAATAAGAAGATGACAGGGATCCAAGAAGATAAATTTCACCTCCTCCCTCACTTCTACAGCCTGCTCTGAGGAACAAATCTGTGAACAAGCTGTTCTGAAGATAAACCATGTGGCCAAGTAGACAGATAGGCCATTCAACTATCTCTTGGCTTTTTGTGAAGCAAAGGCCAGTGTAACACATCATCTTGCATTATTCCCTCCACTCCTTTCCACACTTCTCTTTTTTCCTCAGAAGCCTATAGTAAATTGTACCATTTTGGAGGAAACAGGATTCACTAACAATTTTTGAGGAATGTTATCCATAGACCCATCTGTTTCAGAAAGATGACTCTGGAGACATATGGAAACTGAGTAGGAATGAGGGAGAGGCTAAGAATAAGGAGACATGTTTTTAGAAATTTATTCCATTGGGACAGGTAACAGAGCAATGAAAGTGGAAGAGTCATATTAAGGGAGTTTGGGGAAATTAAGTGTTGATTAGATCACCCACAGAAAAAAAATGTAGAAGGAGGAAGGGTAAAGCCTGGGGTAACAACAGTCGTTAAAGACTGGAGAATGAAAAGGCATTGAAAAGACCGAGAAAGGCAGGCTGAGAAGTATGAGCATTTGAAGAAAAGGGAATTTAAGGCGGGACTAACAATGTTCAACAATGTAGAAAAGGTCAAATAGCCTAATGAATAAAGAAGGATCCAGAAATCCAGTAATTCTTACTTGAAGAATTAGTAAGATGATTAGAGAGGAAAACACATGGAGATACAAAAAGTCCCTCCAAGCTTGCTATAGAGAGGAGGGTTTATACTTAATATACTTAATCATATTGTAATCATATTGATTTAAAGAAAATTTGTGATAAAGATTATCTAAATTCTTATATATTTTAAATCTCATTACTTTATAGTCATATTGTATATTCCCTCTATGTTACCATAGAAAGCATTTTATATATACACAACTCAAAAATCTTTTGCCGACAGGTGGCTGATGAATGACCAGATATTTAATTCATAAATTCAACTTGTTGTGTTCATTGGGTTTATTGTGTGTAACACACACAAACCCTGAATGATTCACACAAACTATTTTTTACTCATAAAAACATGCCAAAACCTTTTCAGAGAGTTGCTTTTTAGAGAGCTCATTTTTCAGTGTGTATAAACAAGCAAATGCTTTGATATTCAAATTAATGAAAGCACTCAAAATGAGAAATGAATCCATCGGAAAATTATAAGCTTCCATTTGATGCATATTAATGAAAAGCTCACACAAAAAGGTTATTTGAGAGGGTATCTACCTTACATTCAATGAAGAACTCCTTTGAGAGTAAAGCAGATAGAAAGCTTATTTTACAGTTAATAAGAAAATCTGAGTTCTAGTTCTGTCTCTGCCACAACAGCAAGTGGCCTGAAGTGTGAACTTTGAGGTCAGGGAGATATGGATTTAAACCCTGCCTCAGCTATTTGACCTTGTCAGACAAATTAATTAACTTTTTTTGAGCCCTAATTGATAAAAAATATGGAAATAACAACGCTCATTTTGCAAAGTAATTTAAAAAATTAAAAGAGTGCATGCATCTCTCTTAGCAGAGTATCTGGGATTTGTTCGTTGTTGCTGTTATTAATATAATCATTAAGTAGAGCAACTCTTTTTTTCTAGGCATCAGTATTCTCATAAAATCAGAGGGTTACCTAATTGATCAGTGAGAAACAAATGTGATGACATAGAAAATTTAAAGAAAATTTAAATGCTATGCAATGCTTGATATTGTCATGAAATACAAAATGTTAATTTACTTGTATTACAAAGAACAATAAAAGGCCTTGTTCCCAGTGCCATTTTAGACAGAATACATAATCTCATGTGCTTGTATCTCCTCTATTAGCAATAGGGGTTTGGTAATTTCAATTTGAGATCATTGAGTTTCTCCATGCTTCACCAACATTATGGGATCATTGTAGTTATAATAAAATTTCACTGGTTCTTGCCCCCATTTATATGGCAGGCCTTGCAAGCAACCCTACCCCTAACCCCCTCAGAGTCTCACTCAGGAATTTCTGGTGGTTCCCATAAGGTATGTCATGTGTGCTCATTTAGCTCCTGCATTATGCGGCACCTCTCCTATTCTAGCTCTCCGATAACCATCGGGCTGATGGAGCTGATGGGAGTGGAGGAAGTCAATACAAAATACCAGGACTCGTAGTCCACAAGGGAGTCCAGGGTCTGACTATGCTAGATGTCAACACAAACCCACCTTTGCTAATAGAAGCCCCCAAAAGTTTTCATCAAGGCCTGAACCAGTCCTTGGCAGTTCTGTGCACCATGGAAGGATTCTGAAATCAAGCTCTTTCCCAGGTTATAACTAGAAAAAGAGAGGTGAGTCCCCTCTGCTCTTATATCCCCAAACCTATCTTTATCACCCTCTACCCAGTCTTTGTTTGGAGGAGTAAAGCATAGAGCCCTTCCTCCATCCACTCCTAAGCTAAGCTCTCCTAGGTTTTCTCCAGCTCTCTCCATCACAAGACATGTGCAGAATATAAAATGAAAATGGTACTGAGAATTTATGGCCATGCTACCATGAACAAGCCGGATCCCATCTGATCTTGGAAGTTAAGCAGGGTCAGGCTTGGTTAGTACTTGGATGGGAGACCCCCTAGGAAGACCAGGTGCTATAGGCATAAATAAATAAATAAATAAATAAATAAATAAGGGATTGTAAACTGACAAGGTCTTTGCAATCTGTGAGGTCAATCAAGGGTTGCCTTGCCTAAAAAAAAAAAAAAGTACTGAGAAAGAAACATTCCCTGTCTTCTGTCCTTCCAGGCCCTGGGGACTCTAGCTAGTTGGAGGAGAAACTTATAAACTTGTAATAGGTGGGTTCATTATTGTTCTGCAGTGCATTTTTAATATCTGGAATCTTTCTTCTTTTTCCTATTCTGGCTGAGAGGAAATTTTGCTTCTTCTATTTCTTTGCTTTCTCAGTTAAATGAACAAGGGTGTGTGTGGCCCAAAGGAGAAGAAAGAGGGAACTTGAAATCTGGGACCTTTGAACTGCTTTCTAAATACCCTGACAAGTCACCACAGAGGAAAAGGAAGAAGGGATTAAAGTGGATATTTATCTTTGGGAAATCTGAGCAAAAGACACTGTATACAAAAAATCTTGTGACCCAATAACGTTTATCAGAAGCTGTTTCTTCTGAACTGAGAAATAAATCCTAGGGTAACTGAGCCCAGAAAGTAATAGAGTCACCATCAGTGACAGTAACTTCTACAGATGGTGCCATGTCATAAACCCAAGAGCTGAATGATCACTCAAAGACTGGATTAAGAAATCTTAAATGACCCCAAGGCACATGTCAAAATAAAATTTTCCCAGCTTTAGAAATCTTCAAAATCAAAAGGACACTAGGGACATACAAGGATCTCTCATAGAATGCTAAAGGTAGAATTTTAAATTTATTATTCTTTTTGTATCATGGGTTACATTCAGATAGTCCTCAGGACAAAGGACTAAAATTCTGACTTGATGTTAATTCAATTCTAATTAGGAAGTTCAAGTACACATGGGTAGGTATAAGATCTTAGCCCTACTTGGCAATGAGGGGATCTGATTTCCCAAATTAAACTGGATTCATTGGCTCTCCTTTGAGTTTTCCTGACTCCATAAGATGATCTCAGAATCTGTAGATGACTTGGGAATGGCTGAACTTGAAGGTGCCCTTGTCTTAGAGAGGATGCTGTAGATGCAGCCTGGTCCAGATCTGCCAGAAACATGTGACCAGAAAAAAAGAATTAAGATGCAGAAATAACCTAAGACAGTATTATTAAAATACCAGGATGAAAGAGAGACATTGAAAAACAGTCTCTATAAAAGGTATATGTGGTTCTGAGGAGTGAATAACACTTCCACGGAGGTATGTAATTCCTTGGGTCAAGTGCCCAATACACACTTTCAAAAAGAATTAAGAATGTTTTGCCAATAAAAATAACCCACAGAGAGAACTGAAAGCTACTTCACCTAGCCAAAATTCTCAAAATAAGACCCATGAGTAAAAACTACAGGAAGACAGATTTCATTTAAGATAAAATGTTTTAACAACTCTAAGGTGGAATGGGTTGCCTTTGGAGACTACATAATAAAATGGTGACGAGGTTTGAGAGTCAGAAAACCGTGGTTTTGAATCCTGATGTTTAACTTGTACTTGCTGTGTTATTCAACTTCTTTGGGCCTCTCTTTTCTGACCTGAAGATGATGGATAATAGTAGTGCATAATTCCCTGGAATACTAAAGGCTCAATGGCATTATGTATATAAAGCATTTATACAGAATCTGGCACCTAAGACTCACTAAATAGAAGCTGCTATTATTACTGCTTTTGTGTTAATAGCTGGTGTGAGTAGAAGTTGCCAACTACAGATAGAGGAGAAAGTTGGCTGTGGAGAATTTACATCATGTAAACAAACAATGTTTGTTTCTAAGCGAATGTACTCTAAGCAAACAATGACTTTAAACTGACTGCTCAAAAGAGATGAAGTTAATTATGTCCACTGGCAAAAGACTCAAAAAGTGTTGTTCACTGACTGTACCACTCCAGCGTACCCATGTGATGTGGAACTATATAGCCCAGCACAATAAACCAGACAGATCAATAAAGTTTAAACAAGAATTCCCACATGAGCTAATGCAGGGGAAAAAACCCATCAAATTGGATTATGGCATAAAGGGCCTCAGTGTGCTTGTTGAAAATATCTGTAAGTGATTTTATACGACCTGAAGCAGAATACGAAGGGCTAGTGATTACATAAATAATGGAGCAGGAAGAGAGCAACAATATTTAAGATTATTCAAGACAATGAGTAAGCATAAAGCTGGCATTTGAAATGAGAGCATCTAATCCAATTCTGTAAGGATTAATAAACTGATCTTTTGAGTTACTTGAAACACTTGAGCAAACTGCTTTCAGAAAGACAAATACAACTGTCTCAGCTGGAGAATGAAATAAGAACTCAACATTTTTCAGTCTATTATTTGGTTTTAGAGATTGTCTTTATTAGATGGGTATCAAAAGGATGCTTCCGGGATTAGCATATGAAAAGGAGGACTAAGAAATTTAAGATTTTTTTCATTGTTAGACTAAAACTCAAAAACAAACTAAAGTGACAGCTGATGCTGTACAGAAGGCAGATCCTTTAGGGAAAATAGAACTTGATCTTATTCAAAGTGTGAAAAACCCCATTCCTATGATATCTTCTTTATTCAATCATTGGTTTTAATTAAAAGGGACTCCCAATCCTGGACCCTGAACTGATGAGCTCAGGTTAAGCAGTCCACATGGAGCCTTTTGTTTATGAAATGGCCACACTGTTACTGAGAAGCAAAGGAAAAAGCACCTCCACTCCACTCCTACCACAGACCCTCCCTGCTTTCATACTCACAGGAGGGCCAGTGGCTCTCCTGAGCAGGTTCCTGCTGGGTCAGCTCCTAATGCCCTTCCCCAGTTCCCATTCTGTCTGCTTCACTTTGGGCTGACACAGCAAATGCGCAGGGAAGAGGTTTACAGCCTAGCAGGAGTCAGACACTAGAAACAAAGAAGGCTCCTTCTATTTATTTGTTTGTTTGTCTGTTTGTTTGCAATATTCTCTCTCCACTGACAGTCAGGGATTTCAGTGGCTGGCACCAGGGAAAGATGCTGGGAGAAATCAATTTTTAATAACCTCAGAGATCACAGGGCAGCAGATAGTAAGTCCTTGGGAAGATCGAATCTGGTCTAGAAGAGGGCAGGACAGGGTTCATGCAAAGCACGGTTGAAGGCAGGTGGGAAGGCCTAATAGAAATATCACACCTGGACTTTGGTACACCAAAACCATCTTGGATTTTGTTCCAATTGACTGTGTCATCAACAGGCTCTGGATATGTTGCTGGGACCTTTTTTGACACTAGTCAGAGGTTGTGTCTAAAACAATGAATGCCTGAGAGGGGCCCTGGAAATTATCTTGTGAATTATCTTTGTAAAAGTCAAGCTATCAATTTCAGGCTATTTATTAATAAGATTAATAAATAGGAAGTTATGATTCAACATGGAAAAGAACATTCAAGCTAATCATTTTTGATACTGAAATATACTGTAAACAGGGTTTGATATTTACCTTTCTAGAAATTATTAGAAGTAGTAGAGGCTATCATATGCTCCTGGTTTCTTACAGAATCAAATTCTCTCTTCTTGGACTGGTACACAAGGCCATTTATAATCAAGTCCCAGACTATCCTTTAAGCTGCATCTTTTCCTGACAATTTCCAAATCCTTTACTCCAGCCACACAGAAGTACTTCTTTTGTATTCACTGATTCATTTATTGACTCACACACCCATTCATTTATTCAACATACACACAGCATATCATTTATTTATCTAAACAATCTTGTAAGGTTGGTAGAGTTTTATCCTTTCTTCTGGAGCAGGGATGTGAATGCTCTGCTATTTGAACTTAATCCCTGAAGTATATGGAGATTCCACAAAGTACATAAAAACACAAGGGATTTTTGTCATGAAATTGACTTGGTCTGATTTTTATTTTGGAAACATAATGTTGGAAGAATTAAAGTAGGTGGGTGTGGTGGGGTAATTGATAGTGGACACAAAGGATGCTATAATGAACCAAGCAAGGAGTTAAAAGAGTATAAATTAATTCTGTGCTCATGGGAATAGGGAAATACGGAATCAATATGAGAGACATTTAGGAGGTAAAGTAATAGAAGGTTAGATTGAAAAAGGAAATAAGGGAGAAGGAGGTTCCAGGAGACCTGGGTTTCTGGCTGAGATTATGGTGGTCCCACTAACTGAAATGGGAAGTACAGGAAAAGTAGGTTTGTGGGAGGAAATGAATCCTTTTCCATCTTCTGGTTTAAGTACTTGTCGTATCCAAGTTGAGATGCCATCAGGCAGTCTACCACATGAATCTGGGCTCTTCTAAATGGAAACATCAAAAATAAATTAATATAGGGTATCTAACTTGTTCTGTTTCTGTCTTGCCCTTTTATCTTCACCTGATTAAAGACTTTAAGTGCTATATCTTTTACCACCAACTTAGAGGTATTTGTGAGATAATGAACTATAGGCAACTATTGAATGAGTAAATTGCTATGGTCTTCCCAGAAGATGTTTGGAAGAATGAACCTCAGTTAAAAGTGTATCCATCCTATGGTAGATTTTTGAGGAAAAAAAAAATCCACAATGGTTTATAGATCCTTCCATCAAAAAGTAGAGTCTGTCCCTTGAACCTGGGCTTGGCCACGGATCTTGCTTTGACCAATTGCACATTAGAAAACAATGCAAGCAGAGAACTGAAAAATGGGGTTTGCCCTGTCTTACTGCTGGGAAACCTTCCACCACCATGTGAACAAGCCCAGGCTACTTTCCTACAGGAAGAAGACAATGAGAGAGAAGCCTCAGCCACCCAGTCATCTCAGTCATGTCAGCTGTGCCACCTGAGGCCCTGAATAGTCTCAACTGTGGTTTTTCAACACTGCCACTATTGACATCTAGAGCCAGATAATTCTTTGTCGTAGAGGGCTATCCTATGCATTATGAGAGCAGGAGCTCTAGCCTCTACTCACAAGATGCCAGTAGCATCCTTTCCTCCCCAGTTTTGTTAGGCAAAATGTCTCAAAGATTGCCAAACGTCCCCTATGGAACAAAATCACCACCATCTGAAAACCAATGGTCTAGACCATATTTATTGTCCATAAGGTGATATTCAAGATATAGTTTTTATAATAACAGTAAGTAAAAATTATTATATGATTATGTCATATACACTATGGTAAGTATTTTATGTGGATTATATAATTCAATCTTTATCACAATCATAAGAAGTATCATTATCTTTATTTTACAGAGAGAACTGAAGTAAAGAAAGGTTAAATATTATGCCCAAATTCACCTTGCTACTAAGTAGTAAAGCAGGCACTCAGACAGTCTGTTACTAGTACAATTCCTTAACTATCATTTGGAGCCAATTATTGGTTATAACCAAACAGGTTATAAAGAAATAAGTATACTATGATATCATATTACTTGTTAAAATGAGGAGCACTGTATGTAGGCATAAAGAAATCCTACAAGGATATACATCAAAATGTTAACCATGGTTATCACCATCTGGGTGTTAGAATCACTTATATTCTGTCTCTCTAAATTAAAAAATAAACACTACGTATCTTCAAGGAGGTGCACAATGAAGGGAAGAGACTAACACATGTAAAAAGTAGCTATAAAGCAAGAACAAAAATAAAATGAGCACTAATAGAAGAACAGACTATAATATGAAAATTAGGTAGAAAATTATGATTTCTGACCAGAAGCATCTGAGAAGGTAGAGAAGAATTTAGTAGGTTGTGAAGGATAGTTAAAATTTTGAGAAGTGTACATGGCACAAGTAGGTTTAAGACACGGGAGCAGGAATATGCAGGGCATGCTTGTAGAAAGGCTAGAAGTCTTATGTGGCTTGAGCAGGTAGGAGATGGGATGGAGAAGATAGCCTAGGGCTTACTATTGAAAGATTTGAGTGCCAAAATGAAGAGCTTGGATTTTATGGTGAGAGACTAAAATTGTTGAGAAATAGGGTAACATGACTAGAGACATTTTATATGTATAGATCAGTCAGCAGTAGTTACAATAAATTGGAAGGAGTAGAAGTAAGAGACAAATTAAGATGAGTGAAAAAAATACAGGCAAAAATAATGGTAGCCTTAATTAGGACAGTGGCAAAAACAGAACCAACACTAGGAGCTTTGTGAAAAGCTGAGACTGGAGGCTCATCAACATCAGCATTAAAGGGCAGGAAAAGTAGAATGAAAATAGAAGCCATAGAGGCATAGAGGCAAAAGGAAAACTAAGAAAAAAGCCATGTAAAGGAAGCCATGAGAGGAAACAGTCTCAATGAATCTAGAGTGTCAGGAGAGTTTGAGTGAAACCTTTTATTTATAAAGAGAAGGTTGAGTCCAGGTAAGAGGTGATGGATAAAAGGACAATGCAGAAGCAGTGAAATGAAAGGCTAAGAGGCTGTAGTACACAGTGTTTCAGAATTTCAGGTTTTAGAAGTAGAATAGCTCTAGTTCCAGGATCAATCAATACTGTCATTAACTGGCATCAACTTGGACCAATCTAGACACATAACTATGTTTTTTATCGACTTAGCACCTCCAATAGAGACACAAGATCCACTGAGTGCTCCCTCAGCATCCTTTGGGACCCTCCCTCTTCTGGGACCCTTCTTTTATCCTACTTCATAATACTTCAAAGTATTTTTACAATATCCCCATCCCAGATCCTATCCCTTCATACTTGGTTCTTCCAAGAACAACTAAAATAGCAGAAAACTCAGCAGCTACTCATTTGGGATATCTTCCTAATATATACCAGTATTAAAAAAATTAAACCCAAATTATATTTTGAAAATTGAGTTTTCATTGTTTTCTGTCTTTTACATTCGTAACTTCATGTTTAAAACAACTGCTCTGTGGTTCCCCTCTACTCGAGTGGATAGTAAATTATCTCAGTACATAAGTCTTTTGCCAAAAATGACACTGAAGAGAATTCAAATCATTTTGGAGAACACAGAATCACAGATCCTGAAATTTCCTAAAGTCTTTAAGGAGGCTTTGATTTTAGTTGCTGGATGTGATGAACTCAAAGGCAAACTGATCTCACTATATTGTTTTTAAAAATAATCAAGGCTCTTATTAGAAGCATCACTTTTAACATACATATGTATATGTATATGTGGTTATTTCATTTATTTTTTAATACAAAAATGGAATTTTACAATAACTATCACTTGAAAAGAAGTACACCATGGCCATTAGGAGTGCCAGCTTTGAAGCCATCCTACAAAGATTTAAATCCTAGTTTTACCACTAAATATTTATGTGGCCTTGAAAGTCATTTTGCCTGCCTACATTTTATTTTCTGTTTTATTTTCGCAACTGTCAATTGATACTTGAATGACATTTGAATGAAGTAATATATGCTACTTAGAACAGTGCCTGGCACATAGTAAGTAATATAAATCTTTAACTACTATTGTTATTAATTTTCTTTTTCCAGTTACCGGTAATAAACACCCCATTTCATCAGGTGAATAAACGTAAAGACACATTTTCCAAACTGGTGTAATTTTCCAATTTATTTAGTATTCCATAATTTATTCAATGCACTATTGATAAGTATTCAGATATTTTAACTACTAGATGCTGTAATAGTGGATATGTAATATACATATTCATCTTTAAAAACTCATTCCCTCATTTCCTTAATATAACCTCCCCAAATTCAGATTACTGAGAGAAAAATATGTTTATTTTCAGTTTTGAAATATTTTTCAATTAAGTTCTGAAACTGTTATAACTCACAGTACCAACTGCAGTGTACAAAGTATATGCATATGCAAATTTGCTGCCACTGAACAAAAACAATATTTGAAATTTTTTACCAATCTTGTGGCTGCAAAGCGGCATCTTGAATTTTTATTTGCTTTTCTTTATCTACTAGTGACACTGAACTCTCCTTAATATATTATTGCCCATTTACATTTTACCTTTTATGAGTTTCTTGTTTGTACCCTATGCTCATTTTACTATTGTCTATTTCTCATCGACTGGTAGCATTTTTGGATAGCATGTTTATTTACCCATTCTATGCCACATGTACTGCTAGTATTTGCCTATCTTTCAAAGCTTCATTATCCATGTTCTAGTGAATGGCCACTCTTTAGACAACAGCTCTGAATCAAAATTTTTGCTGGCTTCTGAAGACCTGTGGCTCTTGAAGTATGAGTATTCAATGCAAATGCATTAGGAGATATGCATATTTCCTATTATAAAATCAATGCTTCTAAGAATCTCCTTGAAGTGAGACAGTATCACATCACTCTGTATAGTTTACCTTAGAAAATAAATCTTTTCCTGAAAAGGGATACTTAGTTTATTCACTATCTCATTGTGAGTCTCTTTTCTCTAGGGCAGGCTTATATCCCAAAGCACTGTGTTCTTCTCTAATACTTTATATGAATATATGAAACTCAGTAAGAAGTTTACACAAATGGTTCTAAGATCCCTGTGGTTTTCAACTACCTCAGGGCAGGCCCAGTGATCTTACCTCAAACACTCACTAGATCAAGGATCATGCTGTCTTATGTCTATGTTTTTGTCTTCCCAATGAAATGGTAAACTCAGTTGTCATTTTTCATTTTGCTTTTTAGGAGCCCTGATGTTTTCTTGGATACAGAACAAGGCTATTTGGCATTTCTCCCTGTGAGTAATGATCTATTTATGGACTTGTTTCTCTGGCACATTTCTCTTGACACAGTTCTCAAGACACAGAGAATGAAAGAATTAAGTTGGGCCAAATGGCTGCTGAGCATGGAAAACAGAATGAAGGACCAGGAGATTCATTCAATTCTCAAATATTAATTGAGTCTCTTCTATGAAATAGGATGAGTGCCCACTACCAATATGGTGCAATTTGAGGAAAATCACAAAATTTACCTAAGCTAAAATACCTCCCTTAACAATATTCAGTTCTTAAAGATCTTAGTAACATCTGCCAGAATCAGCAGCTTCAGAAAAAGAGACATGTGACAATAACCAAAAGGAGCAAGAAGAAAAATAAATGGAAGAGCTGCTCAAAGATAGGAGGGCATTCAAGGCAAAGACATGTTTGCAGACAGAATTGATGTACAGTATGATCATTCTAAACATATTTTTATAGCACAAATACTGAGCATCAAATGTGAGGAAATCACATGGTTCAGACCTGAGACTGGATTCATACTGGTTATAATCTAAAATGGGGGCAAAAAAAATGAAAGGAGAAAGAAATTAAAGTGACACAATTATAAGAGTATAATGGACACTGCTTGGGCTTTAGAAGGAAAGGAAAGGTGTTCCTGATACAAACCACAGAATGGACACAATGGTGAGGCAGAGCAGGGATGGAAGACAAATATCCACACACCGGCTAAAAGACAACAGAATTGACCCAGTGCTCAGATACACACTTAACATTCTTTTTGTGATTTCATTTCTCAAAGAGCAGATGAAGTCATTACTACTGTGTAACCCATTCTTATCACAGTGATGTGGAATGAGGAAAACATCTTCAAAATAGGAACATGAGCATTCATGACAGCAAGGAGGAATATTTCAAGGAGTCTAGAGAAGAAAGGAGCAAAACCTCTAATCTAAACTCTATGAATGGTTAAAAGGACTAGGTATATGTAAGTGGGGTGTGGGGAGCCTCAAGAGTAAAAACTGTGAATGATTCTGCTGAGAAAGAAAAGGTGACTACATGAGATTGGGTTTCAAAAAGCTCTACTTCAAAGACCATATACTAACAAGGATGTATAACCAAGATAAATACATTAAAATAATGACAAGGTTTGTAAGGATAGTAACAGCAATAGTAAACTAAGGAAGTAGGAGTTGAGAAAATGCTGAGATAGAAAAAGAGTGTTTTATTGACTTTGGTAAGTATAAGAGAAATGACAAATTGGGGCAGATGATAGAGAATAAAAACATGGAACTTAATAATTTTCTTGTTGGCCTGGGTGGAGGGATGGACTTCAGATTGTGGGGGAGGGGTGGGAGTTAGGCATTAGGGAATAGAAGCAAGGGCTGTCTAAAATGGACAAGGAAGTAAATAAGAAGAAATGCAAGGGAAAAGTGACTCATAGTAAAGGGACAGAAGACTGGGAAAAGGTCAAAGGAGAAATTATCCTGGGTAAAGTCCACATGGAGCAATTGATAAGGTGAAGTTTGTATTAAGCAGGTCCTTGATGTAGCGTATTTATAAACACAAACATGCTTAAGAATGTACATGTTGGATTTTGTAAGAGTAAACCAGTGCTGGTTAGTAAATACAGATATCTGAATATTGGAAGAAGTTGGGATTCTTTGTTAATTTTTAACATGTCTGTATCCTCAAAGTGTGGCTGATGTTTTGTTCAAGAGTAAGAAAAGGAGAAAGCAACTGACATTTACCGAGAATGAAGAACATGCCAGGAGATCTACAGAGAGATTTACGGATACTCTTTACAATATTCCTATGAGGTCGGTGTTATTAGCCCACTTTTAGAATAGGAAATTGAAGATCAGAGAGGTTAAATATCTTGCCCATGTCAAAGCTAGTAAAACAGAACTGAAAATTATCTGCTGGACTCCAGAGCCCACACTCATCTCATCATTCTATACTGTCTCTGGGGCAGTACAAGAATATCACAAACTATTTAAGCATCAGGTGGCTTAATTGCTTACTACCAACAGGGCTATAGGGCCAGCCTCTTATCTGACCCTGTCTGGCTAAAATATATTTCTAAAGAGCAATCATTTGGAATCTCTAACCCAGCACATTGGTAGCTCACCCTCACTTATTATTGCCCAACCAAGTTGCTCCATTAGCCTTCTAGCTTCCAACTCTCAGAAGCTCAGGGAAATCCCATTCATCCATAACTCTTAAGTTCACTTACTCATTCGCTTGCTCTTCCATTTATTTATTCATTCAACAAATATTTAGTGTATACTCAACTATGTCCAATAATAAAAGAGAAGGAATGTGTCTAGTTTCAACTGCTGCCTGTCATCAAGACCTCAATCAGTTTGTCCAGGTCTCGCTAATTCATCCCTTTGAACTTTCCTTGTGATTTTCATCAAAATGGTTTTGGTCGCTCCAATGGAACAGAGGTAAAGGGCACAGGACCTTTACTCTGTTATTGAGTTTGATGCTTTCAAACCATACATCCCTAATTGGCGGGCCTTACTCTTTCTATTTTAAGTGAAATAGCTGCTTCTTTCTGGAGCAGCTCAGACCCACCTCCCTTTGATCTCTTCATTTTCCTCTTCTGCAAGCAGCCCCCACCTCCACCCACATACAGTTTTAAAATCAAGGCTGAGAACCTTCTCAACTCCTCTGCATAATCTCAGACACAATTCATATAAAATGGGAACATAGGAACCATGAAAATGAATAGCTTTAGGTAAGTAATTTGGGGCAAAGTAGGTAAAATGATTCCTTATATGAATGCCAAGCATATACTCTGTTTACCCTAGAACACTTCCGAGTCGCATAAAAGAGAAACACTTCTGAGCCTATGGTGATTTACATCTTTTGCCAGCACATGCATTTCCATCTGATTCATACTACATGCTATGGTTTTCAATTGTCAAATGAACAATAAAAATTTGAGCCTTACATTCCTGGAAGAGTTACTTCATCTCCCTTCATTTTCTATAAAATGCTGGTGCTGAATTAGTACTAATGTATTAATAAATGAGCACTTTTGCAGAATTTTAGAGTTTATTCTCTCAAACATTATCTCAGAACAATTCTTTATGGTCTTCATTTTACAAATGAAGCAACTAAATCTAGAGAGGTTAAGAAAACTCCCAGGTCACACAGTGCATAAATGATGTAGTCAAGGATCAAACTCAGACCTTTCGATCGAAATCTCATATTTTCCACTATGTTCCACCTTTTCCAAATGATCTTTATATTCTTTTTCAGGGGCTGGGGTGGACATGAGCTAAAAGTTGTCTGGTTGAGGGTTAGGAATCATGCATTAAGATTAGAAGTAAGAGCTCTCTAAAACTGTCAAGTGTAAACAAAGACAAATACAAGGAAAAGGGAGTGCTAGAGAAGAGGGGTAGAAGACTGGGCAAATGTCAGAGGGTAAAGTCCATATGGAACAACAGTTAAGATAAAGCTTGTGTTTCATCTTCTATAATAATGGAATGATTATTCTTCTTCACATTTTTACAATATTAAATCACCTTCATTTATAAAATATTCCCCAGGGATTTATAATTTGACAAAACTTTCTTTTGATCAAAAGTATAATCACTTAAGTTACAGCCATTTTTTAAAACCCAAATTGAGAAATAATTCAGAATTATTTTTGAACAAAAAGAAAAGTTCTCAAATTTCTTCCTGTAGCTCTAGATATTCAGAAGCAGGTTTACTTGAAAGCTAAATTTACTTTAAAATTTACTTATCATTATTTCTAGGATGGGAGGTGGGGTAAGGTCTAGCACCTGGGAGAGGCAAAGGAGGAAAACTCTTGGTGGTAGGCCAGAAAAATTCTTTGACAGAAAATATCCTTGGGTAGGTCCATACATGCTTTCTGGAGGAATAAGGGGGAAAAGATTCTATGCAAGTATATGTATGTGTGTAAATACACACACACACACACACACACACACACACACACACACACACACACATCAAGGTGCCCTACCAGTAAAATCAAGGAAAACAAGACTTAAAGCGTGCATCTAACCAATAGTGATTAATAATGTCTTTCTGTTTGAGAAGGCATACATCTTCATCAATTCCCAAGCATCTCTATGAAAATACAATAATGCAGGGAAAGAGAACTGAGATGTATTTAAAACAAAGCTTTGATATATTGATTAAATCACCCCCCCTTTTTCCCACCTCTTGCTATGCCTCTGAATTCCACAGTTCATAGATCAGCAGAGACTAAAGGTGATGTCCTGACAAAGACCTAACAAAGTTGGGGGGTTACCAGGATAATGAGTCATATTTTCGGCTTTTTGGTTTAAGTTTTCATGTCAAAAAAAAAAATAAGAAGAATGTCTAAATGTTATGGAAGAAAGTGTGACAACCAGTATTTTGAAGCTTGACATCTAAGTGGTTTTGAAGCTTATATCAGCTATATGTCATGTATGTATCATAAATAATGAATAACAGGTGCTACAATTTCCTAGTCATTATTATGTTCTCAACTCTATGTTTAGGCAAGTAATTTATTTATTCCTTACAAAATCTGATAAAAGAGAGGTGCTTTTATTATCTCATCTCACAGATGAGAGATCTGCAACTCAAAAAGACTAAGAGATTGGTCTGACGTCACAATGTCAGTGAACTGGGACTAGAACCCAGCTCCATCAAACTGAATAGTCTGAGCTGTTAATCCACCACACAATACTGACTCTGTACCAGGGAAAGATAGAGTATTTAAGAATCAGAGTTTTACTTATGCTTCTATCATAAAGAAAAGTCATCAGTTGATATAAGGAAGAGTTCATGCCCTGATTAAAGTCGGCAGGTAAAATGCATGTATTTTGGAACTCATTCCTTCAGTTTCAAGATGGCAAGAAGCAAAACGGAAAAATAAACCTCGCTAATGTGTCTCTAGAATACCCTCCCTAGGTAACATGGGTACCATCTCATCACATTATGGTCAGATTGTTGTCTAACTTCAAAGTGTTACTACAATTGGAGACTGTCAAGCCAAGAAGGAGGAGAAGGTGGAGCTTGCGCAGAGGTTAGATGGGCAGGGAGGGATATGGGCACAGAGAGGCAGTCTCTGGAGCAGCTTGTGGGTGACAGTATTTAATAAAGCATGAATTTCAATTTGGTAGGGTTTCTTGCTCAAGCTAGCATTGGGAAGTGAATTCCCTAGTTCCTCCTTCCAGATGTGAGGGTTGTTTTGCAGTCAGGTCTAATGGAATCAGCACTGACATAATAACAGGCTGAAAACCAGCCTGTCATCTCAGCCTCTCCAGTCACCAGCTGTGGGACCCTGGACAAGTCACTTAATCACAATGGATCTCAATTCTCATCTGTAAAAATAAGAGAATTGGAATAGATTATCCCTTCCAGCAATTCCGTGAATCAAGAAGAATTACAGCTGTTATCATTCATTAAGCTCAAATTAAATCCCCTCATTACTTTATCTTTTGCTAGAAAGTGACCTCCTGAAAAGCATGTGGTATAGTAGGTCGATCCTAGAAGGAGCTCCGAAGATATTTGCTCATTGATGGTATCTACAAAATATACATGAGGATAGATTGCTAAAGGATTCTAGGAATGTCAGCTGAGTTCTATTTTAGGATGGAAAGTAGCATTCATCCTTGTCATACAACAGTAATATTTACCAAATGCTTATTAATCTAAAAAAGTTCCTTTCATTTGAAATTGTAACTAAAAGTAAATGGTAAAATAATGTATAAAATTTATTCCCACTTTTTTTATAAAAAAAAAGAAAATGTAATAATATATGTAAATGTTATGGACCAAAAACGTTAGAGGAACCAACACCAAACAATTGATAGTGGTTTTCGGAGAAAGAAGTTGCAGTGGATATATGACTGATTTCTGCTTTCTATACCATGTGCTTCATTATATCTGCATTTTGTATAACATCGTGGTGCATATATAATTGGTTTAATTCATTCTATGATTGCTAAAATACTCTAATTGTTTCAAACTAACCTGGCCAGGAATTGTGTTTGTTCCACATGTTACATGTCAGCCCATGTAAATAAACAAAACCCAAAGGATTTTCTCATAGAGATATTGCCTTGCTTTTATACTACAGGGAGAACACACATATACACACACACACATATACAGAGAGAGAGAGAGAGAGAGAGAGAGAGAGAGAGAGAGAGAGAGAGAGAGAGAGAGACTGATTATGTTTTTTCCAGTTAATACAAGTGTGAATGAAAAGGTCTTACTTTTTTTTCAGTTCCTGTGACTCTCAGGAGAGAAGGCTGCGGATTGATTACTAGAGCATCTGAGTGTGTGGGTTTGCCTGGAAGGGATAGCTAGCATAGGTTGGAAGATGGGAATAATGATAAAGCTTGCTCAGCTTGTAGAGCTCTGAGCTGGACAGCATTGCTCTCAACCAGTTTCCTCTCCTGTTAATTATATCTGATTTCACTTGATTATGGATTTCATTGCATTTTAAATGTTGGGAGTGGGGGTGGGGTCACTGCTCTATGCTATTCATCAGAAATGTCAATGAAAAGAGCACCCCAGAAACCCCTGACCATCAGCCGTGCAAATACATTACCCCTCATTGTGATGGATTTGCTCCAGTAATTATTATCACCTTTTCTCCGGTCTGTGTCTGGGAGTATTTCTAGAACATTTGATGCCATAGTGCCCAAACAAAAAGCCCTTTCTAACATAATAGAGGCAATTTAAAATATGTGCATTTGTGCTGTGTAAAAATTTATGACATTCAGACAAAGAGGGGTATTTATTTCCTATGTGTATGCATCTCTGCTTTCTGTTGTTATTGATGAATGGGGAAAGATAAATGTAGCAAAGGAGAAAATAATGGCAGGGAGGGGAGCTGGCTGCAGACTTCCCATTCACTGAACAAGCTGCTGAAGCCCTCCGCCTAAGGCTTTGATGATGGTGGAAGGTAATGGGGTGATCTGTCACCCCAAGCCTGAGAATCAGAAGAATGAAATAGAGTGAGCACAGGCTTTAAACTCAGAACTGAGTTTGAATCCAGCTCTAGCTGTGAGAGCTTGGGTAAGCTAACTCACCGTTCTGAGACTTGGTTTGCTCAGCTGTCAAATAGAGATATTAATATTTATTCCAGCATGCTGTAGAATTAATAAAATAATATATGTAAAGCCCTTCCTATGTTCAATAGTTGTACCTTGAATGGTACTTAGTAGATACCTCCTCAGAATTTCCTCCTCTTTCCAATGATGTTACTTCTCCTACTTTTTCTATTTTGGGGGCAAAATGACCACTTTTTTTAAATTGTCTGACCTCAAATCTTTAAAACAGGCCAGTAGTGCCATAAGCCAAGACCAAACAAGTTGATGGATAAAATAATTTCCTCCTTTTTCCATGGTGGATATTTAAAAAAACTCAAGAACATAGACATATAAAAACAACACGCAAATTTACAAATAAAAACAATCTCAACATTATTAGATAATAGACAGAGCTTTTATTCAACATTTATTTTTTTTCTTTTGGCTGTGCTTTTATACTGTAAATGTGAAGTTTACTAATTAGTAGACCAGTCAGGTCATGAAATGTTTATTAACAGCTCATACCACCAGTTTGAATGATGTTTCCTTTGATAATTTCAATTAGAGCCCATGCCATACACAGTGTAACTGCATTCTTACACCCATGTTGGAGGCTAAGGAAGTAGCCTCCCTCCTACTTTACGGAAAGAATAGAGCTGGGACTAGCATGAGGAAGGTGAGGCATTTGCATCGGATGCAAAATTTAAAGGAATGCCAGAAAACTCAGTAATTAAACAATATTTTGATGTAATATTTCAAAAACTCAAAATTAATGCAAGAAATCCATGATAAGCAAAAGATCAAAGTTTTAAATAAAGATAAGAACCAACCCTGCATTTGCACGACAGTGCCTCCCTCAGCTCATCCCGATCCAGGAGCTAGGTAGACCCTGCATCTAAAATCAGGAAATGGGGTTCTGTTCCCAGTTTTAACACCATTCAGTTACATACCTCAGGTGAGTCACTGAGCATCTTTGGTTCTCAGTTGACTCATCTTGATCACTTAGAAGTCTGATTATAAAATTGAGACTTTTAACTTGAAAATGCTATGATTTCCTATAACATGAAGCTGTAGTATAAGGGTATCAACAATGACTTGAAAGAACAAGATTCATTCACTCAGTCAGTCATTCAATCCAAAATGTTTGCTGAACAATGACTACTTGACATGCGCTATGTTACATACTGAAAATGCAAAATTGAGGACTACGGAAATACCTAGAAAAGGAAGCCAACCCTAATGCTAAAAGGTCAGGACAATTTTCCCTAGGAAGTGACTTTGACCTAAAGGACTAAAGGAGTTAGGCAAGGAAAGGCAAGGACGGAATTCTGGAAAGAGAGAACAGCATGACAAAGATCTGGAGGTAAAAAAGAAAAATCTCAGTTAAGGAACTGTAATAAGTTTAGTATAACTAAAACATAAATATGATGCATAAAGCAAAAATAATCAATCTAAGTAGTTGGTCGAGTGTAATGCAACAAGCACTGGGTTATTGTCAGACTTGGGTTCCAGTTGCTGCACTGCTGCCGGCTCGCTAGGTGATGGGGCTTCCATATCCACTGGGATTCTATTTTTGAGCTCACTATAAACTTTCCCATGAAGAAGGGAGACTTTTAATTCCCCAAGAATGTTGCAAACCTTACATCTGAGATATTTAGAGTTTACATCCCTCAGTACCAAAGGGGTACTGTAATTAATACATGGAGTCACTTCCCTGAAAATGATTTGTTAAATAGCTAAGTAGCTTAATTTGTTAAACAGCATGATGCCCAAGAGCTGGAAGAATGTGGGGACCAGCCTAGCGGCAAGCAAACTGTCATCTTCCCCAGCCAGGTGTGAGAAGGAGGCAACTAGGCAAGTGTCTGGGGCAGACACACATAGCACAAGTCTCCTCCACCTAGGCTTATGACGGTGGAGCTGGTCTGCTCCTGTCACGTTTGTGTCTGCTGATTTAACTCCTGCACTTAAGAAGATAGGATTAGAGCCAGCTATTTATAACCAACCAAAATTCTGTTAAAACTCATATGAAAGCACATAATCTCTAGAGTCCTGAGCATAAAGTCAAAGCTTTATGTTTTGAATCTTACTGTTGTCACACATAATACCTACTATTTATTGAGCACTTACTCTATGCCAAGATTTCCAAATATTAACTCATCTAATCCTCACCATTCTAGGTAATGGGTTAAGATGGTAATCTCCATCTTTAGAGCAAGAGTAATTTGAAGCACAAGGAGGTAAACTTAGTGCCCGAAGTCACACACTTGATAACTGGCACAGCCAAATCTCAAATACAGCCTGTTTAGCCTGAGTCTGTGCTCTCGGAGTGTACTGCATAAACGAAGTTCATCATTCTGCACGTCCAAATGACACCCTTAGAGTATACCACTCAGAGGCTCGTTACGTTTCCAGAATCCAGGACACTCAAGGATCTGAATTCTCTGGGCTCCAGTAAGCAGAGCAGTCACTTAGTTATGGGGGCTTCATAGCTGTCCCCGAATCAACCTTCTCATGCTCTTGAAAAGAGGCATCCTTCCTCCCCTGTCTCTTCTCTCGCATTCTCATTTCCCACATCTTTTGTTCTTAGGCACCAGCTCTTTACATCTGTTCCCCCTTGATAAACACTGCTTTTGAGGCTCACTGCACCTTCTCCCTATGGCCGCATAACTCTTTCCCCCACCAGACTTCATAAATGACTGATAGGTATGCTTCGCCTGGATTTCCTCACCTCCCATTCCCCACTGAATACCCTGATTTATAGCTCCTGAGCACGCTGCTATACTAAAATTGCTTTCTTAATGGTCACCAGTGAACTCCTATTCATTGTCTTTTATCAGTTCCCTATTTTCAATCTTTTCGACATCTCTTCACTTAAAATCATCTTGGTAGTTTATACCTCTGCTGAGAGGAGACAGTTTGTAAGATTATTAAAATAGGCTGTGAGGCCTGGCTTGGTAACTTTGTACAAGCTATTGGAACCTGTCTGTCTCAGGTGTCCCAGCTAAAGAAAGGAACCTCACGTAGCATGGGGATTAAACAAGATTCCACATGTAGGCACTCACACAAGTCCTGACACACAGATCAGACTGCTTCCTTCAAGTCCGACCACCCCATCTTATGGTTCTCAGACTTTTGCTTTCATGCCAGTCCTTTCTTGTCTTGTCTGAGTATCCGATGGTACTTGTTGCTCTCCTTAATCTCCAAATTTTGCTAAATGCTGTGAATTACTTTTTGGCTCTATCATCTCCTGCTTTCTCTATCCACTCCCTCAATAAAAACAATAGTTGGCATACTATGAAATCACTACACACTGGAATCTGCTTTTCAGGATGTTCCAGTATCACCCCAAAATTAAATTAATTTCCAGAAAAAAACAGCACTGAGGCTTTCATATTCCTGAGCTAACCTCCCACCGCCATTCCTCTGCTGCCATTCATCCAGCTACCAAAGGTCAAATCTGAAGTGCTATCTTTGATACTCTTTTTTTATACCCATAGTCAACCTGAAAACATTCTCATGTATTTATCCATTCTGACATCTCTTACTGGGATTTCAAGATTGGAACTAAATACACTTCAGTTTAGTTCAGTAAGGGACCCAACTCCTAGGGGCTGCATGGTTGATGACTGGAACATGGGTGGTTTGGTTCTCATCCTACGATGCCAAGATGCTATGAGCTCTTTAAATGAGACCCTGTGGCTTACAAACTCCCTGGCCCAGGATTATCTTAAAAGTTTGAGCAAAGTACACGAAATCAGGAAATTCTGACAAGGAAAGAAGAAGGTACTAACATCTACTGCCAGCCTACTACGAACCAGAAATTGTGCTAAGTGCTGTTGTTTCCAAGATGGGCCGACAGTATAATCTTTTAAGCATAAAAAATGTGATGTCACAATGCTGCTTTCTTATTGGCACTTTATAGGAAAGTTCTTTATAGAGGTTGTCTCCCTGGATCATTTTGTCTCTGATGCCCTCCCATCCGAAAGGTTGATCACCTTGGAAAAATGCAAGTCATGATTTAGCTTTTACTATTCTTATGTAGAAATCATCACTTCATGGCTGGATTTCCCATTCATTGATTTAATCATTCATTCAACAAATATTTATTGAGACCCTACTTTGTATCACGCCTGTGATGAATACTGAAGATATAGCTATGAATATGATTCCCTTGAAGAACAAGAAAGTCAACTGAACAAGTAAATGCAAGGGAAATGGGAGATAGTATGGGAGTACATAGGAAGCCAACCCTTCTTAGATGAGCAGGGTTTTCTTTTCTCACTTGATGTCTCCCAGATATAGCTCCTCCTCTCCTCCTCCACTGCTACCATCTCCATCATTTCACACCTATGTTTCCACAATAAGCTCGTTGCCTGCAGGCTCACCACCTCCAATCCCTCCTCCACATCGTGGTCACAGCCTTCTTTCTCTAAAGCAAATATGAACATGTCTCCAACTTTCCCAACCCTCAAACTCTCTCCTAGCCTTTCTGATAAAATTGAAGCCCTTTTGCTTGGGATATTTCCATTCACACTTGATTTCTTATCTCTCTGGCCTGATGATTTGCTACATCTTGGGGCTAAAAGCCACTTCTCTTGTCCACTGCAGCTTTCATATAGTTTTTTTTTTTTTTTTCCTGTCTGAGAAGCCTCTTCTCCTTGCCCTTCAAAACTCAGCTTGCCTCAGTATCCTTAATAAACCTTCTTCTTATCGCCTGTAGGTGGATGCCTTCCCTCTGTGCTTCCATAGTATCCTGGGCATATCTGTATCCAAACACTTACTCTAAGACATAAGTTGTTAATTAATGTCACCCAGTTGCTATTCATCTCTGTATCCACACTCCAGTACTACGTGCTCTAGCCACATGGAATGGCTTATAGTTACCCTAATTCATCAGACCCTCTCACAAATTTTTTCTGCCTGGAATGTCCTTTCTATCCTCCCTTACCTGGTAGAAGACTATCCAATTTTCGAAAATATCTCAAAGATCACCTGTTCAAATCCCCCAGGGGGATAAAAAATATCACTTACATGTCTGTACTATTTGCACTTGATTTACCCTACAATTATGACTGTTCATCAGATTGCATCATAGTTAGCTAAATATTATGTTTCCACCTCCTTGAAAGCTGGGACTATTTCTTACTTCCTGTTGTTTTTGCTCTCCAGCCTCCAGCACATGATAAGTGCTGAGGTGTGTTTTCTGAATGCTGAGAAAATCCAGGAGCAGGAACAGAGTAAATAGCAAGAGCCTGCAGCAAAGTTCAGCACTATTCTACTCTCTAATTATTTCATGTGTGTTAATCTTATATTTACGCTAGATCATAAACGCTTTGAGGGCCAGAACTATGCTATACATTTTTATATGACTTCAGGTGTTAAACATGGGATAGGTGGTCAGTAAATACATATAAACACAACCTGAGTATAATCAAATGACTTGAACTGGCAGATGTAAGTAGAGGAAATAGATCATAAAGAGAGTAAACAGAGCTCTACTACAAAGCAAAAAAAAAAAAAACTTAATCTTTTCTTGCCAAGTTTGGCAATGAAAATAAGAATGTTCACCATGAGATAAAAAGGATACATGCTAACAATTATATGTAAACCCCTTTTATGCTAATTTCAACTTGAAAATATTTCTGGTAAGGACTTTACTTCACTAGTTGTTTAAAAAAAAAGAAAAAAATCAGATTTCTATTTTATTGAATACTTTCTAAAAATCAAAAAAAATAAAGCTGTTTTAATAATATGCATCATTTTCCCACTTCCCCTCTTTTTTTTTTTTTTTCCTTCTCAAAAACTTCATCACCTTGGCTATTTTGACCTATGAGTCAAGGTCTCTTTCATATACAAACTTTTTCAATTAACCTCATGTTTTCTTCCACTTGAAATAAGTTACAAAATGTTAAATATTAAAATTAAAAAGGTCCCCCTAGCAGCAGAGGATGGCCTCCACCTGTCATCTTAAAGTGAAGAGAACACCCTCAGACAACCCAGTCACAAGTACTGAATCTGAGCTTCTAATGGGTTCTTCTGTCAACATCAGCTTGGCTTCTAGGTTCCCCACACACTTCTCTTACAAATGCAAGGCTCCTGAGGTAGAGTAGAACCAGAAACATACCTGCCTGCCCATCCCACCTTCTAAGAATAAACAAAACATCAAGATGGAAAAACTTTCATACATGGCACTTTCTGGACTTAAAGAAAAATCTGTGACTCCGTGACTCTGCTAAAGGTTAGCCCAGGAATAATTAAGTGTTTTACACTTCAGATGTGACAGTCTAGAAATCTCCGAAACAGAGTCTCGCAGATGAATAAAGCCACCAACCACAGCAGAACTAAGAGAAGGGGTTTATGAATTCCATGAAGGCTGCAGGGCGCCTATTCCTTCCTTAATTGGCCTCTAGTCACACCTCTCCTAAATGGCCATCATCTGTTCCTCTTCTAGTCACCTTTGTCCCAGTCCTGGACTCCACACACACTCCCCTAGTCTCTGCTGTTTCAAAGGGCCGTTAGGTTTGAGGCTAATCCCAGGTGCACTCTGAGACCCGCCCCAGTTGGGGCAGGCATCTTAGGGAATCCTTTCTTCGGGACCTATTCCCTGGTACCGGAGAGATAGTCAGAACGGTGCCTGTGGACCCGCAAGATCTCAGGCTGCAGAGAGATCGTTTCCACGAAAGAAGCTAATAGGGAAAACGATATCCCCACAAAGAAAAATGACCCAGAATCCTCCACATATTCCACGTGTGTGTCATAAAACCCCCGGGCAAAAAGCAAGCCCCAGCTTTCCTCGGCTGCAACCGCAGCTCCAGCGGCCCCAGCCCAGCTTCTCCCTGGGTGTGCGTAAGACAGCACCCTCCCGGGGGAGGAGAGGTGCCGGCGCCCAGCGTTTCTGGGAGGCGATTATGGAAAGCCTTTCAGTAACTCATCACTCATCCCAGCACTGACCCGAGCCTCACCCCGGCGCCTCCGGCACTGGCGCTGAATGAGAAAGCCGGGGGCTGCCCCTCCGATGCGGCAGGTGACAACCCCCGCCCAACCCCCGCCCCGGCGCGCCTCGGGCACGGAGGCGGGCAGCAGGAGAGGATGACAGGTGCCCAACCTGAAGATAAAACCGAAAGGCCACGCTTATAGCCAGGGGTGAGGAATCCCGCCCCCGCCGGGGCGGGAGGGCTCGGCAGCAGCTACCTGCAGGGCGCCCCCGCTCGCTCGCTCGCTCGCACCCCGGAACACAACCAGGAGGGTGGAACGGGACGGACGGAGCCTCCACGCCCCCTTTGTCTCCACGTTTCCCCAAATGACAAGGGAGGAAAGTTTACGAGCGGGGACCGTGTGGCTTCCTGCTGGGCCAGTCTGACACCTGGCAGGAGGCCACCCTCGCTGGCCGCTTCCCCTCACCCTGCACGGCCCTGGCGCCGCCTCCCTCCGCACCTGGAAGCCCGCGCGCCGGGTCTGGGCCACCTGCACCGCCGCCGTCCGCCCTGCCGCCCCGCGGCGTCCCGCTCACCTCCGGCGGCGGCGGAGCGTCCTCCCGCGCGCCCTACTGGGCCGTGCGGCTCCGCGGAGCGAGGAGCATCAGGCAGCGGCCGGGGACGCGCTCCCGGGGCTCTGCTGCATGCCGCCTGCGTGCGGGAGCAAGCGGGCGGGCGCGCGGCGGGCGTGGACGCGTGTGTGTGCGTGTGTGTGTGCGAGTGTGAGTGTGGGTGTGAGTGTGTGCGCGCGCGCGTGGGGCAGGGGGTGCGCGGGATCACAGATCCCCCTGGGCGCCCATCCTGCGCTCTGCCTCCGCCTCCTCCGCCTCCTCCGCCTCCTCCTCCCCGCACAGGGTCCAGGTTTCAGGATCTCTGGTTCGTTTAATGAAAGGACCGAGCAAAAGGCTGGTGGGGAGGAGTGTGGGGCGGGGGGGACGCGGGGCGGGGGGCGGTGAGAGAGGCGGGGAGGGCGCCCGGGCCGCGCATGCTCAGAGACGGACACCGAGCGCTCGCCCTGGGGCTCGGGCGGAGGGAGGAGCGCGCGGGCTGGGGCGCAGACCAGCTTGGGTGCACCCCTGGGAGCCGCGGGGGGCTCCGTCCGCGAAGGTGCGCCCTGCGCGGGGACGCCCTGGAGCCCGCGTGCGGGAAGCGGGCGGCGGTGGCGGCGGGATCCCGACCGGTCCTCGGGGACCGCTTCAGCCGGGAGCCCTCGTTAACGCCAGACTCTGTTCTCCGTGTGTTTTTAGTGACGGCTTCGGGGTTCCTGTGTCGGGCTCTCCTGCCTCTGTTGTGCTGCGGGGGTTCCGTGGCGCATCTCCCCAGAGGTCCAGGAGGAGCCACAGGCAGCAGGTCTCCCCTGAACTAAAACGAGTTTCCTGATCTGAGCTTCTCTCTCCCCCTCCCGACTTCCACTCCGTGGAGCGCAGAAACAAGGTCAGCTGTGCGCTTGGGTCCCAAAACGGGTTTGATGGGACGAAGGCGGGGAGGGTCACACAAAAACTCTCTTCCAGAAAACAAAGCAGGAGTGGAAGGAAGGTGAGTCTCGGAGGGCTCCGTACTCTCAGCCTCCTTTGCTGACAGGGGTGGATGGAAGAGACATTTCGCCTGTTAAAGAAGGCCAAAAGAATAGATTCATTGTCCTCATTGACTTGACTGCCACAGCAGTTCTTCCTGAGTATTCTGGCGACTTGGTAAAATGGAAGAACTGTCGACACAAAGAGAGTCCGGTAGGTAAGAGAACCTGAGCCCGCTCTGGTGATGGCGGGGTAACCTGAGGCCAGGGGAGATGCTGGGCGAGAGGCTTGGTGAGTGGAGTGGAAACTCTTCTTTAGTGAGATTGTTCTGTGAGCAAAACAGGCCAGTAGTTAGGAGCCATTCAAGAGTTTCCATTTTCAACCTCTTCCCTGTTTCATGGCCCTTTCTATGTTCTCTCCTACAGAAGACATCCCAAACAGGAAACCCCCTGCAAAGATATGCCTACTTCCTGTTTTTTGTTTGTTTGTTTGTTTGTTTGTTTTTGGCCCCTCCAGAAAAGGACTAACTTTTGGTCACCCAGCCTTGGAGGGATAGAAAACAGCCATCTCTATGCAAATCTTTTCCAAGCTTTCATTAAAGATCACCCTGAGCATTTCTACTATGCAGTACAAGTGAGCAGATGCCTTCTTGCTGAACTCCGACCCCCATCCCATTCATCTTCCCAATAAGAAGGCCCGGTGACATTAGAACAACAGGACAATTAGATCAAACCTAAGAACACACTAAAACAAGAGAAAACAGCATGTCTAAAGACTACCAACAAAAGTGAAGTTTAGGAGAAAAGACATAGGGGAAGGGAGGAAGGGAGAAAGGAAGGGAGAGAGAGAGAAAGGAGCAGAGAGGAAGGAAGGGAAGGAGGAGGGAGAGAGAGAAGGAAGAAGGGAGGAAGAGAGAAAAAACTAAGAGAAAAGAAAACTTAAAACATCTAAGTGCCCTGAGTGTTATTGGCTGGTTCCTTTGCTTGGGAGTTCATCAAAAGGAGTAGAATTGCAGCATCTCTTTGCTTAAAGGAGAATGAGTATGAGTCTCTCTATCCACCAGGTAGCGGAGATCAGATTCTCCTGAGAAACAGCAAAGTCTCTATAGTGAACAGTATGTGGGGCTCCTATTTTCATGTCCATTTTTCTCAGGCCTTCCACTTGGCACCAGGCTTCTTGGAAGGCATCTTAGTCAAATCTGCCTTGTTACCACATTATCCAGGGAACAGAGAATAGAGTTCCCTGGGATTTCAGGGTGTTAGCATTGGCAGGGCTTTGAGACAGGAAAGCCATTCTCCCTACACTCAACGCTGTCAAACAGCAGGTGAATGAGGGCTCTGAAGCTGAGAAGGGGATGGGTCCTGGAACAAGGATGTGGGGCTGGGGTAGCTGCAGGTCTCCACTTTGTAATTCTATCAGTGGAGATAGTACTGGGGCACCACCTCCCATGATGAGACATATCAAGGGCCTCCTGGCCAACACATACACTCTCCTTTGTCTGAGCCTAGCTTTGGGTAAGGAGGAAAGGGACACTCTGTTCACCATATCAAAGCTCCAACAAGGTCAAGGGTGAAGGAGACTATAAATCTGAAATTGCAAATAAAACTGAATCCCTTTATGGTGCTGCTATGAGAGGGTGAACTAGCAGTTCTAGAGAGATTTTTACTGTTTGGGGAGAGTGAGGGAAGCACAGGGGACAGTAAATGAGATGATGTACATAAAACGCAGTGCCTAATGCATAGCAAGCTCGCCATAACTTGTAGCTGTTATTATTTTGGTTAACATTTTCATTCTTATAATATATTTTTTTTTAATGGCTGAGAAAAATCTTCCCCCCTAAGCTTAGACAAAATGGATGAAAGCCAAATGCCTTCCAATTTTCCTGTTGGCTTCCTCCATCGCCCCCTCACACATCACCCTGATCACTGATGTATTCAAATCCATGAAACGGAAAGCATGCTAAAAAAAATGTGTGACAGTGGGGATGGTGAATAACCCCAGCCCTCACCCTCCACACTCAGAGCTAGACATGTGTGAGATAGCATGATTTTTCAGTAATATGCCTCAAGCACTTTTTGCCACTCATTGCTCACAGAGATTAAGGACCCCTCCCACCTGGCAGTCAGGGTCTCCTGCTGTCACGCTCCACATACATTAACTCACCAAGCTTTGCATTTTCACCTTTTTTTTTTTTTGCCTTCCTTCTAATTTTAGCTACCTAATGTGTTACTCCTCCTAGGTAACAGAATGCCCAAAGCCAATTAATATGCACACATCTGCAGATGGTTTTGAGAGAAATTAATGGTAAGAATTTCAGTGGCTGCAGGTATTTTCAATGCTCCTTAAATTCAGATTTCAGACTTAGCATTCATCCCTCTACCTCAGGGACAGTCCCTAAACTTGGCACCTCTCTCTACCAATAGACATGTCTAATGGCCTCACCTCCAATGTCAACAAAATTACCCAGTATTATTGCTGTTCGAAACAGTATCAATACCAAAAAAAAAAAATCAAGAATTAAAAAAAAGTAATAGACACTGTGTTTGAACATAAAACTCTCCTAAGTTATGCATGCTATAGAAATGCCTCAGTTCTTAGAAAATTATATAAAAGTAATTCCGCTAGGTTTTATATTGCTGAAATAATATAACAACTTTATAGTTATGCAGTATGTACATAAGTTCTGCTCTGAATATTTTCTAATAATTATTATGAAACATACCATTTGCATTTAAATTGTCTTCTACATATAATTTTGGTCCTCTAATGAGACAAATAGATTTATAAGTGTTTTTTCTTGTAGAAAGTTCATATATATATGAGAGAGAGAGCACGCGTGAGCCTGTACAATATTTTCTGGTTGAGTAAAAATGTCAAGCCATGACTGTAAGGGCTAAACTGGTAATTATTATAAAAATCAAAATGTTTCTGTGAACATCAAAAACTATTACCAAACTATCCCTTATAACCATTTCCATCTTTCTTATTGTCACCCTTAACACATCAAGTTCTTTTATCTTATGTCTGACTTGCCCCCAACTAGGTTGGTCGTGAACCATTCAAGGTCAGAGGTTCATTTCTTTTCAATGCTCCAGGTGCCTAATGAAAGTAAGCAAGTAGTATATATTCAGTAAATGTTTAAAGAGTGAATAGATAAATACATAGCCAAAAATAAATTTCTGCTGGTAATATGCTGACTTAGAAAAAGATTCCCAAATACCTGGACCTTATTACTCCTCGTAGATGATAAAGTCAGTAGATACTATTTTTTAAGGTTTCATCTGTGTGATGATCTAAAAATGGAAGTTGAATGAGAAAAGCAAAGCAGGTTTCTGCAGATAGTTTTTATCCCCTTGGAAACATATAAATCGAGCCCATTCTAATTATTTCTGGTTCAGAAAGAGAACATATTTTGGCTCAGAGTGCATTATTATTCAAAGGATAGCTTCATGCTGGCCAACCTAATCCAACCAGAATTATGTTCAAATTTATTTAAGTTTTCTCCTAAGTAGGATGAAATGGTTGACTCAATAGTGGTTAGAACTCTTTTTCACTTCAAAAGAGATAATCCAAAAAATGAAAAGGGCAACCCCCAGGATCCAACTCCCAATATTTCTTTTATCACCATCCAGAGTAAAAGGGACCGGTAAAAAGCTGGTTTTGTCACATTCTATCAATCACACAGGCCAGTCTTGGTTCTCTTCTCAGGTTATCTTTATCTGTGGGTGCCCCGTGTATCTTCCTGATAGATTTAAAGAAATTTTTTTCTTTTAATTTATAGACTCATCTCACCCACTTTGGACCTAATGCCTATTGCTACTTCATCTTCTCTGATTTCTGGGGTCCCCCATATACCATGATTTGTGTTCTGGGTTACTACATTATGTGTCCCAGCCTCCAGGATCCATGCATATTTGTTGCTGAAACTCCAGCCTGTCTCTACGTGCCCACAAGTGGGATCCAGACACCTATTATTGATTCTCTCACTGTTTGGTTCTGTCCTTGGTGCCATCCATGTTATCTCCTCTTGGAAAGTTTACCAGGAATTGTTAGAATCATAACTCAACTTCCCTTGTACTTTACATATTGTAGACATCCCACTGCTAGCAATTCCTGCCTGCTGACCCTGCCCTAATCCATGAGGGTCTGCCTATCTCTCTCTCTTCTTTAGACTGTCTCATGCTCTCAACATGGAACCCTTCACTCCCAATATTAGCATTTTCTTTTCCCCTCATCTTCAAAATGAGAGGTCTGAATAAATTAGTCATCATTTAATAGTGTAGCCCAAGGGTCAATAAACATTCTATTAAAAAATAGATTATAGTTTAGGCTTTGCAGGCCATGCAATTCTGTCATAACTACTCAATTCTGCAACCACAGACAATGCATAAACAAATAAGAATGGCTATGTTCCAATTTTTTCTTTCTTTTTTTTTTCTTTACAAAAACAGGTGGTAGACTAGATTTGGCTCACAAGTTATAGTTGGCCAACCCTAGGTCAAATCCTTTATTTTCTGCCCTTCACCTCTGCCACTAGCAATATGTTGGGTAGAAGGAACCTGATAAATCCTGCTTTCTGTTCTGACTGTAGAAAAATAATATAAACCATGAAAATGGTAAAGGAAATCATAGTCTATCATCAGTTTAGGAGCTCCTTGTCAGTGTGGCTTTCACACTATCTTGAGAATATACTCAGAAAATTATTATTTTTTTCCTTTTCTGCAAAGCAGTTGGCTATGTTTTCCACATGGAATAGTGGCAGCAACAGCAAATATTCTATTTTTAGCCCAAAACTAACTCGTGTAGTGTACAAGTTTAATGAGAGGAATGTTTGAAAGAAAAATGTAGAAAAAATAATAGTGTGAGCACAATTTTCCTGTTAAAATAAGGCAGGTAAATATATTCTCATTATGACTAGAACCTAAAGAAAATTGGCTCTTTAAAGATAAATAAACTCAAACCCAATAAAAAAGAATACATTCTTATGTAGGTCACAGTATAAGAACAACATTTCTACTGAGTTGAACTCACAAATTTAGCTATTAGCTGAGCATTTTTACACATTTAGTCCAAAGTTATAAAATTCAGCCTATCTAAAACTTTCACTCCCCCAAAGCAATCTATAGATTCAATGCAATCCCTATTTATATTGGTTTGCTGGGGCTGCCATAACAAAGTACTACTGACTGGGTAACTTAAACAACAGAAATTCTTTTTCCCACAGTTCTGAAGGCCAGAGGCCAAGGTGTTGGCAGGGTTGATTTCTTCTGAGGCCTTTCTCCTTAGCTTGTAGATGGTCTCTTCTTACATCTATATATTGTCTTCCTTTTCTACATGTCTATGTCCAAATTTTCTCTTCTTTTAAGGACAATAGTCATATTGAATCAAGACCCATCCTAATGACTTCATTTTAACTTAATACCTCTTTAAGATCCCATCTCCAAATACAGTCACATTCTGAGGTATGAGGGTCAGGATTTTGACGTGGATTTTGAGGGGCCACAAAAGAGCTCATAATACTATCAAAATCACAAAGACATTTTTTTTGCAGAAATAGAAAAATTTATTCTAAAATTCATATAGAATCTCAAGGGACACTACATAACCAAAATAATTTTGAAAAAGAACAAAGTTGTAAGTCTTACACTCTCTGTTTTCAAAACTTACTACAAAGCTACAATAGTCAAAAACACTATAAAGGCAGATGTATAGATCAATGTAATAGAATAGAGAACAGAAATAAATCCTCGCCTATATGGTCAAATGATTTTCAACAAGCGTGCCAAGACCACCACGTGATGAGAAAGGGAAATCTTTTCAACAAATGGTGATGGGAAACTAGACAGCCATGTTCGAAAGAATGAAGTTACACCCTTACATTACACCATATTCAAAATAAACACAAAGTCAATCAGAGACCTAAACATAAGATCTAAAACTATAAAACTCTTAGAAGAAGACATAAAGGAAAGGCTTCATGACATTAGCTTTGGCAATAATGTCTTAAATATGACACCAAAAGCAGAAGCTACAAAAGAAAAAATAGATAAGTTGTACTACATTAAAATTAAAATCTATTTCAAAGGACACTATCGACAGAATAAAAAGGGAATCCATAGGAGAAAATATCAATACTCGGGATATGTAAAGAACTCCTACAGTTGAGCAGCAACAGCAGCAGCAGCAGAAACCCAATTCAATAATGGACAAAGGACTGGAATAGACATTTCTCTAAAGAAGATATCTAATGTGCCAATATATATATGAAAAGATGTTCAACATCACGAATCATTAGGGCAATGCAAATCAAAACCACAATGATAATGGTTATATGAAGTAATAAATAATAAAGTATAATTTGCATGGAAAAGATAAAACACAATGAGTTATCACTTCACATCCATTAAGATGACTTGTCAAAAAGAAATAAAGGAGATAACAATTGTTGGTAAAGATTTTGAGAAACTGGAATTACTAGTGGGAATGTAAAATGGTGCAGTTACTATGGAAAACAGTATGGCAGTTCCTCAAAAAATTAAAAATAGAATTATTATATGATCCAGCAATTCCATTTCTGGGTACATACCTGGGCATGTCATCTTGGGTGTATATCTGGGAAACATACCAGATAAAACAGTCATTTATTCTTTTATTTAACCAATATGTATTAAATGTTGGATGCCAATATAAACAGAGAATTTGAGATCAAGAATCCCGGCTAGTCCTCTGAGGAAATTATGCCTATTATTCTGACTCTGTATTTGTGTTTTTTAGTTTATAAATGTATTTGTTAAAATAACAATTCCATGAAAGACTTAAAGGAAATTCCTTGAAGACTTAGATAAAAACAGTCTAAAGATGTAACTGGAAGTGTATGGTATGATCATATGAAAAATTTATTTTAACTATATAATTTTGATGTAGACATGAATTATAACATAAAGTCATTTTGATAACATTTTAAGAGCATGTTTCCTAGTCCTTGGATCATCCCACAATTCCTATGACTAGTATATAATATATTAACCTAACAAAGTCCCTAAACTATTCTTATGACTCGGAAAACTCAGAAAAATCACTGAACTCTACACCAAACTATACATTTCTTTCATAAAATACCAGTGATAATTAACACAACCATCATATCATCAGCAGATAATCTTCATCGGAATTAGTCACCTTTAGTCTACATAGCTTGGCAAGCCAAACATTCAGTGAGACTGGGTATGTTATTTTGGCCTGCAGCATTCCTCCTTTGACCAGTAAGAGTATCCATATTACTTCCAAGAAACCACCATTCTCCAACTACATGGTTTTGGGATTAAAAACCCTTCCCAACTCCAATCATGAGCACAGAACCCCAACCTCGTTAATCAGATTCTCCTATTGCCCCAGCCATTGAGGTGTCTCAGAGAGGGCAAATGATCTGGACTTTGTCTAACAGAAAAGAAAATGTCTCCTTTTGCTGGGATTCTACATATTTAAAGTGCTCTAAAGAAGAGAAGCCTTCACAGTTTGAACCCCTGAATCTTGCCATGCCTTAAAGTATCACTGGACTTTTCAGTTACTTGAGAAATTAATTCGTTTTTGCTTAAGGCATTTTGAATTAGGTTTTCATTCCCCACTAAAAATGTCTCTATGATATAATAATTTTGGCATCTCTTTAAGAATAATAACAGCAAACAAAAGGGAAAGCAAGCAAAGAATGAGAACAATGTTTAAAGGATCACACATTGTGACTGATTTCCAGGCCTGAACATTTTAGGCAGCCTTCTACCCTTAGCGTACAGCTTGCGTGTCCTCTTCCCCTTTTCTGAATTGCCAGATTCGGAGGCTGGCACTCTTCAAGGATGACACCTACCGTTAGACAGATGGAGCTGAGGGGGGCAAGGCAGAGGCCAGGCAGACCCTGCCAACTCATTTGGCCTCAGGCCCAGCCCAACTCTACAACCACGACTGCTGTCACTATCCAGCTAAGGCTGATCTCAGTGCTCCTTACTGTCAGCTAGCTTCTCTAGGCTCCTAAAGATGACAGTGGTGTTGGAAACTCCTTGATCCTCCTAGGCCTGGTGGGTCCCTGCGCTAATCACATCTTTGTGTGGTCAGACAGGTGTCCCTCGGCACTTGAGCGGTGAAGCTGCCTCCCTTCCCAGAGGCTTCTGCACCACAGGGGTAGTCAGGGAAAATGCCTGGAACAGCTGTCACGCCTCTGACTGCCAGGCTGATCTGGCTTTGTGGGTGTTCCCTTCTTCCACAGCAACCAAAGGTGTTCTGGTCACATACAACTTCCCAGAGAAAGAAGAATGTTCTTGTTTGTCCCCTCTCCCCAGGTCAGTCTTTTATTCTGCACTCAGAAGGGATCTAAAATGTAATCTAACCATGTTGCTGACTAGTTTAACTCTTCAATGCTTTCCCCTGCCTGATGCTCAAGGTTCTTCATGTTCTTGACAAAGACTTCATACATGATACCCTCAAAACTTGTCACCTGCTAACTCTTCCAAATGTGTCAAGTTTTCTCTCCCCAGTACCCCCTACATGCTGTTCTGACTTTCCCATCAAGTCTACCCAAGTCTTATTTGTTCTTTGTCAGCTCAGACACCTCAGAGAGCCTTCTCTGAATCCCCCAAGGTGGGAGGGAGGAACTGCAGTAGTCCTCCTCTGTGTTCTCATAGCACCCTGAGCCTACCTCTAGCCTAGCGCTTCTCATACTATGTTGTAATTCCATTTTTATTTGTGACTCCCTTTATAACCCATGAGCAAACTGAAGATAGGAGTTAGGTCTTTTACCTGCTATATAATAGGTGCTTGGCTTATGTTTGTTGAATGAATAAGTGACATATGAATAGCTGTGCCTCCCTACTAAAATCAGGACATAAAATGTGGCAGTAAAGCCAGGTCCTTAAGGAGTATCTCACCACAGGAAAAACATTACTCTCTTTTTCTGCTTATTCATAGGAGTGCCAGATTCAAAGTGAATGTGGATTGTGCTGGCCTGGACACAGAAAAAGCAAGAGGACGATTGCCACTATTTCCCTCCACATCTTACTAGGTCGAAGAGAAAAGAACTTGGCTCTGGAGCATCCCATCACCACTGCCACTAAACTAGATCACTTTTAGCTCTGTGCCCACTCCCCCAAATGGCAGCATAGTATGGGTGTACACAGAGCATCAGGGAACATAGCCTGCCTTGGCACATCAGTGGTGCCGGTACCCCGACATGTCCAGTGGCTGCTGTGCTACCTCATGCCTGTGTTAATGAGTGTTAGCAGTATTGAGGGCAGTGAGACTTCAGTGGCACCTGCAGTGCTGGCTCGGTGGATTAGTTTTGTCACAAAGATCAGCATCTGTGCCAATAATGGTTGACATCAGCAGCAGTTATAATGTTGAGGCTCTCTCTTCCAGTATAATGGTTTTCCCTTGCCAGCAAAGAGAATTAAGTAGGAAAATAGTTGTTTTATGTGGCAGAGGAGAGGATCTTTTCATCTCTACTTGTGATCCCATTTGATACACCATAACAAACTGGAAGAAACCAGAGAAATAGTTTTATTTTTATTTTTTTTCAGTGAGATGCTTTCATCTAGTTTGGTATGGCCTGAGAAAACATTAAAAATTCTAGGGACATCATTGAAAAAGAGCCCCAAAACTTGAGTTTAAATCTTGGTGTGTTCTTCATTTGTTTCTTACACTGTTCCTGGGTAAGGAAGTCCTTCTCTGTGTCAGGGTCATCTGTGGAACAGGAACAATAAACTCATCTCATTGGATGCACATATGGATTAGATAAAAGCATGTATATCAGTGCTCTACAAATGTGGAGTGTGATCAACAGCCACTCTGCAAAACATGATGCTTTATACAAAGAAGGTGCTCAATAAATATTTGAATTGAAATACAAGAGAGCTGTCTCTAGCTCTGAACACAGCACTGAAATGTTGCTAAGATAAATTGATAAATCCTCATTTTCTCCACATCACATCATTCTCCTCCATTTTGGGGGGAAAAACTGACATTCACAAGATGGTTGATTTCAGTGTAAAAGATGCCCCAGAGGTTCTGAAGCAGCGATCACACTTCCAGGATATCCTGAGAGATTCTCCCAGTCCCACAGAGTTCTGCCTTATAAACCCTGGGGAAGGTGAGGGCTAAAGAAGCTGCAGGGAGTAATTAGCTAGACTCCCCGGACTAAGCAGCACAGGTTTTTGCTGGTTGTAAGTGACAGAAGCAGTCAACATCAACAAGACTACAAAACGAACCTCACTCAGAGCCTCACCACCAGCTATGAATGGAAAGGGGCAGTCTTGGCTAATTGGCTTGGCACCCATGCTTCAGATAACAATAACCACGATTCAAGTAAAGCTGGAATCAGCAAACTTAAAAAGCTTAACGGGTAGGCAGTGAGAACACTGAGGAAGGCTGGGTGTAGATGCAGGTACTCTGTCTGGTGGAAGGGTCTGGGATGGATCAGAGAAGTGTGCCCTTCTAAATAAAGGAGGCAGTTGATTGTTATGCGGGAAAGCAGCAGTGTTTTCAGCTTTTTGTTCTTCAAGAGAAGTTGTAAGTCAGATTTTGCATGGAATCTTTGCTTTTTTAAGGTTGAATAAAACTCAGATGCCAACAAAGAAACCCTGTGTTGGCCAAGAAATCACACTTGTGAGCAGGATTCCCTAGCCAGCCAGTGTGCATCTTCTAACACAGAGTTCTTCTGCCACTCTTCAGAGATTTCTTACTGTGAGTTATAGGCTACACAGGGGCACATCCTGGAGCACGTGGGTGACTGGATTAGGCTATAATCACCAGGAAGTTATGAGGTGCAGAAGAAACTATAAAAAATGAGCAGTGATATAAGGTACAATTTCTTGTGAAGCAGGACAGTAAGGTGAGTGGGTGGTGAAGGCTTTCCTAGATAGTTCAAAGAGCATAGAAGTACATGTGTCTCTGTACACTCTCTCTCTCTCTCTCTCTCTCTCTCTCTCTCTCTCTCTCTCTCTCTCTTTCTCTCTCTCTCTCATGGATTCATCACCTAGGTAGAAACATATGCAGTGAATTCAGTGGAAGAATACTACAGATGAATGAAAATAGCATTGTGCTATTAAACATTGATTCTTTATTAACTGCAATTACCTAGCTTAGTTTCCTCGTTTGAGAAAGTGATAAAAATCATGCTCTTGGTAAGGCAGAGGATTCAGTAAGATAGTATGTTTGGCACCCAGCACAGTGTCTAGTAAATAGAATATTCTATTTATTTTTATTAATTATTATCATTATTATTGAAGTTAAGTTCCATGCAAGCACGAGCTTTCCTTTTAACACACATTTCATAGCATCTAACACACTCGAGTGTTGGACTGTCACGAATGTCATCTCCAGTGGGCGGCTCCATGCCTTTGCATATTGCTAACAAGGAAAGGCTCACTGAGATTAGCCTGAGAGACTGGTTTGGAAAATTCAGTTGCGCTGCTGTGTCCTGCAGCTTCTGTCATTATGATCCTCCACTGGGACGGGAGTGAGGAGCCTCAGACAGCTCCTCAGTAGCAGCGCTCTTTGCCAATAATGAAGTCCTTTCTGTAGTGAGAAACTCAGCAGAAAAATTAGGCTATCAGCATTTTTTTACTGTAGTTGACATATTTCACTGCACCACTGACTGAGCAAGATCTCTGTAAAAATGGGAAACAAACACTTATTGACATTTTCCAAAGGAGTCTGATATGTATCTGGGGTCTGATTGGCTCCAGTTGAATAGATGGAGGCTGTGTAGGAGCAGTTCTGAATTTGTCAGCCTGTTTGCCTGTCAATTGCAGTGTGCCTTTACTCATACTCCCCGTCAGTCTTTCAGGCTGGTCTACTGGAATGATGAGCTATCATAAAATGCACAACACATGTAAATATCTGCAAATAAAGAATTAAAAGATAGAAAATTCCTTACTGGTTACCAGTCAGGTGTCTTCATCAAGGAGAACAAACTAGTGAAACTGGCAACGTTTGATGAGGTGCTCATTTCTTATTGCCTCTCTTCAGACACTTGAATGACTGTGCTAAAACCCACAGGAGTTGTCAATGAGAAGACAGGGTTATTATTTTGGGAGAAATAATAGATATCTTCCAACTGTGTTTTGATAAGTATTGAAATTTATGGTTTCCTTTCTAGGGGCTACAAGTTTCAATCTAACATTAGTGGAAGGCTTCTTTTGGGACATAGACAGAAACCACCTATTGTTATGAGTTGAATCGTGTTCCCTCAAAATTTGTATGTAGAAGTCCTAACCCCCAATACCTCCAAATGTGACTTTATTTGGAAATAGGGTCACTGTAATTAGTTAAGATAAGGTCATACTGGAGTAGGGCGGGCCCCTGATCCAATACGACTGATGTTCTTATACAAATGAGAAATTTTGTGTAAGGAGACACACACACAGAGTACACCATGTGAAGACTGGAGCTATGCTGCCACAAACCAAGGAACAGATCCCTCCCTAGTGCCTTCAGAGGGAGCGTGGCCCTACTGACACTTTGATTTCAGACTTCTGGCCTCAAAACTGTGAGACCATAAATTTCTGTTGTTCTAAGCCACTCATTTTGTGGTACTTTGTTATGGCAGTCCTAGCAAATGAATATACCTATAAACCAAGAAACTGGATTTTGTTCAATGGAATATAATGGATAAATAAAACAAAATACTTGGATTTTAATACAAAGTCTCTCCTTTTGAGCCACGATTTATATTATTTTGTTGTACATTTATACATAATACATTCATGTTGAGGGACCTTCCAATAAAGGGCAGTTATTATAAAAAAAATTAATAAAACACAAATACAAAGGGAACACCAGTATCACAGAAGACAAAGAAAGGACATATATTAGCTACAAGGATTAATAAAATTTCTGGAACTGGGTCTCAAACTTCTCAATGCTTCTTGATTGCCTGAGCAAAAAGCAAAACAGAGATCACATCACAGAATAGAGAGGAAGCTTACCAGTTTTCTCAGAGATACAAAGCTTTTGTTGGTAGTTTATTATTTTGTAGTTTATTACTATTACTTCGACTATGATAATGATTAGATAGATTACCACTAAAATAAAGGGCCAAACACAAAATTTTCTACTGATTGAGGGAAGCATGGCTCATGCCATCCATCAGTAAAGAAATCCGTTGTATACTCCATGACAATCTTCTGCCCAGTTAGCTATTTCTTAATAAACTTTACAATCCATGGCCTGTTCAGTTTCAACCATATTGTCTCATTCTGAAGTTCTATTCAGTACACATTAGAAATTCTACATAATCTTCCTTTTTACTTAACTTTCTTATGTTTTTTTTTCTTTTTATAATGAATTCTAAGATAATTTTTCAGCTCTTTCAGGTCTGTAATTCATTCTAGCTAAAGTCGTCCTTCTAGTCAGTCAATTGATTTTCCTTTTTGATTGATTTTATTTACTCTTTAAATTTTGACCATGTTACTGACTTTTAAGATCTCTTACTGAATCTTTTTCATAATTACCTGTTCCTATAAGCACCTCTAAAATATTATACATATTTAAAATTCTCCATTGTTCTTGTTTCTTTGGTATTAGTTTTTCTTTTGGTTTTGCCTTTGTCTCATGGTACTGTTTTTTCTCAATGGTGTGGTGATACTTGCTTGTCTGCTTTCTACTAACTGACCATCTTTATTGGTTTAAATATGGAAACTTTTGGCATATAATGCCTGCCTCTTGTGATCATGATCAAGAGGAAGAATGTACTTCAGGATGCAGTGTGTCAATAATATTTCTTCTGGATTTCCTCAGCAGGTGGGTTGATACTGTGTTTCTTGCCCAGCTATCCACATTTCCCACTTGAGCCTGTGTCTGCTTTGCTTTTTCAACAGAAGTTGGTGTGGGACAGGAACCAACCTTCTATGTAGCTCTAAATACTGTTCCCCAGTCACCCAGGACCCTTTCAATTCCTTTTGTTCATTGTTTCTAAGCTTGGAGAACTCCCAGAAGCACATAGTCTTCCTTCTCATGTGTGTTTTGAGCTGTAATTTTCTTTACCAATCTGTATTCATAATTATATATTTATGTGTGTGTGTGTATGTGTATAATTTCAATTATTTTGTGGTTTGTGGTAAAAAATAAATCCTTACACCCGACCTTAAAGGTCTAATTTCATGATCTGAATCCCCAGCAATCTATCTTTTAGTGATTCTAACTGTTCTTCCCTAGTAATGGAGTTGACAATGGAATATTGGCAAATGAAAATTCCAGCTAAGAGAAATAAAGCATTCACTTTTATACACTGAACTACAATAATATGCATAAAGACTAATTTCTATTATATAAAAAAAAAGAATTTGTGTTTTAATATTTTTCTTAAATATTACACCCTTCTCTTTGTGGAAGCACAGCAAAGTAGAAAATACACTTCTGTGAGATTTTTAAAAGGCTGAGCCCACATTTGTATTGAGATATAATTAAAATAGAAACATAGCTATCAAAGGGTTTATTTCAATTAATTTTGATAATTGTATACACCCACATACCATCACCCCCAAATCAGATACTAAATATAAAATCAACTTTGCATTACTGGAATAAGCACCACAATCTCATGGTGTATTATACTTTTAAAAATATTTCTAGATTGAATCTACTAATATTTTGTTTAGAATTTTTTCATCTATATTCATGGTAAATGTTAAATCAGCAAACTCAAAATCATCTAAATAAGATTTCAGAAATGTCATTCTTTATTATTTTTCTTTTTCTGCCTTTTCCTATAACTTTTTATTATACCTATAACTCATAGCATGAGAATTTTATTACTTTGTATATTTTTTAGCATGTCTTCTAGGTTTTTATTCTTTTTCTTATCTCAGCATTTACTGAATGTTTACTATGTGCCCAGTATTGTGCTACATACATTATTATTGCATTAACTCATTTAATTCTTCAAACAATTGTATTTTGTAGATATTATTAACCTCCCAATTTTATAAGCAAAGAAAATAAAACTTACAGGCATTAAATATATTACCCGAGATCATAAGTGACAGAGTGTGAATTTAAAACAGTATTTTGATAATTTCAGAAACACATAATCACCATATTGTTTTGCTCCCAGCATCATCCAGGGATTTAGGAAAAGTTTCTATCAAATATGTTACCTCTCAATTAAGAGCAAATAACAGATATATTAGTTACCACAAATTTTGTGGATTAAAACAACAGAAATTTATTCTCTCACAATTCTGTAGGCCAGAAGTTAGAGATCGAAGTATTAGCAGGGTGGTACTCCCTTCGGAGACTCTAGGGTAGAATCCATTCCTTGCATCTTCTAGTTTCTGGTGACTGTCAATATCCCTTAGCTCATGGCAGCATCTCTCTCCAGACCATCTTCACACTACCTTCTCTATGTCTATGTGACTTCTACATCCTGTCTCAAATCCCCTCCCACCTCTCTTCTATAAAAATACATATGATTGCATTTAGGGTCCCTCCAGGTAATCCAGCATAAACTTTTGCCTCTCAGTATCCTTAACTTAATATCTTTTCCCACATAAGGTAATATTCAATTTCTTTTGCCCAATAAAGTAACATTCATGGGTTCCAAGAATTAGGAAGTAAATTAGTTTTTTTGAGCTATTAAGGGTATTTATACCTAAAAAGGGTTTTTTTCAGCCTACCACAACAAGGCAATTCTAGTTGAAAAGAGCATGCTTTCCAGATCACACATACTTTTCTCTGGATAAAAATCCAAGGACTCTTTAGATTACCTAAACCGGCTCTTATGCTCAGTTCTACAAAGGCTCAATCTGTAAAATCAGCATCATATCATTTATTCTTGCTTACATCATGGGCATATGATAAAGTAAAATGAACTGTGACATATAAAACATTTTCTGAATGGTACCAGGGAAAGAATAAAGAGCCTAATTCTACATTCTAGGTTCTGGAATCAAACACTGGGATTATATCTTGAACCCCGCCACTTAATAGTGACCTTGGTCTTTTCATTTATACAGGGAAGGAAAGATACATATTTTACAAAATTGTTGTGATAATTAAATGAGACAATGTATATTAAATTGACTGGCATGCTGCCTGGCTCCTGGTAACATTCATCCTCTTTCTTCTCTGCTAAAAAAGATCTCTATATTGCTATAAGACATTATGCAGATAAGCTTAGGTCAGCAGTTTTCATTTTAAGCAAGAAGGACAAACATAGATAATAACTATTTAAATAATTAATAGGCTGGAACAAACCATTCACTGATGCTATGCATGGAAAATAAGAATTCTCTGCCATGACCTAATTTGTGTCCTTGATCAACACATTTTTCCTTCTTTATTCTGGGGAAGATTAACAATATTATGCAAAAAAGACCGAATCAAGGCCTGGAAAAGTATAGACCAGTAAATTGACGTTATTGCTAATAAAGTTACTATCATTTATTTGCATTCTAGAAGACATTTTTGGTGATATTACCATTTATATATGAGCAAATGAGAGTGTGATTCAAAGGACTAATAAATAACCCTGAGTTGATTCCAGAGGAGTTCTATTCTTTTTTACATCTCTAGCTTAATGGCTCCATTCATTAGTTTACAGACTGGTAACATCAAGCTTATGGATTTAATTCCTAGGTGACCTTTTACCCATGACCTCTTACATGATCACAGACTAAAGCCCTAATGTCAGGAAGAGGCCTTATAAATGGGAGCCTTTGACCAAAAGGAGGGCTTGATGAGGAGCTGTTCTTAGAATTTAAAACAAACTCCTACTCTCCTTCCCACCATTTAATTGGCGGTGTTTCCCATAGATTCATTCTCCATGCTCTTATTTTGAAGGGTAAGGAGATGATTCCCTGGGGAATCTTGCACAGTCCCATGCATTCAGTTATGTCCCATGACCTTCAACTATATAACTCCAGCTGCAGCCCAGCCTTTTATCCTCTCCCTCCTTCTCTCCCCTGCTTCAGACCAGTAGGCATAGCCACTAGCCTTTAGATTGATTACTCAGGCAAGGGACCATATTAGGCTCTCTGAATGTCCTTCTAAAGACTCTATTACCAGAATTAAGGAGCCACTACTCCTTTCCCTTGCCCGCCCACTGAGTTCATAGCAGAAAGAGGCAAAAAAAAAAAAAAAAAAAAAAAGGCAGTCATTGGGCAGAATGTAGGGGAGGCAGGAAAGTTCTCACTTAACTGCTGACATTAGCCTCCTATTGGACCCGGCAGATGTTTCAAAATGACCCCATATTTTGGGGTGCTTTTCTCATCTATTGATAACTTCCTGCTGGATCTTCTTGACCACAGTTCTCTTGACCTGGTAGGGGATCCCCTTCAGCTGGCCAGAATGGGTTTCACTGAGTGAAATCAAAGCCATATTCCTTTCTGGGAGCTCTTAAGGAGAACCCATTTTTTTGCATCTTTCAACTTCTATAGGCTGCCTGTATTCCTTGTCTTGGAGCCCGCTTCCATCTTTAAAGCCAGAATGGCCGATCAAACCTTCCTCATATCGAATAATTCTACTTTCCACTTCTGTAGTCATATACCCTTCCCCAGCTCTGACTCTCCTGCCTCTCTCTTCCACGTTAAAGACCCTTAAGATTATAGTGGATATTCTCCTTATCTTCGGGTCAACTGGTTAGCAACTGTAACTATATCTGCAATCTTAATTACCCTTTGCCAGTAACAAAACATATTCACAGGTTCTGGGAATTAGAACTGGGACATTTGGGGCAAGTGATTATTCTACCTACCACAGGATTGTACCAGAGGTTCCCTGAATCCCTCCTTGTCTTCCCCTTTCACTCAGGAAGCAGATGTCTATCACTCTGGCTGCTTGTTTGACCCTGGAATCATGGCCAATATCTGCTCAATAATCTCGGGTGCTAATGAAGAACAGGATTCGAGGCCTGTTTTCATAACAATTTTATTGGAACACACAGTCATGTCATTCGTTTACATATTATCTAAGTCTGTTTTCATGATGCAACAGCAGAGTTGAGTAGTTACAGCAGAGACTGTGTAGCCTGCAAAGTCTAAAATATTTATCATCTGGCCCTGGAAAAAGTTTCCTGATCCCCAACTTAGAGGGCTGCTCTCTTTCTCTCTGATTTATTCTTACTCCTAGATTGCAGCCTTTCACAGTCCCTACTGAAAGCCAAGTGTGTGGACCAGGGCCTCCCTGCTTTGGTGGACTCTGAATCTCATTTTTCATAGCACCACCCCTATTAGTCCATCATAAACTCTGATCAGTTCCTCAACCTTTGAGGTGACACTTTCAGAATCAGCAACTTTCTTGAAGAGAAAGGCAGTACCAAATGCAAGGTCTGCTTCTTTCTCAGAGCTTGTTTTCTGCAAATCACTTCCATTTTAGTAGTTCACTGACAGCTTCAAACAAATACTGTTTGTATTTTGTCTAGCTTTCTAGCTGTTCTGAGCAAGAAGAATGGCACAAGCTATCTGGTCTACCATACAAGTAGCATGGTTTTAGTGCTCTTATTACATTTTTATTGCCTCCAAATCCTTGTTATATTATCCATATTCCTTTACATATTATTCTGTTCTCTTGTGTTTAGCTTATGATTTTTTAATAGCTTCCTTTACAGCACTCTGTCTCTTAAGGACTATGCTTTCTTGCTAATGAAGTCAGGTTTTATGAAATGTTCTTCTGAATCCTATAGTTAATTATTTTCTCAAACTTCTTGACCCTTTAGAATAACATTTTCCCCCTTTGTTTGTATTAATTTACTACAGACCTCATTTATTTAGTTTTGCTTCTATCTCTTTATATCTCCCAACTAGGTAAAGTCTATCTGGACTTGATAATACATGTTTGCTCTTAGTCCCACTTCTCAGATAAACAACAAATCTGCTAATCAATTTGTCCTCAACTAGAGGGCACACTAATGTGTAATTTGCATTCAAAGTCTAGATGGCAGTTTCTTCCATCTTCTGTGCATTTTTGCTCTATTCATATGAAATATCCTAACTCCACTGCTTCATCCGTTCTGATGCTGAAGTAAAAAAAAAAATCTTTAAAAATTTCTTTCAGGTCATTTACAACAATGGAAATTCTTAACATCTCTCAGTCCTTACATTTATCCAGTAACTTTTTCTGAATAACTAATACACTAGTAAAGTACAGTAATTTAACCATCACATGGAGAAGCACCTATAATCAGGGACAACCACTAAATTTTCTGATCCATTGACAAGTCACTGGTTCTCTAGTTCAAGAGACAGGTCAAAGGAGAAGAATAAAGATTCTTAACTTCTCAGATTGTGTCTGTTTCAAGAGGTGAAGCCTCAGCAGGTTAATTCTTAATGCTGCTCTGTCTTCCATAGTGGAAATTTCTCTTATTTTCATATATTATATTTCCTATCAATCTTAGCTTTTTGTATTGCCTTGAACTTATTTTTGATATTGATATTCTCAGTTTGTGATTCTGAGAACATTGGTTGATATTGGTAGTTCTGCAGAACTGTCAACCAGGGACTGGGCCACTTCCTTGATTTCAGGCCATTAAATGCCTTTCATACCTGTTCTTAGGCTTTCCAGATTCAAAGAAATGACATGGTTTGTGAAATGAGTTGCAAAGATGCAAATTAATGTCAATGGAAAATACTTGGTATAAAATAAACCTTTTCTTAAAATTTCTGCTTTGGTATCCAGGGATTTTCATACAGTCAAGGATTTCTTCTTCTTTTACAAAAAGTGTTAATGAGTTACAAAAGAAGCCACAGCAGAAATTTTCTACTTTGTGCAAATACATTCTGATGTTTGGGTGTCTAATGACAAACTATGTTATACAGTGGAAATAATCAGAAGACCTGGGTTTGAATCCTTTCTTGTGACCTTGAACAATGCATTTAACTCTGAACCTCTCTTTTACGTAAAATGGGGATGATGATGATGATGATGCAGCCTCACCTACTTCACTTGCTCATTAAAAAAAATGAATTGATGTAAGATATGAAAAACTTTGGAAATTATTAAGCCCTATTTAAGTTATCCTTATTTTTGAAACTATTTCTAAATGAAAATTGAGTACTATTTGTTGCCCAGGTTAAATCTGAATGATAAATATTCCTTTTGATCTCTAATTATGCATTCACTTCAGAAACTGATATAGAAAATCCATATATTTATTTTTTATATGATTGGTGAACAGAACTACCTATGAGTGATGAAGCTAGTTTAAACTTTAAAGGTAAATGCATCTTCTGCTAGTGACGTGTCAGACATCAACTAGGAGCACACTTTTCAGCCTCAGGTGCCTTCATTCAGGCAAATTGGGGGAAGCTCAGACCAAGATGTTGAGGTTAAAAACAAACATCAAAACACAAAAAGACCCACTATGAGCTATGCCATAAGAAATTGATTTCATATTTTTCATTTTCAATTGTATTCAGAAGAATTTCATGTATGCATCATGGTATGGGATTTTTCTTACTTTTTTTTCCTACAGTAGAATTGGATATATGCATTCTTACTGCCAATGAGAAAGACTCAACCCTGAGAATACCATTCCTCATTAAAACAGCAGAAAAACAGACTGCAGTGGAAGACTAGCTCACTAGAAGTAAAGATTTTTCTGTATTTCTTTCAGGAAAATATTGCTGATGCAGGAGCAAGACTTTGATAATTTGCATACACAGAAAAAAAGGGGAGGATTTTCCTGAAAGAGTGGCTGTTATAATGATAGCATCAAGACAGAAACAGGTTCATAGGTACACAGAACAAACTGAAGGTTGCAGAGGGAAGGGAAGGGGACTGATGAAGAAGGTGAAGGGGAATTAGGGGTACAAACCTCGTTTAAAAAAAGGTCAAAGTGATATAATGCACAGCATAGGGAAAATAGTCAATATTATTGTAATAACATTGTATGGTGACAGAAGGTTAACTAAACTTATTGCGCTGATCACATTGTGAGAAAAATAAATTTTGAATCACTGTTGTACTCCTGAAGCTAATATAATATTATAATAAATTTTATGTCAACTATACTTTAATAAAAAAAACTGAAGGGCATGGTACCGATTTCTTCTAATAACTATGAAATTCATAGTAAGTAAATTATTATTTTTACATATAAATTTTTTATACTGTACTTTTGAAAATACGGCATAACCCCATTCTGTCAAAAAATGTGAGAAATTATCTCTAATTAGCAAAAGATTTATAAATATTTACTCAGTTTTTATTAACATTGGTGGTTGTAATTTTCTTAGATGGAATGTTGCAGTTATGAAAATTAGCAATAAAAACTTCTGATTCCTCCATTCCCTCTTAAATTTCATCATGTAAGCATGGAATTTTAGCCTACAAATAAAATGATCACTGTTGCAAAATTTTTACTGTCATTCATTCTTATTTTTAATGTTACTTGTTATTGGATGACTTTCCTGGACACCAAAAAATATATGATAAAGATTTAAAATAATTAGAAAGTACAGAATAATAAAGAAAAATATTAATAATCTTAATATTAATAATCTTACTACTGTAATTGTTTAAAATTTTTAATTTTTTGTGCAAGTATCCATTTATATGTATATATGTACACACACATATAAACTTAATGATTCTATCTTTTTTACTTAAAATTTCATTGATATTATCCATGTAATTAAATATTCTTCAAAAATATTTAATATATGAGAAACATGTACTAATTTTGACATCTGCAATAGGATATTAGAGAACTCATCAGTTAAATGGTCAGACTATAAATACTTTTTGGAATTATGTAACTTTTAGAATTTTGTTCAAAATATAGACTTTATTTTTTCAATTTTTTTTTCTTTTCTTAAGCAATTAAATTAATGTGTGGTCTCATTTTCTTAATGTAAAATTAGTTTGGTTCCTCTAAAGAATATTCAATAATGTAGGCAAAAATAAATATTCTTTGTAGACTCACTTTATAGTTAATTTCTATTGATGTCACATTTCCTTCCAGGCCCTTTTTTATTCATTTATTTGTAACTGTACATGCAATTATGTAAAAAAAAAAATATGCTATATATATATGTGTGTGTGTGTGTGTATATACATATATATAGTCTTTCACCCTTCTTTTTTTCAGTTAACACTATATCATGTCCACTTGCTCACATCCCTGAATTTTTGAGAATATGACTTTTTATGTATGTACAGCATCCTATATCATACAGATAATAATTTATTTTGCTAGCATTTTATTGTTAGACATTTAAATTGTTTCCAATTTCTCACTACTATAATGTTTCAATAAGCAGCCTTGATATCTGCTTATGTTTCTATACATTTAGGATAAATTCTTAGAAATAAAAGTTATTTCATATTCAATATCAAATGTCTATACAAATTTAACTTTACCAAAGTGTTTGATAAAGCATATTCCACTGAGTTCTTTACAACATTTAAAAAAAATTTTACCATTTTGAAAAGCAAACCATGCTTTATTGTTTTTTTAAAATCTTAGTTGTCTTTGATTAAGACATTTATTGATGATTTCTCTATTAATACACTTTATATATTTATTGGTAATACATTTTATTGGTAATTTGTCTTTCTACTTTGTGACATGTTTATTCACCTTATGTGACCAATTTGATTTGTAAGTACTCTTTTCATCTGAAGATATAAATCTTAACTTGACCATCAGAGCTCTAAGCAAATTGCTCAATATCAGTAACAATTAAAGCAAGGATTCCAATCTGTTTTATTTTTTGGTGTTTAATTGATTGTTTCTCAATCTATAATAGTATTTGCCAATTATGTGGTCTTCAGTAAAATACTTCACCTTTCTAAGCCTTGTTCATAAATCATATTTATTCATATATATTCATGTACATGAATATTATATATGAACCATTATATACATCATGTTTTAAATGAAATACAGATTTTTGATATTTCTCCTGAATATACAGATAAAAGTAATATCATGCCAAGATCAGACAAGTCCTGATTCTAATGATAGTTAATGAGAAGCCAGTAAAGTCTGCAGAGGGCTTTACACAAGCTCTTTGGACTTAATGTAATAGGTCTCTGAAAATAGGATATCTTAGGCCCTTCCAACCAAATCATCACTAAACCTGAAGTACTTCTGGCTTCTTCCTGTCCAGAGTTGGATACTTTGAATAAAGTATTATAGTAACTACAACCTGTTTGTGCCAGAGTATATATGTGACTGAGAAAATATATTTGTTACAAAACCCCACTGAAAAATATATTCTATGTCCACCTGTAATTTATATGTTACAAAATCCGACTGAAAATATATTCTATGTCCACCTGTAATTTATATGTTACAAAACCCGACTGAAAATATATTCTATGTCCACCTGTAATTTATACTCCCTAAGACCTCAAATGCCTATGACTTTTTTTTTCCTTGTCAGGTTTCAATATTTAATTAAAATTTTTGAGGGTAGAAAACAGAGTGAGAAAGGAGAGAAAATGATAGTGGTGTAATTGATCAGTGGTTGAATTAGTAGATGCCAGGAAAAGGCTGCGCAAAAGAAGCTTAAAAGAAAAACATCGAAATGTTTGAACAAACAAGTCACTGGCTTGTCTGCCTCAACTTTATGTTTTCATATTGTCCATCCCAGGAAACTTGACTTGCTTGTTAGTATAATAGCTATTATGATATTGTCCTTGAATCCTAGAACTGCGTGAGCAGAGAGAGAATAATTGCAAGCAGATTCCTGAGTCCTAAAGAAGCTTTGATCTAGCAAGGGAAAATGAATCCTAAGGAGCTTCATTCTTAATGCTCCTTATTCATCTCAGCCTAGAGTGCACTATTTCACAACACGAGATCTTTGTCATTTAAATTATCATATTCTTTATTATGTAACTTTAACAATTGAGTTGATCTGTTTAAAATACAAATCTCAAGTTAATTAAAAATAAGCTTTTCAAAAATGTATTATATTTATAACACATGTACTGTAAATAGAATAAAGACATGCTATTTACTGTAAAAATTAAAAAATTCTACCTCCTTACCAAGATGAAACCAACAGGACTTGATAAGGGCAGATCTGTGAAAAGGCTGTACTTTGCCATACTCATCCACATTCCCTCACCAGCCCCAAGACACTGAACTCACTTTCAAAATGTTGAGCTTCAGAAGAGTTGGTGTTCTATTCTTTTCTTTTAAGTCTCTCCTTGGGTTCTATGGAAATTGTTCCCTCTTCAGGAGGATATAGGACTATTTAAAACTTTGCTTTAAATAAGTGGCTGGTCCTTCTCCTCAATCATGTTTTAAGAATGAAGTTCCTTACCTAGCATCTAATTTGCTACACTAGATCTGTGATAGAGACTGGAAGGTAATCCTGTTCCTGGCTGAGGGTGTCCTTTTTCTATCACAAACAGAGAGAAACAGAAGGAAAAAAGCAGACGGTGGTGCTGTGTGGTTGTGGGAGAGAGTGAGAGAATTTTCAGTTAGATCAAATTCCTTTTGATGACCATCTATATTTTTTTCTGGCTCTAAATACCATAAAAACACACATTTTGAAAAAACAAATAGTATTTAAGATAAATGATCTCTGAAAGCTTTCTGCTGGTTGCAATAAAAACAACGTTGACTTAAACACTAGTCAGACATAACTTATCTCATATCTACCTATTGAATCCCAGCTATGGTTCAAATATTCTCCGCTGCCAACATTAGATCTCTAAATATCCTGGTTTTCCCTAAGAATACCTCATGCTCAGACTACTTCTCCAACTCTCTTAGCTAAAACAAACAAGCAAGCAAAAAATCAAAAACAAAAACAAAAAATGCCAATGAACAGTATCCTATTACATTTACACCAGATTGAAAATGTCAGTTGTTTTGAAGAGGGAAAAAGGTCTTATTAAGGTCTTACACGTTAAAGTGTGAATGCCACTAGTTTACCTCCCAGGAGTGTTTCTTTTTGAGAGACAGATTTAATTTCAACTGTTAAATTTTATGCAGCAAGAAAGGCTGATAATGACATTAAGATTCTTCTCAAATTTAACTTAACCCAACAGACACCTGAAATTACTGTCTTTGGAACTATTTTTGGGTTCAATACTAAAAGGAGCTGAACTTCCTCAGCCATAAAATGAAGACAAATACCTCTCTGGCAGATTTGTAGGAGTAAATAAGACAGCATTTGTCCCACGGAGACCAAAGTTTATGACATTCATGTCATGTATGTGATTAGTTAACTTAATTTATTCAGGAACGTGCTAGATTTGTCTTACATTAGAAGTCACCTGCTCTGCCTTTTATTAAAGACAGCCCTCAAGGCTGTCAGGGAATTTCTTGGCTTAGGGTGGTCTCACAGCAGTGTGGGAAAATGAAATCCTGCAGTAGGAAATAGCAAATACTTGGCACAAGTGCCACCAATCCCAGTTTGTGTCTACAGCAGACATTGCTAATTCATCTCAGAATTCCTTCTCTTTGACCAGAGACATCATTTTAGAGTTTTTAACACAGTCCTAACTAATGAGAGCTGGCATCAAGATTAAAGCATTTGGACATTAAAGGTCTAGGACAAAGATAAGCAACTTTTTCTGTAAAAGGCCAGAGTTAATATTTTTTATTTTGTGTGCCATACGGCTTCTGTTTCAGCTACTCAACTCTGCCTTCATACTACTCTGTAGTAAGAAAGCAACCATAGACAATACGTGAACAAATGGGAATGACTATGTTCCAGTAAAACTGCATTTACAATAGTAGGCGGTGGGCTAGATTTGGCCCATGGCCCAATGTTTTCCAACTCCCAGTCTAGAGTCTCTCCTAAAATCAAAGGGGGTCACTCTAATGGCAAATGCTGCTGAAATCATTACAGGAGAGTTTGCTAAAGAGGTATTTTGGCCATCTGGCAAGGTGGGAAATGCAAAAATGGGCCTGAGACTTGACTTCCTTTGCTTAAGTCTACCAGAAATCCTGTGAAGTCCATTTTTTTCTAGCTCTCAGAGACTGCAGAGATTAAGTGGATCCCATTTCTCTTGGACCTCAGATGATTCAGTGAATCTATTTCAGGTGTTTGTGTTGATGTTAAAATGTACCATCTGATATATCCTACCCAGGCCATTTACTGTTAATGTGAGATTACAACACTGGTCTTTAACCTTGAGTTTGAGGTTCCTTCCCACTTAAATTCATAATCCAGAGGTCATTGGAGACTTCCATTGCCCCAGCAATTAAAGTAACCCTCGAGTGTTGCCTCCTCCATAACCATGTAATAAACTCAGTTACAGGTAAGTATCACCAAAACCACATACTTCCTCTTGGAGAATTATCATGTTGAGAATTTTCTTCAGTGAGGAAAAATAATGCATGGCTAAGTGTTTGACATTGGGCAAGTAGTTTTACCTTTCTGAGCCACAGTTTCTTCATCCATAAAATAGATATAATAGTATCTTCCCTACCTATTTTAGAGATTCAGTTCATACCTTTCTTACTCGGGCTAACATGTGTCATAAAACACCACATAATCTGTTAAAACCACTTTACCTGCCATTCACCTCCACACACATTATCATAATTATACCCCGTGACAAACATCAGGGTTAATATTGGAGGAATAGGTCTGCTAATGCAACTTTCACCCCCAGGTCAGAGCTATTCATCCTGATGAGTGTCCTACCTTCTTTATTTATCAATCCCTCATGACAGAGAACATGTAAATATCTCCAGATGGATCCTGGCTTCCATTGCCTTTTGGCACCAAGAAGCTTCCAAGTATCCAGAATCAGCAAATCAGACAACAATAAAGGTACTTAAAAACCCTACATGTTTATGCCAAGGAAGATGATGATAACATATTCTAAGACATACAGAACTGAAGCAGTGATTACTGCTGGGAAGCATTAGGTAAGAATTATTTACTATAATAGCTTCGATGGGCAGAAGAGCCCTTCAAATTCCAACTGAAGAACACTTCGAGAAAAGTCAAAGCCTGCTGTTTCCTTCCAAAGTCCCTAAGTTGCATGGGAATAGTGTATTTGATTTCCTGGAGAAATTCAGATTTGTCAGCGTTCCCAGAGAATTCCGAAAACATTCATTTCAGAACAATCTACATTGTCTTCATGCATACATTTACCAAATGATTGTAGATGCCACCTTTTTAGCATCAAAATGTATCCACGGCAATAGTTTTTCCCAAGGTCATTTATTCCTCAGTTTCCCCTAGCTACAAACACTACTTTAGTAAAGTAGGATTTACAAATATCTGCTTTCCTTCCTCGTGAGGGTATGAAAAAAGAACAGATGGAACAATACCTATGAAAGTACTCTGGAGCTGAAAATTTCATACAGCCAAGTCCAATTAAAGAGAAAAAATGGCCTCTTTGCAAGCTGCATTTGTCTCAAAATGATTTCTGCAATGTAAAATCAAATAAGGTACTTTTATCATCTTTGCTTTTCCTCCTACTTAAGAGTCAGCTGTCACTTATTAAACATAGTCTCTGCTATCCAACAGTTTTTCTACTATTTATTCATAAACTAATAAGGTGACCAACTTTACTGTGAAAAATAAGATGTAAATCATTCTTACAAAGTATATCATGTTTTCTCTTCACAGGGCATAATGGTTATAATTTATATAGTCAAAACTGGCAGTATGTTTGACTATTTTCCTAATAAGAAAAATAAAGCTATTTTTGTTCATCTGCTTAGGTCAGATGTTGGGGAGGCCTTTCATTACACAACACTTCCAATCATAAATCCGGGATCCCACTCTTTTGTTCAGAGGGTCTAGGAGTGTCCTGTGCTGTCAAAGTGGAGGGTTAGCCACATACGTTTCTTTAGATGGGCCAAGTGAAGTGTCAATGCACAGACAGCATCACCACTGCCGGCAGGGTGAAGGCCATGTCTGTAGGGAGCCCTCAGAGACATAATGAGGGAGCTAACACAGAGCCTCAGCAGTAGCCATCACTCAAACTGTGATGGGCAGTGTGCCGATGAGGTTTAAGCTGCACAGCTTCATGGTTCTGGCTATGGAAGGCACTCACTCCAGCAGAGACCGGCCATTCTATCAGACTAACCTGTCCCCCATATGAGGACTCTCCTAGCCATGGATCCCACTGGTTTCCTCCCCAGTCTCCCCACTTTCTTAACTCTCTGGGTTTCCCCAATCCCTTTTCTTCACCCCTCAAGTTGGGGACTTCTGAATGGTCGTCTAACCTCCTAATTTTTATTATGTATGGGTTAATTTTATGTTCTGCCCCTTCTGGGCTTTGCCTTTGGATTCCTGAAATGCTTTTTTGCTCTCAAATAGCCTGGGTCTTACATATCAAAACCTTTGCCTTTCACAGCTATTTCTCTGAATTGGGCTTCAAAAGCTCAATTTGAAAGGCAAAAAATCAAACAGTTTCTCTTTTATAATAATCCAATCATTCTCAAAATAATGAGTGTCTCCAATTGAACTGGAAAAAGGTGACATAGAGGATGTGAGTGCACCGGTATATTCCAGTAGATGGTCTCCTTACAGTAGTCAGTGCTCTCTGCAGTCTTTCCTAATAGGCAGGTGGAACAAACTGAAGTAATATTCTGATTTTCATCTCTTCTGCTCAAGGACTTGTCCATAGACTAAGTAGCTGCTTCCCATTCAAAAGTGGACCAGGAGAGTGTCAGGACACTCACTGGCACACAACCATCTCCTCTCTTACACAGTATGTCACATTAAGTAATGTATTTCTGTGAGATAACGTTTTAAGAGTTTTTTTTTAAATCATGTCAAGGTACTTATTGGAAGTCATAAAACATAAACCATATATGTATTCCTTCTTAAATTAATTGAAAAGCTTGATTCCAAGGTAGGCCCAAAACAAATAGCTATAGTTATAATGACCACTCCCACACTCTCCAAAGATTTCTTCTCAAAGGTTGTTACTTGAGCATAAAAATATTTGGTAAAGTCTCCAGAATAATAACAATACTTTCCCTTTCTTAAACACATATTCTGTGCCAGTGCTTCGCATATGATAACTCATTTAATTCACGCACAATTCTAAGATAAATATCCCATTTTACTTGTAAGAAAATTAAGAGTCAGAAAGATAAAATAACTTGCCAAATTTCATACAGCTAGTAAATGTGTGAGTCAGAATTCAAACCCAAGTTTATCTGATTCAAAAACATATGTCATAATCAACTGGTTAACCATACAGATGCCCCACCACCTCGAGTGACTGCTACTAAGTTGTGGGGGTCATCACTGTGCAGGTTAACCCCCTCTCAGGTTCTAGATGACCTCAGTTTAAGACTCTGAGCACTTTTCTTGGTGGCTTTCTGATCCTGGAACATTTACTTAATTTCTCTATGCTTTAGTTTACTTGCCTTTAAGATAGAGAGGGAGAGAACTATAATTGTGTCCTCTGCATAAAGTCATTCTGGAAACTGAGTCAGTCTATATAAGCTGCTTAAAATGTTTCTTAACATGGTAAACACAGTTATTATTATTGACCTCATGGGCTATTGATCAAATGGTCTATTACACAGTGTGTCACATTAAGCAGTATACTTTTGTGTGATACTATTTCAGATTTGAGAATGAGTGCGCTGTGCTCTTCTGATTTCATAAGAGTAAAAAAATCTAATCACATGCAAAAATTTCAGGACATTCTTACCTTTCTCCACTTCCAATTTGATATAAAAATCATATGAACTAGCTATAAGAAACCTCAATAATAAATTTTCAGCTGTGCTATAACAGTGTAACAGCTTATAAAACAATTATTTTCATAATAAAAAGCAATAATTTTATTCTCATAGTAAAGATATTGATTGAGGGTGAGATGAAGCAGAAAACCAGAATATAGGAATGAGAGTAATAATAAGATTATGATGGTTTTTTTAAAGTCGTTTTTTTTTAAAAAAAAAAAAAAAAGCAATTTAAGGTTCACAGTAAAATTTCCCATATACTACCTGCCAGGTATGTGCGTAGCCTCCCCTATTATCTATATCCCCCATCAAAATGGTACATTTGTTGCAACTTATGAAGCTACACTGACACATCATAATCACCCGAAATACATAGTTTACTTGAGGGTTCACTCTTGATACACATTCTATGGGCATGGACAAATGTATAATGACGTGTATCCATCATTATGGTATCATATGGAGTATTTTCACATCCCTAACAGTCCTCTGTGTTCTGCCTATTCATCTTCCCCGACCCCAAGCCTTGATCTTTTTACTGTACCCATAGTTTTGCCTCTTCCAGAATATCAATAGTTGGAATTATATAATGTGTAGCCTTTTCAAATTGGCTTCTCTGTTAGTATTATGCATTTAAGTTTCCTCCACATCCTTTCATGTCTTCATAACTCATTTGTTTTTAGAAATGAATAATTTTCATTATCTGGATGTATGTATCAGTTTATTTATCCATTCACCTACTAAAGGATATCTTTGATGCTTCCAAGTTTTGATACTTATGAATAAAAATGTTATAAACATCTATGTGCAGGTTTTTTATGTGAACATAAATTTTCAACTCCTTTGGATAAAAACCAAGAAGCACAATTGCCACATTGTAGAGTAAGAGTATTTGTAATTTGCTAAGATATCACCAAACTGTCTTCCAAGTGGCTATATCATTTTGCATTCCCACCAGCAATGAATGACAGTTCCTGTTGCTCTACATTCTTTGTCAGCATTTAATGTTGTCAATATTCCAGATTTTGGCCATTCTAATAGGTGCATAGTGGTATCTCATTTTAATTTGCATTTCCCTGATGACATATTATCTGAAGCGTCTTTTCATATGCTTATTTGTCATCTGTCTATTTTCTTTGGTAATGTCTCTGTTGCCGTATTTGGCTCATTCTTTTATTTTGGTTGTTTTCTTATTATGGAGTTTTAAGAGTTCTTTCTATATTTTGGATAACAGTCCTTTATCAAATATGCCTTTTGCAAATATTTTTTCCCAGTCTGTGGTTTATCTTCTCATTCTCTCAACATTGTCTTTCATAGAGCAGAAGTTTTAAAATTCAGTCCAGCTTATCAATTATTTCTTTATGGATCACACTTTTGGTGTTATACCTAAAAAGCAATTGCCATACCCAATGTCATCTAGGTTTTCTCTTATGTTATCTTCTAAGGGTTTTATAGTTTTGCATTTGAGCTTTGTGATCCATTTTGAGTTAATTTTTGTGGATGTAAGGTCTGTACTTAGATTTTTTTTTTTTTTGCATGTGGATGTACAGTTGTTCCAACACCATTTGTTGAAAAAACTGTTTTTGCTTCATTGTATTGCCTTTGCTCTTTTGTCAAAGATGAGCCAGATATAGTTATGTGGGTCTATTTCTATGATGTCTATTCATTCCCATTGATCTATTTACCTAGAACAATTATTTTTTCACTTAAGTGTGAGTATAAAGTAATTTTTCAAATATAATAATGATAATTTGTTATATGTAATTGGTAATTTTTTGTTAATTATAAAATTAGAATGCAGGCAGCTGGCTATATGAAAAAACCTTAGGACAGTTCAGGCAACTAAGAGTAGCCTCTTGCACAAAGCAATCTATACTTGCTGTGCTTAATAAATATATTTTGTTCATAAAATGCCACCCCCTTTATCAAACTATTTCCTCATTCTAGTAAACAGAAGCATGTATATGTTGAATTTGCAGATTATCTTCACTCACTGTCAATATACAGAATTCAATAGTGATTTAGAAAAAAAAATTATAAGTAAAAAAAAACATCTTAATTAGGTTTGTTTGGAGTTCTTTTGAAGGAAAAAAAGATCATTTCAGATGTGCCAAAGTCAAAAAATTACATTATATTTATTCATTCATCAAATCCTTATTGAATTTCACTAGCATCTCCACCTCTATAGATGCTCAAAGGCCAGGTTATTCTCCAGATTAATACAGGTTCATGTCTAGTAAGTATATTCCTTTCCATATGCTAAGTACTCTCACAGTTACAACTGTTACTACTTTTGCTATTAAACTCTGTTTAATTTTTAAATCACATGAATTTAATGTATTTTCTAAAAGAATATAATACATTTCTTAATTTGAATATAGCATGAACACTAAACACTATCAAAACACTACTTGTTTTAATTCACATGTAGAAAATTTACGCCTTATTTGAACTATACTTCTATCTGTTCAATCCTTGTTTTCAAATGGATTCTTAACCTTCACAACCTAGAATATTTTATCCTAAACATTTTAAATGAAATCATTTATATTTTTATTGGAAACCAAATCTACTCTAGCACTAATTATGTTTGTATTCAGTTTTAAGCATTCATTTTTATTTGTGCTCTATTTCAAGCATTCAAATCTTTGAATGAGAATTTTATAACTTAAAAATGTAGACATGCTCTTTCAATTTCTCCACTTTCTGCCTTCATTGCACCAGTAGTCATCATTAGGGTAGGATTCTGATCAAGGAAAGAAGCATGCAGATGATAGAAATACCAACATAAAAATAAAGATTATGATACAAAATACCTTGTATATTGTGTCCAGCTAACATTCTGGAAATAATATAGTCTTCTATTTGCTGATGATCTTAGAATCTATCAAAGAATATGTATGCTAGCTAAAATCCTCCACATTTGAGAATGCTTCCTTTGGAAACTACATTTTACTTTTAAATTTTTGTTAAATATACTGATATATAATTTTATAGATTATGTACTAGGTAACAAATTTTTTATACTGTAAAATTGCAGAGACCTAAGGCATATGATTCAGGCACATATCAGTTTATATAATAACAAAAATTAGTAAATTGTTGTTATGATGTAAATTGCTGAGGAAATTTTAGAATTCTATGATGCAGTGTTTAAAATTGACCTGAAAAAAAAAGCTACCAAAGTATTATAAATTTGATTTCAATATGACAATGCTTGTGTCCCCTGCCCAAAATTCATATGTCATAGCCCTAATATACAATGGGATGGTCCTAGGTGGTAGGGCCTTTAAGAGGTAATTATGTTTAGATGAGATCATGAGGGCAGAACCCCTATGATAGGATTAGTGCCCTTGTAAGAAGAAGACAGTATAGAGCTTCCTCCCTGCCATGTAAGGGTACAACAAGAAGGGGGCCATCTGCAAGACAGGAGGGAAAGGGTCCTCACTAGTAACCAAACCTGTGGACACCTTGATCTTGGTCCTCTCAGCTTCCAGAAATGTGATAAATAAATGTCTATTGTTTAAGCCATCCAGTCCATGATATTTATAGTAGCCTGAACTAAAATAGTGGGAAATTAAGAAATTGGTGTTTATCCATTTATTACATATAAATTTATTGGGTACCTCTCTGTATGCAGAGGATTGAGTAAAGACAAATAGGAAATACTTCTTGACATCAAGATGTTCACCATCTATTCATGAAGACATATGTGTTAATAATTATTATTCTATTTTATTACAAAGGTTTGTACAAATTTCTCTGGGTGCAAGAAAAATGGGGTAGCAAATTGCTTGGAGCAGCCAGAGTTGTGTTTACAAAAGAGATAATATTTTAAATGTGAATTTGAAGAAAGAAAAAGAGTCCTCTAGGCAGAGAACTGAGAAGAGGCCATTTCAGAAAGAGGGAAGATCAGCTGAAGACTCAAGGCCTGGCATTGCAAAGTGAGCTTGGAGAATTGCAGATGGTTCATAAGGCTGTCAGGGAGGGTGTGGTGGTTAGGAAAGGGGAACAGTTGAGTCCCGAAAGGCACATTAGTGGGAGACTGTAGGGTTTGGAATTGTAGGGAGTGCTAAATAAGTTGTATTTAATTCTGGGGGCAAAAAGAGGTCGCTGAAGGTATTACCTAGGAGAGTCGATGAAATGTTTTAAATATATTACTGTGGTAACCACTATCCCTAAATGAGAACACTTGGTGGTTATAACTCTGTAAGCATCCAATACCATGCAGAACAGTTTCCTCAGTAGGCACCTGATATAGTGTCAAGTAACCAGGGAGAGTGGCTTGGGGTTGAACTGTCCTAATAGAATGATGGTCCTGATAAATCTGTATCTATGAGTATGTATATGTAAGCCTCATCTCTTGTTCACAAATTAATGCATTAATTTGAAAATATTCAGTAGTATATACTTAGTATGAACCATACACTGGGATAGATGCTGAAAATACAGAAGAAAAAAAAAATTCCTTACAAACTGTCCAATATTGCTTCATTTGTTCACTCATTCAATGGTTCTTTTTAAAATATGGGTGCCTAATATGTGCTAGTTACTCTTCCAGGAGGCATACTGATAAGTAAACAGGCCATATAATTACTACCTGGTATGTGCTATAATAGGGTAAATGCATAATGAAAGAGAAGAGCATTGGGGCAGTCCTGAAGGAAAGTTCTTGGAAGTTTTCTAATGGGGGTGAGGTCTGAACTGAGGCAGAAGGGTAAATAAAAGCTACCAAGAAAGAAAGAGGGAGTCTTGTGGCCTGAGGTCTCAAGACCTCAGAAGCAAAGGGGGTCACACTGCTTAGGCCTGAGAAGGAAGAGAACTCAGTACATTCCTTGGCCTGCTTGCAGAAGTTTAGCATGGCTGGAGTGGAGAGTGAAGGTGAGGGAAAGAGAGATGAGGCTGGAAGAGAGAATCAGAAACTGCATTGTCAAGAGCCTTGACTAGACTTGATTGATCATGAGTACAATGAGGATACAATGGTGTGAAGTGATCTCTCATCTCCGAATAGCCTAATAACATGGGCAAGACATGGTCAGAATTACGTTTTAGGAAGATCCCTCTGGATCTCTGTGGAGCTGTGGAGAATGAGCTGGATTGGGGAAAAGGAGAAGGAAACCCAGAAGCAGAGACCTCTTCATGGCTATATTTTCAACAGATAATACAGACATTCAATAAATACAAACATGGGGTGGGGTGGGGCCCGAAGGTAACCCCTGTTTGTTGGCTCTACAACCTCCTCCTCAGATGTATTAAAAAAAAAAACTGAAGTTCTTAATAAACCATCTGAAGTTAAACCTTTGCATATTTTCTTGAAGCTCTTAGTTATTTTCTGTTCCCAAAGACTGGTGTAGTTACATGCACTCTCAGTGACCTCTAAGTAACAACGGCTAATCTTCCAAGAAAATTGATCAAACTAGCTTTTTTCAGTCCTTGACAGTATGAATACTGCAATTACTTATTTGTTATCTTATTACCTAATTCAAAATGTCCCATGAAAGATTTTATTTGACTTTAAAGCCTTTTTACAAAAGAGCCAAATTGATCTTTAGGAAAGAGTATGAGATTTGGGAGCATAAGATCCAGTGTTCTACTTCTGGCTTTGCCTCTTAATAGTTCTGTGATAACAGATAAATCATAACCTTCCTCACTGGCAAAATGGGCATGACATACCTAACTCATGTAGTTATAAAGATGAAATAATATCATATACGCACAATATATTTTGTCCAATCTATGAAACTATAAAAAATATGTCATTGATGTTATTATAAAAATAGTTTGGAAAATCTTTGTGCTTTATTATTATAACCAACATGCCCTGTTTCTTGACAAGTACATAGTAGCTCTTTTCTCACACTGTGGTTTACCCAGGATCATAGATTTACTTAAGTCCAGCGTCTAAAGAAGTGACCTAATGGAATTGCAGTGAGACACAAGAGCTGTGATTACACTGATTTCGATTTCACACACCCAGGGGCTTATCTGGCCTCCCTCCTTAGGCCAAACTCTGAAGATGAGGGCGATCAATAAGATGTTTGCCTGAGGAAAGAATGCAGGATCAGGTCCACAGAGAACAGGAAATGTCATTTACTGTGTAGAAGAATTACACCCTGGAAAACACAAAGAAACCTTCATTTGTTAAAGTAGAGGAGATTCCTCACTGTTAAATCGGAATAACAAAAAAGTGAGAAACCTTTACTACTTATCTGAAAAGGGTCAATCTCTTCTTTATGTAGCCCACATATATCTGTATGTATGTGTCAGTGCTACATGCTGCAAACATGAGAAAGAATGGATGTGAGCCATGATGCTTTGAGGAAAAACTATCTCAGCTCACAAAAGAAAAATAGCCTGTGAAAACAAAAATCATATTCATACCCCAATTCTGCATCAAGTTCCAATTCATAATGATTTACATTTTCATGCAATTTGCACATGTTATTGCCAGATCCACAATGTTTATTGTGACAAGTGGATTGAATCTGTACAATTTGCACTTTTTCAACAGCTCTCATTCACTTTTCAGAGCATAAATAGCTAAGAAGACCAATCAAATGTTCTTGGAGAAGCTGTCAGTGATTCCTTAACACTATTTCGAGAGATGCATATGGCCCCAGTCCCAAATTATATACAAATATACTTATATAAATAAATATGTACATACATAAAATATCTACACTACAGCGCAACAGTTGACAATTAAATATACCTCTTAGTCCACCCCTCAAGAGAGGCATTTAATAATTTGTCCCTTGGGAAGGTGTATTTCTAGATAAAGAAAGCCCACCATTGCATGTGCAGTTCTAACCACAAGGCCTGGTATAGAGAAAACCCTCCATAAACATAAGTAGTAGCAATTGTTGTTGTTTTTGTTGTTGTTAATCATCACCCTTCTTAAAGTGTCGAGCAGAAATCTGCTTTTGAGAGAGAATATGCCCTTGCTTTCCCAAGCATCTCATTAAGGACGCCATATCAACACTGGTCTGTGTCCCTGGTGCCATAGGCCTGAAACTCCACACAGGATCAGGGTGGACCAATTTTATTCTGACAAAATTTCCTTTGTGTGATGCACTAATTCTCAGAGTCCCACAATTGAAATTCTAAAGCCCTTTCCCAAAAAATGAGAATGAATCTTGTGAGATTTCTACTTTACGGGATAGTAGAGCAAGTATGGGCTGTGGAAAACTGGATTCAAATTCTAGAAAAACCACTTACTAAAAATAACCTTGGGTAAACTATCTCTCTGAACCTTGGAGTTATCTCTTTAAAATAAGGCTAATTTACTTTTCATGGCTGCTATGAGTAAAATAGTATATATTTATAAATATATATCTTGTCAGGCATCTGATAGATACCCAGCCATCAAATGGTACCCATCATCCTAGCCGTCTTCCTCTTCTTTAAATTTCTTGGATCGATGAGATTGATAAAGACCTTACCACAGGCCAAAATAGAGTTTTATTTGGTGTACACTAGAAGTCAACCCAGTAGTCAGCTACTTCTAGTTTCCCCTAAGCTGTGGTTACATCAAGGCAAGATGTGCCTCTAAGTTACCAACATACTTGTCTTACTCTTCCAGGTGGACACTCATTCCAAGGAAACTGTCACAACTCAGCACAAGTAATCTCTGGATCTCCTCTATGGATCTGGCCTCCAGAGTCAAGATCTGGAGGTGGATTTTTCAGGATGGCTTCTATGCCCTGTGAGGGTTGATTAGTAATTTGGAAACAGCTAAAAATCATTTTTGAATTTGGATAATATGGCAGGTAATGAAGCTGGAGGAACAAACACAAGAATGATTTTGGCAATGGCAACAGTGCTGCCTTCCAGGACTGTACTCTAAAAGCATGCAGCTAGGTGCATTCATGAGTATGTTTATAAAACAAAAAAACAGTCTCTGCTCCTTTTCAAAAGTTGTCTTTCAGTTTTGAAAATATACATATGCCTTTGTCAGCACAATAGAATGATTCTAAAGGGTTTTTTCAAGAATTTAGAAATAAATTTCACACACAATGGAAATGACTAGTCCGTGATGGAAGTAAACCAGAAGAATGCTTGTGAGAGAAACAGATGTGACTTAGGAGGGAACTCGGGAAAGCAGACCTGAATTGTGATACTGTTTGGTAAGCAGAAATCTAATTAATTCCATGTGAAGAGGAGGGTCTGCATAATACATGGAAAGGTAAATAAATGCAAAGAGCCAGAAATTGACTGTGTTTTGTTCAGCACTATTCAGGCAGACAAGCACACACTTTCCTATCATTAAAGAGGTGATTTCTTCTATGGATAGGGGTAATTTATTGCTTTTCCCCTTATCCCTGATAAAATATCTCTCAAGACTAGCCACCTTCCCTTGCTCTGATTATAGGCTGGACAAATGACCTTCTGATAATACTGGAAGGTGACAGCCTGAGGGCTGACCCTGGGTCATGGCAAAGTCTCAGAGATAGATAATGCAATATTATAAAGCCTCTTATAAAACCCCAGCCAGTCTTCTGCCCAAAGCCGTGCTTTCTGCCTATAAAATATGGCTATGACTGAAAAATCTAAATTATAGAAAATTATTAGAAAGTTAAAATCACCTTAACCCACAACCTAGAGATACTCACTGTTAACATGTTGGTATATTTCATCTGAACTATTTCTTTTAACAATTTTTAATAGAACTGAGACCAAATTATATAGTTTTCCATTCTGCTTTTTAAATAAGCATTACAACCTAGATATTTTCTGAATTATCTAAAATATCCATAAATATAACCATTAAAATTATAGAATATCCCACTAAGTGTTTTTTTTTTCTTTTTAGTGTACTTAACTAATCTTCTGTTACTGGATATTTCAGTGGCCTCTATTTTTTTCCTTTTATTAAGAATACTATGTAATAGGTATACTAATGCAAAAGTCTAATTCTCTATTTGTGATTATTTCCTTGGTTTGAATCTTCATGGTTGATTTGTAAGCTTACTAAGCTCTCTGTTTCTGAATCCAACTGGTTATTAGTCTCCTCCACTTGAAAATTAACATGGCCTAAGCAGAGCAGTACTGAGGGTGAACCTGCCTAGGTGCTCTGATATGTTTTCTGCTGAGAAATCTTTCTTCAAGTATAAGCCGGGGGCTGCTGGCAAAGTCATAAGGACTGATGAGCATGGGAATCAGGGAAGAGGGAGAGAAGAGTCGCCCTCACCACCCGCCTTTACAATCTGGGCCTATGGATCTTGATTACATAAACTCTGTTGTTCATGTCAGATGCTTGTTCTATTCTATTTTAAAAACTCTTATTTACTCGCTCCGTCATTAGTTTATCAGTCCTCAGTCCTGGCTTTAAGGTAGCTTCTAATATTCACTCCATTTTGCTGAGACTCAGAGAAGTTAAGTGTCTTGTCCAAAGCCACACACGTACTAAATGGTAAAACTGTATTCAGCCCAGATCTGTTGTGTCTGAGTTTGTAATATTTCCATTTTGCCATAATGTTTCCACTCCAAGTTATGTTGGGGTGGAAGGAAAACACATCAGGCTGCTAAAGCATTTTATTATTCTTTTTGAAGGTGTTTGAGAGGCAATGGTGGCAAGCATCAATCTGTAATTCTAAACAAACACAGTTTAAAATCCCAAGTGTACTACCTCACACACGGATCCACCTGAGACCCCCAGTTTGAGTGATGATAGAAGCAGCTGGAGGTCTGCAGCCGTTATGGGAGATTATATATGTTCTTGGAGCTCTGGAGGTCTAAGCACTCCACTATCTATAATTGAAAATGTACTGAAGCAAATGGAAGCTTGTGATCCCCTGTGTATTTTATCAGATGCTTTGGACATTAAAGGAATTCCTGGAAAATTATAAATGGAAACACTTGTCACATAGTGGTAACAGGGAAAAAAATCATACTAGACTTTGGAAAGAAAAGAATAAATTGCCCATAAAGTAATTCATAACAGATCTGCAGCTAGAATTGGTTATGATAGTGTAATGTGGTATAAAAAAAAAGAAACAGAATTTCAAAAATGTATGGGAACCACTGCTAATTCTTATACAGGAGCAAGAATAATTGTACAGAGATAGCTAATTGTTCCGTACAAAGTGCAAAAGGAAAATAAATATAACAGTATTACTTAAGGCATATGAGGGAGAAATAGAGTAAATATATTTTTATTCTAATTTTCTAAGGAAATTTCAATCAAAGCAATATCAAATTGCTTTCACAAAAAAAAAAAATACTATGAAAACATAAAAAGTGTGCCTTCATTTTCTCATTTTTTGGTAAAAGGAACTCCAGAAAAATCTAAGAATCAGTTTTAGTAAAATGTACAGGAACATTATTTAATTACGTACTCTAAAGACACTTCCAGACAGAATGGTGGCAAGGATTGCCCTTCTCCCAAATCCTCGGGAAAATAACAAAATGTACAAATAGGACCCATACATAAGAAATCACAAATAGGTTCTTTAGAGAATAGTACTAAATGAACCAGATTAATGAAATCATTGAAAACAGGCCTCAGATCTGTCACTGAGAAAGAAGAGCAAATGAGAGAATGCCCCTAGCATGGAGGGTAAGAGCTTGAGGACAAGTGTAGGCTGAGGAGTTGATGGAAAATGCCCTACGTAGAACATTTTGTGATCTGGCAGCAACTAACCCAATGGTAAAGATTGCTACAGAGGTGTGTATGCATAGAAATGCATACAACAAATAAAGAAATGGGTTTCGTGTGTGGAGTGATGTGTGTGCATGTGCACTGTGTGCATGTGTATCTACTGCAGAGAAGAATTCCGTGGAGATCTAGTTCATAACAGTAGTAAATAAAAGAAAGTCTAATCTTTGGCTGAGAGCTGATAATTTACTTTCCTCCCTTTGTATTCTTCCTTTCTATCTGCATCTAAAGTTCCAAGGCTAAAACAATCAGACAGGCACACACAGAGTCTTAGACCCTTCAGAATTTCATTCTCAATAGTGGGCAAGCACAGATTAGGACAATAAAAGTATGAAAAACTTTCTGCTGCTCAAAGAAAAGAGAAAATTGGCAGGTATTTTTCTTCTTCACTGGGTTTTGATTTAAGAGTTATCCTTTTAAATATCCTGAAGAAAACCTTTTTCCATGAACACGAACAGTTTAACTAGCATGGGAATTACCCATGTAAAAGGTTGACTAAAACACAGTGGTAGAAAAATCTAGACTCATTGCTATTTTAGGGGAAACTTGTTGGACAATCTTTCACAATTTTCCTTCTTTTTATTGAATCATTTAATCTTTTCTATTTCTTGAATCAAATTTGTTTTGGGGCTTCCCTCGAAAACTCAGTAGAGATAGCAAAAAGACTGTTTTAAAACTCTTGTTCTGACACTGACACCCTCAGTTCTGGAGGCCTCACTCCATGTCACATTACACATTAATTTTTTTGGCAAAGGACTGTAAAATAATTGGCAGGAAAGATTTTGGAAAGACTTTAAAATTTTTTATTTTGGCTGTAATCATGTGAAGATAATATATTCACATGATTCAAAATTCAAAAGTGTATACATGAAAAGTTCCCACACTTTTGCCCCAAAGCTATTTGGGTCCATTAGCAAGTCAAAACTGATTTTTAAATGATTTGTAAAATTTTAGTTTTTGACATTAACAATGCAGTTTCTAGCTCACTTCTCGTCCTTTGATATTTTCATGTTTGTGTTTCCATGCTTATAGGCCTTAGGAATGCCACAGGCTCTGGGTCTATGCAGAAAATAAACCAGCAAATTTTCTAACTGAATGAATTATTCACTCAGATTTTTAAAAATCTCAAGGGCCATTTCTTACAGAATGATACCTAAACCTGCTCTCTTGGCTCAAAATCCTATCACCTTTACTTTCCTTCTTCCATGCAAGAATGTTGGAAGATTGTAGAAATGGGTATTTGGGATTTTGTGAGGCTAACGAATTTATGATTTATAGCGCTTACATTCTTCCCAGAGAAAGCACTAGTCAACTTACAGGAGCTCTCTTGCAGAGCATTCAAAGGAGTATGCATTTGTTTTATGGCTCAATTATACAAAGATAATATAAGTATAGTTTTATATGTATAGGTACTACCACTTTTAAGATCTAATTGGATATAATTCCACACATTTTTCAATGTTTTACTACCTACCTACCTACATACATATATATATATACATACATATATATATATGTGTGTGTGTGTGTGTATATATATATATATATATATATATATATATATATATATATATATATAGAGAGAGAGAGAGAGAGAGAGAGAGAGAGAGAGAGAGAGAGAGATTGATTCCTTTACTAGGACCTTGAGCACTGCCTTCTGAAATGAAACCAGAGGTATTCATCCATCCTGGAAGAGATGAGATCAGGGGATCTAAAATTGGAACAAAGGTTCTTGAAGTTGATTAGAAGAACAATCTTCCCAGCCTAAGGCCAGTCACCAGGTGTTTTTGCAGCTCAGATTTCCATTATGTTAGACACAAGTGCTGCTGCAGGCTCACTTGAAATGAATGAAAAGAGCCTCATTTGTGTTAATAGTCAAAATGCATTCCAAAGGCAGGTGAGGTGTGAAGGCAGAGATATGATTTCTGTATCTCTGGTGCTTGAAGATAACCTTACCAAGGTGAATGATCACAAACTTCCTCTGCCAGTGTCCTGCACTGAACAAACTACTGTGCCTGGTGCAATGTCCCCTACCTCTGATTCGGGGCTCTTAGGGAAGTACAGCTCTCACCTCTTTCATCTATAAAGCATGGCTTCTATAAAGTCCTGGTTATTATATGGCATTCTGTGACATTAAGCACTTCGTAAATATTAAATGGTAAGACTTTTGGAGTGATAGGAGAAAAGAGTTCAAGATCAGGAGCTCAGTACTCAGTCAAGGCTTTGATGACAGTGGGAACAATGGCACAAAACATAACTCCTTGACATAAAACATAACTAACTCCCTTGCTCAAAAGTCAAGTCAAACTTTAAATTCAATCATGTGTGTGAAGTTCAAATCATTTTATATTTACCCAGAATGATTAATATTCTTATCTACTAAGTACAGATAAAAAGTAGACATTATATAAAGACATATTAATTTGCTTGTGCAGATGAAGTTTAGGCATTCTGAAAATGAAAATTTTTTTCCTTTCAACTGTAACTTTACACAAGAAACACAAAATTATACCAATATTAAAAGGATAAAAAATAGTAGGAGCCAAAATTGAATGTTTTGCAGGAAGATTTTCTTCTCCTTGAGAAAACCAGCAGAAGGAAAACTTTAGATCATAAGTACCACTGAATATTTTTATAACTGTTGGCAGCGTTATCAGGAGTCTGCAGCAATCACCACTAACATGCAGCAACCACAAGAAAAAAAAGGCACTGGAAAAGCATAGAACTCCAAAATCAGAAACAAGCACTATGTCTCTTTGTAGTTATAATGTAGTTACTAAGTGTTTGAATTTAGTATGATTATAAAAGAAGTGATTGTAATGGTGAAAAAATATGTATGTGCTATTTAATACTATTTCAGGAACAGAGTAAATGTGTTATAAGCAATAATGTCATTATGTTTTAGTTCTGCAAAAAAAAAAAAAGCAGAACTAAAGTTGAGGCAGCAGAGGGCAAACTACTATAGAAATTCGGCCCGTGACAAGTTCTATTTTTAGTAAGTTTAAGGATAATGGTAATGTGTCCCTCTAAAATAAAAAAAGAGCTAAAATGTACATACAGACATACATACAGACAGACAGGCACTGCAAAAAGAGTAAAAAAATGAGATCTCTCTTATATTGGAGTTTAATATTAAGTGACTTTACTCATCTATATTCTGGCAACTATCACTATTAAAAGGTCTGTTTATTCCAACACACCCCAGAAAGCCACCTACACTCTCAGTCCTCAAATAATTTAGAAGCCAGTGTGCTCCACCATCAGAATCAAGAAGCACACAGCTCCAATTCAGAATGAGAAGTGGACAGCTCTTAACCATAGGGCTCTGCTTTTGAGTGTCTGGTTTATCAAGAGTTAAACCTCTGCATTCAAGTGCTGCTCCCAACTAAGAGATTGAAAAAGAAATCATCTCTGATTAAGGAAATTGCAGGTTTTTATGTATGTTGATGTTTGGAAAGGATATTGCACTATAATACAGTTCTTTTAAATTTTATGTAAATATTCCTAGATTATTCTGTGATTACTTTCTTTGAAAATTAAGAGACAATGATGAGGTTTGTTCAAAATGTCTCCTAATTGCCTTTCCTTTTAAATAACACAAATTTTCTTATTTTTCCATCAATGATATTACAAATACATGGTACACCAGTCTGACTGACAAGAAATCCTCACACATGGCCATTGGAATACAAAACTGTACTTCTTTGTTTGGGCTAAGTTTTAACTTTCTCAAGTTCATATTAAACTACTAGTACAGAATTTACCTGTAAAAGTAAAAAATACTTATTCCATTTTTACTTTCATAGATCTTCGTAGTCCTTTGTAAAATTAAAAACAAAAAAAGCATGGAAAGCATGTAAGCTTCCAAAATGCTCCTAGATTTCCCTATTGTACAATATATACACTAATTAGAAAGTATATTCTGATCTAGTAAATGTTCTTGATACACACAATAAATTAAGCTCTTATTACAAAGAATATTGGACTGATTAAAATATGAAAAACTTTCCCAGTAAAACCTATAATTGAGTTTAAAGAGCCCTAGATATTGGAAAAGTGACCTAGAAATCAAAGGGAACGGGAAACATAGGACTGATCCTTTGATCTCTTTGAAACAATTCATATTAAACATTTACTCTCTGACTTCTAGAGATTCAGAGATTCAAAACTGGATTAGACATAGGCCCTGGTCTCAAGAAGTTCAAAGTATAATGTGGAAAGTGAGAATATTTTCAACTTTTATACTACTTGGCATTGTCCAAACTGATGAGGTTCCCTTAATGGTTTCTTTACCCCCGAGGGCTCCATCAGGCAGTTTCCTGAAAGGCTCCTCCCATTCTGGAGAGTGGCCTGAAGAACATTTCCAGACATGGCCTCTGGAGCACAGTCTGACATGCCTGTTCCATATTTCCAAACCTTGGCTTCAATGCATTGCTTTCTCTCTCCACTTCTACCTTGGTCTTAACAGTTTCTCTTGCTACCTGAGCTTATCTTTGCCTAGGATTCAGAATCCAGTGACTCTCCAGTTCACACTTCACAGCTGCCTTCTATTTCCATTCTCATTCATTCCTTGACTTGGGTGGATCCTGAACTCCAGCTGGCCCTGAACTCTGGGCATTCCCTTGCTTCTGTTGGGATGTCAGGGGGATCTTCTCAACGGACTCGGTGTAATGAAATGAGGTTTACAAAGATGCAGGAACACTTAAACCAGTCCTGGGAGGACATTAAATTGCCAAGTGTTTGAGCAACTCAAAGTTAATGGCAATGATGATCATCACCATTTATTCTTGGGGACTCTATGCCTGTTTACAGGTGAGGAAACAGGTTCGCATGGGTTAAATAACTTGTCCAAGTTCATACAATTTGTAAATGGGAGGGACAGAGCTAATATTCAATCCCAAATTTATTGTGCTCCAAAGCAATAAATCATATACTTTTGTGCTCCATGCAAGATTATATACTTTTGTTTTATTTTTAATGACAGTATCACCACTATCACTGGATTCATTAAGATGGCAAACACTATAATGAAGGAGCTGGAGGCCACTGTCACTCAAGAAAATAACTGCTAATATGCCAGGTACGGGGCCATGTTCTTTACAGAAATCATCTCATTTAAGCCTCTAAAATAACCCTATGGAATACACATTACTGTTTTATTGTTATTTTCATTTTACAAATAAAAAAAATACTAAGGCACACAGAAGTTTAGGAACTTGCTAAGGCCCCACAGCTACTAAGCAGGGAAGCTAAAATATCCTGACTCCATAGCCTATGACACGAGTCACCATGCATCCCCAATTTTATCAGCCACTTTGACAGATGTGAGTGACTTCGATCTCAAAGGCGATTTGCCCAATCTCCTTTGCTTAGATGGTGTTGCACCTACTCCTCACCATTCCTGTAGCTGCCAACTCAATCTATAAAATCAATCCTTGCTGAAACAAGAAGCTCTTACCAATTAGTGTAACTAGTAAAAAATGGATCCTAAAGCAAAGTCTGAGTTAGACTTTCCTTCCCCTTTCTATGCAGGGATGCAGGGACTGCGAGTGTCCTCTAAGTTCATATCATAATCTAGGGGTGCTATCACCTGTTCCACTGGAGATATAAGTGCTTAAAAGGTATGAATTAGCAAAGAGGGAAAACCTTGATTAGGAAAACTGGATACATTTGACCAGTGAAATGATGTATTGTAATGTTGTTTACACGAGTATTACTTACAGACTGTTGTCCATTGACCTCATTGCTTTAGAATCATTTAAGACAATTTTTAAATGCTGATTTGTACACCTCCATGTGCCTGTCTCTAGAAACTCTGTGTGTGGGGGCGCAGACAGGGCTCAGCAATCTTTATTTAACAATTAACAAGCACCTCTAGTGTTTCAGATGTAAATGTGCACCAGAACCCGTCATGTGCTTATATGTTCTTCAGCATTCTAATTTGGGTTTTGCAACTGTTTTGACAGACTACAATGAGAATTTACACTACTTCAGAGCTGACAGAATAATTTATTACTTCAGTCATTATCAGAATAGATTATAGATATTATAGATATATTCAAATACTTAGATAATTTTGTTTTCTACTGTCACTGAGGCCCACCACACACACACACAACACACACACACACACACACACACACACACACACAGTACCTAGAAGCAGCAAGCAGAATTCAGTTCAAGCATATTTTTTGCTTATTATTTTATACTGATTTTAAATGCATTAGCCCAAATACTGCAGAGAGATGCTAATCAGTGATTTGAGAACAAAGGGTTTTATATTCAAAAAAAAAAAAAAAAGAGCTTGGGAAACTGCTTTCCTAAATTCTTCTGAAGATTCACAATACATACTAAAGATGCAAGGTGCTCCAGGGTTAAAAAGAAACTTCCTAACTCCATTTAATATTTGACAAACAAACTTATTTGGGTAGAAGGTGATCTTTTCTTTAACTTCTGTGCTTTCCTTACCACCAATTTGCTTAGCTCTGAATTCATTTACCCCACAAATATATGTTACAATATATGCAGCAACTAGAAACTAGGCGGTGTGTTAGATTAGAGGATAAAAGGGTGAATAAGCTAGACAGACTATTCAACAGCCGCATGCATTACCATTTGAAACTTGTCAAATCACAAAGGTTCCTTGTAGCCCAAGGGGCCCTGATGCAACGCAATCAGCTACATTGCTTCAGTTCCACTGCTGACCTTATTTTAGTTACAGTTTGCTAGGGACTTGGAGAATCTCTAAACAAACTCAGAGGGGCTGCTGAGCTGAGCTTAGCACATGGAGGGTCTCCCCGGGGAGCTGCATGCTCAAGAGAGTTCTGTACCAAGTACGGTATTATAGGATTTGTCTTGGGATACTAGAGAGCAAAATGGCTACTTCAAAACAGGCATCGAACTAGTTGTTGAATCGAAATTTAGTTCACAAATTTTATTCTGGGCAGTAGTTTCTTCGTGTTATGACACAATGCCAGTTGAATGTAGAGCTATTTCAAATGTCCACTGACAAATGAAGGAGATAGCTGGGGTATTTATTTGACAATTTAAATGGACAAAGCTTTGCTACTGTGTTATTGTTGATTTATTCATTTTCTCCTGAAATAAGGGACACTAAACAGTCCACTAAAGGAGCAAGTCTTCCTATTATTTATCCCATTGCTTTGAGAATTGAGTGAAAGAATGCTAAATCACTGGCTCATGTAAGAACTGATTTGGGGCCTTAATTCGTTTTAGTGACCATGCCAATGATAGCTACTCCAGGCTGTAAACTCACATCTGTCACAGTGCAGGCAGTTTTGATTTTGTCTTTGCAAGAGATGCCTTCCAACATGGAGAATCTGTGATCTGTAAGTGGTTTTATGATGGTTAAACATTAGCTTCTCCATTAGTTCTCTCCAATGGCAGAGGACATAAAGGTAGAAATTGAGGAATTGAAATGGGGTCAAAAGCCAGGTCATCTACACAAACAAAAGTAGCAATTTTTCCATTGTTACATCTTCCGCTTTGCCCAGCTGCCCAGCTTAGCCACGTATACCTAAACCTGTGACAATGTAAGACCTTTGTAACTCTCGGGAAGAATAAGCTGACTCACTTTGGCACCCTGAATTCTCAACATCAGCTAGGTCAGCCCAGCTCATAAACACGGTGCAAATATTGCTGCCTAATCGTACACACATCTACATTATGGCTCTTAGCTCTGAATGTCTGTGTATTATACCCCCTTTTCTTCCAAATAGTGGAATGCTTTGCTCTGGAATGTGAACAAAATTTACAAATCGGTCACCTATACTAAACCAAATATGTTTGTTTCTTTGCTGAGACAGCAGAATTAGCCTCCATCTCTTTAGCCAAGAACTATTTAGTGAAAGTTTACTATCTATTAGATATTCTGCTAAGGGCTGGAGATACAGCAGGGAGAATGAGATGATGTCTGGAATTAAAAATACATCTTCCGCAGTTGTGTGAGGCTTGATTCAGAATGCGCAAAATAGAGAGTGTCTTAGTTTTGAAGTTGCCTCATGAGTTTGGAGGCAAATTCCTGTGTAGGAAATATGAAGGAAAAAAATGAGAGGAAGATTTAATAAAAGATGTTTAAGGTAGAGATAAAATTAGGTGATCTAATTCCTTTTTTCAAGAGAATATGGTGTACAAGGTCACATGCAATGTTTGAGAAGTCTCTACCACAAAGAGGCCATCAGAGGTACTACTCTGCCAATATCAAGTTTACCATTTAATACAAAAATGAAAAAAAAAATCAAGTTGTGCTATGCCTTTATGACCTGAATTTTGAGAACTACCACCTGGTTTCAAGAGGGAAAACAACATGAGTAGAAAATCAGCATCCTATTATAAAATGGCTAGCTTTCAGTCTTTTAGTAGAAAACTCTGAAATTTTTATATCCATCACTTCACTTATTTACCTTCTAACATGTAGGTTTTTTATTTGTCTGTATTTATTATTTTCTACTGAATAAAATCTATCTTGGGTCTTCTGAAGTGCTCTTAGAGAGTATAGTATAACTACATGTGGAGTATAAATGTAATATGTGTGTGTGTGTTTGCACACAAATAAACTTTATAACACAGCAATCCATCCTTGGAGCTTGAGATAGCACTTTATGAGGTGGCTTTAAACAAGAGGTGGGAGAAACTGGAGCTATCTGTGTTTGTCTCAAGAGAATAAAGCTTTTTCCTTGAGTTCCCTGATGCAATGTAATGTCTGAGGTTTATAGAAATAGCATCCTTTTCCCCTGAGAATAAAATCACCCCCAAGACAGAAAAATAACCCTGCAACATGTAACTAGTAGGTAGTCTGTTTCATCGGCTACTCAAATAAAAGCTGCAGAAATTTGAGAAAAAGAACATTTTAAACTATATTGCAAAAGCATATTATTCCCCTAACACAGCTCATAGCCCATTGCACCTCACCAAAAGAAAAGGCCTAGAATTATTAAAGCTGCCTCCTTCTGCTTTGTCCCCACTTCTCTACGCCACAGAAATCCAGTTCCCAAGGAGGCTTTGCAATCAAGGATAGCTGTTCAACAAGCTCCCTAGTCAGCTTTTCCTGTTGTTTACATTGCTGCCAATCCCACCAAATGTTCCAGGTGTTCAAGAACATTCTGATAGTTAAGTAGAGAAGGAAAGCTTTCCCTCTTTCCATAACAAAGTTGCTTCATCACCAAACTCCTGATTTTTTTTTCTGCCCCCCCCCCGCCCCTGCCACCCCTTTAACCCCTGAAGCCTGGCTTTCTTTCCCCCAGCAGGATATTGGTGTCCTAAAGTCCTGTCCAAAGCATGTGTTTCCCTCTCACAGCACTGGAATCAACAGCCACTCCCTTTTTCCTGGCATTCCTGCCCCCATGGCTTTCCCACAATTTCTCAAGTTTGCTTTTTCTTGAACATGTCTGACTCTCCAACTCAGTTTGTCTTACCTTCTTTTCCTTTAAGTATTCATGGTCCTGATGTTTCCTCTGTAGTCTTTTTTCCTGTATTTTCTCCATAAGCTGGGCTTCCTCAGATAAACCACTTCTCTCTGGTTCTCAGTTTATTCATATGTGGAGGAAAGAAGATACTGGACTGAGTAATTTTTGTGATTTAATCCCATTCTCAAATTTTGTGACAATAACCCAGAGAGAAGAAATGACAATGAAGCTAGAAAGCTATATACCCTGGAAGAGAAAAAGACAGGCACGGGAGAATGAATCTCAGGAAGGACATCATGAGAGAATTGGGTGCCACAGCTCAGGACAGGCCCCAGAACTCTGTGGACCCCACTGAGATTTTCTAATAAACATCAAATGTAGCTTGTAAAGGTGAATAGGTCACAAAAGGGAGGACTGAGAAGTGTCTGGACAAGAAACTGAATATATTGCCTCTTTTTCCTTTCTTTTTTTTTTTCTCTTTTTCTTCCTTCTTGACCCAAAGAAAAGCAAGGTAGAATCAATAGTCTCAGATCATCTGGTTTTGCTTCAGGAAGCCCAAGCATCAGATAACTGACTCTAATATAGTCAATGAGGGCTCACCTAGGATTCAAAGCCAGCCAGCTAAAGTACTCTTTAATCAAGGACTCTATAAGGAAAACAAGAGGCTTTCTTGATAGTGCAAGTGTTCTGGAATGAAAACTCTACACACATGGTTTATGGGTAACTTGTACATAAAAATTATAAAGAATATTCATTTGAGAGTTAATATAAATGTCCAGCTGTTCCTTGTTAGAGACTTGGTAAAAAGCCGGCACCAGATGTGACTAAAGGCTTCTGCTCTGTTCCCCACAACCAACCCTGACTGCCCTGGGATATCTCAGTTGGTTTGGGGACCTTAATGGCATCTTCTATCACTGCTGAAGAAGTTTGTTTGTGCCCACATGTCTACAAAACACCTAGAGAACGTTACTTGTTACCCAGGTATAATGGGTAACAAGTACAAGGCTATCACGGGACCTACTCTACAAGGTTCAGGGTCAAATAATGCCTTTTTTCTTTTTCTTATTTTGTCATTTATTTAGAGCAGTAGTTCTCAACTGGAGAAACTTAAGACACATTTGGCAATGTCTGGAGACAATATTGATTATCACACTGACAGAGGGGGGTGATAATGATATCCAGTGGATAAAGGTCAGAGATGCTGCTAAACAACTTACAATGCATAGAACAGTGCCCCCTCCCCACACACACAAATATTATACAATCCAAAATGTCAATAGTTCCAGAGTTGAGAAGCTCTTGATTAATAACAAACTCAATGAATTATCTGTCAAGATTAATAAGAAGTCCAGTATCAGTCACCCAGCTACCCTCTCCCTTTCACTTCCCTCCCTTCCTTTTGGGAGTTTGTGGTAAGCCTGAAGAGAGATTCCTGGGACTTCCAGTTTGGCATGGTGAGCTCTGCCTCTCAGTCTGTGGTTACTTGATATTCCATGTGACCACATGGTACTACAGGTCTGAAACAAACGGGTTTGCCCTCACCTCTTGTTTTCCCACAAAAGACCCTTGATGTTGCCATCTGGATCTAGGACAACCTAAAAGTTGTTTTTTTGTTTTTTGTTTTTGTTTTTATTTTTGTTTTGCCTTTTCTGGAGCTAAGGAGAGCCAGAGCCTTAGGCATGCTATGCCTTTATTAACCAATTAATGGAATAATCTACATGCCTTTCAATTCTTACTGATGAGGCCACAGCAGTGAAAGACAAAGCACAAGAAATTTCCCAGTGGGTCCTCCTGCAATGTGAAATTCTCAGTAACTTCCCTGATTCTGATAAGGACTTCTCTCAAGCTGGGGCCTCTGAGTCCTGAATTCTGCCCCTGGGAATACTCCTCACATTTTACCAGGCTTATAGTGATGGGAAAGGTGAGAAAACTGGCCCCCTCTGGATAATTAGAAGGATAATTCTCTGATACAACATCAGATGAACTAATGCATGTCACGTGTGCAGACAGCTGATTATGGCTCCTATGGCCTGCCCACCACCGCACATCCTCACCACTGGTGATGGTTTCAGACTTTCCCATTTAGTTATGCCATACACAATGTATGCTGACTCCAAGTCTTTATCAAAATATATCATGGAAGCATAGTGATCCTTGTGCACACTTGTTTCTGAGGGCTTCTGAGCTCTTTGTGAAAAAGACAGTGTCTTAGTCATCTCAAGCTTCAGTACTTAGCACATAGGAAGCACTTAGAATTACAGAGTGGAAAAAGCAACTAAATAAATTATTTCCAAGTGAAATATTTGTAAGGATTTATAAAGAAAAATAGGATGCGAACAGCTATCCAGAATTTACAGGGCAATATTTTATACAGACAGCTGAAAAGATCAGCACACAATTCTTCCGAAGCTTTTAGCATAATGGAATAAAAATCAGAAACAGATGATTTTTTTTCTGTCATATGGAAATCATAGCAGCAAATAAACTGTCTTTTATTTTTGGAAGACAATAATAAAATCTCACACATCAACAGTTGAATTATTTGTCTCACAAGGTTAGCTGAAAAACTTACCTGCAAGTTCAACAGTTAGAGATGATGGGGTGGGATTTCAGAGATTTACTACCTCTCACCCATCTCAAGGACAAAAGGACTGACATCAAAGTGTTATGGACATATAAGCAGATTCTCTCCAAATACCCACTTTGATCTAAAGGCAATTTAAAAGCTGCTTGCTTTTAGGGATAGTTTTCAGTTATATGAATGATCCTTCTACTGGCCTCATTTAGCCCAAGGTCAGGGAACTATCATGCAAATGAATTTCACTAAGAGGAATTCTGATTTTATACCATTGGGTATATTTGACTCAAGGAGTGAGAAATGGATGAAGTCAAGTTTGCACTTACTATTATTCTGACCCTTGGGTCCTTATTACCAAACTGTTGAACCACTTGGATGAAATCTCTAGATTAAGTTTGAAGACTTCATTATATAGCAAATTATAACCTATGCTGGAATCTCCAGTTACCTTAAAAACTGGCATAAAATTATCAACACATTTTTCTTTATTTTTAAAGACTATGCTTCATTGATCAAAGAATGGCTTCAGATGAAGGTTATAATATCAAAGTAATAACAACAATAGTTAATGTAGTTAATATTTATCTCAGTTTACATCTCAGATGTACAAATAAACATAACTTTATAGTAATTATTAATAACTTGACCTGATATCTATTTCCCACTCCACCATGATGGCAGAAACTTAATCCCAGATAATCTGGGGTCTCTTCCTCTTTTCTTAGAGTTGTATCTAAGTTCTGCATGACTTGTTCAATGCCATGGCATTTGATACAAGGGTTGGGACTCTAATGGGGTCTTCAATATCATATGCCCATGCAGATTTTTTCTGAGATAGCTCTTCCTACCTCTTCTAGTTCTCCGTCATTAATCTGCACATGCCACCACTGAAAGAAATATCACTAGCTTCTCTCTTCCCTTCAGATCTGATGGCTGTCGTATTTCCTCTCATTTTATGGGCACAAAATATAGTCTAATCTTTTTATGTTATGCTAAGGCACAAAAATCTCTCTCAAACGGACCAACACCCATTCTTTCTAAATTTACCACAACTATTTCCTCTCTGAATCCCAGGCTTCCTCCAGAAATCAGGATACTGGATTCATCTCCCTGAAAAAAATCCATCTCCTTTCCTCCAGCTTAGGTAGAAAGGTAATTCTCTTTCTCATTAACCCTAATATCTTAGCCATGCCTAAAGTCTTCTCCTGTCATCTAAGGGCTTAGGCTTTTGGAGACAAAGTCAATAGCACTTCTGCATTTCTTTCTTTTGACCTGTCCCATCCCTGCCTTAACCAAAGAGCACAGACCTGCCAGCTCCTTGAATGGGGTAGGGGTGGGAGGCATAAGAAAAAAATGACACATCAGGAGAAAAAGAATAGGTTAGTATCTCAAAATGTTACCTTACCATATTTATATTTATTGAGTATCCTCCTCCTATGGTTAATTCGTGTGCTCCGTTTTTCTGTTTCCTCATCTGTCAGTCCAAGTCCAACATTTATCATAAGACAGCTTTGCAGAATAATCACTCATCCCCTTTACCACCCATTCAGATGCTGCCACTTTCCTTCATATAACTAAATATAGGGTTTGAAGGTTTGTGCAGAGCCCACAGCTTCATTTATGATTCCTAGCAGATATTCATCTAGTAATGGTCCATCGGGCTGAGGTGGGATCTTTTCTTCCTCAATCTGGTCATTTCTCTCACCCCTCTGTATTCACTACTCCAACTCTACCTCTGTTTTCATTTGTTGGCTGACAAAAGATCCAGACAAAAAACTTCTCCCATAGTACATCATACAATGCATTTTTCTCCAGGCTCCTCTTCCTTCTGCAGTGAAGTACCTTTGGAGTCACATTTGCTACAGGGATTAGAGAATGATACTCTCCATTTCAGTGTTGACAAACTGGGAAATTATAACAGAGTAGGGAAGAGATGATTCCAGCTTGGTCTGGCTTAGAACATTTCATGCATAACTATATAACGATTCTGAGTTTTTCTGACTACAACCCTTCACTGCCTTGGAGTAGATAGATGTATAAAGAGGGAACTACTTAGAGTTTTCCAAAACTTTCCAGAGGAACTATTTTAGGTAGAGTACATAGTTTGCCATCTAGAAATGTGCTTCGCAATCCTTACCTTCAATGATGCAGCTAATGAACAGTAAGGCCAGATTTTGAACTACAGTCTCCTCTTTGTCATTACCATTGTTAATTTTGTTATTTTTTCATACTCTTTTGAATGTTCAATGGGATCTTCATGGCATAGATATCGGGCACATCTAATCTGCTACCTTGTTAACCCAGATGACCTAAAGCTGGAATTTTTATCCATGTCTACCTAACTCTATCCCACCACACTATCTGCTACTTCATGTTGCAGTTTAAGGCAGGTCTTAAATATAGTGCAATTCCAATTCTTAAATACTTGAGTCTATTTCAAAATTAGATTTAAAACCTTTATTTTAACTTCAATTTGTATTTCCATAATGCAATCAGGGGAAACAGTAATTAAAAAATATGTGGCCCATACCATAAAAACATTTATAGATGGAAGAAGTTCTAGGCAGGAGTCAACAGTAGGCTTTTAACATATTGAACACATAACTTTAATGAAGTTCTTAGTGATTTGAGACTCCACAATTGGGATATGATATGATAAAAGGGAAAAAAAGTCCAGGATTCAGTGTAATGGACCCAAATCCAAGATCCTGCTCTGGATCTTGAGCAACAATTCTGAGTCTTGACTCTCTGATTGTAAAACAGAGATAACAATGTTTACTTCCAGGGGCGTACACATATTAAATGAGTTTATATCTAAAGTTTTGGACATACACAGAAGGTACACAAAAATAGTAGTTATCTTATCAGGTTAGCTACGACTGATTTCAAGTAACAGAACACCTAACTCAGATTGACTTAATAATAAAGGAGATACCTTGTATTATGTAGATGAAAAGTTCAAAAACAGTGGGCTTCACATGCAATTTAATACAACAGTTCTTAAAGTCAATCAGGACTCCAAATGCTCTGTGAAATTGCTTCAGCTTTGCTCTTTTCCTTGAGTTAGTTTTGTGTCAAAGGTATTCTTTTTCACGCTGACAAAATGGTTCATCACATTCCCCAAAAGAAGAGAATGAACATTTGCTCCAGAATTACTAGCAGAAGTCTTGAGATTCACTCTGATTCATCATTCCAGAAACAAGTGTCCAAGGAGGTAAAATACACTGATTGGTTCAGCTTTAGGGCTCTGACTTCAGAGCAGGATATAAGACCACTCTTTGCAAACCTTCAATATCTCTCTTACATTCCCCCCATTTCTTCCCACATGCCCAACACCTCTACAAAAATCTTTTCTAGCCTGATTTGGGAGATGGAAAGAGGGATCCTTCTCTGCTCTCAAAAATTTTTCTGTTCCTAAAGTTCTCTACACATTCCTAAAAGTTTAGGTTTTGAAAACCAAATCCTGAAAGTCCTCTTTGTTTCTATATTTTACCTCAGTATATCCCACCTCTGTGACAATACTCATTTGATACTAATATTTTTCCTGTCCTAGAATTAGAGGAGCTAGAAAATCTTGCAATTATTTAAATAAAATACTTATATTTGCCTGCGGAGACAAGATGCACTACACACATAACACATTTCAGTAATCATCAGCATTTTCATTTTGGTGAGTTTTTTATAGCTGCTTCAGTATTAGCAATAAACTCTAAGGACTATCTTGCTGATACTGTTGAACAAATAAACAAGGACATTTCTAATCCCCAGCCTACAGGTACGAGGACTTGAGCATGCACAAAATCTTAACATATGCCCCAAGGAGTCCTTGTAAGAGCCCCACTAACTCTGGGTTCAGATTCTTATTAGCAGTTAAAACTGTACCTAGGTATTCTGGTTTTCATCAGCTATTTGGGATTTGATAGCTGAACCCAACAATCTTTGGGATTTTCATTCTGTTTTTGTAGTTTAAAAAGAAAACCAGCAACAACAAATTGCTGAGAATAAAAAAATGCAGCTTTTCAATTCCCGATCAGTGGTAGTAGAACTATACTTAGTTGCATATTTTAGGATATTTAGGCTATTGTTTATCTGAACAAAACATTGCTTCAAAAGATCAATGTGTAAGATCAAACAGACACAGAAAGACAAACAAGAAACCTTCCAGACTTCCAGAATGGCTTTTTCCCCTCTACAAACTTCAAGGACTAGTGACAACATAATTTACATACGAAGCTTTGCATGTACTCAATTCGTGATTTCTTTCCTTATTACTATTATTCTGTGAAGAAAGCTATATATTCTACCTAAACTCCTGAACTAGGCCTTCAGATCTGCTTCTCAACACCGCCCCAGTGAGAGGTGGTAAGGGTTTGTAGTAGAGGCCTGAATTGAAATTGGATACATGGGGATTTTCAGTGAAGCTGCAAGTAGGGAGTCTGCGTTAGATTATTTAAATACTGTTTTGTGTTGTTACAGTTGTATTATATATGTGTTAATATTGGATTTGGCTGAAATTCTGTCTGAAAACATTTTATTCAAGAGATTTTAATAAATGATAAGCCAAGGGAAAATGAATAAAACTTTGAGGAAGAAATAATCTGGCAGTTCATAACTGTGGTCCTCAGACACCCTTGAAAATAATGAACCACATCTAGGAGTTACCAAACCCTTGACAGGCAGTCTGGGCTCCAGATACTTAACTGAATAACACCTATAGGTGGATAACCCAGGAGAGTAACAATTCCTGACACTGGACTCAAGTCCTCTACATATAAAGTCCTTTTAACCAGGCTTCTTCTTTTAATAGTTCATCTATAATAGTTGCTGGCACAGATTGGCACTTTATATGTATTGAATGAGTAAATTAATGAATGACTCACCTTCAAATTTTGGTATGTTCTGGCACTCCAGTCATCGTCAGCCCAAGCAATGGCTTTCAACAGCAGAGATTTTCAGATAGATACACACAGACCCTAAAATGAAAACATACTGCCTCTGAGTCACATGTTAAAAGAATCAAACTTTTTCCTGTAACATAGTAAGCCAAAGAGATATTAGCATAAAGACATGCTGCCAAGACCAACATCAACCCACTTACCAATTCAGAATAGCCAGCATTTCTTTGGGAAAAACAGGTAAGTGTAAGAATAAGAGTCGAGGGGGGAAAAATACAACATACATTTCTCTCCAAATGATTTCATTAGATTTTCCAATCTGGGACAGTCAGATGAAAAATTACAAATGGTGAGGAGGAAATAAATCCTTCTGAGCAGACCAAACAGGAAGTGTTCTCTGTCATTCTGCTAATCTAACCTCATCCATTGGTCTGCTGTTGTAAGGCTCTAGAGTAGAAAAATAAGTCGAATCTCCCTCAGCTTCCCAGGCTGCATCCCACTGACCCATCTCTGAGGGTCTGTACTTTCTAGCTTCTCCCCTGAAACCTGCATGCATCCCAGCCCAGCAGCCACCAAAAACATGATGAAACTGTTGACCAACAGTTGCGAGTATGAGCAAAATAATAAGTAAACAATTAGAGTAAACTGTTTCCCAAGGAAGGCATTAAATCAGCTGTCTATTTCAAAACAAAATTAGGCTTTCTAACAGAATTCAGTAGTTATAAATTCATCAAAATAAACAAACTGATTAAATAAAAGGAATGGAAGAAAAACAGAAAGAAGAAAGGCAAAAAGGAAGGGAGAGAAAGAAAAGGAAAGAAGTGAAGGTGGGAGGAAAGAACTTCATTTTCATTTTCTTTTACATTTTAAAAATATCATAGCTGATACCATGCACCACTTTCTAGAAGGCTAAATAATGTAACCAACCCTTGATTTCGACAGCTGTAATTTGGAAATGAAAAAAACCCTCATTTCTTAAAAACTAAGTAAATAGAACTCTCAAAGTAAATCAAACCCATGAGCTAAATTATTTACAGAACCCCAGGTGATCATTTATTCTTAAATGTAATTTCATTTTTCAACTTCTCTTATTTATGTCCCTCAAAGTCCCTCTTCCTTGATAACTACAATCATTATCTGGCTGGGCTGTAGCCTTTTTCAAACACTATCAACCAATTTATCTGCTGGTGGGAAATTCAGGGCATGATTGCCCTAAGAGATTTCAAAGTAGAAGGTAGACTAATTTATAAAGTCCTTCCTTATGTTTCATTTCAGCATAGTAGTTACTGTAGAACAAATGTATTTATATTATTTTTTAAAATTCCCACCTCTTTTCTATTTATTCAAATATAGTTTAAATTCAGAAGTCTTCATTTGAAAAATCATTGACTTTGTAGGTTAAAAAGATAGTTCCTCATGGAATTTTAGATTACCTTTTGAAGGAAAAGAGACAGAATCAGGATTTTGGCAGTAAAAGGGCACTTGCTTGATTTTTTAAAATATCTTATTTTTTTAAAAGCAGTTTTAGGTTGACAGCAAAATTAAGAGTTGCCCATATACCCCCTATTATCACACATGCACAGCCTCCCCATTATTAACATCCTCACCAGAATTTTACATTTGTTACAACTGATGAATCAATATTAACACATCATAGTCACCCAAAGTGCATAGTTTACCTTAGGGTTCACTCTTAGTGTTGTACATTCTTTGGGCATGGACAAATGTATAATGAGACGTAGCCATCGTAGTTATCTTACAGAGGATTTTCATTGACCTAAATGTTCTCTGTGTTCTACCTATTCATTCTTCTTCAACCCCTAATACCTGGAAATCACTAATCCTTATGCTGTATCCATATTTTTGCCTTTTCAAGAATCTCATATAGCTGAATCATACACAATGGAGCCTTTTGAGACTGGTTTCTTTCACTTGGCGATATGCATTTGTTTCCTCCGTGCCTTTTCATGGCTGATAGCTCTTTTCATTTTAACGCTGAATAATTTTTCTTTCTCTGAATGTAACAGTTTATTAATCCATTCACCTACTAGAGGATATCTTTGTCACTTCTAAGTATTGGCAGCTATGAATAAAACAGCTATAAACATCCATGTGCAGGTTTTATACGAACATAAATTTTCAACTCCTTTGGATAAATACCAAAGAACACGATTGCTATATCATATGGTAAGAATATGCTTAGTTTTAGAAACCACTCAACTGTCTTTCAGACTAGCTGTGCTGTTTTCATTCCCACTAGCAATGAACAAGAGTTCCTGTTGCTCCACATCCTTGCCGACATTTGGTGTTGTCAGTGTTCCACATTTTGACCATTCTAGTAGGTGTATAGTGGCATCTCATTGTTATTTAAACTGTATTCCCCTAATGACATGTAATGTGGAGCATCTTTTTATATGCCTATTTGCCACCTGTATATCTTCTCTGATAAGATATCTGTTAAAGTCTTTGGTCCATTTTTTAAATTGGGTTGTTTTCTATTAATGAAGTTTGAATAATTCTTTGTATATTCTGGATAACAGTCCTTTATCAAAACTATCTTTTGCAAGTATTTTCTCCCAGTCAGTGGCTTGTCTTCTCATTCTCTTGACATTTTCTCAGAGCAGAAATTTTTAATTTTAATTAAATCTAGCTTATTAATTATTTATTTCATGGATCATGCCTTTGGTGTTACATCTAAAAACTCATCACCATACCCAAGGTCATCTAGGTTTTCTCCTGTTATCTTCTAGGCGTTTTATAGTTTAACATTTAACATTTAGGTCTGTGATTCCTTTTGAGTTAATTTTTATAAAGATGTAAGGTCTGAGACTAGATTTATTTATTTATTCCATGTGGATTTCCAGTTGTTCCAGCACTATCTGTTGAAAAGACCATCTTCCGAATGTTATAAATCAACACGACCTGCTCATTCCAACATAACTTTGTCACTTATCAAACAGGCTTTTATGGAGATGGGCCTGTGCTATATAAGAACTACAGAAACAAATAGATTGATCTATATAAAACCTCACTGTTGTCTTTCCAACCATATCTATATTTATCCTGTTCTTGCCTCCCTATATTAAATTTCACTATTAATTATTTACATTCTTTTTTTAAGCATCTTCAGATTCTTAATAAACAAACACTAAAAAACAAAATGAAACAAAACAAAAACAACCTAGAAGATAATTTAGGTTTCTCATAGCTCAGAAAACATGTTTAAAGATTAATGTTCCAAAAGTATAATCCCCATCAGCCTCATTAACACTTACACATGGTTAAGGTTGAAATGGGACATTATACATCCTTAGTTCATTTCATTCTCCTTTGAGGGATGACGCTGAGGGCATGTGCGGGTGTGGCTGTCACACATGATTCATTACCACCATTTAAGGCTGTGCTTGTTTTGTGAACACCAATGCAGTTTTCAGAGCCTTCCGTTGGCCGTTTGATTCTCCCTTGCTTGAGGCTCTAATTGAGAATGATCATGTAAGTTTATGTCCTGTCCTTCATCTTGGGTTAGCCCCATTTGAGCTCATCCCATACAAGCTGGTTTATCATCTGTTGCAATCTATTCTCCATACATACCCTCATTCAGTAGTGTTACATCTTTGCAGTCCTGATAAGCTTCACCAAAACTGCATTAGCTGATCTAAGTTTCCCTATCACCTAGCTAATAAGAAATTGCCCCTACTTGACAGATTCATATTTGGCATTGAGTTTGATGTCACTTCTACCATATTCTCAGAAGACATTCTTCAATTTTTAATCATTTTCCAAATTCTTTGGTCCTTAACACATCGCTGATAAAGTGATATTTACTTAGAAATAACTGATAGTTTCCAACTGTCTCAACAAATCTAAGAAAGGCTGGTAGATAGCCTCAAAGTTTTAGTTTTTGTTTTCCCAGGTGATTTATGTTCATAACACTGTACCATTTTTCTAAAACTTAGCCCTTTGTATATCTTATGTTAGCAGTACTGGCATGGCATACATTAATAACAATAGATTAATGTTATTAATGGTTGCATTTTTTTAATTAGCACTTTTGTTATTCTAAGATAATGCTTCCTGAACTTAATAATCATACTCTTGAGAGAGCAACACCCAGTTGTTTGTGACTAAAAGCAGCTATCGGGAGAGATGTGTAATTGAAACCAAACTCTTATACCTAAGACAAATTCAAAAGTACATACATTTTTAACTACTATTTAAAGCAATGTATGAAATGAAAAATAAGAAAGATGTATTTGCCACTGGACAGAGTAGAAATTCTAAGATGGAAGTAAAAAAAAAAAAAGATAAAAATTCTAACAGTGTCTACATGCTTGACACCACAGTTTGTATTTATAAATCAAAATAAGTAGTTTCTAGAAGATCAAGAAATGCTTGTCCAGATTGTAGCTGGAGTAATAATGGGGAAAACCATGCCAGAGAAACACCCAACTGAATGTTCATACAGATAAAAGACATCGAGAATTGCAGCTTGAGGAGTGACATCCACACTGGGCAAGTGGAGCGGTTCAGAGCAGTGGCTAAGAACTAGACTAAGGGCCTAGACTGACTGGGTTCACCTTCTGCCCTGCCACTTCACAGCTGTGTGATCAAGTCACTGTGCCAAAATTTTCTCTTGTATCAAACAGTAATAATAATAATAGCAATAATATATTCTTACCTCATAGAACTATTGTGAAAATGCAAGAATAGTGCAATGCTGGTGAGTGTATGTAAAGCAGTAAGTAAAATATATAAAACTAAATAAAAATAATAACTACACAAACAAACAGAGACTCATGGACATGGACTCTAGACTAGTGGTTACCAGAGGGTAGGGGGTAAGAAAGGAGGGAAGAGGTAGAAGGGGTAAAGGGGATCAAATAGGTAGTGACAGAAAGAAATCTAACTATGAGAGGTGAACACACAGTGTAAATATATATATGCCTTACTGTTAAAGTGTACAGCTAAATTTATTGGATTTTGTTCACTAATGTCACCATAAAAAATAATTAACTTAATAAAAAATAAAATAAATAAAAATAATAATAACTACAGCTTATGCTTACTATATTACAGTACCTAGACACAGTACCTAGAGTATATTGAGTGCAAGCCACAGTTGTTATGTTGTGTGTGTTCCACTCATTAGTTGTGTGAGAAGCCATTGTTTTTATTGTCTTTATTTCTTTGTGAATCTGGAGTGGTCAGTGTGTGAGATGGTCAGTCTGTACTGAGGTGCTGGTTAGTGTGTGTAATCAGAAAACAGGCCCCAAGAGTTTGTCAGGAATTCAGGAATGGGTAGTAGCTCTGGTCAGACACTCCAAGCCCCAGGGTGGTCAGTTAGTCAAAGGCCATGTGCCTGAGTACTTCCCTAATACCCTCTCATAGGCCTGGGTTAAATCTTGCTTCTCCAGGGTTGTGGGCCCTAAAGAAAGCCATAGGTCAGATAGGAGCAGATGATTATTGGTGGCTACTAACTTATAGACTTCCTCTCTTCTCCTTCCTCTCCAGCCCAGCCACTTAGCCTTTGAAGTACCTGCTTCAAACTCCCTGATTCCTTGGTGGAGAGAAAGAAGATCCTCTTCTATTGCAGCTGTTTCATAAAATATTCCAGGGGACCCTGGTCCCTACTGAAGCTCCAACCAAAGTCGCAGGTAACCTAGGATACAGAGCTCTTCCCTTCTTCACTCACGCTGTCTCTCACTTCTTCATTCATATACTCACACATCTGTCCAAAAGTTGCCCTCTGCAACTTGCAATCATAGTGAGGTCCTCAAAAGGCAGCAGAGGCAGCATGCCACTAGCAGGAGAAGACACTTGAGCAGCACTGTCCAAGAGAACTTTCTGCAGTGATGAAAATGTTCTGTATCTGCAATACGGTAGCCATTGGCCAAATGTGGGTATTGAGCATTTAAAGTATGGTTAGTATGACTAAGAAGCAAAATTTTTATTTAATTTCAGTCAATTTAAGTAGTCACTTGTAGCTAGTGGCTATTGTTATTGGACAGTACAGCTTTAGAGACAGCCTAAGTCCAAGCCCCATCACTGTATTTTCTGGCCCTGTTGCATTGGGAAAGTAATTCTCTAAGCCTCAGTCTCATCTAGAAGTAATATATTACTTGCCTAATAGTGGCATTGCAAAGATAAACTATGCTCTAAATTGAAGCACCTAGAATAGGATATATTCTAGAGTAAGGTTTCAGGAACTATAGCTATTACATGCATTTAAAAATACTTACTTACATTTCCCCATGATTGAGCTGGGTTTGCTCTTCTCAGAGTATTGATTTATTGAAGTAATCACACCAAAATCATGTTCAGTTGACCCTTAAGAAAACATAGAGAAAAAATCAACCAATATTACTTGATGAAAATATAACAAAAGCTATTTTCAACTATACCTTGGGGAAATACAACAACCATGCCTAGCTGAGCCTTGAAGAAACATACCTAAACCTTTTTTTTAGTCAAGAGAGATTTTATTCTGCGGGTGTTTCAAAAGCCAAGTCATAAGAAAATTTCCTAAACCAATGACATATTTTGTTTGGTTGAGTTGGGCCTTGCCTGAAATATCTGACATAGATATTTAATAAAGGGTCATCAGTAATCACTTATTAAAGCAGGAAATCAATTTAATAAAATCTTCATTGAATACCTGCTCTGTGCTAAGTGCAATGGAATGCACAAGAATAATATGATATCATCTTGGCTTTTAAGAATTTCACAGTGGTTTTGGAGATGCAATCTTTTCAAAGCACAAATGGCAGAAAAATGAAGTATAAGTGCCATGGGTGTTTGGAAGAGAAAAGCTCAGTGTCGGTTGAAACAGTTGAGGAGAGCTTAATAGATAGAGGCGGGCATCAGATCATAAAGCCCAATAAAAAGCACTGTTCATCTTCCATGTCTGAAAGGATTAGTACAGGAGGAATCATTTCTGGAAGCACATGCTTATAGTGGGCATTGTTTAAATTGTGCAGTCTGGTATAGAAATTAAATAAGCATCCTTTTGAAACAATTTATTCAACAAATATTTACTAAGCTTCTCTTATGTGGCTGGCAAGGACACATCATAGGTAGCTCGTGGTTTGCTCAGATTCGTATAGTTGAAAACTTCATGGGAGTGGGGAATCCACTTTATGCATGACAGCTTCATATTCCCTTATTCACAAACCAGAATGCCCTAGTACATAAAGATGTAAATTTACACGGTTATCACAACAAAAATTTCTAAAGAAATATTACTGTCTAGACATCTAGGTGTTCACTTTAAATCATTATGGGTGGGCTTTATGTTTCAAGTTTTTCAGTTTCAAAATCCTTTATTATTCCTTTTAAAAGAATATTTTTTACAAAAATTTCTACTAGGTGATCAAAACAGTCACAAGTATAGGCCAATAAGGGCTTTCATATCTCTTGTTCTAAGCAGAAACTTTGAAATGTAAATTCTAAAATTATAGAATCATATAATTTTCTTCTCCTAAGAGTATTAACCTCCATTTTTGCAACATATCTAAAATAAGCAGGAAATTTCTGTAATATTAGGGGCCAGCAAACTTATTATCCCCCCAAAAAAACATTTTATATTAAATATAATGGGGTGACACTGATTGATAAAATTATATAGGTTTTAAGGGTACAATTGAATAACATGTCATATGTATTTTATATGTTATATAGGTTTTAAGGGCACAATTCAATAATATGTCATATTGCGTTGTGTGTTCAGTTCACAATTCAAAGTAAAATTTCCAGTAGGGTAAATGTGGTAAAAAAATAAATAAATAAAAATAATGTTTCAATGATTCACAAACAAATAAAAATAGGAAAAGAAATAAGTAAATTTTAAAAAATAAAATAAGTTAAAAAAAAAACTAGCTAGTGACCCCCTGCTCCACTTTCATATAAAATACTGACTCTTCTATTTGAGCCAGAGTAAAGGAGATGATATGACATCTCCATTTCCAAAGTGTGGTCCTTGGATTAGCAATATCCACATTGTGTGGGAACGTCTTAGAAATGCAGAATCTTAGGCTCTGCCTCAGACAGACTCAGAATTTACTGAATCTGCCTTTAAAAAGATTCTCAGGCGATAGATATGCACATGGGAAGTTGAAAAGTACTTCTTTAAAAAAACATTAAAATATTACTAAATTAACTTGAAAATACAGTGCCCATCCACTCAGCCCTGTGTCCTCAATTTCTTTCACAGCTAAGTACATGTAAATTGGTCCTACAGAATACACAGGAATAGTGCTTTCATGTTGAAACAACAAAGGAATCTTAACTGGTGAGAACATTTCCTCCTGCTCAAATAAATACTGAACATGCATTTTTAAAATATCAGTTTAAAGAGACGACAAATGGCTTTTCTCCTGGGTCACATTGTGGAGTCATCTTTCCCATCAACTGTTTCATATTTTAAGTTAAAGTGAGGTATAAATGCGACCTAGTAAGTATAATAGGCAACTAGATAATGATGAAAGTAGAATTGGAAAGATTGAGGATCAAAGAGATATCAAGGTAGTCAAGAGAAATGGAGGGAACAGCTAGGTCAAGGAACTCCTGCTTCCTTACCTCTTAGGATCCTCTCAGACAATCTACCTCCATGTTTCAGAGTGATGGAGCAGAGCTGGAAGCAGGACCCTAAGCCAGAGACAGTCATTTACAAAATACTCTCTAGGGCAAATGAAATTAAGCCAACTGTCATTGTAAACAGAGAAATTCAGCCCCTAATCGATGTTAAAGCTTAAAAACTGGAGTAGAAGTGCATCTTTTAGTTTGGAAAGATTAATGATTAAAATAAATCAAAGAGGATCTAGCTGATAGCTGTTGCCTTTTTGTAGTTGTTAGCTATAACTAACAATTCCTTATGAAAAAGAAGGAACAAAACCTTTGCTTAAATGTGGGTTTCCACTCTTGTGTAAAAGCAAATTCATGAAAATTCATCTAGTATGATTTACTCACTCAATCACTCTAATGGAGGCTAGGAGTTTAATATAAATAAACCAAGTATAATGAAATCATTGAAATAAAGTATTCAAGGGGCCCTAATAATAGTGGTATTCTGATAAATGTTTAAAAACTGGTTCTCTGGGTGGGGAAAAAAGCCTAAACTGCCCATTTCAGTGACATAAATGCTCCCAACACCATTGGTTTCAAGCTACCATTGTGATAGCATTGAATGCAAAGTTTGGAAGAGATTCACACAACTGGTTTTTAGGAACCCATAAAAGCTGCTCCAGCACACTCCTAAAAATAACGAAATGCGCAATTTTTTTCTACTCATCAATAGATTAAGCATCATTTGATCACTGATCTACAAGTGTATTTATTTATACCATGAAACATCTAGTGGTTATACTGTTAATCAAAGGTTAAGGGCCAAAGTTTAAACTTCAAATGAATAAGCACATGAATTTTGAAGTCCGGCTTTCTTTTTTTTTTATTTTTAGCATATCAGAAAAGGCCTTCAAAGGTCTGCACTTTTTATATCCTCCTGAACATCAATCACTCTCAGGCTGATGTTTTTAAGACCTGTTAAAGATGTAACTCTGCATGGCTTATATTTTGCTTTCTTGGATATCTTCTCAGTTTCTGTCACTATGTTGTGTGTAATCATGAATTCTGAGGATAGACATGCAGTAATGGCCATGAATATCTATACTTTGGGGCACTCTGTCATAATTTTTGACAGCAATATTCCTCAAGATTGGCAAATAAAGCTGAAGTGGTTGCCTCAAAAATAATTTTAAGGTAGACATTTATATATAGTACCTACAAAGCAGGTTTACAGAGTTATTTGTCAAAGATGATTTTTTAAACCCTAATAGAAAATAATGTTACTTATGAGTAAAGTTTAAAACACAAGAAACTCAAAGCCTTATTGCTATATATCGTGTTCAACTAATTAGACAAAATCTATTATGCACATATTATAATATCATGCAGATGAGATTTCTCTTTTAAAAGAATGTCTCATTAACATTTACTTTTCCAGTATCTCCCAATCTTTCACAGCAATATGAATAACACATTAAAAGAAGACAATTCACAAGGCCACTAGAAGTTAAGGCTCTCATATCTAGCAATAACTTATAAACTAGTATCACTTATAAGAAATACAGACATGAATTTAGAATACTGACCCAAGCATCAGCTCATAATAGTAACCAGCTTTGCTTTAGGAAAAAAGTACCATGCAAAATAAGAAAAAAATCTACTATCAGTCTTGCAACATAACATATTTCTTAAACAAAATAAGTCATTTTAAAAGCTGAGCTGAGATGAAAGGGGCGGAAAAAACTTCATCCTCAGTGTAACCCAGAAAATAAATCTATTAATCAGCAAAAATGTTGAAGGAATTTCTAAAAGATATAGCAAAAATAGGATCTGGCTAAAGAAAATACCAGGTTCAATGCATGAATATTTAAAATATGTGGAGTTGTCCCTCTCAGTGCCTGTACTCTGTCTCTCACTGTCTCCCTCTCATTCTCTGCCTCTGAGTGGAGACCACACTCTGTCTATGGAGTGTTATCCCTTTTCTAATAAACTTTTCTTTTGACTCTAAAAATAAATAAAAGTAAAAAATAAAATATGTGAAGTAATTACTGAAGAAGAAACCCAATGTGGTAGGCAGCATCTGAAGTGACTCTCAATAATCTCTGCCTTTTGGTCTTCACCCTCGCGTAGTCTCTTTCTCACGTATATGTGGATATTGGACCTAGTGACTTGCTTCTAACAGAATACAATAAGATGATAGGATATCACTTCTGATATTAGGTATAAAAACTATGACCTCTGTCTTGCTGGTGTTCTTTCTTGCCCACTAACTTGCTCACTCTATCATGTTGTGAGATGCTCTATGAAGAGGCCCACATGGCAAGGAAATTAGAGAGGCCTCTAGCCAACAGCCCAAGAGAAATTGAGGCCCTCAGTTCAACAAACCTTGAGGAATGGAGGCCAGTCAACAACCATGTGAGTAAACTTGGAAGTGGATGCCTCCCCAGTTGAATCTTGAGATAACATTACAGCCCCTACTACACTTTGATTACAGCCTATGAACAATCCTGAAGCAGAGGACCCAGGAAAGCTGCCTGCACTCCTAGCACTCAGAATCTATAAGATAACAAACACTGTTTTAGGTCATTAAGTTTTAGAGTAACTTGTTACAAAGCAATAAATAATATGCCCAGAACCACCACCCCCAACATCAACACTCAGGACTTGGAAATAAGAATCGATCATCAGGAACCAGTGGACAAATTGAACAAATTCCAGATCTGCATCAGTGCCTGCACTAACCTGCCTTGTAAATGTCCAGAGTGTTCAGTGGTGTAGGTATTATCACTAGGAGTCCCAATCATTGTGGTCATGCCAGTGAGAGGTCAGTTTCAGACCCTCAGCCATCTTTGTGCTGCTGTCCATAGTGTATCAAAGATAGAGCACTGGGAGTGGTCTGCTTCCTGTGAAGTCAATAAGGGCTGCATTTTCTGTAAAAGACTATAAACAAAGCCAACTAAAGGCAGTCTCCTTTCTGTTATTACCATGCACTGGCAATTCTAAACAATGTCAGTGATGAAATACCCCTCCCCATTGGGCAGACAGCCCTCACTGCCTCCCTTTGGCGCATCACAGACTGCCAGGACAAAGATCTTACAAATACTTGGCAGAGCGAGGCTTGCTGCTGTGCATACCCTTCCTGATAACTCCATCTGCATTTTTTTTTAATAGAAAACTGGGTCTCTTACCCAATACAGATGCCCTCACAGATCAAGAGTGGCAAGAAAGACCAGGAGTAAAGGCAAAGGCAGGCTCTGGTTCAAAACAACTTAGACCTTATGATTGACTTTCAGGAGTGTAACCGTGCCCCATGCACAGTCACCACCTGTGGTCACCTGTCAGCGACAATATTTATTCTCATTTATTCAAGAAATACTTATTGAGTGCCCAATTTGAGTGAGATATGGTCCTGGACTAGGGAACTGGTAATGAAAAGATGCAAAAAATTGTTTTTATGGGGCTTATATTCTAGCACAAATAGATTGAAATAAATTAAAAATAAATGCTACAAAGGAAACTAAATCAGAAATGAGGAATGGCATGTGCAGAAGATGGATTCTTCGATTTTAAATGAGATGCTCAGAGAAGACTTCAATAAGTAGGGGATATTTGAACAAAGACCTGAAAGAGGTAATAAAGAGAGCCATGTGGTTATCTGAGGAAAGAACAATCTGGTAAAAAAAAAATGATCAAGTGCAAATTCCCTGAGAGTGCAGTATACTTGGAGTGTTTGAGAACAATGAAAAGCTCAAGAGGGTTAGACTGAAGAAAATGAGGGAGTGGTAATAGTTGAGATCAAGGAGGGTAATAATCTCTGCTTCTCTTCCTTTCCCAAATCTGTGAATTCCCTTCGTCTGCGGAATCTAAAGTTGAACACTGCTGGCGAAGGATTCTAGGAAATATAGGTCCAGGCTTTCCACTTCTGAGAACAGAAGTGGGCAGGAAAAGTGCTAAATACCAATAAGTAACATGGCACATTAACTTTCTCCTACCTTCTCTTTAGTATCTGAAAAGAATATTGTCAAAAATACCTTCTACCACTTTAAGACACTGACATAACCTGAAAGAATTAAAGAAACACTCGCCTGAAAGGGGCCTGATTTCTAGTCCAATTCTACTACTTGACCTTGAATAGGACCCTAAACCTCTCTGAATCTGTTTCCTAATCTGTCTAGTGAAGACAACAAATCTCTCTATCTCAAAGTCATGAATACTTAATGATTTGGGACAATAATAAGACCTACCTCATGGAGTTATGTTGAGGATTAAATGAGATAATAGAAATATGATACTTACTCTGGTACACAGTAAAGTCTCAAGGAATGCTAATTAGAATTAAGAAATAAAGGGGTTGGATTTTCTTCAAATTCCCTTTGCATCCTACAGTACTTGGTGCTAACAGTGAGTCTATAATATAGGACTTTCATTAACTGCCTCTTTCAGAACTTGTGGGATTCACAAATCTTATTTCCTTTTAAGTATATTTCTTTCTAACACACTTTGTGAAAAACACAAGAAAACTAGAAATGCTTGGCTGTCTAATCACCGCCCAGATTTCTGTGCAGGTGCTGAAATCAAGAAGCAAAAGTTACCAGGTGACCCTGACCCTATGGGTCTCGTAGGTCATATAAATTAACTCACCATTTCACTTTCTCATTTGTCTACCACTTGGCCTCTTTTTCTAGCCTTACAGGACAACTGCACAGTCGAGGAAGGTGGTTCCATTTTCTGGAGCTATTTCATCAGGGAGCAAACCCAGTACTGAGAACTTGACTGTCCCAGAGAAACTTACATGGCCAAAGCCAAGCAAAGGAGGAGAGTGGAGAGCAGGCAGCAGCCTACCAATCGCTAATCGACCTGCTTCCCAGAGCCCCCATCATGGCCCTGGGAACTGTGAGAGCACACACCAGGAACCCATTTTATCAGCCATGCTAGCAATTCCCTGAATGCAGTCAAAAGTGGGGCAGAAACACTGTTGAAGGAGCAAAAGAATGAATAAATGAGAAGGCCTCAGATATGAGTATCCTGAACACTTGCCCAGAACATAGAGTCACTAATTAAAGGTCATATTGATATTCAAATGGGATAGGAATGTGAAAAATTCTCTCCATCACCCCTGACAGAGACAGTTGAGGATACAGCTCCAGGTTGACTGCACCTGAACATGTTCTCAGTAACAACCAGCTAGTTAAGCTCCATGTAAATAATGCTTACATTTCCTCTCCATTACCTCTCACCTCTCCATTAACCACTCCCAAACAATTTTTCTTAGAGGAAGGGCTTGGCATGTGGAAAACACTTCTTTACTTGTCCCTCTGGAATTTTTAGTATTCATTTAATTATTTATTCATTCATCCAATTATTGTAATTATTGAGCATGCACAATACTTCAGGCACTGGGCTAAGGAACCGAAAATATAACAAGAACATGACCTGATGGTTCCTGGCCCTTTGAGGAGCTCTAGTTCGGGGGAAGGAGGCAAATTAATTAATCCACAATTTGTCATAAGGATTATAGGAAAGAAGGAAGTGTCAGAGGATGCTAGACAAAGGGGATAAAAATCAGAAAGAGAATTGAAGGTTTCCAAGAAAAACTGCATTTGAATTGATTTTAGAAGGATCCAAAGGAGTTAGCAAGTTCAATGGGCAGAGAAGTGGGGGTACTCATGGTTATGTCCAAGATGGAATTCCAGGCAGAGAGAAACAGCAAGGGGAAAGGCACTATGTGTTCTAAGTCCCACAAGTGGCTCAGTGTGACTGAAACTGTTGTGGGAGATAACATCTCAGTCTGCAGCTCAGAAAAGACCTACAAGCTAGAGCCAGAGCTTGCAAGTTCTCAGATTCAAGGACCTTGCTGAAGCCATGGAAGACAACCATATCACCAGTGGTGTTCTGTATGAGAAATAATCTGTTAAATTAATTAAACAAGGAGACCATTAGACTGGTACGACTTTAATGCCACAGCAGCCTGTATAAGCAAACCAAGATCTAAGTCTAAGTCTGGAAAAGCTTCAAGTTTATGAAATCAAAACACTAAGGATAATCAATCACAAATAGCCAACTAAGCTATAGCCAATCAAATAATTTAGTTTTTTTTGGTTTTTTTTTTTTTTTTTACACTTTATGTAAGCCTTTCCCCTGGCTCCTGTCAGCAGAGCACTTTTAACCACCTCTGGTTTTGATGTCACTCAACTCCAACCTATTTTTGCTCAAATAAATTTCATATGCCTCAGTTTTTCTTTTAATGAGTCTAAGGACCAAGACTTGCAATGCACCTGATCATTTTTAACACCCTATTCAACTCTACACAACTTTACCACACCAGAGCCCCACCCCCTTTTTCTTCCCTGGCATCTAGACTCTCAGCCAGCTACCATTTTCTGTTTCCACATTTTCCAGCGCTGTTTCCAATTATTAATCATATCGAGGTAGAGTAAGAGCTATCAACTCTCTACATTTTTAAGTGACAGTGGGTATTTAGCCACAGTTCGGCACTAGAGAATTCTCTTAGAATGCAAATAATCATTCCTAACAGAACTGTGGAATACATTGGTCAAGAGAGGATGTTTACTTTCTTTAAAAAGAGAGACTCAACTATATTTTAATCTCTAGATGTTGCCAATTAAGTTTTTTCCACCAAGTCAGTTAGCAGCCAGTTTCACAGATTTAACAGCCTTCTGTTTTAGTGTCCCCTTTGTGGGAATCCTGGCAGAAAATAAGCCTGTCCTTTTTGCTTACTTGTTCTTGCTTACAGGGTCAACTAGATAGATTGTGCTTACTGAACCTTTTCGATTGAAGATTTCTGACTCCTTTTGGCTAGGCAAGCCCCTAGGTCTACCCTCTGGACTCACATCGTAGCAATTTCTTTTCTATTGGATTTCTTCTGATTGATCCTTCTGCTGCTGTACACTGTGATTCTCTGCCCAGGATGTTTCCTGGAAGGAAATGGTGACTTCCATTTTTTATTTAAAAGTCTTGAAACTTTCTATTCCATGTTGATGGAGGCCTCCTATAACCTAGGTATACCTTGCCCTTACTAAAGCTGTCCAGCCCCATCATTATGGTGACTCCATAGGATGGCGGAAAGAAAATGCAGAGGACCTGTGCTGACATTCAGGGCTGGTTTCATGGGCACATGACCTGTGTAGTCACTCAGGGCCCCACACTTGGAAAGGCTTACACTCAGTTTAATGCTCTGCTGTCATTGCCTTGAAATTATTAATAGTTTTTTCCAAAATGTTCATTTTTGCATCAGGTCCTGTAAGTTAGGCAGCTGGTCCTGCTGACATAATCCCTTTTGATAACAAAGATGAGCCTCAGTGTTTCACCAGGTCTAGTTTTTCAGGGGAGCAAAGCCAATTCATTTGCTCCTATCATCATGCCTATGGCTGCACACCTGGTAAATCAAATTTCAGAAAAGTCCAAAGACACCATTACACTGGGAAATTATGGACAGACACATAACTATGGCCAGCTGAATACCACTAGGCAGCATGCACAACTTCAGCGCCAAACGCCAGACCATTCAGGATAATAAAGACAATCAAAATTGTCAAGGCACTGAGAGCCTCCTAAGCTGTTCCCAGCCCCCAGTATAACCTCAATCAGCCTAAGACCAGTTCCCTAGAGAGCGGTACTTGAACCATCCAAAAAATAAGAAACCATAATTTATAGCAATCTGGATCTGTTTTCAGGAAGTGTGAAGGGAGATGTCTCTTTGATTAAACCTTGTATTCATTTAAATAAAGTTAAAGTAAAAACCAGGTTAACAGAACAATGCTCTGTTTTCTTCCTTTTAATCCAAGAACACCTGGCTTGTTAGACAAGCAACCTGAGAAGAAGGCATCTCTCCAATTGTGGAGAGTTTTTATACCTAATCTCCTTATTCATTTAGATTTTATCCAAAAGAGTAAAGCTGTTATGTTGGATTTCACTTGCATTCACTTGATAGCCAGTTGCCAAGGAAATTAAAATGCCTAAAATTCTGGCTACAAATAAAGGAGCTATATAATATATAGAGAGATGTAGATATAAAATATATCCTGCACTCACACTCTCTCTTATATATGCACACACACATATGCACACACACACACACACATTTATACATATGTATATAATGTCTCTCGACTAGTGTGGTATGATTTTGGAATAGTGATTCATTTTCTTGGCTAAAATATGCTGTTAATTATAGAAACAGTAGTGTACGGGATCTGTCTCGTAGGCTCTTGAGCACCAAATGTACACATCTCTTCCCAACTTCACATTCGGTCATGTCACATTGGTGTCTTGAAATTACCCATGACAGAAGTATTTATATCATGGGGATATATGCTACAAACTAGGGCATTGTTTCCCCAAGAGATCTATTTACTGGTATACCACTGTAAAGAGAGAACGTACTGTAAAGAATCCTAAATGAACCCTGGAAGTTGTGGAAATTAAGGCATGGTAGATTGAAATTATTAAAACTAAATAAAACTGATGAAGAATGGTTAAAGTAGGAGTTTTAATTCCACATGAAAGGAGAGAGAGAACTGGCAGAATAACATGTAACTCTGTTAGCTCCAACCTGTTGCTGTGGACCATCTTCCAGAGAGAGGACAGGGTAGCCTAAGACAGCAGTTAAATCCTTCCCCTGACCCTGAGCAACACTGCACCTGAAAATGAGATTAGCGAATACGTGTGTGTCTGTGGGGGATACCTAATGTCATACCTATCACAAAAATAAATGACTGCATAAAATACATGCCTTCATTTTCTCAAACTTAATACTATTAAACTAAAGACAATTTTGTAAGGATGGAGGGAATCGAAACCATCAGATCTCTCATTATCCCATTATGCGTAAATATATAAAAATAATCTAAGCATTATATATAACAGAGAAACAAACTGATTAAAACTGAATAGGAACACTTTCATTCTTTTTTTTTTCATCAAGTATAGTCATGAGAAGGAACCCCCCTTCCCAGCAGGCGACTATGAGAAATTAAACAAAGGATTTATTGCTCAGCTGTCTCTGGCTACAGAAATGTATGGCCAAAGGGAAAATTGCAACAGATGTGTCCTGTAGAGAGAAATGACTCCACTGAATTTCATCAGTGTATCAAGTTCTTACAGGAATAATCCAGCCAATTTCATTCTATCTTTTCAGCTTTTGGATATATCACTAAACACCATCCACAGCCCACCAAATACCCAGTATTTACTCTTCCATTAATTTTTTTATTCTGTAATTCCTAATGGTGGAGAGAGCTAAAAAGATGGATATGGAAGGTTTATAGAAATCTTAAGATCAGGTGTGTAATTTAGAAGACAGTTTCAATATACTCTTTTTATAATACAAATTAAAGAAAGAAAACCTGGACACAATCTCCTGGACTAGTGAAAATACAGAAAAGATGCAGCGTATCATGGGTTACAGGCATGGTTTACAGTGCTAATTATTAATGCTCTAGGCTATTGACACGCTAACACTGTGTGCATTCTGTTCAGAATGCTTTATAGAATTAGCCCATTTAATACTCACAACAACCTTATCAGGTGATTACCTATAAATCCCATGGTATAAATAAGGAAACTGAGGCACAGAGAAACTAAGTTACTTGCCCATGATCATATAACCAGTAAATGACTTAGCATGAATTATAAAACCAGTAAGTCTAGTTCTAGACTAGAACCTATGTGTCTGTGCTCGAAACTTCTCCACCTTGCTGCCTTGAGCATGAAGACACCCACTTTGAGAAAGCCACAGAGGTGAAAGTATAAAACTACCAAACACATAATTTGGGGTAGAATTTTATTATTATTTTACAGAAAGCTAGTCTTTTTAAAGTAACATATACACATAGCACATTTTTCTTTTATTATTGAGAAATTTTTCTACCCTCCCAGACTTAACTTTCATTTATCTCCTTGAAAGACTTCCTTTTTCCCATGGCCTGGTACAGCCATCATGCAGAATACAGCGCTGATAATGAGATAACTTTTTAATAAATGAATCAACCAACCAACTAGTCATTGGCTGATATAGAGTTAATCTGGCCTAGAACTAAACAGTGCTTGCTGTGGTTTATTATTTTAACAGTCTAAGATGTTCTCAGAGCATCAGGACAAGCTTTAAAGACTTGTAGATAAGAGCTGCAAAGTCTTTGTATGAGTAAAATGAAGAAAAGATGTTGGGAAAAATAAAGAAATTAGTCCTTAATGATGTGTCGATAATGTTCCAAGTACAAGACTGTAGGTATCATTTAGCCCATTATTTAATTCTTATGACAACCCATTTGGCAGATGAGAAAATGGAGGATCAACAAATAAAGCAATATGCCCAAAGCACACCAGCTAATAAACAGAAATGTAGGGCTGTGAGCCAAATTGTTCTACCTCCAAAGGTCTTTTCACTTCCATCCTATATTTCAGATAAGTGAAGGAGTGAAGCAGGAAAGGGAGGAGAGGGAGAGAGGAGAGGGAGGGAGGGAGGGAGGGACAGAGACAGGGGCAGTGGGGAGAATGAAGTGTGAATAAGGTGAGATATAGCCAAGAGATCAACTTTATCCATGAACCTCAGTTACTACTCTAGTTTGTCCTAGAAATACCCAGGCAATTATTTTAATCCCCCAATTTCCTTAGCTGGGATTAAAATAAGAATGACCCAGTTATCACAGTCCTCCTGACAGCAAAGTCAGGGCTGACATCCAATTAGTTTGGGCTTCACTGTGTTCTGGCAGTCCCTCCCCATAAAAGAAAAAGCCTCAACAGAAGCTCTTTTTCACCTTCTGAGTTGGAGGTAATTGCTCCTGCTTGGGAAATTCCACACCTCCATGCCCTCAGGCAGCAACGTGGCCATTCATTTGCAGTCTTGGCACTAACCTGGCAGCTGCAGATGCCCCCTTAGCAGTTTCTGCTGTCTGGTGAGACACCTGTTCTCCCTAATTGAAGGCGATGGGCAAAGGGCTGGTGGAAGAATACCGGCAGCACCTCCTCTAATGCCTTGTGATTGGACAAAAACTCACAAGGAGCCCTATGTGAAGAAAATTCTGCCTGCCATAGCAGTTCTTCAGAGAAAAACCAACTTGAGGTACTTGCAGTAAATCAGACACTTGACAATCTGGTGATGGGCAGTAGAGAGATGCCTTTAGGAAAGAACTCCTAAGGAGGAATTATGAAGAAGTGAATAGTGTGTAATGCCCTCTCCTCCTTGCTAATACTATACATTTAAAAATCTGCAGCATTCACATCCTCTTTTCCATCCGCCACCTCCCACTTTTTAGTAATTGGTTAATGGATGCTAAAAGCATGATGAGGAATGTAGCATACCCAATTTATTACTGGAACTCATTTCATGGATAGCATACTGCATTGAATATATAGTTTACATTTAGAGATCGATATTCCTTGGCTGCAATTTGATAAGTGCTTCTAATTTAATTTCTAGCTATGGCATTTACTTAATCAAAACTTTGGCAATGAAAGTTGATTCAAACATGCAGTAAGCAAATTTGGGAGAGTGAGGAGAAATCACAGCGTAAAGAGTCAGGACCTTTAAATTCATTATTTAAAGTTCATTATAACTTTAATAAAAATTCTATCAGTCTTTTAATAAACATTCACGTACATTTACTATCTGAGCACTAGAAGAAAACATAATAATGATAAGACATTCCAGATGGAGAGTCTTTAGACAGAAGATATGATAAAATGAGAAATAGCACCATTAACATATGGAAGGCAAAAAATAAGTTCTAATTGGAAATAATCTTATTAACTAAATCATATATAAACAATGTCTTAATATTGCATTATGATCCGATGCTTTAATGACTTCAAATATATATTAAAATGTGATTTTTTTAATTATAAGAATAAATCTTGCTCACAATATTTTAAAAGCAGCTTGGACACTATTCTTAATATACCTAAAATGTTACTCTATTTAGACGTCTATTCTAATTATTTCAAGTCTTCAAGTAGAACTGTTTTGTTATAAATGATCAAAAATTATTTCTGTCCCACTGGAGCTCCTCAAAACAGCATGATTTTCCTCATTTTATATTTTAAAGGCATTGTGACCTCATAGTAAGAGTTACACAACCACACATGAAATCATTAACATCAGCCCTTTCGTTTAAAACTGTGGGCCTTTAGGAGAATATGGTTAAATTAAGAGGTAAAAAACAACTTTCAAGTAGATGAAAGATGAAAGACCAACATACAATATATGAAATTTCAACTCAAATCTTTAAGACTGCAAAGAAATGCCCCCTTCACCTAAAAGAAAAAGAACATACACCACATTGGCAACTTTCAGAAGAGAAGTTTCTGATCTCAAAATGTAGTGTTGCCTGGGTACCCCAGAACTTTATAAAGGATTTCCTTGTAGATTCCTTCCCTTGGATTCAGGAAAGGGACACATGTCCACACACCCTGACTCCCGACTCACACAAGGGTAAGTGAGATGAGAGCTTCTCTGTGTGAATACAGTGCTCTCCGGGAAGCCACTTCTTCCTCTCCCCCAAGTCTCTTCTTACATTTAGTTGGGAGAAGCAAGCCCTACAGAGATGCTGAGACACCTGTGGTTAACAGTTCCATCCACACAGAATGTAGAGAATTTTATTATTACTATTACTTATTAAACTAATCAAAACCAGACTCATAAATATAGTGGACAATTTGGTGACAGACAGAGAGGAGGGAGTTTGGGGAGCTGGGAGAATGGGGTGAAGGATTAAAGAAGTACAAATTAGTAGTTGATAGTTGGTCATGGGGATGGGGAGCACAGCAGAGGGAATGAAGTTAGCATTAATATGATGGCTAGTTGGAGGACCAAGAGTGTGAGGGAGCAATTTGGAGGATCGTTATGTGAATTATATAGATGTCTAACCAATGTACTGTATACTTGAAACTAATTTAAATAAATACAATTTTAAAAATGATTTAAAAAATGTGGAAGAGTTAAGTTTCTTTTGTACTTAGCTTTAGGCCTTTGCTGATTTCTGCATTTCTGGGCCAAATGGAAACACCCGACCCGACACCTAGTGCCAAGCTGTTGTATTAGTATTAGAAACAGCCTAAATGCCCATCTATGGGAAAACAGAAAAATAAAATGAACATATTCAAATTATGTAATATTGTGCTCAGAGGAATTAATTCAATTTATGTATATCAACATGAAGTGATTTCAGAAACATTCGTAGACACAAAATAACATAAAATGAGAGTCCGGTGTTCTCTAATTCCAGTTGCCATATCAGTAAAACAGGGACTCATTCATTTAAGAAATGTTGATTGCCTACTAGGTACCAGGACCTGTTTTAGGCAATAGGGACACAGCAATGGAAAGTGAAAGGACAAGAAGAACTCTTCCTTCATGGAGCTTATGCTCCACTGTTACAAAATAGAAAGACAGACTATAAACAAATAAAGCTAAATTTACAGCATGGAAGGTGATTATTTTAAGCTATGGAGAAAATAAAACAGGAAAGAAAAAAATGTAGCATCAGAAGAAGAGGGCAACGAATTTTGAAAATAAGAGCTCACTGGAAAGGTACTATTCCAACAAAGACCTGGAGGAGAGGAGTGAAGAATAAACCTTTGTTGTCACAGACACACAAACAAGCTTAAGATAAGCTTTCTCAAGCCTATTCTAGCATATATTCTTTCCTTATTTTCCAGGGTGGATATAAAATGTTCTCTAATTTTATATCTTTTCAGGCATTTCAGTGGGAATCTATTTGCTCTGGTTGAGAGGAGGAAGAGGATTAAATACTTAGCATTTGAGCCATTTTTTAACCTGGAACTAATTTTGTTTTAAATCAATATATACCTTTTAAGGGACTGGGTAGAAAGAACTTTAGTTGTTATTGAGTTATTCAGAAATAATTATGCCTAATATACCTGGTGCTTAAGCAAGGGAATCAATACTCAACTCTGATTTTGAGAATTTTAGTTGGCTGAATGAATTTGGCTCATTTCCTGAAGATCAATATAAGTCAAAATCTCATGAGCTTCCCTCTGAAATGTATTATTTAACCTAACGTTAGCTACAAAGCTAACCATAAAGTCAATGTCAGAAGAGATTCTGTGACAAATGTAAGAAAATCGAAAGTAATGTCTAGAAAGAACTGGGTATGAAACTCTACTTCTTAACTTAATGGATTATCTGCTAAATTAAATAAGATAACTCATTTCTCAAGGCCTTAGTTTCCACATTTGTAAATGTAAATACATTCCTCCTTCTCAGGAATTGAGGAAAATATATAAATGTTTGCTCTATATTTTTCCCTCTGATAGATTTTAAGTCCCATGAGGGTAGGAACATGTTTGCCATATTAAACCCAGGACTCCCTGGCACATAAAAAGTGCTCACCAAATTTTATGAATTCATACATATATGACAATATATGAATAGTATCTGGTACAGAAGAGTTCCTAATACAATAAAACATTAGTTTTATCCTTTCTCCTCTTTTCTCTAGCATTCTAGAGAACTTTCTCTGCCTAAACCATTTTACATGGTCCTATGTTAATGATTATGAATCCCAAGAGTTTTATCCTGTTTGGGAATTGACTAGTCAGGAACATGATAGAGATCTTCAAGCCATAAACATGACCCATGCACTGAAAATGGACTTTCACCAGTGATCCCTAGGTGGTCACTGGGTCTCTCAACCAGCTTTGGAATTCTCAAGCATAGGTTACACATCTTTAGAAGCCTTTACTGTGATGTAAAAAAAAAAAATGCATTGATCTTCTTCCCTAAGTGAGGGACTTAGTCCAGGCATCCCACTCCTGAGAGATTTATGCTCTCTGCCCAAACCAAAAATGTTCACCCAAAGTGAGGGATCAGCATATGACAATCACAGCCTTCTGGACAGGAATCAAGATGAAGTGGCTAGAGGCACAAAATGGGACCACCTGCTTTCTCTCCATGGCTTCCATCTCAGAGTAGAGGGAAGGCAGCTATTACGAGCCCTAGAGGTATAAACTATTCCTTAAAGGAAGGAGACTAAGGAGGAACTGAAAGTGTAAATGGTCTGAAGAGAGAACACATAGTATAATGTTTAGGTGCATTCTGAAGTGAGATTTGGTTCAAACTTCAAGCTCACTAACTGGTTACAGCAACTTAACAATTGTTTAACCTGTCTCCTTCTATATCTGATACTGACAACCAACATCTACTGAGAATGCCTTATGGGTTAATACGTGCCTGCATTGAATTCTTGCAATAACTCAATGAGGTAGATGCTAGTAGTATTATCCTAATTTTACAGAGAAGAAAAACACATGGAGCAGGTATATTATCTGCCCAAATTCAATACCTAATGCAACAACCAGCCAGCACTGTTGTTACCTATACCACTGTGAGGGCTGAATTAGATGGCATGCAAAAAAAATGCTTTCAATATCATCATGCATCAGGAGAACCATGAACAGAACTACTTGGCCAGAAATGAGGAATTGAATAGGCAGTAGGGTTAATTTTAAAGAGAGAGAGAGAGAGAGAGAGAGAGAGAGAGAGAGAGAGAGAGAGAGCGCTTTCGATCTTCTACTATAAGCCATGAGAAGCTTGGATCAGATGAGGGGAAGACAAGACACTGTGTCAGTGATTTATGTGTGAAGCAAGAATGGCATGAAAGAGTATGATGGTTTAGAGAATAAGAAGGCAAAAGTACATTAAAGAATGGTGGCTACTGAGAACAGTGACTATTTGGAGAGGCAATCTGATAGAAAAGGGTACTATAAGATGGCTTTCTTGAATTACAGTAGGTGAGGATAGCGCCATTCCTTTAAAAACAGGCTGGGGGCCAAGAGTGAAAGTGGACTTTCTAAGAAGATGAATTCATTCCATTTTTTTCAAATTTAAAATTAAAGCAAGATATGGCAGCCAGGCAGGTGAAGAGAAAATTCTTCTCATGAATACATGAGAGTAGACATGAAAAACAGTGCCATCAAAAAAAAAAGTTCTGAAATGAAACCACCTAGAGTAAACCTCTGATTTGATATTTTTCTCCCAACAATCACAATTTGTTGGGTTCCAACTCCTTATGATCACATTTTAATACTTCCTTTTTTGTGGGAGTAGCAGAGCTTTATGGAAAATTAAAAAATTTTCACCTGTGATGCTTTTCTGAATATGTTATTATGCAAAATAATTTATTTTGATGGATTCTTATGGCTTGAGTCTATCTTGAAAAGAGAAAAAAAGAGGTCTTCTTCTTAAAGTGGCTTCTCGACAGTAATAACTGAAAGTGACAACGGCGGGGGCAGGGGAAGCTTTCACAACCTTTTATTTGAACATTCAATTGAACTACTCAAATCATAAGAACTTGTGTCTGAGTTCTCAAATTTGAAAAGTGTACAAAATAAACTTTTTACTCTCCTCAGAAATGATGTGATATTATCTCTGCAGAAGAAGAGGTTGGGAAGGTTTAGAACATCCTTTAGACTCTTCAGTTGATGTCAAATCAAATAGGATGCCTTCATATGTCAGAAGCCTCATTTACTGTACTCTGTGCCTGCCAAAGTCCAATATGCTGAAACTCCCACTCAGGTGTTCATCTCCATAGGATGCTTTATGCCAGCAGGCATTAACTGTTGAAGTGCCAGTCTTAACCGCTGCTGCTAAATCTTCATTGTTTTAGCTACCCAGAAGAGTTATGTGGGAAATGTCTCCCATTTCAGGAAGTAGTCTCATGCCTGAAATAGTCTAATACATAATGAGTATTTCAACAAAAGTGGAAACAGAGGCAAAATTGAGAAATCATCGAAAATGCAGAACTGTCTTCTTCCTGAAGTATCCTCACAACACCACATCTGTTAGGGGAGATGCCAGCAGGTGTGCAAATGGCAACATTTAATGTTCAGTTCCTTCCTGCTTGTGTAGCACTAATAAGTTTCCAAAACTTGTGTTCTCAGTTTACTCATATGTAAAATGAAGATATAATCCCTATTTTATAAATTTGTTATTGAAAAAATTAAATGTATAAAATGCCTAGAATAGTGCATCCAATAAACGTCAGTACCTGTCTCCCTCCTGCTTCTGAATCACAAGCTCATCCTCCAACCCTGCCCCAGTACCTAGCAGAACCCACCTCTCACTGCATCCATGCCCTTTTGGGATTCGTGGGGTCATAAGTAAAATTATAAGTGGTCAACACTATTTGGCTAGGAAAACTTTAGGGAGATATATGTATTTACCAATTTGTCCAAAAGAAACTAGATTAAAATAGTCATCACATAGACATCCATAAGAGATCATACCAGAAGGGTCCCATATAATGATTTAGATTAGATTTTTCTCTTGTTTCCAGGTCAAAAAGGCTCCCAGCCTCTTTTCGTTATAAATAAATATAATAATATAATACATATCCAGTGATAAATTATTCTGAAATATCTTAGCATTAAATCATTATGCTCAAGAGAAACCGAAGAATGCACAGAACTGAAGTGGTCCTTTTCATTCCTTAAACAACTTTATGGTGCACCATATAGGTGACACACATCATTCAGCAACTACACCTCTCCAGATGAGCCACACTTAGGGGTGGTCCACAAGTGAGAAAAAAGAGAAAAGTCATGTCTTTTTCTATCAGTCCAGATCCCATTCGTGGTAAGTCAGCTGGCCCCCTGACAGCTAATCAAGAATCCAGATCCCACACTGGTATGCAATGCTCATCCAACTCTGAAAATAAAGGGGATGACCTGATGCACATGGTGTGACAACTAAGAAAGAAAGAAGAGGTTAGGAACTCTGAGAAACCATCACAACTAAAAGTAATAGCATGAAAGCAGCAGGAGGAAATATGGGGCAGAAATAGCAAAAATTAATTTGTGAAGGTCTTTAGGTATACCTTTAAAGAACTTAGATTTTTTTTTCTGTGGTTCAGATATATTTTGAAGGTCAGCCAGATACAGTACAAGTTTAATCTAGTATCTAAGTAAATGTGGGTCTGCATTTTCTACTAATTGCTTCAATATTTGGTCAAGGTGAAAGAAATTCACTTTAGGCTATTCCAAACTGAGGTGTGGAGACAATCAACTGAGATGCTATAATTATACAGGGAGCAGACAAATTGTCAATGAATATGCAAAAGTAGATGCTCTTAACTATTTTGTTTAATTGCAAATAGGCTTAAATCATAATTTACTCAAACAGCACAGGGATACCAGGCCCAAAGGGTATGTTGAGTTGGTCTAGAATTGCATGAGTTGGCTGCTATGACTGTTAATACTCTCTGGTAAAGTGCCTCCTTTTCACACCTGGTTTACAGAGCAATCATCCAGCAATCACCCAGAGGATGCAACCACATTTAGTGCTCTTTGAAACACAACCAAGAATGACATCTGGCATTTTGAGAAGAATGATTTTTTCATTGTATAGTAATAGCTGTTGTCTAACAACCACCAACATTCTAAACAACTTTTCATAATCCATAATCTCATTTAATCGGCATAGCAAATTTATGAGAAATTATTAGCCCCTTATACTGATGTCAGACTTCAAAGACTCAGAAACATTAACGTGCCCATTGCCTAAAGATAATTAATGTCGCTGCTAAAATTTGGACCTTGGACCTCAATCTGTTTGTCTCCATTCAAGGTGCACACTTTTTCCGGTCTACTTTTTCTGCCTTACAAAGTTGTTTTGTAAGAGGATTAAGCCTTTTTTCTCCCTAGGAACACAAGACTTGGGAGATGAAAATTTTCCTATGGCAAATTTCCCTTAGGTGACACCAGATCTTGAGAAAATGAGTTCCATTTACATGATGTGAAGTGCTCTTCTCATTATGGGATGTTCACACCCTTAAAACCTACATAGATCTCATGATTTTAATATTTCAGAATTCATCTCGATAATATCAAACATTCTTAAAAATCATACATTGTCCTTCATGGTTAATAGACCAGAATTTAAATGTGGACTCCTTCATTATATGTGTAAACTTGAACAAAGAATTTAACTTCCCTGAACCTTCTTTTATTTGGACTTAAAATGAGGCTCACAGTAGCTCTCTCATGGAATTTCTAGTTTATTAAATATTAAAACAAAGGAAGAAATTGACAATAGTTTTGCCAGAGAGTTGCAAGAGCATCAAGGATCAATTATTCTAGTGGTGAACACACCTCCACTTAATCACAACGTGAAGTTTGACCCTTCCATGCCCAAACCCCTTATTTCCTTAGGAGTCAAAATGATGTAACTTTTCCTTCCGAAATAAAAACATTGTAGAGATGAGGAGTTAGTGATTAGATATCTGTCTAATTGGTAGAGTGAAAGTGAGAATGACAATTTGTCTCTTGTGCTCAATTTGTCATTTGCAGTTAATGACAAATATGATAAAAGAAAAGATGTAGGATCGCTCAGGCTCCTTTATGTGCCCAGGGCGTGCTTCTCTGGCCCTGCCTGTTCTAGACTATGGGCTTTGCCATTGTGTCTCCCTTTCCTTCCTACTTCTGATCCTGCTGTTTTTGACATTAACCAACCTGAATTCCTAGCTTTCTTGTCACAACTAGATTCTGGTTCCTAGCTTTCATTTGGCAATTGGATTCTGGTTTTTTTTTCTTTATCAATTCAAAACCAGTTGTGGAAATATCTAGATAAGATGGTGTTAGGATAAGACATGCCTTACCCCTTTACCCCAACTTCCATTGAAGCAACCAATGAACATAAAAATTAAGCTACAAAAATATTTTTAAAATTTGAACTTGCAAGTATAAAACAATATCTGTAGGATGTTCCTTTTGATGTACATTCACATAGAAAAATAAAAGCTGAAATAAAATATAAAATAAAAATATATAAAATAAATTGTTGGTCATCATCAATGGGTCACCAGATTATGAAGATTTTTACTTTGTTTTGTTTTTATTTGCTTTCAAAATATTAAATAATTAGCCTGTATCATTCCTGTAGACAGAAATAAGATAAATATTGTTTCCTTTAAAAGAAAACAAAAGAAATAAAAATATAAAATATCTTACATAATTATCTAAATATTACAAGTAATACAGACTGTAGTTCATTTTTATTTTGTCTATTTTGTATCATAAATAGCAATACAAAATACTCTGAAACATGCCCTAAGGCTAATAAATAAGAAGTGGCACATAATTCCCACAGAAAAAGGACAATGTACATTTTAATGGTCTTCTGGTTGTGGCAAAATGTAGATATTTGAAATAGTGTATAATGAGTTCGGTACTAAAATTTGAAATATGCTGTCAAAATGCCATAAAATGCTTGAACAGCATGACTATTAAGCTGGTTTTAATTTTCCATTTGATCATAAAGAACACACAGATTAAATTCAGATTTCTTTTCAGCATCTTTATATCGTCATATCTCTTTTCAGCATTATTATTATATCCCCTGAAGCTATCTTCATCAACTCTCCGACAAAGGAAATTTAACATCTCTATTTACTTTCTCAACTTGCACTTTTCCAAGGAACATTGTGATCCAATAGTCTGTGTGGAAATTAACCCAATTATGGTACTCCAATCTTAAGACGTGACATGATCATTGCTTAGGTTAATAAGTGTAGGGACAGAGAAGGCATGGGCAGAGAATTAGAAAATTTTATTGACGAGCTTAAGAAATTATTAAAGTATTAATACTGAACCTTCCAAAACTCCTCCAGTAGTCTGTAACAGCTACAGCATGATTTATGGATTTCTGTTGTCTTAGATTTTCTCAATATTCACATCTGTCTTCTGTTTATTTAAATTCTTGAAACAGAGACCTATTTGAAGACTGCTTTCAATCATACTTTTAAAGTAGTCTCAAAAATACTATCTATAGTACTTTTAATTTCTCTCTTCCTTTTTTACTTCATACAAACTGAGCAGTTACTATATTCCTAGACACTGAAGAAGTCAGATGCGCAAATGAAATAAGACATAGACATTACCCTAAAAGAGCTCTTAGTCTAAAATAGATGTGAACTTTCAAATAATTATAAGTCTTGTAATAACAGTGTTTATGATGTCCTTTGCAGCACAGAGAAAAAAAATAAGAAATTGTTGGTCAAGAAAGTTGACAGGGAAGAGCCTGGGTGAAGGGAGATTAGTTAAGAGGTTACTGCAATTTCCCCCGAGAGAGAATGAGGTCTTTAGCTATGTTTTGTCTAAAAAATAAGGTCAAGAGGTGATAACTTTGATGGAATAAACAACCACGGGCAGAACTGCTAGGACAAGGCTTCTCTCAAGAATAATATAATCTATAGATGGAGAAATACATAAATAACTTTCAGAACGATAGCCTGGTATGATAAAAATTCTAACTTAATTTTTAATTTATAAAAAAATCATAGATGTTGGAATTCAGAAAGAACAACTAACGTGCCTATTGATAGTTGCTAACATTTATTATGGCAGGTTTTAAGCTAAGCTTTTTACCTGTATTATCTAAGCTAATACTCACAACAACTCTAAGAATTAAATATAATTATTTTCTTAATTTTACAGATGAGAAAATTAAGACATAGAGAAGATAAGCAATGAAGTATAAAAATGGTAAAATTAAGATTCACTCACAGACTTCTATAATATCTGGGCTCTTAACCAGGGATTCTACCTGATTGTAAGTTAGATTTGCCTGGGGAATTTAAAAAATATTGATTCCTGGGCTGTACTCCAGACCAACTAACATAATCCCTGGGCATAGGGCTCAGAAATGAATATTTATTTCCTTTATTTTTTAAGTTACCTAGGTGATTCCATGTACAACCAAGTTTGAGTACTTCATTTTTCTAAGAAGAAAAGTGAAAGTGATGTTGAGAAGACAGTTGAGGGATCAATAAGAGTTTAGTATATAAGAAAACAGAAAAGGGTACCCCAAGTAGAATGAGGAGCATGAGTTGAGGTATAGGATGCTAATACAAAGGATATGCAGTATGTCTAGACAACAAGCTAGATTTAGATTTTAAAGGGGCTTGAATTGCCTAATAAGACTGTCATTTTATTCATAGTGCAGCAGAGAACTTTTAAATGTTTTTAAACATAGAAATGAAGGAGATTCTGATATATTTTAGAATAATGGCACTCTGGGGGAGCAGATAGGATAAAGGTTAGTAAATGGCTTGGGGCTTATTAAAATGATCTGAAGAATTCACGTTGGCCAGTGGTTTTGTCTGTGGCATTCTACTAGAAAGTAGATCATGCCGTTAAATATTTATACTTTAATTCGAAGTTGGTTCTCTACGGTACTCTTATACCACAGCTATTATCCCAAAGTACATGAACTTGAGAGATTTAAAATAAATTTAACAATCATTTAGGTGTTAATAGGACTTAAATGATTCAGTAGCCTCTATTTAGTGTCAGGAGGATTTCACCCTACACAGAGGAAATATAGAGGAAAAGGCGACAGCAGGAGTGAAAACTAACGTTTTTTAATTAGACTCAATTCTATTTCTTCAATCAAGAAAACTCTTCTTGAGCCATGGAAATAAATGACATGTTTAAAACCATGGCTTATTGAGAAAATCATATCTTCTTTACTTGACTGTTGCAAATTTTCAATCAGCCTATCATTTAGAGATGGGATGTGTGAGGCATTAGAATACCACAATGAATTACAGTGACAGGCCTCTTTTCTTCCCTTTCCCTGCAATCCCTCTAAAAAACCAGGCTTCTTGTTTCCTTTGGAAATGGAGTCAGCTGAAGGAGGCTCTGATTACTGACATGTAGAAGAGAAATGTCTAGTAGCTTTTCTCATGTGAGGTTCCGAGAGGGAATGAGGCAATAATGCCAGCCGAAGGCACTCACTGTATTTAATGAATTAACTTTTCTCCTATGCATCTAGAATGTTATAAATTGGAAAAATTGAAAACATAGTCACTAAAATAATTTTCTGTAGGGCTTAATTATCTAGTAGAACCCAAGAGGTGAATAAGAGGTATGGAAGAATCACAGATTGATCAAAGAAAAGAGAGAAAGAATATCAAAGCTCCTTTTACATTAAGAATAAACCATCCCAGGCTCATATAAACAATGAGATTGGAATTTAGGGACACGTACATAACAAGACGAATTTTCTTCTTTTATTAGTTTGTTTCCTGAAAACAGCCTATATGATAAAAACCTGGGAGTATGCTAATTAGCCATATACCTATACTCGGTAAAAAAGTATCTGCCTATAGAGAAAGATGTTCTAAGAACAGGAAATATGGAAATCAGTCTAAATAACATTACCTGGTCTTAAATAAAGCTTTAAGTAGCCATTTGGAAAACTCTGTGTTCTTTGAAAAGAAGTCTGGTTTCTGACATTAAACAATATGGCCTGAAAACACAAATTCTTTCTTCTATCTTCTGAGACCTCGTTAACAAGGCAGTAAAGCAATGTTAAATGCAGAATTCTATTTTTGGCTGTGTGACATGCTAGATACCCCAAATGACCCTCATAATTAAATGTTGACATAATATTTTTTAAAAAATCAATGTGTTACAGATCAAAGGAATCCAAATGAAGAAATAAAATTAATAAATGAAGAAATAAGTCAAAGAAATGAAGGAATAAAAGGAAAATAAGCCAAAATGGTGGGTTTTTCTTAAGTTTCTGTGGAGATGTTAATCTTTTATTTTGATGGCTACCCAGGCTGTGAAGGAGACAGAGAAAGACATAGGTCTACCTAAGAAATACAAATTCTTCCCACCCGCTACCCCAAATAATGCTGTGACCTCTAAGAGCAATGTCATAAGTATAATGGTGAATGAAAGTAAATCCACCTTGAAAATGGCATGATTCAGAAATCAAATTGTCTTGGCCTTGGTGTTGGGTAAAGGAAAAAAAGTATCCTCCTTAAGAATTCATAACTATAAACTACCACTCATGTTGCCAGTGAGATCTGAAAAACCTCAGGGAGATAATTTAATATAAAATGGCTGGCTATGCTCCACACAGAAGTAAATACAAATCCTCTCTAAAGGACTTCAACTTCAACTCAGGCTTCAAAAAATTCCCACAGATAAAGTGTAAAAGTATGTGAGCTCACAGTCAAAAATCCCAAAGCATACAAGAAAACAAAAACAATCACCATTCATCAAAAACAATAGGCAGAAGAATCAAATCTGCAAAGATTCCAAATTATGGTATACTGACACCATATATAAAATAACTATGTCTGTTGTTTAAGGTAATAAAAAGCTTTAAAATGTGAGCAGGAAACCAAGAGATTTAGAAATAACCAAAGATATTGAGTAAAGAACAAATAATCCTTCCAGATATTAAAAATATCTTCCCCCTAGGATTCAGAAAGTCAGCAGAGAAAGCAGCTCCCACTCTAACAACGAGAATAAGCCAGAAAGCCTATAAAAATCATCTTTGAGCTCCTCAGAGAACTAAAATCCAAAAAGATGGCATTGCCCCACAAGGAGAAACGGATCCCACATCTGTTTTTTCTTTGGTGGAGCAGCGGAGATAGAAGGTAGTCACCACAAACATGGGTGAGAAGAAAACACCTGATATTTTAATAAAATGTTAAGGGACAAGTTTGGGCTGGTGAGGATGCCTGAGAACTCAGAAATAAAAGGAGTCTGCACTCAATCACAAACTCTTTTCCACTGACCTTCACCAAATATTTATAAAAAAAATTAAGGGCAGAAGAAGAGATCTAAAAGGGATTACCTCCATGATGAAGATGTGCAGAGCTTAGTAAGTGTGAGCATGGAGAGGACCATGAGAGCAAACCTTCCTTGCTCCAGACTTTGCTTGAGTAAGAGGCATGCATTCAGGAGGGCAGGAAAACCTGCTGTGCTCATGTGAGCAGAGGTCCCATCTCTAAATCTGACTTAAGACCACTGCATTTTTTAAGGTATAAAAAAATCCTACTTTGATCTAAAGTTATTGTTATCACTTTTAGTAGATCCTCAAATATGAAGAAGAGCAAATGATAGTATCTAACAGTCTCAAGGGAACTTTTTAAGGCAAATGTGTAGAATAACTCTTCAAAACATAAAAGTAGCTCATTGATTCATGAAATTGAATTGAGTGATTTGGTTACCTAGAATTCATTGGGAAAAACTGAGAATCTTTTTCTAAGTAAGCATTAATACTCCATAGAAAAGTGTGGTATAAACAGATACCATTTTGCCTAAAGGTAAATTAGGCAGCTCTCAGTTATGCCACAATCATGGTCCTTGTTCTCCCATTCCCCAGCCCCAAAAAGTACTTCCTCCAACTTTCAAAGGACATTCAGATTTATGAAACTAACCCAGCAAAATATCCACTCAGCTCCCTTAATTAAATAAATGAAACAGAAATCTAAAATGCAAAATGTTTGTATGAGATATAATTATGTTGAGATGCTTTTAGTTTTAGATGTAAGTGAGTGACCTATCAGAGTAGGTTATAACTACAACTATATACAAAGGAAGATGAAGAAGTGGGTATATGAAGAGGGAGAGGTCATAATAATTAACCTTATGACCTAGTACATCTGTCACAAATTAAATATAGAGAGTAACCATAAAAGTATAGTTTTCATATAGGTTTTCTGTAAAAACTAATAACTAAGATATGGCTTCAATGATACCCACATTACTTAAGTCACCTAAATTTCATTCACCAAATATTTGATGAACTACTACAGTGCTAGGCACTGTTCTGGTCATTCGGAATACATCACAACAGAGCAGAGGTCCCTCTGCCATAAAGCTCAATACCAGCGGAGGGATACAGACAATAAAGAGTAAATGTGATAAATGAGTAAATTATTTAATATGCTAGGAAGTAAGTGCTATCACCAAAAGAAGGGGTAAAGGGGATAGGAGATCAGACATGCCAGAGGTGTTGAAGTTACAGTAGTAAACAGGATGGTTAGGACAGACATCATTGAAAAAGCCAGCCATGAGGAAAGGTAAGAAAGAAGAATGCCAAGTAGTTAGCTAACCTGCAAGAAGAACATGCCTACAGAAGGAACAGCTGGTATACCAGATAGGTTCAAGTAGTAGGAGGAAAGTTGAGGTGCTTGAAATAAATCTACTGAGAGGTAAAGTTGTAGGAGAGGAGGTCATTTCCTCATTCTTACCCATTTTCATTCCCAAGCTATTAAGTTCCAATGAAAGAAATCACAATTTGGTAGACTTCACTGAGAGATAAATTACCCAATCTCAGCTGCTTTAGTCCAGTCTTAGTTATTTTCTCCCTTCCCTAAATCATTCCTCACATCAGAACTTCAAACACTATTCTATTCAAGGTCAAAGGCTTGCCCCTGTATCCTTCATTCTCCATAGATACCTTGACTCATACTTTGCTCAGAGAGGAGCCAGGAGAACATCTACTCACTCCTATGAGATTCTGCTCCTTCTCACCTGGCTCAAAGGGAGAATGTCCCTTCCTACTCAAGGCCAGCCTTAAACCTGGCCTGAGCACTTGACTCATTCTGAGTCTCTTTCTTAAATATTAATGTCTCCTATCAATGCACACTTTTCTTGAACAGTTTCATTCATACCATTGCTTTAAATTTCCATCTCTATTTTGAAGTCTTTCTAATCTACATCTCTAGTTCTGACTTGCTCCTGAGATCTAAGCAGAACTTGCTTAGTTAGACACGTATGTTCTGATACATCAAATGTAATGGGTCAAAAGTCAAGCATTATTCCATCCCCAAATATATTCTTCTTTTGCTTCCTATCTGAACTGGTGACATCATTGTTCTCCTAGTCGCCTAGACCTTACTTCTTTTGTTTCTTTATCTCCCATTTATATTCAAATTCTACAAATTCTTTTGTGTGTTTGTCAATGCCCTCCCAACATCCATCACCAAATATCTGCATTAACAACTCTCACCAGCCACATTCATTCACAGAAGATATCAAATCATGAGCGTCTTCTATTTTGAACAAAGGCTAAGTGATATTTGCCATTCCCATCTTTTTTTATAAATTGGTTAGGATTTGTTGTTGTTATTGTTATTGTTGTTTATCTGTTTTTCATTGATAATACCTAGTAAGATAAGTGCTTCATTCATTCCTGTGAGCAAAGAATTGATTGGCTTCTACATAAATTAAATTAATCTTAAGACCACACCAAAACAAAAAATTTCACGAGGGGAAGCATTTGAACCAAGATTGGAGGAAACCAATGAAAAAATAAAAGGCATATAAGATTTGGGAGAGACTTTCAAAAAGAAAGAGATAGGACAGCATTGAAAAACAGAATTTTCAGACAAAGCCAGGAGCTTAAGCTGCCACAAGGAGAGTAAGAAATAAAGGTACAAAAGTAGACAAGAGCCAGATTCTGTATCTACCAGGGAGCTATTTAAGAGTTTTAGCAAGGGAGCGACCCAAGAAATATAAACATTAGGAACATCCCACTGTATGTTGATTAAGAACTTAGCTTAAGTCATTTATTTTATGCACCATAGAACCAAGTACAAATTTTAAAGAATGTGTAAAAGTCAAAAATGAATTGTATTAGACTAAAGTAAATGATAGACACTCTGTGGAGAGCAAACAATGTCTGCGCTGTGTACAAAGCACAATTCTGAGGTGTCTAATTTGAAAGGGGATATATGAGGCTATTGTGAAGTTGAGACCAGCCTGTAAGCCCCACTTTCCCAGTTTGAAGGCTGGTGGTTGCCATGGTTACGGTTGCACGCTAGGCTTATTTTTAGCTATATCCTATCTTTAGTAAATTCCACAACAGATGAAAGAAAAATTCAACTGTGAAGCCATCTAAGTGTATTGGAAGCACTTAGGAAGAGCAATAGAATTAAATATACATCAGAGAATCTCAAAATGCCTGGGAGAGCCCCATTTTAAATAACTGCTCTGTGAACAGTGTTCTGAGTAAATTGAATAAATAAACCCAGGGTTTTGCAAGCCTTCTGCTACCTCTGCCTTTACAATTTACAAACACAGGTTCCAGAACAGGTCTTGGAAATTAATTACTTAATTATTTTATTTTTACCACCTATCCTACACAAGACACCTACAGACATTTTAAGTCTAACAATAACAACACGAGGTAGATACTAGTTTTATCTCCATTTTGCACATTAGGAAACTGAAGTACAAGTTTAAGAGTTTCCCAATGCCACATAGTTGATAAAGACTAGAGCTAGGCAAGAACCCAGGCAGTCTGCTTCCAGGGCTCTTAACCACTATGATACATTCATTGACTTAATGTCCAACAAAAAGGTCTAGAGACTGGAACTCACCTGGAGACTGCAAAGCCATATTACCATTTAAAGTAAAAGCAAATCTAAAATGATTACTTGCTAATAGAGAACACTGAGAATCTATGCTGCAAAACTACATATACCCAAACCTGAAATCCCAAACAAAACAAACTTGGGGCATCAACTCCCATTTCAAAAAAAGTAAGGACATTTTTCTATTTCACAGCAAATTAAATGCAATTGTGTGCACATGTGCACATTTTTAGAACAGGTGCATTACGTACACAAAGTAAAACAGTGGCTTATTAAAAAGAAATGAATATTGATAGCTATTGGGTTTTTTTTTTCATTTACATTAACAAGTCAATGAAGCAAGTATTTTTGATCCCTAGTTAACAGAGAAAAAACTGAGGCTCACACTGAATAAAATCTTTCTCAAACACATATCCCTAGTAAGCAGAAGATCTGGACTTGAAATCTAAGTCCTTCTAATGCTAAAGCCTGGGAATTTCCCCCCTTATATTTGTTTGTGCTATCCTGACTTAAAGGGGACAAAAATTTGGCTCGATTCTAACAAAGCCTCTTCCTAAGACCAAAGAAATTGTCTTTCAGCAAACACAACTTGTTGTAGGAGGTGGAATTTGCTTGGACCAGTTCTGATTCAATGAAAGAACTGCTCACTTTTTGGACAAACATGTATTATATTACCACAACTTGTGTAGGACAAATAAAATGACTAAAGTGGAAATACACATGTCTTGTTGCAAATGTCCTTCACTGGGAGAGGCTTTTAATAATAGTATGGTAAAGCTTTAGGATTCCCATTGAGAGATTTCATAATCTAAGAACCCTATAATATTTGCTCATGTTTTTATCAAATAAATATTTACTAAGTGCTTATACTGTACCTCTTATGGTGGTAGGTTCTGATGATACAATGGTGAAAAGACAAGCAAATACTATAATTTTGAATGCTAGTTAAAATGTGATCTTAGACTCACAAACATTCATGATATTTATTCATTCAACAAACTTTATCAAGTGCCTACTATACACCAGTCAACATAATAGATATTAAGGACAAAAAAGTGAATAATTCACATTGCTAGAGGCAACTTAAGATATCAACCATATGACAAATGACTAAACTGAAAGAACTAAGAAATAAGCATGTGTCCAAGGTCACACAACAAAATGAAGTTAAAAGCAAGGGTTGGTGACTGTATCTTTGACCCCTGTACTTTTCCTAAGAGTTCAAAGCACTGTGAAGCCTTCTGCTATTTCGGACATTTCATAGTATGATATGATTGTTATTGCTGTCTTTTCTCCTAAATCGAAGATAGAAAAAAAAAAGTAAGGTCATATCTGCTATAAAGATGTTAGAGCTAAAACCCCAATAATAGACTTATCTGGCCTTAAATGTCAAGAATACCAATACTGAGGTTGAGAAACCCTTATCTAGCCTATCTTTCTAAATAAAAATGGCAATCAAATATATATTATAACATAAAAAGTATCCTCTCTGTCTGAAATAAAATAGGAGCTCGCATAAGGTACTAGAAAGTCATTTAATGTCACTCAGAAGAAAAATAGGTTATCTTTAAAAACTGAAAGCTGGGGAGAGAATCTTAGAAGGTATGTTACCAATACCAGCTTAAACAAAAGGTTAATATCCAACTGGTCCATAATTATAGACTTAGATAGGTCTTGACCTCACATCTATCTCATTTCTTACTCCATATACTTACCAAATAATTCTCAGACCTCTGTTTGGTTTCATATGCAGAGTATTTCAAGAAGAAAAAGCTTCATTTGTTGAGTAGCAAAAACCATGGGATGGGGGTGGTATATCCAGCTTTCAGGTAAAAAGCACTCCTATTTGGTCTTAAACAAAACAGAAGTAGTCCCAAAACCCTGGTCAGTGAGGTCCTGTGTCTGTAGAATAATATAGTTCAGACACATAACTATGGAGGCTACACTAGCCCTTATCTGCTTCCTACTACAGCTACTATCTGCCAACTTCTCACCTCACTATTTTTATCTCCCATTTTAAATATTTAAATATATAAATTGAAATATTGAGGTCTTGGCTTTGGAACTTTAGAAGATTTTTAAATGATATTAAAGTGAACTAAATTAATTCTTTAGAAGGACCTGAAATTAGACATAAACATAAATATTGATTATTGACTCTATGCCTCAAATATCCTTCTGATCAAAAATAACAAAAGCAAAATTAAAAACAAGCAAATTGACAAAACTCAAAATAGTTTTCAGGATATTTCGGAAAGAAGAAAGGAGGGATGGGTTAATACCAGTATAAGATAAAAATAAAATTGAAAGCCCTTAAGGAGATAAGATGGCCTTTTTTGATATTTATACCATGTTAATCATTCATGTATTAAGAAAGCATGGAAAAAAATAATAGTTAAAATTTACTGAGTGTTTATTACTTTCACTTTAACCTTCACAACAACCCAGAGTTTCACTAAAGGGTGAGATAATAACTCAATACATGCAATAAAAAAGCATAAAGCTGATTTTATTGCTTATCTAATAAGGAAGAGCAATGCTGGTCAGGTATAATCTCTCCCCAAGTTGTTAATATATGGAGAAAATTATATATTCATAATAAAACTTTATGAGCCAAATAGAAATGCTGTCTCAAAATATTTTAAGAGAAAATACCTTGGTACAGTATTGAAATATTAAAAAAACAGACACTAGTGAAAGATTTCTACAGCCCAAGCAAACAAAAAATGAGCAAAGATACAGAGGAGCTGACTATTGTAATCAATAAGGTTTACCTAGATGCTCTGGTCTATTCTGTGAAGAGCCCACATCTCCTTTATTTAGCATATGGTCCCTTTTCTCCCTTAGTGGGCCTAGCCATTCCCTAGTTGAGGGCTCAGCTTTGGTCCTAACTATTGGTCTGGTGTCCAGGAGTGGAGTGGAGGATATATCTTTATAGGGACATGTATTTGTTACTGAACTAAAAATCCAGGTTCTTGAGTCTCAGTGTCATAGAAATGAATACTGAACTCAGAATAAATTTTGAGTAGCTTATGAGAGAGAGAGAGAGAGAGAGAGAGAGAGAGAGAGAGAGAGAGAGAGAGAGATGGAGAGGGGGTGGAAAGAGAGAGGCCCTAAAAGTGGATAGGGGTTCAGGAATGAGGATGTGGTTCCTGGTTCCCCGTCCTGTGATGCCTACCACGTTGTCATTGGTTTCAAGGTGGTGGGTCATAGGACGTTTTTTCAGGGTTTATGGTCCCTGGTGAGGTCCTGCAAGATCAAGGCTTATACAAACATGTTGCTTAGACTTGTATTTTAAATGACCATTTCTAAATTGCAGACTTAAGATGTTATCATTTTTTACCCTCAGAGGCTTGCAGACACTGAGTGAAATCTTAACTAGAATGTCAGCAAGGAAGGAAGGGGTCAGACTACAGTTAAAAATGAAGTCTGTTTTAGATGAGGTAGATAGAGTCTCCCTTCTTTCACCTGTTCTATACTAGCTCATATTGACCTGCCAGGCAGAGGGCTTCACCTTGTCTTTAAACAAGAAGAATCAAAGGTGTTAAATAGAAAGGACTAAGTCACTAGTGCAAGTCCAAAAGATGCAGTGTGATCTGAGATTTCAAATTTATAGAGTACAGTAATCTATATGTCTTTCCAAATCTCAGAGTTTCACATCTTTCTGATCAGGACCCTGACTTTGCCAGAGCCAACTTGTTGGAATAGAAAATTCAAATTTCTCTGGAGTTCTACTACTCTTATATTAAATCTCAGATATGATTCTCAGATTTCTCTGCCCTTGTGGCTACAACTAAAAGTCTCTTTATATACTGCCAAAGAGGCCCTCTGATTTTCTTATTTTACATTAATCAACCTTCAGCCTCTCACTACCTTTTACAATGTGTCAACATCACTCAGCAACAGATATCCAATTTCATAATTCTCCTAATAACTACTTCTCCTATAACTCTCAACTGCCTATATATTGTACCAGCCAATGTATTCCCTTCAAATATTATCCTGCCCCACTAGTGAATGTTTTAACAGTTGCAGAATTCCAGCATGCCAAAGGCTTCCATTACTCTACCCACCAAAGGAAATGAGGTCATCTAGCTCCAACACTGCATTATAGAACCAGCTCCCTACAACCACTTCTTCTACCATCATAGGCTTGGTTACCTGGAAACACTTTGGAGTGAATATTTGCATGTAGGAGGCTTATTGGAGAGGGGTTTCATGAATGACACCTGTGAGGACTGGCCAACAGGAAGAAGCTCAACTGTGATGTATGACACACCTGCAGCAGAGGTCTCTGCTAATCTCACAGAAAGCTCTGGAGAGAGGATGGTCCTTCAAAGTTGTCTGAAATTGAGGCAAGGGGAGGGCCTTGTAACTCCACATTAACCCTTTATTGCATGTGGGTTGCCCCTTTGACGGAAGACAGTTCCTGGAGAGAGACAGTTTTGAGCCATCAGCACTGTACACACCAAGCAGCTAAAAGAACATGGGCTCCAGTGATCTGGGAAGTTGGTACTCTACAAACAGAAAATAAACCTTCTTTTCCATGTAATATTGTATTTTCCATATAATATTTTTACTCTATCAACAGAAACTAAATCTTAGTAACCCTAGTAGTATGAGTTCCTTTAAATTGCATTTTCTAGAATGTTCTGACCCCCTGAACCTTGAAACAATTAAGTATTTGCTTCAAATTGGCATTGAATTGTTTTAGATTACTATTTAACATTACCTTTCCAATCACTTACTTTACTATATAGGACTACCTGTTTTCCTATCGTATTTTAAATCTATCATACACAGATATCCAACTTATTTGAAGTTTCCTCACAAAATCTTGTCTTTTGGCGAGTAACCACTTACAATTAAGAAATGAAGGCAGAAAGGGCTATACCGCATGTGGATGAAATGCAGATTTTTAAAACAGCTGAGATGAAGTCCTCATTCCAACAGTATCCTGTCTGGCTCTCTGAGCAAGTCCATCTCTGCTCTGATTGCCTGTGGCACCTCTCCAATGGGGTCCCTATCACATTTGTTCTGTTAATCCTGACAATGGCTTTCAACACAGCTTACTAAGTGAACCATCCTTTCAGATTCTGCCCATGCCTCTACAGAGTGTCCATATACTTAATATTTCTCTGACTGTGAAACTTGATCTGTGATGTAAACTTTCCACTTTACCTTCATTTCTTATCAGCTCTTCATTTTTCTTCTCTAAACTTCCAGTGTTTAGTGTCTCTAGATCCCACCCCTTGACCTCTCTAGCCTTGGAATAGCCTCAAAAATGAAAACCAGGTAATACCCTAATGAGTATCAAAGGCTGCTCTCTACCAAGGACATTTCTAGTGGCATGGAAAAGAATGAAAAGAACCAGAGAGGCGATTGATTGCATAATAATAGCAAGACCCAAGGGCTGATGATGTAGCTAAAAGTCAAAACAGGTCAAAAGGCTAGGGGCTGAATCAGCTCATAAACAGAGCAGTTGAAAAGGAGCAGAGACAAGAACCAAGGAGACATTCCAGAACATTCCCTATGTAAGGAACTAGAAGGCACTGAGGTTTTTTGAGGTTTTTTATATATAGGTGTAAAGACAGCCTAGGTGGAAAGGAGGCTGCTGTAATCCTTTGGAGGTGCCTAAATAAAGCGGTCATGTGGTGCTCCTGTGTAATGCTCCCTGGGGAAAATGTCATTTCGCCTTCTGGAAGATAAGCCTGCTTTATCAGCTCATTTACCATTTAGGATACCAAAAGTTACATAGTAACAACTTCCTCTCACTACAGGCCATAAGATAATTTGAGGAGAGCAACATCCAAAAAATAAAGAGGAATACAGAAGGTCATAGTAGTATTTTTTTAAAAAGACAATTATAAAGAAATTTTAGAAGACATAATTCTATGACAGTGCACTTTGCCACTATTTTCTTTAATAATAAATTGTGTATTTTAGAGGCATAAACATTATTTCCTCCTATTTAGTAACCTAAATCATAGCATGATAGAAACTTTCTTTTTCTATGAGCCATTGTTTGGGTTGCTGTTGATTTCTGCAATAAAACCCTATATTGAAAATCTCCCAAGGTTTTATGATTGCCATTTGGAAAAAGCATGGTGCTGAATAAAGCTATAGTAGCTCCTACAATCACATCAAAATTTATATCACAAGCATAATTAGCATGACAATTTATGGATTTAGTTTGAAAAATGCTGCAAAATAATTTCTAACTTTGCAGAGATCAAAAAAAATTAGACATTTAGATCACCACCAGTTATCTCTGCTCACATTTCATTATTAAAGTAAATCTTAATTCACTAAGAATCCTTTTCTTATTGGGAAAAATAGTGTTCTCGTGAGCTTAATAATTGAAAGACCAAATAAGTCCAATTTATTACTTAGTGATTATTATCTAGGTTTATTTCATATGAGCAGACATCCAAATACAGTAGCAAACTAAATCAAATTATTTTAAGAGCATAACAGAGAAAAATTAATTAGGATTCTACTTATAAATTTATTCAGAAATCAACAAATATTTATTGAAATCTATTGAATACTCAGGAGTTTTACCAATATTACCAAACTAATTATTTTATATTTTAAATTATTAGTGTATAGAAATGAATAATTTACTTTAGTACTTGCTAGTATATGTGAATTTGTAAAGGTATTGGAATTGTATAACAAGCACTTCTCAGCAGCAACCCAAGATCAACCACTCGTTTCTTATATTGGAAATTGTAATTAAGCATACACTTTCTAAACAAGAGCTACAATTTATAACAAAGTTATAAATGGTATTTGAATCAAATCTTATTAATGTCACCAATGGCCACTGACTAGGGTTTGGTCTTAAGACAACACTCACACACAGAGCCTGGTGTCTATCAGGCAGATGATAATAAGAAACTCAGACATTGTGGTTTTCACCTTCGTGGCCAGCAGAATTTTACTGAAACTAAGCAATTTTTTTTATCTGATTAATGTGCAACATGTTCTGGCTGCCTGCAGAAACTTTTTTGAGCCATTTACACAAACGTGACAATACTTCAAATTGTGCATCAGTCTTCCTATATAGCATAATTTCTACCCCTGCTCTGAGATTCAGAAAACTTACTTTCAACATTAGTCATAGGGTTAGAGTCTCATGAATTATCCAGCCTCCAAAATGTTGGGCTGAAAAATGATGTAAACACCTGGAAGTCCTTACTCACAATTACATCAGCATCTGTTTGAGCTGCAGCTTTATTCCCTATCAACGCCAAGTTAAGACTGGCTTAATTGTACGGTTTCTAGATCTTTGGCTGACAGCACATTGTCAGTTTGCTTGATTGTAGCAAAAACCCATAATTGTTTACAGCTGCGGACAAATGCAAGGCTGACTCTACAGAGGTACGTGTCTTTTTTTCCTTTCATCAACATCTTCAGTTTGTCCCATCAAGATGTCCTCTGTACATAGCGCTCAAGGCTCAGTTCATTTAGCACAGTGGATATTTTTGCATTATTTGACATATATGCAAGTTGTTAAATTTTCTTCCCTTACTAGATAGTTGAATTGAGACCACCAAGTTACCAAGTAGACCCATGTTGAACTTGGGATTTCCAGGGCCAAAGCTAGGACAGAGGAAAAGCCGGAGTATAAATCTAAACCAACATACAAGCATACTAGATTTGCTGAGTTCAAATCTCAAACTTGAAGCCAAATTGCCTAACTCCCTTAAATCTCAATTTCCACATCTGGGAAATGGAAAAAGTTTAAAGTAGTACATAATCAGAGGTTTGTGATAATTAAATTATATAGTTCCTTGAGGTGCCAAAAATATTAGCTATTAAAAGCTAATAATAGTAATGTCGATAGACATCAGCTATTAATAAGCATTAAAAGTAATAAGCAATAAACATTATCTATTAATGTTATTGCTGTTATCATACAGAAAAGTCTTTACTCTTCCCTGAATTTCAGACTTCTCAACGGTAAAATGGAAGTAATAAATTTTGAAACTTTTAAAATCAAATGAGAGTATTTACACAAAATGCTTTGTACAATATAAAGCATATCGAAATATGTGGTGGTATTGTTACTTCTGCTGTTGTCTTCATTATTGGCACTGTGAGAGGCAGAAAGTTATCTTCATATATTAAACTAAAAGATACACTAGGACTCTAAAATAAATTTGTTATTATATGCCATGCACTGTGCTTGTTCAGTACCATGTTTACACTGTTTTTACATTCCATTGCTAATTTCGGTTACATTGGCAAGAGCTAACTAGGATGCCCTTACACAGTCTGATATCATTTCCCATAGTCTCTACTTCTTCCCACCTTCCCTTGTTCTCCAAAATTCCCCAACCCTATAGATATTGCTTATAATGTTCATAATATTTAAGGACGGTTTTTAATAACAGGTCATAAATTTGTTTTTTTGGTTGGTTTTTTTTGTTTGTTTGTTTGTTTTTTTAGTAAGTATCAATGAGTGCCATTTACATCATTCTTGAGAAGTTCCAGATGATCATGGGATCTGGAAAAATGACATTGCTGGATATGGTAGTAAAATGCTCATATATTCTCTGTTATCAATTGCCACCTTCGATTATAAGATTAGAATCAATAATCTTTTCTCACAAGGATGTTATATGGATTACGTTGAGCAATACTCCTTGGAGAGATTAAGGCACACAGCAGTCACTTAGTGGTTGACTCTGAATCTGATTTAATTTCACTCAGTGCATTCTATCTCAATAACCTGGACTATTGATGTCATAGATTCTTAGGCATCAATAGCATAAAGCACAATTTTACCATTGAGTTTCAAAACTCATTTGAATTAACTGAAGTTTACATGACAAATGGAAAGAATAGAGGCTAGAAAGGGAATAAGTTTTTGAAGAAAATTAAAACATATTGCTAATCAATAATAATCATGTCCCATGAGAGAAATTTATTTTTGACTGAAAATGAATGTTATAATTAAAGGCAGAATCTATTTCACTTTGGTGAAATGCCATTAACTTTCTCTGCCTCACTTCCTCTATCTTTAACATGGTGGTCTTGGTTATAGTTGATGACTTTTATGACTATCAAATTAAAGTTATGCTTACAGTGGGAGAGGTGGATTTGTGGATTTTAATAATGTCTCCCCCTCCATGCAGCATCACCAGCAACAGAAAGTCCCTAGAACCTAAACACTGGTATAAATGTGCACTCATATAATCAAGGTTATATTATGAGCTTGTAAAATAACATTAATAATGTCCCTTGTCTACCATATTGTCCTAAAATGTTTTCTTTCTACAGTTGGCAAGAGGAAAATCATTCTCATAACTTTGTGAACAACCTTCACAACTAGTTTCAGTGGGAGCAAGGAAGGTTGCAAAGATAATAATGGGTAATAATGGACATCTATGGGGTGATCTGGAAATCTGTTCTGAGATTTCACAGAAGCATCCCTCTCAGAAATGCTGGCATGCTTAAAAAGGTGACTGGAAGTTATATTTTAATAAACCTACAATAAGCCTCCCAGAAAGACCATGGAAGGAGCATTGTAAGTGATGGTTTGTACCCAGAACTCTGGAATGTAAACTGCCAGTGAGAAGCTGGAGTGGACATTGCTTGTGCTCTACCCAGGTCCTTCCTCATCCTTTCTACTCTTTCCATGTGCCCCTTCCCCAACTCTGGTGTGCTTTTACTGCCAACAGCCCACACTTGCACTGCAAACTGGAGGAATGTGCTGAGGCTGCTAGAGTCACTTGCCTATGCACACAGAAAGCCAGAAGTTCCTGGGAGTTTACACCCCAAAGGGATTGACGGAAAAGTACAAGAGTAAGAAACTCACTTTGGGGTGGGACAGCATGAAGCACAATCTACATTCCAAATTCTCCTATAGCATCAAACTAACACTACCTTCTTAGGAACTTCCTGAAATTGGACATGATGGCTTTGTCCTCCTCCCACTTCTACTTCCCTGATGCTTTATTATGTCTCCTGGCAGCTTCCTTAAAGCAATCACTTACAAATAAATCCTCTTGTCAGAGTCTGATTGACAGAGATCAAGACAGAATAGATCCAGTCTCTTAGGAATTGCCATGAATAAAAAAGAAGCAAACCTAAAATAAATGAGAATGTAAGGCTATATCATATTCATAGCAGCACTATTAACAATAGCTGAAACATGGAAGTAACCCAAGTGTCTACAGATGGATGAATTAACAAAATGTGGTGTGTGTATACATATATATATATGTCCATATATATATGGACAACAATATAAATACATTGAATACCACTAAACCATATATATATATGTATACACACACACACACACACACACACACACACACACACACACATATATATATACAGTGTAATATTATTTAGCCTTAAAAGAGAAAGAAATTAAGCTAGTCATAAGAAAACGAATACTGTATGACTCCACTTATATGAGGTATTTAGAGTAGTCTAATATATACAGATAGAAAGTAAAATGTTGGTTTGCCAGGAGATAGTGAAGGTGGGGAATGGGAGTTACTGTTTAATGGATATGTAGTTTCAGTTCTGCAAGATGAAAAGAGTTCTGGAGATGAGTGCTGGTGACAGGTTGGACAACAATATAAATACATTGAATACCACTAAACCATATATTCAAAAATGGTTAAGATGGTCAGTTTTACATTGTGTACTTTACATTATTTATATTATTTGTCCCAAAACATGGGGAAGAAATTAAGATAATGTAAGATTCTTATCTAGAGGTCATTTGTGGGACTTGAGACACTAGAATTGGAAAAAACTATTATAGGTAAAATACTGTGGGGTGCCTATGGAATATCAGAGAAACAGCCTTACATTCTAGACATCCAAAGAAGGCTATAAAAGGCTGAAAGAGTCTAACAACCCTCCTTGAAATCAATAGGCTTCTAAGCGTCCCTAGGCTAATATGAGAGCAAGAGAAGCAGGATATCAAGATTGCCAGGTAATAGAGTGGAATAGAGACCAGACACCAGGAGCCACACGTGAGACTTTAATAATAGCCAGTGGGAATGTATGAGCCACCCAGAGATAGGCTCCCAGGGATTCACCTGAGTGTGGGCTTAGAGTCTGACAGTTGTTACACCTTCTAGGGGAGATAATATGCATACAAATCACCCCCAACACAAGCAAGACATGATGTACACTATATGGAATATATAAGGTGAATGCTATGAAAACACAGAGTAGAAAGGAATTGCTTCTAGTTGAGGAGATCTGCAGCTGCTGGGACTATGTAACAAAAGCATGGAGATGGTATGTTACAGGAAGTAATCACCTAGAGCTGGGGGAGGAGATGTGACACAAGTTACAAATGCCATGGTATATCGATTAAAGCATTTATTGACTCCAGCTAACTCTGGGACTTACTCAAGTGTTACTCACATTTAAATGTCACACGTAGACATTCAAGAATTGCAAATGTTCCCAGGATATACAAACTCATTTGTTACACATGCTCGTAGGTCACACACCACTTCAAAACTTTCTCTTCACTGCCTGCTTAGCCAGAGTTCTGAAGGGAGAATTTCACCCGAACAGTCTTACTTCCTCATAAGATTCTGTCTAAGGCCTTTTGCTTTCAAAGGGAGGGCCCAGTCCAACCTTGATCTTTCACATTTACCCTCATAAATTACATGCTAATTTGTTATACAGACCACGTTAGGCCTAAAGGGGCATGAGAAGAGAGTGGTTACCAGAACCCAGAGAGGAAAGCTGTATGGAGGTTACCTCACAAGAGCTATGGCATTTGAAGAGTAGCAACACCTAATCTATAGATACCCAGCAGGGAGGAAGCCAGAAAAACAAAGACAGAAAGCTCACATTCCTCATGCCCTCCCTCTTCTGTTGGTGCCTCCCACTGACTGAAACAGGAGAAAAGGTCCAGAGAGATTACTGATGTTGTCATGTGGCTCAGTCTGGGGAGGCAAGAGAGGGAAAACAGAGAGATGGCAGCAAAAGGAAGACTCAGTCTGACATTTCTGCTTTTGAAGGTAAAAGAGGGCCACAGTGCATAGAATGCTGGTAGCCTCTAAAAAGCTAGAAGAGCTGGGAAAACGAATTATCCCCTGGCGGTCCAGAAGGAACGCAGCCTGGCCAACACCTTGATTTTAGCCCTGTGAGACCTGTTTCAAACTTCTGATCTCCAGAACTATGAATAAAGAAATTTATGTCATTTTAAGCCCCTGCTTTTGTGGTAATTTACAGCAGGGATGGGAAACTAATAAAAAAGGGAACTTAGAGGGCATCCGATCCAACATCCTAGCCAATACATAAGCCGAAAACAGGGCTTTGACTAGTATGGGAGGTGACCTTACCCTGCTATAGTATGGAGTTTGTGAAGGTCATTGACCTGGGAAGTGACATACTCAGAACTACACTCCAGTAAGAATATTTAGCCTCCTCCTATCTTCAATATGTTGAGATGGGAAAGAAATATGACTTAAGGAAGAAGAATCAGTTAGAAAACCATTAGGAAAGTCTGGTTCAGAAGTGTGGGCTTAAAATAGGGTGGAGCCTGTAGGCATAGGAAAGAAAACAAATATGGCAGAGATGCTGTCATTGTGTAAAGAATGGGACTCAGTGACTGGTTAGGAGAGCTTACATAAAGGTTTTAAGACTGACTGACCACAGTGATCATGACAAATTTATAGAAACAAGGTGGCCTGCTTTGGGGCATGGCACCTGCCATCTTTAACAGAGTCTGAATAGTTTAGAAAACATCTGGAACTTAGCTTCTAAAAAAGTTGTGAGAAATGAATTATTTGTTTAAATAAAAGCCAAATCTAAAATAATAATAAAAAAACAACTGAAATTCAACCAAGTAAACCAGAGGTAGGCACAACTACAGATGTTTATTATTAAAATACTTCCACTTTTCTTTAATTTGCTTCCTTTTAGGAAAAATAAGAAAATGTTTTTGAGGTATATAGTGAATATAGTCAATTTCTCATATGCATTTAGTTTTCTAATTTTTTTTTTATTTAATGGAAACTGTCTAAATAAAGCAAAGAAAACCCCTTGAACATGTCTTATAAATGATTAAGACAGTGTTTGAACACCATGGTTTTTAGTCCATAACCAAGCTGGACAAGGATAGACTACTTTGATGTTTGATTAAAAGAGTAAGTTTGTTTTAGGTTATGTTCCTCAGAGGGAGACCATGAGACCAGGACATGAGACTGAATGAATTATTAGGGAATTTCTCAAAGAAAACTGGTAGAAGAGTAGTGCAGTGGGATAGGAAAGTCAAGAAAGCCAAGCAAGAATATTGTATTTTAAAAAAAGCCCTGTACTGATCTCTGCTGGTTTAATTATTAGTTAAAGCTGCTCTTTATGACCCCTGAAAGCACTTCCCTCCATCTCTACTGCTAACACCATGGTCCAAAACTAGCCTTTCCTCTGAGTGACCACAGTTGTCTCCTGACTAGTCTTCCTTTTACTTCTGTTCATTTAAGTTTGAATCTCAACATAATAGCAAGTATGTGATCATTTAAATTTGGATTCTGCCCTTTTCCCATTAAATTATTTTACTAGCTTCCAATAGTATGCTAAGTTCTTTCACTTACCTGACTAAAATACTTTAGCGGCTTCTCCTGGCATTCAAAATTAAATGCGACAATGTCCTGCCCTCTATCTACCTTTCCAACTTCATCTCACCTTTCCACTGCTCATCTTAATTGATCATGAAGGAATATACCATTTCCTAGATATCTCTGCACTGGGAATAAACGGTTTTAATCCTGGCTCCTTCTCAGCCTTCTAGATCTCAGGCTAAATGTCATCTCCTTGAAGAAGTCTTCCTTTATCTATCTATTGTTCCTGGCCCTTTTGTTATTTACAAAAATATTTTTTCTCCAGCATTTACCACAACTGGTACCTATTTTTTTGTTGTTGTTGTTTATTGCGTTCCCTCCACTAGAAGGGGAGCTACTTGAGGATGAGCATCATATGCCCTACTCACCATTGCATACCCAGTACTCAACAATGCCTGATTCACATTAGGTACAGAATAAAGATTTTATTAGTGAGGAATAAATGAAACAGAGCTGTTACATCTTGTTTCACTTTTGTGCCTAACAATTTGGCCATTTGAGGTCATTTAAAGTATTATCACTTTCCATGAAAGACCTGAATAAATCTTAGTTATGGTCCAAAACAATTTTGGGTGAAAAAAACCTAACACTTTTTTTCCACATGTTGAACTGATCAGTTTAAACAGATTAAGAACATGATAAAGAACTGCTCAGAATAGGTTGTAACAGACCTTTATAGAGTCATAACGTCTCCATTGCAGATGGCAATGCAGATAGCTTCACTGTGACATTTTTCAAACTGTTTTATATCCAGGCCTTTTCTTCAACTCTCTTTTTATCGTCTGATAGATTCATGGGGACTAAACCTCTGGTGACCATTTCTTAAAACTAGGCAGTGGTACTTAATTTTTAATTTTTTCTCCTTGTTTGAAGAGTTTTATTTTAGAATCTTAAGAGAAGAGCCCATGTGGATGGTGCTTTTTGGCCTAATTTTCTCATCATTCAGTTAAGCTAACTGGATATGCTAAATATATGAATACTTTAAGAGGATGCAAGCTGACACTCTTGTTTCTAGGAAAATTGTTCTTTATAATCTTCATAGTTAATCATCTTTTGTCAATGCTAATTGAGATTAATGATCTGACACTAGATGCTATTTAATAAAATACATCTATTTGATTAATTCTAACAAAGTAATACGTACGCATTTTAGAAAATTTGGGAAACACAGAAAAGTTTTTTAAAAAATTAATCATGTACAAAATTCCACTCTGAAATAACTCTATTATTTCATTTTGTTATGTACACTTCCAACCTTATTATTCAGTCATTCACTTAAAAAACACTTATTGAGCACCTATCAGGTTTCAAAAGGAAGCCTAGATGCTACTGAATGAGAGAGATGAGGTCCATATATTCATGTGGCTTCTAGGGGACAATTGAGAACATTAACAAATAAGATGACTTCTCTTAGTGATAATAGTTATGAAGAACATAAAACGAGTAATGTGACAGTGAAGGTCATAAAGGACTAACTTCTTCAAAGAAGGTTAACAGGGAAGACTTTTCTAAGAAGAGAATATTGCCCTGAGACCTAAAGAATAAGGGAATGCCGGTCATGGGAAGATGTTCAGGAAGAGCATTCTAGGCAGATGGAACAACACATGTCAGGAAAGAATCTGATTGTTTCTAGTAACTGCCACAAGGTAAGTGTGGCTGCAACTAGGAATAAAAAGATACAGGCAGAGATTTCTTATATTCATTATGCATTTTGGCCAGCTTAATACATACCTTTACATTTACAATATTTTTGACCTAGAAATTTAAATTTTTATGTTTTCAAAGCCATTCGTTTTTTCTTTGTGGTTTCTCCCATTAGAAAGTCTTTTACCTAACCTTCAATCAGAAAAATACTCGCCTATTCCTGCTTTGAGTATTTTAATCATTTCATTAATACAGCCACAGTTTATGATGATATATGACTAAGATTTAAGTGGTTTTTCCCCTAAGTAAATAACTCATGCATGAGTGCAACTTTTTGACAGATCTTTTTTTTATGCTAATTTAGGTGGTACCACTATCATATACTTACTCTTTATATTGAAGGCTTATAAAGAATAATAGGAATGGAATGACCTAAAACAGTCTTCCAGGACAGCTATTCTAGCAAGTTTAAAGAAATAATTAAATAGTCAGGATCTTGAAAGGTGAAAGACAAGTCAGAAAGCCGCAGTAGTTATCCAGACAAAAGATGCCAAGGGCTCAAATTAGAGTTATAACACTAAGAATGGAAGAGAAGTTGTGGGTAAGAAAAACACCAAATAAGTAAGCAAAACTCATCAAATGACTGATTGTGTGGCTGGGGGTGTGGGGAGAAAATCAGAAATGATTCTGAGTATAATCTAAAGTGTAATGCTTCCATGTCTTCACTCATGTTGCTTCTTCATACTCAAATGCCTATTTTACTCATGATTCAAAACTCAAATCAAATACTGGAGCCAGGCAAAATTACCAGTTTTTCTTCTTAGCACATCAGAAGGAAAAATTAAGGATCCCAATCTACAAATTGAGTCTGACTCTGATTTTATAGGTTACTGATCCCATCTATCTCATCTCTTTCACCTCCAGCTGTTCAAGTCTGTACTTCTGCCTCTTTTCCCTTCAGAGCAACCAATGCATCTTCTCTCTCTTCTTCATGCTTCATCAGCCTCACCAATCATAGGAATTCGGTTGACCCTTAAGGTTCTGACAAACATTAAGGTAGTTCAGTAATTCTTGCCTATAAGTCACTCTTCAACAAACTTGACCCAAGCCTTTCTTATTCCTCAAACTAACTGCTATAGTAACCCTGGTGAAAGTCTCTCTCTAAATATTTTTCCACCCCAATCACTTAGGTAGAACAATCCTCCCCAATTGTTCTTCCTGGAGGCACACACCCTCTTCTGCCAAGTCAGTTTTTCTAGACAGTCAAAATTATAAAAGACTTGAACATAAATATGAAAATGGTATGCTGCCATCCACTTCTATCTGTAGCATTATAATATATAGAGTTATGAAATGTTTATTATGTTTACTGTAAAAATTTTGTTAAGACAAAAAAAAAAGACTGGCAATTGCCAGGAGAGTGACTCAGTGAGTATGGTATTTTTGTTCTGTGAAAAATTCTGGAACTAGACAGTGGAGATGGTTGCACAGTATGAATGCACTTAACGCTCCTGAATTGTACACTTTAAAATGGTTACAATAGTCAATTTTATGTCATGTGTATTTTATCACATTTTCTAAAATGTCTTTGCTTATTTTGTTTAAAATGTCATTAACTAGATTTCAAAATGACCTCACTACAAATATCCTTGAAAGGAATGTCTTATTATATTATTAATATTGTGAATTGCATAGCAAACCACATTTCCCTTTAACACTGACCAATAAGAAGTTTTGAGCCAGCTTTTGGCCCTTCCTTGGCAAGTACATAGGATTTCACAGCTTGTCTTTTTGAACTAAGGCAATTCTAAGCTCTATTGTACTTTCCTATCTTTATTTTTTTCTTTGTTTCATTTTTCACAGTTATTTCCAATTTATTTTATCATGCTACCATATATAGATCTTTGCATGATACCTTTAAATCATTTTCAGATCTGGGAAAATATCAATAACCTAAACATCAAATGTGGCTAAGATAAAGTGTTTGCTTATTTTGACTCTCATAATGTCATCTATTTTCTTGGTATAAACTGTAATATGGTCCCTGCGTTGAGATCTCTAAGAAATCCTCTTAGATTTGAGACACATTTTTATTAGATAATTAGCTTCCTCATAGTGATCACCTTCTCTTTACTGACTTTATTCACACCTGGTATTTTCCATTGTTAACTAAACAATAACCATCAAACACATATTACAAATGCATTGATAATGACAATATGTCCTTAACTCTGAGTAACAGCCACTGTCGAGAAAACAAATCACACTCTCTGTCAGGTTTTTACTGTTTTCCATGATTACAAGGAAAAAGAAGCTTAGCAATACCTTTCTGTACAAAGCGCAAAATAAATTGCTACATTTAGAAAAATAAATAATAGCCAACTGTGATGCACATCTTTCTTCTTTTGTGGCAAATTGGGGAGACTATAAATAATTCCTCAAAACAGCAATGCAAGCTTTTGGGGGGATTCCCCCCATAACATAGAGATGGTTACAGTGGCAGCCTCTGATGTTCTGAAATAAAGATTAAATAAATGGACATTTAGAGTAAGTCTTGAAGATTAGATGGGTAATCAATGTTTTATTGTTGGCTCATAATATAGTAGCAATGTTAAAAATTTTATCTATTGATCTGAAAGCCTCTAATATCTTTTATTAGTTTATAGGTATTATTTATTGATAAATAAAATCTTACTGATTTGAAGATACTAGTCCTTTGTCAGTCACTGTGGCTAACTGTAAACACCAAGAATGTGAGGGGAAGCGGCAGAAAAAGTATAAGAAAAGAACCAGGACTGTACATATATACTTCAAACCCTACTTTAAGATGTTTAACTGATCTCTTCTGAATTCTCTCTTGAACCAGAAAGGTAGTGATTAAAGATTAATGTCAGATATGTTACAAGGTATTATCATATACTGAAAGAGCATCAAATTTATAATTGTCAGAAGACAAGTTGTCATCTCATTGGAAGAAACTGGTTTTCTGGTACTAATACGTTCTCATTTGAAGCTCACAATAACCATATTCAGACAAATGAGGAGAACACTATTTGAGCAGCAAAGTAATTTCTTGTCACACAGAGTAAATGGCAAGACCAGGATTTAAAAGAGGATCTGTTGTGTTCAGCATCAGTGATCTCAACCATTATACCACAGTGCCTCACAGGCTCCCCCAGCCACACTGACAAACTGCTCTCACATACCTGCAAGGAACACAAAAGACATTGCTGCTGCAAAATTTAAAAGTTCAAAGAGGCTATGGGTTTCACTAAGTTAACTGGATGACTTTATTCTTGCAAGAATTAAAAAATAAAGCCTGGGTTTCCTAACAGTCTAGAACTTTTTCACTATCATACATGCATGAACATGCACATGCACACACAAATATACATATGCAGGCACAGACATGCATTCTCTGTCTCTCTCTCTCTCTCTCTCTCTCTCTCTCACACACACACACACACACACACACACGCACACACACACACACACACGCACAGCAACAGGAACTCAACTTTACAACTGCAGGCTGCTGCTGATGCCAGGCAAGGAATGCATCACCTTACACTGAAAAAGCTGTGAAAGCAGAAAAATCAATCTACCGTTTTAATAAAAAATGTGAGAAACTGAGAAGATGAGCTATGGTGCAATCACTTTGGGTGGATCTGGCTGTTTTGCTATTAATCATTCCTCCACTGTGTAGTCATAAGAACTTAATTTAAGTCTATTCAGTGCTTTGTTGGGTCCACTGCAGAAGCACTGTGACCAAGTGGGGTGAGATTATGAAACCATCATTGTATACTAAGGGCCAGGAACTGTGCACACAATTACAGTCTTCCAAGGGAAAAGATTAACCCCTGGAAAAGGCAATCATTTTCCCCTAGACTGAAATTTCTTCAATATTGAAATTTCCTGACCTGACAACCTACATACTAACTATTAAAAATCTTGGATTTAATACAAAATTTTATACTAGATCTGGAATAGGTCTTCAATTACTATTTTTCTGTTTTAAGAAAGAATTCAGGTAAGATTAGATTGATACCTTACAACTAGGGTTTTAAAGTTTTTTTATAGATCTAGTTATTTTTATTTTTATTATTTGAGGTCCAGAAGAATCTCTTTGAGATGAGTAAAAGATTATTCTCTAGAAAACTATCCTCCTTTCTATAGCTTTCTCCTTTTCTCCCTCTCAAAGTATCCACTAACCATATTTAATATATAGTGGTAAATTTTTAACTTTATATTTAGAACAGGTGAGTGAGGTTCAGGAAGGATATTTTTATTACATAAGTTAAATCTTCTAATTCCTTTCAACAGCCCCTTCCAACATATGAATTACAAAAGCATAGACCAAATGATAAGTTTCTATACCAGTCATCAATTTTATGCAGATTATTAAGAGCACATTCATTCAAACCCCATTAATCTGATATTTCTCATGAAGTAGAATGGTGCTTTCGCTGTGGTCTGTGAAAAAAATTGCTATCCTAAGCATATTAAGATAGAGTGATAAGAGAACCACATATGTCACAAAATTCTTTGTTAACCAAATCACTATTGATATTTTGTTTCTGCCAAACAACTACCCTCAAGGCATTTATCAAACTGGTAACTATAAACTACAAATTTTTCTAGTCAGAACTAATTCTTATGACTGGATTTTCAAAATTATTTAATACTAGAGACATACAAAAAAAAAGTCACATAAAAATTTTTAACCATAGCAACAGACTCCGTGACCGTACCACCTAGCCTGAGAACTAGAACATTCCCAATGACCCCATATTAACCTGCATGCTCCATTCTTATCCCTTCATCTGCCTCTTTCCACACCCACACCAGAGCTAACCACTATCCTGAAATTATCATTCCTTTGCTTGTCCTATACTATTGCTCCATACATATATATTTTTAAACACTAAATTAAGTTTTGCTTGTTTATTACCTTTTTTAAAATGGTATTAAGCTGTATGGACTCTTTTGTGACCTGCTATTTTTCACTCAGTATTCTATTTTTAAGATTCATCCATGCTATAGTGTGATGTGTTCATCTTCACTACCATGCAATATTCCATCTTATTAATCTATTGTCATGATGATGGGTTCAGCCTGTTTCCAATAGCTTTCTATTACAAATAACCCTCACACTGCTATGAACATTCTTGTATATGTATGATGTTTATATGCAAGAGCTTCTCTAAGATATACCTAGTAAAGAAAAAGCCAGGTGCTGAGATATATTATAGAATTGTAATAAATTACAATTCATTACAAATAAATTAATGAATTAAAAAATCAACTTTAGCGAATGTATAATGTTATATCATTATAATTTTAACTTACATTTCCTTATCAATAAAATTTAGCTCATTATTATATGTGTATGGGACATTTGGATTTCTTTTGAGAAATGTCTAACCAAGACTTTTGTATATTCTATAGTAGCTTGTCTTTTTCTTATTATTTGTAGGTATTAACTATTGATAAATAAAATCTTATTTATTTACAGATACTAGTCCTTTGTCAGTTTTATGTACTGCACACTACAGCTCCTGGTTTAGTACTTTAGTACTTTAGTATTTTCATCCTCTTTCTGGGGTCTTTTGTTGAATAAAAGTTCTTGACCTTAATTGTAATTGGATTTACCAGTCTTGTATGGTTAATGCTTTTGTTTTAAGAGAACATACCCAACTCTGAAGCAAAACCGAGTAAAAAAAATCATTTCTCTGATATATTAATTATTATCCTTGCAAATAGTATAATTTAATTTCTCATATTCTATCATTTTAACCAGTATTTGGGTATTCTAGGCTTATGTGAATCAAAATCATCTTAGTATTTTTAAATGTTAACTCACAGGCCTTGTTTTTTCAATTTTTATTGAGTAACTTTTATATAGCAGTTTCTGTTCTAAGCCTAAGAACACAGAAGTAAATTAAATAGACTAAATACTTGTGACTTTTGTGGTTTACCTGTATGTGGGAGAAAGAAAATAAGCAATAAATGCATAAAATTCATAATATCCCTTCCTCCTTTTGTTTCTCTACCCCAGGACTCCTAGCTTTGATCAGGTATTTTACAGTGACTGTTCTGCTACGGCAATGATGACTTTTGCAGATGCTGTCGGAAAACTAAAGCTGTGACATATTTTTAGCCTTGAGGATTTCATCCTAGGAATTGCTGCTAGCATACAGCAATGGGCAGGATTCCAGTGAGTCATAAACATTCACTTCTTCAAACATAGAAAGCAATTTGCTTCAATTAAGTATTTCTCTAACCTTGGCAGAAGCCCACCATCTTGACTGATGTTTAAAGACCTGATCATATCAATGGAACAGAATAGACAGCCTAGAAATAAACCCATGCTTACATAGTCAATTAATCTATGACAAAAAAGACAAGAATATACAATGGCGTAAAGACAGTCTCCTCAAACTTGGAAAACTGGGCAGACAAATGAAAAAAATAGTTTAGACCACTTTCTTACACCATGTAAAATAATAAACTTAAAATGTATTAAAGACTTAAATGTAAGAACTAAAAGCGTAAAACTCCTAGAAGAAATCATGGACAGTAAACTCTTTGACCTCACTCTTAGCAAACTTTTTTTCTTTTCTTTGACATGTTTCTTGGGCAAGGAGAACAAAAAAAAACAAATGAGACTATATCAAACTAAAAAGTTTTAGCACAGCCAGGGAAACCATAAACAAAATGAAAAGACAAACTACTAAATGGGAGAAGGTATTTTCCAATGATACATAAGATTGGAGATTAATATCCAAAATATATAAGGAACTCACACAACTTAACACCAAAAAGACAATCTGATTTAAAAAAAATAAGCAGAGGACCTAAATAGGCATTTCTCCAGAGATATTACAGATAGCCAACATACATATTTAAAGATGCTCAACATCAATAATCATTGAAGAAATGCAAATTAAAACCACAATGAGATACCACTTCACACTTATCAGAATGGCTAACATTAATAAATCAACAAAACAACAAGTGTCAGTGAGGATGTAGAGAAAATAAAATCGTTGTACACTACTGGTGGGATTGTAAATTGGTGTAGCCACTATAGAAAACAGTATAAAATTTTCTCTAAAAATTAAAAATAAAAAAAAAATTAAGAACGATCATATGACCCAGCAATTCTACTTCTGGGTATTTATCCTAAGAAATCCAAAAGATTAACTTGAAAGGATAATATACAGTCTATGTTCATTGCAGCATTATTGACAAAAGCAAGAGATGAAAGCAACCTAAGTGTCCATCGATAGACGACTAAAGAAGTGGTATATAAATACAATGGAATATTATGCAGCCATAAAAAATAATATAAAATATTGCCATTTTTGACAAAATGATGGATGTAGAGGGAATTATGCTAAGAGAAATAAGTCAGACAGAGAAAGATAAATATGATTTCACTTATATGTGGAATTTAAAAATAAAATAAACAAAACAAATAAATTCATAGATACAGAGATCAGTTGATGGTCGCTGATGGGATGGGGGTTGGAGGGATGGGTGAAAAAGGTGGAGCAATTAAGATGTATAAATTGACAGTTATAAAAACTGTCATAGGGGTATAAAGCATAGCGTAGGGAATATAGTCAATAATTGTGATAATTGTATGGCGTCAGATGGGCACTAGACTTACCAGGGTGATCACTGTAAGGCATATAAAAGTCTAATCACTATGTTGTACACCTGAAACTAATATAATATTGTATGCCAACTATAATCGAAAAATAAATTGAATAACTAACTACATGGTCATATTAACAAATGCACCAAGGCCCTTGCTTTTCTCCAAAACAATAAAAGTAACAAGCTTTTTTCTTATTTGAAAAATCATGTTGCTTTAATGACAAAGGTAAACCTTACACTTTGGATCTATAATAGAAATATTAAACTGCAATATCTTTGAATAACTATGGAAACTGCACTTTGTAAAAGTTCAAAGTTGGAATCAAGATTTTTTAAAAATTCCATATCTAATGTTGGTTAAGGCTTCTGTACAGATTATCCATTACAATTTAGCCCTCAAACCCCCTTTTTATGTTCTCACCTTTATCTCAGGAAATGACTGCCTGGGAACCAGATTTTCCAAAATCCCTACAACAGAATTCTGAATTAGAGAATGCCAATCAGAAGTATCCTGTATAATTAGAGGGTAGGAGAGAGGACAGCCAAATCCCTGTTCCCCACCTACACTGGACATGGGCACCTGCATATACAGGATTTTGCAAAAGCATCTCTACATATTTCATCATGAATCCCCAACTTGGTGCTGCAGTTTGTGATCCTGAAACTTTCTAATTCCCTGAAAGCTGGTGGTGAACCTGAGATCTAGCAGTGGCCTTTCTTGATCTTCTATATCCACAGCTCTTCCAATGATTTTGAAAGCACCTAATAACCTATATTAAATCTCCTTCTTGCTTGAAATACCTAGGGTGTTTTTTTCCTACACTAAATCCTGAATAACATAGCATTCATAGCATCCATTCCACTTCCTTTTGCCACTTTTTTGATTTCTAAATCTCTAAATCATGATTAATTTGATAGCCTTCAAACATAGAATACACACATACACACACACTCCTACGCACCTACATACCTACCTACCTACCTACCTTTCCCCTGCCCATCACCAACCAGGAATCCTGGAATGGAGAACTGAAACACCAGAAAAATCTACCTATTAAGTAAATTGACTGGGAGCCCAAAAGATCCTTTGAACTATAGAAAAAAACATACATCAATACAATAATTTATATTTCATTTCATTACTAATGTGTCCATAAAATTCACAACGTTAGAAACTTCTAGTCATAAATATGTATGTGTGAGTACTGAGAGAGATGGCCTGTTTGAGAATTAAGTATTTTGAACATCTGATTCAGGTAAGTAAATCTGCTAAACTTTAAAAGGCCAGATTTCTACTAAAGGCCAATTTACTAAACATCTGAAATATGCTTTCCAATTTATTATCTGTAGTAGTTTGCTAAGGCTGCCATAATAAAGTATGAAAAACTGAGTGGCTTAAACAGAAATGTATTGTCTGAGATCAAGGTGTTAGCACGGTCACAATCCCTCTGAAGGCAGCAGGGAAAGATCTGTGCCCAGCCTCTCTCCTACTTCTGGTTGTTTGCTGCCTGTCTTGCTGTTACTTGGTTTGCAGATTATTACCCCAATCCCTTCCTTCTTCTTCAGGTGGTGTTTTCCTGTGTGTGTCTGTACCCAAATTTCCCCTTTTTTAAACAAAACCAGTCATGTTGTATTTGGGCTCACCTTAAGCACTTTATTTTAACTTGATTACCTCTGTAAAGACCCTATGTCCAAATAAGGTCACATTCTGAGATCCTGGGGCTTAAGGATCCAACATATATTTCTAGGGGGACACAATTCAACCCATACCAGCATCCTTTGGAATTGTCTCTCAATAGTCTCCTCAAGGCCAGAGCCAGACAACACAGACAGATTACAAGTTACATTCTGAATCCAATACCTAACAAGTAAATGCAAGTACAGTTTAGTTCCTTAAGTTTTCTTTCCATGTGTCACCGAAGTGAAAAAACTGCCAACTCTAGGTGGCCTTGATGTTTTTGCTTTATATTGTACATTAGATCTATTAGATCATAAAAATTCAAGCCACACAGAAGTGAACAAAGCAAAATATCTTCTCCAGACCCCTCCCTTCCCACCTCAAGTCCCATGTGGCAGAGATGCCATTCAGAGTACATTTTTCCACATCCTTTTAAAACGTGCACATATAAAACTTTTTTTCTTTTTTGCTAACCTGAATATTCTAATGCGGCTGAATTAACACATATTGCTTATCTAGAAAAGAAAACATAAAAGCTTTAAAAAAAGTGAAATGGAAATTTTACTCCAAGATATCTTAAGTGTATCTCTAGAAATTTAGGGGGAAAGCAAAACAGAAGAACCCTTAGTGGGGAGAAAGGCAACTTACTTGTTGGCATATTGCAACAGAAATACTCCTTAAGTTCATTATCAGTTCAGTTACTGCTCACTTGGGAAAGAACCAACTAGCACATTTCCTGGCACCCAACAGCTATGCAATAAATATTAATATGCTAATTAATTAGACAATAAAGTAGTCTCCAGGAAACATCTTTTGGGACTGGAAAGTCTGGAGTAGGAATCGAAGGGGGCACAGGTGGTGTTGTCATTGCTTTCCTCAACGAACATTTGGGAGTTTCGAAGAGAAAGGAGGCTATGGGAGGTGAAAGACTGGCTATGCAGATGGTGTCAAAGAATGAAATTTAGATTTCTGGACTGCAATAGAAAAGCCAAAATGATAAGCTTTGGGCTAGAAATGTAGCACATTATTAGTACAGGAAAGCATATGTTTCTCCAGAAATAAACTAACCTGATTAAAAGTTCCTGAAAATGGAGCAGGAGATATGGAAATTGGTTGAAGCTTTGTCTCAGTTAAGCATAATTAAACAAGATGATTGAGTCACTTTCATCATAGTCACTTTTTACATGACAACATGTCTACAAGCCTTTCTAATCTTACTATTCAATATTTCTCTAAAAGAGGATAGAGAAAAATTAAAAAGTGAGGTATGTATCCACTTACTAAGGAGACCTAACAGACATGGAAGGAATTACAAAAACATCTAAGGTGCTAGAGTATCCACAAAACAATAATTAGGAATAGATTCAGAAGCAACAGACATGTCTCAGATGATCATACCTCATTATATAGAGTGTAGGTAGAGAACAAAGAAATCTTGAAGTTGTAAAAAAGAAAGAAAACCATAAAATGCAACACTTTTGTTGTCCTCAGATTTGGTAGGCAGCTGCAGAGAAATGCAATAATGTGTTTTATGTAAAGAAAAAAGAGGTAGAATTTTACTAAATGCAAATGAGACGTACACCTTCTCAGAGATTCTAAGATGTGAGGATGAAAACACTCTGAAGAATACAGGGGTGATGAGGAAAGGAAATCAACTCTAACAAATTCATTTATCCATTCATTCAACCTGGATGATATTCAAACATTTAACACTTGATATGGGGCAACTAATTAGAATGTACACTTTGTCCATCAGAGAAGCTACCAGATATAAACAAACTATATAATGGTATTTAATTTAAAAACTCATTTTACTATAAATATTTGGCTTAATCTTATGCTTGACTGATTTAATACAACCACAGTTTCTTTATCCCATATTTTTCTCATTCTTGGGACACTGGAATAAAACATTCAGCAATTTTAAGCATTTCTCCATGCCTTGCATATATAAAAATGTGTCTCTTGCCTTTAAATAGGTATTAAATTGCTGAGGTCTCAAAGTTTTCTTAGAGAAATTTGAAATCAGTGCCCTATTGTTCCCCAGCATTTATTATTCCTGAGAATTCTGAGCTAGCCAGATTTTTATTCTTTTGCAGGTACACATTTATATATAATGAGATTTTTCTCTTCATCTGAGTACACTTTGACAGTAAAAATCTAGGTGTGTCTCTATTTTTTTTTTAATTCTCTTTTTCATTTTTATAGGTGCCTTTCAGGAAAGTTTTCTGCTTTTTTTATCTCTATTATTGCTTCAGTTTTTATTTCTCTATTCTTTCCTTATATTGTTCTTTTTTTCTCCAAAAACAGCTATAATTCAAACAGCGTGAGTGTATTGTGTGTGTGTGTGTATACACACACATACACATATAGATTCATAATTTTTAGCCTTATAATTTACATATACACATAATTTTTAGCTTCAGCCTCTGAGCCAGGCTATGTCCTTTCTTCCTTTCCCTGGCTCTGTGACAATTCTTCCATTGGCCTCACACTGTTGTGGCAGATGTTGCTGAGGTAGTGGTAGTGGTTGTTTTCATCATCAAATGAGAAGCAGTCTGTCCAGATAGCATGTTTGTCAACAGTTTGGTTATTTTTTTAATTTCCTTGACTTTGTTCACTGTACATTTGGATGTGGATCAAATCCCCTCTCTAAAATCTAGAATGAAGGACAGGTCATGGCCGGTGAGTGGTAGATTAAATGAGAACACAGTCTTTTGACTCCATACTTCTTCCCGATGCTACAGTATAAGAAGAGTCAAAATATTCAGATATGACATTGTGGTAAAGCAGTGATGCTGCTATTATAAATGTATGTCTATGTGAGTGCATATGTAAATATATAAAATTCATAATGACAACCTATTACTCCTTTTCTATGACAGAGAAAGATTCAAAACAACACTAAAACCAAAGATGACATAGTAAAATAGTTACCATAATGATGTACGCAGAGGGCTCGGGACAGCTTATCCAAAGAGTAATTCAAAGAGCACAGCACACTGAAGAAAATTGAAGGACTTCTGTCATATTCACAATAAAGGTTTGGTAATCTTCTTCTCTTTGCCTTTCTTATTTGCCCTAAAAGAGCCTGTAGAATTATGTAACTGCAAGATGAAATGCAGCATGAAGAGTGATTTTTCCATTTTATGCCATCCAATAATTAAGAGAACCAGTTTGCAGCAATGTCAACAGTCATTAAGAAAAGTCAGAGATTAGATACTGTATAAAAACAAACAGATTAGGCAAATGAATAAATAGCTTTTAGAACCTGCTGGTACTTAGGAATGGAATTTTATAATTAAATTTAAAACTAATTTACTTGTAAATAATAATATTAATAATACACAAAATTATTGCCCTGCATTTCTTGTTTGTCTTCTATAGTCTGTCAGTGGCAAGTCCTTTGTATCATTTATATTCCCAATATTGACTCTTTGGGAGATCACTGTCATAGAGAATCACCTTGAACTCTTCAACTTTATGAAGAAATGTCTAAAAAACCACTCATATGATACCATAGCCCTGTTCGTCAGTCTTATTAAATATTTAATAAGCAACAAACTGTTAAAAAGCCAATTAGCATGACCTCGCAGTCCTTTTAGAAGTTTAAATGCAAGTTTCCGTCATGTAACTATAGAAAGATAACTGGATTTTTATATATAATTCAGTCACCTAACAACTAATCAAAAATTTTCTTTTCAGTTCTAGGAAAATTATTTAGTTCTTTTTTTTTTTTTAGTTTGGAAGTTTGGAATACAAATGAAGTAATTCAAAGACACTCCCCCCAAGTTATACAGGCAAAAAAATCACTTTGATTCGGATCCACTGATTTTTTAAATTTTTGTTCATTGTTTTAATAAAAATAGTAATAATGTCAATCAAGGAAAATTTAGAAAAACTGAAAAGATTATGAAGAAATTATCATCAGTACTTCCACCACTTAGAAATAATCATGGTTAACATAAATATTCATTCTGGTTAGTCATTTAATAAATTTTTACTGACCTTACCACAGACAGAATGCTGTGCTAAGTGCTGTAAATACAGGCAAGAGCAAGGGTCAATCCTTGCCCTCATGAAGCTAACAGTGTGATAAGAAAAGAAGGCAGTGAACAAGCAGTTGCAAATTTGATCAAGAGCTCTGTGGTAGTAGTTCTGGATGCTTTGGGAGCATTCAATCAAAGATGCAGATGATTTAGAAAGGTATCACCAAAGAATTGATGGTCTCTCCTCCCACTAGGATGTAAGATCCACACAGGCAGAGATCTGTTCACTACAGTTCCTAGTACACAGGTGTGAAAATGAGATAAAGAGACAAGTCTTCAAATAGGTGGGATGAATGAAAGATCAAAGAAAAATAAAATTGCAGGTTAACAAATTCATTGAAGGGAAATTCACAGAAGTCTTATTTAAGGAGGAGGTATCTTAATCTGCTGAAAATTTAAGAAGAATGGAAAGAATAGATTTCAGAGCTCTGAGGAGAAGAGAGAGAGTATAAAACAATTGTGGATGGTTAGAGTTTGAGCTGCCAAGGAAACTGATGAGGTTGGTAATCGTAAATTTATATGACACCAGTTTGACCAGATTGTTGTTTTTAGCAAACAGGACTAGAAAGCTGAGTGCAGGCAAGGCAAAGGCAGATATGGGGCTCATTTAGGGTTGTAGTTCCACCAAACAGATACATAATAAGGACAAGGGGCAAGGAAAGTGTTTTAAGTTCATATATTCTGTGGCATATTATCTGGAGCTTATTTATCTTACCGAGTAGTATTCCACTGTATAAATGCTATATTTTTTTTCATCCATTCATCAGTTAACAGGCATTTGGATCATTTCCACTGTTGGACTGCTACAAACAATGTCACTTTAAACATTTGCATATAAGCCTTACTTTGGGTAAGTGCTTAGGAGTAAAACTGTTAGAGAATTTGGAAAGTATGTGTTTAAAATTTTAAGAATCTGCTGTATATCATACAGCAGTGTTCACTAGAGTCTTCATACTGCACAGTACATCCCTAGTACTTATCTTATAGGCAACTGCTTCAAAGTCTATACTTTTTGACCACCTTCTTCAGACTTCAAACACTACTATATGATAAATAGGAAGTTGAGAGAATATATCCTAAGAACTCTTATCACAAGGAGAAATCTTTTCTTCTTTTCTTTTTATTGTATCTATGTGAGAAGATGGATGTTAAATAAACCTACTGTAGTAATTATTTCACGATTATGTAAATCAAACCATCATGCCATATATCTTAAACTTACAGTGATATAGGTCAATTATTTCCCAATAAAACTAGAAAAACAAATTTTTAAAAACATTTTAAGAATCTGCTGAACTGTTTTTCCAGAATAGTTATGGCACTTTTCATTTCTACAATATGTGATGGTTTCATTTTCTCCAGAGTCAGCACTTGCTATTGTCAGTCATTTGGATGATATCGCATGGTTTTAATTTGCACTCCTCTGATGACGTTTTAACATGTGTTTTGGGACATTCCCCTACATGTTTTGCTTTGCTGGGATGGCTCAATTTTTAACTTAGTTCCTTGTTCTAATAACTCATTAACTCGTAACAAAGTTTATAATTTCTTTAACTTATACTACGGTACATTTCTGTTTCTTGCTGTTTTTTCTCAAAAGTATGTTTTTCTCTGCAGAATAATTTGTAATTTTTTCAGATTCCATTCTATTTTGTTTTGCTTTATTTTCATCCTTGCAAGAAGATAGCTTTAACCTGGACAGTTATTTACTTAAAAACGATCTGGTTAATTTCTCTCTGAATCCCTTCTCTAACCACCATTAAATTCCCCTTAAATTTTAAAATAAAGAAAACTTCTAGCAGGCAGGGGAAAGGATATGGAACTGTGATAAATGTTAGTAGTTGTCTTTTGGTAACGACTTCATTGTTGAGAAGCCATAGCCACCTTTCAGTCTTTGATTCTCTGCTCCTTGTACTCAGTATGACTGAGGGACTCCTTCTTCCTGACATTATTGCCTATCATTTTGGGGGTAATCCCATCTTATTAATAAGAAGTCATGCCAAGTAAAAGCCCGATCCCTGCTGGCTTCCTGTTTGGTGTGACCATATAACTCTGAGCCCCATCAGAGCCACTTCCAAATGTTATTAATCTATTGTGAAAAAAAAGGAGCTCCAGGTGGCATGGCCCTCACTATTGATTCTTCCTTCATCCATGAAATTTATTCATCTTAGCAGGATTTTCATTTTAGGTGTAGTAAGTCTTTTTGACCTGCAAACACAGGTGGTTTTCCAGTGAGTAAAAAATTTTTAAAGCAACATATTTTCCATTTGTTCTGATATCTTTACATAGCATTTATTCATATTTGTAATAGCTTCTGTTTTCCATTCCTATCATGTTCCTATCATCTTCACATTTCCATATTGTTTTTTCTATATTCCAAGAAAACATTTTAAAATTATCTTCTACTTTTTACCTAATAGCCTAAAATTTTTCTTGCCTTGTATGCTATTTCAGAATTTAAATCTGAAGTTATATTTTTAGTTGAAACTCAAATTCAGGTCTTACTTTTGCATGCCTTCGAAAAGCTCTCTTGTTCATCTCAATAGGCTGTCTCATTACATTGCCTCCGACCTTTCATCATAGAACTGAATGAAACACTAAGAATTTAGTTGATCCCATAAACAGATGCTATCAAAATACTTTGTACATTCTATAGCAAATATTTAACAGAAATTTTGTGCTTCTTTTATTTTTAAATTAATTTATTTTTTAGAAATTTGACACTTTTTTCTTTTACTAAATATTTTATCATTATTTTATTTATTTATTTAATGAAGCAATTACTTAAATTTTTTCCCCATCTACCTCCTCCCTCCCCTCTTTTATTTTTTAATGTCTCTTTTATTTTTTAATGTCTTTGTTTTGCCATTTTATTTTTTGAAGAATTACATATTGGTTTTTCTTTGTCTGTTCACACTGGAATTAGAAGAGGTCTACTAAAGCCTAGGTGTTCCCTGGCCATCCATCTGGTTGTTGGAATTTCTTCCATCTTAAGCATGAATGCTGCTTTTTATAGTTTTATATCAAAGTTCAGTGAACCAATGGCAGCTGTAGAAAGGTAGCAAGGAAGCTTCATGTATCATTTCTTCTTTGTGATTGGTCACACAGCTGTGACAGAGGCCAGTTTTCTCTTGAGTAATTTATGTTTAACCTGGCCTCTGCTCCAGTTACATGGTTTAACCCTCAGACTCCTCCTTCCTGGACCTTCTGCTGAATGCAAAAACCCTACTGTGCTGCCAGCCTTTTGCTTGATTTAGCTACTGCATGGATTCTGGATTGTTCTCAAGTGTTTTTGCTCCAAGATAGCAAAAGGGATTCTCAATGGTTTGTTCTGTTTCTCAATAGAGAGCTCATCTTTTCTTCTCAAAAAAAATTAATAATAATAATAGTTATTATTATTATTATTTAACTTATACTACAGTATAATAGTATTATATACTGTACTATATAATAGTATATACTACAGTATAATAATAATTATTATTATTAGCTGGTACTGTCTCAGAAATAGTGGTGAGTCTTAATTTTCCATCATCTCTAACTCTCAAAAACTGGAACAATTTGTTCTAAATTTATTCAGTCTCCCGATTTTTATTAATGGTTATTTATCCCATCCCATCAACTAATCACTGACTCTTGACTCCTTTCATGTATTATTATCCATGCTGACACACACATACACACGCTCGTAACATACATGTAGGTACAATTCTGTTGAAGTCAAAAACATGATAAGCTTATATTTTAATAATTTAATTATCGTTGTTCTGGACAGTCAATGTAATTAGGCAGGAAAATAAAACCAGTAGTATAAATATTTGCAAAAATGAGGTCAAATATTATTTGTATGTGATGTCTACCTGAGAAATGCAAAAAAAGTCAATAGCAAAACTACAGGAATTGATAAGAGTTCATTGAGATCACAACTTATTGTTGAATGGAACACATTAAAAGTCTGGGTGAATATTTTGACTTTCTTGTAATTATTTGAAATAGTGTCCACACAGGTGTGTATGTGTGTGTACACACAGACGGGTGCATGTGTAGGATGAGAATATCAAAATATCAATAGTGGTTATCTTTTCAAGTGATAAGATCACAAATGCTTTTTTTCTGTATCTATATTTTCCAAATTTTCTATAGTGAACATGCCTTGTTTCTATAATAAAAAAATGTTTTAAAATGGTGAAGTGACAATGCATGCTAAAGTGTCCAGCTATACTAGTGACTCCCTTCCTATAATTTGCCTTGGTGAGTATTTAGGAATACATTAATAAATCCATTTTTAAAATTATAATTCATGTAAAAATTATTGTTTATTTTTTATGATAGTGTCCTTAACCAAGCACATCTGAAGGATAAATCCAGCCAAGCATAACTACAACTTGAAAAATGAAAATAAGAGCAAAGGACTCAAATCCTTCACAAAGACCTTGTAGGTTAGTATGTAATCAGATTCAGTTTTTAATAATAGAAAACAATTTCAATGCAATATGTGCATGTTAATGTCAAATTGGGATGAAGTGTAAATAAGAATGGCAGCTCTGTAGAGGTATCTCTTCCGTCTTTGAGATATCCTTTCTCACTTGCCCCTGAATAGCCTGGGAAAACACTATACATCCTGGGTAGTTAACAAATATTTATAAAAATAAAAGGCAAAATAACTTTCCAAAGGTCATTCAGCTTTTTTCCAGGACAGAAATTAATACAGTACTAGGAAAGACAGCTGGTGGAAAGTTTCCTAAATACAGATTCCAATTTTAAGTGAGCAAATATTTGTCAGACTATACCAAGTACTCTAGGCATTTAAACATACTTTAGCTAATTTAATTTCATAACATCCTAAGAGGTAAATATATTTTTCAATAGCTGTTGAGAGAAATGTTTCTCTTTTTGAAGACCATAAACAAAGAAGCCTGAGGACCTAGGACCTCCTCACAGCCCCCTTGCCAGGGTGATCCAGTTTGACCAGGAGGATAATGTAGTAGAAAGTACATAGGAGCAACTGAAACAAACTAGAATTTGGGGGACATTGTTGACATTCCCAATGAAATCTTTCCCGAAACCTAGCCGAACTCTGGCCTTTTCAATTATATAAGCCAATAAAAGTTCTTTTTTGTTCAAGCTGTTTTCTAACATTTGCCACCAAATGATTCTTTGTGAAGATATCTCTTAGGAGGCTGTTCTCCAGGAGAGAAATACTATTAGAATGGGTTAGGGTTATACTAGTAAACATGGATAAATATGATGAATTTGAGATTTAATTAAGAGACAGACTCAACAGAATTAGAGACAAGCAGTGTGAGCGAGAAAGAGGTATCAAGGATGATTGGCAGATTTCTGGGTGGTGAATGGAGATGGTATTTTCTGAAATCAGAACTAGTGAAGAGGGAGCAGGCTTCAGGTTGGGTTCAGGGTTTGGGAGATGAGCACAGTTTTGCACACTGAGTCTTAGGACATGCAAAGCATATAAGAAAGGAGAAATAAAATAATACACTACAACAAGCTTTTTTGGACTCCATTTCTCACCCTCCTTCAAACAAATGTAAAGAACAAGTCTATACAATCTCTTACAGTCAGTCTATTCTCAGCCTCTGAAAGAACAGTGAAAAAAATGAAAAGAAATAATAGGGAAAGATATTCATGTTTAACAAAAGAGGCAAAGGAGAGTCATTCCTGTTCTGTAGAAAATAATAGAAATGCTAAGGAAAGTGGGAATTGGTGTGAGCCAAAGCATCATCAGTGGATGAAGGCCAAAAATAAAAAACAAACAAAAAAGTCCTGAAAACATTAAATGTAAAATGATTGCTCAAGAGAGAAGAGTTTCAGCTAGTAATAATGTGAAGAAGTCTTTCTAGTTCTTTAAAATACTCTGATGTATGTGAGATCTGAACACAGCCATGAAGGGGTAAAAATGTGCTGTACTAATCCTTGCTTGTTGAAGAAATGGCCTATATAAAACCTAGGGAAGTAGACTTCATATACAATGGGAGAAAAAAGATTAAATACACCAAACTGATAGCCACAGATCCAGTGGTATCTATGGTTTGTTTGGGCTTGGTTTTTTCTTTTTTTCTTTTTTTTTGTATCTGAAGCCTAGACATTTTGATGTGAACAGTGGGAAGGAATGTATCTGAGTTTCACTGTGATACAATCTTCAAAGCAGCTTTTTTGTATACTGGGCTTTCTCTCCAAGAATGCAATTGATTTAAAGAATTAAATAACAACTTTTCTATATTCAAGGAAAGAAGGTATTATTCCTGTGGTCAGAAAAGTTTTGATATTTGCTATGTGATGCAAATAAAATGTTATGACAAGTTAATTTTATGAAGAAAGGCAAATTCCTTGTGGAAGAGAAAAAGATATACATCTAAAGAAAACAATCTAAAACTAAAAATGATAGGGAAGAGATTGCAATAGAAAAGGATATGAAGGAGCAACGTGGAACAGAGAAATTAAAATCAACTTTGGAGGTAGTTAAGAGCATAACTGATACTTCAAAAAATAGAATCACTGATAAAGATAGAAAACTTGAAAAAAAATCCATAAATCTAGAGGGAGATAAACAAAGATACAAAAAAATGAAAATATGAGTTCATGAGGAAGGCAAGCCAATGAAACTGATTCTGGCTAATATTAGAAATAATGAGTGTTATCAAAAAATTCCTAGAGGTTCACAGAATAAAAAAGAAAGAAAAAAAGATTGGAAAATCAGCTTTGGAAATAGACAGGAACCAAGGAAGCTCCAGAAGTTAAAGATGAAGGAACTTCTATCCATTCCGTGGATGAAAAAGGCTCTAGGACACAGTCTACAAGGGACCTCCACTCAGTGGTTTTGTGCCATTTGCTAAAGTTGTAAAGTCCCAGGAGAGAGTATCTGATTTTTCAAGCTTAGATATATGACTTAAGAATAAAACAATTTTCCGGGATCCTTAAGTAAGTTCTACTACACTATAAGCTTCTTAAAGGGTTATGTACAAATTACATACAAAGTATACATAATACATTCCCACGTTGCTTTATACATTTTTAAGACAATTACTAAATAAATGCTTGTTGAATGAATGACTCAGTAAAATCTAAACCATGTGGACACCAATCAGATGATACTTATATAGAGTATCTTTTCAGAAAAATTAATGACACGAAATTTCAAAAATTCCTTCAACAACGTCTTCATTCAATCATTTACAAATGCCCATTGCTGTCATTTCTGAGACTCCTCAATTCCACCTCTTACTCTCCATTCTCACTTAGTTCAGTCCCATGGCCTCGCTCACCCTAACTACAGCAATGAATCTAAACTAATCTTCATGTAGGCCTCCACATAGCAACCAAAGCGATGCATTTAATTTTTTTAATGATTTTATCTGTTCCTGCTTAAAACATTTCTATGATTCATATTACCTACTTGAAGATACCCACGCTCCCTAGCATGGCCACACATCACATACACACACACGTGCGTGCACACACACACACACACACACACATTTTTAGCTTCCATTTGCAATTCCTGAAAATTCTCTGCCTTCTCATGCTTCAATGCTTTTGCTTGTACTGTACCTCCTTTATTCTTGGCATATGTTCTACCTGCAAAAGACTTACATGTCTTTTAAGACTCAATTGCCTTGAGGTTTATGTTTTATGCGTCTGTATTCCACTGGAATTCTGTGGATTTTTTGAGTGGGAACTGTGTCTAATTTACTTTTTGATTCCCTCTCAAACCTATCACAGTTCCTGGCTTTGCACTTCCCTTGTAGAAGATTTTTAATATATTACTAAAAACAGAGTCATTTTACAATCAGTGTTTCTGACTTTTTGCAAAGTATGAGAAAACTATAATTTGGCCAAAATTTCCCATCATTGAAGTTTTAATATGCATAGGATAGATCTTCAAAGAAAAAATTACATCCAACCAGAATTTTTTCTCAATGCTCTAGATTTGTATGTCATACATACACAAAACTGATTTTGGCCCAGTTATATAAGATAGTTTGAAGGTTATTCTAAACACAGTGACTTTATGCAACACCTACAGACTAAGGGTTGAAGATAATAACTCACTAGAAAATGACAAATAAAATCCAAGAGAGAAATTGGATTTTGTCTTTGATGTTGAGATGTACTTCGTGGGGTTTGTAACTGGAAGTGATAGATGTGCTCTTAAAGTAACTCATGTATCATTATCAGACTAGTAACAATTTTCTAAAAGGAGGATGTTGTCTTCAATATAAATGAAAATACAATAGTAGTTTTACAGCCGTGAACAAAATCTATCAATATCAAAAAACAAGATGTATTGGAGATAGTTCTAGATTTGGAATGAAACTCTGAGATTCTTGCTTTGGCCCTTAGTTGTGTGGCCTCAGCTGCAAAACAAACTTTCTGAGCTTCAGTGCCGTCTATTTTCTCTACCTCAAATAATTGTTATGAAAATCAAATAAGTAGGAAACAGGAATGTTTTGTAAAACATAAAATTATAAAATTTAAAGAAATGACAAAACATGTTTATTGGCAAAGGTAGGAATTTAAGTTCAAAGGTGGCAAGATGATTAATTATTTTGTTCTTTTCTAAAATGTAATTCCTTTTTTTAATTAAAAATTTGGTTTTTTAGGCTTAAAGTTCTCAGCAGGGTTTAAGTTTGGTATAACAAAGATCTAGGAGCTTATCTGATTGTTTGTTTCCCTTGTGAGCCCCTCTCTGTCACTGGTTCACCAACTTCCATTTCTGTCAAATCAGCACAAATGGGAAGGATAGTCACTGCCAGGTACCCTTTGCTCATCACCAGTAGAGCAAAGTGGTTATGAGCCTGAACTCTGCAATCAGATTACCAAGGCTGAACTCCCAGCTGGTGCTGTGCAAACCTTGGCAAGCTTCTTCCCCTTCCTCATCTATAAAATGAGAATCATCCTCTGTATTAGATTTTTATTGCTACTATAATAAATTAATTCGAGTTACGGTAGGCTGCTCCTTGGCTGCTCTGAAGAGCAACATGGTGCTCAAACGAAAGGTGTGGCTAATATGAGTATCCAATGAAGGTGACTTGCTGGTGGACATGGGTGGCTGCCATACCAACATCTCCAAGCCCAGGCTGCTTGAGGTATCAGCACTCTTCTGATATAAATAACTCCAGATACAAAAAGCACCTTCTAGCCCTGAGTGTCAGGAGTCCTCAGCCTCAAGCTGTGTTGAATCTGGGGAAGCCAGAGCAGATTCATTGACATACATTTCACAGGCTTTCTCTCTTAATTTGTTCTATTCATGGAGAATTCCTCTTGGCAAGGTGTTATGGCCTTTGTGTCAGCAGAACCTTGTATAATTTAGAAGTGTGTTCCTAAAATAGTGAAAAGGCTCAAATGTCTCAGAGGCAGAAAAATTACCTAAAAGGATTCCATTGGGAGGAATGTTGCCAGAGGCAGCTAATCACATCAAATCACAGGTGGGGAAGCAACATGACATAGGTGTCTGACCCATCAGCCCAACACTTTGTGCTTGCTTGTTATTAAAGAGATAGACCTTAGAAATGGATCATTAAGTGCCTCAGAATTTAGAGAACTAAACTGAAAATCATGGATTCACAGACTCCCAAAATCATAGAGATCTTCAAGGTCATCTATTCTAGCCCAATGGTCAGTCATTGTTCAAATTCCACTTATAATTATCCTAACAAATGATTTTGAACCTTTGCTTGGATATATCTAATCGTAGAAAACTCACCACTTCCTACAAGCCACTCTCTCCTTAGGACACCTATTATATCTAAACAGTTAATCCTTTTAGGACCCTGAAATCCATCAGCCTAAACAAATAAACAAGTAAATAAATAGATGTTTTTCAAACACTGGTGAGTGATATCTACTGTTGAAAACATTATCTTTACAGTTGGCTCCAGAGACTTTCATAGGGCTGGAACTAACTTTGCTTAGAAAAATACTTTGATAAGCCATTTTGGGTGACAAAGATGAGGTCCCAAGGGCTTATGATGTCAGGAAAGAGCAAAACTGTTGTGCGTTAAAAACTAGTGGAACTTTGTGGTGGGGTGAGCAATAAAAGGTTGGAAATGGGATTGGAGAAGGAAGAGAAGGAGCTGAATAACACAGCCAGATGCTGGTTCCCATTGGGGAAAGGTGGCCAGTTAGAAATCCCCTATTCCTGAAGGTATTTTAAGAACAATATTATATTTTAATTGCATTTAAGTTCTATCGACAAAAGATAGATTTGAAGTATCAACACTCTTCTGATATAAATAACTCCACATACAAAAAGCACCTTCCAGCCCTGAGTGTCAGGAGTCCTCAGCCTTCTAGAAGGCAATTTGGAAATATATATCCAATTTGCTTTAGCCTGATAATCCCAATTCTTGACATTTTTCCTGAAAAATTAAATCAAATGTAGAAATGCAAAAACTTGGAAAACACCTAGATCTTAAAACAGATTGCCAAGTGAGTTATGGTACAGCCCTTGATGAAGTACTTTGCAATTATTAAATATGATATTAAAGATATCAACAGGAAATGTAGAGCACAAATGTTTTTTTTTTTTTAAATAAGAAAATTACTATTCAACGTTACCCTACCAGGCAAACAAAATGACAGAAGTTCTATGCATAGAAAATATTTTAAAAGAAATATACCAAAAATGTTAATGAGTCATGTTGTTGTGGCCACCAGCCTCCGAAAGACACATGGACCAGAACTCATTGAGTTGTAGGAATCACACTCTTTATTCAGCCAGCTGGGTCTGCCAGGGGTACGCAGACCCCAAATTAAGCAGCCCCGAAATGTAGAGGTACAAGGTTTTTAAGCCCAAAATCCCATTCTTCATTCCGTCTGAAAGCAAAGGTCTATTTTTCTTCTATTCATTACCTGTCAACCCACTGGTCAGGTGTGCAAGCCGGGGTACAGAAGCAGAAAGTTTGTTAGAATGTTATGTTTCCATAGTTAGTAGCCTATGTCCCTATGGCGATAGCCAAACAGTAATTTCTAGCAAGTAATTAATTTTTAAACAGTAATTCTCCAGCTAACACAATGCCTAAGGGTAATAGTCTCCCACTTTTACAAGTTTTTGAAATTTTGTGTAAAAAAAAAACTTGTTTAACACTTAGAATGGGGAAACCGTTACACAATCTATAGCTAAAATTCAATTTTAAACCTCATTTAAAAATATCTTCATTGCTGTGGTTCTCCACCAGCTAGATGAGGGAGGCAGCTTCACAATTATAGAAAAGTTGTCAGCTGTCCTTTTAAACACTTTTAAACTCTGACATTGGTCAGTTCACAATCCCTTTCTGAGTGCCTTCTGTGGGACAGAAATAAAGATACAGCCCTGCCTCTTTCACGGGATTATTGGGGGATTCAATGCATTGGTGAATACAAAAGCCCTCAGATTTCTACATCCTTATAAAATTATAAAGGACTGCTACTGTTAGATTAGAATCTAGAAATAGTTAATGCATTCCTTCATCTTCCAACCCGTTCTTCTTTTACAAATGGCCACTTAATTCAATCTAGGAAAATATGCTATATATAGATCACATTCTATACAGCACATGTTAGAATAAAATTTGCTATTTTTTAAAAACAACATACAGAAAAGATCCTACAGCACTGATACTTTAATTCTCATGTGTGCTATGTGTCTGTGAGTGTGTATATGTATGTGGTGAGTGTGGTATGAGTGTGTGTGTGCACATGTATGGTATGTAAGGTGTGTGTAAGTATATACTCATATAAGTATATGTACATCAAGAAAATCTTGGGAGCCAGAGATGAAATTTAGAATTATTATTGTTTTTTTGACTATCCATGGCAAGTCTGGATATTAAAGCAGAAACTTTCAGGACCAAAGGTTACAGATTCAGGTTCTGGGGATGTGAGCCTATCACATGCTGAAGAAGGTCATTGACTGGAACCTGATTGCAAAACCTTAATCTTCAAGCAGAATTCAAATTAAGTCCAACTTGAGTTCTTTCCAAAAGTTAGGAAAGAATCACTAGGAGACTAGGGGCAGTTTCTTCTCCCCTCCCCACAAAAAACAATATGTACAGTAGAAAGAACACAGAAGTTATATTCATATTTTCACTAACTATAAGGCCATCTCTGATTAACCAGCTCAGCATGGTGCCACTCACCCCACTCTTATATTCACTCAAATATTCCTGACATTCCCCCAAATTCCTGGGGACCACCTGAATATCTTCTCCCATTACCTAATCCCTCCCAACTCATCACCAATTTTTATGTCTAGATCCCTCTGCCTCCCAATTCTTACAGCTATATTCCTCCCCAACACAGCTTGCACTATTTAAGTAAGATCAAGTTTCCAGCCTGGCCCATCTCCCAGTGATGATCAAGGCCATGTCAGAGGCTGGACACTAGGAAGCCAAGAGAACATTTTAAAGTTATTTAACCCTCTTGGCCCAAGTTTCAAGGCTAATGGGCTAAATGATCTCTGGTATCCTTTCTTGATCTAACTTTCCATGATTCTACCACAACATAATAATAATAAATCAAATAATAGGTACACATAAAATTTTTATAGTGAGCCAGTACTCAGTGAATTTTTATCCACTTTATCTCTTTAACATACATAATAAGTAGATAAACCAGGTGTTATCTCCATTCTGCCTATCCATTTTGGAGATTACTTAATTTTTCTAGGAGAGCAGGATTCAGACACACATCTTTTGACTCTAAGTTCTTTTAATCATAGAAATAGAAGGTATTACAAAACTCTTTTGTTATTTACTCAGAGAGGAAACAAAGGATTTATGCAATTATAGTAATTCCAAAATTCCATATAGAAATAATGCAACTTTTTCAGACTAGACTCAAATCCTTTGGGGTATAACATAACACTTCAATTGTTTGTGAAGCAAGCCACGTTTCCTGCACAGAAAAGAAGCTGGTAATTCCAAACACTCTTGCCAAGCTCAAGGGGGCTAAAGTTTAGCACATACTCTAAATATAGAGCATCATGGGCTTCACCCTTTATACAGTCCCACAAACGCTTAATAGTCTTTAGTCATGTTAGTTTTCCACCATTGTTACATAAGAAATTGTCATGAACTTATTGGCTTAAAACAACATAAATTTATCCTCTCACACTTCTATAGGTCCAAAGTCTGACATTGCTCTCACTGGGCTAAAGTGAGGTATTAGAAAGGCTGGTTCCTTCTAGAGTCTCTTGGGGAGAATCTGTTTCCTTGCTTTTTCTAGCTTCTAGAGGCTGCCTGCATCCGTTGGCTTCATTTTCAAATCCCACAATGTAGCATGTCTCTGACTGTGCTTTGGACCACAGCAGGGAAAAGTCTATGTCAAGGACCAATGTGATTAGATTAGACCCACCTAGAAAACCCAGGATAACCTCCCATCTCAAGGTCCTTAATCATATTTGCAAAGTTCCTTTTGCCATGATAGGTAAAACATTCATAGGTTCCGAGGATTAGCATGTGGACATCTTTGGAGGGTCATTATTCTACCCACCACAATAATTATTTTTCATTTTTATTTATAATAATAATTAAAATGTATCAGTGTATGACCTGTATATCAAATTGCAATGTAAGAAGTTTATATACATTATTATAAATTTTTACAAAAACATCATGAGGTTGGTATCACTGTGCCCATTTTACAGACAGTGAGATGAGACTCAGTGGTTAAAAGTAACTATATGGGTCACCTCACTAGTCAGAGGCAGAGCAGACCTCTAAACCACTATAAAACAAGCATGTGCAGCAGAAGAAACAGCCACTTTTCATTTAAATCATTGATTCTCAGGCATAAAGTTGTCCATTAAATAAGCTCAGCTAGAAGCCTCATAAATTTCTCTGCATGAGGGAAACCCTCCCTATCCACAGAGGTCCTGTTTGCAGTCAGATTCTTTTGCTGTAGCATGTTCCATCCACAGCAATAGGGATATCTAGAGATTAAAATAGCAAAAGCTTCCTATGAGAAAAAAAATCTTCAAAAACCTCTGTAGACTCTTGAGATTTTTGGTAACACATGGCAAATGTGACAGGTTTCTTGGGCGTCTGCTAGTACTTGGCATCGTCACACTCCACTCAGTTTCAAAATTGTCATTTTTTGGCCCACTGAGGCTTTAAATAGCACCTCCTAACAGCCTGGACAGCTTCTGCAGTTTTTGCTTTCTATTAAGAGCATGTGAGGGCTCACAAGCTATTGAAAATAAGTGTCACAAAGTAAGTACTTTTATACATTTGGTTTGTTTAAATTGCTTTGAGGATGCTGAGAATGAAGACACATGTTTCAAAATGAAATCTTCCAGGATAATGATGCCATATCTCAAAGCACCCAAAATATCTACTGGTACCCAAAACATGATGCTGGGACAGAAATGCACATATCACATTAATGCCAGGGCAAAAAAAGTGAGCGAATAAAAGAAAATAAAATGTCAAAACACTAATGTTTATTGAACACTTCCTGTTTTCCAAGAGTTTTAGAAAACTAATCTGATTTAACATAATATAAATAACCCAATTTTGCTGGTGAAGACACAGTACCTTAGAGGGGTTATGTAACGAATTCAAGATCACCCTGCTGGACAGCAGTGAGGCTATGGCTGTGTCTGGCCATGAAAAGAATTCACTTCACCACTCAGCTGGTCCAAAGAATCCGGTCCCAAGGATATATAAGACAAGAGTCAACCCTGGCTCATTAGAAGGCAGCCTGACTTGGAAAATGATATTTATTTGCTTTACAGGCTATATGGGAGACATGAAGCATTAAAGCTAAAGATAAAAGACAGGCACGTGCTGCTGATTTAGTTCCAGCCATCACAATCACAACGCACCTAACAGGAGTGGTGATAGTAATACCCTGTAATTTGCATAGTGCCCTTCTTGGGGAAGCTCAGAGCTCTCCACAGACACATTCTCATTCATCTTCTCAACAGCTCTGGAATGGAGGAAGCAACACAATCACCTTCCTTCTATACTGAGATAAGTTAATGCATTTGCCCAAGGTCATTCAGCGACACAGAGGGAGAGATGGTATCTTTGGGACTTTTGTCCACCCTGCTTATCCACTGGTTATGGGAAAACAAATATAATACCCTGGGCTCAGAGACCGTGAATGAAACTTCTGTTTCATCAGCTTTGCTTTGCTCTATAAAATCCCCATACCACTGGAAACATGCAACAGGAAGGGCTTCTGTATCTCTCGTTTCTCCAGATATTTATTCCTGGTGGAGAGGGGAATCTTTCTTTTGCTAAACAGCACATTTGCATTATTGAAAGAATAATTACTCTTGGCAAGAAAAAGTTTGGCTCGTCAAATTAGTGACCTACACACAAAGAACCTCAAATCTCTGAGCCGGAAAGATCTTCAAAACTTCCCCACAGTGGAATTCAGAATGAGAATTTCTGACCTTAACTACAAGGAATATCAGCTGAACAAAGTAAGACCCCCGGAAAGGGGTAGGAGAGAGAAAAGGAAAAAAGAAAGAGACCCTATGGAGAAAGGACCTTCATGAGGGTCATCCACTATATGGGTCATCCCTAAGGTGAACCATGCAAATGGTAAAGTGTGTTTAGCACAAGCTCTGCACACCCTTGGTGCTTGCAATTGGCTGCTGTCATGATTGTGGCTTTTATAAGAATTGCACATTCTTCCACTTATTTCAGGGCTAATAACAAGTATACACCAGATACAGAATGTGTCTCCTGAAGCACAATACTACGCAGCATAAAAGCGGGTAGAACTCTACTAGTCTTTAAAAAGTGTACATCTTATTCCAAATACCAGCATTAACAAAAGGGTTCTACTGCACCTACATAAAAATCTTCACAATTAAAGATACTCCTCAAGGCATAAGGTTTAGTACTTGAGATTTGCAATGCTGTGACCTTGAGCCAACCACTGAGATGTTCTCAGCCCCCAGGGAAGTAGTTCAGTGACATTGTCCTCTTCCTGAGTCAGACTTTATCTTTATGAAAAATTTGAAAATACTTGATTTTTATAAATGCTATAATCTCAAATGTGAATTCAATGAAAATTCTATATATATTTTGTTTTGCTTATTGCTCTTAAATTTAAAGGACAAGATCAAGGGCTTTGGGGTCAATTAAATGGGCTTTGCCTACCACAACATTTCCCAATTTCTGATGAATAAAATCCAAATAAAAATCAAAAAGGGAGGAAAAGGAGCAATCTGAATTAGGAGAAACCAGGAGAGAAGGTTCAAGAAAACTATGCCATAGATAATAGAGGAAGACAAAATAAAGGATTAATAAGAGCATAATCTGGGATAAAGTGATCAGAACCCAAGAAAAAAGTCACAAATACCCCCACTACCTCAGCTCGGAACTGCAGGGGTAGGAAGCAAGAGTTGGTATCGAATAATAACTGAGAGGCAAATTCATAGTCTCCTAGGCAATCTCATTATAACTATAAATACATATATCATTAATAAAACATTAGAAAATTAAATGTCATGATATTTAAAGAATAATACACCATGACAAAGTAAGATTTATTCCAGGAAGAATGTAATTATGGGCCAATACTAGGAAATCTATAATTCATCACACTAATAGGTCAAAGGAGAAAAATTATCTAATTGCCTCAAGAGATATTTTGTTAAAGCCATTGATAAACTTTGAAATCAATGACCCCAAAATAGAACTATATTTCTTAATATGACATGGAATCTCTATAGTCATATTAATTGGCACATAACACTTAAATATAAAACACTATGGACATTTTTATTAATAAAGAATGAGGCAAAAATGTCCACCATAACAACTAATCTTTTAACATCTTTCTGGTAGCTCTAGGCAATTAAATAAAACCACTAGAAATAAAAAGAAGTATAAATATCAGGAAAGAGAAGGAAATTTTATTCTTACACATATCTAAAAAAAATCTAAGACAATGAATTAAAATAAATATTGGAACTAATAAGAGAGTTCAGTAATATGGTTATTTTAAAAATAAATATAAATTTCAAATGATAAATTTTATATGTGCCAGTTATATCCATTTCATCCTCATCTAGAACCTACTCATGTTGAGAAAACCCTAAGAAAAATGAGAGTAAAAGAAAACCAAACTCATGAATATTCCAGGAGATATAAAGATACCAAAAGAGCACCAATTCTCTATCTTATAACTTCCCAAACTATAATGGCAGAGTTGAGAAGAGGTGATAAACATCTCAAGGATCCAAACAAATGGTTATATGAAAATAGGAACAAGCAGTATTCCCTTCCCTTTTCTGTCAAATTTCTAAATTTTCCTAATAGATCGAGTCTTTACCAGAGTGTCCCACACTCATGCAGTATTCTGCTGCTAAGAGCACACTTAGACCTAAACTTGAGCTTACAGAAGCCACTTCTAAGTCATGTTCCAGACCCCAGTCACAAACAGGTAATCTCACTACCAGACCTTCACAGATTCCTATGGTAGGTTCCTCTAACCTATATAGCAATGGTTGTCTCCTCTCTTCCTAAAACTCTGGCTTTATTCCTTCATTTACTTTACAAATCCTAGCCCCTCGTCAAGTAATTCAATTCATTAACAAGGAAAACTTTGTTTTATTCTGCTTTGGAACTGAAATTCTCCTACCTGCTCAGAGTCTGCTCTGTGCATTTATTCATACATTCATCCAACAAATGTCCATCCGTGCCAACTACGGGCTAGGTGTTGTTGCTGGTGGCATAGTAATCAATAAGCCCTCACAGAGTTTACAACTTAGTGGGTGATCCAAACAAGTTGAAAAGCAATCACAATGCAGTCACTTAATGTGTTCTAGGGGAAGCATAAGATGCTAACAGAACAGAAAGTAGAAGAGAACTGAAGGATGAATAAGAGTTAAAAGGCAAAATACAAGGTGGAGATGGGAAAAGGAAAGAGCATGGCTCATTTTACTCATTTCTGGCATATAGCACAGCCACACACCTTCAATTAACATTCCCAGACCCAATAGGCGAGTTTCTAAGAGTTGGAACAGTTTTAGCTGGTACAAGAACGTTATATGCAGTGTTTTATGGCTCCTTGGAGATCTCTGACAGCACTCTAAATAATCCTTTTGCAACTAACAGAAGTTTCAAGTAACTAAGATGAATTCTGGACAGAGTGTATTTTTAAGAGCCTCTTTATCCTCTGGAGCTGAGACCTCTTTCAAGGACTGCTCGAGCAATTCTAGTTGTTAGATGACAACCTCCCTGGTTACCAAGGATGAGAAAGGCATATGAAGAAAATACTGTTTTCGTCTTCAGTAAATGTTTGAACTCCGCTGAGTCTGACAGCAAACCCCTAATGACAAAGGTGAATTTTATGATGTTGGCTTTTCCCATCAAGACTCATGACAGTTTTTTGTTTCTTTTTTTTTAAGGCTCAAATCAGGGTCTGCAACCATGATCAGCATTTAAAGTATACAGCATAGAAAAGAGCAGCTTTATAGATTTGGGAAATTTTAATATCTTTGGTCTAGGACAATCTTAATGTTATAAGCCAAAATTTTTGCTAATCTCCTAAGAACCAGCCTTCTATCCAATTCTTGCTGCTTCTCAGCTACTAAAACACCACTTTAATATGTTGCTCTAGTGCCTTCAAACATTGTTTAAAACTTAAATAGGAAAGACATATTTATTATTGGAAAGTAGTTACTATGACATCTTCCTAAACTTAAATATTTACATATATTCTGTTACATCCTGGAAGGGAACAAACTCTGACATTCACTAATAAATTATAGTAAAGTTACTTTGAAAGCTATTTTTTTTATCAAACACAATGTATTTGTTGCTTAAAATGTGACATAACTGTTGGTCTTAAAGAATAAACAAGTTTTGTAAATTCCAAGGCAAGAGAAAAATAATTTGCTTTTTTCTAAAATAATTACAAATTACATATCCTATAAAGAACTTGTTTCCAGAATATATATGCATATATATATGAAATTAATGAAATTGTATACTTTAAGGACACATATATATGAAGAACTCTCAAAACTCAATATTAAGAAAATAACAAATTGTCAAATGATTTGATCAGACACACATCCAAAAACGATAGATAGCAAATAAACACATGAAAAGATATCATTTGGGAAATGCAAATTAAAACCATAAGATAAACACTACACATCTTTTAAAAATAACTAAAATTTTAAATACTAAACATATGAAACTTTGGCAAAGATGTGGAAGACTTAGAACACTAATATGCTGCTGGTAGGAATATAAAATGATACAACCACTTCGGAAAACATTTTGCCAATTACTTAAAAAGTTAAATATATACTATAAGATCCAATTATTTCATTCCCAGATATTTATCCAAGAACATGAAAAGTATATATACACACAAAAGCACACGCACAAATGCTGATGGCAACTTTATTTTTAATATCCAGACTGCAAACAATCCAAATATCTACCAATAGGTAAATGGATATGTGGTAAATCTATACAATGGGATACAATTCAGCAATTAAAAGGAATGACTACTGATTCAAGACACAACAAGGACAAATTCCAAAACAATTCTGCTAACTGAAATAAACCAGACTCCTTCCCCCATCCCCCCAAAAAATGTTTAGGTATGATTTTATATAAAATTCTAGAAAATTCAAACTAATCTACAGTGACATAAATCAATGGTTGCCTCTAAATGATGAGATGGGAGAAAGGACTTATAAAGTGACAAGAGGAAAGTTTTGGGAGTGATGGATATGTTCATTATCTCTTACCATTATCATTTGTATACTTCAAAACTTATGAAATTGTACATTTTAAAATACATAATTTGTTATATTTAATTATACCTCAATAAAGCTGTAACAGAAGAATACACACACATATATATCAAAGTGGTGATGGTGGTTATTTTGGGAAGATCGAATTAAGACTGGTTTTCATACTTCATTTTATAAACAAACATATTACACTTAAAAGCAGTTTAAAATGGTAACTTTTTCTACTTACATTTAAAATCAGAAAAATGATAACTTTGGTCATGGTCTGTATGCTTTCATTTTTGCATAATTTATAAAAAGTATAAATGTACAGTTGAGTGCTCTGATTTTTTTCATCAAGCATTGTATTATAATTTTTCTAATGTATAATAGACTTTTGGTCATATTTTTTAATAAACACATAATATTTCCTTTGTGTTTTTGGATCACAATTTACCTAATCATTCTCTTTCATTGAGTTTTTAAATTTTTCTTCCTCCTCCTTTCTCCTTCATGCTGTTATAGTTAACTTTAAACTATCTTCAAGCACATAACTTTTATTCTTTTTAAATACATGTTATCCAATTGTTTTTCTAAAGGGAGTCATCATTTTATATTTCCCTTAACAATATATGAGTATCATAATCTTATCAGTATTGTACTGATGTTTTGTTATTTGGGGGCTTTGTTATTTTTTGTTATCTGGGGGGATGTCTAACTTAATAAGACAAGGAATGATATATCATTGATTACAAATATGGTTAAGCATTTCCATGAATTTGTTTTTATATTTTATCTTTTGTAAGTGATATTATCATATTATTACAAAAAAAAACAATTATATTGAATTATTTCAAAAGGAGGTAAAGAAAAGAATAAAAATGCATCTGTATAAAATAAATGAGGGAGGAAATGATGTATTTTCTTAAAAAGGGTTAGTAATGATATGTTTTGGTAGATAGAAAACAATACAACAAATGCATAATCTTTAATGAACTTCCTAAATCCAGAAAACACTCTTCTGGAGGGGGAGCAGTGCAAAATAAATGCTCCAGAGCTGTGAATGGAGCTGACTTCAGGATGATTGTGGCAATCCAGCAAGCAAATGCAGTCACCTCTCATACCTAATCCATTGTTCCCGGATGATAATAATGTATGACCAGATCTTCTGATTTATTTTAAAGATGGCAGAATTCTTGGTAATAATGTGAACACTCCCCCCATTTTTAAAATAGTACAAATTAAAAAACAAACTTTGTATATTCAAACAAAACAGATATGGGCTGTTTTAAACCTGCAGGCTACTGGTTTTCTACTTCTGGGTTGAGCCTAAGCCTGAACCTCTTTCATTTGTGTTCCAACACGTTTTGTGAGCATCCCTCACCATGCTTAATTGTCTCTCAGTGAGACAGGAAATAAAACTTTCAGTGAAGGACATCTGGTTAATCACAGCATTTTGAACACAAGTGCTTGTCTCTATTCCTTCCTGAAACTCCACTAATGACAACAAAGAATTAAAGAGGTGGAATTCCATAAGGACAAAAAGAACAGTGAAGAAAACTGCAAAAATAAAGATAACAGGAAGGGAAACAACACAGATGAGAGGTGGCAACAAACTTTTGGAAAATAGAAAATGGAGGATTTATCATCGCTAAGAAAACTGAGTACAAAACCCTGCAATGAAGGGTGATAAGGAGGAAACCAATTCATACCATTAGCCCCATAAAAACTTAGGGATTGGTGGCAGCAGGTATACAAAATTGCAGATAAAGTATGAGGCTGAAAATATAATCACTGACTGAATGTCTACGCAAAGCACAGTTAGACAGAGAATTAAATCTATGAAGAAATTAAACTCCAAACCAGGACACTAGATATATAGCAGAAGGTGGGAAAGAGGTGCCACACTAAAAACGGGAGTAGAAAGTAAAAAGTCTACATCCTGAATAGTGAGGCTCTCATCCAGCTTCCTTTCCTTGCTTAAATCCAAGAGTACTGGAAGCCAAGCCTACAGGCCCCTATTTTCAGGCAGAAATTTGTAGAGCCCTGCACAGGCACCAGAAAAGATACAGATATTGATATGTGAGGATCTCCAACAAAAGAAAGGTCCCAAGTAATAAGTCTTCACAAAATCCTGCTGTAGAATTGACTCCAAAGAGCAGATGGGTATCTCTAACATTGTACTACCTCTTGAGGAATCCTAGGGTTCTGCAAGGATTCACAAGGGGCTCTGTGAAAGGTCATGATTTAAAAAATAACATCAGCTTTGAATTACACTTGAGATGAAATGATGGACACTGATTCAGCAACCCCGTTAGCAATTTAGTAAGAGATCTTTCAGCAGTGCACTGTAGGGTTATGTTTATTACATTAAGACCATTCTCAGTCTTTGACATGAAAAAGAAGAGGCTGTTGATAACTGGTAAGTGCTACACTGCATGGAGGTGACTGTGGTGGGCTGATGACATCAGCCCTCCCTACTTCTATTTATGGGCTGTTTATGTGAATAAATAAGTTCTGCTGGTATAATAAAAGTACTGGAAGGAAAATTTCACTTTAAATAAGGATTTTTTTTCTGTGCTGTGATTCGATTGCTTCCCTGCCATTTTGCTACTATTTTAAACATTGTAAAATGTGGTTTGTAGAGGTTAAAATAAAATGTTTTTTGAAATTCTCATTTTTTGTAATATTTTGTGTAGGTATTTGTTGTCTTTGTTTTACATTTTATTAGCATTATATTTTACAAACATGTGTGATGGTTCAAGATGGTTATTTTGAAGATGACGTATGAACTTGAAAAGAATATTAAACCTAAGTCAATGAACAATTTCAACAGGGCCAGGGATGAAGAATTAATTACAATCTCCAGAATCAGTTCACTGCAATAGTACATCAGGTGATCAAAAAAAAGTCTAGTCACTCACAGAAAGACAATGAATATTCTTCCAAAGTTTTCAATTTTCAGTACATCTTATTTAGCAATCATCAAGAGAATATTGCAATTTGACTGAAAATGAAATACATGTGTGCTTATCTCAAATTTGACTCAGACTTAAATAACTGTGCAGGAAGAAAAAAGGACAGGTTTCAAATGAATTAGATAAATTTCATTCTTTATTTTTAATTTTTTAAAAAAATACTCTTTTATGCCTACATGCTCCCAAAAGAGAGAAAAAATAACACAAATATCAAACAATTTGTTAATTGCTAAAATTAAAATTAATCCTGGTCATGAATGCAGTAAGAAAATATTTCCTAAGTCTTGTATAAAATTGTATCATATAATCCATTTTTTTATATTGCTTTTGCTATGGTTGTAATATCACTATCTAACTCTGTCAATAAATTTTCATATTACATACAATTAATTTAAATCAATTTACAACCTCTTCTTAAATCTACCAAGCTCATATCTAGAAAAATCAAATCTTATGTTGGTTAAACCAGTTATTGAACAAAACATTGTTTCATGAGTTTTATTATTTTTTAAAAAAGAAAGATCTTAATTTCAAAAAAGATAAGCTCAGCTTAACTACTTGATTATTTCAAGAAACTCTGGACAGATAGCGATTTTTAGTTTAAAATAGGAAGAAAATGACTCATCCTTACATGTTATACCATATATTATAACTCATTAACATTTTATGTAGTAGAAATTTGTAATAAGACTTTGGGCTCTTTGGATAAAGTTTTTAAAATTAAGTAGGAAATATTTTTTAAAAAATCTTAAGTTAGCACAACTTATATTACTGACTTAGGCTCAATATCCTACATAGGAAAGAGGAACTAGATACAAAGAGTAAGTTAATCAATATAATAAAATAAGCAGGGCTGCAGAAAAATATTCTGCACTCAAAAGAGCACTAGAAATTATTCTTGAATTATTATATCTAAAACATAGTAGTCATGTTATGTATCAAGCTGAAGGTGTAATAATTTTATGCAAAAGTTCTCTGAGATCTGAAAATTATTTCAAGAATTCCTCTAGAGAGAAAAGGTTGAGAAAGGCTGTTCTAATACAAAGGGAAAGATCACAAGCAAACAGATAAAAGGAACATGAAATAAACAAACAGAAAACATTCAGGCACCAAAAAATCTTTGGAAGAAAAATTACAAGTAATATCTTCAAATATATTAGAGAGGTTAAATTATTACATCCATCAATAAACAGGAGAATGTAACTAAACAAAAGGAACCAGCAGAGAACTAGAAAGAATTCTAAGAACTTAAAAATATGATAGCAGAACTGAAAAATGCAAGGGAAGATTTAGAAGATGGAGTCACCAAGAAAGTAAAGGAGAAACAGGGGGAAATAGATATCAGGAAAGAAAAAGAAAAGAATCATTCTGAGAAGTACAACCTCTGACATTTTTCTAGAAAAATAGTTGAGGAGAGAAAATTATCAAAAAAAATGATACAAGAATATTTCTAGTAGTGAATGAGACTGCCCAGTAAATGAGACCCATACAAAGGCATATTATTCTAAAAGTTTCTAACACTGAACAGAGAAAATATAGGTCACATTCAAGACCTCAAAAGTTAGAATGAATTCTCTAGTGCAATACTGAAAACTGACTGTTAGTAAACAGTGCCTTCCATATTCTGAGGAAAATTTATTTCCAAGTTTAAGTTCAATACCTAGCCAAATTATCAATTAAGTATGATGGTAGAAAATAAGCATTCTCAAATATGCAAAAATATATCTTAACTTCTACACACTTTCTTCTCAGGCAGTATAGCAGCAAAATGAAGTTAGCCAAAAAACAAGGAGACACAGGATACAGAATACATGGGCTCCAACACAAGAATGACAAAGAAATAGCCCAAGACTATTTGTCCACTGCCTAAAGCTCGCTGCAAGATTATCGGGGTCTTCAAGTATGTAGATGACACCAAGAAATATATTTTAGAATATCTGATGTGTCTTTGTGAAAAAGAGAACTTAAAGTTTTACTACAGAGAGACAGAGACTAGGAAATCAAGACATAATAGTAACTTGTATTTTCTCATGTAATTTTCTTAGGATAATTTTCAAGTCTAAGACACAGATTGGTTTTATTATATCCAATACTGGGATTTCTCTCTGAAATGTATGACTTTCTGTAAAAGGCTGTTTTAAACCTTGTCCCTAAGCCTTTAAGATAATCCCCCTATAGGAATTTTCCATTTAACCCTGCAGCTAACACCTGGCCTAGCCCCTGGCCTAGCCAGCAGCCCGCAAGGGACAATAAGAGAAGTTACCCAACAGTTACCCAACAATACCAGTAACAGTAATAAAAGAAAATTGTTAACGGGAAAATAGCTCACCCACGTTCTGCTTGGCTTATGTATGTAACTGCAATGACGCACCTGAGTCCCACCGATCAGGGAAAAGGTCACGTAACCACCCCCCGAGAGGGTATAAAACTCAGGGGAGAGGGAGTCTCAGGGCTCGCCTTGGTGGGGCCCGGGTTCGAATCAGAATAACTTGAGCATGCTGTAACATCTTATCCGAAAATAAAGCGCTTACTGTAACATCTTATCTGGAGGTCTCTGTCCTTCGTGGGGGTCTCGAAACGCCGCACATCATTTGGAGGCCCCAGCGAGATCCCCTACGGGACAGACACCAGTCCGCGGACAACCTATTCTCGGCCTGCCCGGCGCCGGTAAGTCAGGCCTCTCTGGTTCTGGTTCCTGGTTCTGGTATTCGCAAATAATTGGGTCTGTGGACGGCGGGACGCTGCCTTCGGATCCCAGACTCAGCCCCGGGGGTGACGACCTCCGCGGGCCCTGGTTCTGTTCTGTCTGCCAATTTAATGTTAAATATGTGCTGTGTTTCTTGTAACGTTGCCATTGTATGTCTAGTTAATTATTGTTCTCATCTTCGTCGTCTTTCTTTGTCTCATGTTACATGAAGTACATCGTGCTCCGACCCTTGTTCCCAGAGCGACTCTCCTCTTTCCGTGCTGGGACCCAGAACGGCAATAGGACGAGATCAAATTAAAGTCGGTTCAAAAGAAGTTTTGAGCTTCCTTGTCCCCATTCCGGCCAAAATGGGGCAAGGAACCTCAAAGGGCCCCTTGAGCCCATTGGCATGTCTGATTAAGAACTTGCTGATTTTCGTAGGCGGGCAAAAGGTTATGGAGCCCAGGTGAATGCCTTTGATTTATGCAAACCCTGTGAATTGGAATAGCCTGCCTTCGGAGTCGGCTGGCCAGCGGCGGGAACCCTGGATCCAGGCATTGCTAGTGCCATCCGGGGCTTCTGTTACGGGCAGCCCAGCCACCCCGACCAGATCCCATATATAGATGTCTGGATTGATATTATATGGGACAAACCTTCCTACTTAAAAGCCTGTGGTTGCCACCGGGAAGGTCCCCACTCGGGGGCTCGACCCAAGATTCTAGTGTCTAGGGATTCTGCCCACTCAGATCCCCCGACTCCTAGGCCACAGCCTCCAGTTCTCCAGGCACCCCCTGAGACACCACCATCGTCTCGCCCACGGGGTGCACCTCCACCCTACCTCCCCTCAGCCCCGTCAGCAACCGAAGAACCTGATTCTACTGTTCTTAATCCGCCACACACCCGGAGTGGCACCCATTTTGCTCCACCAGGGGAGGCCCAAGCTAATACAGCCGGCCTCTTCCCTCTTAGGGACACAGGAGAGAGGGATCCCACCGGGCATCCAGTCCGGACCTATGTCCCTTTCACCACCTCTGACTTATATAACTGGAAGAGTCAAAACCCCCCTTTCTCGGAGGCACCCGAGGAAGTCATTACCCTCCTAGAGTCAGTTTTCTATACCCATCAGCCCACATGGGATGACTGCCAACAGCTCCTCCGCATCCTCTTCACCACTGAGGAAAGGGAACGAATTAAGCTAGAGGGAAAGAAACAAGTGCATGATGGCCAGGGGGAAGTCACCCTAGATGAACGGGAGATTAATACCCAGTTTCCCTCCTCCCGGCCCAACTGGGACTATAACACTCGGGACGGGGAAGGAGCCCTTAACAATTACCGCCAGGGGCCTCCGGGCAGCCGCCCGGAAGCCCACCAACCTCTCGAAGGTGACTGAAATTAGACAAGGGCCTTCGGAGAGTCCCACTGGAGACTCGAGACTGGCGGTGATTGGGTAAGCCTCCTCCCCCAGGCCCTCCTGAGGGCCCGCTGTACCCCTGGCAAAGAAGGTTTTTCTCCCTTTGAAGTCCTCTACGGACTCAAACCCCCTATTGTCCCCCGCCTAGGCATAGAACACTTAGCTGATTTCTCCCACAAAAGTTTGCTTAAGTCCTTACAGGCTCTCCAGCTAGCCCGGGGACATGCCAGGACTGCACTAACTGAAGGACAACCATCCCCGACTACTGAGCGCCAAAGGAAGCCCTTGTTCAACCCAGGAGACCTTGTCTGCATAAAAAAGACGGACCCACAACAACTCGGCCCAAGGTGGGAAGGACCCTTCCCTATAATCATCAGCACCCCCCACGGCAGCCAAGGTCGCCGGAAAGACCACCTGGATCCACCCACCACTCCCGTCTGAAAGAGGCACCCCCTGATCCGGACCGAACATAGAAGGTTCAGCGCACCGCAGACCCCCTCAAGATAAGACTTATCCCATCCTCTCTCTCCATCTTGTCCTCCTCTCACTGCCGGGGGTCATTGTTAACCCCCACATCCCCCCACCGAGAGAGAGATAGGAACTAACCAGCACTCTGGACGGTCACCTAATTGCCGACACCTTTGCCCTAGGGACTATCCCCACCCTGGAATTTGATCTCTGTAATTTACTAGGAAAAGATTGGGGTAATTGGAAGGGGCATGAAGGATCCCATTTACGGGGAGGGGCCCTCCCAGTCCCCCGAGGATATGGCTGTGGTCATATCAATCTAGAAAAGGGCCTTTGGCATACCCAACTGTATATTTGGCCCTCCTCCGGACCCCCTGACTGCGGAGGGGAAAGATGATTTCTACTGCGCCGCCTGGGGTTGTGAAACCCTATCCCCCTGGAAAACCGTAGACCAGGAGATTTCCTTCAAGAGGGAGATTAGGTTCGGCACACCTGACAAATCAGGCACCTGCGATATAGGGGATTGTAATCCAGTAACTCTTACCATCCGTTCCCCTACAGACAGGGCCTGGCAGGCTAGGAAGACATGGGGCCTCAGGCTCCACGTATCAGGTCATGACCCGGGTGTCAGGTTCACACTCTAGAAGAAAGTAATCTCCCGCCTGTCAACCCGATCGGAACCCTGAGGCCCGTAATAGTTCCACCACCGGTATTGCCTCCCCAGCCTTCACATCCACATCCTTCCACCCCATCAGTTCCCCTACTCTCGTCCCTAGCCCCATCACCTCCAGCTGAAGACTGCCGGGCCCACACCCCAGGCTTAGCTGGTCCCCCTCGCTCCTGGTTCCAGACCCTGGATCACCCTCCTCTTCCATACTCGACTAATAGCTACCCGGACGCACTATCTTAAGCTCTTAGTACTTCGAACCCACTACCAACCCATCCTAGCAGATGACACATTAGAATCAAAGATTTGATTCAACATCTCCCTAGAGCAGTGGGGAATGTAAAAGGCTGTTTTAAACCTTGTCCCTAAGCCTTTAAGATAATCCCCCTATAGGAATTTTCCATTTAACCTTGCAGCTAACACCTGGCCTAACCCCTGGCCTAGCCAGCAGCCTGCAAGGGACAATAAGAGAAGTTACCCAACAGTTACCCAACAATACCAGTAACAGTAATAAAAGAAAATTGTTAGCACGGAAAATAGCTCACCCATCGCCCGTTTGGCTTATGCATGTAACTGCAATGACGCACCTGAGTCCCACCGATCAGGGAAAAGGTCACGTAACCACCCCCCCGAGAGGGTATAAAACTCAGGGGAGAGGGGGTCTCGGGGCTCTCGCCCTTGGTGGGGGCCCGGGTTCGAATCCGTAAATAACGAGCATGCTGTAACATCTTATCCGAAAATAAAGTGCTTACTGTAACATCTTATCCGAAAATAAAGCGCTTACTGTAACATCTTATCTGGAGGTTTCTGTCCTTCGTGGGGGTCTCGAAACGCTGCACAACACTTTTAAAGTGCATAATCAATCATGGTCTTTCAACATTTAAGGAAATAATAAATTTCAAATGTTTTAACAACTTTAATTTAACATAATTTCCAATATTTAATAAAATAATAAAACACTTGAGTCATATTTTTTATTAAGAAAATCATTTTTCATGCTTTAAATAGTTCTTAGCTCTGGAGATTCCCCTGAACCTGCTGATTGAATTCAATCCAATTGAAGTGTTATTTGAGCCTTGCTCTATTTTTTTTTTAATTGGAATACTAAGTGAACATTTCAGTTAGCCATGAGGCACACATCCACTCTATTGTGTTACACAAAATCTAATATACTCAATTACATTGCCTCAGTCCTGTAAGTATTTGAGTTGTTGAACCTTAATTAAACAAAACAATATACCACGAGGTTGCAAGTGCATTCCATCTTACACAGTGAGTCAAAGGGAACTGGACCTAGATTGTGACAGGATATTCAAAGATAAATGAAAATTACACCCTATATAAACCAATCAAAATTTTACAGCATAATCAATGAATATTTATACTCAGTGTTTCCTGGCTGGAGAGAATGAGAAAAGAAAAATCTTAAAAGTATGGCCCCAGGTTCAGTGTACAGAAAATACTAACCGTGATTGTAACTCTGTATCTGCTCAGGTCATCTACCTACACTTACTGCTTTGGCATCTCTGTCTGGGAAGTAGAGATAAGGCTTACCTTTATCATAGTGAGATTAGGACAGCTTAGTTGGAAAAGGAGGGGAAAGTTCTTTGAACAGGATATATGAACACTCTTGTTATACATTATAGTCCTAATACTAATTTAGGAAAATCCATTTAGGTAGTAAGACCACTATAGAAAATTCAATTCACTTTACTTACTCAAACGACAATTTCCAAAGAAAAACTTCTTTTATCCTTAAATAATCTTTCCAGGCCCCCTCTGTTCTGTGAGGTGTCAGGACTCAGCTGCTTTCAATGTGAGCTCCTCTAGGATAAGAATTGTGGTCTTTAGGGGCATTCTGTAGAGCAACTCAGATGCCATAGATGACATCAAGAATTCTTAATGCCTTTTTCAAAGAGACACTGATGCCAGCAGGGCCACACGCACAAAACAAAATTTTTTTAATGTAGGAAGGAGTGAAAAAAAGTTTTATACTTTGTAACTATCTGCCAACTCTTCCTTTTTTCCACTCTCTATATTACCATGGCAACAAAGAGACTTTTCTATCAGGTAATAAATAGGTAAAAAAAAATATCACCAGCCAGCTATTTCATAGATTTATAGAGCCTTAAGCCCTAGGATACGTTGGCAGCACTGGGCACTTCTTGCCACTGAATCTACTTCAATAAATCCTAAGTAGTTCCAGAATATCAGCATGTTAGAGAGCTAAAGTCATTTCTTGTTGTATTCATTTTTCATACCTTTCCCTATTGTCTCAGGTGAAGACACTGAGAAAAAAAACACAATGGAAAAAGAGATATTTACCTTGCTTACAGGTTGTCAACATATATAATTATTGGTCAAAAAATGGCACAGTCATCAACCCTTCTCGATCTCATACTAAATGTTAACCTAAAAAAAATACTAAAAATATAAAACAGACATAGAAATCAAAATTCTTAGAATTTTTTTCCAATTTGATTCAAATGAATATATGAACTGGAAACCTTAGGGCTTCCATTTGAAAAGGTGTCCTAGAGCAGGCAGAGGTGGAACTCAATTTGACCACACAGCAAACTCTATTAAACTGATTCAGTAGTAGGAGGTAGGAGGAGGTAATTTTGTCTCTGTAGAGCAAATTTTCCAATCACTCTTTCAGCTTATATCCAATTAAAGGGAGAATTCTAAGAAAGGAATTAATGTCAAAATATCTAGAATTGTAATGAAATGGAATGGGGCTTTCTAGTGTACTAGGGAAGGATTCAGATACAAACTTAACTAGTTTTTGAGAGAGTTTCCTGTTAATTGCTCCATTCTAAAGGGCAAAGTATATATGTATTTTTAAGGAATTTATGAAATTAGCATCTCAATTTGAAGCTAGAGATTCTTTGTTCTCTTTTTTTACTGGCACCAATACAGATTAAGAGTTTCTGACTCACATTTACTTGTTAATAGAGCAAGGTATTTTCTCTTTAGCTACAGATCAAGGTACTTCTATAAGCCTACAGCAAAAAGAATCCTCCCATATAGAAAAATCACAAAGCAGAAGGCTGACAGGCTCGGCTCCAGTGTTCCTGAGGAGGGAGATTTTCAGACATTATTAAACAAGTATGCAAAGTTCATGGCATGCTTGTCTACTCAGGTAAGACCCTGAAGGTTCACAAAAATACCAAATGCTGGGGACTATAACACAAGAACCAAGAATTTGGGGACAACTAAATGAATGCAGGCCATCTTCACAGGTACGAGAGTATTGTGATATGTACTACCCTGTAGTTTTGGCTAGAAAAGCCTCTTTTGTCAAAAGGGTAGGTGCTTCCCTCTGAGCACCAGTTGGTTCTAAAAAACAGACTGCCAGGAAATAGAATATGGTGGTAAGAGGGAAGTCACTGATCAGTGGTAAGATGTGATGAAGCAGCTGTTGTGTTCCATTAGACTCATGAGCTAGGCAGAGCCTGCAAGCTGACTCTGAGAGAGGCAGCCTGCCAAGAACAAAAGAATAATAATATATTCCACCTAGATTGTTAAATGTTTTTATAAACCAAATAGGTAATGAAGGCAAGTTCTTCATAGAAGACTGTCTACTAATAATGCAAAAGAAATAAGAGAATTTTAAAAATCGCCTTTTATATAACCACTAATGAATAAAGGATCTGGATCTCAGTTATCAATGGAAGCTAAAACCATTAAGTGACAAGTCGATGGTGAACTTTATAATAGAAAATCTGGCTAAAACTTCCTGAACCTCCTGACCAACCTTAAAATACAATGAAAAGTGGAACAGTCATTCTCTGTTTCACCACCTATGAATTATTCTTCCCAAAATAATTGAATCGAAATCTAGTTGAGCCTCCAGATCAAGCTAACAGTCCACAAGAAACAAAATTGAGGATGATATTAAATGACAGGATGAGGATGCAATTAGCCAACTCAAAATGAGAAAAACTCATTGTCACAGTTTCTTTGAGAACTAAATAGCATGAAAAAGGAGGATGGTGGCTGTTAGAAATCGAGACTTCAGAAAGATAGCAAACATGTAATGTGTGGATTCAAACAAAACAACTGTGAAAAGGCATTTTGAGGACAAATGTGAAATTCTTCAAAGGGATTATTTAATCAGATGACATGAAAACTTTGTTAAATTACAGTGATGTTTTTAAGTCCTTATATATTATACACAAAATGACATATTTACAGATAAAATAATATAAATATGCCACCAAAAACTAAAGCTGTAGGAACTAATGAAATAAAATTGGCAAAATCTGATGACTGTTGAAGCTGGTTAATGGGTACATGAAAGTGCATTTTACCATTCTCTTATGTATTTTGGAACTATTGAATAATAAAAAGATTTAAAATAGAGAATTGCTTTGGCAAACTGTTTCTTAGTATAGTCTTCATTACCACAATCCATGGACAAAGCTCACAGGAGGAAGAGTAGACAAAAAGAGAGGAGAAGCAGGAGTAAAGAAAATAAAGCTGGTCAGGTAGCTGCAGGTCATTTTGGTCTCTCTAAAGGAGAAGACTTGAATTCACCTTTGTGATTGATTCTACCTTTTTTAAGGAAAAACAATCTCAGACGAGCTCTTTGGTTAATCGAATGTTCTCACTCATCATTCTTCAGGAAAAAGTGATATAAAGTATACATTCAAATGTTTATTTTGAGAAGATAACAATTTCTACTCCCAATGCAGATTACTCTAAAATGTCTTTGCCAGGATTATGTTTCTAAGGTTTTTTTGTTTTGAGTACTATTTCTTTTCTGTGCAAAGCTTTAAATAATATCATTGCTTATCTCATGGAAATAGATGGGTTCAGGAAAAGGCAGGTGTATTGACAGTTTCTTATATAGATAAAACTATGAAACCCTCACTCTTCCCAGGTGGCAGAAAGACAAACAGGCATGAACTTTAACTGCTTTAAAAGCAAATTAAACCTGCTCAGGGTGACTCAGACTGGACTCGGATACTGTCACCTTCCTTTGACTGGCCATATTACTTTAACCTGAAAACTCCTAAATGTGCAAATGTTGTAATTGGGGCTATTGTAATTTGGTATGATTGCCTTGGTAGGACGCTTAGGTCAAAATCACTTTATTGTGGGATTTCTTTAAAAGGAGTAAATATTCCTGCTGCCAATTATTCTGAGAAAGAGCAGATCCTGGGCAGAAAATGAAAGTTGAGAAGGCAGGCATAGGCTAGAGCAAGAAATAAATTTTTTCTCTCTCTGGAAGTTGAATCTAGCCTCCAAAGTGTCATCAGCCTTGAGGATACCATCAGGGACTCATCATTATGGATCCAGGCCTAGGAGAGCTATGAGGATCCTCATCTAGAAGTGGGTTTTGTTGTATTTCATATTGGATGTTTCCTGTCCACTGTTCTTGAATCTTAATCAGTTTGATAAGTGTTGTGGTCTGGTCTCAGTCATCTCATGGAGACATGCTCTGAGAAAGATCTGTGCTCATACTCATACAAAGAAGTGAAAGAAAAGTTGCCAGTCAGGAAACCTGTGACCCAAAGCAGAGTAAGCAAAGGTTCATGTGAACAGCAACACAGAAATCAAGCCTCCAAAGCCAGATGGCTTGACACTAGGACAGATTTTTCACTACAGGTAAGCATCTGGATTCCCAAAGAACCTGGCGAGAGCAGTACTTGCTGCTGGAAGCCAGAGAAGAAGCATAAAGGCTTTGCAATATGGGATATTAATGCAAATGCATTCTCATAAACTGATGAGGCACATAATCAGTTAAAATTATAAAAGGAACATTTAATTTCTGTTTGGATTTAAAACAAAACAAAATAGCAGTGCATTCGATTCAAAGAAAAACATGCTGTAGTGAAGCTCTGACAAAAAAAGCTAAAAAAAAAATTGCTGTGAGTGCGTGTGTGTGTGTGTGAGTGTTTGAGAGAGAGAGAGAGAAGAGAGAGAGAGAGAGAGAAAATGAATGAGAATCATGCCAGACTTCAATACATCCACATCTCCTGACACCCTGATACCAAGGAAATGGAAAAGGATTGTTAGACATTAAAATTTGTATCAGATTCTGTTTTTGCTGGTGACCAACTGCTCTGAATATGGTAGCTTGATTCAATTTGGAGAACTATAATGTCCATTTTTTGATGTCTCCAGGCTTCCGGACACATTAATTTATGGTAAATAACAAGAATTGGGCTCTTCTAATAGAGGATAGTGTGAGCACAAGTGACCAGCCTCCCCACCGGATGCCAACTGAATGACCCCAGCCCAGATTTGGTTCTTTCTTCACAATGAAACTATATTTGGGAGAGAAGGGGAGAGTTCAGGCATTTGGTCCTAGTCTGCTCTGCATTAGATTCCTTACCTTCATCTCTATGATGTCACCTGAGAGCCACTTACTTGTTAGAATCTAAGATTAAACGTGGTAACTAGAACTGGGCTTCCTCCTGGCACTCGATTCTACACTCAAGTCAGTACCTTTCCTAATGGTGAGAAAAAGGCCCTCCCTATCTCCAGTTTACCCTGACATCCCCTACTCTTTTTTTTTGTCTTTATTGAAATATAATAGACTATTAGTTGCTTGCATTTACATTGTACAATTTGATGAGTATGTTTTAATTATAGTTGGCATATAGTAATATACCAGTTTCAGTTGTAGAGCATAGTGATCAGAGACCTACATAACTCCCAAAGTGATCACCCCACTGTATCTAGTACGCCTCTTCCCCCTTACATTCCCCCTACGCTTTCATGTTCAGTCAAGGAAAAGTAATCCTTTATCCTATCATGGTCTAATTAACCCCCATGATACTTTTCCCTTGGCCCATATATTTCTACCAATTTGCTACAGTCTATCTATTTGACTTCAGATCTAACCTCAGTGAAATGACCACTATGCAGATTTATATGAATTATCGATTGAATCATTGACAAAAATTTACTGTTCTCTTCTATGTACCCAAAATCAATGTTAGGCTCCAACTACACCTCCTAAATATACCAACCTTAGAATCTTTTCTATTTACTCAGTTAATTAAACATGTTTTTGTTATTTACCAGTCACACGCTACTTATTATGTCCCACTAAGTGCTGTTACACAGATTAATGCATTTAATCCAATCAGCTAATATTTATTGACTTCTGCATCCCCAGGTATTAGACACTGTAAAAGAAACAATAGTACAATTTCCTAAGCTTTAAGACCTTGAAATGCAGTTGAGTAGATAAGACTTACACACACGAAAAAATGTAATACATCAGTCAGTGCCATATAAGTGGTTCAGACAGTGAGTTTTATAGCATAGAAGAAAAAGGATATAATTGACACATAGTAAATGTGCAATGCTTGATTGAATTAAATCGAACCAGGGCATTCAATATTGAAAATAAAGACAGGTGGACTGACATGAAAATTTGATAATCTGAAAATATGCATGAAAATGCTGAGAGATTATATGCATGTTTTCTTTTAAACAGGTTTTTACTTAAAATAACATATAAACATATTGAAGTGACATACGTTATTAGACAATATCACCACTGCACGTGGAAATCCCTATAGGTGGCATATCTGATAATGTGCTAAAAATATAATAACTTTAATTTATTCTGTTTTTTGATAGGTCACTATAGTTGTTATGTACCCTACAGGGTTTTGCTTAATTTGATGCTTCTGAAAAATATGTTGTCATTTGATTAATAACATTCTTTCTCTACTGACAAATTGCTTTTCTTGTTTATTTCAAGTAGAAAAAAAGCAGAACATGACACTATTCTGAAAGTTCACAATGAAATTTAAAAAGTCACATTTGCGGGGAACACCACACAGAAAGTACTATAGATGTGAAAAAGTTGTGACAAGACTCTGTCTCATTTCTTTCCTGAGACTGTGATTTGTAAATCAAGATGAGCATGTCTAAAATATCACTAACAGTTTAGCACACTGGTATGATTATCGAGATGGAATCTCAAAACTGAAATATTCATATTAAAATGGCAAGACCACACACTGAATCAAAATGTTCCTTTAAAAATGAGAGTCCCATAAATTAAGCCCCTAGGTAGCAACATCAGTATCACAACCTGAAATAGGTCTTGGAATTTCCAATTTTCAGTCAGGATATAAAAGATCCCCTAGAAAAAGGAAGTAACTGCACCTTCTGAGAGAGAAACCAGTAAGAACATAACAAATGTAGTAAAGAATATTATACTACCCAGATGAAGTACTACAAGGGTAAACGGCACGGAGCGGGGAAGAGGACAAAGAGCAAGGGCACATCCTGATGTTGCTTGCAATGAACAGATGAGAGACAGTGATGAGGAGAACTGGATGATACTGTCCATCAAGATCCCAGTACGCTTCCTGCTGTGGACTGGCCCTCCCCTCACTCAGCAAACGAGGGCTGTCTGTCTTCCTAGAGGAAGGGCTTTCTTTGAAATAATTTGAAATAAATGAAACGTGGTTTCTACATTTTCTTCTTGAAATATGGTTTTCCTGTGTCCAAAGCTCTAAGATATAATCACAGTGTAATTCACATTGTTGGTCTGTGCCTCCCCGTACTGTGGGACTACTTTAATAATAATAACCTCAAATCTAATAGTTATGGAGTGTCTCCTGTGTACCAGACACTCTACTAGAAGTGTCCACTTTTCCCCAGCAGTGAGAAAACAACTGTAGATGCACCAATTTTAAGTCCTCAGCACATGGTAGATAAATAAATATCTCTTGAATAGGTGAACAAATGAACACAACAAACCTAGAAAGTTCCTAGCCCTGCACTTCCTGGGGGAAAAGTGTTCACAGTGGTGTCAGGGAGATCTACCCCTCCCTTGAGCTTTAATTATAACAGATTAATGACAAACACATGCACACTGTTCTTGACAGCATCTCTACCTTGGTTCTCTTTACCTTCAACCACTTTTTTACCCATTACTTCTAAAACTTGCTAAGAAGAGTCTAATTCTTACCCTTGTTGTCTCAGAGTATAATCTTTGGTGCTCCATGCATGACAAATTTGTGTGAAATCAAAGGAATAGTTAAAAAAAAGTCAAAGCAGGAATCAAGATTTGTTACATAAAAGAAATGTATAAATCCTAACTGTAAAGGGGCCTTAATTATCGTGACAGCTCAGCAGCCCCTTTTTCACCAGGTAAGTGAAGAACTGACATGTGGTTTTAGTTTTACATGTTTCAAAAGCTAAATATGAGCATGAGTATAGAGTCAAATGCCAGTTTCCAAGAAATAGCACTAATCTGAGTTTAAAACCCTCTTTTGACCAGCAAGTCCATGCTGAAAAGAATAAAGGACTTCTTTAGATGTAGCTTTTCTTTAGGGGCCATTCTGAGATAAGGGCAGTGGAGAGCCAACCGGATGACTATAGAAAGTCTATTCCAAATAAGTCCAAACATTCCTGTATTTATTTATTTAATAGTCACTTATTACATGCCTATTATGTGCATGACACCTGCAAGAGCACAGGAGAACCTCCCAGTCTTGTGGAAGAGGCACACAGAAATTAGGACTGTCTGACTTGTGCTTCTTACAGGAAGCTACAGAGCACAGGAGGATGTCCTAACCTAATTGGGGCACCACCTCTAGTCTAGATTACATGCAGAATAAAAGGATCACTCTGCAAATAAATATTTCAGCTGGCTTTCCTAGGCAAGGGTGGCATTTGACATATATTCTCAGGCAAGGCCAAAGCCCACATTGAAAATATTTGGGTGAAAACAATAGGCAAGCAGCGAAAACCCTCCTTCAGCCTTCTAATACTTACCTAGAAGTTTGTAGTAAAGTAACTCAATATATCAGAGTAATAAGATATCCAAATTTTAAAATATTCTTCACGTTAGAGTAATTTACTTAGTGATATAATGATGCTTTGCTTTTGGCCACCTAAGAAAGATGTACTCTTATTAAAACTTAGCTAACAGAAGCTTAAAATAACCTGATGGTTTGGGGGCTAGAGATCAAATAAACCTTCTCTTAGTGCAAACTGTAGGTATAGGACAATGTCAATATGTTTATTTAACAAAAATAAATACACAAATAACATATAAATTCAAATAATCCGAGTAACTACTGCAGAATATTTTTGCTATTGTAGCTGCAACAACAGAAGATACTCCTATGCAACTCTAAACCACATTTTTGACAATGCAATTATCCATAGTTTCATACATTTTAGAGTTCATTATGTTTGATGGCAACTAAGCTAAAAGAATATGCCAATTCTTCCTTCATATCACCATAATGTGCAAATTACACATATACTTGATGTGTAATTGTACATTACTAAATTCTACATGTAAATGATATTTAAGTTTTGATGGTTTCACTGCTTCTTTAGCCAGTATACCTCCACAAATTATACACGTATATTAGAACCTGCAAAATAAAATTCACAATGTCTGGAATACAATCTAGGATTCCATGCCTACATTAAAAAAAGAAAGAAAAAGGAAACTGATCTATAGCGAAGAGAAATTCTATCAGAACTGACACAAATGTTAGCAACAGTAGACAAGGGCATTCCAAGAATTATAACTATGATTCATAAATTCAAAATGTTAAGTAGAGACACAGAAGATATATAAAAGACCTAAAATGAGTTTCTCAAGAGTATAACTACAATGCATAAAATGAAAATTTACTGATGGTATTAAAGGGAGAAAAGAAATTGCAGAATAAGATTACTAAACTTCACAACATAGCAATAACCAAAAAGAAAAACAAAGAGAAAAGAGAATATTTTTAAAAACATAACATCAGGGAGCTGTGGGACAGATTTGACTAGCGTATGGATGTTTTCGGGGCCCCTGAAAAAGAGGGAAAATAAAAAGAGGGGAAAAAAGTTTGAAAAATTAGAGTTAAAATTTGTCTAAGTTTGATAAAAACTATCAACTCACAGATCCAAGGAACTCAATGAACTACAAATAATAGAAGAGATAATAAAAATTACACCAAAGAATATCATAATCAAATTCCAAAAATGAAAGAAAGATAAATTTTATGAGTGATCAGTAAAAAAGGACACATATTATTTTAAAAAGAGAAGGAGAGAAATTCCAAAGGTGCTCTAGGAACACCCTTGAGAGTGATGAATACATTATCTTAATTCTGGTTGTTGTTTTACATTGTATTTATATATACATATATACATATATACACACACACACATACATGTGTGTAAATATATATAAATATATGTATATATACACATACACACATATATATTTATGTACATCAAACACTATCAAATTGCACACTTAAAATAGGTACAGCGTGTTGTATGTCAACAATACCTGTATAAAGCTGTTTCTAAAAGAGCAGGGCAAAGACAAAAGCATAGGTTTTTGTCTTGGTCTCAGATCTCAAGATTCTTTTTCATTTTATTTTGTTTTGTTTTTGCTTCCACATACAACCTCAACAGTCTTCTTCTATGTGGCATGATATAATGAGAAAAACACTGGGTTAGAAATCAGAACCAAATTTTTTTTTGGCACTAAGTATCTGTATGACCCTGAGCAAGTTACTCAAACCTTGAACTCTGTTTTTTATCCAAAAATTGAGGAGGTTAAATGGGATAATCTCTTAAACATCTTCAGCATCTACGATTTCCTGTGAATTAGATTAGCGGTAACAAAAAGACTCCTCCCCTCAAAACTGATTCCAGAGCAGCAGTAGGATTCACATCTGGGCACAATTAAATCACTCACCATTCCAATAGATAGAGAGAAGCAATAAAAGCAGAAAGAATATTTGGCAATCCATAAGTTTCCATCTGCTGTACATTCAGAGGTTATCAGGAAAGGGAAAGTACTGACCTGTTTACTGTACATTAACTCAGGGAAGCTGTAAGTCAACAATAACAAAGCAGGCAGCTCTGTCCTGTAATTCTGGGTAAGACACTGATACCTTCCCATAGGGCTGTTGCAATAAGGCCCATTTTGAATCACAATTAGGACTTTGGACTAAATGGTCTGTGAAGGCCCTCCTACTTGTTCCAACATTCTGTGATTTGCATTTTTATTGTAGAATGAGAATTAAAATGGAAACAGATGAACAGTTTTCACACCCAGTCCTAGTTTCAAGTGAAATGTTTCTGCACAAGAATGTTTAATTGCTTTACGAAAGTCACAAAGATGATTCAAAGCTTCTTTCCTCTCCAAACGAGTGTAACTATTAACTGTGCTTGTACAATATAGAAAACATGGTTTTGGATAATTTGGAAATGAATATAGACAATATTTTCTTAAATAACTATTGCTAGTATCTGACAGCAGGTGCTTGCTAAATCTTGCTATGTTCATTTCCCCTTTTGACTTTAGCCCTTAAGAATATCTGTATCTTTTTTGGTTTTTTTTTAGTGTATTTAAAAAGATGGAGCAAATGTTTTCAAAAAATGTCTCTACACTGGTTACTTACATTTATTGGTGATTGTACCAGATACTCCTCATATCCACTCCTGCCTGCCATCCTTCTTCCACCTTCCTGCCTTCATTAAAATGTTAATACAATCCCAGCCTATTCTTCAAGCTAGGAGTGGCCATATGACACAATCCTAGCCACTGGGTCATAAACAAAAGTCATACAGCAGCCACCTTTGATTATTCTGATGAGGTTTAACATCTCCATGACCCATCCCAATCCGCCCCATAGCACTTTCTTCCTTCTCTGAACATAGGTGTTATGTCTGGTCTTGTAGCAGCTATAGTACAACCACGCAATTACAGGTCAGCATGCCAAGGGCAGTACAGGGGAAACACAGAAAAAGCTTAAGTCCCTAAGGACACAGTTGAGTCAAAAAGATAAACAAATGAACACCTATTTGTTTAAGCCTCTGTAGCCAGACTGCCTAGTAGCTGCAGCTGAACATATTTCTTATTGATACAGTAGGCTCGGGGAAAAAGATTAATTGCCTTTTAGCTTGAGAATATCTGACACTTGCAAACAAATGAAGTTAATCTTTCATTGTTTTTTAATATTAAGAACACTATCATTGTATAACAGGGCTATTACATATAGTCTTGATTTCTATCAACATTCCAAGGAGGAAATATTAGCATCATCTCAGATAAACAGCATGGGATCTATTACTTGAATATATATCATGATCCAGTTCCTATTATGGTCATAGCCTCTTTCTGATTACCAAAAATCATAGTTAAGTATTTATCATGAGCATATTTTCTGCCTCAAAAGTCAGTCATTTCATTTGTCTAATAAATAGTTTTAAAACCCGCTATGTGTCAGATACTGTCATTTCTCATTTTCTCAACTGATAAGTTCAGGGATTTGTCAATACTTGTCATTCAAGGTGTTTCAAATTCTAAGGATGTACATTTTTTTATACATGGGGAAGAGTACAATATTTATGATTTTTTGTTATTTTAGCTATATTGAAAGTCAAAATTAGCAATCAGCGAACTGGTCCTACAGAGGGCTAAAGAGTAAATATTTTAGGCTTTGTAGGTTATAAGGTCTCTGTTGCAACTACTCAGCTCTGTTACTGAAGCACAAAAACAGCCATAGACAACATGAAAATGAATTAACACGACTGTGGTGCAATAAAACTTCATTTCTAGACACTAAAATTTGCATTTCATATAATTTTTAGGTGTCACAAAATATTCTGATTTTTTTCAACCACATAAAAACATAAACACCTTTCTTAGCTCTTGGGCCATACAAAAACAAGCCAGCTAAAAACCATTACCAGATGAAACCTGTTGTTTTTTCCTGAGTGTTTCAGTTACCCGATTATGCCTTACAGCAGGGCTCCCCAACCCCTGGTCCCTGGGCTGAGGACTTGTAAGGTCTCTGGCCTGTTAGGAATGGGGCGCACAGCAGGAGGTGAACAGCAGCCGAGTGAGCGAAGTTTTATCTGTATTTGCAGCACTAGCATCACTTGCCTCAGCTGCACCTCATTTCATTAGGCATTAGATTCTCATAAGAACACTAGTCCCTGATGCCAAAAAAGGTTGGGACTGTTGCCTTACAGAATAAGTGAATGGGAACTTTCAAAACCTCACTAATGTTACATGTGTAGTTTTTTCTAATAAAGCTTAAACAGAATCCCCAATGTATACTAGTATACTATTGAACAAATAAGTGATTCTGCTTTTGTTTGCATGGGGGGAATCAGCCTTGTTGTACAGCAACAGGCAGCATTACCCTGAATGCATTATGATCTAAAATCACATTTCCACTGACAACAGATAATCCCCAAGGAAGCTGCATTCATAGCAGGGGACTATCCCATTCATCTCTGTTCTTATCCTTATTATCTTCCTCCAGGAATCATCCCATCGTGGCTGTTCTCATTTCATATAGCACCCTAATAGGGTAACAAAGGAAGGCATTTTTAGGTTGGCACATGATTTTAAGTGTCTTCCTTGAATTTAGTCTGGACACTAGAGATTCATAGTGTCCTGTTTCATATAGAAGTTAATGAGACATTAGGTTGCTAAAAATAACATTAAACAGAAAAAAAACTTTTCGCGTTCTTGGAGAAAAGAACAAGACGTTACATAGTGAAAAACAAAAAAGTGATGGTTCTTGTCATTCTAGAACTCAGAAACATAACCCCAAAGAAAGAGTTGGGCATTGTGACTATTGTTTTTATTAAGATCATCTCCTATGCACACTTGGCATCAATAGATCATATAAATTGTCTTTATGATCAAATATTTTCTGATTCCCTAATTTTTCTAGCCAGAAACAGAAATCAGTGCACTGTGAAAGCATCAGGCAGCTGCAGCCCACCTACCTTTGTCCCATTCATTTGACTTATTACCCTTTCTGTGGCGGCAGCCCCTCTTCTAGGACTGGAGCTCTGCCCACATTGCCATTATTTTTGGCTAGAGTCCTATTAAATGAAGGTGACTTTGATTTCCAGGCTCAATAAAAAGACTTAAAGAGAAGTAGGTGGGTGGATAGTGACTGATTTACTGAAAGCATCTACTAATAGCAGGGCACTATACTAAGCTCTTCCTATATCTAACAAATATGAGATTATTCCTTTAACCTTTCAATAATACCACAGATTAAGTGCTATTATCATCTTCTTATAGATAAGGTAAGAGAGGGTACTCCTTCCATGGTATTATACGGCCTCCTAGATTCTAGTTCTTTCAAGCCTCTTTCCCTAGAATCTGAATTTATCTCCAAATTCTCCACATAAATTGGGGAGGATTTCCTAAAATCCTGATCACCCTGCATTGATTTTGTATTACCTGGAGCTGTGCCCTGCCCTCCTCTTCCTTCCAGAATAAATTTGAGACTCAGGTTCTTGCTCCAAGCCAAAAAAAACTCTGATCACTAAACAGCTTTTCTCCAGCTCCTGCCCTAGGCCCTGGTGAAAAGATTCCACTCCCCGCCTGATAGCTAGTGTTTCTGGATACCTAGTGTACCCAAAATGTGTCTATTCACATCACTTTGTTCCATTGCAAACCTTTGAATGCTTCATCCTACCAGTGAATAGGAAGGACACTTTCCCATCTTAAGTAACATTTCAATAATAAATTGTTTAATATAAATTTATGAAATTAAATTTGAATTTTTCTATGAAATAGAATATTCTAATGAAATTTTGGTTTATCTTGTTCAATAGCAGTTTCAAGTGCTAGGTCCTGGAAAGTATAATAGTATGCACAAAGAGATACATGGAGCTTTCATTATATATTTAAATGATTAGACCTAGTCCCAATGCCAAAAGTGAGTTTATATCTACTACAACCATAAGAGAATTCCATTTTATGTTGCATAATGAGGGCATAAATAGCCAGAGCTCAGTCTGGGCCTATGCCAAATACTAAAATAGCTGAAGCTGTCTTTGACGTCTCTTCACCCATTCTGTGGGGCCCCTCCCTAGATACCATATTATTATCGTGTGTCACTCAGACCTGCCCATAGAGAGCCCCCTAAACTCCAGATCTTTTTCATTCCTCATTTTGCCCCTATCAAAAATTACATTTTTGTTTAGTCACATTCTCTATTTCCAAACAAACAAACAAAAAATATCCATGATATAGTCTAACTATAAGTTCCTTAGTATATCTTTCCTGAAAGGTAACATATTATCAGTTTGGCTCCCAAAATTGGGAGCTAGAGGTCACTGGTCAGAACAAGGAGAATCAAGGTAAAGAATTTAAGATGACCACAGAAGCACAGACTGTTGGACAACTTGGCATATAGCCAAAGGATGTGGTAGGTACAGATGGCAGCAGTCCAGTACCTGGGGATTCAGATGGCAGGTAATTGACAGGAGAAAATAATCAGGCAGGTGGCTAACAGCACAGTGTCAGCTATCTAAAGTTAGGTCAGACACAGAATCAGAAAATCAGTTAAGTCTGAGAAATAAAGAATTCATAGAAACTGAATAATTCTATCAGAAGATCCTGGATTACTGAAGCATTTCCCTCCACAGCTTTGGTAATCATTTTGTCCAGGTGTGGTTAACCATAGGCATCTGAAAATGAAAGGGACGTGACAGGCTTGGATAAGGAGAAACCAAACAGCATCTGAGAAGGTAAGGTTAAATAAGACAATTGACCAAGCCTCACAAACAAACCTCGATTATCCCCCTCCTTCAAGAAGGGGCAGAATTGCAATGACTGAATTCATTCTAAATGCAATACTCACATCCATTCTATAGCAAGGGGGAAAAAAAAGAAAACCTCAGAGATTAATTCCACCTGGGAGTACAAAGTTAGACAAAGAATTGAAAAGGAATGGTTGAAAGGTTTCACAAAGGAGATAATACCTGGGCTTGATTATAGAACATAAATAGAATATTGTCATATAGGAAGGAAGACAGTCCAAACAAGGGATACAGTGTGAGGAAAGGCTAGAAAGCCTGAAACTATAGATTATACTTGAGGAATTGTAGGTTGTCTAGTGTAATTAGCACATAGGCAACAAGAAATAATAAAAATAAGGTAGACTATATCTATCCATATGTATATGTACACACATATCTGGATATACATACACATATGTATATATACATGTGTTCATATTCATATATGTAAATATAAACATGTATGTATATACATAATTATATGTTTTGTTGATAAATTATAATCAGACTGTGAAGTCTTTGACTATAACTCAGGGAATTGAATTTGGCCATAAAGGAATCCATTCAAAAATTTTAATCAGGCAGAGAGGCATAAACTCAATAAGAATGAAGAGGATGAATTAGATGAAGAGAATCACAACACAGAGACCAAACCCATCAAAGGTCAGTTACAACCCAAACAGGAGATGATGAGGGGCTACAGCAGGGCAGTGTTCACAAGGATGGGAGAAGGTGGCTCCAAGAGTTCTGAGGGATAGAATCAACACAATTTAACAAACTATTTTATGTAGAGAAAGTGAAACATTCAGGTTCCTTATGCAGCTGATGAGATGGGTATGCCATTAATGAAGACAAAGAAATAGGAAAAGATTTGGGGGGACAGAATTATGAATTAAATTTAAATTTGAAAAAAGCAAAAAATCTGGAACATTAGAGTGAGGTTGTACAACAAAATTAAGAATCCAGTACATTAATAATATTTTAATATTATATCAAATAATATTTGAATGCACACAATTATCCAGAGAAAATGTCTAGGAGAAGGAAAGAAGGAAGAGAACCTGGAGAAGACGAAATTTGTTTGCACAGGAAAAGATTTATCATAACTATGAAAGTAATTATGCAGACATTTCAGGCAAATGGCCATTATCCAATAAAGTGATTCTTGTATTTCAGATAGATGAAGGAAAGGCGTGACAGATCATGATTAAGGGAGAAGTACTGAAAAGTAGGAAAGTTTTTCTGTACTCAAATACACCCACATCAATGGCTGGCTACTCTAAGTCTTCTTGGAAAAACAAAACAAGAAAATAATAATGGTCTGTGGGCTCCTTTCTAGTCTTTGAATCTGCAGTCCTACAATGCTCTCCTGTCAGAAGCACTTGCTTAACTTATATCTTATCTACAGAATACTGGCGTTTTCATGGGCCGATGCTGGACTACCAATGGCACAGGCACCATCTAAAATATATCTAAGTTCATGGCAACCAAGTATACCATTGATATTATGCAGCAGACCTAGATGACAACTTTCTGGAAACACACTAGTCCTGTTAGAGCCAAAATACACCATGCAAATTAAATCTTTATATTCATCTTTATTCCCTGGTAACAAACAATTTAGATGTAAGTTTTCAAGTCATTCAGCAACACATAGTAAACGACTGGTCAGAAGCAAACATCCATGTTAATTAACCTAACTGTGGTAATCATTTCACAAAGCATACACACATCAAATCAGCACAATGCACACTTTAAATATATGTCAATTTTATTTGTCGGTTTTACCTCAATAAAGCTGGGGGGGGAGCAAAAGAAACAAACATCTAGTTTATTACTAGAAACCTCAGTCTTCTCAACAATAAAGCTGAGATTACATAGGTATCTTATAGCGTTATTGTGAGGGTCAAATATTTGTGGAAGTGTTTTTATAAACTTTCAATTACTATATAATTGTAAGTTGTTCTTAGTAGTATTAGATCTCTGGAATTTAATGAATAACAATACATAGGATTAAATGACCAATTTTTATTTCATTTTCACTGCAGTTCATAAAAAATAGTAAATGATTATAACATTAAACCAGAGAAACATGTGACATGTTAAGAAAATTTATATTCTGATGATCTAACTGAAAAATATTAATAAAATTGTACACATTCTATTCAGCACCTACACAAATACAATCAGAAACTCTAGCCCTTTCATAGTGAATAATGGACTGTAGTAACCTAGGCTGCCAACGAGAGCCTCAACAGATGTGTTTCATCTAATCAATAACATTGTGTGAATGGTAAAAGTATTGAACATCAGGGAATTAAAAGGGCATCAATTTCACTCTTATATACTTAGAGCAATATTGTATAGGGATTATTCTTTAAAAAAAATTCTATCCCAAAATGATTACTCAAAGCTAGATAAAATGCAGAAAAGCACTGTTGTTCCAGATACTAAGTTTAATAATCAGTTCATCCCGCAGGAATACGTTCCAGTTTCCACATCTCCCTGTAATATTTTACATCTATGCTCAAGAAAAGCCTGGGGTGAAGAAAAGATATGACTGAATGAACATTTCAGCAGCAAAGCCCTTTAACTTACAGTAGAATGATGATGAGATAAGTTAGTTTGAAAGAAAATCAGACCTATGGAAAGTAAAGGAAAATTTAGTCAGGGTAAGCAAAGTAAATGCAGGCTCCCACAATTCACAAAGACATACATGTTTATAAGAGATAAAAAAATATGTTGACAATGAAGACAACTTTCTGTGTATCCTAACTATTTGAGGGCATTAAGAAATGCAATTTTCTGAAAAAAAAAAAAATCTCTGTCCAAGAAATAAGAATTATCTATAAACAGGGGCTTTGTCTGAAAAGACAGAGCAAAGAAAGACGAGAATCATTTCTATTCTAGAAGAAAGCTGCAGATTTACAGAGTGGTAATCTATTTGGGAGTGCAGCTCTAATTCTACTGCTTACAGTGCTTCATGTCTCCAGGAATTTCCAACCATTTCCTTTTACAGAGGCCCTGGTATGACAGCGTACGCTGAATGGGTTGGCCATTAACTAGGAAATGTGGGCCCAGGATAAGAATCAATCTCAGCTGTCTTCTTATGTGATAACAAGGTAATTTTTAGAGCCCAAATATTCTCCTTGATTTGGTATTATGGCAACTGACCTCATTTGTCAGTAGCTGAAAATGCATGACTATGTATTTACCCCTAAACACTTAAAAGGGAAACAGAAAGCCATATTTCTCATGGAAAGAAGGCTTGACTTGTCTAGACTATAGATCAAATTAAATGGGGGCCATGAGGAAAATGAGCTCAGATTTGAGACAACAGATTCTGTTGATAGATTGGGCTCAATTAAACTTGGGGACAAACTACACCAAAATAATGGGACTTGGTTCCATGTGAGAACAAAATTATGGAGCTTTTAAAAAGCTCCTTTCCATTACAATCACTACTAAAGGATTCTGCAAGAAAATGCGCTCAAATGAATTAGTTGTATAGCTGTTATTCTTTTATTAAAATGATTTAATAGTTCTACAAATGTCATGGCATTAGCATTTTGTGCAAAGCTATAAAGCAAGTTAAAAAAGTCAACTGCCTTTAAAATCAGCACTTTTGGACTATGTTTATGAGACTAGATGGTCACTTTGTGATATGAAATGGCAGCATCACTAAGATAAATACTGTTTGCTAGCCAGCTTTTTGGGGGGCAGGAGGCCATTAAAGGCATGAGGCTACCGAATTCATCTTTCATTTGGATGGGCTTCAACAACGCATGTACACTGGCTAACTCATCCTAAGAGTTCTCTGAGGAGAAGGAAAGCTTTTTGGAATACATATTTCCTTAAGAAACTATTTAATTATATATTTTTACCATGTTTAAACTGCTCCTTTCAGGTATATCTATGTAACTATCTAAATATAATAAATCAATCAATCACTCTCTATGTAATTATCCAAAAACATATTAAGGATGTCATGGCACACCCTTCATAAATGACTTCCAGAAAAGGAGAGGGCACATATGTAGGTGCTGACACTGTTGACAGTCTATGATCAATCCCTTGAATCTCTAAATAAATATTAAATGTTTTCCAGCCTCAATAGAATGTGTAAGTGATGTTCATATCTTCCATTTTTTGTTGTTTCCAATACTATTCCATAAAGAAAATTTTGAAAAGAACTAGCAACACGCAGGCAGGATAGTAACCTACAAGGTTCCACATGTTTAAGTTATTAATTGGATACTAGTCGATGTTAAAGTTTAATGGTAACGAGTACCTAGTGATATAGCTAACTTCAAATTAAAAATAAAAATTTCGATTGTCATAATTTTGAGTGTAAACAGATAAAATGTAAACAGCTAATACACTATCCATGGTCCTTCAAGAGCTGATGCCACACAAGAGGTTAGCAAAAAAAAAAAAAAAAGGAGAAAAATAAGTCTCTTTTCTGTGTTATTTGCCTTATTTGCACATTACCTATGCCATTCTCTGGCTCATATATTCAATAACATGTGTTACAAAAGGAGGCAGTATGCTATAGCAGGAGAACACTGAATTTGGAGTATTAAGATTGGGCTTAAAATTCTGGTTTGACCTTGGCAAATTACACAGCTCATCTCAAAAACTAGGAAACTGTATTAAATAATGTCAAAGATAGTGGACTCGCTGGTGTGGGCAAAGAGAACAACACCCTGTCACCACATAACTGAGATTCGCCTCTAGTGGCTGGCCCAATAACTGTCAAGAAAACAACTGTCAAGAGCAGTCAGAGGGTATAGAAAGCTCTATGTGGCCCCTTAATATCCATATAATTGAACTGATGTGTAAGTTTGGTCACAATGGATTGTAAGTGGGTTTTTCTGGCCCTTGTATGATCACACTCCAACATTAAGCTAATTTCATTTATTATCTTAAATTTCTAAATAGTATGTTAGCGTTATCACTTTTAAAATTCTATATTGCAATTATAATTATTAACTCCCACCAATATCTCTGTTCTTTTATTATTAAAATCTCAATTTTAAAGGCAGACAACTGGAACAAGAAATGAAGATATAGTATCAGTGTCAATCAGAATTTAGAGGAGTACTGAGGCTGGGTCCTAACTCCGGGTTCTAACTCTAATGCTTTCCTTAGAAGTTTGAATGTTTCCCACTGTTAATAAATACATTTAATTTTGCTGCCTACATCAAAAATGCAAGTACAGAGTAAGCCAAAAGCGCATGTCAAAATGTCTATTGAAAACTTTGGTGTTCAGAAGGTAGTAAATAACAATCCCTGACTTCAAAAAGTTAACCGTCTATTAGAGAGGTGAACATGAGAATGTTAAGTCAGCAAAGTGTGTGCAATGGTTTGCGAAATATAGTTGTAAAAATCACACAGGAAGCTTAAAGTTGCAGATTCTCAGCCTCCACAGCTACACCCATGGCTTCTAAGATAGTAGTAGATCTAGGGTGGGTTGAGTAATCTGCATTTTAACAGCACCAACATAGGTGATTCTACGTACATGGTAAGGGGACCATATATTAAACACCAGTGGATAGAAGCAGCTCAGGCTTAGAAGTCAAATAGTCTAGTTTTGACTCCCAGCCCCAGAACTATCCAGCCACGTGATCTTGATTAAATCACTTAAGTTAAAATGACTACAACAACGATAATGATGATGATGATGATGATGATGATGATGATGATGATGATGGTGGTGGTGGTGGTGGTGGTGGTGGTGGTGGTGGTGGTGGTGGTGGTACCTGTGTGGTAGGTGGTTGTAACATTGATACCCACTTAGTAAAAGTTGTTCTTGTTTTGGATATCATCAATATAATAACAGCAGAAACTGACCAAATGTGAATTGGTCTGACATTGTTCCCAGAATTCAGTGAATATTGAGTTCTGGATAAAGGTAGAGAAAGCTTTAAGGATGAAGCAGTAGTTAGATTAAACCCTTACAAGCAATGAAAGGTGTGTACTGTCAGGTAAAATAAGAAATTTTGAGTAAAAGAGACATACTGAGCAAATTATCAAGGAAGGTGAGAACAAGCTGTGTGAGACCCAGTAAGGGAAGCAGCTCCTGAAGTGGAGGGCTGAGATGGGGAGGAGTAGGAAATAAGTCTCCAGAAGACCCAAGTACCTCCATCTTATTATTTGGAACATGTGTTTTAAGAGGCAGCTACATTAGAGGGAGGTCCTTTCATTAAGAAACAATATAAAAAGATCAATTTATAGTAACTCTCCTTTTTCCAAAAATAATCCTTTATTTACAAAATAATTTACCACACAGAACCTTAACTCATTGGCTGCATTAACAGGTTTAAGAGACATTTCAACTTACTAATGATAAATAATTCAATCTTCTAATACAAGACTATGAATTTTTTACTTATTTCAGAAACCTCAGACTGTTTCAGGAACATGATAATAACTCTGAAAACATATAGTTGCTCAAATAAATAGTAATATATGATATGAAACAGGATAGCCATAAGAAAAAGTTCCTCTTCTTTTGAGAGCTGCAACACTTATTATTAATATTCCCAAGTGAGACTATTGCTTTGAAAATGCAGCCAAATTTATTGTTTATGTTTATACTGAGTGTCTATAACTATATAAGCAGCAATAAATTAAATATTGTATACATCAATAGTCAAGCTGCATAATTCAATTGAAAATACAGTGCACTCTAATTGGACTTTGTAGGTATCTAAGTAACTTCATTAAATTCATAATTTAGTGGATGATGAGAAAAACAGTGCACTGACGCACTAAAAGCCTGTCTTGTTTCTCTCCTCAGGCCTCTGTTTACAGGGATCCTTAGAGCTTTACTTATAGTTGCAACTTGATCCTCCAGGAAACATGCACATCAAACATCTCTAAACCCCGAGAATGGAAGTATCTCCAAACTGGTTCCCAATGTCCATGAATGTCTTTTTTGATTTAGAATATTTTTCAACTCCTCTTTGTCTCAGGAAAATAAAGATAAAGGAACATATAAGGACAGTTCACTTTTTTTGACTTCTCAAATGATGTCTTGAAAATTATGGCACTCAGAACATGTGGGCCAGAAGTTCATGAGGGTGTACACACTTCACTGTCATAAAGGCTACCCACACTCTGTAGACAGGGCAGCTGTGCTTAACACCTATAAGGCACAAACTAAATGTAGATCATGGGCCTATGTCACTGGGGAATCAGTAACCTAGGCTAGGGGGATGACAGTGTTGGCTATTAAGATATTCATTACAGTAGAAAACACTTGCCTTAAAAAAAAACCACTGCAGAAAAATGGGAATTTATCTGAAGTGATAAGTTTATATTACTACGCCCACGAAGTAATTACTATAATGAAAATACCGCACTAATGTAATTTGCAATTTTTGATGCACTAGAAAATATGCCTGCTGCCACTGCCATTCATTTCCTGTTTTGTGAACTGGGAATAAAATGACCAACTTAAGCTTCACTTCACTAATTTGATTCCGGTTAATGCCCCAAGGAGAGCTATCAGCATGTCTCTTCCAATTGCCTCCTAGGGAACAAGAGAGAAATATTTGGCCTATTAAAAACAATGGACACATTCACTTCCTACCAGCCTGGCGGGGACCCTGTGCTTCCGTTCACAACTGCCAGGTTCATTCAGCAATTTGATTACCTTCTATCAGTGTGTTCATGACCAATCAAGACAATAGCAAGAGACAATCAAATTCACTAAAACGGCAGTTTTCATGGTCACACCTGCCTAATGTCTCCCAGTCTGTTTTCATGCACATGTAATTAATAGTTCTACAAATAACTCAAACTTCCAGCAACACAGACTTTGGTGGTGAGAGATCTGGTTATTGCCTTGGAGTGAGCCAGGCCTGGGTTTGTGTTCTGGCTGGGACACTTGGTAGTTGTGTGACTTTCAACACATTATTTAATCTCTCTGAACCTCAGTTTCTCTGTCTATAAACAGAGGTAATGATACCTCGTGAAAATATAAAGAATCTAATATTCAGCATATACTCAACCAACATTAGTTCACATATGAACATTGCTCAAAACTATGTTAAAATAACTATAACTTTGATCATATTAGACTTAAAGAATGAAAATAAAAACCAGCCCATGACAGGTGGGTTCAGAATTGTTGGGTTTTAGTTTCACACAAATTAATCTGTCCCATAAATTCAAATAATAATTAACTGCAACAAATTGATTCCCATAAAATATAAATATGCCCTTATACAGAAATACTGCCCTTATATGAGATATCTAAAATAATCAAACTCACAGAAGTAGAGAGAATGGTGGTTGCCAGGGACTGAAGGGAGGGAAAAATGGAGATGTTCAATGGGTATGAAGTTTGTGATGCAAGATTAATACATTCTAGAGATCTGCTGTGCAATATAATTCCTATCATTAACAATACAGTGCTGTGCACTTAAAAAATGTGTAGTAGGACAGGTAACATGTGAAGTGTTCTAACCACACAAAAAAAAATGTCAGGGGGCGCCAAGGGAACTTTTGGAGGTGATTGATGTTTATTACTTTGATCGTGGTGATGGTTTCAGGGTATATGCATATGTTCAAACTCATTAAATTGTATATGTTAAATATGCACAGTTTTTTATACTAATTACATATCAATAAAGCTGTTTTATAAAAAGAGCAACAAGAATAATAGAAACACTTAGAAAACTTCACCACAGTAACGGCTCTCTACCTCAACCACGAAGAAGTACATCTGGTGACGAGAAAGTTCTATGGTCACCATTTGCTGATTCATCTGATGGAAAGAAGCCAATTTCCTTTCCCACCGCCTGCCTTACCCAATTCTTCCTTCCAGTCAGCTTGGACATCTCCTCCAGGAAAGCATCCTTCAAGTGCTCTCTCTCACATGCTCCTACAGCACCCTGTTCATAGCTCTAGGGTTGCCCTTAACACTTCCTTGTAGTTTAACTACCTCACTAGGACTATGTCTTACTTCTCTCTGTATCTCCAGCACCTACCCAGCCATGTCTGGCCCAGTATTGACTGCTGATAGACTAGATAGAAACTGGCCCCTGGTTAGGGAGATGGAAACAAAATCTGACCCTGCCGTTTACCCATCCACCTTTTCTAATACTATGACCTTATAACCTCATTAGTCATTCTCTCTTATGAACAGAATGATGAAAGGATGCCAAGAAAAACAGGAATTATATTTTGTATTAATAGTCACTGCTATTGAAGCACTGTCACTGAACATCACTGCTTTTCAATATAAGCAGGGGCAGAAAGGCACTCCTAAACCAGACATTTGTTCATCAAAGAATCATGTGATCAGTCTCTCTTATGAAGGATGAACATGCACCTTTCTCTAGCAGAAGAATATCATAGAAACATCTGTTCCTTACCAAGTGAGACACCTCATAATACCTGTTGGCATCTGGGTCAGGTTTCTGGGGAAGAAGGTGGATAGCTAATTTGTATATTGCATATTCCAAAACAGAAGGGTCTGATACCCCCAACCCTATCCCATGATTCAAAGTCAGAAAGACCCATGAAGGTAGACCAGGGTGGTCCAAAATAAGACCCACAGGAAAGAAAGGCAAGTCCTCCAGAATAAAATTACCCGTGAAAAGGGGTAATCTCGGTTAGCAATCTAGGCTCAAAAAGCCTTGAAATTTAAAAGTCAGGAGGCCTGGTAATAGCACAATGCATGCTGATACTGGCAGCCTCTCAGGACCCAGCCATCCTAACATAGGACATTTGAGTAAGGACTTACAAACTTAAACATAATCCTGGAGCCCAACTATGAAGCACCACAGTTGTTTTCACAGGAACCTGGACCATTATCATACTGCAGAGGGAAACATCACCAACTATAAATTAATGTGAAGCAATGTCAAGGCTTCCTATTTCTCTCTAATTCTGCCATTAAAAGAAGAAATAACCCTTCTTTCGACCTGCACAAAGTAAGCTTTTGGAGTTCTTGGAAATTTTTAAGTGGGGTTAAAACACTGGACATCTTCCTATTAAAACACCTGCGGTCTCAAGTGATTTATTTGACAAAATTAAGGTACTATCATCATATTTGTACCCTGAATTTTAAAAGTAAATTACATTGATTATGCTGATACAGGGGCAGGATCCACACAGCTCAGGATGAGAAAGGAGTAAACACTGGCCTATTGAAGAAGCTGGTAGGAAATATGCATCAGACTCTCAGCAGCATGGAAATGCCACTTACTGAAAGCATACATTTAGTTTATTATCATCTGTGTTAAATTTCTAGATAAAGTGGAAATCTGGATATATTCCATTTCCAGTGCCAACTTAAATTATAAAAAACAAATTATAGTAGGAAAGAGTATATGACATCGTCACACAAGAAACCTCTGAAGTGTTTCAAACTATTATGCAGAGAGAACTAGATGCAAGGAAGGATAAACATTCCCATGACTTCTCTTATGTGTTGGACAAATTTACCTAAAAAGTGGAAGACAGCTCAGTAGAAGCCATTGAAATTGAGGACAAACAACTGAAGGAGTTAAGGGTGCTCCATAGGATCATCTAATGCCACATTAAACTCCCACATGAGCCTTTGGAAAAAGCATGGGTGCTAGAGACCACGCTGAGTAAGAACTCCAGGAGGAGCTTACTCCTCCTAGCTCCCATCTAGAGGAGACTGTCACGTTAGACCACATACCCGGGCACTTCCACAGCTAGTTCATTGTGAGAGCAACACTGCCACACCAGAAAAAGTAACATCTCAAAGTTGAAGTCTGATTGCCACAACAAATATAGGGGGAGATGCTGGTTCTAGCTCCCACCCTTTTCTTACTAGGATGCTAGGTCTCTAGTTGGCAGCTCCAAGCTCCAGACAACCTAACCATTTCTTTTTCTTTATCTGTGCTAGAAATATTCAAACAAGGATCCATATTCCCTCCATCAGATTCATTTCAACTACCAGTAGAGGACAGGTATTGACATTTTTCTCTAAGATAAGCAAACATGGAGGAAAAAAATCACCAAACATGTAAAGTAATAAAGCAAATGAAAAGAAAGGGGGAAACCTGAGGAACTGAAACAAGTTCACCCCTTTGAAACAGGTGATCACCAGAAACAGGAGAAAATTTTAGCTATTATTCAATGTGTTCTCAAAACAAGAGTCTAGAGAAAAGCACACATACATGAAACCACAACGGGGCATTAAGAGGTCACAATATCCTAACATCAGAAAGAACACTACACGGTAATGTAATTATGTAATGAAAAACATTACAATGGATATAGTGAGTAGCTGATTCAATCCTTCTAAAAATGTAATCATGGGTATAGAAGTCAAGCTCAAAGCATTCTCCCACAAGTGCAGCAAATATTGATTAATAGGTTTTTTTAATGAAAGAAAGGACAAGATACATTAAAAGATCAGGAGCAAGTGGGAGAGGAGAGAGGAAGTAAAGGCATACTGTTTGTTTTCCACAGGCAAGAGTGGGCTCAGAGGAGCCAAAGTTGCTTCTCTCTTGTCAACTCCAAGTTCAAAGTCATGTCAGCAGCTTGACATCCACATGTCAGAAACATTTACACCACAGAAATCAGTAAATGCTACAACTACTTTTTTTTTTTTCAGGAGAACGAATACTGTCCACAGGGTATAGTTCGTAGGTACTTTTTTTGTTTCATATTGTGGTAAAACATATATAAAATTTACAATTTTAGCCACTTTTAAGCATGCAATTCAGTGGCATTAAGTATATTCACAATGTTATGTCACCATCACCATGACCACCATCCATCTCCAGAAATTTTTCACCGTCGCAAACTACAGCTCTGTGCACAGAATACTATAAGCTCTATTCCCTTTCCCCTCAACCTGATAACCACTATTCTACTTTCTCTTCTAAATGCCTCATGTAAGTGGAATTATACAATATTTGTCCTTTTGTATCTGATGATTTCATTTAGCATAACATTTTTAAAATTCATCCATGTTATATCATGTGCCAGAATTTCATTCCTTTTGAAGTAGAATATCCCAGTGTGTGTGTGTGTGTGTGTGTGTGTGTGTGTGTGTGTGTGTGTACCACTTTATTCATTCATCCATGGATGAAAGTAGATGGCTTTTAATACTTGTTGATAAATAGAAAATATATATATTTAAATAATAAAGATCAGTAGAAACTCTGGACTTCTTACTAATCGGGCACGTGGATACTCAAGCAGTTACATGGAAAATAAAAGAACATATTGTAACCCGCCATCCATAAAATGGGTCATACTCTCTCAAAAACATGCTCAAAGGTCCCAGCATGTTATGCTGAAAGCCATGTCCCACTGAGAGTCTTGCTGTAGGAGTTAATTAACAAACATGCACTGAGCACCTGTTCAACACCACCCACTGCAACTGGTACAGTCACAAGCATCACCTCATTCATCCTCATGAAATAGAGATTTTCTTTACGGAAATCCTATGTGCACTCTTTGAACACAGCTTACATCAATATTTAAACTTTCCCCCAGCTTTATTCATGTACAATACACAATTAGTTGCTCATATTTACATTGCACAATTCAATGACTTTTTTCCAATTATTTTTGGCATACATTAGTTTCAGCTGTACAGTCTACCGATTAGAGATCTATGTAACTCAGGAAGTGGTCACCTCACTCAATCAAGTACCCCTCGTCCCCTTTACATTTTACATTGTTGACTATTTTCCTTATGCTACACATTTTATCTCCATGACTATTTTGTATCTATCCATTTGTACTTCTTAATCCCTTTGCCCCTTCTCACCATCCTCCACCATCAACACTCCCCTGTCTCATCTAGTAGCCCTCAAAATATTCTCTGTATCTGTGAGTTTATTTATGCTTTTGTTGTTATTTTGTTCTTTAGACTCTACATGTACATAAAATCATGTGGTATTTGTCTTTTTCTATCTGACTTCATTCAATACAATACCTGCTAGGTCCATCAAGGCAATATGTTTTTCCATCCCCTTCCTTCTAGTCTGTGTGTGTCATTTAATCTGAAGTGAGTCTCTTGTAGGCAGCCTATGTAGGGGTCTTGTTTTCTTATCCATTCTGCTTCCATATCTTTTTATTGGAGCACTTGATTTTTTTCCATTTGTTATACTTGTTGATAAATATGTAGTAATACCATTCTTTATCCCTGTTTTTGATACATGATTTTTCTTCTTAAAGAAGTCCCTCCAACAATTCCTGTAATACTGGCTTGGCGTTGATCAATTCCTTCAGCTTATTTTTGTCTGGGAATCTCTTTATCTGTACTTTAACTCTGATAGCATTGCTGGATAAAGTATTCTTGGTTGTAATCCTGGGTTTTCAACATTGCGAATATTTTGTGCCATGCCCCTCTGTCCTGTAAAGTTTCTTTTGAGAAATTGGCTTCCAGTTTTATGGGAGTTCCCTTGTAAGTAACTAATTGCTTTTTTTCTTGCTGCTTTTAAGATTCTCTCTTTATATTTAACCTTTGGCATTTTAATTATGATGTGTCTTGGTGTATGCCTCATTGGGTTCATTTTGGGAGGTACTCTCTGAGCTTCCTGTGGCTGTATATCTATTTTCTTCACCGTGTTAGGAAAGTTTTCCATCTTTTCTTCTCCCTCTTCAGTTCCCCAATGACACAAATATTGTTACCTTTAATTGTGTTCCATAGGCTCCTTAAATTATTATATTCTTGGTTACTTTTTTTCTTGCTTTTCTGATTGGGTGTCCTTAGCTTCCCCATCCACTATAACAGTGTTTTGATCCTCTTCCTTCTCCACTATGATGATTCCCTCTAACATACTCTTCATTACAGACAATGTGTTCTTTATTTCTGAGTGGTTCCCTTTTATAATTTCCAATTCCATTTTTTATGTTTTCATCTCTTTATTAAAGTTCTCACTGAGTTCATCTACACTTCCCTTAATTTCATTGAGTAACTTAATAACCAGTGTTTTGAACTCTGCATCTGTTAGATTACTTGACTCCATTTTTCCTTGATCTCTGCTCTGTTCTCTCATAGAGTATCTGCCTCTTTGTCTTCTCATTTTGGCTGCCTTTCCATGTCTGTTTCTATGTACTAAGCTCCTAAGGTCCTAAGTCTCCAGTCTTATTAGTATGGATTTGTGAAGTAGGTTTCCAGTGGCACAGTCCTGAGGGGGTTCAACTGCAGGCCAAATATAGCCCCTGCCTGTGCCCCTCCAGGGCCATCTGTTAAGATTCAGTAAGCAATCCACAGATGCAGCCCTTATAGTTGCCTCAAGAAGCCATGCCAGAAACCAAGGCCAGCTGCCACCGGTGTGAATCTCGGCGCTGCTCAGCAAGTGGCACAAGACTTGCCGAGGACACAGCTGAATGTGGCTTGGGTGGTGCCTTGATGTGGGGGAGGCAGAGTTTCAGAGAATCCTCTGGGCCAAGCGACCTCTGTTATCCAGTTTGATGACTTCTCAGGTAGGGCGGTGCGGAGTCTGCACACTGCAAGGTAGGAGAGCTCAACAGAAAGACAATGAACGGATACTGCCAACCCTTCTTCCCAGGAGAAAGCCTCACCTCCGGCCCTCGCTCCAAAAACTCTATGTTCCCTTGTAAGTCCCTGGTGTCCCCAGAGCAGATGACCTGTTTCTGGTGCTCAGAGTGAGCAGGTCCATCACTGCAGACGTCATGTTGCCACACGGCCCCTTTAAGAGGCATCTGCAGCTGCCACTGCTGTACCACTGTCTCACTCTGCCCCTCAGGCTGGGCAGCCTCATGTCTTTGCCCCCTCCTACCTCCAACCATTACAGGGTGATTTACTTCTCTTTCTAGTCGTAGTGCTTCTGTTCAACCAGACCCCCCCAGGCAACTCTACCTGCTGTTTGCTCTGTGTTCCTTCTCAACTCTGAAGGGGTCATAGAAGGGAAAAAACAAAAATTCTTTCATCTACACCATTTTGCCCAGTCTCTAATATTTAAACTTTTTAATGATACAAATGAACTGGTCTCTTTCTTATCTAGTCTAGGATAGATTGACAATAACCAAAGGGATATCTATATATACATTGTTTCTATATTTTTATAGTAGAGAAACCAGACTCACAGATGTATGTTGATGGAAATGGGAGAGTTTCAAGCCATTTGTGCAAGCTAAGGATGTTCATATTCATTTGACAGCAATACAAGGGAAGAGGGCATTGGTTTCTGCTTTTCAGATAAGGAAAAAGGCTTAAAAGCAGTCAAGTGACTTACCAACACAGCCAAAAAGGACAGAAAATAGAAGGCAGTTCCACTGGGAGCTGACAACCCAGTGTCTAAGAAATCGGACTACTAGAAAGACTGAAAGCTACAGGCAGTAAGCAACCATCAAGGAGCTGCATGGTTTCCCATGACCATGGCCCAATCAGAAGCTGGGGTGGGGTTTGGTCTCCTGGATGTATCAATCTGGGGATAGGGATTACAGAGGGAAAGCTGTGGCCTGAAGGGGTTCAGGAAGTCTTTACACTCCAAGTAGTGCCCTTATTTTGCTCTTTTGTTTTTCAAGTCAAACCAGAAAGATGGAAAACAGTGGTTCTCCACACTGGCTACACATTGGAATCACCAGATCACCTCTTAAAAAGCACTGACACCCAGGCCTGCCCAGACTAACTGCGGCAGAACCTGAGGGAATGCCGCAAGGAGGGAGAGCCACAAATGTAAAGCCACGGCTTTCAATAAGGGGCTGCAAGCTTGCGTGTGTCTGCATCAGAAATAAAGAGGTTCACACCTCCACGGTAACTTTTCTTCTGACCATTATCCCAAGGAGTAAAAGGCCAGAGAGGGAATGACCAGGAAATGGAACCACACAGAGATATTTCATAAACTGAGCACCAGAATGAAAAGGAAAGCCATGCAGGCAACTCCCAAGACCACCACTCCAGCCAAAATTAAACCAGTGGTTCAAATCTAAATGGAAATTGGCTAAATCCTCCACAGGTTTCTTTTTTTTCCATTCAGTTCTTTCTGCTGTTTTTGACTTTTTTTTTTCTCTCTCTAGAGGTGATCCCTGTGGATTGTGCCAAACAAGCTTATTCTGATTGATTCACTGCTGTTAAGACACTTTCTACAATTACCAAGCCTCAGAAGAATTGTTCAGAGGACTCCAATCCATTCAGAGGTAACAAACCAATAAAATGTTGGAATATATTATCAGGAGGCTGCTATAACGTAACAGTTAATAATACATTGTCTTCCCACAAATGGGCTATGAAGATGAAAGCCCTGAAGAGCCCAGGATATTACTGAACTTGATTTCAGCTGGGTGCCACTGCTAATTAGCCTGGGCAATTTTTTTTCACTTCTCAAAATAAGTATGCAGCCTGGTTCACTTGATATGTGAAACATAAGAAATGGGTCCTAGTCTGAGCTGTTTGCTCTCTGTGAGAAGGTGGAAAGGAAAGAGAGCTAGGAACTATTAGATACTGTGTGAACTCCCTCCTGGAAAAGAGAAACTGTTATGAGAAGCTTTGGCCAAACAGCAGTGTGGCACAATTGATTCTTGAGGCATCGTTATGGGTTGAATTGTATCTTCCAAAGTAATGCTGAAGTCCCAGACCCCAGTATCTGTGAATGTGATCTTATCTGGAAATAAGGTCTTTGCAGATGATCAATTTAAGACAAGGGTGGGTCCTAATCCAAGGGTGAGCCTGGGTGTCAGTGATTTTTCCTTATAAAAAGTGGAAATTTGGACAGAAACAGACATCTACAGAGGAATGACGACGTGAAGACACAAGGAGAACACCAAATACAAGCTAAGGACTGCCTGATGCTGTCAAAAGCCAGGAAAGGGGCCTGGAACAGATTCTCCAACACAGGCTTTAGAAGGCACCAACCCTGCTGACATCTTGATTTCTAACTTCCAGCCTCTAGAATCGAGACAATAAATTTCTACTGTTTAAGCTGCTGAGCTTGTTGTACTTTGCTACAACAGCCCCAGGAAACTCATATGGCATCAAAATAAAATATTGATTTAAAACCTGGTGGACCATTTAAAACCAGACCAATAATCCAGATGCCTAGGTAAAAAGAGGCATTTGAAACAATACGTCAAAAAACACAGGCACCAGACAAAGCTGATTAGAGAAAGTTGCTAAAGGGGTGGAGGGAACAGGATCAGAAGCTATCCAAAAAAAACAAAGAGATTAGGTTCACTTCAGGAACATGGATTTAGCTCCCACCGTAGGCCCGGCACTGTCCTAGGTGCTGGGGATATGAAAGTGAGTAAGGAGGATTTCTGTTGATGCAGTATCCCAAGACAGCAGTGATCAGGGTGCCTTGGGACTGAAGGGGTGGAGGATGCTCACAGCACAGTCTGGAATTTGGAGAAGACCCACTGGAGAATGAGACACCTAAGCTCAAACTTGAAGGATAAAAAACTGGCAGACTGGACCAAAAGATGTCAATTTTCATAAAGAATCCAGGAGCCTCTGGGTACTGTGTTGACAGTGTCTAATAGGATGTGACTTTCTTAAAGGAAAGAAGCATAGCCTTCACACACACACTGGAACAGAAAGCACACGTTTGGCATCTCCAGAGCTGAGAACATCTACTGGAATAACCAGCAGAAGCAGCAGCCACATTACAGAGCAGAGAGAACCATGGTCAGCAGAAGAGGCCGACCCCAGCCTGTGGGGACATGAGAACAGAAGGGGAATAAAACTGCACAGCCGCATGGAAATCAGTTGTGTTTGTTTAAGAGACACCCAACACCACAGCTGCCTTTGAGAATTACCAGAAAAATATACAGAACTTTGCAGAGGGACATGACAGCAAATGGGAGCAAGCCAGAGAAACCAGAGTAAAAACAACAAGGATTTCATGAAGTTGTAGTAAGAAATGAAGAAAGAACAAATGATATTTCAAAGCAACTGGGATAAACCATCCCCACTCCATCTATCAATGTTGGGCCCAATCTGCATTTGTGTTTACTTTATCATCTTGTGTTAATTGGTCATCACTTTCACCTACCAATATTCCTTTCTTGAAAGTAACCTGGTTTTGAAATGATGGCTCTGTACCACAAGTAAGGCTGATTTAATGACTCTGGCAAGTGACAATTTAATGGGGATCACAATGGCTGCAAACATCAGCACAGACAGGCACGGTCTGGACCTCCTTTGTGTTGCAGTGATCTGCTAACTGTGTCTAATGGAGGAGTTGGAGGTATTCTCCTTGTTTTCCTAATGATGTTAGCATCTTCATAAAGTTGATGAAACTGCTAACACGGGCCAACTGTGAATGGCCTCGTGTTTAATATAAAACCGTCTAACCTCAGTCTTATGCGAACACTAGGGATTACTATTGTTGTAATTGCATTTATTACTGTGTAATACATGAGGGTTTTTTCTTCTTAGGGCCAGAATCAGAGACCACCAAGGACCTGATGTGATTCAGAGACTGCTGTATTGCTAGGTGGACACCAGCCGGGGGTGCTTAATGATAGGGCCCTGGTTTGATTATTATCCTTTACGGTGTCTACCGCCCCCTGCTGACCTGCAGAGGGAGGAGCAGCTCTCCAGCAGCCCCCTGGGACCAGAAGAACAACTATGAACACCTATTTATGTACTACCACTTACTATGAGCTTCCTAATACTTGTAACATTCCCATCGCATAGGTCTTGTTACTGCCATTTTTCAGGTAAAGAAACTTATACTTAAGTAGCAAGCCAACTTACTTAAGGGCACAGGGCTTGTGAGTGGCAGATCCAGGACAAGGAATAAATCTGTCTGACTCACATTTCTTATTACACTCCCAATGGGGGACACGGTATAGTGAAAATACATATATTTTAAAACCAGATAAACTTGGGTTTTGGTTTTAAATCCCCAACTTGAGCTCTTTAAGATAAGCCTTAAACAAATTATTAAATGTATTTAAATTTGTTTAGCTCAGTTTCTCAATCTGTAGACTGTAAATCATTATACTTACCCTGGAGGATTGTTGTAAGAGTTAAGGATTAAGGAGGCAAAGCACAGGACCTGGAAAACAATGGCTGCCCCATATATGGCAGGTGGCCATATGAGTCCAGAGACAGAAGGTGGACAAGGATCTATCAGCCGGCCTTCCTATGGCTCAGTGGTTGCTTCATTTAGGTTCCCAAGAGATTTGTAATTCAAGTCTATGGCTCAAAAAAATGCTAGAAATTTCAAATAATGACGCCAACACATCTAAATAGCTCCTTAACACTTATAAATCACTTTTGTGTATATTTTATTTGATATTCACAAATATATACCTATAGATGCATAAATGTGCCACAAACAGTTGAAGAAACTTACAGTGTGCCCAGAATTACACCACACATATAAAATACATGGTTGAATTTCATCTTCAACCTCTAGGTTGGTGGTATTATTTTTCACATTGTCTAGATGAGGAAACTGAGGCACAAAAAGATTAGGTAACATTCCCAGAATCACATTGTACTAAGTAGCAAAGCTAAGACTTGAACACTGGTCCATCTGACCACAAAGCTCATTTCTCCCAACCACTGGCCTATACTGCCTTTTTCTGAAGTATGCAGGGCAAGTATTTTTTAACTAAACATAGGAGGATATTCTGACTCACACAATAATAAGCAACTTGCTCAAGAACTTACAAGTTGTATTTGGGAAAATTAGGACTGAGTGGGGACCAGGAGTGTCTGCAATCAGGAATAAGTGCCTTGTCGCTAAAGAAGATCATGGTGAAGTAAGATGATCACTCTCCGTGTATAACACAGATAACACATTTATGAAGCAAATAAATTACATGTTTAAATTTTCTCTAAGGTTCTTTTCAAAGCTTTGATTCTATAACTCCATTTTTAATGTAGAGGGACTCAGCCTTAAGACTAGAATAATTTTTTTATTAAGATAAATATAAAGCGACTTGGGCACAAGATGTGTGTAAGACTATTTCCATCAGTAAGTCTCTTGGCACAAGAAGTTTCCAGGTTTGTAAGGTTTACACTGTGACAGCTGGAGAACTTTGTGAAACTAGTCATTGCCCAAATGTCCAGAGATAAATTAATAATAATGAGGAAAAACAATCATTCATTGAAACTGAAATGAGGTAAAGAAAAAATATTATCTCTTTTCAAATCTGGCCCAGCACTTTCACTATAAATTAAAATCTATGATAAATCTCAAATAAATTGGGTGGACATCTGCAGCAGAAATTAAATTGCCAAAGAAAAATTGTACATTTGGGGAATTTTATAAACATGGAAACCACTGAGAGATGGCTTTTCTTGCAGATTGTTTAATGGATTCCTTTATTTAAAATCTTTTAAAGAGCAAATGTGATGCCTCCCACTCACATACTCCTTTTGAATATTAAGGATTAAGAACAGGACTCTGAGGACAGGTATCTCCAGCAGTAAATCCAGAAAATGTCATCATAGTGTTAGAGACATAACGACATTTTAACACAGGGACTAGAGCACATAACCACACTGTCTAAGTGCAAAGTTATCAAGTGTGGATACAAGTCTGAAACTTGTAACCATATCCTAAAACAAATTTCAGTTTTATTACAACTGTGATTATCATAAAATCAGAATGGAAAGGAAAGCCTTTATATATATTTTCTCATCTTTAAAGATGGCTTGTGTTTCTATATATCTCAAGATCTGCTTTATAGTTAAAACGAACAGTAAGGAATATAAATAATATCCAAATACAAATAAAATAACATGCTTCTTAAAAGTTGTATATAAAAGAAAACATTTTTTAAATTACTGGAGATCCCACTATTTAAAATAAACCTGTTTCATCCTTTTTCTTTATAAAGTGAAAAATAATTTACTGTTCCTCAGTTTCTACTGTTTTCTTTTTATTTTAATGTTATATTTTTCTCTTTATTGTAAATATTTATATTTCTTCAAACAAAACTTTTGAGGTCTGAAAGTGTACTAACTGAGGAAAGTTTGCCTTAAACACAGACTTTCCTGCTCTTCAAAGGAGGGTTACCTTTTCTGTGGCCACAGCATGAATAAAGACACACTTAGCCATTCAGCAACACTGGGCCCAGGAAATTGCCTACATCTCATAAACCATTATAAGTCATTACAACATAATGACAAGACAGAAAGATGGCAAGTGTCCTCTCTGAGCTAAGATGAGCTAAAAAGGGACTCTCCCACCTATTGCAAGATGCTTTTACTGTAGGGAGAGAGCAGGGGAGTCATCTTGACAAACAATAAATACCCCAAACTCCCAGCCTCTCCTCTCCAAACCTGTGCCATCTCTGATCAACTGAGACAAATTATTTTATCTTACACACCATACTCCCTTCAGCTTATTATTTCTGCTCCCTCTTTCCCATTCCTGTTGATGGCAACATATGTGTAAGGCTCTATCTCCAACAGTAAGTCTCTCGGCAAAAAGGCAGACGAAGCTACTTTTAAGTTGTCCCTTGAAATATGGGAGCTAGGAGAGATCCCATTAGAAGAGCCAAAGCAGACCCAGTTTCTCTCCATACTTTAGGCTGGATATGACCCCTGAAGCAGAGAAATAGGCCTAGGGTGTTCATGTGTCAGAACAAGCCTTATCTTTATCCTAGCAAGGGAGCTTGCAAAACTCAGCCAGTACCATAGCTGACTACCAGGCCAGAAGAAATATACAGCCTCCATCTTTGCCATGTGTGAGAATAACTTTGACATTTTAGTATACTTTCATCTGGGTGAATAAGCTCCTTTCTTCTAGAAAACAAAACAAAAAAGGTCTGGGGAAGATGTTTTTATTTTCAGAAATCCTTAACAAGTAAACTCAACCCACGCAGCCTAGAGAGGGAAATCAATAAATCAGACACCAGAGCTAGCATGAGCTGGAAGAGAAGCATGGCAGAGAATCACTCCCCCGTGAATGGTCTCAGACTAGAATATCACTGGAGCTAAGAGTTCATTCCATAGAAGGACACTCCAGGCAGATGGGAGAAGACTGTCCTCTGCCTCCACAGACAGAAAGTCTTGCTCAGAAAGCAAGAGATATCTCTCTACAGCATCTTCCTGATCTGTAGTTTGTAAAATGGAGTTTGTGCTTTTTTTCTAATTGCATAGGATTGTAGAAATGTTAATGAGACTTCTTATTTTCTGGAATAAATGCAGGAAAAGTTAACAGGGAAATGGGCCAAAGTTTTACAATCTGCTGTGAAGAAGATCGGACCTATAGTCAGCAGACCTGGGCTCTAACACTGCCATATACTGTCAAGCTCCCAGCACTCTCTCTGGTCCTCAGTTTCCTCAACAGTAAAAGGCATGTGCAGGGGTTGTGAACTGACAGCCTCTAGTCTGCTCAATGTTTCTTAAAAAAAAACAAAACTGAATTTAGTCATCTTTAAATAGGGTGCATGCTGTCCAGAAAGCCTGAGACCATCACTTTTTTGTCTTATACTTGCTCCTCCTTCACACATTTATGATACCGACCTAGCCCTGAAAGCATCTGAGCTTCAAATTCAAGAATCTCAGAGTCTTTCCCAATCTTAAAAAAAAAAAAAAAAATTCTACAGTGTTTTGACCCAGGCAGCCACAGATAATGTCCCCTTGTTGCCTCTCTACTTGGATCTCTCAGCTTGAGCTGCATTTTGAAAATGAAGAGATAAAGGCAGCCCAGCAGGAGGAACGAAAAGCACATGTTCAAGTATGGCACTGTGAAGCATCATGCCATGTTCTAGAAATGCAAGCAGCTGGGTGCCACTAGAAGGGTTTACGGGGAGAAGGAGAATAGAAAAATTGAGGTGAGACGTGTAGCAAGAGGCTAAAAGGAATTGAGAGCTAAGCTGTAAACCCTGAATTTTGGCCTGAAAACTGTGTGGAGATAGCAGACAGGGTTGGGCGGAGGATTGTCACTAAACGTTTTTAACCTGTTGGATTTCTATTTTAAACCTGTCTACTCTGGAGGCTACATGGAAGATGAACAAGTACTTTCCCCATTAGTAAAAAGAGTTGATGTAGATCAAGGGTTCACAATGCTGGTTCCAAATTAGAATCACCTGAGAAACTTGCGAAAGTGTTGCTAATCTTGCATCATGCCTAGCGACTTTTTATTTAATAGGGGGAGGGAGGAATGAAAGGAACAGGTAATTTTTTAAGGCACATGAATCTTAAAGAATCTAAAATTCTATGAACTATATCCAGGAAGGTTCCTACCATTCCAAGTGAAGCACGGTAAAAAGCTATTTCTTTTGCATCTTCAGACCCCAAATATGCAACAAGATTTGGAAAGCACCTTCTAACAGCGGGACTATCAAGCTTCTCCCTGAAAAAGCATAGGATTATTTGAGAGAATGACTTCAAACCTCTATTTTAGAATTTCACATTATCAAATTATTTAGATGTGAAGGAAGACCAGCATTTCCTAAATAGAAAATATGAAATGATAAGCACAAATTATTCACACTTTATAAAGGATTGTTTTGTTTTTAATCATTCAGTTACTGCATGTGTGTGTGTGTGTGTGTGTGTGTGTGTGTGTGTGTGTGTGTGTGTATATATATATATATATATATATATATATATATATATATATATATATATAAAATCTTAGTAATATTTTCCAAAACTCCAGCATGGTAGATGAGCAGGCTCCCTACTCATTTTCTGCCTCTCCCCTTCCTCTAGTCTGAACCTGAGGATGCTTGTTTGTTTGCTCGCTTGTTTTTAAAGTTAATATTTACCAAGCACTATCTATGAGCCAGGCATTATGTCAAATACTTTGCAAATATATTAGTATATATTACTATTTTATTAACAGAAAATTACAAAACAGGAAAAGAACTTGCTTGAGGACACAGAGCTGGTAAAAAGCATTGTCAGAATTTAAATCCAAGTCCACGTCTCTCCTAAATCCACGTGCTTCACCACCACCCGCTCTCTGACTATGTCTTGCCTCCTACCCACTCCCCCACATCCTCATCCTGACCTGGGATCAGGATTCCACTTTGAGTTCGCTGAAGGTATGTGAAGAGGTACATTAAGAGGAGACACACTTCCAACCTCAGATCCCTTGGTCCTCTCTCTGGGGCCATCCCTCAGATTGCTGTCAGGAGGGCGCCCTCTGCTGTTTAAGATGATTAAACCATAGGTTAAGAACAGGGTCCAAAGATTCACAGGGCCCCCTTATACTGAGACCTCATCTGGAGATGAATTTGTCCCTTATAAACAAACTATACCTCTCAATTTATACTTATTTATTTACTTACTTATTTATTTATATTTTTATATTTATATATATGTATATATACAGATATATATACAGATATGTGTGTATGTATATATGTGTGTGTGTGCATATATATATATATATAAAGCTCAATACAAAATAAAGTTTCCAATCCCAAAAAGCAAGAGACATCAATCTCAGATCTAATAGTTTGTCCAAATTCAAGCCACAGATCGTAACAGTGGTCCTGAAATTAGTCTCCACCTCGCCTACTAGATGTTGCTATTTTCCATCTTTTGCACTGTTCACATTAAACTGAAGCGTTAACCTTCATGGCTATTGTCTTCTTTTAAAAGCGTGTCTGTGCGAAGGAAAGTCTCCTGCCTTAGACATTATAAGGATGTGGAACTTGCTGCAAGGAGCACACGGCCCTGGATGCTTTCTTTCTTTACCCAGAAATGATAAAACATTTAGGGAACCCTGGGGTAAGTGCATCATGAAATATTCAGCAACATCTGTGCCATATTATTTACTGAGAGACTAGACCCAGAAAACATGGTGCCTGCACCGCAGCTGCCCTGCATGCATCACGGGGGCCGTCAGCCTGTGGCTGGAAGGCGCTGGTTTATGGTCCTTTGCTTCCTCCGCTCTCTTTCTCATGCTGCCTTTCTCCTCAGCACTTCACAGGCATGGGGCTCCCAGGACAAGCTTTAAAATAGATTCAGGCTCACAGTCTCTGTGAGCAAAACAATTTCTAATAAAGGCTGTCTGGTTCTGTAGGGGTAGGTTGTATCCCTCTCCTCGGGAACTCACAAAGGTGAGTCACTGAAGGCCAAAGCACAACCTGAGGAGGGACTTACCTTGAGGCTGGTGAGAGCACCCTGCCCTCCCTGGAGTCTGCGCAGTGCACACATAAGCTTCAGGCCTCTCTGCCATGGAAACTGGAGGAATCCCATAGAAAGGAAAAAAAAAAATAACTAGAAGTCAAAACACTTGACACGTGTCAGTCAACACATGCAAAATCAACACCTCTGTGCCAGGCACAGTGCTAGGCTCTGGCTTCTAATCCTGCCTCTGCCACCTTGAGACGCTAATACCTCTGTGATCCTCATTGTGGGTTTCAGGATGAGGGAACAAGACAGTCACCTGGAGAGCTGTTGTAAATACACACCCTTCCCATCAACTAATTTTGCTAAACAATTGCCCTCTCCACCCCACTCTTTCCCATTCCCAACTTTATGTTTATTTTCAAAAAAGTTCCACACAGGATACAGCCCATCCCCTTCAATAACGACTGGATGAGATCCTTCAGAAGCAGAGTGACCAAAGACCGAGTTTGCCCAGTACAGTTCCAATTCGCACGGATTGTCCCGGCTATTTTGTTGTTTTGTTCATAACATCCCCTTTCACTATCAAAAGTCGCAGTTTGGGAATGTAAAATATATAGTGGCCTATATAAGGTCCCCTCCAGACCCTCACCAAAGATTTCTAGTCTTCTAGAATCTTCCACACAAAAAATCTCCCCAATGCTTTTGAGATCACCAATTGAGATGTCTCTCAAGTGTCTCAGCCGTCACACAGGAGGTTTCCCTGTTTCCTCCTCTCATGTTCTGCCTCCTCCAGGGTCTGCAGTGAGACGTTGTGTAAGGACCCCTTGCCACAGGACACGCACCTCTCACTGCCAAGGCTGCTGCAGGTGGATCTGGCATAGCAGCAACCTGAACAGCCCCCAGGTGTGTAATGAAGGGAGAGAATCCCACACACCTGCTAGTGCTACACAGGCATAAGGCCTGGGAGGCAATGTGGATGTAGGCTCCCCACAACCTTCAGAGGCCTTTCTTACATAACACCTATTCTCACTGCTCTCTGCTCCTATTACAGAAACTGTAGAATTATGGCCTATCAGCCAACCTAGATTACAGGTGTGTTTCTTTAGATCCACAACGTTGTTCTCATGTTGAGCCAACATTTTAAAATATTAGATTTCATAGAGAATCAGTGATATGCTAAAGAAACACTTGGGAAAGCCAAACGTTAAATTTTCAAAAATTTTGTGAGCAGTTGTTAAACACAGCTATAATTAAAACTTAAATTATGCAAACAGACACCTAAATAAATTCCACTAAAACCTAAGGCAATAATTAGATGGTGATAATTGTTGTACAGTTCAGAAAACACTAAAATTCATTTAACTGTGTACTTAAAATGCATGAAGAGTAAATTTTACTATATAAATTTTATTTCAATAAGGCTGTTATGAATAAAATTTTAAAGGTAATAAGTACTCACAAGTCATCCCCCCTTAATTATATTATTATAATTTACCAAGATCTATACCCTTGAGGTTGTTTACGCCTACTGTATCTGTAGGGTGGAAATTCTAATAGAAAGCTACTGCCCATCTCTTTCCAACTCCACATTCTGTAACACGTCTTGAAGACTTGAAATAAGCCATGATGAGATTAACACCATGGAAATAGGCAAAGGTTTCACATCAGGGCTTGATTCATTATTTGTCGTTGTCTAGACTTAAGATAATGGAGAAAATGTTAATAAAGCAGATTAAACTTAAAGTGCCTTGTGCCTGTTGTCTTTATATTATGAATAGCTCTGAAAATTGAGTAAGTGTTCTTCCAGTATTTGAAAGCTATTATCCAATTCAGAAAAGAAGTCGTTCAAGTTATGATGAACACGTGTACTTGTGAGTGTTAGTTGATATTTTCACTTACCATGATAAAAAAGATGAAAGTGAAATAAAGGCTTATGTCAGAATTACACTCATAATCAAGTTTCTATTCATAGTCTAATTTTGTGACCCTATTATTGGTGATAATTATAAAAACTGAGAGTGGATTTGGTAAGAAATAGCAAGTCACACAGAGTATGTTAAGTTTTATGAGTATTTGCAAATTGTATGCTACTACACATCTTTTATATCAGTAAACTTTATAATACATTAAATATGCACATGCACACACTTTTTATTGTTAAATATTTACTAGCATGCTATTCAATATCATCATTTCCAGGTTTCCCTTGAAAAATCAAATCCGATAAATTATACCTGTATGCCCACCTAGGAACTAGAGTTGACTGGAGTTGAGGCAATGTCTTACCCACCTTGGACAGGCACACAGTCTCCAGTTCATGCTCAGTCCTCACCGCTTCCCATTGTTTTTCACTGCATTTCTCATGCTTTCATTACCTGCCTGCCTCCAGTGAGCTTCTGAGTTTAAGTATCCTGTTATGGTCCTTTCCTGCAGAATCAGACACAAGTCCATAATGCTAACCAGAAACACTCAGATATAGTACTGGCCTCCTGTGGTAGGCTGACTAATAGCCCCCAAACATATCCACATCCTAATTCCCAGAACTGGTGAATATATGTTGCCTTATAGGATTAAAGGGATTTGCAGTTGTGCTTAAATTACAGATCAAGAGCTGGGGAGATTATCCTAGATTATTCGTATGGGCTCAATGTGATCCCAGGGTTTTATCAGAGGGAGGTGAGAGGATCAGAGTCAGAAGAAGGAGATGTGAAAACAGAGTAGTGGCTCCAGTGATGTGCTTTGAATATGGAGGAGGGCACCATTAGCCAAGGAATGCAGTTGGCATCTAGAAGCTGGAAGAAAGGCAAGGAAGTAGACTATAGAGCCTCCAGAAGGAACACAGACTTCCTAATGTTCTAATGTTAGCCTCGTGAGAGTCATTTCAGATTTCCAACCTCCAGAACTGTAAGATAATGAATTTGTATTATTTGTGAGCCAGTAAGCTTGTAGTAATTTGTTACAGCATCAGTATGACATGAATACACCTTCTAACTCTCATCAGTGATATACATTCTCCCTCTGCCCAAATTCTCCTCTCTTTCCTATTAGCCACATTCCTTCCTAAAGTTTTGTAACCAGGCTCTTTAAACCAAGAACTACGTCTTCGCTTAAAATTTTGACTTTAATTATATGATGGATGAAAGATAGAGTCAGAACATGCAGGAAATGCACGTTTTGGAACAGATTTCCATCCCTCTATCTTATTGTTACATCTGATACTGTTCAACATACTCACCTTTCTCTCTCAAAGAGAGAGGCATGCTGAGATAATCGGGGTAGATTATTAAAACAAACCCAAACTTCCCTCCAGTCTCTCAGAACCTCATTCTGCCTCTGGCTATCCTATTTCCTACTCTTTCCTTTTTGCCAGCCTAATTTTTATTCTCCATTTCCCCACCTACTTTGCCTTTCCAGCCCAACTAACTCAACAGTCTTGTCTCTTGACTCTTGAGCTTCTGGCTTCGTTTTCTAAACTCCATCTAGCATGCTCACTCCTACCATGATATATCCATAGACTAGTAACTCAGATTTAGCACCCCTGATGTTGGTCCAGCCCTAAAACCTCTCCCCATTTCATGGAAACTGCCCTTACTACACTGCTGGGGATCCTTCTCAGCTCAGCTATAAAATAATGCAAGTATTAAAGATCATAAAAATGAAGTGTATCATTGGAATGTATCTTCTCTGTTAAACAGCAGTACTTTAGAGTTCAAATTCGCATCACATTTTCCTATAATAGTAACATTATAAATAACAGTGTGCCAGTTCAGTCCATTATGCACTGACTTACCTATAATATAAGTAAGCTACAGAATCCCCCTACATTCTGGGTCACAGAGTGAATTAGAAGAGGTTGCTGAGCTCCAGGCCAGCCATGGGTAAAATTCTAAAATGAGTCAAACCTCGTTTGATTTGTTTTTCTTTAGTCCTCTTTCTGTTACCCTCAAACTTAACTAAATCTAAAATGCCCCACCACCCCAACCACTAGTTGAACTGTAGACTACATTATCTACTTTGGTAGCCACTAGTCACATGTGACAATTCAGCAGTTGAATTTCAAAGACTTAATACAAAAAAGGAATGTAAAATATCTCATCAATACTTTGTACATTAAGTAGATATTTAAACAATAATATTTGGGCACATCTGAGTTAATAAAATAGATTATTAAAATTAACCACTTTTTAAAATTTTTTAATGTTTCTACAGGGAAATTTAAAATTAAACACATGGCTCACGTTTGTGGCTCACGTTGTGTCTCTATTGGGCAGCATTGCCCTAGATCCTTGCTATCCAAAGTGTTGTCCACAGACCAGAAATTTGAGTATCACCTGGAAACTGTTAGAAAGCAGAATCGTAGGTTCACTGAATTAGAGTCTGCAATTTAACAAGATCCCAAAATGATTCATCTGTACATTAAAATTTGAAAATCCCAGTTCAGGGATCAACAAACTTTTTTTTTAAAGGGCCAGATAGTAAATATTTTATGTTTCATGGGTCATACAGTCTCAATCACAAATACTGAACTCTGTCATTGTGTCATATATAAATGAATGAGTATGGCTGTGTTCCTGTGAAACTTTATTTACAAAAACAGGCCACAGGGTTTGCCTACCCTTGAACAGACCCATGGTGTCTCAAATGTTAACATTCCTTTGCATCACTTGGGAAGCCTGTTCAAACAGAGCTTGCTGGGCCTCACCCTCAGAGTTTCTGATTCAGTAGATCTAGGGAAGGGTCTGGTAATTTGCATTTCAAATGTTTCCAGGTGATGCCAGTGCTGCTGGACCAGAGACCACACTTTGAAAACCACTACTCTAGAATTATGGTGTAATAGAATAAAATAATCAGCCTTTCTGGCTCCATCTCGTTCAGGCCTGCCAGTTCTTAAAACAGGTCAGTAGTTTCTGCTTAGTCCAGCACATAAGCACATTAATCATTAAAGAAATTTAGACTGTAACTTGGAAATTACTAAAACAACCTCCCTGCTCAAAACTACTTCCCCCAAGCAAGTAAGTAAAATATGTACAAAAATAATGATTGTTTATCAAAAATGTATAGAGACATCATGACTAAAACCATGGTGATCCAAGTTTTGTTGATAGAGAACAAAAAAATTTTGATGCAAGACAGGGAATATTTCCCTGAATTGGTGGCAGGGAGACCAAGCCCTGAACCAAGAGAAGAAAAGGGTCCTTTGGCAGGGAGTGTAGAAAGAATTCAACACACTCGCCAAAGCTGGAGTCAAAAGGAAAGTTTATTAGAAAAGGGATAACACTCCACAGACAGAGTGTGGTCTCCTCTCAGAGGCAGAGAGTGGAAGGGACAGTGAGAAAGTGAGAGAGAGATGGAGTAAAGACACTGAGAGAGACCCTGAGTGTTCAGGGCATTCAGTTTATAAGTCATTCTTTAGTTCCCATTTCCTTTGATGTGGACATACAGTGAGGAAGGGGAGGAGTATGTAGTGTGAAAAGGTAAGAACACATAGAGTGAAAGGACTGCTGATAGTTCCTAGCCTTTAATCCATCGGTTCTCCATGGTTTTAGCCATGGGGAACAACTCTTGGTTCCTGTTTGTCCTTCACAGGTGTAGAGAAAGGGGGCTGCTGGCAATCCAGCAGAAATCTTCCTTTGTTCCGAAGGTGTCCTCCAGGCCTGGCTGCAGTCTGCTCAGCATATTTCAGTCTCTGAATGTAGCTTGATTAACATTTTTAATTCTCTTGACTCCTCCATACAGTTAGTTTCACCATCCTCCTCACACCCTTACTGATGCCCAGATGCCTGTGGTCATCAACCACCTCTTGACCAAAAAACTCCTCCCATTTCCCTCTTGCCTTGACAGAAAAAAAGCCTGAATTTCTCACTTTCTCAAGATGGTTGTTCTTTAGGACATTAGTCTGTCATCTTCAGTTTACTGGTTTTCCAAATACAGCCACTTTCCTTGTCCCAACACCTTGTCACTCAACTTATCGGCTATTATGAGATAAGTAGTTTTCCATTCAAGCTGTACGCGAAAATTGTCTAGGAGTCTTTTTAAAACTACCCATGCCTGATTCTCATTCTTGAACAATCAAATAACAGTCTCTAAAGGTGAGAGGCCTGGCAGCACTGAAGTTTTTTAAAAGCTCCCCAGATGATTTTAATATGCAACCAGGTATCTGCACATACAAAATTACCTACTAGTCCCTAAATAACAATGGCAAGTTGTTAAGAAGACAGAAATGGTAATGAACTAATTTACAATTATTTGTGAAAGACCTTTTATACACCTTAACACACAAAAAACAAGTATTTCACCTGGGTTTTTTTTGTATGACTCTCAAATTGGTAGAACAGACAGCCAAATGAAGCACAATTTTAAAACTATCAGGTTGTTTGGAGGGTATTTTTAAGAGAGTAGACAAAAAGATAGGTGATCATGATTTGCTTTCCTACACTGTTTCTGCTTTTGGTTTCACAAGTAAAACAACTGAGCAACAGCAAGTACCAAGACCTGACTCCTAGTTCTGACCTGGCTGATAAAACCAGCTGTGTGACATTGGGTAGTCACTTGAGCTTGTGTCTCATTAACTATAAAACAAGAGAGTTTGGCTTCTAGCTCTAAATGCCTTTGCTTTACTGTTTGCATTTTATAAATCATGACTTTTTATAAACATTTCAAGATTTTTCTCTTTGACAGCAGCAGTGGGTATTGTATCAGTAAGATCTGACCAAGAGTGAAGGCAATGGCTTATCCGGAGATGTCCTGTCTGCGATTGTTGTTTATGTGGTAGCAAATCCTTCAGCACTAAATAGCTTGGCAGCTTTATGGACCACTCTCAGAAATCAGAATCATGGCCCAGGGCCAATACCAAGGAGAAACTTGAGCTACTGCTCCAAGTTCTCAGCTACTTTGAATGGTGATTTTGAAGCATGAGAGAAAGAGGAGAGTGAATAATCTTTACCATGGACAAAGAGAATGAAAACAAAGTCCTAAGATAGAGGAGGCTTTATTCTTGGATGAAGGAAGAACAGAGAGATCCAGGAGAAGTCAACAAAGACATCTCAGCATTGTTATGAGAATACAGGTAAAGTGGAAAATGACAATCACTATATGCAGTAGGGACTCAATAGAGACACTCATACGAACCAGAAGAAAATAGACTGGAAGGAAAAAAGACAAGCATATATAAATGACTTTCTGCATCTATATTTCAGGCCTGACTCACTTGAAAATAGTCCAAATGCCCTTAGAAAGGCTAATCAATTTATAGTAATAAGATCAATTCTGATTTTTTGGAAGCCCCCAGTGAACAAAGGTGCCCATAGTCCTGGACAGACAGACTTCTGGACACTAGGAGTTATCATTTCTACATGGCCTTTTAAGGAAAATATTTTATTAAATTTACTTCACTAGATATTCTGTCTATGGAATAGTCTTTTTCATATCATATACTCATGGGGGCTAATTTTACTACTCTAAATAATCTCAAATTAAACAAATTGACATTAAAAAAAACAAGTGCAATGACACTAGCAGTAGTCTAGTAATTCTATCTTTTATCAGTAATAGATGTGAATCGGTATAAGTGACCGCATCTCTTTCTTCTCTTGAAGTCCTGCCTGGATTTATAAAATAGAAACTTGCACCAACACATCCTCCCTCTTGAGGAACTTCTATCAACGATTCTACTCTCTTGTTCTTCTGGAAGAGTAGAGGAGCAACTTATTTGATTATTGAAATTGTGGTAAAATGCATGGCTTATACATATCTTTGAATCTTAAGAACCAGATTAAGATTAAACACTGGAAAGTTATGATTAAGATTAAGATTAAACGCTGAAAATTACTAATCATTCCTGTTTCCTAGCAGGGAGGAAATTTGAAAAAGATAAGGAAGTGACAATTATTGAAAAAACAAAAGCATTACATGTTCATGTTCCAATAAGGTAGGTATTTGTATTTATATTTTTTTCCAATCTGAAATGGAATAATGTTATATATTCATCTCCAATTTACTTTTTCACATAATAATGTGTCATTGGAATCTCTCTAGATCAATATATGTGAATCTGATTCATTCTTTTTAATTGTGGTACGATAGCTTGTAATATGATTATTATAATAACCTTCTATTCTATTAATGTTCATTCAGATTATTTTCAGCTTGTTATTTTTTCTTTTTGGCCACTAAAAACATTAATATATTTCCTTATTCATATATCCCTAAGTACTTGTGCTTTTGTTGTATTATAGATTACCAAAGGGGGTTATAAAATAAAGTGATATATTTTAAGGCAGATATTGCCAGTTGCTTTCCCAAAAAGTTCTCACCATTCAAATTCCAACCAGCCATGTATGACTACCCATATTTCATTTTCAACAATATGTAAGTGTTTTTATAGTTTCCCGTTTTAACACACTGATGGTTTAATTTTTATTTTCCTAGTACTAGTGAAATAGAGCATCTTTTTGTACATGTACTGAATATTTTCATTCTCTTTTTGTGAATTGTCTGTGCATATACTTTGTCTACTTTCTTAAATTAGGTCTTTTTCCTTATTCTTATTTAGAAGTAGTCATTTGTTTATTAGGGTTATTAAATTTGTCCATCATAGATGTTGAAATGTTGTTTTCCTTTTGTCATCTGTCTTTTGCTTTCATTTGTTATGTTTGAACAAAAGTATTTTTAAGTTTTTGAAGTTTAATATATCGGTCTCTTATTGCAGCTGGGATTCTTATCTTGCTTAGGAAGTTCTTACCTAAGGGTATAAAAATACGCTCCTAAATTTTATTGTTTTATATGTCTACATTGAAATAATATATCAACAATGTATTTTTTATTGAGGTAAACTTCACATGCAGAGAAAGGCACAGATCTCAAGGGTACAATTCAAGGATTTTGACAAGCAGATACACCCATATAAACAAAAACCTATTGAGATATAGAACATTTCCATCACTCTGAAGAGTTTTCATGTTGCTCTTTGCCATCAATTTGCAGACCTCATTGACAGCCACTGTCCTGATTTCTATCACATATATTAGTTTTGAACTTCATATTAATAAAATCGCACAGTGGGAACTCTTTTGTGTCTGTCTTCTTCCATGCAATACGATGTCTTTGAGATATTTTCATGTTACTGCTAAGCCACATTCCATTGTATGAAACATATAAGAGTTCTTTTACCCATTCTCCTTTGATGGGCATTTGGGTTGTTTCCGGTTTGGGGCGCTTATAAGCAAGCTGCCATAAACATTCACATACATGTCTTTTTGTGAGCAGATTGGATAGATATTTTCATTTCTCCCCAGGGAAATAGCTAGGAGTGGAATTGATATGTCCTAGTGTAGATGGAGTTTCCAACTTTTTAAGAAACTGCCAACCCTTTTTCTAGAATGACAGTACCATTAAGATACCTACAAGCCAAATATGAGAGTTCTTATTGCCTTGCATCCTCACCAACATTTGCTGCAATCTTTCAAATTTTAGCCATGTAAGCAGGTTTGAAGTGGTTTCTCATTGTGCTTTAAATTAGCGTTTCCCTAATAACTAATAATATGAAGCCCTTTTTCGTGTCTTTAGTAAATTGGGTTATTTGTCTTTTATTGTTGAGTAGTAGGAGCTTTTCATATGTTCTGAATGTAACCTTTTTGTATTGTGAATATTTGTTCATGTATTGTAAATATTCTTTCAAAATTGTGTCTTTTCATTTTCTTAACAATGTCTTTTAATGAGAAAGTATATTTAATTTTAATAAAGTCTCATTCATCAGTTTTTCGTTTATAGTTATTTTCAGAATAAATTTGCATTCTCTGAGTTTCTTCTAGATATTCTCCTACGTTTCCTTCTAGAAGCTGTATAATTTTGCCATTTAAATATAGGTCATGGATTTATTTCAATTCAATTTTGATTGTAAGTATGAAATAAGTCTTAAAGTTTATTTTTTCCAGATATTTAATCAGTTGTTCTAGCATTAGTGAAATGAAATCTTCTTGATGACAATACTAGTTTAATCAGAATAAAAAGACAGAAAATAATTGCAATGCCTAGAATTAAATAAACTCACATGCCCAAAGATTTTTGTACAACAATGCCAATAGCATAGAGACCATCCAAAATTTCCAAAATCAGGAGATAGGTAAAATAAATCATAACATTTTTAATAAATTTTATAATAGGATTTTATGAAGCTATTAAAGTTTGGTTCAAAACTGTTTCACAATCCTATTGCTATATATTTGTAACATACTAAGTGAAAAAGTATAAAACACCAAATATCATTTAACTACACTTCTGTAAAAAGATGATTTAAAAGACCAGTGGGCGGTATACCAAAACATTCTACTCTTAAAAGAATACTTTATTCTTTGCACCCATTTATTCTTTAATCCTCTACAAAATTGTGGATTGGGATTATAGGTAATGTAATTTTTCTTGTCTATGTTTCATCTTTTCTCTATAATTAGCCTATATTGCTTTTGTACTAAGAAAAGAACGTAATAATTTTAAAGATAAAAGGGGGCACCTCCAAACCCAGTATGTGTTTTGGCCACATGTTTTTTCCCAATCAACTTCAAAACAGCTGTATTTCATTTAATTGCTACTTTTCCTCTCATTTCCCCGCTGCAGATATCATGCAGATACATGGCGGATTTACAATTACTCCTCCTCTCCTCAGTGCATCTATTATTTTCATCACAGCTCTAGTAGGTGTGTGTCATGTGGGCAACCATGGAGGAACAATGAAGCAGCTCATCAACATTGTCACAGAGTCAAAAAGAAAATAAAAGACTAAGTTGAGAAAAAAGATCATTTGCAGCAGGTATATTCAGGATTTCAGCTTTCGTGGAGAGAAAATTAGGGGAAAATTGGAATTGCTTTTACTATCCATATGTTAGAACAAACAAAGGGAACTTGTACTCCCTTCCACCTCCGTACAATTTGTGCTACCATTTTATACATTTGCTTTGCTCATGCAGACAATAAAAGGGACATGCTGTTTCTTGTTCTGCTTCCTTTCCTATGTCAGTAATGTAATTTTAGCCCTATCAACTGGCCCCATTCAACCAGTGCCTGGAACCACAGGCTCCTCTTCAACCTTGAACTAGAAACACAATTCATTAAGATCTGCTTCCCATTTTTGAAGTCAATTATCCTACTGGGAAAGTAATTTCTCAGTAGTCTTGTTATACAAGAGTAATTTGCTCCTAGCTTCCATTTACCCTTCAGTCTTCCATAGGATTGTAGCATGTTAGAACTAGAAAAAGTCTTACAGATTCATAGCTATCACCTAGAGTTCTCACTCTTGACAGGCACTGTTCCAAGAGCCATGCATACATATTAACACATTTAATTCTTGTAGTTCTGAGGCAGGGTCTATCCTCATTACAAAGATTAGGGAACTGAGGCACAAAGAGCTTCAATGGAACTGTCCAATGTCACAAAAAAATATTTCAATATTGGAAGGAAGATTGGCACCAAAGTCCTCTTATGCTAACTTCATGCTCTGCCTCTCTGATATCATCTGCACATCCAGTGCTCTTAAGGCACACCAAGTACCATTCTCATGGAAGGAAAATTAGAAAGCACAGATTGCAAAAGCAATACATCACTCATGCATCTGTCTTTTATTTTTATTTATGGTGTTTTTTTTCTAACATAGGGAACATTTCACTCTGTTTATCAAATTTTTCCATTTTATATTTTTTGGTGTCTGTTTGTGATGGTATACTTAGACTTTCACACTTCCAGATGATATATAGATATAGATATAGCCACCTATATTTACTTCAGTTCTTCTATATTGATTTACTTACACATCCTATTTACTTCAGTTCTTCAAAAATATTTATATCTCTAATTCGGGGGGAATTTATTTTGATGAGGTCTGAGGTAACTTTTTCCCAAATTGTTTAGTCAGCTGTCTAGTGTGATTTATGATACGTTCATCCTTTTCTTGCTGATTTTAAATGTATCCTGTATGACGTGAGTCTGCTTCAGGACATTTCATTCTGTCCCATCAATATGTCTCTCAGCACTTCTTTTTCCCCATGTTTGGATTTTTAGTACATCTTAATGTTTTACTGGGAAACATTATTCTAAGCTATCACTCTTTTACAGAGTTTTTCTCAATATTTGGAAAATAATTGCTATCATTTGAAGCAGCTTCTTATTTAAGAATTTGGTGTGTCTATACATGGTTTTAAGTCTCCCTTTCATGACATTCAGAAAGGACTTCTTTAAAAGAAGTAGTTTTAGAGTGTTTTGTGGATGATTTTAAGAAAATATTTTTCTTATATAAAACATCATAGAATATAAAAAGCATATAGAAGAAAGTGAGAGCCACCCTAGCTATATGGTGTACATAAATCTTTCCATTCCTCACGACTGAGTTACATATTTTATACTGTGTCAAACTTTTTTTCATTTAACAATATTTTGTGAGTTTCTTTCCATGCAAATAAGAAAAAACTATATTTATCTAGGTCTAGTTTCCAAGGAATTGAGTGCTTGTTCTACTGACCAGTAGAACACACATTCTATATCATTGTTGTAAATGACTGCATTGTATTCCATTATATGGATGTTCTACACTTTATCTAAACACTCTCTGTGTTAGAAAATGAGATGGTTACCCATTTTTTGCTACTATGTAAACTTTGCAATAAATATCTTTATATTCATCTTTGCAAAATTCTCCAATTATTTGCTTTGAAGAAATTTGTTAGACAAGTAATTGATGGGTCAACATGTAGACATACTATTCAGGCTCTTTATAAATATTGCCAGACAATCTTGAAGAAGTTGATTGCAAATACCATTCCCACATAAATACTGAGAGTTTGTGTCTATTCAGAGTCATTTCACTGGTTATTAATACTGGATATTGTGTCTTTTAAATCTTTGCCAATCTATTGGGAAAAGCAAATTTCGCTGTAAAATGCTTTAATCATTTCTATCAGCAAATAAAATATCATAATTTATTGTAGAAATGCTCTTTAAAATCAATAAAGTTAACATTTTTTTCATCAAATATTCAAACTGCCTGGTAATATTACAAATTATTTTTATTTGTGAAGTATATTTTTGTCTATCTTCTTTCAACTTTAATAAGTGATTTTTAACTGGATGTGTCTATCATATGTAAACACAAGTAATTAGATTATATTTTTATATGCAATCTGAGGGTCTTAGTCTTTTAATAGAGCGATTTTACCCATTTTTATTTACTATTATAATTGGCAGGTGGCTTTACTAGATTTTCACTAGTGTTTTGGAAGGATAGATCTATTCAGTTACATTAGCTAGTGTTTCAGAAATATTTTAAACTGACATTTCTCTAGCTATAAAAATAAAAATGAATACTATATTTAAAATCCAGCATATTTAAATAAAGTTTAAGCATAATTTTATATACTGCTACTTTTCTAATCTAACTTTCCATTCTTTATATTTTTATCTGTTACATTTTCACCTCATTATGTTTGTTTTCATGATGGCCAGAGGGGTGGGCAGATGGGAGGTTGGGAGAATGGGATGAAGAGTTTAAAAAGTACAAATTTACCCTGAGGGAAAATATCAAATGGTCTAATATATATGTGCAGAAATAATGGACAAAAATTTTACAAATTTGTTGAAAACTATAAATGCTCATGTTAAGAATTTCAACAAATAGCAAGATCAACATGCACACACAAAAAGAAGATATATTGAGGCACAATATAGTCGAATTACTGAAAACCAATTTTAAAAAAATCATCGAAAATGATCATTAAAAAAAATCATCAAAAATCATCAAGGCATCCAAAGAGCAAAAGGCATTTTACACAGAGTGGAACAAAGTTAAAAATGACTGCACACTTTTCATCAAAAACAACCTCAGCCAACAGAAAATTGTATTAGCTATCCATTGCAGCATAGCAGTCACCCCAAAACTAGTGTCTTTAAACTCCAATAACAACATATTATCTCTCACAAGTTATGTGTGTTGGGAATTTGAGACTGGCTCATTTAGGCAGCTGTGGTTAGGTGACTCTCATGAGAATCCACTTTCAAGGTGATTCACTCTTATTTCTGAGAAGTTGATTGATGCACATTTGTTACTCTCCAAGTGGGTCACTTAGCAAGACTGCTTGAATATCCTCATGCCACAGGGAGTGGCTGTGTCCACAATGGGTGTTTAAAAGACCTTCAAGGGGCAAAGGGGAATGACTACATTAAACAATCTTAGAAGTAACATAATGTAATTTCAGTCATATTCTATTGATCACATGGATTAGACCTGATTCAGTGTGGGACAAGACTTGAACAAACACATGAATTTAGAATCTGGGCTCTTTTCTGATATGCCTCACTGACCTTAAGTGAATTTCTAATTCTCTCTGTACTTCAGTTTTCTCATCTATAAAACAGAGATAACAAGAGTTGCTATCTCATAAAGCTGAATCCAATGAGTTAACACATGTAAAGCACGTAGTTGACACTCAAAAAACTACTGTTGCATTTTTTATAATTCTGTTTTAATATTTATTTTCCTCTTATTTTGTCTTCCTATCTTTTCATTTAAGTCTGTTCTCTAATGATTTCTTTCCTCGATTCACAAGTCTTCTTACATTCTACAGAGGATATAAAATAATGACCAGAACTCTTCTTAATCCTGCTGTATTTTGTTTCCAGAGGTGTGCTCTTCTGAGTTTTCAAGATCATATTTACTCTTCCCTGTTTTATAATCTTTTCCAAATGTCCGATGCCGAGTTTTGGACTTTGATATTTGAATGCAGTGAAATGTATTAAATAAAATATTTGCCCAAGATCAGGTAAGTGAATTTCTCTTGCCCACTTGTTACTTGGGTACCAGAACTTTCTTACTCACCCGTACAGCTGGAGAATAGGTTACACCAACTCATTCCTGGCTTCTAGCAAGCAGCAATACTGAGATCAGGGGTCTCCTTTTCTCCATTTCTGGGTCTGTAGCATACTGAACCAATCTAGTGAATTAAAAACCACTTTCTGCTCTGCAACAAGCATCTATTTTCCAATCTTCTCCCATAGCCATACTATTTTACCTGTTGGAAATTATACATCATCATCATCATCATCATTTACTATCGAGTCTTAAACACCATGTGCCGACACAACATAAGACACTTTATATCTCAAATCTATACAGTAACTCTGCAAGATAAATATTATTGTCTCATACTACAGATGAAGAAACTGAGACTCAGGAAGAATAAGTCACTGCCCCAAAGCCTCTCAGCTATTAAGTGGGAAAGGTTAGATTCTAACCCAGATCTATCTATTCATTCATTGCTCTATACCAGCAATGTGTCCCTGCCAGTACCTGCCCCCTTCTTCCAGCTGTGTGGTTTTTCAATAACTTTTTCTAGAAATGAATATTAAAAGATTTAGAGGTGGAACTTTGTACTTTGGCCATCTTAAAAATAATCAATCATGAAAAAAGAAAAAATCAGACATTGTCTCTCTAAGACGGGGCCGTTGGTGAGTAAGGGGAATCACTGTATTTTTCTTTTTGTTTAAAATATAGTGTTTCATAAGGTTAAGCATGAGTGCCCCAGAAAGGAAAGATGAAGAGGTATTTCTTAATCCTTCTGTCAATAAGCTTTTTTTCTTTAATCTTCTTAGATAGTATAATACCATTTTAGGATTTTTCTTGCACCTTCATAGGTATTTTCATGCAAAGTTGGGAAAGACTCTGTCAGAAATTGCTAGCTTAATACTATTGTAAACACTGCAATTTTCTATCATTAGGCCCAATTAGTTGGTCTGTGAGAGCCACTGAAATATATGGGGCACACTGACCTTCTCACCCCTCTCCTACATGTGAGCCCACTCCACACAGAATATAGACATGCTAACCTGGGCACTCAGAGGTCAAATGAGGAAAATTTGCTACAAGCAGCGAGTTTAAAAATACTCTATGCCTTAGTTTGAGGTTAATTAAGAGGATAAGTTTTGTCATAAGGCCAGACCCCACCTCTAACCTAAAGGAATGATCATTAAGATGATGTCATTCATGGTGACAGAGAAGATGTAGGGTCATTAGTTATTTTTGTAGTCGCTGGTTGTAATTATCTTTAGTTATATGGCCTTTCTACAATTTTCTACTTGAACCAAGAAATTTGAAGAAAAATAAAATAACTAGTATTCATGTTTAGCATTGCTTTTCACATGCGAATATGTTCTCTAGATGTTTTTCTAGGGAAAACATTGATTCAATCAAAGAGATGCTGAGAGAGCAGGATGTGATCAGGGTTGTAAATTAACAGTTCATACAATTAAAAAATGAGGATCACCTATTAATAAGCTAAACACAATGAAAAAAATGCATTTTCCTTCTTCCAAATCACTTGGTTAAATATTAGAGCTTAATTAAGGGTAGCCCAAAAAAGAATATTCTCTAAAAATATTATGACTTGATTCTTCAATAATGGAAGCACGCTATTTAGTTTCCAGGGGTCATAAAATCTGTCCTTTATGCTCTTGCTATTAACAGTTTTGTACTTGCAACTACGAGTTACTAAAAATAATAAAGGAATTAGCACAAGGTTACAACAGGCACTCAGAACTGAAATCTTATGCCCAGAAACTGTTGTCAGTTTTGAAATCACCCATCAGCACTGAGTCAGTTATTCATGTGCATGTCTGCTGGGGAGCAATGATCATCTTGTGCCAAATTTGGCAGGTGTTGTCCTCATATTCCAAAGTAGGCACAGAAGCTCTCTAAAAATATCATTCTTCCATATTCACACAGGCACCATATTATTCTGGGAATGAATGCGTTACTATCAATAATAGGGTGTATATGTATTCGTTTATCTTTTACACCATTTCTTGTTCCCATAAAAAAGATTTGTGTTTATGTCATATTTAAGGATGGAGCACCTAGCCTGATGACTGAACATAGTATTCAACAGATGTTGAAGGAATGAAAGATTCCACAAAGGATCTCAGAATCTCTTTCCTAGGAATTATATTTTAAATACTAAAAGCCCAAAGCAACTGGCTTGTTTATTTTTAAGTACCAGTACATTTCTTATATATTTCTATTTGTTTTCATAATGTTCATCCTTATCTAGATATACAACAGTAGTTCATGGAAGTACAATTTCCTTTGCCAACATAATCCTCAGCTCCTGTCCTTCTGAGCTTTTTTTCTATACATATCTCCTTTGGATCCTTCTCACTATTTTTGCTCCAGCCATTACCTCCTTCTCAGATGACCTCTTCAGCATTTACAACAATCTAAATCACTTAAGTCCCAACTCAAAAGAATCTTTCCCCAGGAGCCTGCCAACCCTCCCCAACTATCTTCTCCCCTAGCATACACACATTAGGTCTGTGCTAGTCACCCTAGTATTTCTAGTCTCCCTTCTCTACAGCTGTTCTTATTGTGCACGTCTCCCCTTAAGTATGAATGCCTCCAGGAGAGCACGTGTTCTGTCTTTTGGACACACTCCCTTACACTGCCCCATAGGATTGGTTTCCCTATATCATAAACAGTTAAGAACTGAGTGAACGCTTCATTGTTCGAAGATGACATTTTACCAGGTATCAGCCCAAGCTCAAAGTGGTTTTTTTTTCTTAGTTCTTTGGGCAATCTGTACTGCTCTCTGATTCGCAGTCTTTGCATCAGCGCTTCGTAAACACACACTTTACTATAGCCACAGTCACACTTGGGTAATGTATTCTGAATGCTGACTTTCTATAAGGCCTCCTAACAGGACCTCCCAAGTATTTTTATGTCAAAGAAATGTGTGCATGCATTTTTCTTTCTATGCCTAGAGTTTCCTTCTGCTTGTGCAATGTAATAAGAGAATATTTAAGAGGAAGGTGTCATCACTGCCTAAAACCATCTTTACTCTGGGAGCAAAATAAATCCTTATATTTTATTATTGTATATGGTAGAAAATCAACCACAGTCCTTCTCCAAGTTATCAAATGGTAATGCTAAAAAAAATTATAAGGCTTTATTAAGTCAGGGCAGTGTTCAGATTTTCTTCTAGTGCATGGGGAGCCCCTGGAGTGCTTTAAACAGAGTGGGGCTTTCTTAAAGGTCACTCAGGTTCTGAGTAGAAAACAGTGGGGTCTATAGAGTAGTCCCCATGAGGATGGCCTGGACCATATTGATCTTTCTTATGAGGGTATTGAAAAATAACTGTTAAAAGGTGGATAATTACAAATAGGAAATCAAATGCATCTTTTTGCAATGCATTTGATTTTATTTGATTTTATTGCCTTGAGAGAAGACAATAAAAGTTGAGTCAACAAGCACAGAAACCTGGGGCATTCCTGAATTACTTGTGGGTGGAACAACTGAGAGATGTACATATGCATCCCATTGAGCAAGTAAGATTTTCTTTGTTGGCCTTGATGTTTGTCTTATGTCGCTGCCTTACATGGGGTTCAGGCGAGTTCCCCATACTGGGAAAACTTGTCAAGAAGTGCTCCTGGCTGTATGGCAAGATTTTTCCCTGAGCGATACCAAGCTGAGAAGGCTAATTAGAGTTTACCTAGGATATTTTCATCTCCTGTTTACCGTCCATCCTGAAACCACAGGAGCTAAGCACGTATAAGGACAAGTTCATCCGTGGCACAAAGCTGTGCTCTCAGCTTTCTTCAACCACCTGGTTAACTATCTAAGATTTTACCCAAAATACATAGGAAAAGCATTATTTTTTGTAGAGAAAATACTTTAGATAGGTGAGGGAATGGGAAATAATATATATTAATCTCTAGTGTCAAACTGGGGGAGTTATTATATATTTTATATTCATTGCTCCACTTATTTCTTCCATCAAGCCAGCAGGGTAGTTATGACTGACCCCAATTTATAAACAAGTAAACTGAAGCTCAGGAAAGGCAGGGATATACAGCCAATAAATAGCAAGGCAGATTTTATTTCAAAGTTCGTATTTTTAAAGAAGCAAGTACATAATATGGCTTTGATTACTCTAAAACAACAGATAAAGATTAATGTTTATAAAAGTGAATAATCGTGCTTTAAAATAGCTTTATTTTTGGTTTTGTAAAATAAATGCATGCTCATCATAAAAGGTTCAAATAATACAAGAGATGTTCACTCCCACTCCCTGCCAACACTCGATTCAGACGTATCTATGCTCCCTTCTGCCCCTGGTAAATGCAACGCATCCTAAAATTCTTAATCCAAATTTCCTTCAAAGTCTTTCTTGCATTCTTCACCTTGCGCGCCATCTCCCCCTGACCAGTCAGTATCACTTCCTCCTCCTGTAGATCTTCACTTAAGCCTCTGAAAGCACTCCTACTGTAATTTGCTATTTGTGTGTATTTCTCCTCCACTAAATTGTGAGCTCCAAGAGGGTAGGAGCCAAATCTTATTTATCTTTATGCCATGTGCATAAATGCCATGGCACCATTTGCAGCATAACCCGACTACAGGAGAAAATATATAATCTCTTTTTATTATACAGAGAAAATAATATAATGTGGAGCACAAACTCAGAGCCAAACTGTGTGTTCAAAACCTGACTCTGCCCTTACTAGCTGTAACTTCGGACAAGTTAATTAACCTTTCCATGCTCCAGTTTTCTTATCTGTAAAATGAGGATAATATTAGCAGCCACTGCATAGTGAGATCATGAGAATTTAATGAGGCAATATTTGCAAAGAACTTAGAAGAGTACCTGGCATTAAATAAATGTTTTAAGATGTATTTTAAAATCAATATTATTCAGGACCTATTCCTGTGCCTCATCTTTCAAAAGAGAAGAAATTACAGCTCAAATTCGGACTCTTGAAACTGCTTTTTTTCCCATCAATTGTTTTTACCAACTGTTTGTACAGTCAGTGCATATGGACAGTCAACACTGGACCTTATACTGAAGAAAGGGATTTGGTAGCTGGAATTGATTTCAGAGATCACTGAGTTTAAGCTTCTCATTTTATGGGTGAAGAAACCAATGTGAAGTGGCTTTCCAAGGTCACGAGGCTCATTCACGACAGCACTTTGTTGGCCAACCCACAGTGCTCTTTCCACACATTCTCAGAAAATACTATAAAGGTCGGGTGCTGTCAGAACTATTTGGAGAAAAACAATGTCAGCAAAACCTTGTGAGCACAAGGCCAATGCTGATTAAACCGCTGTTCTTATTCAAAACGGACCTCATTGTTTTCTGACTGAAGTTGGATTCTGCTCCTTCTAGTGAACGACTGTGCCCTTCTCCTTGGGTGATATTACCACGAGCTTCAGAAAATGCCTCTAATTGCTTAATGAACGTCAGGAAGATATATAGAATGTAAAATCTCCTTAGTGTCATCTGGGTAGAATCTCTGCAATTTTATACTTTCAGTAGGAGAATACAGATGATTGCTACTGTTGCGACAAATGTGGGGACATCATGGAAGAGAATGTAAAATGTGCGTGCTACTTTTAGGGTTAAAAGTGACTTTGCAAAGAAATTTCTGACGTCTGAGGGGGGATGCTTCAGGCTACACCTCCACCCCCTGGACACCAAGTGCACTCCCTGCTCCCCTCATAAGGACTTAGCAGGACATTTTGAGATGCAGTAAAACAGTAAAGTCAAGGATATAAACCACTCGGTGGGTTTACATTCAAAATCCTCACACATGAAGTCTGGTCCTGAAGATACAAACAAAATCAAAACCAGCATGATCTCTCTTGAGAGATGATTCCTGGGTTTTCGCCTGCTTCTTTTTTTTACAAACCTGATATGCAGCTTGGAAACGTTTTCATAAATATTTCATTCTCCCTCCTCCAGGCATAGGATCACTAGAGCGTGAATTATGGCCATCTTAGCCGACAAGCCTCTTCCCAGGAACACATCCTTTCTCATTTGTGGTTGTTAAGGTGCCTCCAGTGGAACAGACTGAATGAAAAGAACTCAGGGTTGGAGAATGCCTGTGGGTTCTCCATCTACTGACCAATCCCTTGCCCAAGAGATTGACAGACAGTTGATTTGTGTTCTTTCCTTAAAGCCATGTTGAATGGAGTTTTCTTTCCTTTCTGCTTGATCACAAACATAGGGAAATCCTGCTGCTGCTGACTTCTGCCTCTTACAATTCCCCTTTCAAGCACTACTTCCACTATGCCATACTTGAACAATAAATTATTGTTATTTCTTTGCTGAGTAATAATATTCATAACTATTGCCAATCAGGAGAATCTGTTTATGGTTATTTCCTATTGCAGCTGTAACCACAGCACTACAGGGTACATGAAAGGAGAAGAGAACATGATATAGCCCCAAACACATGCTGTCTGATAGCCTCATTCATCTCACCTGGAATTTTTCTCCCTCACGCATCCCTACTCATAACATAAAACCATCTGTGGAAACCACTTAATTTGTTAAAAGGCCCTCGTATAATAATTTTATAATGCTTGGAAAAGTAGAAGTTGCTGAAGTGGAAAACTGGAGTCATCTTTAAAAGGAAATGTGAGGTAAAGTGAAATTCACTAACTATGAGAGCGTTGTACTTTCGAGGACTCTGCTTCTCTTTAAGTCCCCAGCCCACTGATGGCCCCTTTAACCACCTAGTGAGCCCTGAGCTCTTTTCACCCAGTCAGTTCCACCTAGCTCAAAACCTTCCTCTTATTTCCTTCCAAATCATCAACAGTCAAGTTGTGCCTCTTAAATGTTTCTTAAATGTGTCATCCCTCCTCCCTAAGCTCCCTGTCACAGCTTTGATTCAAATTTCATCATTTCTCTCCAACAGGTCTCGTAGTTCTCAGAGTGGAGCACCCACACTAGCATCACCTGGGGACTTTTTGGAAATGCAAATTCCCAGGCCCCACTCTAGACCACTGTATCAGGCATGCTGGGGTGAGCTTCAACTGTCTATTTTAACTAGCTCTCTAGGAGATTCTGATGCCTACTGGCTTGAGAACTACTTTATTCAACAGCGTCTGTACTTATCTCCCTGCCTCCTACCTTGCCTCCTCACTGTTAATGTACAGCAGTCCTGCCTTATCCACAGTTTCGCTTTCTGCAGTATTAGTTTCTCATGGTCAACCACAGTCCGAAAATGTGAAATGGAAAATTCCAGAAACAAACAATTCATAAGTTTAAAACTTATGAATTTGAAATTGACAGCCATTCTGAGTAGTGTAGTCAAATCTCATTCAGTCTTACTCCACCTTGCCTGGGATGTGAGTCATCCCCTTGTCCAGCAAATCCACCCTGTATACACTACCTGGCTACCCATTAGTCTCTTTGTAGTCATCTCAGTTATCAGATCAGTGAGAGGAGAGAGGGAACCACATTCCCATAAATTTTTATCTTGAGGGTAAGAGAAGATAATGAATCTTCCCATAATGACCTTCCTAAATACAAACATGCTATGTCAATTCTCCTGCTTAAAACCTGTCAGAGTGGTTCCCTCTTGCCCTCAAGATAAAATCCTAACTTACTATAAGGGCATGCAAGCCTCTCCCTAACCAATAAGCTTCCTCCCCTTCTGTTGATTTCCCAACCACCACACAGCATCCTATGATTCACGTACACCAGACAGCTGCCCTGAATGTGCCTGCTGAAGTACTTTGCTGCCGCCTCAGCTGGGGAAGGCAAAGAGGTCAGGGAAGGTTTCACAGAGACAGGGTCCCTTGTTGGGTTTTAAAAGAGAAAAGATGGAAGCCACACCAGGTATGGTCCTGGTAGGTTGAGAGGTCCCTGCGGCACTACTGTACACATAGGTCTATTTATTATTGTAGGACCTAGTGACTTCTGCAAGATGCTCTTGCAGAAGCTCAGGTCAACAGACTCTAGTCTGTGGAATAGGAGGCCTGGCACCAATGGTCCTGTTCAGGCTATGGCTTTCATCCATCAGCAATTGTTAGTGATCCCCATGTGAGTAAGAAAGCAAAGATAAAATATATTTTGGAAAACTTCTTGGATGACTAGGAACCACTGCAATATATGTGTAGGGGGGAGGGGCAGTTCCAGGAAATACATTAAGGAACAATCAAGACTGAGAAATAGGAGTTAAAGCACCACTAATAGCTTACCAACACAAGACAGTGCTGGTTGGTTATATGACCTTGGGTAATGAGTAAGCTTCTGTGCCTCAGTTTTCTCATTATAAAATAGTAGTAATAGTACCTACCCTATAGAATTGCAGGAAATAGGAAATGAGATTTGAAAGTAGAGTACTTAGCATAGCTTGGCACCTAGTAAACACTCAAAAAATGTTATCGTTATCATCAGTTATCACCAATATTACAATTCTTGAGAGTTTATGAGCTTATCCATGTCACAAACTGACATTTAGAGAAAAAACATCTGTATGAGACAGAATGTGTTCTAGCCATCACAAGAGCATAACAAGATTGAAACTGCTTATATCAGTTAAGTCTTTGCACTCGCCCTTCTCCAGTTCATTCCAAATATTAAGTCCACTGGGGGTCCTCACTGGTGTTTACTGAAGTCTCAGTTTGTTCCAGGAATTTGAAAAGACACTTTATACAACTCACCCAAGAATCTCAGCTTTTGAGATGGAGATAGAGGTGGAAATATTACCTGATGAAATCTAGCTCACAAAAGGAAACTTCACGTACAGAGTTATCTCGATTGCTTCGTTTCCTTTTTACCAATGATAACATTACTCATCTCTTTTTATGATAACTCCCATACCCAATGGGCTGAGTTGTTACTAGCTGACAAAACTGGAAGTGCTTCAACAAGAAAGATCGATATTCCACTTCTACATTCTTTCCGAGTGTCCCTCACACAAGGCCCAGGAGCCTAGTTTGATGAAGTGTTTATGGCACAATCAAAATCAGAGAACATCACCCCTGTGTTGTTCTAACAGTATATCTTAGAAACGAATCCTAGTAGCAATCAGTTACAATGAGGATTCTAAGTCTCTCCCAAGCTTTCCAAGTTTACTCCGTTCATTTTCAGAATGTAAGTTTCAAATTCTGGAATCTACAATTTGTGATTAGATGATGGAAACTGACCTGAAGCCACTAATTCGTATAAGTGGGGCTATCAACAAGAGAACTCATGATTGTTTTTAATCAGAGTTTTAGGAGCTATAATGAAAATAATGACCTAGAGACAGTTTTGTCCCCATCATCTTAGTAACTGCTTAAGAGGTCTTTGCATGGTTAGCAATGTTTATTATGAATTTCCATTGAGCCTTAATTGGCTCAAATTAGACATTTGGCTACTCAGTAGGATTTAGGTTACCATAAACAAAAAAGTTACTGAGTTACAGTTGACAGGGTCTGGCTTTGAAAGAAGCAGTTTGTAACATGCCTATGCATTTTCTCTGTCCATCTAACAGCTCACATTTTTGAAATGTCAAATCTGGCCTCAATATCATATTAAGTCTATGGCTGTGCCACCCTGAATGAGCCCAACCCCATCTGATCTCAAAAGCTAAGCAGGGTTGGGCCTGGTTAGTACTTGATGGGAGACCACCCAGGAAGACCAGGTGCTGTAGGCGTAAAAATTAAAAAATAAATAAATAAGAGATTGTAAACTGACAAGTTTCTTGCAATCTGTGAGATCAACCAAGGGTTGCCTTGCCTAAAATAAATAAACAAACAAACAAATGAAAATAAATTTTAAAAAATATCATATTAAATACTTCTATAGATTCTCTCTTTTAATCTCTGCAACAAACCTACACGGAGGCTACTATTAACATTAGCACTAAATAAATGAGGAAAGTGACATTGAGAGTGTTTTAACTTGCCAAAGGTGCAACAGCTGGTCTGTGTGGGGCAGCAATAGTCAAACCCAGCAGTATGACCCAGGGGGCCCATGTGTTGAATCACTGGGCTCTGCTGCCTCCATATTGAATCGAAAAGCCGGAGTTTCTAAGCAGTTCCTGAGATATCACAGTTCTTTTCGTTTTTCATCTTTTAACTAATCATCTTTCTCTTTTTTTTTAGTTGCTAAGGAAATCAGGACTAATTTTCAGTGCTTCCCAGGGAAAGGCCCTTTACCATATTAGAGAATGAATGGTTTATCTCTGATCAATCACAGGCCCATATCTCAGTTCTTCCATTCCAGCCATGTGAACATGGGCCAGTGATTTTTCCTCTTGGAGCCATATTACCTTATCTAGAAAACAGTAATGTAATACCTTCTTAGAGTTATTGTGAGGACAAAATTAGAAAAATTAATGTAAGTGGTCTTATCGCTAGATTGATGGTCATGTGCTCGATGAAAAGATGTCAGCCTTATATGGTAAGTACGAACGCTGCTGCCTGACCTCTTTGTCTGGTGTTAAATGCTTATGCACATCCTGCTGAGTCACCACCATGTAAAATGGGTCTGTTACTGTGAGTTGGGGCCAAAGTTTGAAAGCTACTCCCCTAAGCCCTCTTACCTCCAACCCTTTTCTCTGAGATCTCTGGGGTCCCTTTCAACTCTTTTTTGTTTCTTCTGTAATAAGAAGTGAAATCCCCTTTTCTTTAGGGTTTGAGCTTCCTAGAAGAGACCAAGAGCTCTTTTAACTTCAAAGTGTCATAAGCTAAGTGGCAGAAATTTGCCTGATTCTCAAATGCTGCCCACAGCATCTCTGTACATAGAAGAAAGCCCAACACAGTCCTCTGATCAAGTATCCAAAAAATTTCCTAAGTGAATATGTCTAGTGATTGAGATCAATTACCTCATCCTATTTCTCCTAGTTTTCCCTTGTTTATCCCATTCTCCCAATCCCTTCTTGCTTATTCCTTTACCTCTTTAAATCCTTCTTTCTTCTGTCCAAATAACTTATTGGAATGCAAAATGCTAGTTTATAATTCTTTAATTACATATTTCCAATTATAATTACACAAAACCAACATCCTTATTTTCATTTGAATTAGTGTAACTCTTCAATAATTAAATGGTCATCAAAAGAGTGGTTTTAATAACATTTGTTTCCACTTTCAATTTGGCATTTAGCCATCATGGGGGCATTAAGCTTTCACTGAATATTCCAAATTTAAGCAGCACCTCTACACAGTGACTTATGAAGCTGCTCTTTGATTTGCTATCACGCAAGATGATAGAATAGCCATGCACTCAGAAGGCACCCTCATGGAAGCAAACAGCTCTATTAACACCCCGAAACACTGACACGAAACACATCCTGAGCCAGTAGCATCATTATGTACACAAAACAAGATGAATGACACAGTATATGAGGCCAAGCAGAATCCTTTCCAAGGCAGGATGGAAAAGACGCCCGATTTACCTTACCATAAATGCAAGAAACAATTGTTATCCTGTGATATATAGCTACTTTTCTCCATTGCAGACCATGAGGGAATGTTTCAGTCTCGTTATCTTGGCTTTTTCTTTACTTTTACCATAATAATTATTATTGACAGATTCATTTGGGGTAAGAAATGGTCTTTCAGAAAAACACTGGGGAATTGCAGCAAAGCCCAGGGTATGGGGAGCAGGTGTGCATTATGAATCAATATGTGGCATAATGAGAAAAGCATTCTTCCCTGTCCTATTAATTGTGGGCACTACCTGATAATCAAGAATTACTGACCCCTCCCACCCTCCAGCTAGCAGATATTTGTGTATTGTAATGCACCATGGTCCAAATACAAGTTCAATTCTATAAATGTTGAGACTAGCTTTTCAGTAATATGACTTGGACTTCTACCTAGTCCCTCTGCATTGCCTGTAACACAACTTGTGAATAATACATAAATTCCTTCCAATAAGTGAATGGTTGAATAAATGGTACAATGTAATTGATGAAATATTACACAAAAATTTTAATTGTTAATTACGGAGATGATTTTAAAATATGAAAAATGCTTTAGACGTGCAGCTAAATGATAAAAGTAGAATGCAAAACTGTCAGAATACTAAGATTACAGATATGCAAAACTGCAGTTGGATACAGAGAAGGGAAAGGCAAGCTGTTGTATTAACAGGGAGGATAATAAGTAATTTCTTTTTTCTTTTGAAAATACCCTTTAATGTTCCTATGATAAAAGTTATTTTATCATAAAAGTTATTTTAAAATCAAAGCTCACCTCTTACAAAAAAAGTTAGTTACTCCTTGCCATAAAATTCATAAAATAAAACCTACATGTGATAAACGCTGAAACCTTTTTTTCCAGGTTCAAAAATAGTGTCGGAATCTGCCAAGGAAAAGGCTCACATTATTCAATGTCAGACACATTTACGCTCATATGTATTAGTAATTCCTTTTGGTTGACTTTTTCTTGTCGTTGTCATAGCAACCATTTCCACTGCCATTAGTACCTCTAGGGCCCAGCTTCGTTCCCATATTTTTAGGCTGTTTCTCTTCTAACAAAGCAATTAATACTTGTGGCATATCTGTACCAGAAGCCTTGGTGACCTATTCTTCTATCTCAGAACTGCTGAGCATTCGGTTTCCTTTCTTTCTGTTTCCGAAGGTGCTTCGTTTATCTTTGTGGTGCTTCTCTTCACTAACTCTTATAAGCCTCTTTACTGTTTCTAATTAGATTCTATTGGATTATTTAAAGTTTCCTTTTTTCACACATACTTTCTGTCTCCCTATCAAATGACTCTCTGTCCATCATCAGTAATGTGGCACATTTTCATTAGTGATCACTTTGGACTACTGCCCTAGAAAAGAACCGAAATGTCATAGAAATAACAGACTTTTAGAGTGATTCTAGTCTGATATTCACATGACTATACAGTATGGACTCGCACACCTCCAGTCACAAGGAGTTCATAAAAGCAAGATATCTCCTTGCATTTTTTTGTCAACTGTCCTTCTAATCGCCATTTCTATCGACTATCAAGAATACAGGCTATATTTTTTCATGTCAAATTATTTTTATACTAATAACTGACACATTATGAGATGGACTAAGTAGAGAATACATTCATGTACTATTTGTTAAGCAATAAAAAATGTCAAGAGTTTTATCAGTGTTTACTCCCTTTGGTTCTAAATTCTTATAGGAATATTTTCTAAGAAAATTCTCTAAAACGTAGGAAAAAATTAGGTATTTTATTCATTGCAAAGTTGATTATAATAGCAAAAACATTGGAAGCCATCTAAATGTTTAACAGTAGAAAAAAATATGTGGTATCTACAAGGTAAAATATTATGTAAATGAAACCTCTATAATAGCATAGCAAGTACAAATGATTTGATAATTTAAAATATTAATTTAAAAAATAGGGTGTGAATATGCAATTGTAACTTTGTAAGAAGAATAAATTAAAGCACAAGTCCCATAAGAACAGGAATTATGTTTGTCTAATCTATCTTATATCTTTATAACTTACAATAATATCTACAAATATTTGTATATGAGTGAATAGACAGATGAATATATGTATACCCAAAAAATGGAAAATAATACACCAAATTTTTTTAAATGATTGTTGGGAGATAATTTTGGACATTATCTAAATTATTCTTTGCTTAATGTATTTTCTATCTTATTAACTTTTAAAGGCTTTTTGGAGAAGTTGAATTAATCTTTTTAGGTCTATACCCTTCCTAGAAATCAATACAGAACAAATGCATACCCTTTCTACATAGAACCCTTCAAATAATGGGGGTCAATTGCAGCGATTTCAAACAGACTTTGTATGACAAGACTTTCTAACCCCACATAAGATTTGCCTCATTCTACAGGATTAAATATTTTTAAATGGTAGGAAAACTATGTAAACTCTAGAAGATGTACACATATGAGAATTCTGTACAATAAAATTACTTTTATTATTTTACAAGTTTTCTTTTTAATACATGAGTCAGATCATTTCCATCTTCAAAAATTTGGCCTAATGAATAAAATTCAATCTCTTAGTCCAGCATTCAAGGTCTTCCAAAACCCGGTTTCAAAGTATCTCTCTAATTTCATGTCCTATTACAATATTACCTGAACTATATACACTAGCCTTGCCAGATTATTTGCCATTTGCTGTGTATACAATACAATGTCTTGCCTTCCTTCCCATGCTCACATTAAGCTTTGAGCTTAAACTGCTCTTTCCCTTCCTTCTTGTCAAAGTATTTCAACACCAACTCAAATACCACCTTCTCTCAACCATGAAGATATAATCAGTGATGAAAAAAAATCATTCTGTGGAACAGTTAAGATTAAATCCCCTTTAAATGTCTAAATATTCAGGCATTTTAGTTTTTGTTATCAAATCAATCAAAAATCAAACCATCAATTATCCATTGGTCTTCTAATTAGGGTCTTCTGTGAGCAAGTTCATTAACAAGAGTCAAGTCCGTCCTGACAGGGTACTGTGTGTGTGTTTGTGTGTATATGTGTGTGTAACATGGAAGTTTGGATTCAATGGTTAATGTAACCAGCACTTAGCAGTGTGTGTGTATGTGTATGTTGAGAGATAAGAAAGAGTAGCACATACTGACTAGAAGAAATTTCTGGGATTGTAGAGCCATTTGATAAATTTTTTAAGACTCTCAAAATGTAAACTTTAATCACTGGTAGTGAGAGAAGAAGGAGAGAGCAGCAACTTTTTAGCCTGGTAGATGGACCGAGAATGGCATGCAAAAAAATAATACTAATAAATTTCAAAGGACCTTTGTTTCTACCTTTTAAGGCATACTTGAAAAATTCATCCAAAGATGACATTTTAAAATGTTTCTCTTTTATAATGGTTGCTCAATACTCGCCTTCATCCTGCCAATGAGCACACATAGGAGATAAAACCACCAACCCAGAAAAACACCAACTGTCGGAAGAGACTAACACATGGCAACCTCAGTTAACTCAGGCACAGAAATGCCTTCACTGAAACCCCATACTCTCTTCTCTCCCTCCTCCTGTGGGTGACACTTCAGCACAGCCGAACCATCTTCCCTTGCCTCCCAATCGTCTTTCCACAGTCTGTTAGGGTATTTATTACATTTCTTTTTTTACATAAGTGTTCAAATTTACATCCTCATCAATAAAGGCCAAATATATAATACCCCTTTCCAGTTTGTATGAAAATTCACTCAACCAGTTCTTTCCCAATAAAAACAGAGTGCACTTTTCCTCACTTCGCACTTCACTAATTCCCTCAATAAGCTCTAACAGAATTACACCAATATTTCATTTTGCAATGAGTTTTTCCACTAATTCACTGAAGGATTGCTAGTTCAAACTGTTTCAAGGGTCCAGATAATTGATTGATGCTGACTGGTATTACTCCATCTCTCCAGAAGATTGAACAAAAAGAAACGGGATTAAATCACTTCTGAGAGGAAATTCAGAGACAGAAGAAAAAAGCTTCTTAAGCATATAAATCAAATGTTACAAGAGTTTCTGTGGCAGTTTTAGGACACCAATCATTAAAGTTCTTTCAAAAGAAGTTAAGTTTATTTTTAAAGCCTCACCTCCTTGTAAGAAGTGATCTTGAATGATAGACCTCTTGATGCCTTGTTTTTCACACACAAAAAAAATCTATGATTAACAAATATTATGGCAGTTGATACTGCTAACCGCCTATGCAATATTCATTCTTCCCTCTTCCTGGCCAACAGACTCCTCTCACGCTGCTAGAGATGCCCACATAACCTGGCCAACGAGAGGAAGCAGAAGTGACTAGAAGGAGCTTCCGAGGAAGCTTTTCAAAAATGAATCAGACTCAGTTAACATGCTCCTTTTGCCCCATGCTGTTTCTCTTTTCTCATTCTTTTGACTGAAAGGCAAACACAAACCTGTGAGATGCAGTCACCATCTCGAAAATGTGATACAGGAAGCTACACATTAAACATAGCAGAGAAGGAAGACAGAGGCACCAGCCAGGAATGGCCTCCTCTAGACTTATTGTTATAAAACAAAAACAAGCCCCTTCTTTGGTTAAACCACTGTAATAGGGTTTTCCATCATTTATAGGCAAACCCATAGTCAACTGAGACAATCACATTCCCTCTTTATTAAAACTACTTTTGGCTTGTACGACACCACATTTTCCTGGTTTTCCTCTTTTCTCATTGGCCCTTCCTCCTCCTTCTCTTTGGCTGGATAATCTGTTCAGCCTTCTAGGAGCACTCCAGAGATCAGTCTGGAGTCTTTTGAAGGCAAAATCATGATCCACAAAGTTATTCATATCCCAATCCCCTGAACATGTGAATATTTTACCTTACATGGAAAAAGGAGCATTGCAGATAATGATTTAACATGGAAGGTTATCCTGGACTATCCAGATGGCTTCAATGAAATTTCGAGGATTTTTATAATGGAAAGAGAGAGGAAGGAGAGTAAGATTCAGAAGAAGTAGTGACAATGAAAACAGTTTAGAAAGATGCACTTGAAATATGGGGGAGGGGAACCATAAGCAAGTAGCCTCTAGAAGCTAGAAAAGGTGAAAAATTGGATTCTGAGCTCAGGGTTAAGAGAGCTCAACCCTGCCAACACTTTGATTTCATCCCATTTTGGACTTCTGACCTCTAGAACTATAAAACAATCAATTTGTGTTGTTTTAAGCTACTAGGTTTGTAGTAATTTGTTACAGCTGCAATAGGACACTAACATAGGCCTCATTCCTTGTTCCACCTACACGTTCTTCCTAAGGAATGTCAAGGCAACTTGTGGCTTTAAAAACCATCTATGTTCCAAGACTACCAAATCTTTCTCAGCAAATATGACCTCTCCTCAGGTTTCTAGGTTCATAGATACAAATTACTACTTGAAGTAAAAAGTATCAGCCCCTTTACAAAATATAAACTTACCTAAGTCTTTTAGTCTGAATGTGTTACCTGTTGAATTAGTCTGTATTTTTCTGTGTTCCTTACATGTGATGAGGCAGCATCTGATGGTAGTTAGGATGTAGTGACAGAGCAAGCCATCATCTACTTCATTCATTCATTATTTCACCCAAATATGGTCACTGACCCAGGAATATGCCAGTTGCCATGCCAGTCCCAGAAGTGGATAAGGCATGTTCTGTCTTGTACATCCAGGATATCTCAAATTCCACACATTCATTTTGAAAACTCTACTTTCCCCATCTCATCCCATATACCAATATTGCCCCTTCCCCCACCCCCCAAAAAACCACTCTGCCCCTTTTCAGGCTTCTTCATCTCATTAAACTGCACTGTCATCCACCCAGTTTCTCACGCCAAAAACCTAAGAGCTTACCTTCCATTCATTCCTCTTCTCACTGCACACTTCCAGCCTATAAACAAATCCTATCAATTCTATCTTCAAAACACACCCCAAATGCATTTAACCCCCTCCCTCACCATTGCCTCCTCTGCAATCCAAGCCACCATCATCTCTCACATGGAATACTTCAACCACTACCAATGACCTCATCCTCACACAGCAGCCAGAATGGTACATTCTTTTAATGTAAGTTAGACTATGTTACTCCCTGCTGAAAACCACCAATGACATCTCACTGCACTTAGAATGAGAATCAACCTCCTTCCCCTGGCTTTCAGAGATTTTCCTGCCTCTGCCTAATTCTTCGTCCTTGTCTCATACTTAGCTTGCTGTGTGCCTGCCCTGCTCGACTTCTTTTGAACATAACAATCTCCACCTTGTATTAGGACACTTTCACTAGCTTTTCTCTCTGCCTGAAATGCTCTTGCCCTGATTTTCCTTCTCAGCCTTTAGGTCTCATCTCAACTGTCACCCCCTCAGCGAGTCTTTTCCACCTACCCTATATAAAACAGTCATCCAGTAATTCCCCAAAACATCTTCCTATTTTAATTCTTTGCATGGCATATATCCCTGTCTGACAGTCTTCTAGTTAGTGTATTCTGTCCCCTGCTCAAGAAAATGGAGAAGTTATTATAGCAGTGGCTTTCTCTTTTTCATTGCTGTGAGCCCAGATCTTTGAAAGTTGCCTGGCACATAGTAGGCATTCAATAAATATTTGTTGTATGAGTGAAATTTTTCTCAAGAACTATCATTACAGTGATAAACTGCTCTTATCTTCACTATCATCATTCTTAACAAGCAGCACTATATTTGATTTCCATGTTTACTTTTTCTCTTTCCTCTAATGGATGCGAGGTCCTTGAAAATAAAAATTATGAAATTATAGTACTGACTGATACATTTAAGGCTGTCGATCACCATATCTGAATGAATGAATCCATGAATAAATGAATGAATGAATAAAAGAGGAAAGTAGACTGCTCTGCCACATGAATCTTCATGTTGCTTACCATACATTAGAGGCACTTAAAGATATAAACTAAATTAACAGGTAGCAAATTCACACAAAAGTAGACTGGGGATGCTTATATGACTCTAGTTTTCACCCTGGTCAGTCTGTGAGTCAGGTAGGGTTTACCTGAACTAGGTATCAATGTAGAATAACACTCTAAAGATTCTCTGCTTAGGAAGACTATAAAGTGTAAAAAGAATTTATGAGGAATTCCTAAACCCTCATTTTGCAATGAGAATGAGATACAGCTCATTCTATACTAACTATACTAATATACTAAAAGCCATAAAAAATACTGAATGGACTCCAATAGCAGTCTCATTTCAATAATAATAATAATAATAATAATAATAATAATAATAATAATAATATAATGGCCTTAGCATTTGTATAGCTAACATTTATGGAAAATTTACTACACTCTAGAAACTTTGCTAAGAGTTTCATACGAGGTATGCCATCATAATTCTTATTTTATAGACAATATAACTGAGTTTGAGAAATACAAGGTCACACAGTTATTCCATGGCAAATCCAGGATAATATATACCTGGTGTTTTGACTCCTGAGCCTACACACATAATCACCACACTAGTCTAAATTAACTAGCAGGGCCAAGGCCTGACCAGACTTTCTTGAATGGTCCTCTCTGGACCCTCTTCTGAATGGCTTAGTATGTATGGCTCCCATCTTACCTAGCTTGTACTCTGCTGGGCTGTCTGGATGTCTTATGCTCATATCAGAGATCTTACTGTAAAGACTTGGGTCTCTGGTTAAGTATTTATTCAAAGGACTGATTTTTATCAAACCCTAAATCCCTAAACATCTGGCTTGGCTTCCGTCTCGTAGATTCTAGGTAATGCTGTGCATGGCTGTTTGGTGCTGGAGCTCACTGGTTCTCCACTCTGAGTGCTGGCTTTCTTGGCCCTGATGTTCTTTGCTCTGTAGCTGAACTCTGGCAGCAGAATTAGCATGTTTCAAAGTCCCTTTGACATAAAAAAGCATACTTCTGCTTGAATGACTCCTTCATTGGACAGAAACATGGAAGCAATAGCATTTCCTATTAAACACCATTAACAACCCCCCCCAAAATAATGTTCAATTACTTCACACCCAACTTTGTAAAGGTTATTCTAAAATACTCTAATAGAGAATAGGGCTTTATAATCACATTTGGTAGATTCTAAATTGAAAACACTTTAATAAACAAAATCACCAGGCACTTTCATTTCTTTAGCATTTCCACCCTGTGGCACACAATGAGAGCATCAGTTATACCTTTCTCCAGACAATTCTCCCTTGGCACTTGGGTTATACAGAGAGATACATTTGTCTTTTAATAACACTTTTTGCTTTGGCATTTGGCCATTTACCACAAAGGAGATGATGACAACAGGAATAAAAGGTGGAAATGTGTAGTTCTGCTACCTGTTTTTCCTACCTTTCCTCTTACCAATGTTAAAAGATACATAGTCTCTACATTATATGTCTTTTCTTTGAATTATGGGGATATTTTAAAAAGCCTGGGAGAATTCTGGCAAAACTGGAAAGGAAAGGCACCAAGACAGTCATCAGTCACGTTTTCAAGCAAATATCAGCATATTTTTCTAAATGCTGAATAAAAAGGCATATGAATAAGAAGTATGTTGAAAAACTCAAAAAATGCATCTACATTTAACTGCTAAAATCTCCCGCCTCACTAAATGCAATAGGTAACTTCCAATGGGGGCCATGTAGCTTTAAGAATATTAAAGCCTTAAGCATAGCAGAAATGAGCCAATCACAATATTAAACATAATTTTTCTATCTTGTTTAGTGTAGACATCACTTATACCCAAAAAGAAATATAGGGGCTTCGTGCTATGGCAGCTCCTCACAGCTGTCAGAAGCCAGTTTCCTTATCAGTCCAGCAGGAGTGTAATTAAAGACAATAGCCAGAGCAGCTGTATTGAAAACACAAGTCATTTGTCTTCCCCTTCCTCCACCCCTTCAGCTCAAGTAGTTAATCTGAACATAGCATCAGCTTCATTGTCAAGCCTTCTTCAAAAGGCAGAATAATAGGAAACATATATCTGTTTCCCACTGTGGATTGTGAGGATTGAAGAAATACTTGTTCTTATTTTGCTACTGCATTATATAAAATGCAAGCAATTTAGGTCTGGAAATTCAAAAGCTCCTGAGATAGAGCAAGTTTCAGGGAGGGAGAGGGTCTGGGAAAATGGCTTACAGTCAATGCTATTCTGGAAAACATTTAACAATAGGCTCTCTGGGGGAAAGCCCTGACTTATCACATTTTCCAATGTCTGTGGTGTAAATATTCCCATGGTGGCTGAATTCAAGCTATCAATGTGACATCACTGAACACAGAGTAAGGAAAAGATGCACAGTAGTATGCCATTATATAGTATTTCCACCACATATAAAATAGATGTAATTAATCTCAAGAACGGATAATAGTAAAATGTAATAAAACAACTAGAAAGTGGTGCATTTTGAGTATTTCCTTTTTTAATGTAATTTATTGAAATTTATATAATTTTTAATAATGGCTAAATCTATCACCTGGCAGAATTCATGAAAACAGTTATCTCACACAAGCCAATACAAACTGACTCCAGCCCACCACTATCTGTACTAGACTCTAGCTGCCTCATTACTAGAAGTAATAAATGGCTCTATAGTTAGAACAAGTGAAAGAGTATGCATGAGAACAATGCTTATTTTTAAACAATGGAATTTGGTCACTTTGTAAATAATTTTCCTAAGATCTACCTCTCCAGAATAAGTTCTCAGAAGTCAGAAAAAAGAAATCGAGAAACATGTTTATGTTATTAAACAATAAAAACCCAAGTACTTTTCATAATCTTGATTATTGAGAATGTATTTTGTAATCCCTCTTCTTCATATGTACATAACTAAGCACCTAACAGGAAATTTTGGCAGAGGCACCATGGCAAAAAATGCCACATTCTGAGCGAAGTGCAAAGCTATGCCAAGAACTTGCAAAAGAGGTGATCACAAGACACATACACAGACTTCTACTTCTGGGAAGATGGCATTGACATACTTTTCCCTTTCTCTCCCACTAAATACAACTAAATACCCTGGACATTACATATAAAACAAATGAAAGAAGACTGAAAAGTGGAGAGAAGACAGACCAAGTAGGGAGAAACAGTGGTCAGTTTCCTGGCTTTTGTTTAGGCCTCACAAATACCAGCATAGGAGCTAAAGAGATCAGGAACCCAGAAACAGAAATGGGCACAGAATAAAAAGCTCCCAACGGCCCACACTCTCCAGCCAAACGACCTGTGAGGATAGACCTGTTCTGTATCTTGACCGTACTGCTGCCAGTGTCCTGGTTGTGACATTGTACTATATTTTGCAAGATTCTATCATCTGGGGAACTGGATAAAAAGTACATGTGATCTCTCTGAATTATATTTTACAACTGCATGTAAATTTACAACTTAAATTTAAATAAAAATTAAAATTTTAATTAAATAAAAACAGTTACATGCCTCCTGCTCTATTACCTATATCAAGATATAAAAAGATCAGAGGTCAAAGGTTAGGAGACTTTGTAGAAAGTGACTGGTGTGCCAAGAGATCTGGCCTCCCTCCCAAGGTGGTAAATTAGGAGGTGTTTCCTTTGTCCCTGAAAATCAAAATAGAGGAACTTTAAAAAGACCGCCAGGAGAGTTTGCTATTTGGCCTCTAAGGACCAGGACATATAGAGTGAGTGACTCCCACCTCGCCTGCCTGAAAAATCGAGAAGGCAAGAAACCAGTTAGCTAGTAGCTTTCATAAAAAAGCAAATGAGAGGCATTTTTTTGGAGCAGCCTACATTCCTGGAGCTTGTGGAATAAAGAACCTATGACTATGGAGCAGATGGGGGCCATGCCCAAGAGATCTAGCAGGGGTCCTCTTAGAGCTAGTCTGAGAGAATCACCCAAAGGGGTAGAAAGACCTCAACAGAAAGAAGCCAGGATATTTCTGAGTTCCTGAGGGATGAGAGAGTTTTCCTGAGCCTTGCTTCCAAATAGAAAGGCCTAAGTCAGTGGAAGGGTGCCTTTTCTCTTCTGAGGGATCAAAAATCAACATGGAGAAGAAGGAGAAGCAAAAGCCCCAGATTGGAAAGAAACAGGCAGCAGCCAGTGCTATATAATGTCCACACATGGAATTGTCTTGTGTTGTGATAGCAAATATTCATTATTGTTTCTCAAACTGAGCAATCCTGAGGACTCCTGCAAACAGTGGCTATAGAGAATTTAATTTTTAATTATCATATAAATAGGTCAGGGTCCTCATTACTGAAACGCACTTTGAAATTAGTCTTTAATTAACATAATTACCATTTAATAGCAAGAGTAAATTCATTAAAATTAAACAATTCAATGGGATCATTTTTTCCCCCTAAACCTATTTTCTTATGTTGCAGGCTTTTATAAGACATACTTTTTTAGGCTTCTCTCTTACCTCCCCTGACCTCCTCACACCCCTGCTCTGAACCCTACCCCCAACCCATTCTCTTTTCCAAAAAGGAGAAATTTTAATTATAAGTCACATTTCAGGGCACAGATCTTACCACATTTGCTAGTGGATGGAGCCACCGTGCATAAAAGGGTCAGCATATGAGTGTGCTTTTTCTCTTCTTCTGTTTTGTGATGCTAAAGTGATGAGCTGTCCCATATCCTCATCATATACTATCTTAAGATGATAAAATGATTCTCAAAAACTCCTAAGGGAGAAAAAAAGAAGGCTGTCAAAATTACTATAATATGATATTTTGTTTATTTCTCATGTTCTCTATTCCATCCTTAAAAAAAAAAAATCTTAACATACTTTACCTGATAACTATATCATTCAACATTCTGGAAGTTCTAATTCTGCTACTTATTTCCAGTAGCAGAATTCAAGGTGGATTGTTTTCATGTGTGTTTTGCACTGTTAGGTTGTGACCTTGTGATAAGTGGAACCTCTAATTTGAAAGGTAACTATATAACTAGGATGATCCCATCATTTACTTTTTAACAAACATTAACTAATTTGCCAGGTAGATTTATCTTAGTTTATACTCATTAGGAGCTTTAGAGTTACATCTGCCTGTACCAATGGGGTCAATTGGGTCCAAGAGTCAACATCCTAGTCATGACATTAATAGCTAATGCTTACTGAACAATCATTGGGTGCCAAGCATTTGACCTGCATTACAAATAATCTTTCAAGAACTCTTTAAGGGAGGTATTATTATCCCTATTTATAGATAAGAAAACAGAGGCTTTAAGAGAAGATGATAACTTTTCCATGGCCATTGTAGAAACAGAATTTAAAATCAGGACATCCTGACTCCAGAACCTAAACACTTACCCACTAAACTATATCACAGTCACATGTAGATTTCAAAGTGCTCAGGCTCAGGTGTGAAGGTAACAGCAGGAGAGAGACTAGACTGAGATCCAGACATTCCTCATTCATCCGGACATACGTTATGAGCTAAGAATAAATAGCATGCTGCAGAAACCTGCCTCAGGGAAGGCACATTCAAGGTCTGGTCTGAAGCAAGGTTTAATTTCAAGTTTTACAAAATAGGGACACTGAGTCTGCTGCTTCCCTTGGCCCCATCAGAACAGTCCTGGACTTTCAGCAGTCCAGCAGCAGGAAGTTTGAGGGAAAAAAAATAAGTTGGGGATTCTGTGGTAGGAGCAGACATGAAAGCACGGAAGTCAGTACAATTACACCAAAATATACTAATATGCTGAAGCCCACCATCTAATGCACACATTTTATTAGCCTAAATAAATCTGGATTTTCACAATGTGATACTTGAAAGTGCCACTACATGGGTCTGGAAGACAGACTCTGTAAAATTTAGATTCTCTGGATTTTAAACAAAAGACAAGTTCAGAAGATTCATCGAGCTGAAAACATGAGAAGCTAAGGGTAAAGCATTTGGGGGATGAGCTCCTGAACAGTACTTCTAAGGCTCTAGGTAGATAGATGATCAGTGCCAGTAAATATCAAGGATACATGTGCCCACTTACTATCAGACACAACCTCTTTTAAAAGAAAAGTTTCCCTCAAAAACTCAGACTAAATAAAATGTGGTAAAATTCTTATTTCTCAATGGAATATGGTATACAGCCTTGAAAATCTCATTTTAACTTTATGATACTGTTTGCCATCTATAAAAGTTCTACTGAGAAAATTAAGAGAAAAAATACGTGTATGCTCTTTCATAATAACCCATGCTCTTGAGTGTTACGGAAATAAGCACCATGTAATTATTAAACTATTGGATTCTCGCCCGAGGCTGATTAATCTCAGAACATCAGACAAGTGTCTTGTTCCTGGAGCTGTGGCCAGGGATCAATTCTTAGGGAGGCCATTTAGGGTCACTGTGTTTCATGACTTCCACCTGACCCTTCTTCCCAGCTAGTGGCAATGGGGACAATACAAGATAGAAGAAAGAAATAGCCCTACTGATAACAGAGGAGTGGCACTGCCTCTATAGATAAATGAAAATGTATTATTAGGTCACGACTGACATTTAATAGGTAATTCACTCAAATGACTTACCATTTCTTACCCTGTCATTTGTCGTGGTTCTCCTTTTAATGCATACTGAACAGAGGCATGTTTTCCATCTACATTCAAAATCACAGCAAATTCCTTCATCATCGGTGTGGCTCTGCTGAAGGATGAGGAATGTGAAGGTGAGCATACCAGGGAACCACACACAGACCTCTGGAGTGAACTGCCTGTCATCTATTCACTCTGCCTCCATCTGCCCTCTTTGTCTCTATGAGCCCATTTGCCCACACAGAGGGGCTTTGCCTGCTTTCTTTGCCATTTTTGAGCCATTGTCACCCAGACTGTTTCTCAGGGAACTTCTCTCTTTGTGCTGTGGTGTAGAACTCAGCTTCCTTGGTCCTCACCATTCCCTTGGGTGTCATTTCCCAAAGGAGGCACCAAGAGCATTCTCTGTTTAGCGCAAGGGGGAAACAAGCAGAACTTAACCACGGTAACAAATACATGTAAGTTACAAACTGATAAGATTCCTCAGGTCCCCTAGTAATTGAGAAGCACAGTTAGGGGCTGGAGAAGATTCAATATGTATTTCCAGGAAAAAAAGATGCACTACCATTGAGTAGCTTATAGTATAACTGTACAAAATAAGATCCAACCTACCTTAAAAAAAGAAGAGATGAGGGTATGGGAAGGGGACTCATATATTTATATGGAATGATCTCCAAGATATAAATGAAAGCTAAGTGTAGAACAGATACTTTATGTGTACAAGAGGAGAAATAGATAGTTAAATGGATTTGCTTGTAAATGCCTAAATCACCCCTAGAATGACAGACTAGAAACAGATAACGCAGATTGCCTCCACAGAAGGGAACTGGGTGGCTGGGAGACCATTGGCAAGAAGACTTCTCTCTTTAATCCCTGTTATATTTTTTGAAGTTTTTTCGCCTCTCAGTCTCTTCATATGTGAATGTACTCACCACTCCATAGATATAGACAGATACATGAGACAGATTTCAGTGTTAAGAATCTGAAGACATCATCCAATTCTCTGACATGAGAAAGATGCCTCTCTCCCTTTCTCTCACTATTTCTCCTGTCTTCATCCATTCATCATGGAAGGATTGCTGTGAAGTTTCAATTCATTCTTGAAGTATAAGAGAGACATAGACTCTAAATAACTAGTTCTCTTCTCTTCTCATTCCTCTCACTTACCCTTCCCCCACTTTACACAGAGCCTTCCTCTTCTTAAAAATAAATGTGAAGAAAGCTCTTGAGGGATGTTTAATACCTTGTTGATTATTAAACTGAGCTTAAAATATTTTTTAAAGACTTGGTGAAAACATACACTTTGTTTCCATAGTCTTTCATCATTATACGAGTACTACTAGTAATACTTAACCACATAAACATTTAAAATTTTTAAAACATTCCCTAAAAATTAAGTTGAGGGCTTTGCAAGTCTTCTGATAAAAGACAACAGTCTCTTGTACATAATGTTCCCCTTCCATCAAACATTTTTCAAAAAAAAAAAAGAAGAAATTAACATCCTCAAATTTAGTAAAACAACAATTTGATTCAATGGAGAATGGGTTGCTACAGATGGTCCTCAAATTCTGTTGCAGCTTTAGAAACATTCTTCCTGAATAACCAAAAATTGTTAGTCTAATATGAAAAATTGAAAACTCAGCTCTGCAATAGAAAATGTAGCATGAACCCATAGCCTGCATTTCTGCAGATCTGGAACTGGGAAAGAATATTAGATCAAAATAAAGGCACCACATTTACATATTTGTGAATTGAGTGGTAACTGATATTATTGTTAACAACTATTTGTTCCCTATCCTGCAAGAGAATTACACATCTTCATTGTTTGCCATGACTTCTGCAAGGCAGTACACATCTCACTGCCCATTGTCAGACTTGCCCATGGACTTAATTAGCCAATGAATGTCAGCAGCAATGACAGTGGTCACATTCTAAGTAGAAGCTTAAGAGGCCTGCTTTTGCTTTTTAATCTCTGCCTGAAAAGAAAAAATAGCATATTCTAGATGGGATGCTCTATTACCCTGAATTCCAAAATTAAGACTCAAGAAAAAGAGCCATGGAAGAAAGCCTCAGCCACAGCTGCAACCACAGGCAACCTACAACAATAAGATGAGAGCTTGAGCCAGTCCACAAAGGACATTCAATGAGGCAAAGAAATCAATCTCTGTTGTTATTTTATTTGTCACTGGGATTTTGGGTTGCTTTTTATCATCAACTCAACAAACAAATCAAAATGGGGAAACTAGATATCTGTGTTCTATGAAGAATGGGGGGAAAAATGAACATTTATAGAAGATTTGCCCACCAACTTGATGCCTGAAATAACCTCTTAAGCCTCATCTAGAAAATAAGAGGCTAGGGTTCTGTGATCTCTATGTGAGTTTCCAGAGCTGGCATTTCATAAGTTCCTTACTGGGGCCTTTTGTAGGGGAAAAAAACAAAAAAAGATTCCGGATATAACTTATAGTCATTGCTTTTCCAAGGGTGTGTGAATATCTGGCCTATATTAATCTCTGGTTTTTGGTTTTTGGTTTTTCATATGACTGGTATTTTAAATGTACCAAGAATTATTAGTACCATTTTCAGAAAAGACTGTCTTATTTCTACTTCACTAATGTTTGAATTGTTTTTACTTCAGAAAACAAATCCATTTTTATTTTCTATTTGTATCTACTTAATATTAGCTAACTACCCAAAGCCTTGCAAGTCTTCCATTTTTAAAAGGCAATCTTTAATTAAAATTTAGTTTCCTTTTATATTGTCATAGATTTCATTAAGATGCCTATAAGTGTAATGATATTAATGTGAATCTGACTACTGTCTTTTCTAAAAGTTTATAAGTGATGATGAGATACCATGAAAAGATTTCAAGTCATCAGAGTCTAGTATTATTAAAGATCAATACTAGATCAATCACCATTAATGACACATAGGCATTGTGTTGGGAAGGAAAATTTATCTAGAGTTTGACAAATGAATTCCAAATAAAGAAGAGTGGAAATAATCTATCCAGGCTGAAAGAAAGCTTTTAAAGGCAGACACAGAGTGGCTTTATAGTGCAGTGGGTTTGTGCCCCAGATGGAGCCAGGGACCATACCCCAGGTGCTCCAGGCCCTGGGGTGCTTGCCGCGAGTGCCTGGGAGGAGATGCCCCGCATTCAGAAATCCAGTTCTTAAGGGAGACTACAACATCCGTAGGTCAGGGGTAGAAGTAAGGGTAGGGGGGAATTAAAGAGGAAAACAAAATAAAAAATAAAATAAATAAAGGCAGACAAAGTCAAATGTGATATTCTGAAGCAAAATTCTCCTATGCTGCTCCTGATGTGGAAGAAAAAAAACATTAGTAGAAAATACCATATATATCGTAGTGATGTTAATGTTTTTAATGTCATTTTAGTCAAAATTTTAACTATCTACTTATTGGATAGAAGAAGATGCCTATAAATATGCCAGTCTTTTTAATTTTAGGCAGAAAACAATGATAAGATATACCCGAATTAGAAACAGGGTATTAGAAAAAGTATACAGAGGCTATTGTTTTCCAAAGCACATCATTAAAATTCAATGCTATGAACACTCACTTAACATGTGCACTCATATCTGCATATGAAATAAAGGCACAGACTGAAAAACATAAAAGGCAAGTTTAATTGAGAAAATTTGGGGTGGCTTTCATTTATATATTTTTTATTATTGTTATAATATTTTTAAACAGTTATAAGACACTGCTACCAGTGTCTTATTATAGGTACTAATTTTAATGTCCTATTTATATAAATTCATGCTCCTTTCAGAAAACATATATCACAAGGAAGTAAAAAGGAAAACAAAAGCATCCATAATCCTACAAAAATTCTAAATTCAGTCTTTTGTCTTTCCCTATTTACATGAATAGAAGAGAAATAATGGAGTTCCATCCAGGAGTGAATAATGCATAGTTTAAGAGTAATCTATTCAGAACAACTAAAAATGGGTACGATGTTTTAAAATGTGTTTTTGAAATATATGTTAACCTCAAAGGACTACCAATGCAGTGAGAAGTTGTGGGACCAAGATTTTAAAAAGGATGGAAACCAAGTGAGATAATTTCAGAATTTAGGGCACCTTTCCCCTCAAGATAAACTACCAGTTCTGAAAATGAAAAAGACAAATGAGAGTCTGAGAAGCTAAGCACAATTTCCTTCATTCTCAGAAGTAAAGGGAAATAAAACTTTGAGTTCAAGGCATCCAAAGGAAGAGGGGCTCTGCATTTTCACTGAGATTCTAAAAAGGTATTCGGGTGAACTAGATGCAGACTAGCCCTCACAGGAGCTGAAGCTCAGATTTGAATCTGGTCTTAGTTTCTGATAGGATTAAGTTGCTCTGTCCAGATGAATTGTCTACAAGAACCAAAGGAAATCTTCCCTGGAGAAAGAAAACATCACCCAGAGCCTCAAATTATCTTTAAATTTTTCATAAATAATACCTGGCATTCAATCAAAAAACAAAAAACAAAAAACAGGCATATAAGAGGATGAGATTTATCTGAAAATCAAGGAAAAAAACAGTGAGCAAACTCACAAGTGATACAAATATCAAAATGTCGAAGACAAACATCAAATACACAATAAAAATGAGCAGATGGAGGAGGATTTCATCAAGAACTAGGAAGCAAGAAGTAAATCAAATGAAAAGTCTGAAACTGAAAAATAAAACATTGTAAATTGACAAAAGGAGATTACATACAACTGAAAAGACAGTAAAGTAGAACATCAGAAGAAAACAAGGAGAATCAAAATGAAAAAATATAGAAATGAACATAAAAGACATATGGGATATGGTGAAAGGGTCTGGGAATAAGGGAGAATAAAGTAGAAGCAATATTTGAAGTAATAATGGCAAAACTTTTTCTCAAATAAATGAAAAGAAAAAAAAGAAGTGCTACAAATTCCAAGAAGAGTAATTACAAAGAAAACCATACCTAAGCATATCATGGTCAAACTGTTAAAAAAACAAAGACAAAGAGAAAACCTTAAAATTGACCAGAAAAGAGAAATATGTTACCTTTAAAAGAACAGAACTAAAATCATCAGCTGATTGCTCACACGGAAAGAAAAAAAAAAGGTGAAAAGACAATGGATTTCAATTACTAGAAGAAAATACCTCCCAACACAGAATTCTATATCCTCCATAAATATCCTTCAAAGTTTAAGATAAAATACATTTAATACAAAAACTGAGAGAATCTATGATCAGCACAAACACACTAATGAAAATATAAAAGGGAATTTTTCAAGAGAAAGGAAAAATCCCGGAAACACAGAGATGCACTGAACAATGGAAAGGGTGAAGTATGTCAACATATCTAAGTGAACATTGACTATAGAATAATAATAACGATATTATATGGAGTTTAAAATATATCATTAACATCCTTGACATAAGCAACACATAAGGCAGGAGGGGGCTGCTCTACCATCTTTACATTATCCCGAACTAGAAAAATAGTAATATAAATATGTATATTATAATATGCAAGTATTTGGTTAACCAAAAGAAGACGAGAAAGGAGAAAAAGTATAGACTAGTAGGACAAATGAGTATTAAAATTATAGGTTTAAACCCAAATATATCAATAATACATTGAATGTGAATAGATTAAGTACATAATTTAAAGAAAAGTTTGTCAGATTGTGAGGTCAAACATGAGCAACTCAGTCACATAGAACAAACACATCATAACTAAATGAGATTGAGAGCAAAAGGGCGGTAAAATTATACATACCCTGCAAACCCAAAGAAAGCTGCTGTATCATCACCATTATAAGACAAAGTAGACTTTAAGGCAAGAAGCATCACTAGACAGATGTAAAGAGTGACATTTTGTGATGATATAAAAGTAAATCTAAAAACAAAATATAATAAGTCTAAATTTATATGAATCTAAGAACATTATCTCAAAACTTATACAGCAAAAAAACTGACAGAAATAAAAGAAGATATGGAAAAATCCACACCATACTTAGAAACTTTAAACCATCCTTCTCAGTAACTGAGAGAAACAGCTAATAAATACACTATCAGTAAAAATATACATTTGAACAAGATTAACAAATGACCTACGGACAGACATAGAACAGTGCGTCCAACTAGTGTCAAATACACATTCTTTTCAAATATCACAGAATATTTACCACAATTATTTATAACCTGAGGCAGAAGTCAAGTTTCAACAAATTTTAGGTTTAAATAATACAGGTTATGTCCTGACTAACCACAGTAGAATTAAAGTAATGTTTAATACCAAAAAGATGAAAAGAAAAAATCTTCTTGTATTTGTAAATTAACCAGTATCCTAAGAAGATAATGAAAGGGAGAAATACTTTAAATGAATGACAATATATTTTTAAAACTACATAATTATTTTTAAAGATGAAGAACTAAAGCCACACTTATAAGAGTATTTACGGCTTAGAAAATGAGAGACTAAAAATCAATTATCTCAGCACTCATCCTAAGAAGTTAAAAGAGAAAAGGGCATCAAATTAAACCCAAAGAAAGCCAAAGAGAGCAAAAAATAAAGATAAGATCAGAAATTAATTTCTAAAAAACCATGTGAGTTAATAAAGCAAAAAGTTGCTTCCTTGAAAGGAAGCAATAAAATTAACAACACCCTCCAAGACCAAGAAAAAAGGCCAAAAAACAAATAAAAAAGAACATCAACTACAGTATCTACAGATATTAAAATATAAAAAGTGGATATTATTAACAGCTTCATGCCAATAAATGTGAAATGATAAATCAACTGGACTAATTCCTAGAAAATATAACAGCAAAAGTATCACAAAATCTGAATAGACCTATATTCTTGGAGAAATTGGACAGAGCCTGAAATTTTTTCACATAGCAACTTTTTACAAACATTTTTTTATATCATTAAATATATTTGTTCAGTGATGAAGGACATTTATTACAGTAGTTAAGATTTGGGTTTCATTTAAGCTTTACTAATTCTTCACCATGTGACCTTTGATATATAACCTTTTTATGCTTTGATTCTTTTTTTAAATACCAACCTCATTGGTGGGATATCACATTTACTAAGTACAATGCCTTGGCTCTAGTAAACATTTGGTAAGGAAACCATGAGTATGTTTCATGACTGTTTGATAACCCAGGTATGAATGCTACAAAATAATCCTTGTTTATCTACCTTTACAGATATCCCTCAGGATAAAATCCTGGAAGTAGAATTGATGGATCAAAAGAAAGTCATGCACAGGGCCCAACTGTCCTTCAGAAAAGTTGAATCAACTTAGGTTTCTACAAACAGTGTAAAAATGTTTATTTTCTATACTCTCATCTACCTAAATATTCACCTTTTGTATTTTTGCTAGCTTGGTAGGACAAAGGCGCAGAATGGTATTACATTTATTTTGCATTTTACTTATTTAGTAAGAGTAAACATTTATTAGATCTCTTGATATCTTTAGTTGTTCTTTCATAAATTGCCTTTTCACATCTTTATCAGAGCAGGAAAACAAATTACAAAGTTCTGGTGGTTAAGGGATCCTAAGGCAAAAACCTGTTGATTCTCAAATTGGCCTACTTACGTGGAGGTCAAGGAAAGAGGAAGAAAAAGGCAGACCATTCCAGATTGGCATGGGGCAGGTTTAAAAAGCAAGGGACTATATTGCCCTTCCCCTTATAGTCAATAATATAATAAGTTTGCACAGTGACAGATGATTTACTAGACTTAGTGGGGTGATTACACTGTAAGGTATAAAAATACCAACTCACTACACTGTACTCCTGAAACTAATATAATCAGTATAAGATTATATACCAACTATACTTACATACTTAAATTTTTTAAAAAAAAAAAAAAAAGCAAGGGAACTTATATATAAGGCTTGTCTTCTGCACCACTCCTGCCAACCAGAATCTTAAAAAATTATAGAAAGGTCTTAACAGGGTTCAGTCACTATTTAGTTCAGATGGGTTCAACACACATGGCTCTCTCAAGGCCGCATCCTTGAAAATGGCTCCCACTGTGGGAACGGTGGGCCGAAGGTACATTCCAGAGACAGGGGAGGAAGTGAGGAAGCTCCAATTGCCTGGTTTTAGCTCTGGGGTCAATGGGAGGTCACATCTTCCCCACAATACCATCTGAAAATGTTTTAGCTAGTCTTTCCCTTTCTGGAGACCCAAAAATTGTTTGCACATGGACAGCCCTTCTTTCATCCATTTTTCTTCTGAGATACTTTTTTTCATATTGATTTATAAGAGCTCTTTATAAAGCTACCTTTTAATTCTACTTAAGTTTATTTACTTTCATCCTCATTTGATAATAGAATGTATTAAGGTGATGCATTTGTCTCTGATCACAGTTTTGGTCATAGCCCCTAAAGATCCTTATAGGGAGTTTTTTCTTTATCGTTATCGTCTCAAGTTTTGTATCTGCAATCTGTTTTTCATAGTATCTAGATGGAGTACATAAAAAAAAAAAAGAAAAGAAAATCAGGACAGCACAATACCAACTCACGTTATTTGTTAGGATTTGATTCTTTAATGATTCAAAGTACATAAAATGAAACAAAGTACATAAACACCATATCATGAGGATATTCTCAACTAGAGTAGTTGGATTTTTTCCAATTCAAAGGTTAAAGAAAAAATATGAGAGAAAGAAAAGAATATAAATTCTGAAGGGCAAAAATTATACATATTCACTGTCAGAAGTTGTATGTAATAATGAAATAATGTTTTAACATACCAGATGTGGTCTATATTGCTTAGGTCTCAAAAACGAGAGAACTCGAATGCCAGGCTGTGGACAGGCACCAGTTGTAGTTGAGTCTATGATCTCAGGCACCAGTTGTAGTTGAGTCTAGTGATCTTGAGCGAAAAGTATGTTACCACAACAAACTGCCCTGAGGTCTGTTTTACTGGGAATAGAAATTACTTCCACAACTAACAATGTATGTAGCATTGTTTATACTGTTGTGTTGACAGTTTAGAAATTGTTGACATTTCCGAAAAAGCCATCTGATAAGAGATTTTGAAATTGGAGACAGCCCATGGCTCCTTGTCAAATTAAGCTCCTGTTAAGTGCCTCGAGAAAGAGGGCAGGAGGAAGCCCAGAACAAGGCCTGAAGGAATGCAAAATTTAATGAACTGATTCCGAGACACTGACTGAAAGAGGTATTTCCTAAACATTTACATTTCACCTTTTCAGATGAAAACTACATATAAAATCTGTGCAACATTTGAAAAAATATGAGCAAACCTAATTTTGCTTAATCATGTGAACATAAAATTAATGGTTAATACCCTCTCTGATGAACAGATATACAATCATATCAAAAAGTTCAAGCTGTGCCCCATCCAATGAGATACAGTAATATGATCTATGAGCTTGGAAAAGCAAAGTAAAAAAAGATGACAAAATATGTAATTGCAAAAGGGACGTTGAGTCTAGCCTCTATTTTGGCATAAATGATCCTGTTCCCATCAAAGTATAACTAGGAATCTGAGGCACTGGCTTTTTTCAGAGGCCACAGACAGAGAGGATTTCTTTATATCAGCATTTTCCACACCAATTTCCCATCGAATCCTTATAACCCAGCACACATTTAACACTGGTCTGGGAAACAGCATTTGGAATACATTTTGTAAAAAATATTTATTGACATGCATACAATACAATTGACATGCATGCCGAGTAGTGCAATACTATATATGCACAATTAGTAACAATTGTTATTATGTATTTTTATGTGTATATATAAAATATAAATATGGGTAAAATGTAAATATGTACTTCCATAGTACATATTTTATTATTATATAGACATAGGTAGTTGATCTTCACTAATCTTGGATTCCATATTTGCATATTTGTCTGTTTGCTGAAATTTATTTGTAACCCCAAAATAAATACTCATGGCATTTTCATGGTCATTTGCTAACATGTGAAAAGTGGGGGAAATTTTGAGTTGCCTAATGCTCATGTTCTCAGTTAAGGTTGAAAAGGCAAATTCTGCCTTCTCATTGTAGCTCTTACACTGTAAACAAATAGGTTTTGTGTGTGTGTGGTTTGTTTAGTAGTTTGGCTCTACTTCTTTAAGATTCATTCTGTGTCAGAAAAATTATACTTGGCATACATCAACATTTAAAACTCTAGAATAGCAAAGAACTAAAGTTAAACACCGAAATTCCTTAAATATAAATCATATGAATAATTATGGCTAGAGGTCACGTATAGGGGACTAGAATGTTTTGAAAAAAACAGATATTTTTAAAAGAAATTTATATTCAATAACCTGGAGAGGTTTCTGAGATGTGATGCATGTATATGACTCTGAGAGACTCCTGTGCCCAATTTCCTTCTTAGGTAGATTGGAAAATCCTATTCTACAATTACCTCGGAATAAAAAAAAGGACTTCCTCTACATGCAAAAAAACTTTCTTCAAAAAAATACAAAAAACAAACAAAAAGAACATTGAGGAAAAGGGTGGACAGCCTAGCTGCTTTTTTCCCCACCAATAGTCACAAGCTGAGAATTTTCCTTTCTGGCATCTTTTTTCTGCACACCTTGCCAAAAGCAGACCTTCCCATTCCGTGCCACAGTAATCGACTGCCTAAACTAAAGGGATCTAACAGGGGCCAGCTAATCTCTTATTTGGGTATACAAAAAAAAAAATAATTAGCTTAGTTCTGATTTGCCTGTTTTTTTTTTCTAGAACATGAAGAAACTGTAAGGAATATACACTATCTTTACCCAAAATGTTTCGTCAGAAAGAGGATCTGTAGAAAATGTATTTTACTGTTTAAAATTTATAAAATGAATTGACGCAATTCTGACTTAGCAATGTCTGAGCATTTACAAACTCATAAATAAGCCACACCACCCATGCCAAGACTATTTCTTGAATTGAAAGGTAAATAGCTACAGGGCCTTTGGTTGCTATCATGATAAATGAAGTAATATAACAGTGACTTCATAGTGTGCTTTAATAGTGTGCCATGGGAAAACATGCTAAGAAACTACATTTACATCCTGTATGCCTATATTTTCCACTTAAATAAAAATAAAAATAGATATAACATTCTTAAATGTGTTATTCCTGAAATGATTAATGAGTTATGTGGGTAAAATCTCCAAAAATCTTCAAATTATTTGCCCAGCATGTTTGGTTCTTGGAAAAACAAGTCTTTCCCCCAAAGTTCAAATCACAACTTTTTATGAGAAGTCTGCTGAATGCTAACCAGATATTAAGCCTTCTAAACAGTTTATGTCCCTCTAGACCAGATATCCCCCAATTTTGTCTTAAAGGGCCAGATAGTAAATTTTTATGGCTTTGCAGAACCTGCGGTCTATTTCACAAGTAAATGTTGATCATGTGTCAACAAATGGATGTAACTGTGTCAACTAAATTTATTTACAAAAACAGGCAGAGTGCCAGATATGGCACTAGGGCCATAGCTTGCTAACCCCTCCTCTAAACCTTTCCTCTAGAACTCACAGTTAATGCAAAACAAAGTGTGAAGAGCAAGGCAATAAACACTCCTCCACCCCACCACATCCCTCAATCAGAGCTCAGGGTTCCTGTGGTTTTCTAAAGAGTATAAAAGCCAGCCCATAAGGCAAGCCAATAAGAATCTCTTTGTTCTTGTCAGTTGGTATCCCAGTTTGTTCCTCAGAGTCAGCGAAGAAGCTAAGATGCAGAAGACATTTTCAAAGAAATCTTCTGTAGTGTGTGACTCAATCTCACTTCAAAGGGATCCTCTTCTGCCTAGAGAAGGGCATTTTCATCTGAAGTATCACTTCTTTCTCAAAGAAAATGAAAAACCAGAGTGTCTTAGCCTGCCATCTTGTGGCAAATTGGAGTATGGAAAGGGAAATCGCTGGACCAAAACAACTGGAACAAGCGAGAACGTCTGCTTTGTAACAGGCGCTCTGTAAGAAGTGCTTAATTAACCCTGCTATGCAAGAAGCGAAAAGAGCAGCAGTCTTTCTCTCAAGGAGTTTGCAATCTGTAGAGGAGGAGACAGATGTCAATCCAAAACAATTACAAAAACACTATGTAAAATTACAGCCATGAACCAATGCTCTGAAAGAGTCTTACATGGTGCTCTAAAAGTGAATAAAAGTGATTCAACCTAGGCAGGGAAGGTGAAGCAAGCATCCATGAGAATGAGATTAAACTGAGGCCTGAAGATGAGTAGGGCTTTACCAGGTGGATGCAGGAAGATGATTTCAGAAAAAGATCTGTGTCTATAAAGACTCTAGAGGGAGAGGAAAACATGGAGGACTCTGGTATAAGACAAAAGCGGGATGATGAACAAGAGCCAGATTGTGCAGGGCCTTCAAAACCATGAAAATGTTTTTTTTTTTTTTCCTTTACCTTATAAGCAGAGTGAAGCCATAAAAAGATTTTAAAGAGGAGTGGCAAAATCAGATTTATGTGTCAAAAAGATCACACTGTGTAAACAGTCAGGGTCCAATCAGGAGAGAGAAACTGCACAGCAATTTGGGATGTTTAATATGAAGAATTATTAACTATTTAAAAGAAGACGGGAATAACAGGAGACGGCCCTGTAAAAAATAAAGAACTCTAAAAATATAAGCATAGTGAATATAAGGAGCGACCACTCCCCAAGGAAGAGTCTCCCATTCACAGAGCTGAGACCCAGAGGGAACCACGTGGCTCCGGGATGGGAGATGTCTCAGTGGTGGACCTTCCTGAATATCCCCTCTCTAGGGTACAGGGGGAAGCCATTCATTCAAAGGGAGGTGACTCTCTGGGGTCACTCTGCTGTGAAACCACACAAGAGAGGCATCATGAGAAGCTGCTGGGTGCTGCTGACCACAGGGCATGCACTGCAGGAGCTGTGCCCAGGAGAAGCCAGGCCCTGGAAAAGCCATGCACACAGGGGGCCTGGGCAGAGCAGTGCATCTCGACTAGCAAACTCTCCTCCAGTGTCTCTCCAGTGCCCTCTACCGACAAAGTCATCATCATGCAGCTGGCAACGGAGGCATATTTAATGTACAGTGGACTTGAAGCTGAGAGATCATAAATTGATAACCAGTACACACTAAGAAGATGAAGAGTAAATGCAAATAGACCAGTTAGGAGATACTTAAGTAATTCAGGAGAGAGAGGGAAAAGTGGTAATAAAATGCTACACAAAATACACCAGCAAGTTCCCTGTGGGCTATGGGAAGAACACCAAATAGCATGGTTTATGTCCCTGTGCTCACTGGACTTGCAGAAGAGCTGCCTCAGAAGCCATGGCCAAGAGAGCAAGGAGTGTCAGCGGTCACAGATCATAAGACCAGAGATTGGTAGCAAAAGGCACAGGAATGTTATTGCTCCGAAGAAACAGACTTGCCAGGCTTAACAAGCACATCCTGTGCAGTCAAGGCTACACCCGATCCATGTGCAAACACTATCACAGCCAGGCTTACAGGAGCAGGCCTTTGGGTCTAAAAAGTTACTAGAGAAAAGTTAGCATAACTTGTGACTAACCATCACCCCTGTTTTCAAAAAGATTTGAATGAATGTCCTTTAATTAAAATCCACCAAACTTGGACTTATGGAGCTTCATACAGGCCTTCAACTTGAGACCTGCTGTCTTAAGGTCATCAGAGGGGCAAGGTCCAGGTGAAGGGGATAAAGTGCCCCAGCTTGTCTATCAAAAAAGAGTCACCCTTCTATTTCCAAAACATTAACCTCATGAGGTGGTAGAACCTGGGCGCCAACTGAGAAGTCAGGGTTGAAGTTGTCAACAGCTAAAACGTGTTACCTAAACACAAAGCCAAACAGGAGTTTATAATGACTCTCTCCAGGACTGAGGATGGGAAAGGAGTGGAGCAGGTGACTGTTGCTTTTTAAATAAATGCTTCTATGTAGTTCGATATTTTTTTAATCAGTGAAGGTGTAGAGAAGCTTTCAAGTGGATGAGAAAAACTGCTATATCATTATGACCCTGGTCTGTTAACTCCTCAAAGATCACGCTTGGGTCTGAAAGTGACATGAGAATTTTTTATTATCCGAGAGTGACTTAAGACATTTTAAGTTCCACCTGAGATAGTCAGTAGGGAAAAAACACAGTTCCCCTCTGCGGACACCCCTTTATATCCGGCTTTCTCAATATAGTGCTATGCATAAGAAGTGAGCTGCAAAACAACTGCTTAGAGTTGAGCTTGGCTTGTTTGGTGGAACCAGGAGCTGGATATGTCTGAATCTAGAGGTAACTTTGGTTTCTGATGTAGAATTGAGCAAGCTCTTTTATTCTGTGAAAGTTTTGCTTGTTCCTTGCAGATTGATTTTGATAATGCCACAGCATCACACCAAAACTCTTCCTGTTTGAGGCATGGATGAATATATCGAAATGAGTAGCAAAACAGACAATCCTGGTGGATTTGCAAAGAAGGACTTGGCCGAAAACATCTTGAATCCATCATCCTGACCATAAAGAAGATGTGAAAGGGTAAGAATAGAGACGGGAAGGGGGTGGGGTGGAGAATTTCTGCAGAAAGGCTGCTAATCCTCCAACCAAAAGGTGGTGAGTGTAAGAGGCCTGCCTCTGACTTCAAGCTCAGAGAAGGACAACTCAGCTTACAGTTCAGGAATCACAGTGGATTGCTATCTGGCTCCCACCTAGGAAATCTGAACAACAGTGGTAACTTCCAGGTGTGGCATATTCTTGGTGCTGACTCTCCTTCTTATGGAGCATTTTCAGAAGATCTTCCTGCAACACCTCTCCTCCAGCAAACCCCCTCGACTTCTGCATCTAACAGTGCAGCTCTAGCCCCCTTCTGTTTGGATCTCCTCACCTCTGGGAGAAGGCCCTTTGAAGGGGAGTTCTTTTCTACGTTCTTGTCCAGCTCCCTACCACAGACCCACCTGACCCAGAGAAAACTAACTCATCATTGCCCTTCTCTCATTATAACAACTTGTTCCTAATCTAACTTGACTCAAGAGGAAAAAAAAGAAACTTGTCCCACCTGCAAATCTTTGATTAACAGCTTCTCTGCCAGCCACAAATCACAGTTCAAGGAGAGAATAGTGGTATTTTGACTGTAAAAAAGACACAAATTTTTAAAAATTATTTCCAGTTTTTGTGGGAGGGGCTGCAAAATATTCCATCATATGTTCACAACCATACTTTAACAAATTCCCTATTGATAGTTAGACTGCAACCAAGGTTTTTTTATTAGCCCAAATTCCTAGAAACCAAATTGCAGAGTGTCAACCGATGTCTTCAGTGCCAATTCAACACCAACAGGAATCCCCAATTTGGGGTGCAGCTAAAAAGAAAATTTTTATTCAGTGCAAACAGCCCAATTATGATACAGCGTGGCTGTGGAAAAATTTAAGTGTTACAGCTTAGCTATGAGACAGCACAGCTGTGAGGCCCTTCTCCAACTAGGCAGCTCTGCTCTGGTCTAGTTAGATGTCTTTGGTGTTTGACTCCAACCAAGGAAATGCAACCTTCAGTTGAATGGGAAAGTGTGATCTCTGAACTAAAGGGGAGCTGATTTAAATAGAGAGATCCCTGATGCCCGATTGGCTGATTCTCATATCAATGAGAACAAAAAGTCTTTACATTTTGATTGGTCCCAAAAGCAATGTCCCGATTGGTCAGAGCACAGCCGCTCTTGGTCGACGATGTTAATGGTGACATAGGTGCACAGCTCTGGTGGGAAGGGGAAAGTCTCAGTCCTATTGATTGAAATACTATTCCAGGAACTCCTTTTAAGGGCTGACTCAGCTGCAGGAACACAGTGCAGGCAGGGAATTCAGTGCAGGCCTCTCCCTGAAGTGTAGCTTGCATGAGAAGCCCTTGTTTAACATCAGCTGCTAGGCTTTATTTGTAAATTTGAGTCCACTTAGCTACAGGAGCCCTTCTTGATGGTGTCTTCTTGGGGTCAATAGGAGTTACATGGAACTCTGGTCAGGGACACAATTAGGATTGCAAGGGAAGGGAGGACCATGCCACGTAGGCCTTGGAGCCCACACACTGGAGCCAGCTCTTCCACAATCATGTCTGCAACGAGCATCACCCAGTCAGCTTTTCATGGGCATCTTACCTGTTCCCATATGCCTCCTCTGGGAAACAGTCTTTGCTGTTCCTCCTTTCTTTCAGAACCTGTTTCTAGATGGTTGGGGATTCTTCTGGGAACTTCCCGCACTGGAAAGCATGCCCTGCCACAGCCACCCACCTACCCTGATGCCTGCCTACATTCACTCCCCACCTGGGTACTAGGAGGGATTCCAAGGAGGGAGGGAGCCTATCAGAGCCTGGGCCCTGCCCGCTTTGTGCCACTAGCTCTGGGCAGGTAGGGTGGTATTCTGTTTGAAGATTTGTTGTTATAAAAAGTACTTAAAGTTCTTGATGATTAGAGAGCATAAAGAAATTGCAGCTACTGTCACCTGCCTCCATGTCTATTCATCTCTCTTCTGGTGTCAGTAGCGGTTTGGCTCTGCCTCTCCAAGGATCACTCTGTGAGCTCAATCATCTTTCACTTCAAGATCTAACCAGCTGCCACTACTGTGGCCTTCACTTGGTCCCTTTCTAGCTGGACATTCTCTTTCACTCCGTCTTCCCCATTGTTTACACAGTAACATCCTCCTGTTCTCTTGGCTCCTCAGAGCTATATCTACCTCTCCTTGTCTCTCCTCCTACCCCATGAAAAGTATAAAAGGTTATCACATCTGTCTCTTCTTCCCTCCCAGCCCAGCCTCTTCACTGGACTCTGGCTTCTTCCATCTGCTCCACTAGAACTGCTCCCAGCAAAGCCTTTGGTGGCTGTGAAATTAAATCCACTGAACAATTTCCATGCTGTTCTCTACAGCACCTGACATGTCTGCCTGTATCGGCTGTAAACCCCTCTGCTGCTCCCTCGGGTAGCCACAATGCTCGCACTCCTGCCTCTCAGGTCATACTTCATGGTCGTGAGTGTCTTCCTTGCCGTCTCCTTCCCTCTGCTGGTTCCCAGGTCACACTAGTCCTGTTTCTTTCATTCTCCACATTTTCATGGGTGAGTTCTTTCATGTCACTGCCTTCGTTAGCAAGGACTCCACACCTCTACCTCTAGCCCAGACCTTTCTTCTGAGCTTCGACTCCTGGCTATCCCACAAGAAACTCAGACTTAGCACCTCCAAAACTTATCTTTTCCAGCCTGCTTTGACTGTACATTGTCTTTCTCCTGTGTTCATCTCAATGGATGGCATCATGCGCTGTCTCAAACCAGAAATCGAGGAGCTACCTCGGTCTCCTCCTTCTCCATTATGCCCAGTCATGGGCCAGGTTCCCTAAGAAACAGACTCAGACTTGTTTGCAGGTGGTTTATGGGGTGGGGGTGCTCTCAGGAACAGCACCCGTGAGGAGTGGGAGAGGGAGGATAGGATGGAGAAGGGAGTTAACAATTAGTGGATGTATTCCTAACTGGCCTCAGCCATTCCTATGTTGAGCTCTGGACCTGGGATGGCCCTTTAGAATTGTTCCACGTTGAGGCAAGGGGTGGGACACATAACCTCCAATCAACCTGGCACTGGATGTGGGCTCCGCTTAGGAGACAGCATATCCTTGAATAATGTAGTTCTCTTTGCTGATGGCAATTCCTGGAGAGGATCTAAGACTGAGAAACATCAGCCATCAAAACTCCGGCAGCTCGAGGGATGACTTACCTGGTCTGAAAGAGTGAACCTGGGTGTCACATTGTGGTACCCACTAATCCTTCTAACTCCTTCAAAGTTAGTCACTAAGTGCTTTATCTATTTTTACATTTCAATTTTCAAGTAAGATCCCCCTTTCTTCAGACTACTGTATTTACTATTTGAGAAATACCTGAAAGTCTAAATGGATTGGGTCAAACAGCCAGTTCCAGCTTTCAGAGTGCTTGCAACCTAATTGGAGAGTGAATCATCATCCAAATATATTCTGAAACTATAAATGTTTCAAAGTATATGTTGGGACACAGAAAAATTAAAAGTGTAGAATGCTATGAGATCATGTAACGAGGGAGGCTTGCCCAGTGGGGAGTGGGATAGAGGCTGAGAAAGCTTCCCTGGAGAAATGCCATTTGAGCCTGAAATGAAAGACATGTGGGTGTTAACCAGGTGTGTGAGCTTGGTTGTTGGGGTGGGATGGGGTGAGAATGGGAGAGGTGTGGACAGACTAAGGGAACTGCCTATGCCAAGATTCTGAAGCAGGTGCGACGAGGTATTGGAGAACCTGGAAGAAGGCCAGTGAGTCTGGGATGCAGAAACTGAGAGGAAAGAGTAATAGTGATGAGGATCAAGAGGCAGGCAGGAGCCAGATCCTGCAGAACTAAATATTTGGGTCTTTTTTCCTAAAAGTAGTGCAAGCCACTAAATAGTTTTAATATTTATGCAATATAAATGATGTATCTTAGTTAAGCAGAATATTCAACTACCCCTAATCAATGTAGATAAAATGGATCATAGAGTTATACAAAATAGTTAAAAGATAAATTCTGTTGTGCTGGGGGCAAAAAAAGTGTGTGTGTGTGTGTTTTAAAAACGCAGATACTATTATTACTACGTAGCCTTTTTCTCTACCTCCAATGGCTACTTGTGGGTCTTCCAAACAGTAATACCTAGCTATTATAGACTGCTTCTAAATGCTACTGTGCTAAGTGCTTTGCATAAATTATCTGACTTAATAAAACATCTATTTAAAAACAACTTGCCCAAGTTCTCAGTCAGTAAATGGCAGAATAAAACACAGAGCCAGATGTCCAATTATAAAGCTAAAGCTCTTGACTCCACATTGAAATACCCCCACCTAGGTTTTGGGAAACACCCAACCTCACCTGAGTTTGAACATTTCCACACTGCCTTGCACTTCCTCCCACCATGCCCTTATTTACCAGATCACACTCCTTTTATAAACCAGTGCTAACCCGACTCAAGCCAGGTTTAGAACACACACATCCTTAGACACCACACAACAAACCACTGGCTACCTTTGGAGGGCCACTCCTAGGATAACATCACTTCCTCCTGGTTGGTCCCACCTGGTCCTGACTTACTATCCCCTTACCAGCCCATCACTTTGACGCCCCAATCTTCTGGCAGCTAAACTCGCCAGTTTTAATGGATGTACACGAAATAAATGCAAACTTACCTGAATTTGAGCCAAAGTAAAATAAGGGGGCAAATACTTTAATATTCTAATAACATTGTTATTGTTCTGTCATCCTGTTTGTCATGTTAAAGTTCACCCTCTATTCTTAAGAGCTGGTATGTTCCAAACTTTATGTTCATAAACAATTATGAAAGTGTCCACTAGATATCAGCCTTGAGCCGCACTGGGTTTTCCTGGGGCAAGGAGTAAGCATTAAGCAGCAAACATTTCAAGTCTGGGTGACTTCCTTTGCAATGTGAGCGAAGACAGGAATTGTAGATTTTTGTATGAACACCATGGTTTGATTTTTTTCAATGAATATAACTAATTAAGTCAATAAATTAGATCATGTCCCTGCTCGACAAGCTCCAAGACGTGTCCTTCCCATTCAGAGTATAAAAACCAAAGTCCTTACCACCCTATAACGCCCTATAACACCCCACTCCTCCCACTCTTCCATCTTCACCCACTTCAGCCACACTGTCCCCGGATCACACTGAAACTTTTTCCCCAGAAATACCTGTGCTGGTCGACTCTCATTAGATTCAGGACATTGTGCTCGCCTTCTCACAGAGGCCTTCTGGACCTTTCTAAAATGGCATCATTACCCCAACCATAATGCTCTACCCTCTAACCCTGACTTACTTTTGTTCTTAACACTTATCACCGCCTGACAAATTATATTTACTTACTTATTGTTAGTCTCTCTCTGGAATGTTAGCTCTCTGAGAGCAGAGACTTTGTCCTGTTGCCATTTTATTCCCAGGACCAGGCTTGCAGGAGGTACTCAATAAATACCAAATACATAAATGACCTTAATTCAAAGATCTTCAAAGATGTCACAGTTCAGTCATTCATTTTCATTCAATACTTAATATAATTTACTAAATACCTAATATAAAGAAGATGTCGAATTATGAGAGACACAAGAGACACTACACTATCTTATCAATGAGAAACACAGTAAGACACTCATCTTAACTTACAGAATCTCAGAGGGAATGTATGCACATTATAGAACAGTTTACAAAAAGAACGATGTGAATATGATACTCGTGGCTGCCCACTGTAAACAGACTTTACAAAAAGAGCTATATGAATATGATACTCATGGCTTCCCATTTTGAAAAAACTACAGAACAAAACTGATTCAGGCATTCATCTCTAGGTACTTAATCTACTACACTATTTCCAAATAGAAGATTGTTCCAGTTTTAAGCCCTCTCTGGAAGGACGTTTCTGCAGAGTAGAAAGAAGCCTTTCTTTGTGGAGAACCCGATTCCCTTCCCCTACATTTGTAACCCATTTTCTTTTGCTTTCTCTTCAGTGACAGTGGATACCACAAGTTACCCTTCTCCGGATGCCTCAACAGGCACTATTTAAAGATTTTCCTGGCTTTGAGCATTAATTTGTTGTTTTTTGCCTCAGAAGACCATGATTAAGTTTCATGATTTCCATGTCCCTTCTCCCCATTTGTACACTTCATGTCCCTGGGGGAGAAAAATGTAATCATCATATCCATTCTGCACAAAATTTTAAGAGAAACTTAAGAAAAATAATCTACTTTATGCATATGGCCTGATTGTCATCAAACCTAAGAGGACATTACAGGCTCCTTTGGATCTTAACCAATTATCTAGCCTCTTTTCAGCCTTGTTCCCTTCATAGATGCTGTCATTCTGGAGAGGGGGAAAAAACGAGAGAGAGAAAGAAATGTTTAAGATTATCATTGGAGGGTGATAATGTTTTAAGGATTTGGGAGAATAAATAGTAAATCTTGGGTGATTTTACTCCCCAACATAGGTTTTCCTATAATGCCAATGATCTCTTTTTATGTAAGAAAGATGCACTGGTTTCAAGTAGAGCATATTTCATGCACCTTCCTCATGGATCTACTTGTGGTTTGTTTGAAAATTTTCTCTCCTGTTTCTTTACAGTTAACGAGCATATGCATGTTTCCCGATAAAATATTCTGCATTGCTTTGAACTAGAGCCAAGCACATCCCAGGCATAATCCTGTTAATTTATTTCTTCTCCTTATGGAAACATTCCAAATAAACGTGGCAACTTGAAAGGTGCTAATACAATTAAAGTGACAAACTCATTTCAATGGATGTTATTTTCCCCTAAAGCAACATATCTACGTAGCCAGTTTGAGGATTTAAAGCTTATTCAGATAAAAGGCCTAATGAGACTCTGATATCAAAGTTAGGAATATCAATCCATGAGATTATCAGGGTAACTAGGCTGTTTTACAAGATTACGCTATGGGCAAACGTCAGCCAGGAGTAAATACCTCAGTGAACTCACAGCAAGAAACTGAACCCGACCCTCCAGATTATAATGTAGTTCTAAATTTAAGCTTAGAACTATCTATAATGTTTCTCTTATCTTAAAGTGCATTGTATGAGGGAAGTCTGGAAAACAGTGTCTAGGATAGAGAATTCTTACCCTTTCAAAGATAATGACAGTCACAGTGTGATCAGGAGAAAACTCTTGAAATGTGAGCCCAAGAAAAATCGTTCGGAATTATAGCTTAATTTAGAAGGTAGCCAACTTCCTTATCAATTCCTACCTTCAAACTGCCTGAACTGTCTCATAAAAACCCACGATTTCAATTATCTGAACTTCATCTAACAAGTGTGTTTCTCCAGCCCTCACAGGTGGGGTGTGAGCTGTAATATCCAACTTGCCCACCCCCCACCTGAAGTTCACTGAAGATTAGTACAAGTCAAGGTGTTCAAACCAGGCGACATAGCAGCAGCAGCTACCTTTGCTGCGCTACATTTAACTGCCCCTTAGGCCATAATAGCGTGAACCAGGCTGTGGCTTCAAATTAGACCTTCCATTCTGGTGTGGTGGGTTTTCTGGCTCATGGCCCCTCTGCCTCCCTTTTCTTGCTACCTGCCCACCTATCTGGGTTACTCAGAGGAGAGGCCTCCATTCCCACTGTTCCTCCTAGACGAGTATGTGGTACAGGCCACTGGGCTTCACTGCTAGCTGAGATGGACTCTGCTTTTCTGCTCCACAAACCTTGTTCTCCCTCCTGCCACATTAGAGCATGCAGGTCCCCAGGGTAGACAAGAGGATCTATCTCCTCTCTTAATTCTAAGCCACATTCTCCAAGAGAATTTATCAGAGGGATTTATTGGACATTTGCCTACCCAGTAATAAAGATGACACTTCGGTCTTCATTATGCGAATTATTCAATCAAGAACCTTGAAGAAAGGGTTTCATCAAAGCCTACCTTGAACCCCTAACTCATTTGTGATGCCATACCTCAGATCTAACACAACAGACACCAAGAGATGAGATTTGAAACCAAAGTACCCTGAGGAGATCAAGGCTCCTGCTATAACCATGGCAGCTGACACGAATCACTACATGAATATGGGAAATTGGCCTCAGACAATGTACCAGGTTACAGCAGCTTTTGTGTAGTGTCAGCTGCAAAATCAAGCACAGCTTTGGCTGGAATCCTCAGGTGACAAATAACAGCTGAGTTTAAATGCGGTAAAATCCATTCTAAGAATCAGGAATAGCTCTTCTTTGGAGCATGTGATAAGCAAGCAGATATCTGGCCTTGAGCAACACGAGAGATGGGAAAGTTGTCACAAAGGCCTTAGACCTGAAAGCCAATTCTGCTTCTGAAGGAGCTTGGAATCCTGGCAGAGAAGGCAAGAAACTTGCTAGAGCCAAGAAAGAATCACTCCAAGTCAGGCTTTCCTTCAGGCACAGGTGAGAGCCACGATGGCTAGACTAGCAGGCCCCTAGTGTGGAAGCTTCTGGAGTATAGTCGTGGTTCCTCTTTTGTCTCTCAGATTATGGTGAGGGACTGAGCAACCAAGGCCGTTGAGAGCAGAAAGTAAAAGGAAAGTAAAAGGTATTCTAGAATCCCCAGACAGAATATTGTATTGCCTTTCTCAGAGAATGACATAGCCATTTTCCCAAACTGGCTATCATTTGCTTCCCATCACAACCCACATCCACGTTTACACTGCGATAGCTCCATTAACACTTTAGGCCAAGTCCTGATCTCTTCTTACCTGGAAATGCAAGAGCCTGAAGAACTGGTCTCTCTGCCTCTGGTGTGTTAAATGGAGCCACCTTTCAACAGAAAATGTAAATTGTGGCACTCTTTGGCTTAAAATCCCTCAATGACTATTGCCTTTGATGTAAAACCCAAAACACCTTCACAGAACATTTCTAGCTCCATCTTGCCTTGAATTCTACGTTATTTAGCTGACTCCTGATTGGTCTTCAAATGCCAACTTTAGCATCATTTTCTCTAGTTATCCCTGACAACCCTTCCCCAGCTTATTAGATACTCTTCCTCTATGCGCCCACCATCCTTTCTTAAATCTGAAGCTCATCGCATTGCACAATGATGTTGAGTTACATATCTATCTCCTCCACCAGTGGAAAAGCTCCTTAAATGTTAAGGACCATGCCCTCCTCTGGATTCATAGTACCTAATGGCTCTCCAAGTGCTGGTGACCCAAAGATGAATAAAATATGGTTCCTGCCCTTGAGAAGCAGTCTAATATAGAAGACAGCTACACAGACTAGAATACGAGGCAAGTGTTATGACAGGTAAAATGATCAAAATTCTACGTAACTATCTTCTATCTCTAGTTCTATCATCTTATACACAGCACTAGTCACGTTGAATTTTTCCTTGACTGTCTGCCAGAACACTGCAAGCCTGAGACGGGTTGGGAGGGGGCAAAGGGTCAGGGAGAAGGGCGAAAAAGACAGTGTTCTATTCATCTTTGAATCTTCAGTGCCTCACATAAAATCTGGCATAAAAAGGTGCTATATACATTGAACATATGAAGTAATTAATCATGCCCTTTCTTAGAGGGTGGGAGGTGACCAAAGAAAGTGAAAATGAGAAATCTGACATTATCACTGATCTTGCAAGGCAACTCCCAGAATAAAATAAATGGCATGAGCAAAGGCATCAAGCAGCAGGACAGTCTGGTGAGGGCCCTTGACAAGCACAGCTGATTTTAGGAAGATATACAGAAGTACATTCAAAGCCTGAGGATGTCTGCTACTCCATTCTATCCTCACGGGGATCTGTGGAAATCCTGAGACTCACAGTGAAGGAGTAGTTATCCTAGATCGCCTATTCACTTACAAAACACACTGAGGGATTCTGAGCTGGTAAAAACAGCTATAAATCCTCAGAAGTGGTCACAAGAACAAAACACATAACTCAGAAATGGTCAGAAGAACACCACAAAATTCAGCACTGGGGTTCCTTCATTTTTCATTCACTACAAACCAAGCACTAGCATGCCCCCAAATTCATACAGAATTGAGGATGAGACCACAGTGATCATTCTCCTAATCTTGGCTCAAATATGCCAGAGTAATTTATTTTAGAATAATAATCTAATTTTTTAGCAGGTTTCAATAAAAGAAGCTATAGAACACATCTCAGAAGGAGAAAAGGCCCAATTATTTCGTGTAATAGAATTAAATGTACAGTTAACAATGATTCTGTGGAATATTTTATATGACATGACTCATGCTTTCCAGTGACAGAATCTCAGGGACCCTCAGGCCTTGTTCTAAAGCAAACCCTTCAATGTGCCTGAAGACAAAGAATGAAGTCAAAATGAAAATACCGTATTTTGGTTTGTGTTTTTATGAAAACTTGTTCAAGGGAGTTCACACACCACAGCCTCAGCAAGCTGAATTTCCATGCGCCTCTTATCACTGCTTCACATTTGGCCTTGTTTCTCTAACCTACAAGCCAGACCAGGCCACTGTAAACTCCCAGAGGAAAGCTCTGGGTCATCATAGGAAGGACACAGGGCTATACTTCCTCACTCCACTCTGTCCACTCAGTGAAAGAGCTCAGCTTGGGAGTGGGCTCCATGCCCTCACTGTCTGTGGATGTTGCCTTGTTCTGCCCCATACAAAGAAAAAAAGATAAATCCCGCCAATGGTTTTATTTGAATTGTTTAAAAATCTAATATGTACAATTTGTCCAAAACTTTAAAAATAAACAATATTGATTAGAATACTCCTTGCATTAAGTGGGGATGTGTTGATTTTACAACTCATTATATTTACATTGAGAAAATGGAGAAAAAATATGAATCCAGAACTAAGAAATGTCCTAAATATGAGGAGAAACGTCAAGAGATAGAAATGACGTGGAGGGAAAAATCCCAGTCCAAGAGGGCAGTACAAGGTCACGATGAATCTTTGAGGACATGACATTGTTTTAGAGTTTCTGAGTTTGCAAAGTCTACCATGAAGGGAAGACCAGTTTATAACTCTTTCCTCATCAAAACTCAAATATTTCTATATCAGAAATATTCCATGACATGTCAAGTCCAATAATATAATGAACCAGGAAGCAAACAAACATTACAAAAATTCCTTGACAGAAATATCTACAAAAAAAAATGTTTCATCTGAAATGATATTTACTCTGCATAGGGCTAGAAATAAAGAAAAAGCTTATTACTTCTTCACATTCTTCTTAACCTAGAAACGTATCTATTATTAAAAGGGTTACTATATCAAATTCACACCATGCTATTTGTATTCTTTATTAGTAACAACATTTACAAACAGGACACTGACATCAAGCTTTGTAGTGTTTTTCAATTTAAATTTATTATGGCTTTAAGGAACTATGACATTAGGCATCCAAGCTTTTGAAACGATGATTTTTTTTAATTATTCATTTTAAAGTATTGTTCTATGTTGTATACACTTTCATTTTCAATATGAAAAAATGAGAACCATTTGTGATTTTTATGTATTCGTACAGGGTGAAAAAGAAATGATGGGGAATCAAACTTCCAACCCAAATAAATATCTGGGTAATTGAATGAAATATTTTAAAGTTGATTTGTTGTGTGTCTGTGTGCATACCTTTATTATAATTAACTACTATGGGAGCATCTAAAACTGATCTGAGCTCTTACTGTTGCCCAAACCCTGCAAATTTAACAATTTTATCATTTCTTCCCTTTCACAAAACCTTCTGATTTAAACATTATGAACCAGTATGACTGTTTCTCTCTTTCTTCAGTAATAATATCTACTTCCAGATTAGCTAGCTCTAAAGCTAAGAGTGGAATCTGGCTTCCTCCCAAAGAAGCTACGATGAACTCCTATGAACACTATTTTGGACAGATGCACCCTAAGGAGTTCATTCTGTAAAAGAGAAATATCTGAGGTTATTCCCAAACCCACTCCACTAAGGCTGACTTTAGAAAGGCCTCTTGTAGAGATAGTCACAGTTTTATGCTTCACAGCAGTACATTTTGAATTTAGATAGGTCTAAATCCAAAGAAAATTAGAAAATGATTTTCCAGGAAGCCTTTGAATATTAAACCCAACTTAAATATAAGGTGTGGTTTTAGTCTTTGACAAAAAAAGATGTCTCACAAACATGTATTTTTTATTCCTAATTCTGTGAAAATGCTTCTTTAGACCAACTTTCGTTTCCATCCACCTGAGGCTCTCACCACTTGGTGCTCAGGGCTGTGTAATTATTTTGATTTTAGTGTTAAAGAATGAGTGGGGTATGTTTTCTCTGGATGTGTTTTATGTTCCCCCAGAATGTACAGCGCTTCCTTCAACCCTCACAAGAGTTCCAAGATGGGCTGCACAGACAAACCCTCTCCCATTTCACTGATGAGCTTCTTAGCCGACCGCTTGCCAAGCTGGCTGGTTGTTAAGCTGTTGATACCAAAACCAAATGCTCAAGTCCAGAACTTTCATATTTTTATGCAAAAGCATCAAAAAGGTGTTGTGGTTCCTCATTTACTAACAAACCTACTGATTTTGAACATATGAATGAAATAATCCTCACACAAGGCTTTACCCCTGGAGGTGGCCACATTAATCTCTACCGAAATTGAGAGATCACTTGCAAATGATGACCACAAATTGGCCCTCCACTTGTTTTAGACGACTAAGCACCTAACTGGCCCTCACTGGGCAACTATTTTTCTGGTGGGTGAGAGAAAGGAACTTAAAAACCTACCACTGCCATGAGAGTGACATGAGACAAAGCTGCTAGAACTGTATAAGTCTGACAGAGAAAAAAAGAATTCCCAAGGAAATTACTAACAGATGCAGGTAAAGATAAAAAATCTAACTGTTTAGATTTTAAACTAAGAAATGAAACGGTCATACCATTTATTATTCCTATATGGCATATCAATCTAAACGTACTATACCATTTAAACTAGAATCGTGTAATTAAAGAAGTTTGCACTTAAAATATACTCCATTTCTCTTTAGGATGACGGCTTTAAATCTAGCAAAAGAGACTCGTCATCGTCTACTTTCACGTGGGGTTTAAAAGTAACTTTTAAAGGCTCGGGGGTTGAGATCTCCCCTCCTTCTTGGGGAGGATACGCCGCCCTGGCCTCCTTGGGGTCTGTCTCTCTGAGCTCCTCAGTGTAGAGCTCACTGACAGGGCCCAGAGACTCGCTCCTGGCAATGACATCCACGCCCATGTCCCTGACCTCTTCAGGACCTTCAGCCACAGTTCCATCTTTAGCTTTTCGAAGGCCAGGCATCTTGAAAGCTTCCCTGGAGGGAGCGGCATTAGAGATGGATTTCTTAAATCTCTCCCCTGACTGTTTGAGCCTCTCCCCTGACTGTTTGAGTCTCTCCCCCGACTGTTTGAGCCTCTCTCCCCCTGACTGCCTCAGCCTCTCTCCTGACTGCCTCAACCTCTCTCCTGACTGCCTCAACCTCTCTCCTGACTGCCTTAGCCTCTCTCTCCTCTCCGGGGTCACTATTCTAGTTCTAATTCTGTTGACTCTCTTGTCAAAATCCTGCCGTGTCTTCTGCATGTTTTCTTTGGAAAATGCCTTTTTGATATTATCAATGCGCTCCTTGCCTGACTTTCTAAGTCTGGAAGATTTGCTTTCTTCAACGCAATATTCTTCATCCGAAGACAGATCTATTGGGGGATCAAAGATCTCCTCCTCCTCTTCCTCTTCTTGATTCTCAGTTAAGTTTTTGTCTTTAACAATAGACAGGGATGTAGGACACCGAATCTCCTCCTGAAGGAGAAAAAAAGAAAGCATGGTAGAGATCAGTTCTTTTACCTTCTGCCACATCTTTTAAATCTCCTCCACAGTCTGTTTATCCTCTGTCCTCTCCTTAAATATTGGTATTTCATTGTATTTCTCTCTCCTTGGCCCTTTTTTCTCCTTCATCTACCAAGCTCACCCCCCAAGCAAACTTATCCGCTCCTCTGCCTTCAGATCCAACTGTTTGCAAACTTACAAATATTTTCTCTTCACTTCTGCCCTTCTCCTAAAATAAAAATACATTTTTAAATAATGGACAGACTTCTCCATGTAGATATACACAAGCATCTCAAACTTACCATGTCCAAACCTCAAGGCCCGTCATCATTCTCTCCACAGCATCTTCTTTTCTTCGACCTTTCGACACCAATACGCATCCAGGTGCCACTTAGCTAGAAACCTCAGAATCATCATCGCAGATATTTCATCTCCTCCTCAACCCATATCCAACTGCTCACTGAGTACTGTCTATAATACTACTTAATATTCCTCTGTTCCCTCCTCCTTCCTCCTGGCCTCTACCAATGTCTTAATTCAGGCCCTTGTCACCTGGGGCCTGAAATTGTGTAATCCTTCTACCTCCAAAACATCACCTAAGCATTTCCTGAGGAACACTTCTAAAGCACAGTTCTGATCACATCCTTTCTCTACTTTAAAACTTTGGGGGAGCTCATCAGTACTCAAAAGGATAGCATTCAAATTCTTTAGTATAATTAGAAGGCTCTTCAGTTTGAGCTAAACCACTTTCCTGCTCCTCCAGTCCAGCAACACATGGCTGCTCTCAAGTCCTCAGACATACAACCATGTATACATGGTTCTTGCTACTGGAAATGCCCCTTCGTCTCTTTTCAGCTTTGCAAAAAAGATATATATATATCTTTAAGAATGGATTCAATGTCCCCAACTTCCCCCAAGAGGCCAATTCTGTCTCCAATTTACACCAAAATGTCATGTGCATACCTCTATTTATAGCATTAATCAGTTTGAATTGAACTGGAACTCTTTATTTATAAATGTCTCCCTGAGGCTTTCACTCGATGGTAAGTTCCATAAAAGCAGAGATGTGTCTTATTTATGTTTTATGCCCAGCATGACTGTTGGATCAAGTAAAGAGGCTTAAGCCTTCATCCAGCAAATAGTAAGCACCTACCATGGCACCGGTCAATGTTCTAGAAACTGAGACCCTCCTATGGAAAAAAAAAAAAAAAAGAGGAAAAAGAGCTTATAGTTTTGGAGAGATAAACAGTAACGAGTTAAAAATAAAGTATGTTAGATGATGCTAAGTGCTAAGGTGGAAAAAAAAAAAGGTAGGGGAGAAGGATATACAGTGACTGGGGAGGATACTCGGAAATGCCTCACTAAAAAGGTGACATCCTAGCCTAGACCTGAAGGTAATGCATATATCTGGGAAGGAAGGAGAAACAGCAAGGAAGGCAGTGTGGCTGGAGCAGTGATCAAGGGGCAAGAAGAGGAGGAGAGAGGACAAGAGAGGTGGCAGGAGCGCCAGACCATGTAAGGGCTCTATCCAGTATCAAAGACTACGGCTCTGATTTTGATGGGGAGAGGGAACCTTGAAAAGAGTTTTGAGGAGAGTAGTGACATGACTTGACCTGTGTTGTAAAAGCCTCACTCTGTTGAAAATAGGCAAGATAAGAAACAAGAACAGCTGGAGACCACTGAGATTAGTCGGATGAGAGATGGATCAGAGTGTTGGCAGAAGTGGTGGTGAGAAGTGGTCTGATTCTCCATCCACTCTGAAGGTAGGAGCCAGCAGGATTTGCTGCTAGATTTGGATGTGGCGTTAGAGAGTGTCAGGGATAATTCTCAAGCACATGGCCTAAGCAAGTGAAGGGCAGATTTGCTATTAATTGACAAAGAAAGGAGGAAGAGACTGGAAGGGGAGAATGGAATCTGAACATGATGACTGTGAGATGCCCAATGACATTCAAACAGAGATGTCAAGTAGGCAGCCGAATATGTAAGTCTGGAATTCAGAAGGGAAGCTGTACCAGAGAGAAAATTTTAGGAGTCATTAGCATAAAGATGAAATTAGAAACCATGAGACTAGATGAGAGATCTCCAAAATATTTAGTGAATAGGTCTATACTTTGCTATTCAAAATTCTTGTATATTTCCAAGCAGTGGCTCCAATAAGAGCCTAATATCCAAAATATATAAAAAAAACTCATACAACTCAATAACAACAAAAAAACAAACAATCCAATCAAAAAATGGACAGAGGACCTGAACAAAATTCTTGAGGCCAAGCTGTGTTTCAGAATTCAGAATATTTCAGATTTGGAGAAAATGTGATATAAACATTCTCAGTGAGATCTTGGGAACAAACATTTTTGTGGCAGGAAATATGAATATTAACTCTAAGGGGGAATTAAAGTCTGTAAATGCTATTTAGGGTCAGATTTTGCCACCAAATGAGTTCAGGTCAAGCTAGGTCTTGCTGCCAAATAAGTTACAAATTAATTTTTACTTTAAGAAATGTTTGGATTTTGGTGTTATAAATATATTTTGGACTTGTAGATAAGAAGAAAGATGATAAAGAACCAAAAGAAGAAATACCAGCCAGTGAGGTTGGAGGAAATCCGAGAGAGAGAAGCACCTCCCAGAAGCCAAAAGAAAACAAGTTTCAAGAAGAAACGACCAACTGTCTAAAGGATAAGGATGAGAACTGAACTTGGGAACATGGCAGACACTTGTCACTTTGAGAACCAGCACAGAAACATAGCTGCTAAAGGAACCCAAATCACTATTTAGTGATTATTTCTAAAACTCAACATTTAAAGATCATGAGACTTTTAACTAAGACCATGAGTTGAAATTTCTAAAGGAAACTGTTCCTACTTAAGATCCAGATTAAATCTGTTCCAAAAATTAAAAAAAAAAAAAAGAGTAAGGATGTAAGAAATACACTTACACGTATTTTGAAACCTATCAGCCTGATAGTCAAGAAGGTACCCCTGGAACCTTCTTTGGATACTTATTTAAAATTAAATCCTTTGGCTAAATGATTAGAGAGTTTAGGACCTTAAAAAAAAATGGGTGGGTGTCTCATAGCTCTCTGATGAATCAGAAGCAGCAAAATTATTCCTCTCCTTTCCTGACACCTGCTGCAGGGGAATAGCTTCAACACCACCAAGTGGGCTGGTATGGCCCAAGAAGGCATAATTAGAAAAAGAAAGAGCCATAGAATAATCACTGCTTGGTGGAGGGGAAAGCCCTCACGATCCTGCTGTCAGATCAGATATAGCTTAACTCAGGAATCACATACACTTTTTCAATTGCACAACAAATTATACAAAAGCAGTCTTTAAAACAAAAAAGGCAGAGTCAGAGAAAGTACTTGTTATGTGGATCTATTTGTTGCAACCCTTGTGAGTCAGAGATGCCATCAGTCAATGACGAAAATACTGCAATAATAACTGAAGAACACACAAGGTTGAATCACAGTTGATTTCCAAATATAATTATTATATGTAAAATGATGATTTCCATAACAAAATAAGTACTTTCAGTCAGAGTAAAGTGGCTGTGATTGAATATCATAGTCATACAGTTAGGAGAATTTGAAATATATAGATGTCTGGAACTTATTATTAGGGAATGGCCAAATATCTCATTTGGCAACCACGGTCATGTGGTTAGTAAGCTAAATTATTAGAAGATACGGCGAGACTCTGGGCTTACATGATGAGAAGGTCATCAAGGTGAAAGTATGTTCAAAGAGAAATGATAACTGTATGAGAAAGAGTAAATAGTTTTTTGAATGCTGATGTCCAGGAGTGAGAGCTCAGCTATACACAACTGTGCGAGATAAAATGCCAAGAAAGATTGCCACTGAAAGATATATCCAGGGAAATCTTTTTGAGGAAAAACCCAAATGAAAATGAACATACACTATAGCTGAATTGCTCAGCTTCAAGTTAATTTTAGTTAAAAGGGGCATTCTCAATATAACTACTTATACATATTAACTATGAATGAACTATAAGAATTAACTTTAACTCTAAGAATAACCGTGTGAATACTGTGTAGTGTTCTAACATCTCAGGAATCAACAAATCCGAGTTGTATATCCACTGTAATTTCCTTTATTTTTTCTCTACAAGCTCTCCCAATTATCACAGACAGCAAGTGCTTATTGACGAACCGGGCTTTCTTTGAGCAACTTAATTTTACAGAATCCTCAAAGCATTCTATCTTATAAGAAAAGAGATCTGACCTAAACTAGTGCCTTTCAGTTGCTTTTTTATACTATCTTCTACTGGATCAAGTAATGATGGGAGCTCAAAGAAAGGAGAGAAATAGCAAGTTTCAAGGAATTAATGGGTGAATATAGAAACATTTTAACTTTACAAACAAGAATTATGTCAATATAGACAAACAAGAGTCAATTAGAAATTTTCAGAAATTTCTTTGCTCTAGCCTCTCTAAATCTTGATGGGAACCTGGTCCACTCCTGGCAAAAAGATTCTCAGGAGAAATGCTGGATACCAAGAATGTTTGCTAGTGTGTCCCATGCAGATACAGGGTGACATATACCCATTACTATTAAGGCCCTTGGAGAGTGAATCAAAGAATGGACACTGCATTCTTCAATATCAAATCTAGATCCCCAGGACAAATGCTAAGACTCTGGCTTCTAGAGTAAGGTGACTGATTTCTTTCAGATTTTTAAGTCTCAAGTAGGGCTTCCAGGGACTTGGAAGGGAAATGGTAAAGGACTTCAAATGGCATACTCCAACCTATCTATCTTTAAAATAAGCAATACTTCTCTCTCTTCCCTATTCTTCTTCGTAAATAAACAATAGCCTCTTTAAAAAAAAAAAAAAACAAGTGCAAAATACCACTCACTATCAGTCAACAGAAGGCTATGAAGAATTGACTAATGTGTAAAGAATTGCTGTGGGGAGTTATCACCCACATCCCTAGTATCTTACAAATATCTGCCTACATAATCCAGCTGTGTTCCTATTGCATTATGTATTTATTCTTCTAGGTTTATTTCCTATGCACATGGATAGCAATCCATTTTAAAAATACAGTGTGATAACGCTGTATATGTACACCAACAAACATCCCTGAATACATTACCAATTTTATTTTTAGAACAAATTCTTTGACATGAAATTTTGGGGACAAAAGGTTTGTGAAATTTTAAGGTTCTTAATATACACTCACAAAACTACCCTCCAGATATGTTGTACCAATTAATACTCCTATCAGCAGAACACTGAAGTGCCATGTTTTCTCACCCTTAACCTCTGAGTATATATTTTAGTAATTACAAATATTTAAAGAAGTGAAAGTGAAATTCTGCTCAATTATTTTGTCTTTTTTGAACTGTCTGATCATGACTTTCTCATTTTTCTACCATGACAGGAGAGTTTAACTTCTTCCTTTTGATTTGTTAAGAGTTTTAAAATATATTATAGATAATATGCATTTCCCATGAACATGCTCCTATTTCAAAAAATATGAGTGTTGATGGTACAATAACATAGGAACTTAGCTCAAGATACAATACCACACAAAAACCATTAAATTAGCTAAGTAAAATGACTTTGTAATCAAAATAAGGAATCACTTATGTGACTCCTGCATTTGGATAACTATAAGAAAAATAACAATTGCCTGATTCACTATGAAATAGTTTATGATTGTGACTCGAATCTAAAAATTCCAACACATATTGTGAAAAGCTTATACATTACTGTTTAGGACTTTCCTGGATCTCCATAATAATAATAAAAAACACACACTGTGGAGCCACTAGTCCTCAGTTTCCTTCTTTACACAGTTCAAAGGTTTTTGAAACTAGAAGCTTCTCAGGTCTCTTCCAGTTCTGACATTCCAAAGTCTCTGAGAGGGCATCACGCTAATATGGCTAATATGCTGAAAGAACCTTACCAATATTAAGTTTCGAAGGCAAGAAATAGCCTCAGCCATGACCCACAGAGTTCATGTTACACAAAATGGTTCAGAGGTTCAAAATGCTGATGATAGTATGTTAGTTAACACAGAAACAGTCTTATACTGAGGTCTCTGCTGATACAGAATTCCACTACACAAATACATACGTCTACATAGTTTAAGATGCAACACTGGAAACCTCGAATAGGACTCATGGGCAATTAAAAGAGCTGAGCGATTGCAGGAGCAGTTAGGGTAAACTCAAATGCAGGCTTACCTGGAAGATCACCACACGGAATTTGTTCTTCTTCATTATCTCGTCTTGCTTCGTTTCAACTTTTTGAACGTGAACTTGCTGCTTCTCCACCCGGGCCTTCACGTCTTTGATGTGAGCGCTGACTTTTCGGGTCTTTTCAAACAACTTGTTAATGACATAGCTTGTATTGCTGTGTGACTGTGAAAACTTCAACAGGTCGATCTGAACAGATTTGATGGCATTCTCCATTCCCCGGTGTCTCTCCTCTATTCTCTTCTGGCTCGCCTGCACGCTGTCCACGATGGCGGCAACTTTGTCCAGCACAGTCACAATGGTAAGGGCAGCATCTTGGTCTTCATCTGTTACACTTGACAGGCGATTCTGGTGGATCTTATCAGCACTTGAAGCAGACCCGTTATGTTCCATTTTATTTATTTCTCAGTGAAAGGTGGCCTACCACAATCAATGCTGGCACTTAGAGCAAAAAGTTAGCTTAAACAGGTGACAGGGTTGTTTAAAGAGCTGGAAGCCCCACCCCTGGAGACTGGTCAAGTATTTATAACTACAAATACCCATACGTGACTGTTCTGCAACATGAACCCTTGCAAAGCACTGGGGACTGTTCCAAACATGCTTACTGACTGACTAAGAGACTTAAATAAGACTGCGTGTATGGAAGAGGAAAGCTTTTTTTCAAAAAAGTTCACTAAAGCCACCATGTTACTAACATTAAGCATAGAAGCCAAATGACCAAAACTGCAAACTCCAAATGTTGGGTGAAGTTTCTGTCTTTAGATAATTGCCAGCAGTATTTGTAAAAGCAAAGGAGAATTTTGAACTAAAATCTGCTTTTTCTATTAATTTCATATATTAAATGCACTGACATATCAATATCAAAGAATGCAGTAAATAAACACACCAAAACAGAGACCATGTAGTGAAAACATTATATTATAACATGCTTTTCCAAATCAAATATTAAAATTATTAATTTTGAACATATTCTTAAATTCTACATGCATACTTCTGAATATCTAAACTACACGTTAAACAGCTGAATACACTCTACTCACACTTCAGATCTTGAAACATCACTATCTATTAATACAGCTATTACTACAGGATGAATTTAGATAGAGGTCTTAGGTAATTTTTAAGCTCACTTCAAGAGCACCAATCATTAACAATCATTTTTGTATTTTATTCACAAACACTGATACAATTTATTTATGTTAAAGCAAGTATTTTCTTTAAAAATTACTGTGTATTAAAGTGGTTTAACTGAAAGAATAGGCTTTATTCCCATCTGTTTGTTAAACAGACTATTTCCACAATATCTAAATCTACTTTTCAGTGATCTCTGTTCCATCATTACTACCAGATAGTTTTTTGAATTATCAGAATTATTTTTCAAAGAGAGAAATAATCAAATTCCAGTCCATACATCTTATAAATATTTTACATCTAACACACACAGCTTTACAGTTCATGCGATAGGCAGTGTCTAAAAAATCAGTTACTAAATCTCAAAAACATTTAAATGTTTGTTTAAACACAGTGTCTTCTAAATTTTGTTTTGTAAGAAAAGTAATCTGTAAACATCTTTACCTTTAGTTCATGCTTGGTCATTTGCTGTGGTCATTGTGGAAGAAGTGGGTATGACTTTGTAACCATTTGTGAAGTGGTCCATCTTTGCAAAAATATTACATTCCATGGGTAAAGAACAAGTCTTAGATTTACCATGTGGTACAAATTTGTGAAATCAATTTTTGTATTTAAAAACAGAAAACAAACTCTACTAAACAGTCCAAAACTGTCGTAGCTGAATATTCTAAATACGAGCCAACTACTACACTAAAAATGTCCAAAAATAAGGCCTCTGAAATAAATATTTCCATTCTTTAAAAAAAGACATAATAAATGTACATCACATGGTCAGTGTAAATATAAAAGTCATCATTTTAAACCATTCTGGATGACGTATCTGAAGTAAAATGACCTAGGTTTTGCTTCTGTCGTCGTCCTCTATTATTTTTGGGGCATTTTCTGTTGAGTTAAAAAAGAAGATAAGAAAACGTCATTTTGTTTAGGACATTTCAAATGTTTCCAAAGTAGTATACATTTCACATATAAAGCCATATACCATGTCATCACATGAAAGGGAAACAGGGTGCTATTTGATGTAAGACAAGGTGAGGCCCGACACATCGAACTGCCATTCTCTGGACAAAGCTGGGAGATGAGAGGGTTAGATACATGATGCAGGTATGGGGTCTCTACTGCTGACTTGCATCCCAAGAGGAATCCTCACGCTTCCTCTGGCCCAGCAAGCCCCCCACCACAGTGACTGATAACATATAAACCATGACAGGAGAAAAGATCATGGCCTACATACTTTCCTCCTGAGATGACAAGAACAGCTTAGATGAAAGAAGAAATCAGGAAGAAATCTGCTTATTTAACCTCCAATATGAATACATAGGAAATATCTAAAGATTGTAGACAACTCAAAAGAAGTCCTTCTATATCCTGCTTGGGCAAACCACAAAACCCAATAAAAAACAGCCATGCTAGGGATAAGGGGTATTCCTAGACTCTGTTCTCATTTTACCATACGTGCTTCTCTACCGTGGTATAAATCTCATTGTGTTGTGGCTGCACTTGTGCCTGCCCACTAGAATGGAAACATATGAGCTCTTTACTATGCACAAAGCACTGTGCTACACTATGTGGATGGAATAAAGAGACTGAGATGACACCTGACAATTCTGATCTTGAGCTCTGCTAAAAACTAGCTGTGCAACCTCCTTTTCCTACATGTAAAATATTAAGAGTTGGACCAACCTCGCCAGCAAGGAATTTATAAACTAATGAAGTAAAATCTTGAGATGGGGAGTACTCCTACTCTAAAGTTCCATGGTTTTATTCAAAGAATACTGTTTGCCTTGATTTAAAAGTGTTGATGGTAATAGCTCCGTTTTATACATTGTTGCTCACAAATTTTACCTAATTCTCATAAAAATACTTTGAGGGAAACGTGCTAAAATTATGTCTATTTCATAAATGAGGAAACTGGTCAAGAGGTCAAGCGATCTCTTTAATTCACTAATTCGCCATGACCTTGGAAAAGTCCCAACTTCCTAGGGCCATTGTTTTTTCATCTATAAATTAAGGGCTAGGATGGTATTCAAGGTCCCTGTCAATCTGTTATTCTGAGTCTAAAAACATGAAAGAAGATTCCAAACCTAAAAGATGAAAAGTTTACTCATGTGGCCTTGGTAAGTGGGTCAGTGGGAACATCCTTTTAAAGGAAGATTCCTCACATGTAACAGCTACCATGGGATAAGTGAACAGCTGCCCCGTAATGGACTGCATGGAAGAGGCACTCCTTAAAAATTCATAATTATCATATTCTAAATTCAAGACAGCAAAATATCCTAGGAGAGAAAATAGCACAATAAAAGGCAGACCTCAAGGAAAAATCTATGATAAACTCAATGAGATGACCCTTCAGTCATGGAGATAGTGGGCGGTGAAAATACCATAACAAGTTAATAATATCCTGTGATGTCTAAGAGCCTGTGAAGACAGCAAATGGGGTACAAACTGCAGAGTACTAACTTGAAGACTACCCATCAAGTCATTTTAATTTAGTACTTGAGGATTATATAGCACATTGAGAACAGAAGCAAAGAGCTGGATAAAAGGCTGGAATGGGATTTGTAAAAGGGCTTAACCATCTCTACAGTCTTGGGTAAGGTACTTCCTATCCCAGAGCTTGTCTCCTCACTGCTCTAGAATGAAGGAGTTGAACTTATAAGTTGCATCTCGCTAACTCTAATATCCTTTGAACTTCTTGAAGATGGCACTACTACATGGCCTCAAAATCTTCCCTTACCTTTACCTTATTTCTTTCACCTTCCAGATCATTTATTACCCAACTCCTGCTTTACTCTATCTCCTAAATGGTCTCCCCAACCTCACATTTCCTTTCCTCCAATGATTTTTGCAAATGACCTTCAGATTAATGCTCTGAAAAATATGTTTTATATGAAATTTCTCCCTGAACTGCTACAAAACCAAATGAGAAACTTGCTCTCATGCAGTGGTCACACGTGGCAAATCTATTTCCCAAGATGATACAACGTGGACCTTCCACTCGATGGTTCAGTGAAAAGAAAAATGGTTTGGGAATCAGGCAGCACTGCATTCAAGTCTAAGCACTTCCACTTACTGGTTTGGATGAGCATACACAAATGACCATACACAAATTCTTTAACCTCTGAGTCTATATTAAACAGCCACGGGCAGGCCTACTGTTGCATGTTTTATCTCCTCTTTCTGCTGTCATTACTTTTTATATCATTATGTTGCTACTTTTAATCGACTGCCCAATTTTATACTCAATAGTTTTGCCTAAGGGCACATCTTCTGTTCTATAAAGTCCACTGACTTTAGTGCCTAAATTTTATAACAAATATCTGTTATTCAGAGAACAATTTGTTTTATATCATTTCTAGATTTATCATTTCAGCTCCAGATGGCTGAGGCTCCTGGAGGTCTGGCTTCTATCCAGCCTTGAAGAGAAGAGCCATAAATCCATATGGCCTGCCAATATCTGTGCTTAATGTACTCCAATCCCCTGCCCAGAATAATGCAAAATAATATACAGATGTTGTTTATGGGACTTCTAAACCAAACCTTAAAGGAGGTAAGGAAGAGGCAAGCAAAAAGAGATATGGAGCTGGAAAGAATAGAGACAATATGAACTCAATTTGCTTTGACTTTTCTCAGGTCTAGTTCAGTTCTGACTTAGATATTTCTACTGAGTATGGAAAATACCTGTTTTCTGCCAACTGCACTCTAAGTACCCTAATTCGGTGTTTTAGTTATGAGAAACTCCAATGGTTTCAGTTAAGATAGGGAATTTTAAAGCTTAATAGTTATGATTATATTCCAGAAAATGAAATAACATCAAGACAATGATATAATAAGAAAAGTAGTTTTCTTTAACCTCTGGTTTCTTCCTTTCTTATTGTATTTACTATGAATAAAGTATATTCTCAGGACATAAAACATCTTGCAGGGCTTAAAAACTTTCAACGTGGCTCTTCAGTACATGTGCAGACCATTCTAAAAATTCCATTAGCATTATTGTCCCTGAATGCAGCTCTCAGAACTGCCACACAGTTCTAAGATCCCTAAATTCTTTTATGCCACTAAATATTCTCATGCTCTCTCTACCTGCAGCCTAAATAGACCTGTAACCCTGGGAATGAGTTCTTGCCCATCTTCTAAAGAAGCAAGATATGGAGGTCAGATCCACATGGAATGTCCATGAACTGATACTAGAATTTTTTAATAGACTGGTGGACTTAAAGCCCCTACCATTTTGAGTGTGCTGCAAGGTTCTTTAATTTAACAGCTACCCACACTTCTGATTTAAAGATATTATTTCTTAGGTCATCACCTACCTTGTTATGCACATGACAATTGCTACTATAATGGCAATCTGTACAGCTCCAATAATTGCTGCAATAAGAACATGAGTGAGCTTTTGCCTACTTGGCACTACATAGAGAATACTAAAGTCTGTCTTTTCACAGTGCTGTCCAGTGTAACCAGATTCACATCTAAAAAGGAAAAAAAAATAAAGAAGACTCCTGTGAGAATTACAAATTTCAATAATTCTAGATTTTAAAATTAAAAGATACAAAAGAATAACAATTTTAAACAGAAATAGAAAATCAGACACTCTCTCACCATCCGAAAAAAGACTTCTGTTTCTGTTATTTCCTTTCATTCTTTTTGATATGTCTATTTTGCAGTGTTTCTTTCCTCTATCATTATATCACATTAAAGTTGCTCAATAGTCTTTATTACCTTCATTCAAAATTAGATGCATCATCTACTATTCAGTGCCTAAATAGAGCTAACTTATTTATTCCTTGTTCTAAATCCAGGAATAAATTATTTTTCATTTTTTACAATTATAAATTAGGTGTGGTGAATGTGTACTTTTTTCTTTTGTTAACCATTTAACTTGGTTTAATGTTTCTTCACAAATCGTGAAAAATACTGAAGTACAGACAAGGAATAATCATAATGTTGTGGCCACCATTATAAATACAGAATTATAAATTTAAAACATTTTCTGGTTTAAAAAACAAATCTGGTAGTCAGTGCAGCTCTGCGGGGTCTCTGCATCTAGTAGGGCCCAGCCTCTGTATTCCTTACGGTGCCCGCCTTTATCCATTTTTCCAGGTCCTCCATGCCCTCCTCCTCTTCCATTAAAGGTTTAGGGGCACCACCAAGGCCACCTCATCTTCCTCCACCAAAGCCACATCAGTCTATGCCCAGGCCACCATAGAAACCACTTCTGTCTCCACCATGGCCACTTCTGATCATTCCACCAGGACCGCCTTGGTCCATGAGGCCACCTCTTCCTCCTTGCATGCCACTGGGGCCACCTGTGATGTGTCTCAGTCACCACCTGGGGGTAGAAAGGGTGGCAGGAGGAAGCCTTCAGGCTTTGGGGCCTTACACATGCAATAGCAGGCCTGCCCGTGGTTGCATTTTGTTCTCCAGGTGAAATTCTGGTTTCCACACCTGGATTGGGGCACTGCCAGGCTCCAGCTCAGTGCTGGAGTTACCCCTGCAGAGGGGTTATCCCAGGAGCCTCGGGGCCCTCTTGCAAGGAAGCTTCCTCTCTCTTTCATGGCCCGCCATGCAACCCATAGGTCCCCCGGGACATCCTGGGGCCCTGGACTCCACAGGGCACAGATGGCATCTCCCTGCCCTCGCGGGGCGGCATATCCCCCTGCATGCTGTTCATTGGCAGCTTCTTCTGAGCAAGAGAAACTTTAAGTTTGCTCCCTTGAAAATCTTTCCCATCACACCTCTCCACAGAAGACTTGGCGGTCAGTGGGTCTTCAAAGGACACTATAAATCACCTTTGGGCTTTCCTGTTTCTTTATCCAAGTAGATATGGATCATGGGGTGTCTAGTTCTCTGGTGCATCTTAACTACTCCACACTGCTTAAAGAAGTCTGCCAAATCATCTAGTCACAATGTCATTTAATCCTTGCACATAAATTGCACTGTTGTCAGGGTCTTCATCTGGATCGACAGATGGGCTAGATCAAGATCTGGTCCTTTGTCCAAGGGTCCTCCAGGCTTCTTAAAGCTACTTCGCTCTCCAGTGCTGCCCATTCTACCACCTCCTCCTCCCCACCCACCTTGGCTCATGCCTCTGCCATCAAATCCTCCTCTCCCCCTACCTCAGTTATCAGGGCCAGGTTCTCTCCTGGTCCAAAAAAATCTTCCAGACTCCTGCCCATAAACACCCATGCTACTGGGGTGGTTCTGTCCGAATGAACTCTGCTGCCCATAGGTGCTGCTCTGTTGGCTATATTGACTTGGAGCCTGGCTATAGGATCCAGTTGGGATGGGGGTGGGGGATGACTAACTAGTGGGCAGCTGCTTCCAATAGTCACTTTGTTGTTCATAGCTACTCAGCTGCCCATAGATATTCTGCTGCAAGAAACTGCACTGGTCATAACTAGTCAGCTGTGTACAGGAACAGCTGGTAGGAGTATAGGATGGTAGTGCCGTGATTGGCTGCATGGAGTAGATCCCAGGTACCTGGGGATAACCATAGTTACTCTGTCCATACCCCAGGCTGGGCTGGTTGTAATCCCCTGTGCTAGATTGAGGCTGACTAGTCTCCACAGATTTGTTACCATTCTGTGGTCTTGCAGGAGCAGTGGCTGCTGCCTGTTGCCCATAAGCCAGGCAAGCAGGCTGAGTGCCATATACAGACTGAGCTGCATAGGAAGCCTGGGTGGTAGTTACCACAGTAGTAGTGGTATCATAAGCACCAGTGCCAGACCCCTGGACAGGCTGACTATAAGCCTGGGGGGGCAGTTGAAGTAGTATAATCTGTGGGAGGTTGTCCATAAGACATTGCACAAGCTGTGTTCCCTTATGTCACAGTGGTCTGAGCCTGGGTACAGCTGACATGACATCAGTGGGCTGTCCAGAGGTTCCATAACTTTGTTGCCCATATGCTTGGCTGGTCTGTGCATATCCTCGAGTGGGCTGAGCAGTATAAGCACTGGAGCCCCACTGGGCTGCAGCTTGGCTATAGGTACTACAATCCATGGGCACCATTTTCTCTCCTTGTACTTTTCAATATTTAGTGTTATTCCTTAGTCTAGGTACTTGGAAGTGACATGACTGAATAAATAGGTATAAACATTTACAGTTCTTTGAACATAGCACCAAATTATATTCAAGACACCTTTCAGTGTACATAATATAATCATTTAAGATGCAGGCAAGAGATGAAAATAAGTTATTAATGACAGAAATGGAGACGAGCAGTCAAGTAGGTGTTAAATTTAGAAATTATCTAATTCCAATTAAAAGTAAATTAAAAGGTAACAACATAAGCTGATAATAATAATATGATAGGGGAAAACATTTAAGATGTTTAACAGAAAACTTACAATTTCAACTGACAGAAGTGCAATGTATAAATTAGCTAGCTTTCAGATGGAACTGATTAACAGAAGTGTAAGGATAGTGTATTTACTGATGTCCCACACTTCATTAACTCCCTCCCCCCACAAAAAAAAAGCTTTTTAATAAAGCACATGTAACAACAAGAAAACCTGCTGGCAGGGATGAAATAGGAGAAGCCAGGGATAATATGAGTCTACCAATCTCATCCCTGAGGTTCCTTCACACCTGCCAGAAGGTTTCACACTGAGTTCTAAATTTCCCAGCAGACAAAACAAAAAAAAAAGTAGTAAGGTAGATATATACACCATAGACTAGAATTGAGAACCCAGAAATATATTCGTACATCTACAGTCAACGGATTTTTGACAATGGTGCTAAAATAAAACAATGGGGGGAAAAACCATTTCTTCAACAAATAGTACTGGGACAACTGGACAGCCACATACAAATAAATGAAGTTGGACCTCTTTTTCACAACATATGTAAAAATCAATTCAAAATGGATCATAGATCTAAATGTAAGAGCTAAAACTATAAAAGTTAGAAAACAAAAGAAGTATTCATAACTTTAGATTAGGCAATGATTTCTTAGACATGACACAAAAAGCATAAGCAGCAAGAACAAAAAACTTAAACTGAACTAAATTAAAATCTTTTGTGCATAAGGACACTATCAAGAAGGTGAAAAGATAACTCACAGAATGAAAGAAAAATTTTGCAAATTATATATCTGATAAGATATACCTAGAATATGTAAAAAGCTGTAACAACTCATTAACAAAAGACAAAAAAATTACAAAATGGGCAAAAGATCTGACCAGACATTTCTCTAAATAAGATATACAAATGGCAAATAAGAATACAAAAAGCAGCATCATTAATCATCATGGAAATATAAATCAAAACCACATTAAGATACCACTTCATACTCACTAGAATGGCCAGAATCAATAAGTTTAAGAATAACAAACATTGGCTAGGATACTGTAAGAAATGTAAAATGGTGTAGCCGCTTTTGAAAGTAATCTGAAATTTCCTCAAAAAGTTAAATATACAGTTACCATTTGGCCCAGCAATTCCATTCCTAGGCATTTACCCAAGTGAAATTAAAAGATATAGCCATGCAAAACCTGCAACCAATTATTCAGGGCAGCATTAATATTATTAGCCAAAAAGTAGAAACAATCCAAATATTCATTAACTAGTAAGTGAATTTAAAACTGTGGTACAAATACTTGAAGCTAATTGAAATAAATAATTTTTTCTGAAAAAAAATGTGGTATAATCCATTCAATGGAATGTTATTCAGCCATAAAAAGGAACGAAGTACTGATACAAGCCACACACAGAGAAACCACGCTAAGTGAAAGAAGCCAAACACGGAAGACAACATATTATATGAATCCACTTAAATGAAATGTCTAGTATAAGTAAACCTAGGAAAAAAAAACAGATTAGTGACTGTCTAAAACTGAGGAGAATGGGGAAATTTTGGAGCAATAGCTAAAGGGAATGGAGCTTGTTCTTGGGTGATGAAATGTTCTAAAACTGAGCGTGGTGATTGCAGCACTTTGCGAATATACTAAAAACCATTGGATTGTTTTAAAATAAAAAAAAAAAAGAATGAAAGAAAAGTAGTAAGATCATTGACACAAAATACAATCTCCACGAAATAAAATCAAACCAGAACCAGAGTTATTATTGTTATTAAATTAAAGAGAACTTTATCTCACTGGTCCTCATTAGAAGGGCACCTTCTGATATAGAGAACACCATCCTCAACAACACAGTTACATTAAAGTCCCATAGAAGTTTTAAAATAATGTCTTTCAAGGTAGGCTAATGGCCAAAAGTCAAAGCTCAGTAAAATAAAAACAGTTCTACAGGGAGCTATGGCAATGTCCTAGATTTGCAGCTCTCTGAGTTAAGCTTAATCCAAAGATTAAAATCAGAATATCGAAAAGAATGGATAAGCCATATATCATTCAGGCAATCCTCCCTGCATTTATTTTCTGCAACTGAATTTGGGTTATACTCTCTAAATACCTGGAGTATTAACTTACAAGTTATTACTTCTTCATCTGCTATTTATTAAAGGCAGATCCAAGCATTTGGTACCCTACCCTCTATCTTTCATTCCACATATCCTTCACAGTAATCCCATTCACTCCCATGGCCTCAAGTGCCAATTCATTCACTTATCCATTTAACACATTTATTGAGCACCTGGCATGTGCCTGGTACTGTAGGGAGCATTTGGGATACATCAGTGAGCAAAACAGATACAGATCCCTGCCTATGTATCCTCTAGCAGGAAGAAAGAGGATCAATAAACATGGCAAGATATTTCATATTATTCACACAGAGAGAATGAAGGAAAATTACTAGTGTCACATATGAGCCAGGAAGGGAGGATTGCAATTTTAAATGAGACCATCAGGGTCAGCCTCACTAAGAAAGTAACTTGTGAGTAAAGATGTGAAGGGAGTGAAGGAGTCTGCCATGTGGAAACTGGAAGGAGAGCATATCAGGCAAAGGAAGTTAGTGCAAAGGCCCTGAGGTAGAAGCATGAGTGCATGGTGTCTCCAAGGAATAGCAAGTGTGTCTGAGTGGGCTAGGCAATGGGGAGGGAAGCAGGGGACCATGACAGAAGTGAAGGGGCCAAACTGTGTTGGGGTTCTGTACACAGTGAGATGGAGGAGCCACTGTAAGGGTTTCAGCAGAGGAATGACATGAATTGACCTTTATTTTTAAATAAAGGTCAGCTGATGTGCTGAATATTGACCATGGAATACAATCAGGGAGGCTACTGCAATAATTCCAGAGAGAAAAAATGGTGGCCTGGACTAAGAAGAGGTGTGGCAATGGTGAGAAGTAATCAAATTCTGGATATATTCTGGAACAGAGCTAGTAAGATTTCCCAACTGACTGGATATGGGGCATGAGAGAAGTCAAAGATGTATCAGAGGTATTTTGTCCGAGCAAATGAAAAGATGGATTTGGCATGAACTGAGATGGAAAAGGCTGAAGGTGGAGCAGGTTTAGGGGAGGGGATTCAGATCAGGAGATCAGCTTAGGACCTGCTGAACCTGAGGTGTTAGACATCCATGTGAAAATGTTAAGGAGAGAGAGGGATCAATAATTCACGCTAGATAGGTCTGGGACTTAATTTAAATTAGAAGTCAGCAGTATTTGTCATGTAAAACCCTGAGACTGGATGGAATCACTACAGAAGAGGAGCAGGACTGCAGCCTGGTGCACGCCAACAACAAACGGTCAGGGAGCAAAAGAGGAACCAGCCCAAAAGACCAAAAGGAATGGCCAGTGAGGTAGAAGAAAACCGAGAGAGAGTAATCCCTGAAGCCAAGTGAAGAATGTGTATTGCACAGGAGGAATCCATCATGTCAAAGCTACTGTATCATCCAAAAGTTAACTTAAGACTAGGAACTGACCACTGAATTTAGCAACAAAAATACTCTCAGTGAAGTGATGAAGACAAAAGCTAACTTACTGGCAGCTTCAAGAGAGCTAAGAAATGAGGAACTAAAGAATAGACAATTCACTTGAGTTCTTCTACAAAGAAAAGAAATGGACAGTAACTGGTGGGAATAATAACGTGGGTTTTTTTTACAAGATAGAATAAAATCATATTTATAAGTATATGTAAAATATATTTATATGTGATATAAAGAAAAGGGGGAGAATTGACAGTAGGTGATAGTGAAAAGTGTATGGAAGTTCTCTTCATATTGTTTCAGTTTTCTCAGGAAACTTAGAAATGAGATCGTCAGCCAAGAGTGAGGATGAGAGAGGAGGTATTGACAATCAGACGAGAGGGGTGAAGGTATAAAGCAGACACCCAGGCAAGGAAGAGAATGAATGGACCACAGTTACAGAATGACTGCCTGGCAGCATATAGGTTCCACTTTGAATATAAACATCAGTGACACGAGTTGAGCTTGCGGTTTGCTTTCAACAATGGCCATGTTCAGCTATATGGGTAGAGGAATGCAGCAAGTGGGAGGTTGGACTAGACCAGGATTATAGTTTTGTCAAGTGAGTATGATGAAGCAAGAGACTCTAATGATTGACCATGAAATTTAAGCTGAACAAGGCAGGGATGAGGCCATGCAGGATGTGAGGGATGCTGAAAGGTTATAGGATCAATAAATTGAAGGCCTAGACGGGTGGAAGGACCGCAGGGTAGGAACTAGAATAAATGTGCTAGAGATGAAATGATTCCTGAATGTATGTCTTCAACCTACATCCATCTAATGAATCCTGAAACCAATATAGAACCAGTCATCTACTAGACAGCCATAAGTGGATACCCCACAGGCACCTGAAATCAAGCATATTAAACCAAATACATCATCCCCCACCAAAACTCTTCTTTCTTCCCATTGTATTTCCTCACTCAATATTGCCTTAGTCCAGGAAACTCTCTTGATTCTTCCTCCCCACTACCCTCCACCAACCCCCACATTCCCATCCACATACTCAACTGGTTAACGAAACCTATGGATTCCACCACCTTTATTGTCTCTCTGTAATGTATACTTATCTCGGTCCCACCACGACTCCTTCACTGAGTTCAGGCTCCTACTTCTTACTAATACAGAGTCTCATAACTTTCAGTCTCCTAATCAATTTTCCACAAAGCTGCCAGAGTGGCTTTCAGATGTGATCACATCTCTCTTACTTAAATCCTTAAATGACTCTTCACTGCCTTTAAAATAAAGGACAAGCTCCTGGGCTCGCACAAATGGTCCTGTAAGACCTGCCCCTCCTCCCACAATGTCCCCCATCCCCTTCAGAGGTCTCAAATCAAATCATGTATATCTATATAATAGCATGTTTCATATTACATTTTAATTGCTTATTACTCACCAATCTCTTCTACCAGCCTGCATGTTTTATTCAAAGCAATTTCCCTGGATCCCTGACACATTCAAATTTGAAACCCCAATGCCAGGTAAAATTTGTTACAAAGCAAGCAATAACAAACCAACAAATGGGATAATGCTAGAAGATTTTAACCAAATAACAGGGCTGTGGCTAAGTTTGTCCATCCCTGCCTGTTTACTGTTGCCCAAATACATCCACCTACTAGTGAAAATGCATTTAATGTTATTTATTCTTGGAGACACTGTAAAATACTTAAAAGAAAGAAAAAGGTCAAGTACTTTTTAAGGGCCCTAAGTGTGCAGAAAAATTTTTTAAGAAACACTTCTGGTCTGGAAAAAAGGGAAAAGTTGATTATTATCACAGATCACTCAAAAAAAGGTTGCCGAGTAGCTGCTGGGCTAGGTTCTATGCTAGGCATGGGGCAGAGTCCCTAACCTAATGGTGCATATAGTCTAATATCATCACTATTTATTAAATACATACTGTGTTTCAGGCATTGTGCTAAGCACCTGACATATTATCTCATTTAATTTTAGCAATGGTAGGAGGTGCTATTATAATTTTAGAGATGAGGAAAACAAGGCTTAGAAATTTTAAGTAACTTCCAAGGGTATAGCCAAAAATTGGCCCATCTGATTCTAATGCTTGTAACCACTATACTATTCAATCCTCTTTCTGTCAATTACTAAAAATACTACAAAGTGACCTGGTTATCACTTCATTATCAGGACATCAAGCTCTCTTATTCCTCACTTAGGTATCTTGAAAGGTGTCCCATCCTAACAGGATAATACAATCTGAACTATCAAGATATGTATGCCACAGTGAGACACACAAGGAATCCATTGTAAGATTTTGTTTTAAAAGTGGTCTAATGTTATACATCAATTATATCTCAATTTTAAGGAATTACTTTTTAAAACTGGTCTGTTCTTGTCTGAGTAGTTGTATTTTTTAAATTTCAGGGATGTGGTAGGGGTCCTTCAAAGACCAGGAGAACTTTCAATCAGGAAAAATCCCAAAAGCTTACATTTAATAAACAACTATTTAATAGTTTTTGTGTTTTGTTTTGTTTTTTAATCAAGAGGAAAATGAAAGAGTCAGAAAGGGGCTAGAGAAATAGAGGGAAGGCGACCAGATTTCAAACAGCCTCTTCTACTTCTCAGAGAGAAAGATTCACTGGAGTCTAAGTTGATAGGACAAAATAGAGAGTATATTTCTCCATGTTTTGATGTTTTGACTAAGAAAGGAAAAAAGAATTCTGGTCAAACTGCAAGAGGCAGGAGTGGCCAGAAGAATAGCAATCTCCTCTTGTCTATGGAAGCTGAACCTGCCTAACAGACCAACCTGAGGGAGAGGAGTTGTACTATCAGTAAGAAGTATAACTGGTAGACAGAATAGCAAAAAGCACTAAGGTCATTGGGTTGAGCATCAGGAAATCTGAGCTCTAGTTTTGTCCCTGCTCTATTTCCAACTCGTTCCTGACCTTAAGTCACATAAACTCTCTGGAATCAGACAGGTTTACACCTTTTCCATTTCTATCTCGCACATCACACCTGGTTCTACATCCTTATCCTCTTATTTTTAGAAATCTATTCTAGTATATAATTTGAGTTATATGTTCTGTGTTCTTAACACATTCTTTAGTCTCTCAACCACTCTGTAACAGATTGCCCAAAAACCAAAATAGTGTTGGAATATGGCATATTTATTTTTATATTTAAAAATGTTCTATTAAAAATGTTAATTCCATATTCTCAAATCCCTAATACATAGTTTTTGCAGATTATTTGCCAATTTTTATCCAAATGATGCTAATTAATTTTTTTACCTCTCTACCCCAAATAAACACTACTTTTTGGAAACATTTAGTCCACATTTCATTGCCTTCTACAGAGCAGTGACCACTGATGGAAAAATGTATCACCTCTGATCTGGAGGTACTGACTTACCTGCAAGAAGCCTTCTGAGTAGCATAGATAAATTCGCATTTTCCATGGATGCAGTAACCATTGAGGTTTTCAGGGCAAGGCATGTGGTTTCCAATATAAACATCTTCTCTTTGATCACTAGCATCTTAAATAAGAATATAAACCAGGTCAGTAAGTAGTGAAACACAAACCGAGAAAGAAATATGAACTTTTCAAAGGTTCTGAGACAACAAATAAATTCATTAGCCTGCTGGGTAATTTGGAAAGGAAATTTATCAGATAGAGGCCTAAATAAGAAAGAATCAAGGTCCCATTATGCTACAAACAAAGCAGGTACATTGTTTAGACTCAAAGCATCTGAAAATATTTGCAGAATGTGACCACTATGCGCTAATGCTGTTTAAAAACAATCTGCCAAAAATTAAAAAATAAATAAATAAACTAAACATTTTTGTTAAAGAAATAAATGCTAGTTCTAGAAGAAAGCTCACCTCTGTGACAGAGAGATGATATATATAACATTGGCATTTGGAGGACTGACTGACTCTCACCAATTACCTGGTGGCTATGAAATTGAGGCCAAATAACCCTGGAATGGTAGAGAGCAAGTTATGGTATTTTGAAATTTTAGGATGAAAGGATTACTTTTGGAATGAAAACTAACTAGCATATCGATTTTTTTCCAAATGAGAATAGCTTTGCTATTCTTTTACATAGATTTTCTTAGTATACACTAATGTAAAAAAATTCAAATCACCTGAGATCTCTCTATCCAAAGAAAACCACTGTAAACATACTGAGGAACATCTGTTCAGACTTAGGTACACTGATTTGAACCGAACTGATTTGAAGTGAAGAAAATGCAAGTGTAGTGAATAATTCCACTGTCAGAAATGGGAAGAGGGTCAGGAAGGAAAGACAGAAAGAGACAGGAAAGATGAAGAAGACGTAGGGACCCAGTCTTCAAAATCGGTCAAAATCATTCATTCATTCTCTCTCTATCCTTCTCTGTCTCTCCCACATACTACGCACATACTAATTCACACACTTTGGAATGAATTTGTCTGTTGCTTTCTGGCATGTACACAAATACATTAATCCTCAACTATACGGACCCAGAGCTCCCCAGTGTTTACAGGCCTGTCCATGTGTAGGAAAAATTCCCAGGCTTCCTGTTGTTTCTATCTACAGTTCCATTTACAGATTCTGCACATTATTAACTGCATGACCTTGAGCATACCACTCTCTAAACCTGAGATTTCATAACTGTAAAATTAGGTGGTTTTGAGAGGATTATGTGAGATAATGCATGCACAGGAGCACTAAAACAACCAGCTAACACATCATATAACAGCAAAGACTTATCTCCCCAAAATACAAATAAATTGTGCTAATATAATCTGAAGAATGTTAATGGAAACAAAGAAAGGAATGAAATAGGAGGCTGTGTGTGAGTCTGTAATGTATGTACATATGTAAGTGTGTGTGTAAACATATACATGTATGTAAAAGAAGAGCAAGGAAGAAGTGGGTACAAAGGTGTCAAGTGGGGGGGACTGAGAAGTAAAAATGCACATTTTCCAGAGATTAAAATTTACATAAAAAATAAAAAATTTAATAATTATTAACCTCCCTGAGAGGATAACTAAAGCAGAGATTATGTCTTCTCTAACAAGACCAATTTTTGATGCTATTTACTTCAAAATGTATGTATTTATATTGTACTAATTTGTGCCTAGAAAAAAAACTGTACTAGAATTTAGAATTTAAGAACTACATGTAAATTCTCAATTTTAAGGATATCTCTATACCTTGCTCAAATCACTTCTAATGGAGTTAAATGAGATCAGCATTATTCAACAGAAGTATAATATGACACACATATGTAATTTTTACATTTTTTAGTAACGACATTTTATAAAAGTAAAAATAGGTAAATTAATTTTAATCATATATTTTATTTAACCCAACATATCAAATAAAGATCATTTCAACATATAATCAATATTAATTTAAAATTTTTTATTTTATACTCTTTTTTCTTAAATTAGCCTTCAAAATCCAGTGAGTACTTTACACTCACAACACATCTCAATTCAGACTCACCACATTTCAAATACTCAATATCCACATGTAGCTAGTCGCTACCACACTGGGCAACACAGAATAGCTGACTTATTCATTTATCATTTATTGATCATCTTCCATATGATATATAAGAAGCTCTGCTAGGTGCTGAGGATAGAAAAAAAATTAACACATATCCTGTCATCTAAGGCTTAGAAGGCCTCCTCCAGCTCCCAAACTGTAATTCTGTCATGACAAAAGAAATCCAGCCCTCCTTTGGGCTGCTATGCTCCTGAACACCTATTAGTCTATTACAATATTCATGATATTGTCTTATAACCATTTGGGTTTTTTTAACAGAATCTACCATGAGACTATGAGCCCCTTTGAGAATCTAGACATTTGTATTATTCATTTCTGTGTGACTCCTAACACTTAGAACACAGTACTTTTCTTGCTATGGTTTCAAGCTCAAAGTGCTATTCCATGTTTGCAATTAAGCCATAGTGACTTAAGAAATGCAACTGTCTCCCACAGCACTCATCATCCTGCAACTTCTCAGAACATAGTACTTTCATGGTGTGATACACCATGAAGTATATAATAATGAGACTACAGAGACTGTGGTTATGTACCAACCTATAAAAATAAAGTCCTATAATGTGCTTAACAATAGGATTGTATATGTCTCTAGAGGCTGTGATAATATACTAATCTAACATAAGGAAGTTCTATAAACAGCAGGAAATTTCAAGAATAATGCAAAGCTAAAAGCTATCAAGAGAATTCAGCTACATGACAGCAATGCGGAAAAGGTAACTAATTGAAGCAAAGGGTTTTGAGAAATTAATAGACAAAGAACAGCACCAACAGCTCTTACTGAATAAATTAAAAAAAAAAATGTGGCATCAAGCTCTAAACAAAGTAAAGCCATATAAAACATGGACATGTCAAAAGAATATGAGTCTGTGGCTGTCACAGAATCCAAATTCAGTATTCTTCTCAATGCCAACACTATTCATTCCATTATACTTGCATACTATTTCTGTGCACAGCCATATGCTCAGCAAAGCTACAGAAGAAATATTTTTTTAAAAGTATACATGATATCTGCCCTTAAGAGGCTTATAATCAATTTAGGGAATCAACGTACACAAGAAAAGCTGAACAATACAAGGAAAGGGGTCCCCTTGGCAGTTCATAATTAAATGTCAAAAGGTTTTACAATATTAGGTGCTATGAGGATAACTCACTTTATTTATTTATTTGTTTGTTTGTTTGTTTGTTTGTTTATTTATTTAGACAGCTCACTTTAGAGGACATTAAGAAATGATTTATAGATAGGGTAGGACTTAAATTAGGTCTCAAAGCATAGACAGATTTAGATAGAGGAACAAGAGAAATCAAAGGGAAGGTACAACACACAGAATTCTCAAGAACAGGTAGTAGATAAACCTACAAAGAGCTGTACATTCAAATGGGGGAATAGCATGAATCAAAGTTGGAAAAATAAGGTGAAATAAGATTATGGAAAAACTTTAACTCCAGGTGAGAAATGTTCTCTTAATCATATGGGCAAGAAAGACACTAGAGGCCTTCTAGCTGGACAGCAACACAATGACGACCATGCTTTACATAAAAAATTGAGAGTGGCTGCCTATCACTGGTGATTAGGGGGATGGAGAGTGACTGCTAATGGGTGTGAGGTTTCTTTTGGAGTTAACAAAAACAATCTAAAATTAGATTATGGTGATGCCTGTACAACTCTGTAAATGTACTAAAAACACACTGAATTGCATACTTTAACATAATGGTGTGTAAAGACTCAAAAAACTGTTGAAAAAATTGTATACCAGCAATACAAGATGTAAGGGCAGGAGAACTAGAAAGACCAGATGACCAATTAGGTTACTACATAATCTAAACTTGTGACAAAGACAAGCTAAGGTCAGAGCTCAGCAGTAGGAATAGATATCAGAGATGTGGAAAAAATAAACATGGCTTGAAGATACTTTTTTGAAAAGCACTCAAAAACTCGGATCTGGAAGGGTCCTTAGAGGCCACCTGGTCTGATAAAGAAACCCTTTTAGTATTAACCCCCAAATCCTTTCTCCTTGAACACCTCCAGAGGTAAGAACTCAACATAATACAGATAACTCCAATACTGTCAAATTTTCCATATGTTAAATGAAATATCTTTCTTTGACTTTGCATGTATTTCCCCATGTCTGTTCACCCCCTGACCCCACTGCCCACCAATTTTTTCCTTAAGGTCACACTTCCTCAAGCTCATCCTTTAGATAATTAGCAACAACCATCTTTAAGAGTGGTGCCCAGCACTAACCCCCGTACATTTAAGCATTTAGTAGAAGAGAACTGTCCCCTTTATTGAAGATGCTCTTAACACAAATTATATAAAATGACTCTGCTCCAAAGATATACAAATGGTCAATAAACACATGAAAAGATGTTCAACATCACTAATTATTAGAAAAATGCAAATCAAAACTGCAAGATAGCACCTCATCCATTGGGTGCTATCCAAAAACCGGAAAATAACAAGTGTTAGGAAGGATGTTGAAAAATCAGAAGACTTGCGCACCCTTGGCAAGAATATGTAATGATACAGTCACTGTGGAAAACAGTATGGTGTTTCCTCAAAAAATTAAAAATAAAATTTCCATATGACTTAGCAGTTCCACTTCTGGGTATATACTCAAAAGAAGTGAAAGCAGGGTCTCAAAGAAATAGCTATAAACACACATTCATAGCAGCATTATTCACAGTAGTAAAAATGTGGGAGTAACCCAAGTGTCCATCAACAGACGAATGGATAAACAAAATGTATGTACAATGGAATATCATTCAGCCTTAAAGAGGAAGGAAATTCTGACATAAGTTACAAGATGGAGAACATCTTGAGGGCATTATGTTAATTGAAATAAGTTCCAAAAAGACATACACTGCATGATTCCACTTACATGAGGTACTTAGTCAAAATCATAGAAACAAAAAGTAGAATGATGGTTGCCAGGACTGAGGGTAGAGGAAAATGGGAGTTATTGTTTTATGGGTATAGTTCCACTTTTACAAAATGAAGAGTTCTAGAGATGGATGGCGGCGACAGTTACACAACATCACGAATGCATTTAATACCACTGAGCTGTACACTCAGATATGGTTAAGATGGTAAATTTTATGCCTATTTCACCACAATTTTAAAAACTAGGGGGGAAAAAAGCTAAATGTGAGCCTAATATCAGGAGGTTCAATAGAGAGAATATAGTAAGTTGAGATCAAATTTAGACCTATGGTCATCCAAAAAATTATTTTTTTAGCCCCTGTTATGTTCTAGGCACTATTGGTAGTTCTTGGAGTTTCAGGCAATGGCAATACAAACAAAATGTAAGTGAAAAAGACACACTGAAAATATAAAACTAGCACTCAAAGATCAAGGCTAGGCAACAAATTTTCACCAAGGCGAAAGCTGAGAGGAGATTAAATATTCTCAAGGAAATTAAGTAAGGAAAGGAAGGGAGCAGAACAGAATTCTGGAAGAGTTACAAGAGCACCAGGGTTTACAAGTCAGAAAGTCTGAATTCTAGTCCTCGCTCTGCCATTGTATAAGAGCCACAAAATCTCAGTTTCAGCTTCTTCATCTGTGATGAATATTAAATAACACAAATATGTGAAAGAACCTGGCACACAGTAGGGTGCTCAACTGATAACTGTCAAATGAGTCAATATCTCCTGAAGTTACTCATGAATCACATTAAACATGCTATAGACAGAAAGACTTTTGAGCAAAGCCAGGCTATCAACAAAACAAAGTATTATCAATCACCATAATAACATCAATAAGGAATTCAGCATGATAGCGTTTAATATTCAGAGAAATCCTAGGGAGTAGATATCACTGCCCCACTTTATATATATGATGATTGAGCCTCAGGGAAACCAGGCCACCCAGCCTTTAAGTGTCAACCAAGTCTGACTCCAGAACACAAGCTCTTACCCACCACACTATTATTCCTCCCAGCTTTCCTGGGAGGTGCATACAGAAAAGACAAAGGCAGAATGTCCAAGCACCTGCTCTCCAGGCCAAGTAAATTAATCACTTCAAAAGAAAAAAATAAAAAGGCTTAAAACATATCATAAAGCAAGTTTCAGTAACCACAGCAGAACTGGGCACAGAATGGTCCCATCTAAACAATGCCCTCAGGCAAGTGGTGACAGGCTCCGGGAACAACAGCTGCAACTGCTAGTCTCTGAACAGTGTTTGTGTGTGTGCGATACACAGAGTGTACTTGGTCACCCAGTGGCTCCTTCCACCCACAGAAGTATTCAGAAACAAATCCGCCACCAGCCGCAGTGTTTTCAAATACAAAGGAGAGTACAGTCTAAATGATGATGCTATAAGAAAACCCAGCACCAGATGGCTTATTTGAAAAGGCATGTTCCACTGGCTATCCGTCCTGGTCTATCAGTGTATGACTCAGATAAAGCAAAAGGAGGTATATTAACAACCAAGACATGTACCTAGAAGGTCAAATGCTGAGGCCACAACAACTACATTAATATTGCATCAGTAACTCTCTAGGGTTCGTTATCTGTACAAATCCCTACAGTTAAAAAATTCAATATACTCTTTCTTGCTTCCACTATACTATATTGCATCCCAAGATTCATCACTAACATAGCCCTCCATACTTCCTTCCCTAACCCCAATCATCTCAGACCCCATCAAAGAATCAACGACCTAGGTATAAACCCCTACCTACCCTTCAAACACTCTCCACTCTCTCATTTCTAAATCCTGTTTTCCACACCATCCCTAACTCTTCCTTTCCTAGCCCTTCCACTCTGCTTGTCAAACAATTGTTTGATGTGAATAAACTCATCCACCTCAGCTATTCCCTTAGAAATACTCCTCTCTGATATACCAAGATTATTTCCTACATCTTGTTTCTGTTCACCTTCCCCTGCTGTGCTTACTACCTGTCACCTCCAGATCAGCATTCCACTCTCTCCCCCCAAAACCCTCCTCTCTAAAGGGTCTGTGCCATCCACCTACAGCCTTATACCCATCCTCACCATGATGCTCCATCGTGCTCCAAAACACACATCTGCAGACTTCCTCCAATGATTTTAGCAAATAGCTTAGTCTTACCTTTGGATGTGGCAAAATTTATCAATACCATTTTTAAAAGGGCATATCAAAAGAGCTGTATTAAAAAAATATAAACAACAGTCACCAAGTAATGGAAATAGCAATATAGATATCTCACTATCTCTGGTATCCCTGGTCAGCAGGAGTAGGGATTATTAAGAGAATGAGGTCATAGGTGGGGTGAATTGGAGCTCAGGAAAAAAGCAAAAACATATTGATAATAAAAAGGTGTTACGGCTGTATAGGAATATCTTTGGATAAAAACACCACATTAAAATGTCACATGCCACAAAGGAACTTCCTGGGTAGATAGAAATAATAGAGATTGTGATAAGGTATAGTGTCAAAGCTGATAGCTAACATTTGCGCATTTCATTATATGTAAATTATACCTCAAGAAAATGCCTGTAAAATAAGAATAATGATAATCAAGTGAGTGAAGGCATACACACAAAACAAGAATGAGACAGTGCTGATTAACTGCTGAAGGCAGGTACCAGTTACACAAAGGTTCATTACACTATTCTGTTCTTAGATGTTTGAAATTTTCTATAAATCAAGGTTTCTAAATGTCACATAACCCCGTCTCCCACACACTTCATGCTCAACCTCATATCCTTTATGACTTCAACGTCAACAACAAAGCTTTGAACACTGCAATTTCAATATTTACCAATGGTTTTTTCCTACGGCCCAAGAAAAGCACTAATTCAGCCATCGTGCGGGACATTCAAATGTTCTATTTTACGAGCACTCGTCCCCAAGGGCTCAACTTTAAAAGACCTTCCTTGCATTATCTTAAAATTGGTCCAGCGACTTGCCAATGCTATGCTCCTGCTTTTTACTTTGTATCCTCCATCCCGAGATCCTTCCCTGGCTACCTAGTCTCGGCTGTGTACTGGGGACACGAATATTTACTGAGGGCCTCCTACAAATGCGTACGAGAACAAAAAGATAAAAGTGGGTTAAAGATACAAAATAGAATTAGTTACCTTTTGATCTCTATTCCTTAGTATGAGAACGTTTCTCAACCCTCACAATTTGGGTTTCACCTTCGTTACTCTACAGAAACTCCTTGGTCCAACTACCAATGACTCCCCCGTATTCAGATTCAATGCTCATCCTCTAATACCTGTATACAGCATTATAAACCACTAGCCTAGCTTTCCTTTGGCTTCTGTGTGACTATCATCTCTCTCACTCACTCTCGGGACTTCAGTTATCACCTCTATATTCAAGAACTGCCTCGTAAATTTATTCTGAACAAAATTACCTCTTAAGCACTCTAATCTCCAGCCAAAAAAGGATTTCTTACCATTCTCTAATACATCCTATCATGTTTATATCCAAACTTCTATTCATGCTGTTTCATACTCCTTAAAATATCCTTTTGACCTCTGTTTAAATCTTAACCATCCTTCAAAGTTCAGCTCTAATTCCACATCTTCCATAAGGTTTCTCAGATGCTCAGTACCTCCCCGCCTCCAACACCAAATAGTGATCTCTTCTTTTCTGAATCTCCTTTACACTTTTAACCACACATTTATGACAATAGCCAATTTCTACTTTGACAGAAGTTAGGTAATATTCATTTTTTTATTACAACACAAGCTCTTTAAAGATGGACGTCATGTAAAGGAGGGTAAAACACTAATTAAGATACCTTTCTATCCACCAATAGTGTCGGGTAAAATGACCAGTATAAAGTAGGCAGATAATAAATTATATCTGCTGATTATGATAATTTCACTTGAATTATAGATCAATTCTTATGCGTAAAGAATTTTTAGTATCTCACGTGTCCTGGGCACTAAATTATCCCTATGGTTTTATCAAAGGCAGAAGAGTATTTTAGGCATACGTTATTCTCCAAATTGCCTAAAATATGAGCTGTTACCTACTGAAAAATAGCCTTCCTATTATCTGTGTACTATCAGTGTAGAGAATAAAATCAGGGCTGATCTATTTTGTCTCTTATAGGGAACACAGGGGATTTCCCATTTTAAATACAGTACTTTGTATCAACATCGGAAACTAATATGATTCAAATGAGGGAAATAACACATTATTCTATGATAATACTAGCAACCATTTATGGAGCACTTAGGAGTATGTCAGATAATCTTTATAAAACTCTATGAGATAGGTACCATGATTATTACCATTTTACATGTTTTTTAAAGTAGGCTTAAAGGTAGATCAGACATCTAAAGAAATGTGTGCATTAGTATAACCAAACAAATGAGTAGAAGTTGCATTTGGGGAAGTGCAATTATATAGAAGCCTGGTCTAGGAGCTGCTCTGGTTCACCAGATATAACCTCACTGAGCCTCAATGTTCCCATCAGTCCTGGTTGTAAGAATCAAATAAAATAAAGGATATGAAAAAGAAAAGTGAAAAAGCACTAGACTGAGGTCAAGGGACACGGAATCTAACCTCTCCTCTCACCTTTACTACATGTAAGATTTTGTACAAATACACCCTACAGCTTCTTTGAGCTGCATCCATTCTGCTGACAAGTATGAGGCACCTATGTATGTGCCAGACATTCTGCTCCAGAAGTAAACATGAGAGATAGTTTCCTGTCCTCACAGAGAGGGATACAAATGAGTAAAAAGAGACAATTAGAGTGTCTTAAGTGCTCAGATATGGAAGCACATAAAAGGGCTACTTAATCTATTTTTAAGGGTCAAGGAGTACCTCCTAAAAGGAAATGACTTCTAAACTGAGACTAAAAGGATGAATATTAGCCAAAGAGTTTAGGCAGAAGGGCAAATGTAGTTTCTAGAGAAATAAACAGTAGGTTCTAGAGAAGTAAAGATTTTAAAAGCAAATATGAAGGTACTTTCTATAGACTTTCTTAGAACTGCATGTGAATCTACAATTATCTCAAAAATTTTAATTTAAAAAAGCATATGAGAGCACTCTGTAAAATGAGAAGCATCTTAGCTATTTCAGTTATTAGTATTACTAATAATTGTACAGCATATATTGCTACACAGAGCAAAATTAGAAGAGCAGTTATAACAGAAACAGAACTACTAAGGATAGCTAGTAATCATATTTCAATAGAAAGCCAAAACTTTGAAAATCATGATTCAGTACCTTTCACATCTGGTCGATATTGTAGTCCATCTTCTTTCTTTCCCAACAAACTAGTGTTATCTGTGTCTATAAGAGAAAAGTTTTCAAATTTAGATACAGATGATGTTAAAAATCACACTAGGAAACTCACAAATATTCCAAACGCTCCAGGTCCTTCCACTTATCCTGCTCACATTTTCCACTGTTCTTTTGATCTATTGTGCAATTTCTATCTCAGGCCGCAAGGCATCCCAGAGGGGCACGTGCTTTGCATGATAAACAGTCTAATTCCATTTAGACTTCAGCTCAAATGTCATCTCTTTAAAGCCTTCCCTGTGTAAACTAAAATAACACATACCCTGAAGACAAAGGATTAATCGTTTCTCCAAGTGACAAAGGTCTCAAGATTTACTTTCTACCACTGTTTCCTTGGAAACATAACAGATTAAGATAAATGTGGAATCTCAGCTGTGTTGTCAGACAAATTTACTAAAAATGACCCCTGACTGGTGAATTGTATTTAGACTGAGAAGACTGTAAATGAACCATAAATAACTGTTGGGAAGCACAAGCTTCACCTTTCCAATACACAGTGGTAGGAAAGGGAAGGTATAGTTAGCTATGGATGGAAATATTATAGAAAAGACCAAACAAGAATAAACGTTAAGTCCCAACAAACAATTCCAAAGAATTCTAAATCTGTATACATTTTAATTAACAAAATTCTCAAGCTTAGCCAACTATTCTGAATTTGAAATTCCAGGTAGTACCATTAAACAACATACCAGCTCCTTTGAAAAAATAGTCTGTCTCTCAGCTACTCTTTAAACCTAGGTTCTAAATAACACCCCATGAAAGAAAACAACCATGCTACTTCTTCAAGATCAAAGCTAAGTGGACTCTCTATTTACAAGGGGACCATATCAGCAAATGGTTTCCTCTACCTTACCCACCCCTGACCCCCACCTGGAAATCCTCAGATGAGTTTCTGAGGTATTCTTTGGTAGATTAGACCAGAAGTATTGCAATCTGTTGTGCAGTGCTTCACAAATAATTTGTTACCAGTGTAAAGTACCAAACTTTGGCTTACAACTTTATTCCCTTATCGCAGATAAAAACACATCCCTTTAATTAGTCCAAAAGAGGGAGGGGCTGAGAGGAGGGTTATTAGACCTAGCACACAAGAACAATGTACAATCCTAGTCCAGGAGCACCTGCCTGGACCTCATATGTTACTAGAAAACAATGCATTATCCCAGCCCATGTGCATATTACTGAAGAAAGGAGGTTTGAGAACCTCTGCCTTTAGTGACTGAATATTTCTAGGAGGGATGGAAAAAAAAAAAACGTATTTAGTTGGTATCATGGTCTCTCTATTATGGCAAAAAGCAAAAAGAATGAAAAGAACTTTTAACTGAAGGTAATAATTTTTCCTTACATTCTATAACTTCACACCAAAAGTTCTAACAAAACACAACATGCAAGGGCAAAAAACAACAGAGAGAATGTGAAAATGAACTATTATGCTCTAGAAAAAAAGATGAAGAAATATGTGGCAATATTTATAGTTTTGCTACAATTAATATAAGTTGACTAGTTCTTAAACAGCTATAATCATTACAAATTTGAGACAATCTTTAAGAACTATAAATGCATCTATAAATCTACTCACTAAATAAACAACCAAAAAGCATGGTTTCTGTCTTGAAAGGATGAGGAAAAAAAAACCGCTCTAAATTAGTAACGATGCAGAAATGGTCACATCAGTTAAAATTTGATTTCAATTTTTTGAGGCCTCTAGTGCAATGAGAGAGTCTCAAAGGAAAATGCATTTGTGAATAGGAGAGATAGTGACATATTTTAGTTAAAATTTCTCATTTTACAAATCTGGAACACTACCAAAGTGTACAAATAAGATTACACACATATGATATTAAGGACAGGTCTATGAATAAGTAAAATGAATTTTACCTGTGCAATGACCAAGGTGTCTTATGTCAATTTGTTCTTGCTTTATACAAGATGCTTCTCGAACAAAGCAGGGATTGTTATAGGAACTCCCATCAGAAGCACACACAGGATTAAAACTATATCCACTGCAATCTATATTACATACACACCTGTAGGAAAAGACAAAATTAGCTATATTTTACAACAAATATATTTCAAAATGCTACAACATCAAAGAAAAGAAATTCTTTTTTTTTCCTGCTTTCTGTAACAGAAGTCAACATATTTTTTTAAGCCACTGATAAAAGTTTAAGCAAAGTGAATGCTTGGCTAACAATTTCTTTCAAGTGAGAATTTATAGATAAATTCATCCAGATATTATTAATCCAGTAGTTGCTCTATAATTTTCATATCTATATACAATAATCAGGAGATACCAAATGTCAACATTAATTAAAAAGCAACATAGATGAAAGTCATGAATCCAAATCCTAGACTAATTACCAGATTTGTGTCCAGAGTCTTTCTCTAAGTCTTAGCTTACTGTAAAAAAAGAAGTGATAATATACTAAACTCACCAAATAATTGGAAAGATTAAAAATATAATAGATATAAAACATGTAAAATGTAAGCCCTCAAAAGCTGTACATCTACCTATATAAGTGAGTGTCCACTGAACACTGAGACTGCATTACAGAGGAGGCCAAGGGAGTCCCAGGCACGATCACTCCTCTTAAGAAGAGTAAAATCTAGTTAGGAATATAAAAATTATAAATGCACTATGGCCATGCTACACTGAACAAGCCCGACCCTGCCTGATCTCGGAAGCTAAGCAGGGTCGAGCCTGGTTAGTACTTGGATGGGAGACCAACTAGGAAGACCAGATCCTATAGGTGTAAAAAATAAAAAAAAATTAAAAATAAGGAATTGTAGACTAATAAGGTCCTTGCAATCTATGATGTCAAACAAGGGCTGCCTCACCTAAAAAATAAATAAATAATAAACACAGAGATACTTTTGTTTCTAGAAACACAGTAGACTAAGACTTTAAACTAACTCTCCTACTAAAACAAAAAATACTGGATAAAATATTTTAAACATTTTCTCCAATGCATTTGTAAGTTGACAAGAAAGCAAGAAATATGCATGATGAAAGTTAAGTAAAGACAGGAGCAGAAAAGGTCAACTGAGGTTTGCTAAAGCTGATTTTCACCTTGAAGGTATTTACCAAACTGGGTAAATTCAATTACCAACCTTTTTTGGCTTTGCAGGTCCCTGGAAACAGAAGACAAAGAATACTGACCTACATAAGGTGGAGAGTCTAGAGATCCTAGAAAAACTGGTATCTCAAAAAGCTACAGCCTTCAGGATGAGGGTATAAAATAAAAATGAGTTGCCACAGTTCATGGGGACTTTTTAAAGGGGGTGGAAAAAGCACTGCCCTGAGCCAAGGCACTGAAGAGTGGGAAGAAAACATATCCCCTAAGAATTCAAAACCATTAGCCAGCCTTCACATGGGTAAACTACAATTTAAAATACTACTTGGGTGTTCTATAAAACCTCAAGCCCAGAATTTATTTTAAAAGTCAGAGAGTGCAAGGGGCCCTAAGCAACTGACAGAAGCAAATGTAGTCTCCTCTGGAGAAATTCAATTTTATTATTAGACCACAAACATTTTCCAAGATATAGTTCTAAGAAAAATATGCAGCTCACACACAAAATCACTCACATACTCACAAAAGAAGAAAAAACAAGGAATTAGAACACCAGAAGGAAAGTAAGCCAATTTTAAAAAGAACCAAAGAGAACTTCTAACAAATAATGTAATAATAGAAATTTTTAAAAACTGAATGGGCAGATTTAACAGCAGATTAGATAAAGTAAATGTAGATTAGTAAACTGTAGGATAGATCAGAGGAAATTACCTGGAACACAGATCACAGCAGTGAGTCAAAGAGACAGAACATTTGGGGGGGGGGGGGGGTTGGCAGATTAAGAGACATAGAAGATAAGTCATGAGATCTAATAAAAATCTGATTGGAGTTCCAAGAGTTAAAGGAATGAAGCAAGGGCAATAGTCTCAGCAATTTCTCACCAAACTTTCTAAAACTAAAAAAAGATCATCTAAATACCCAAGAATCCTAATAAATTTTAAATGAGATTATTAAAAAAGAACCTAGACACTGAAATGTCACAGTGAAAGTTTATAACAACAAAAAAGAATATCTTAAAAGCAGCCCAAAAGAGAAAGAATACCTTAAAAGAAGGAAGAATTAGAGACAAGTATCTTCAAAAACAATATTGAAGCCAGACTGCCAAAGAGACAGTGAAATATACCTACAATGTTCTGAGATAAAACAAAGTTCTATATAAAAGGAAATGCCTTTTATGAATGACGGTAAAATAAAAGTAATTTGGAAGAAATAAAAACTTAAAGAGTTTGTCACCTGCTATCAGTAAAAAAAAAAAAATCTAAAGGCAGTAGAAAAATGATCCTATAAGGAAAATCTGAAATGCAAACACAAATGAAAGACAAAAGTATAAATATGTGGGTAATATTAAAAAAAGAAAACTGACTATATAAAACAACTACAACAATACTCTGGTTAAATGTTTTTAAAACAGGAAATTAAAATATAATTATAGCCTCCAAATTGAGGGACTGAAATTATAGTGTTTTAGAAAAAACAAATATATTGATGACCTTTAGACTGTGATAAGTTGAATATGTATGTTAAAATTGCTAAGGTTACCACTGAAAGAAGAAACACCCACAATGCTGAAACTAAGAAACTAAGAAAGAAAAAATCCAATATAAGGCAAGAAAGTAGAAAGGAACAAAGAAAGAGCAAGACAAAAGCATAAAATAATAGAAAAAAAACAAATACATCAGTATCTATAACATATTTAAGTGAACTAAATTTATGAGTTAAAAAACAAAGGCTGGATAAAAATTCAAAAGCCAGCTATATGCTGCTTATAAGATACATGTTAAAATGTAATGATATGGGAAGTTGCCATGGGCTAGCATAAAGGGGAAATGGTGGGTTATCTTTTAATAGGTAGAGTTTCAGTTTTACAAGAGGAAAAGAGTTTTGGAGGTAAATGGTAGTACAGTAACACATTATGAATGTATATAATACCACTAACCTGTACACTTAAAAATAGTCAACATGGCAAATTTTGTTATATTTATTTTACCACAGTAAAAAAAAATTGAAAAGAAATTTAATGATACAAAAAGTTGAAATAAAAGAATAATGAGAGATATACCATTCCTGGAATAGACAAAACCTGATATACTTAATATCAGACAAAAGAGACTACAGAGCAAAAAGGATTAAGAAAAACAGGTCCCTTCATAATAGTAAAAAATTCCACTGACAAGGAAGAGAGAATAATTCTAAACATTTTAAGATAGCCTCAAAATCTATAAAGCAAAAACTGATAAAATCACAATGAAAAATAGCTAAATGCACCATAGTAAATTTTAACATGCCTCTCTGCAGTCATAAATCAAGCAGATATAATATCAGTAAAATGGAAATATTACAACAGAAAAAACATAATGCTAATAATTTGCTTTAAAATACCTCCCCAAAAAATGTGGGGAGGAAAAAACAGATGAAACAAAATTAGATATTCTGAAGCTTTGTGATGGATATATGGGAAGGGGTCCACTTTATTTTTTTTTCTTTTCTGTATGTTTGAAGATTTCCATAATCCCTGGTGAATTAAAGACCTACATTTGAAAGGCAGAATTACAAAAGACTTAGAAGATCAAACATAAGAGACTGATAAATTTAACTTTAAAATAATGTCAGAATAAAAGCTACCAACAAAAAATAAGTATAACCCAATAACTAACAAGTAATCAGTATCCAGACTCTAAAAATAAAAATTAATTTTTAAAAAAGGTATATAACTTAATGAGTAAGGGGAGGAAGCCATAAATAGAAAATAAACAGATATAAATATGAATGAAAGAGGAAGCTTATAGGAACAACATACATGAAAAGATGATTGTTCAATTGTTCAATAATCAGGAAAATGCAAATTAAAATCACAATGAGATACTAAACATTCTCTAAAAAACAAAAACTGAGAATAGGGTCAATACCAAGTATTGGCAAGGATAAGGACCAAAAGTAATTCTCTTCCTCTGCTGAGAGGACTGCTTACTGGTACAACCACTTTGGAAAACAGGCCTTACCGATGAAAAGTTAGACTTGCACATTCCAACAATTTCACTGCTAAGTAAGGCCCTTAAAAATCTCTCACACATGTATACCAGGAGACATGAGTAAGAATGTTTATAGCAGCATTATTCATGAGAATAAAATACTGGAAAAAACACAAACGTCCATCAACAGTAAAATGGACAATAAAAAATCTGGTATAGTCAAACAACTGAATTCAATAAGCAGCAAAGTTGAATGAACTACTGCTATGTGCACTGATATGAAAAAATCTCAAAAACACAACCATGAGCAAAAGAAGGTGCGCACAGTATAATTCCGCTTACACAAAGTTCAAAATCAATCAAAAGCCAGTAATATATTATGAGATTTACCTCATGTGCTAAAATTATAAAGAAAGAAAACAAATGATTTCCACAAAAAGCATTATAGCAGGTGGGTGGCAAAGATGCAATTGGAAAGGAAAATTGGGGCAACATCTCTCAAGTACTTATAATATTCTATTTCTGGCTTGGGAGGCAGGATTCACTAAAGTTTGTTTCATTTGTGTGCATTAAACCAAATGTGCACATTTTTCATAAACTTTTGAAAATATGCTCTATTTCATAATTTATAAATTGAGGCACCAAAAAAATTAAAAATTCATAAGAAGAATACTTACTAGCTTAAGTCAAAAATGTCTTTTACATTTTTAAAGAGTTGGTGGCGGGGGAGGAATATGTGACAGAGATCACACGTAGCCTGCAAAGCATAAAATATTTCATCTGGCCCTTTACAGAAAAACTGCCAACACCAGGTTTAAGGGATATAAGAGGGCAAAGCTGGGATGACAATAAAATAGATGTGGTGGCTAATAAATAAAGTTATTATAGAACTGTTTCAGAAATAAGAAAAGGCTCAGGAACAAAAACAAGATGCCTTTCCAATTCAACGAGGAGAAAGAAAGAAGTGATTCAGCAGTGGGCACTGCGGCTCGAACAGCAACCGCCCTGATCAAGCGCATGGAAAAGGTCGCCACTCCTCAGCGGGGTGGCACACTGCACGGAAGACCAGGAACTGTGAGAACAAATTGTCACTACGTTTTCAATGGCACACGAGGAAAGAAAATGAAGTTTAGCACCTCAAGGAAACTCTAGTTTAGTGACACAATGAGCAGAGAACGACAGTATCAGACTCCAGAGGCCACTGATACCGCTGATGACAGCAATTATAGGCTTTTGCAGACCCACAACAGTTAGTTGAGAGCAGGTGCCCAAAGCTCAGAAGTGTGCACTAAAGTGGAAGGAAACCACTTCAGTAAATATGACAAATTCTAAACATTTAACCACCATTTATTCTGCACCTGCTGTGCGGGAATAGTCACATTTGACTCATTTAATCCTGACGGAAACAAACTATGAATAGGGAAACTGAATGTGAAGAAAGTTAAAAAGCCCAAATTCACAAAAGCAGTGAGTGGCTGAGACAGTGTTCTCTCTTCCCCTTATGGCTGTTTCATAAAATAGGTATCTTAGCATAGAAAGTGACAAATGAAAGTAGTAGTTATTTTTCACGTTATATATCATGAAAGACCTTTTCACTAAACTGGCCTCACTTTTCTCTCAAACAGGCCAGAGACACAACTGCCCCAGGGCTTCCGCTCCTTCTAAAACACTTTTCCCTTAGATATCCACCTGGCTATCATCCCTCACTTCCTTCAAGTTTTTTTCTCAAATCTTAAAAGAATCGCTGGCAATTAAGAAACTGAGAATTCATTTAATAAAGTAGAAGAACAATGGAATAAATCCAGTGGAAAAAAAAGAGCGGGGGTGGGAGATAATATAGATGATACAGATATGAAGATGGATATAAATATATACAGATATAGCTCAGCAAAAATAGAAAACAAAATTGCAATGAAGACCCATAAAGCTAAAAGTTGGTCCTTTGAAAAGAACTTTTAAATTGATAAAGCAAGATGAGAAAAAAAGAAAAAAACCATTATCAGGAATGAAAATGATTTGAGGTTCAAGGGGACTATGGATTAAAAAATAATAGTGATTATAAACAACCTTATGCCAGGCAAGTCTAAAAATAGGTGAAACTAGTAACTTTTTAAAAATATTAACTATCAAATTTTACCAAGAAAGAAATAGAAGCTGAATGGTACTATAATTGTTAAAGAAATGAAATCAGTTGTTTAAAACAAAAACCCTTCAAAGAAAGCATCAGATCCAGGTGTTTCTTTAAAAGAAAATTCATGAACCCATTCATTTCAATCATTCAAGAAACATAATTCTATTATTACATAAAGTCATCTGGAGGATAGAAAAGAACACTCCTTAATTTATTTTATAAGGCCACATAACCTTAAATAAACAAAAGTACAGATTATAACTTACTAAATAAAAATGAATAAGAGAAAAATCTCATCCTTACAGCAGACAGAATACCAACTAATAATGCACAGGCACAAAAAAAGATACTGCAATCATAAAACAAGGATGGGGTGCTTATAAAAAAGGATAACTATGAGAACAAAAATGAGCTCTTGGAAATTAAAAATTACAGCAGACATGAAAAACCCAAAAGAGTACTGAAAGGTAAAGATGAAGAAATCTCTCAGAAAGCACAGCAAAAAATAATGTTTATGGGAAAATAGGAGAGAAGAGCAAATTAAAGAACTAATCTAGGATGCCCAACATCCAAGTAACAGAAGTACCAGAAATAAAAAAAGAGAAAAGGAAATCATCGAAGAACTAACCGGAGATTTTCTCAATCAGAAGTCACCAAATTTTTTAAAAAGGGCATAACACTTTGAACTTTCATGACACTGGAGACCAAAAAATGCTGCTGCAATAGACAAATCATATACAAAGGGTCAGAAAACAGAATGGCTTCAGACTTCAGCAGTAACTCTGGAAGCTAGAAGACAACAGAGCAATGCTTTCACAATCCTGAGGGGAAACACTCTCTCATCTAGAAATATGCTCTTGCCAAGCTATAGTATTAAGTGTAGGATAAAAACATTTTCAAACAAATAGACTCAAAATTTTTTTATATTTTGTACCCTTTCTCAACAATCTACTAAAAAATATGCTAAAATAGGAGAGTAAAACCAAGAAATTAATGGCAAAAAAAAGCACAAGAAACAGTGTCCTACACAGGAGAAAGGTAAAGGAATTTACAGGATATTTGTGATATAACAAAATATATATATTTGGTCTTTATCCTCTGTTCCTGACACAGAGCTCCTAAATACTTTGAAATTTTGAGTTCCCTCAAAAGGAAAGAATCTTCTGTATGCTATTAAAATAACTCACAGCTCTTTCTTCCGTTCTGTAAGGAATCTCCCTGAGGGGAGGTTGGGAGAACCTCCAAATTAGTAATACATTGGGCAGAAGTGCAAGAGGCCTCGTTCACGGCTAGTGTCTAAAGTGGAGACAGTCTTGTGGGTCTGAGCCCTTAACCTGTGGGGTCTAATGTTAACTCCAAGTAGATTGAACTGAATTGAATTGAAATGAACTGTAGGACATCCAGTTGGTATAGAATTGGAGAATCGATTGTTGTTAGAAAACACAAAACACTTAAGGAAGATCCTGGGGAGACAGCTATAAGGGTAACCAGTCCACAATGAAATCGTTTCACTCTGTAGACAGTCGTGCTGCTGGCTGCCATTATTAAGACATTTGGTGCAACTCTGCCATCTTTTTAGCCAAGGCACAGAATGCCCAGGTAAGTCTGGTCCAGATTCTGATCTGTACTCAGTTTACCTTGACCAGATGGTGATGAAGTTCCTACTTTCTCCTCTGTGTCCTAGTGCCAGAACCAAATGAGCACATTCTTTTAAATGGCATCCTCCTGAGCACTAGCTGGAAGTCAGCTATGGTGAGACAGAAGTAGAAAAACACTAAACAGTCCACTCTGATGACATTTCTGTCAGTCATCCATACCTGGTAACACTGGAATCCTTACAGGTGTCTCGACTACAGTGAGCCCAATGTTTCCCATGGGTCACTCATGGTCTTGCCCACTGACCATCCTGGAAGGGACTCTTGAAACTCTCTGGAAAGCCAAAGGCCAGGCTCTGACCCAATATTGTCCACTGTATCATCTTCTATAAACTTTCATGTAACTACTGCCCTTTCTTTCCATGGCTGAGTCAATGTTTAGTACTGAAATATGGCAATACTCTACTTTATACCCCTGGTGTTAGATATAGTATTCTTTCTTTAAGTTACATGTGTATGTTTTATACAGTTCCGTATGCAATATACATTTTATAATAAAAGTTTTAGTTAAGGAGTAGACCAATATGTATAGTGTGCTGTTAATAGCTTAAAAAAAAAAGAAAATATATTTACATATTTGCTTGTTCTTAACATAAAATATCTCTGTAAAATTAAATAAGAAACAGATCATAGTAACTGCCTCTAGCAAAGACAACAGTGTGGCTAGGGAATAAAGTGGAAAACAGACCTTTTTAGTGTAATGCCTTTTAAAGTTTTTGAATTTCTAATCCTGTGAATTTCAAAGGCATGAATGCATACATAAATAAATGATTCAATGATTTCTATGATTTAACTCTAAGATTTTGGCAAATCACAAGTCTGAGTCATTAAAATAGGGATAATACCTTGTAACACTGGTGAAAGAATCAAATAAGCTTTTGTAAAAAGCCCTTTGAAGTCATCAAACACTATGCACATCTGAAGGTATTATTATTATTATTATTATTGAAAAATACCTATCCTTTCCCTTCCCTTTCTCCTTGCCCTACATAGAAAGTGCTAATCCTCTCAATATGGTAAGTTTAGCAGTATGAACAACACTGGCTTAAAATAATTCATGTGAAGTTATTCAGATTTAACAAACATCAAACGAAGCCAGCAACAAGTTCAGTACATTACTAGTCTTTTTTCACACATATTAAATCCTCAAAATGACCCAGTGTGCAGCTCTAAGTGAATAATAAAGCCATAGTGTGAACTGCCATGAGTTCACTAAAGATCCTAAAATACCCAACCTTGTGGCAAATTCATCCAATATAGAGAGCAGGACGAAGTTCCTGTTCTCAGGGAGCCCACAATATACTAGTGATCTCAACAGGATAATAAATGCTATGCAGAGATTGTTTCTCAAGACCAAAGACAGATGCAGAATAAGGCCACCTAACTCATAGGGGCTGCTGAAGAGAGCAAGAGAGGCTTCCAAGAAAGGTGCTGACTTCTGACCTAAGTCACACTTCATACAAGTCTAGAAGGAAGAATAGGAATTAAACAAGTAGATAAACAGGGCTAGGACTCCAGGAAGAAGAAATAACAGAGGCAAAGTATCAAAGAGTATTCAGAAAACAGCAAGAGGCTACGGGGATATTGCATTTTAAAAATAAAAGTCTCAAAGGAAATCTTTACTGGCAGTTGTGTAGAGCTATAGGAAGACAATTCTGGACAAAGGAGTCTGTCATTGCTAATATCCAATTTATGCTTTATATAAAATAAAGTCTGATAGCGTTTATTTCCTATTACCAAGAAAAAAACAATACAATTATTTCTCCATTATATGTAGGGGCCATGGTAGGAGTTCATTAAACTTAGTTTTAAAAGTCTACTAGTATATATACCCAGAGTAAAGCAGTTAAATGACAAAAATTACTGTCATCTCTGATTAGGAAGACATAAGAATAGAAGAGTAGGTAATAGTAGAAAAGGTAGGTACTTATTTGGTTCTTTTTTTTTTTTTTTATAAAGTACCTGTAGCTTCCAGAAAATAGAACATAATGGAGGACGGAGATATATAACCTAACTCTCTGCTTAAACATGGGAAAAGACTACATTGCACCTCTAAGGGACAGACTCATCAGACTGTGATACTGACCAGCAATCTGTGTCACAACAGACAATTATACTAAAAAAATGGCAGAGATGCCCAAATGGTGGATTAACTGCTTATCAGTGTTGTCTGTCATACTGCACACCTACACGATTCTCTCTAAGTGACTCTATGATCTTACATCACTCAAGGGAAAAAATGGAAAAAGCACCTCCAAAGAGACTGACATCAAAGAGGCAGAAAGGCAGAAGCTATTTCCATAAAGTGAGCTGCAGACAAAGTTCAAAAGAAATAATTTGAGGATTTTTAGAATTCACCTGCACTGACATTATGCCTGATTCTACAGACTCCTCTAACCATTCGTAGGCAGGGAGTTAGGTCAGATATTTAAGAGGTACTGATGTGAAGGAGTTCTATGATTATCTGGCCCCACTGTCCAGACAAATGGCTGATGGCTATCTTGCAGCAATAACTTCAGCACTGGACAGATTAGAAATACCACTTAGTAAATAAGGGGCTGTGATTGCTAAGAACATATAGTTTAAGAAATATAACTTTTTGTAAAGCAGGCACTGTTTCCAACTTTTAACACTAAGTAGAAAGTCTATCCACTGTATTCCACAATGGTCACAATGGAATCCTGAAACCTCACCTATTTGGGAGTCAATTTCTTGGAACCCCGCCCTACATATAAATTGAAAAGGTAAAGCTAATGAGGATGGCCATTACAAACCCATGCAAAGCCAATAATGTCACTGGAGAAACACAGTGTGGTTCGGGAAGAAGGAGAAAAAGCCTCTCAGATGCCAAAATAATTCAAATTATAAAAATATTTAAAATAGTCACTGAGCAGATGAGAGAGAAAATACAAATAATTAATAAAGTTCAAGTACTGCACTCAGAAGAACCTATTTACTCTGATATTACATTTGGAACTTCTTCTTACATTAGATACAGTTCCTATAAGCATTTTGTTTCCTGTTCCATGGAAGCAGAAAAGCACTTTAAAAGTTGAGGTCATCTACAGTTAGGCTCACTGACAAGGCACACTGGCAGCACCCAGAAGCTGCAGCTTAGAGCCTGACTTAGAAGAAAAATTATTTTTAAAAGCCAGATTTAAGAGCCCAAAACACAAAGCAGAATGGAGCCTTACGTGTATGGATGAAACAACCACCAGTAAGAACGTCAGTAGCCTCTAAGATCATCATGGTATTACTACACCTGAGTGCACAACATAATGAATAAATTCCTTGTTGAAAGACCTGTGCACTCTGGTTCTGCTGCTTAATTGCAAGCCATTCAGCCTCTCTGACCTCAGCCTCCCCTGTAAAACCAGGGTAACACTTCCTTGCCCTACCCATCAGACAGAACTGCCATGAAGAGCTGAAAAAACAATTTATCTAACAATGTCTGAAAACTGTAACACATAATAAGTAACAATAATATTGCTAAAACATATTCTGTATACTCTGTACAGGAAGACTACATTTAAATCAATTTACAATTAAGTAGCTAAATAAAAACTCAGCACTTCTCTTATCAGCAGAAAATTAACCTACATGGTACCATGTATCTCTTCCCCAGAAACGCCAGATCTTTTAAAAAACTATTAGTAAGAAAAGAAGTTTTTTAAAGCAAGAGAAAGAGTTTAGCTGCCCTTTGGGAACCAGATAAGTTATAACATTTCTTCTGACAGGAAAGACATTTCAAGATGAGGAAATACAAAATACTTCAAAATGAACACTCATAGCTAAAAGAATAACATGAAATATCACATCTATTATAGTTTTATAGTACAGAGCAGAATTTTTCAAACCAGCAGATTATGAAGTCAATTTGGTGAATAACTAGTAACACTTTTAAGAAAGCAGGATAGAAAATATTAAAGTATACTGTATTTAATAAAGGTAAACATTATTTCACAGAATATTGTTTTACTTAATATGTATTATTACCATGTGCATCTGAACATGAGTGCTAGCTCACAATGTAAATGTATTTATTACATGAAGTTGTGATCAAAAAAGTCTAAAAGTCACTAATAAAACTGATAAACTGGCATGTGGTAGTCTAGATAAAAACTAAACAAAGAATTGAAAAGCACCCAGTACTCAGAGTAACCAGATGATAAAGTACAGAATTCATAGTTGGGACCAGGCTGCAGAAGAGGGCACTGTTTTTCAAAAAGTCATCAAGCAGTCCATGACATAGAAAAATAATAACAGCTTTCCTTATAGGTGTAAAAAAGAGAAATATGGGAGGCAGATAGTAAGGAAAATGGTACTAGAACTTAGGAGAATCCATCTCATAAAACCCTCCGACTTTAGTCCTCAGTTTTCTCGTCTGTAAACAGAGAGGATTAAACTAGAAGATAAAGTTTAAGATCCTATTAAACCTTAACATTCTCCAATTCTGGTAGAGTTTATAGTAAAGTTATACTATGAGTACCTGGTTTATAAGTAAGACCTTTTGTATTTAATAACTAAAAGTTTATCTTTTAATAAAAAATACTATATAAAACCTATATATAATAACTATATAATTAAAATAATAGGCTTTTCTATAAAAATCAAGGCTTAATAACTGATGGCCACATTTTAGCATCTCTCTCTTTTCTCTACATAAACATCTAGCTGGCGGGGTCAAAATAACCCTTAGACAAGCATGATACTATTTACCTGGTGACAACCATAGAGAGTACACAGAAGGCACCTTAAAGGAGTTACACATTTTCATATAGCTTTCTTGGTACTATGGCCCATTTAAAAAAAATTTTTTTAATTACAAAAACCATTAAGATACATTTAAATTGTTAAACCCAACCCACAATCAGTGATAAACATTTTATAGACTAAAAGATCGGATGTTCCTAATATTTCCTTTTATCTCCTTCCACAATAGGATCAACCATTTTAGCTTACTCACTTATTGTCTAAGTAAAGGTACTAACTGCTTCCTTAATGTTTTCCTGTTATTGCATTAATTTCCTGGCCTGGATATGGCTGTCTGCCCCAGTCCATGTGCTCCTTAGCCTGCATGCTCTTTACTCTTGGTAAGCCCTCCCCTGGTCTGTAACAGCTCCCTTACACTTGGAGCCTGTATCTGCAAGAACAGTGGCTACAAGCTCTCAAATAAAGAGACAAACACACACAAAAAAAATGAATTTAGTACATAAGCTACCTATTATTTCATGAGGAGGTGTTCATAGAAAGATGTGTATTTTACCCATATAGATGTCATATTTGGGGCCGCCTCTGAGACTAAGTGAGATCTATTCTACGTCTAAACAACAGATCTCTTTCAATTTAGGGATAGAAAATGACAGCAGAGAAATGTATAAAATAGGGCTGAAGAGAGGTACTGTCAAAGGAATAAAAACAGATCAATAGACCAAGCCAATCAATCCTGACTTCTATTTTGACTCTGAGCACTACTATAAAACAGTCCTGAGGAAAAACACTAAAAAGAAAGAAATCTCAACACACATACTCACAACACATAGACACACAATATGGTGTTTGTGTCATATCATTACTACAAAGAGAGAAATGAATACAACATCTATTACCTGGTTCTCTGCAAGTCCACATTGCTCATTTCTCTCTTATCCTCCACACTAATGTCTACTTTGGAAGACATGTTTTTCCAAATCAAAACACTCTGATTGAAATACATGGACACATGTCAACCCAAGGACCACCATACAAAAACAGAGCAAATTTAGGTTTTGTTGAATTCACTTTTTACTGAATTACTGATCTTTTGCCAATTATCACCTAATTTGAAATATATAACAAGTAAATTATCAGACATTAATTTGACCAAGTGCCATCCAAGTAGCTAATTTTGAACATTACTTAATACTAAAAATGGTGTGATCACTTTGGGCATGAATGCTAATTAAAGCACATACTGTTCAGTGAAAGGCTCAGAGATGCATTTAAGGCTGAATAAAACATAAGACCAGAAAATACAAAGTGGAAATATGTATGAGTAAAGAAGAGCACATCTCTATAAAATGAGTGTCTTAAAAGCGGCACTAAGGGGAAATTCAGAAAGTGAAGATCCATTTGTGCTATACGGTCCTGAAGCCAGTATTCAAAGCTTTGGGAATCAACTATGCAAGAGGCAAGCACCACAGGGAAATGAAAGAAGGTTGAGACTGGGAATAAACAGGAACTTGATGAAAAGAAGAAAAAACATGAATGCGCTGATGTTATTGTTACTATTACATCAGCATCACTATTCCTTATAGGGGATAGATGGGAAATTGGACAGATAGACTATGCTGTCCAGCTACAAAAACCTACCTTAGTTAAAGGCTAGACTTAAATGAGAATATAAAACAATATGACATCAGTCTGTGCACCTGGGATTTCTACAAAAAAGTTTTACTTACTATATATTATGTACTTATTATGATCTAAAATTTTGAAAGTTTTGGATTTTTTTAGTATATTGAAATATAAGAAGTTTTTGTGTAAAAAGAAACTTTACTATTGAAACTAGCTGAAAGTATAATAGTAGGACAATGCAAAATAAGAATATTTCTGGTGAATAAAATTAGCCCTTGGTATGAAAGATATAAAATTGTCAATGAAAAAGAAATAGGCAGAATCATAACCAAAAAAATTATAAATGGGTTCTCATTCTAAAATATAACACTTAAAAAAGTAATTATAAAACATTTAAACTGACTTAAATGACTATAATATTATATCAATCTTAAAAGATAAGTCAACAAGCTAGCATTAAACAAAAAAATTTAGAAGGCAAACACAAAATATAGAGAAGCAGGTTGAATATCTTTCTGCAATATAATAAAGCTGATGATTAACTTTCAAGTTTATCCCTTGTCCTCAGTCAACTCACCCAACATTTTCTGCATCTTCATCACATTCAGCTTTATATTTGCAAGGTCCACACTTGGAGTGTTTTCTGTGAACTTCTGCCCCTGACCCTTCCTCTTCTGTTTAAAAAAAAAAAATTAAATTTTCAACCAAAAGTTGGGATCCTTTCCCAGTATGCTTCATGTTTTCAGCAGCTATTATTCTATTTCTGGGGAAAATGTACCCGAGCTCTTGAAAACAATCACTTTCCAAATCTATTCAAAAATGTTGCCAATACTGAATACAACATATTCTATGAGGAAAACAATTATTGATGCTAGCAAAAAAAAATCCCTTAACCTATGCACAAAGAAACAACATGGTAGGTTTTAATAATTAGCTGCCTTAAAGAGAATTACCACAAAACATTATTTGGGGGGGGGACATGAGCAATAATTTTAGTCCATTACTAAATTTCAATTACTCTATGAAATAGCCTATGTAAGGCTGATTAGCAAATAAGCGATTAAGCAAAGTGGAGTACAACCATCACCTTTTCCTCACATCCGTTTCACACCTGCCTTTCTAACTGCATACAAATGATAATTCCAGAGTTGTTGTTTTTTTAAATTTCCTAAAAGGGTCTCTTTACAAAGGACTTGCTCCTTTTTCTGCTTTGCCACTTAGCACAACCAAAAATCCCCTCAAGGCAGAAGTGTGTGGCACTCCTATGATCCAGCACAAAAAACAGTGCTTACCACCAGGCCCCAGCTTAGCTCATGTTCCACATTTTAGGGAACCCTTCCTTTGTGGGTCTCACCTACAGTGAACCCTAACCTGACAATTTCAAACTGGGCAGGGAGATCAGTTCTGAGGCCAGTCCAGGGATTATAGTTTACTCAAGAAATTTCTCAGTCTGGTTTGGGAAAGAACACCTTATTTAGGGGGCATCAACCAGTAGGAGAAGGTGTTAAAAGGCAAGTACACATACCTAACACACCTGTCTGGTAATATTTTCAAACTTACAATTTTTGGTGTCTGCCTACATTTAAAAGAAATCCTCCCAAAATTCTTATGAACTCCCAAATAGATTCCAGGGATCATAATCCTAAGTAATTCTACCAAAGGCCTCAGAAACGTCATGAGATCTAGAAATTATATAGCCATCATAAGCTTACTAATATTTGTGCATTAATCTGAACAAACTACTCAGCCTTTCTAAATCATACTCCCTAAAAAAAAAAAGTCAACCTACATCTGCAAGGCAAGACATCCAGTGTTTGTACTATGTAAGCAAATCTTGAGAACTTCCACTTCTTTAATGACAGTTTCCTAAGTGAACATCTGACCACAGGGACTAGACCACATTATCTCAAAATGCTTTACAGCTCTAAGATCTAAAACTTGGGTTCTGATCCTTCACGCATGATCATGACGTTTCTGCTTGAACATGTCCATTTAAATCAAATTGTATTGTTGGACAGCTTTAATCATTTTTTTAAATGCTGAAACTGTCATGCCTGAACTTCTTCAGGACAGTTATTCTACTCTCTAGGTGACTGTTAAAGTCCCAACCAACTCTGAAATTCTAGGATTGTGGAAGTATAGAGTAAGGTTTCAGATCGTGCTGAAAAAATCATAACTGTAGTTTTAATTTGTATAAGTGGGCTTTTACCAAGTAAGTTTTCTTTTAGTGTACTCCCTTAGTACCTCAAAGGTTATTTTATATACAGTACATACCAAGAATTATGGCCTCATTAAACTATGAAATAGATTAGTCATTCTTAATTCTGATAAACTTTGCTAGATGCTACTGCCAAATATTAGTTTTTCAAACAGCAGAAATAATTCATGTACTTATAAAATAAAACAGAAAACAAACAGCAAAATTTCAATGGTTCAAATTGAACTCTAGATTCCACTAGAGTTGGTCTAAAAGTCTTCTCTTTGCTGTGCACAAATCACTCTAGAGTTTTTCTAATATGGTACCCTGAAAATTCCTTATGAGCAAAAATTTGTAAACAAGGGGAGGGAGAGAGTTATAAATACTCTGGTCCAAGCTAATGTCACCTGTGGGGATGATTCTAAGGAGAGGGCACTTTAGTGCAAGTTCAATTTAACAGGAGCGATATTTCCTCTTTTATCTGACAGCAAACCTTTGGTGAAAAATAACTGCATCAAACAAAGAAGGCCAGGGCTAAGGGGGGCCAAGGGGCTGGAGTGATAGGATGTAGGGTTTCTTTCTAAGGTAATAAAAATATTCTAAAATTGACCAGAGATATCAATGTACAACTCTGTGAATGTACTAACAGCCACTGAATTATACACTTTAAATGGGCAAACTATATGGTATGTGAATTTTATCTCAATAAAGCTACTTTTTAAAAAGTGAAAGAAATGTCCTTTAAAGGGTACTTCAAACTTACCTCCTTCTCCAGATCCGGAGCCATTATCTAAGAAGAAAAACAAAAAGTAAATAGGAATACTTTTCCTGGAAATTTTGTCTTATCAAATAGTAAAATTTCTTATCAAAAATCAAACTGGGATAGCCATTCTCATGTAGACCTTTTACCATTTTTCTTTGATAGCTAACAGTTTATTCCTATATATCTATTTTGTGCATTTTTCCAAATATAAATTCTTTGGATACATAATCATCTACAGCTCATACATTGTTGTAGCCCCTTTGAAAAATATTCAGGTGCCTTGCACAGAGTAAAGACCAATAAATATTGTAAAGTAAATGGCTAAATAGAAAATATTTTAATTAACTCACTTAAAAGGTAGAAGAAAAATTTAATTTTGTTAAAGCTTGAGAGGAATAATGTATAAGCTGCTTTTATTGAAAAGGGAAGAAAATGAGTTTGGGTCTTGCTCTAAAAATCTTCCTAATGAAAAATGTGGATAAAAACCCAAAGCCAAAAGTTAAGAAAGGCCCCAAGGTTCAGAAACAAAGAACCTCAGGGGTGAGGTTTTCTACTATGGATGAAATTAACATCCTCCAGGAAACCTAACCAGAAGGAATCTTACCAAGATGTAGGTGGGAGACATGTTATGAGTGAAATTAAAGAGCCTCCCTCAAAGTTACCAACAAGGAGCCAGCCTAAAATATAAAGAATGTAAAATATTTATTTTATCATCTGAAAAGAACCAACATATGGCACAGAGCATACTGAAATGAGAGTACTGCTACAATACCATCAGCACATAGCAGTAAAAAAAGCAGAGATGGCAAGTGAAGAACGTGATGCTTTATCCAGCACTTCCCAGGGAGAGGATATCCTAGAGAACCCACTCAAGTTCTCCAAATAGTTCTCTAGAGTGGGGGACAATACCCATAACAATACTGTTCCCTTCCCTTCAAGCTCCTTCAGACAATCACTCCATTTCCAGATATGGCAGAAATAGGAGAAATTGGAAAAATATGTATTTTATGCAGTACTCATTGCAAAATCTTCTCGGAATTTTATAGAAAGTCTTAAATTACATTCAAGTTTGGTTAATCAATCATAAAAAAATTATATCTTCTCTGAGTAGTAAGATAGAGAATGAAAAAATAGAAGGAAAAAAAGAGAAGATGGGAACTCAAAAGAAATTGTTTTGATAACCGAAATTTTCTTGAAAACACTCCCTTTTTCCTTCTATTCTACATACAATGACTGGTACATATTATGTGCTAGACAACATGGTAAATGCCAGAAATAAATTGATAAATAAGACAGTCACAGTGCATGAGATGCTTATTCCCAACCTAAGTCCAATTTTTAAAAATATAATATTTCACATCTTTCTTTAATGTCATTTAAAATTCCAAAATAAATTAAATATTGTTGTAACTGCAGAACCAACTCAGACTCGTCTTATCCTGCTTCTAACCAAATACTGAATTATTATTCAGAAACGACAGAACAAAACTCTAAGTCATGCAGCTGAAGCATGTTCAGAGGAGAGAAGTTTGACCTTCAATAACACCGGAAGCAACATTTCACGCTCCGCCAATGTACCAAAGTGCTGAGACTCAACAAGAACTCCATCACTGGAATCTTTTCAGAAGCAAAGAGTCTGTTATCCAGGAAAATCCAATGCTGCAGCCTGCCAGCCAAAACTTCCACATACCACCAGCCCATTCTTCCCTGACCCCAAACCCTTGATCAGGAAGAGAGATTTGAGCCTTGTCTCCTGTCTCCTTGCCAGTTCACCTCACAACAAAGCCCTGTCTTTTCTCAAAAGCTTACATCATGGTATTGGCTTCTCTGCAGGTCAAGCAGAGAGCCTTTGCTGGGTAACTGTGTGACTACTCTGATAATGAGGTTTAGTTCTTCACATAGATTCTATTTTCCATGTACACATTACCTCCCTCTCCCACACAACCTCACTCCAAATCTGGGATTATGATGCACCTTCCTAAGCACGGCATACTGCCCTCCTGTTGAGAAAAGACTGATCTGGCTAGAAACAGATATGTCAGAGAAGTGAAATACAGGAGGATATATACATAGAAATATGCACAAAGTATGAACAAACTTTGCCAGGAGATGCCATGGAAGAAAGATATCACAGAAGAAAAAAGCCTTAAACTCAGTCTTAAAGCATACTGTAAATAAGAGCTGGAGTTAAATCAGGTCTTTTAACCCTGGTGCAAGCACTTTTTCCAGTCTACCACTCTGCCTTTTAATGTAGTGGCTTTGAGTCATGTGATATTAGGGAACCTGGAGTTTGAGATCAACCACATGGACAATCAGTTACTTATGTACTGGAGCACCCAATAAAATCTGTGAACACGGTCACTGCAATATAGAGGAAGGAAATGGGAGCACATCATATAAGAATAGTCTTGACCTACACTGTTAACCTTCAAACAATTATTTTAAATGCTGCACCCTCATCACTGCTCCCAAATACAAATGCAAGTAAAAAACTGACATTAATGACTTCCGAATGTAATCACTACCAACTCAAAAAGGAAAAGAGAAAGAAGTAAATACAAACAACTGAGAGAAGGTGGGTGACAAGGGTTGGCTGACAGAAAAGAGAAGATATAAAAAGAGCTGGGGAAGAGACACATCCTGAGATGCCACCCGTTCCCCTTAACCAAAAAATAAAAACCAACAAAATGGGTTCCAGATCATTTCCCATCCCAAATCTTACTCTAATAGTCAAACCACAGGCAAAAGAAATGCAAAATCCTCACAAAAAAGGTATTAAGAATTAAAATTATGCTGACAAATAACACGTTAATACAAGACCACCAGGGGTTAAAAATAAAAAAACAACATGAAATGGGAACGATAAAGAATTCTCCATTCTCCACACAACCACTGCCGATCCATACAGCAGTTCTGGGAATACACCTCTAACTGGTTAACTTTCTTTTAGATGTTATGGTGGAACCACTTCTAACATTTATTTATTCAGAAAAATGTCACACGTACCAGAGTAGCACGGCCCTCTTGCTACTACTGTTATCTCTTTCTGGTGCTTACAAGCAGCCCTTCTGAGGAAGCATTCATTCTGATAAGTGTCCCCATTTGATCCACAGACAGGAATGTAATTTGTATGGCACTGCGAAAGAAACAAAAATAAATTCTCAGAACTAGGCATGCATATTAATAGTTTTATTTCATATTCATGAATGCACTACCATAGTATTATGACATACTTCTACTACAGAAGAGTTTGCTCTTTTATTTGGTTTTAAAAAGGGGAAGTTATACTGTTTTTTTCACACCACCTTTTTCCACATTCACAATGAAAATAACTATCAAGTAGCCATAAAAATGAGAATGAAAATTCCTATCCTACCTACTTCATTTACTTGCTATAAAGATCTAGTGAGATAACATAAGAGGAAATTCTTAAAAATGTCTGTAAAAAGTACTAATTATGAAATGTCATTTTATTATAATCAAAATCCACTTATTCAATACCTCTAGTACACAAGTCCCAAGGTAAATGCTATAGAAGACACAAAAAGATACATGATCTCTGTTCTGAGAGACAGAGACCTTACAATCTTATTAGAGAGTCATACCAAAAAAAAAATTAAATATATTTAGTAAAGCTAGATTGTGTACTAAATCAAAAAATAAGATGGTAAGGATATCTAATATCTATTACTGTAAGCTGGAGTATTCAAGAAAAGCCTTCTCAGAGAAAGCAAAATGTGAACTGGGCCTTGAAGAATGAGCAGAAATAAGACACAGTTTGAGAAATGACACTGGATCTATAAGTTTTAAAAACTTTAAAACTTCTACATATCAAAAATATCATAAAAAACTAGTTTTAAAATATGCAGAAAACATTATACTATGCTACAAGTTATCATTACTAAAAAAAAGAGATAATACAAGTTAATTTTAAAAATGGACAAAAGGCAAATTTACAGAAATATTACAAATGGCCAATTAATATATTAAAAATGCTGACTTCACAAGTAATCAGAGTTGTACACTAAAATGAGATGCTACTTTTGGTTTATAAAATTGGCTATTAAACAAACAAAATTTCAATTTGGTGAGCGTATACCCCTGTTGTGGTAACCTAAATTGGTTCACCCGTAAAAAAATTTTTTTTTTAAATTACAGCTGACATTCGATATTATATTCATTTCAAGTGTACAACACAGAGGTTAGACATTTATATACCTTACAAAGTGACCCCCCATAAGTCTAGTACCCACCTGACAACCATACATAGTTACTACAATAGTACTGACTGTATGCTTTATGCTGTACTTTACATCACCATGACAATTATGAGACTGCCAATTTGTACTTCTTAATCCCTTTACTTTTTTTCACCCCTGTCCCATCTGGCAAGCATCAGTTTGTTCTCTGTATCTATGAGTTTGGTTCTGTTTGTTCATTTAATTTGTTTTTTAGATTCCACATATAAGTGAAATCATATGGTATTTGCCTTTCTCTGTCTTATTTCACTTAGCATTATAACCTCTAGGTTCATTTGTGGTGTAGCCTTTCAAGAACGTAATTCAACAGTAGATTTCAAGAGTCCCGAAAATGAAAGTATTTTTTGATTCAGAATTACTTATTTAGGGATCTATTTGAAAGAAATTACTGTAGACAAAAATTTATTACAACCATTTTAAACAGAAATGTATTAATATCAAAAACATACAAACAACTAAATATCCAACAAACATGTTCTATCTGTACAAGAAATTAATATTGCTGCCATTGAGAATTACCTTGTAAAAGAACACTGTGTGACAGGAAAAGATAATGTGATATTAGGTGAAAATCAGATAATAATACCACATATATAACTTTTGAGAATTTTGTGCCATATTTAAAAGTATCATTTAGTCTACAAAACTGAATGCAAATTAAATATGTATATAAATACAGAAAAAATAAATTACATATAAAATCTCAATTATTTATAAAAAATAAATATTCATAAATTAAATCGTGAAATAAAACATCAATTAATTTTTCACATTACTTGTCATGGTTTTTTAGTTCCAAGATTTTCTGTATTTTTTAATTTTTCTCCAATGAATAAGATTTACTTTTATCATTTAAGTAGTTGATTACCTTTATGAACCATAACATGACATGTTACCACAGGTCAAGCACTGGTAAAAACAATTTCTAATAGAATATTTCATAAACAAGTTAACTTGCTATACATTTTTAGCATGCCTACAGCAACTTTAATTAAAATTAAAATTTTACTTTAGGAAAGCGTTTCTATATTGCTCCAATTTTTCATGGATCATATTCCTTGATTCTCTTTCTCTAAAATGTATACAATAACTTGTATTATGTCTGCATGAGTCTGTATGTTACTTTGTAATTATACAATGCATAATCAGCAAAGAAGACCATAAGCTCATAGACATCAAGCGCTAAGTCTATGGGCTAGTCAACCGAACCCTGGTCAACTAACGCTTAATGATGTTCTTAATGGAGTGCTCTCGAAGGTGTGAAAATCATCCCCAAGGCATGGGTGCACCTATGAGGATTTTCTGGTTGTCATAATGATAAAAGAACATCATAGTCATTGAGCAGATGGATTCCAAGGATGCCAGATGTACTACAAAGGGAAGGACAGTTCTACACAACAAAGACATACATACCACACTATTTTTTAATGCTTCCCTAGCCATTCACGTAGGAACTATGGTAACACTTACCGTATGCAAATAAGCCTGCTCTGTTATAACACATCCTAATAATAATTTTTATTCTAGCATCCACCATACCTCTACTTTTTTGTTTTCAAGTATTTCTGGTATGAAATTGCGCTGATCTTTATTAAATCCAAACATTCATTATAAGTAGATATAATAAGCATCTATCATATTGTCTTCTAGTGTGTAATCATCCCCGAACATTTATATTTTGAATAATTTATAGTAAAAGGATTTATTTTAATTATTTATAATAAAATGATTTATTTTACTATATATTATTTTTATTTCTCCTTTACTTTGCAATTATACATCATATTTTTTGAATTATATGTTTACATAGGTTACATATTCTATAAATTTCATTAACGAATAGTAAAGAAAATGAATACTAATTGTTAGTTATAAAAAAGGGTCATTAAGTCTAGTATGGCTGAGAATCTCTAAGATAATAGTGAACATGATTCAAGGCTTTCTATCTAGTAAACAGTGGCTACAACATCCAATGTCCTATCTAACTTAAATATAACAATCTCATGAGGCACATGACTTAGTGCTGAGACTTGGGCTAGGAAGTGAATGTTGAGTTCAAGTTCTGGCTCCACCACCCATATGACTCTGGGTTAGTATCAGTGCCATTTTCTCAATCTGTAACATGGTAATTATAATAATATCGACTAATAAAGCCATTATGAGAATTAAGTAACAGAAATTCACCTTTAGCATTTATATCTAGCCATGAAAAATTATCAGTAAACATTAGCTGGCTTTGGTAATAGCTGTGATCATTTCTAAGTTTTAAGTGGTTGTCCCAGAGTCATAGCTAACAAGTAGAAGAGCCACGATCCATTACAAGCCAGTACGCTAACCACGACACACTCAAGTCATGTGTCACTTGGTGGTAGTGAGCAAGAAGCTTAAAATAGTCCAGGCAATTTCCCTGAAATCCTACTTAACAAGCACATATGTGGGAGTGAGCATGAGATAGGAGAAGTAGATCTGCTGTTCCTTGGTCAGTCTGTTTCCAGAGGGACTCTCTTAGGAACCTCTCATTATACTATGGGCAAATTAAGGAATCTGGGCTATTTTAACAACATGCAACTCAGGATTTAGGCACTGACTCTAATCTAAGGTTTCCCTCCTCTATACTGCCACCCTTGCTAAGCGAAAGAACTCCTCTATATCTTCTCTTTACCTGGAAGATGTAATTTGAAGTAGTTTTTAAAGGTGCAGCAGTGTACAGCTCTGGAGATACTATGTACCTACTGTGTATCAGGAACTGTGCTGAATACACTAAATAAGAAAAAGAGGCTAGGATGGATAACTTAATGTGTCCACTTGACTGGATTCCAGGTGCCCAGATTAAACATTATTTCTAGATGTGTCTCTGAGGGTGTTTCTGGATGAGGTTAGCATCTGAATCAGTAAACTGAGTAGTAAGTGATCTCCCCAATGTGGCTAGGACCATGCAATCCCTTGAGGGTCTGAATAGAAAGAAAAGGTGGAGAAGAATTAATTCACTCTGGGCCTAACTGTTGAACTGAAACAATGGTCTTCTCCTAGTTCACTGGCCTTCAGACTCAGACTTACATCAGCTCACCTGATTCTCAGACCTTCAGACTTGAACTGGAACTACACCACCAATTCTCTTGGGCCTCCAGCTTGCAGACAGCAAATTGTGGGACTTCTCAGCCTCCATAATCAATCAATCAATCAATCAATCAACCAACCAACGAACCAACCAACCATATCTCTCTCTCTCTCGCCCCCCACACACAACACAACACACACACACGCATGCACCCACACCTAGTGAAAGTAGACACTGATAAATTCACTAAGAAAGACATATAGTCCAGAGGACTCTGAATAAAAGAACGAAAAGAAAGAAAACAGAAAAAAAGTTATAGGTACTCTTCTTTGTGTATTACCCATGTTTTAATTGAAAGATGCAATATTGATCATTTTCTTCGTAGAAAATTAGCAAAAGTAGCTTTGTTTATATAATGTGGCAAGATATATTAGCTCTTATTCACAGACTGAAAAAAAAATAATTTTAGACTATTTAAACTCCTGTTGTTAAAATATGTTAAAATTACATCCCAGAAAGATTATATTAACACTGAAAGCATGCTGAATCATAAGCAAAATTTTAAAATGAATTGAAAGATATTGCTAAAGCTTTCTGACGTTTAATGGGCTTATGATGAGGCTATTGTTCTTAAACTGGCAAAAACCTTTATAAGCTTATAAGAAAGCAAAGTAGTCAAAAGAAGGTTCACTCAGCAGTAGGATCAAATCATGCTATAAGCCCTTAGGCAGTTGCTCCTACAAGGCAAAGGACTTACCTTTAAACATCTTTATATCCTTGGCAGCTAGCCGAGCAACTAGCATCAAATAAGCACTGGAGAAATGTCTGATCTCAACTCCTTAACTTTTATTTTCCTTTCCTATTTTGCCACAAGGTAAGAATGCAAGGGAGTCAGATCATGACAGGGTTTCTAGCTGTTCAAGTATGTTTAAAACGTCAAAAATGCTATCTCTTTGTAATCTTAAGAGTTGCAGGGAAAGACTTTCAAAGAATAAAAAGCAGAATCATAAGGACAAAGACATAAATATGATGTGAAAGTTTTAAGCTTTATATCAAAAAAGTTAAAATGACACTAGGATAATTTAAAATACAAAATTCTTTTTTTTGTAATCTACATAAACTGAAAAGGAACCATCTCTAAGGTAAATTCTATTACATGACTTAGTACTTAAAAGGGAAATTAAACACATATATGTCTGTATAAAGATGCAGAATATATCTAGAAGGAAATATAAGAAATAACAGATGTTGTCTCTAAAAAGAGCAATTGGTAGTCTAAAGTGCAAGGAAGGCATTTTTTCATTATATTATATATTTTCTTATAGTATTGTGTAAGTTGTTTACTATGGGCATACATTATTCTTTTAAAAATATCAAAATAGTACATATATCATAGATTATCATGAGATTTTATGAATTATATAAACATATATAGTATATGTAAAATGTTTAAAACAATTAATGAATATAAAATGCTCAGCATAGTAAATAATAAGGGTACTCAAATAATGTATGGTATATCATGTACAACATACATATACATACACATACATATGGAAATCAACATAAGGAAAAAGAAAATATTCCAAAAACAGGCAAAGAATATGAAATATTAATTCATAAAAACATAGCCAATAATGTATGATACATTTTCAATATCTCTGGTAATCAAACGCAAATTTAAAAATATTTTTGCTTTTCAGATTTGCAGAATTTAAAAGGATTGACAAAATCCACTACCAACAGGTTGAGAGGAAACAGTCTAATATTAATATAGTCTTACTGGTGAGAACATTAATCAACACATGAGCATCCCACTGACCCAACAATTCCACATCAAGAAATTTAACCTAAGGAAATACAAGACTGTTGGCAGAGGGGAACAGTCCCAGGTTTCCTGGCACAGGGTGGCCAAAATACTGATAAAAAACATGTAATTTTTCTGGGTTGAAGAAGCAGAGAGAGGAGTTCAGAGCCACCAGGGCCACTGGGAAGTGAGAGAGAAAATCACAGAAAGGAGAGTCTCGGTGGGAACTTCCAAATTCTGGGTATAAATTCGGATAAAATTTCTGGCTAACTTCTGAACCACTCCTGGGCAGACGCCAAACAGCCCAGCTAAGGCTAAAAGAAATGAACTGATATTTGTGTTGCTGCCACAAAAGGAAAGACAGTTTGCCACTGAGTTCAGCCAAATTGACTTTCAAAAATGACAATACTCTCCAGAATAACAAAACAGAATTCAAACACTCCAAAACATAACTATCATTCACAATGTGTAGGATAAATTCAAAATAATTCTAATATCAAAAGTTAAAAAAAAAAAATGGAAGACATAATCTATTCTAAAATAAAAATACCAACAACAGAGATGATCCGTGAGATATCCCAGATGTTTAAATTGGCTAACAATGATTTTAAAGCAACAATAATATCTGTGCTCACGGAAAACATACTTGCAATGAATGAAAAGACTATAATATCAATGAATAATAACTATAAACTCTAGCAATAAAACATCTGAAGTTAAAAACTCCCTGAATGAGAAGAATGGACATGACAGAAGGATTTACTGATATAATCTGAAGATAGATCAATAAGAAGTATCTAATGTAAAAAACAGAAAGTAAAAGTTGATGAGGGCTTGGTATACACTGCATACCAACACCTTTTAAGGAAAGAAGCTCACTTTAGTTACCATCTCTGTTAAGGGCATGCCAGACACAACATACTGACCAGACTATTGCATGAGTAACCATGTAGGGATGAGCACAAGATCAGCTAGCCACATCAAAGATGGCTTTGTGAATAAATAATGGTTGTAAAGTCCATTTTGACCATGGAGAACCTCGCTGAATGGAAGAGCATACCAACACTCTCCATTTCCTTCAATAAAAATAAACAATATGATAGCTCATATTTTTCAGAGGTTTTATATGCAAGCTCTCTTTCTGATTTTGATTCTTATTACAATATCATAAGAAAAGGGTACACAATATGCCTTCTCTTTTCAGGTGGATCATACAGAAACTTACCTGAAGTTAGTTACTGACTCTCCTACGCTTTTTCCCTGATCTCTGTACCCTTTCCTTCCCTTAAAATTCAAATGGTTAGAACAAGATCGTGAGTGGAAAAAATTTACAGTTCTTTCTTTGTCTCATCTCAAACCTGAATCAGGAACTACCTTGTGAGCAACATTCTAAAGCCAGACTATATAATTCAATCACAGATAATGAACAGAAAGAACTGAATGTAGCGCACATTCTGCTTCCCTTCTTTTACTCCTTATTAGACAACAGAATCACAACTAAAACAGTACCTGAAAAGCAAAAAAGCATCAAGTCAGTCATGTTCTTTGGCCTAAAAAGATGAGACAGCAGCAAATAACAATGGAAGGGAAAGACTTTTAGAAAGAAAAGGGGGAAAAAAAGTCAACATTTTAAATAAGACAATCTACTGCACCTTGCACCTTATTTCTTTTCAGTGGCAGTTATACCTTACATTTGAATAAGAACCTTAATATGTTTTTCAAAGTATTTTCACATCTATTGTTGCTAGTCTGATCTCTAAGTTCAAGCAAAGAAGCATGAAAAAAGGTACAAATAACAGTACTTCACCCAAAAGGAACTAGTGGGCTGTGAACTCAACTTCTTTATGGGATTCAAGGTGTTTTCAGATTTTTAATTTGAAAGATGTAGAATTATAAAATATGAGAAATGTAAAATTTTTCAAAATAGGTTGGGTTTCCTCACCTGAAATTGACATGCACATTTCAACCCATCTCCTTCGTCTTTACAGACTCCTCCATATTTACATGATGATTCATCACAAACTCTTACATCAGACTCCCTCACATTTAATTCTGTAAAAGAGGAAAAATTGTTTCATATATATGTGTCTGTCTGTATCCAAATATACATGTATAAATAATTTTTTCAAAATCCTTAAAATGTTAAGCATCTCATTCACAAGTATAATAATAAGACACAATACACAAAACACAAGTTTTATAGGTTACAAAAAGTTCAGGATTCCCCAATGAGAATATGCTTAAAAGTAACCCGAACCAAAATAAAACTCAAAATATCAGGACTTCAAGTAATTTCAAAAGGTAAATATACAGAATCTTTTTTATTTCAGCCACCCAAGATCTTAAGATAATGTTCTTACTACTGTTTTTACTTAACCTTTTAGATTATTTTTCTAGTGATTGTTACTTTAAGGAAAACAAATAAGAATAACTATACAATGTATACAAATATTGAATCATTATGTTGTATACCTGAAACCAACAGAATGTTATATATCAACTAAACCTCAATAAAAAAAAAAAAAGAAAAGGCAAGACACATCCAGAATGATGCCATTCATGCGAAGCTCAAAACCATGAAAAACCAAACAATATTTTGTTTAGGAGTATTATTTTGTTTATATAAAATATTTTATGATAAAAGGTTTTCAGCACTTTCAGTAATCATTTCAGAAGTCAAAAAAGATATTTTAGAAAAAGAATAACTGGTCTACGGCCATGCCACCCTGAACACACCTGATCTCGTCTGATCTCAGAAGCTAAGTAGGATTGGGCCCAGTTAGTGCTTGGAAGGGAGACCACCTGGGAAGACTGGGTGCTGTAAGCGTAAAAAAAAAAAAAAAAAAAAAAAGAACTAAAAGGAATCTTAATTCTTTTGGTACCCAGAACAAAGTCTGGGTGATCTGTATTCACTCTATAGACAAACTCTTTTAATTATAAAAGAATTACAAAGTGAATATAAATTTCATACAGTAAATATATATGGAGCATGTATGTGTAAAAAGTTAAAGAGATTCAAAATCTTACTAGACTTAAAATTTTTAAATGACCAGTTTAATTTTATCCTACCACAGGAAGCAGAGCCAATCAACAATGCTGGCATGCTGTGGTCATTTCCTCCTTCTCCAAGACTGTCTTGCTCTGGAAGCACCAAATTAAGTTTTCTAAGAAACCTAATAAATTGCTTCAAGATAACACTAAGTAAAGCTGCCAATCACGTAGAATTGGGTAAAAACCACTACAAAGCAATTTTCACATCTTCTGTATGGAGAATGAGAACTACAACAAATGCCTTTATGCAAATAAAAATCAAATGATTGTGTAGTGGTGAACACAGGAGCGTGAGAGCAGAGAGGGCTAAGTTAGCTTCTGACTGCTACTCAACACCCGAGAGACTGGTAAGACCATATGGTTTCTGCAGCTCTAGATCAAGATGAGGTCTTGGCAAGCAGATCTCGGGAGCATTTCTCTAGTGATTCCTCATCCCTGTTTGTTTATCACCTTTAGATTTCAAAGCAGGATTCCTCAGTGGACTAGGTCAAGGAAGTTCTGTATCTAGTGACATCTGCCCTAGTGACATTTCATTGCCTCTCTCTTCCCCACTTGGTCTCACTGCTCTGCAATGGTGTTTTGGGTCTCCTATTCTTAGCTTACCCTCCAAAGAGCTAGCCGTCAAGTACCTAAATACCCAAGCAGCTGACAGTCAACAGTGCTTATTTGAGTAACCACTCTGAACCAAACACTGCACTAGAGCTGGTAGACATAGTTTATATACCTAGAGGTTACAAAAAAAAAATTTTTTTTTTAAATGGATCTCAGGTACAACAGAATTGCATTACTCTAAAGTTTATGTGAAAAAGAAGACATGAGCAGAAACTCAAAACAACAGGAAACTAATATCCCTGTTTTGCTGTTCTCAAATGCTTTACAAACTTTTCCAGGCACAGATGATCACCTTTTAGTTCCTTTCACCTTGGCAATGCAGGCTTTATGTTCTTGGTTCTGCTCATCTCCCAATTTTACCACTTGAATTAGCTCTTGAGGCTCAATCCAAAGTGTAAGGTTAGCTTTTTTGCTATCTATCTTCAGTCCTACTGGGAACTTACACAGGTTTGCTTCTAATTACTGTCCAAAGTACTTCTTGAAACCCAAAGAAGACAGCTAAATGTTCATAATCACTCTGAAAAAGAGGAATGTATAATACCTTTTCTCAACTACAGGCTGAACTGCATATTTTCAGAAATAAAACAGTGCATTTCTCCCTTTTCTTTGTAGCCTTAAGTTTGCACTGGGTTTCAAAACAATCAGACATATAAAATAAGAATAAGCAAAATTTTCATTGTCTGTGGGTCAAGATCATGCTCTCTAAGTTACAACTTGCTACCTTGGCTTGAGAGTCTTTGAGTTACAATATGCTTTAACCTGTTGTATTTTAAAAATAAAAAGGGATTCAACCTAGAACCTAAGCCATCCCCATCACTACGATTCACCTGTGTCTGGAAGCCTAGGGTTATTCAACTACCTGTTTGCATGTGGGAGAATACTTGTCCTTGCTCAAGTGAGGAAGAGAAGCTTGGCCCAAAAAGCAAACCCTTGTGTGGGAGGAGTGTCCCAAGAACCGGGTACTGTCTATCACTTTGGGCTGCTCCCACAGCCCCAAAGGCCCATCATGACAGAGACAGGAGCTACAATGAAACTAAAGAACGATTTTCACTAAAAGATCTGAAGCAACAAGACATAAAAAGCTCTGCTTTGATGACCACATAACATGATATAACAAGGAGAGAAAATGGGCTGGGACACCTCAATGGCCCCAGCATATCGGCAGCACACCTGGAACACAAGGCCAAGGTGATAGTATCAGACACAGAGGTATACCTGGGATCTAAAGGAAGGTACCACTATGCAACTACGAGGCAGCAAACATTACACAAAGAAAAAGGTATGTCATAGGGTAGTGGCCAAAACATTACAAGAAAAAAAAGATAGCCATGTGGTAGTGGCCCACACATGAAATGCCCTTTGGTGAATCCAAAAATAAACCCAAGAGGGAGGTATTCTGGGGGATCTAGAGGTCCTATATTAATAGGAAAGGGTGAAAGTCATGAAATTCTGATTACACTGATTAGTCATGTTTTACTTTATGCATATCTTGCCATCAAATCCATGTTATTTTCATGTGTGTTAATGTGTAAAATATAATTTATTTGATCAGAAGCAGTTAAGTATCTACTATGTATCTAATCCTATGCCAATAATCTGGGACACACAAAAAAATATAAAAGGGAGCTTATGATCTTGCTAACATATGGAACAGTAAGTGGTGAATTCAATATAGTCCATAATTAAGAATTGTGTTGTACAGGCTATAATTGCTCTAGGAATTTCAAGAAGATAAAAATAGATTTTAAACATAGGGTACAGTGTCAAAGATGGCAAGACTTGCACTGACCTTGAAAAATTAATAAAGACCCTTTTTTCTGATTTTATAAGACTATTATAGGATCATTATGCAAAATTCAGAAAACACATTTTAAAATAAAGAATGTTTTAATTGCCCTCAACATGTGAATCATATCAAGAGTGACAGGAGAAAAGAGAATGTTCTCATCTAGGGAAACAGTATTAATGAAAGTAGAGACACATGTCATTTAATGGTACACAAATTTTAGTATCAGTTATTCCCAAACCACATTCCATAGGGAAACTGGGGTCCTAGACTAGAGTGTGCCTTCATTAAAATAAGAGTTTCATTTTCTCATTTATAAGGGGAAGTCAATGGAAAGAAAGTTCTCATTTTAAGAGTTTTCTTCACTTACATGTCTTAAACTTTCAATATCTGAGATTACTTCCTTGCTAGCTATCAACAAATCTTTTCAATGAATTTAAAGAATACGAACAGAAAAATTCCAAAGTATTTTATAAAAACACACAATCATGAATACCACACATTCATGGATGTATATTTTTAAATGTTTCATTATTGTAGCAGTCACTACTAACAGCCTACTTAGAATCTATTCTCTCCTTCTTACTTCATAAGGGAACTGCAATTTCATTCAGGAAAACAAGGTACTCAGCTAAATATTCGATATTTCCCTGACTTCCTCACTCCATGTCATAGTTCATATAGCACTGTCCCTTCCTCCTCCATTCTTCCACTCTTTTGCTGCCTGGAGAGAAAACCCATACCCAAAGTTATAGCAGCTATCTTACATGCATGAACATGAAAGTTACAAGCTAAAGATGGTAAACAACCAAGCCTAAAGAGATTCACTGAAGACTGAGAGACACACACAGACAGAAGGTAAAAGGATGAAAAAATATATTTCATAGAAATGGAAAGGAAAAAAAAAAAGTCGGGGTAGCAATACTTATACCAGACAAAATAGACTTTAAAACAAAGGCTGTAACAAGAAACAAAGAAGAACCCAGCAATTCCACTTCGAAGTACTTATCCGAAGAACCTCAAAACACGAATTCAAAATGATGTATGCATCTATATGTTCATTGCAGCATTACTTACAATAGCCAAAATATGGAAACAACCTAAGTGTCCATCAATACATGAATGGATAAAGAAGTGGTATATATAGACCATGGCCTATTACTCATCCATAAAAAATGAAATCTTGCTAAGTGCAACAACGTAAATGGACCTAGAGGGTATTATGCTAAGTGAAATAAGTCAGACAAAGAAAGACACCCCACATGATTTCACTTAGATGTGGAATCTAAAAATCAAAACAAAAGGAACAAACAAAACAGGAACAAACTCATAGATACAGAGAACACTTGGATGGTTCCAGATGTGAAGGGGTTTGGGTTGGGGTGGGTGAAAAAAGGAAAGGGATTAAAAAGTACAAATTGGTAGTTGTAAAATAATCACAGGGATGTAAAGTATAGCATAGAGAATAAAGTGGATAATATTGTAATAACTATGTCTGGGTACTAGATTTATCAGGGTGATCACTTTGTAAGTTTTATAAATACCTAATCACTATGTTGTACACCTTAAACTAATACGATACTGTACATCAATTGTAATAAAAAATAAAAAATTATTAAAAGAAAAAAATTAAAAATTAAAGCAATAAAAATAAAGATGGCAGACCAAAAAGACAGGAGCAAGAATCTGGAAAGAGACAAGAATTATGGAATCACCATATCTGTTGTGGATTTCATCCCTCCAGACTTACTATTATAATAAACAAACATATAAAGAAAGCTCTTATCATTTAAGCCACTACTAGCCAGATCATTGACACAAGTAATTAAACACAATCCTGATATAATGATTGCATGTAAATTTATTTAATTAAGTATTTCTAAGCAAAAGTCTGAAATAATTTTGTGCTATCATGGTCCACGTGATAAAATTAATTTCTCTAGAGCATCCTGACTTCCTGGTGCTCTGACTCCTCACAAATTTGTGAACCACTGTCTTAGCTCAAACACAGTAAAGAGGAATTCTATTTGGGGATCATCTTCTGAATGCTATTTCTTTTCAAGTATTCTGTACAGTACCAGGCGTCAAGAGGGTACTCTAGTACCTGTCAACGATAATGATGATTACACACCTGCCTTCCTGAGCCCAAGATGGAAGTTCAGCAAAATGGATGAGCCATTACTGAGGCCCTCAAAAAACAGTTTTCCAAATAGAAATATTTTACACAGAGAAGCTCTCAGGAGAGTGGCTCAAACAGAAAATATTTTGCTCTAGTTGCAAATCTGCCCATCACACAATTCTCTAAATGTAAAACTTGTCTCAATTTTCATTAACATTTCAAAGCCTTCCTTTTCCTACTTACTATGAACCTGAGATACCAAAATCCCCAACTTTTGGCAGCACTTACTAGGGTCAGACTGCAGGTCAAAGTGAGACCCATTAGCCCTCCAGAACAATAATGACTTTTCTACTTTCCCTTCCATTAAACAGAAGGTAGTTCTGAGGATTTTACAACTTAGCTAACATTTATGGCAAGCCAAGAGTGAATAAAGTTTGCAAGATGTCAAGATCGAACTCAGGGCTTCTCAACCTTGCCATTATTGACATTCTAGGTTAAATAATTCTTTCCTGTAGAGATCTACCCTGTGCACGGGAGGATGTTTAGCAAACATCTCTGGCCTCTACCCACTAGATGTCGGTCGGTAGCACTGCTAGAGCAACAGACGTCTTCAGACATTACCAAAAGTCCCCTGAAGAGCGAAATCAGCCCCCAGCCCCGTTGAGAGCCACTATAAAAGAAGAAACCAAGGACTTTACATTTAATTCTCTAACACAAACATTATAAAGAAAATGAGTCTCTGCACATTATCACAGCTGCTTTTCATTTCAACAGAATGATCTAAATATATTGCCTCCAAATATAAGTCTAGTCCTTGCTCTGAGTGGGTGCCCCACCTTTAATAATTAACCTCCAGCAATCCTGTCACCATCCCCCTTCCTAACAAAACTCTTTTCTAAAGATGTGATAGCTTTTTTCCCAGTTTTCTCTCTTGACCCTTCTACGCAGTTGATACTCCTGGCTTCCCTTCCAACCTAATCATCTTGATTATACCCCCAACTCTCCGAAGACATCTCATTTACTCACTTTTTCTTTTTCTTTTCATTTTTTTTTTTTTTTTTACAATTTTGAAAGCCATTTCCAGGCTCAAATGAATTTTATTGGTTTCAAGCTTTTTTAAAAATTAAAACAAGATACAATGGGAACCTCATCTTTGAGGAAATAGAGATTAAATTTAAATGTACCACTTAGCAATTATTTTCAAAACCAGATGATTTTGAATAAAACCACCAGCACAGCACTCTTAGAGCTTATCTCCAACTTAACTCTCCTGATTAACCAAAGTGTGCTGTTCTCTGTAAAACATAAAGCCAATGCCCATGATACAATGAGTCCTCAAAGTACTCTCTACCTCAAAGTCACTCTCTAGAACAGTTTTGAGTTTCTGAGCTTCAACCAGGGGAGTTGCTCTTGTGCTTCAAGAGTCAGGTATAGATGTTATCTAGCCTGTGCATACCAAATGTATTTGTTACTATATGTGGTTTCAACATTTCATACAATGAATGCTATGAAAGAAAACATAGGTACAAGAAAACATAGGTACTAAACTCATGGAACTTGGATTTAGAGAAGATTTTATGAATTTGACCTTGAAAGCAAGGGAAATAAAAGCAAAAATAAAAAATAGGTCTATATTAAACTCAAAACTTTCTACACAACAAAAGAAACCATCAACAAAACAAAGAAGCAACCAACTGAATGGGAGAATATATTTGCAAAGGAAACCTCCATAGGAGGCTAATATCCAAAATATATAAAGAATTCATACCTAATGACCATACCTAAGAATTCTATGAAAGAATGCTATGAAAGACTTAAGAAATGCAAGTTGCTTTTAAAAATCACTGTTGCGTTAGGTGCAAAAATCTAGAATTCTGAACCCACGAGTCTTTCAGTTCCTTTCTAAAGTTATTGAAACTGAATTTGTAATCAATGTATTAGAAATGTGGTTTATTCAAGAAAGGGGAAATTCCAACTATTCTCAAAGAAAAATTGGGGACCTTCATTCAAAATGTTGTTTAATAAATTTATGGTTTGAAGTTAAAATGCTACATGCATTTATGAATCTTTTTGTGACTCCCCACTTTAAATAACTTTCTTGATTAACCAACCAACTACCAGAATCTTATAGGCACCAAAACAAGGGGGCTCCTACTATATGTAAAAATGTTCTGCCTTCAGCCATCCCAATAGCATCTCATCTTATTTCTCTACAGTCTCATCCACTCCCACCACTGCCAGCCTTCAAATTGGGTTTTCCCCAACCTTCTTAAAGACATCTCACCTGCTTTTGCCAGTGCCATTCCAGTTTTCAGAGCATGCTGGACAAAGTCCTATAAATTAATGCTTACCAAAAATACTTACCAACATGTGAAATGTTTAGTTTATCTCTAGATGATTTCTTATTGACTCAGCGTAAGACATATCTGAACTTTACACCTCATTCTTAAGAATAACCCAGTTTCAATGGGTTTATACTCATTGTCTACATGTTAATAATATTTGGGAAACCTTCCCTTTTTTAGAAAAGCAAACCAATCCAACCTGGCAGGACCTCTTCTGGATGGTTTCACTCCTAAAACAAGCTCAGCTTGTCCCTGATCCTGCATCCAAAACCGTCTATGAAACAGTTCTACAAACTCTATACTGAAAGTATATTTAAAATATTTAAACGTTTAAAATATCCCACACCAGGAAATGGTGTGGTACAGTCATGGAATATTATACAGCTACTTAAAAGGCTGTGTATATTTTAAGTGGCAATAAACAGACTGATGAATGTCAAGTGGAAAAACAAGACAAAATATAACACACGCACTATGACTGTATATAAAAAGCACCTATAGAAAAATTCAGAAAGGGAAAAACAAAAATAGTAAGAGGGACTGTGTTTACATCAGTTGAACAAGGAATGATTTCTTCCTCTTTGTATGCGATTATATTTCATTGGGAGAAAAATCTCAATGTGTTTTCTAACACAACTCCAGAGACAGTTTGGAACATGATGGACAAAGCATTAGTATGGAGGTCAGTCAGGGCCAGGTTTGCATGCTAGTTCTTCGCTTTTTAGAATTATAGTACCTTCCCTAAGATATTGTAAAGATTAGATTATGTACTAAAAAGCAACAGTGCCTAGAACGAACGAGTACACAACAAAGATTTATTTATTTTCTTTCTCCAGGCCAATCTGAGGGACACCCTTAATGACACAAATTACTGGAAATACATTTCAGGGTAAAGTCAAATGATAGATTTAGTAAATGTTGACTTCAGTCCCAGCAAATGAGATGAATTAGAAATCAAATTCCCTTCAACTTGTTTACTACATTAACCATAATATATTAGTTATCTCCTACTATAAAGATATGAGGGGGGAAATAAACTATATTCGATATTTGATGACACACAACCAAAAGGAGTTTACATTAATATCAAAAAGCCCTAACAGCAGAGATGACTAAAACTTCTCAAAGCTATATTTAACGAGAGAAATTTCACATATGCCACACACTTGTCTGACTCCAATACTTTTCATCCCATTCTACATATTACTGCCAAACTAACCTTTGTTAAACGCCACTGTGATGCTGTCAATTCTCCATCCCAACACCCACTTCAGTTCTAAATGCCACTGTGTCGAGACACTCATCCCATCTACTGCAGGGTCAGAAAGAAAAAAGGACCTAGATCCCAAGCTGGGTATTAAATGTACTCAGGTTCTTACCATTCCTAACCAAAGGTCTTGAATACCTCTCCCTTACTCCTATTCCTGACAAGCTGAGTAAACCTATGTGTTTCCTTCTCACAGACCCATACACTAAATCTGTTATATTGCTGTTATTTAAAAAAATAATGAATCTCCACATTTCCTGACATCAAGTTATTTTTTTAAGTCAGAGTTTCCAAAATGTATAACACACCTTATTTAATACTTATCCAAAAAAATCTGGAAAGTATATATACCAAAATATGAACCACAGTTAACTCTTGGTAGAATTTAACTTTCCTTCCTTAATTCTGTTTTTCTGAATTCTTTGAGTTTTATAATGAACTTGTATTACTTTTAAAATCAGATAAAATAATTACATACTATATGTAACACAAAAGAATCTTGAAAGCATATGTTAAGTGGAAGAAGCCAGACACAAAAGGTCACATACTATATGAGTCCATTTATATAAAATGTCCAGAATAGGTAAGTCCATAAAGATACAAAGTCTATATGTGGTTGCCAGAGTATTGGGACTGACTATAAATAGGTATGGAAATTTCTTTTCGGGTAAAGAAAATGCTCTGTAATTAGACAGCAGATAGTGGTGACAGTTGCACAACATACTGAATATATTTAAAACGACTGAATTACTTTAAAATATACTTTAAAATGGTAAATTTTATGTTGTGACTACCTCAATAAAACATAAAGATAATTTTAAATATCAGATAAATCATATTAAATTTTTAAAAAATGAAACAAAAAAAAACAACAGGCATTATAATTTGGTGTTTAAGAACCAGAACCACCGAAATCAGTATCCTGGTTCTGTCACTTAACAGCTTTGCGACCTTAGTAATTTGCCACTCTCTCCGTGCCTCCATTCCCCACCTGTAAAAAAACTATTGACAGAGCATTAAAGATAGGGAAAGCACTCAAGAGCTGTTCATAACACATTATAAGCGCTATATTAAGGATCAGCTATTTTTCTTTTTAATTAACACTGGTCCTGGAGAAGGTGTGGAAAATGAGCACTCAACTCAACTCTGAGACTATAAGTTGGCAGAACCTCTCATGGAATAATCGGCAGTGCATACTGAAATTTTTTAATTGTCCTTATCCTTTAACCCACAATTCTATTTCTAGGAAATGATGACAGGGACAGAAAAAAAACATAAAAACATATGTACCAGACTGTAAACATAAAAATTTTTATAACAATGAAATGAAAAACAAGCTGTGTTGGGAATTAAATAAATTATTGATGAACTACTATGCAGCCATTAAAATTAAAGTATATGGTAGAAACACATATTGATATGGAAAAATAATGATCTATTGTAAAGCAAAAAAATAACTTAAGAGTTATAAGCTAGTTTACATTTTACAACATATACATGTTTACATATGTATTTTAAGATTTTGTAAGCACATTCAACATATTTCCTGAATCAAAAATTTTTAAATATTAATAAATAAATCTAAACACAAGAATATTACCCTCTGGCTCTATTTCTAACAACTACTCCTTAGTGTCTGCAACACTATGAGGTATAGGAAGTAGCCAAAATTCAAGGAAGTCACCCACAAAGACAAACATCTACAAAACCACCTGAAAGTTAGCACTAGAGAACCTGATACTTATTCATTTTAAAGAAAACCTAAAATGGACTTCACAAAACTCTGGTGAATTAGAATGAGCTCAGGCTTGAGGAAGCTCCAATTACTTGATTAAGTAACTAAATGTCTCTGAGAAATCCCAGTTCTCTGGAGTAAAAATGGGTATAACAATCCCTCTTAGGATTGCAAAGACCAAGTGAGAGCTTTACAAAAGAGCAATGGGAACTATAAAAAATACTTCTAGCTTTGGTTGAAACAAATAAAATCAAAACTTTAAAACAACAACCTTAAACCCCAGCAAATAGTTGTAAAACAGTGAAGAATTAAAAAGAAAAGAAACCCAGGTCTAATCATATGGTAACTAGGATTCACTTATGGTTTGAACTGGAAGAAGGAAACAATAATGGTTAAAACTGCACTACCTAAATATTATCTCAAACCACTTTAAAGAGAAAAAATACTATGAAAAATTAACACAGAACACTAAAAGGTTGAGCTGAAGCATGAACAACAGAGATTCCAAATATATCAATTACAATCCAGCAATCCCTCTACTGGGTATCTATCCCAAAGACTTGAAAATTCATATCCATAAAAATATCTGCACACCAATGTTCATAGCAGCATTATTCACAGTACAGAGGACATGGAAGCAACCAAAGTGCCCTACAATAGATGACTGGCTAAAGAATCTGTGGTACATATATACAATAAAATATTACTCAGTCATAAGAAGAAATGAAATACTGCCATTTGCGACATGAATGGACCTCATGATAACCATGCTAAGCAAAATAAGCCAAACAGAAAAAGATGAAAATCACATGATATCACTGATATGTGGGATATAAACCTAAAAGCAACAAATGAGTAGGACAAACAAACAGAGACTCATGGACATGGACAACAGACCAGTGGTTACCAGAGAACTATAGAATAGTGGTTACTAGTGGGGCAGGAAAGGAGGGGGAAGGTAGATAGTAGATAGGGTAAAGGGGGTCAAATATAGGCGGGTAGGGGAAGGGTAAAGTGGGTAAAGGATATCAATTATATGGTAGCTGAAGGAAACTGAACTTTGGGTGGTAAACACACAACAGAATATACAGATGTCAAATGAAAATGTACACCTCAATATTATATGATTGTATTAGCCAATATTACCCCAATAAACTTAATTTTAAAAATACATACAGACAGACATCAATTACACTATTAAAAAAAATAAACAGAACCAACACAGAAATATCGGCAGGTCAGATTCACTTGCAAACAATATTAGATGAAAGCTGACAAGGTGAAATATATATACATCAATTACACTATAAAAAAACAGAACCACTACAGAAATATTAGCAGTTCAGATTCACTTGTAAACAATATTAGAAAGCTGACAAGGTGAAATAAATTGAACTTAAAAATTCCAAAAGGAGATCTGATCTACGAAAACCAGTGTCTCCAGGTTAAATAAAAAAGCTAAAGCAAACACTAATATCAAAAAAAATAATTCAAAACTTTTCTGGTATAAAATGAAATAATCAACATAAATGTTAAGTATCACAGAGAATAGCAATCATCACATTTTCCTATATTCTTCAATTTTTTTATATCTAACAAATAGTGCTTTTATAACAAAGAAAAAAGATGTTTTTTCTCTTTTTTTAAATTGTAAAAAAGATTCAGATTACTTGCACAAAAATGAGAGAAATGGAGCTGTGACTGAAAATATAATACCTGCCAAAGTTTCTGAAGGCAGAAGAATATGTTAAGAACTTTGGAACCTGAAATGACTTTTCAAAAAATGATGAAACAACTGAGCCATGAAAAATACATGACACTTGTAAAAAAGAAATATAGTCAAATAGTGACAAAGGATTAAAATCATCATAAAAAGCAAATAGTGAGGAAATTTTAAGATTTAAACATAGAATTTCAAAGTGCATGAGAAGTAGGCCAACTCCTAAATGCTTCATTTCTCCTATGAGAAATGCTAATAATGGAATAATAGTAGGAATAATGAAAATTGTTCTGTTAAAACAATGTTTCTAACAAAGAAAAAAAGAGGGAGAAGGAGGAAGGGAGTAAATGGGTTGACTTATCTTCCAACCTAGCTTAAAAGAAATTGAGAATTCAAATCCCATTAAAGAAACCACATATGTATTCAGGGAAAATAAGAGATAAACAATATGAACTTACAAAAACAAGGTTGGTTATAATTTTTAAAAAGACAACAAATAATAGTTAAGATGTAGAGAAATTGGAAGCCTCAGACATTGCTGATGAAAATATAAAATGTACAGCCACTCTGGAAAACAGTTTGGCAGTTTCTCAAAATGTTAAACACAAAGTTACCATGTGACCCAGTAATTCTAGATATAACCCAAGAGAACTGAAAACATGACCACACAAAAACCTGTACAGAATGTTCATATAATTATTCACAGTAGCCCAAAAATGGAAATATTACAGTCCATCAGCTGATGAATGAATAAACAAAATGAGGTGTGTGTGTGCATGCATGTAACGGAATATTATAGGGACATAAAAAGGAATGAAATTCTGATACATGCTACGATATGGATAAAACCTGAAAACATGATGCTAAGTGAAAGAAGCCAATCACAATAGGCCACATATCATATGACTCCATTGATATGAAATGTCCAGAATAGGCAAATATACAGCAAAAGATTGATTAGTGGTTGCCTAGGGCTGGGGAAGTGGGGTTTGAGTGACTGCTAAACAACATGAAGTTTCTTTGAGGGAGAAAGAAAATGTTATAAAATTGTGGTGATGCTTGTACAACCCGTGGCTATACTAAAAAAATACTGAATTGTACACCCTAAAGAATGATGATAGTGATGGACAGTAGCACAAACATTAAAATTACTTCATTTAAAATAAACAGTTAAAAGCAGAATAGTCTATAGCTGTATTGGGAAAAAAATCTTAACACTTAAAAACTAAAAGGCAAATACAAATCCAGAAAAGCATGAGTATCATTATGACTTCAGGAGATACTTCAAATCTACCCTACACAAAAATAAAAAGTGCAACAGAAAAAGAGGACAATAAAATTCAATGTTTATGTCCCAAATAGAGTAACAAAAATAAAAGATATACTGAAAAACTGAAACCTAATCATTGTAACTGGAGATGAGAGAACACATTAGAGACTGACATAAAGCATAAATTAAACCATTGCCCTTGGTAGGTGCCAAATGGGCAGAGTCAGGCTCAGAAAAAAAAAAAAAAAAAAAAAACAGACACAGATATAAAAGAAGACTATTAGGTAAATCTGGTAAATTCTTAACTGAAAAATCTGGGTACACTATTGTAACTTTTCTCTAAGTTTGAAATTAATTCAAAATAAGAAGTTTTAAGTAAAATTAGTAGTTATATAATAAAGACTGAGAAGCCAAGGAAATAACGCTTTTTTTTCTGGAGTACAAGGATCTGTCACCTAATTTCTCATACTAGGACCCAGAGACACATCTAGTTTTAACACAAAAACCTAGAAATTCCACAACACATTCTTAGACCATAATACAGAAGTACAAAACAAACTATCTAAACCTCTCTAAATCCATGTTTTATAACAATGATGAGAGGAATTTTATCAAAAATGCCTGTCGTAGAAAGGAAAAAGAAACATAATGACCTATTTCCACCTAAAGAATTTAGAAAGAGAAAAATAAGGAAAGCTGAAAAAAGGGAAATACTAAAATTAAGATATAAAATAAAGAAAAATAGACATAAAAACATCATTAGAGAGTATTTCAAGGAAATGGGATAATCAGAAATAGCAGGGTAGCTTTCAAATACAAAGAGGTAGGAGACTGATTCAAGGAAAGGGATGAAAAGAACAGTGCAGCAGAAGTTTCAAGGAGTACAGGAGGGGTGTTCAGACAGAAAGGGCTGGGCACTGCAGAAATAAGGATCTGCATCTGACATGACTGTGAATAATAGGCATACAGGAAGAAACACACACCAATTTGACTCTCTTCCAAACAGGCTCTCTACCCCAAATTAAGAGCATCACAATCAGCCCCGCCTCCTACAGCATGAGAGCCAGAAGTGGAGAGAGAAAAAGATCAATGAAAGGCTAGCTGAGTGAAGACAGGCAAAGAGCTCATGCCCCACTGGACCGCTCTAGCTAACTTAAGCGATGCAGAAACAAGAGCCCAAAGTTGCCAATGTCTCTAGGTTTAGAGGGGAAGACAAAATAAAAATTTTTAAGCGAACCCTTCAGATTTTTAATGGTTAATAACCAATGCAATTTTTTAAAACACAGTGCAGGCCAAATAAGTCCTCTCAGTTCTCCCCATTTCCAGTTATCTTTCACCATGCTCCCTGTCTCTTCCCTTCTTTTCACCTTCACCAATTTCAGACTTTGCTATCTAAAACCCCAGTGTCATTCAAATCCTTACAAAAGTTTCTCTTTGTCTTCAGAGTGTCAAATCTTCGGCTCAGCCTTCTAGGCCTTCCACTAATGTGGTGGCCTAGACTCTCCTACCTTAATCCCCATATCCCAGTATCCCATAATATAGTCTTTTCATTGCCCCATCTTTGTGACTTTTCTAACGTACTCCCTCAGCCTAGAATACCCTTTCTCAACTCTCCTCAGCTTCTGTGTTCATTCAGTCATTGTTTCATTCTATGTGCATGAAATATGTAACCTAACTTTGTTCCAGACACCATTCAAGGCACAGTGGATACAGCAGTGAACACACGGACAAAACCTCTGCCCTCACATTGCTACATGGAGGAGGCATCACACATCACACAGGAGAAGGTGCTTTGGAGCAGGAAAAAAAGCATAAAAAAAATAGCATAAATGAGAGGGGCAGAGGAGGTGAAAGGAGGAAAAGGCTGCAATTTAAAGGCATCTTTTGAAAGTGAACTTAAAAACCTGAAAGAGATGAGGGGTCGGTAACTGGGACAAGAAGTTTCCAGGTAATGCAAGAAATCATTTTGAAATGATATGTACATGTTTTGCCATTTTTAACTCCAAACATATAAATATACATTCATTTGCCCCATGCAGCACCTAGACCTCTTTGAGTGAAGGTCTGCAAAATGCAGTTAAGCCACACCCATAATCCATTATCTACAATGTCTATTTTCCTTTCTTTTAAAGTGAACTGGAGACTGTAAAAAATAAAAAGTAAAAAATACTTACAAAGTTTTCTAGGAGCAGAATCCTTCCAGATATTTACAAGGTTTCTCTACCCTCTTTCCGTTGTCTTGACCAAGATCTAACCCACTGAATGGTAATTCTTTCAGTCTCCTGCCTTCATTAAGTCCTTACAAAGTAGTTCATAAAAACAACTCTCTCTACATTCATATTAAATCAATTTCAGTAATACCTATCAATTTATACTCACAAATAACCCAGTATAAATAACTTTAAGAAGAAACACAATCGACTCTTTCTTGGTAAGCAGAGAAATCAAATGAGAGACAGGCAAAACAGAGATAAGCTACCAATTTAAGCATGTGTGCTGTGGGAATTGGTTAATATAGCTTACTAAAGACATATTTAATTTAGAATGTTAAAATCACACCCAATAAAGGATGTGAGTTGACATTTCTCCAAATAAGGTATTCATTCATACGTCCATTTATATATATGGTCAATAAGTACATGAAAATGTGCTCAACATCAGTAGTAATTAGGAAAATGAAAATCAAAACCACGCTGATATACAACTTCACATCCACTAGGATGACTATAAGTGAAAAGACAATAACAAGTGTTGGAGAGGCTGTGGAGAAAGGGAATCCTCAAACACTGCTAGTAAAAATGTAAACCAGTGCAACCACTTTGGGAAAGAGTTTGGCAGTTCCTCAAAATGTTAAACAGAGTTACCATGTGACCCAGCATTTCTACTCCTAGGTATAAACCTGAGAACTGAAAACCTATGTCCACACAAAAACTTGCACATGAATGTTCATAGCAGCATTACTCATAATAGCCAAAACATGGAAACAACTCAAATGTCCATTAACTGATGGATAAACAAAATGTGGCATTATCCATACAATGAAATATTACTCAGCCATAAAAAGGAATACAGTTCTAATACATGCTGCAACATGATAAACCTTGAAAACATTATACTAAGTAAAAGAAGCCAATCATAAAAGGCCACAGATTATATGACTCCACTTATGTGTAATGTCCAAAAGAGACAAATCCATAGAGACAGAAAGCAGAATAGGAGTTTTCAGGGGTTGGGAGGGAGAGGGACAGAATGACTATCAATAGGTATAGAGGGTTTCTTTTTGGGGTGATGAAAGTGTTTTGGAATTAGTAGTAGTGACGGTTGTACAACTTGGTGTATATACTAAAAACCACTTAATTGTACACCTTAAAAATTTTCAGTGCTGTCTGTTGTTCAATAAATGTTTACTAAGGGAGGGCGGGAGGGAGGAGATAAAAGCCTAGATAGGCTAAACAGAAACTTCCACTGTATATATCTACAAAAGGCTAACAGCCACATCTGTTAGAAATATAAGGCCCTTAGAGGCAGGGATAGCTTTTCATATACAAAATTTCCCTTAGCATATAGTATATCAGATTACACTAAATAGGCATTCAATCAAGATTAACTAGATAAATTAATAAATACCCACATATTACAAACCAGGGATCTACTAGTGCCCTGACCATGATTCCATGCTAATGAGGGAAAACTTGCTTTTTATTCCCCATAATCCTGAACTGCCACTAACAAGGCACTTCTCTTAACCTAAAGTATATACTATCCATTTATACCAGCCTTACTATCATATCACAATCCAGAGGACACACTTCTAACTTCCACGACATTTTAAAAACCTAGTTCAAATTCACCTTACGTCTATCACCAAATGAGACTTACTAGTCTCCCAATATGTTTTTCTACTTCTTTAACCATATTCCCTAAAATAGTAACATCTCACATACTTAGCTTCCTCCTTCTTCTCAAATACCCTAGAGCAGGGGTCCCCAACGCCGGGGGCGGGGAACGGGGAGAGGGCAGATCTGTAAACAGTCAATTAGTTGCCTGTTAGGAACCAGGCCACATAGCAGGAGATGAGCAGCAGGCAAGCAAGCCAAGATGCTTCATCTGTATTTACAGCCACTCCCCAGCACTAGCATCACTACCTCGGCTCCACCTCAGATCATCAGGCATTAGATTCTCATAGGAGCTCTGGTCCCTGATGCCAAAATGGTTGGGGGACCACTGCCCTAGAGCCAAAAAGAACAATTGTCATTACCTTCATGTTACAAATGAGAAAAAATGTCAATGTCTAAGGTCACTTCTCTTCCAAGTTCATCTTTCATCACATAAGCCATGTATTTCCTAACTTTTCTTTCTTTAAATGAACAGGGAACTTTATAATAAGTTAGATTTTAAAAGAATAAATACAAATAAAAAGATAAAAAAGCAAAGCAATAAGTACAAAGTCCAGTGCTGAGGCAAGAGGACAATAAAAAAAAAAAGCTGGTTTCAAACAATAAGAGCTAAACAAAGGGCCTGCTGCTTAGGGGAAGATGTAATATCAAGAGATGACAGAGACAAATGCAGACTCATTTAGCTTCTTTGCTCTGGTTATCTTCATCAAGGAGCATGATCTTCAAACTGGGAAAGGCAGAACTCAGAAAAGGGAGTTAACATGTAAGCTAAGTAGCATGGAGAGTAGACAGTAACAAAATACAGACCTAGCTCGAAGGAATTTGCTTTCTGATTTAAACAAATCACACTCCATGATCCTAAAGAAACTTTTAGTTCTGACTGCTGATTATCTAAGCTGTCCTGACAAGATGCCAAAAAGACCAAAATGAAAGAATGCATTCTCAATTTTCAGTAAAGCGGAAATGTGAATCCAGAAAAACATCTATGGGTAAATTTGGCACATATTCCCAGAAAATTTCTAGGAGAGGTAAATAAGTTTCTGCACACAATAAAAAGAAAAAGCCACTGTGGTGTCTTTATTAAGGCAGGCCATGCCACCTTTGCCACTAGACAGGATTACAAAAATGGAAAAAGGGAGATTAACACAGACATATACATGTTTTATTCTAAGAAGGAGATTTGAATATTTTAATAACAAGCTAGTGAAAAAAAAACGGGAAAACGTTGACTAGCAGAATCAAAAATCTGTTAAACTCTACTAGGAGGATTCGTAGCTTGTTGAATATCTGGTTGATTAATTCATCAACATCAACCTATTTGGAAGGAAGTCTCCAAGAACATATTACAGAATTCTATCCTTTCCCATGATCTACACAACTTCCAATAATTTAATAAAGCCCTAGACCTGCTCTTCACATTTGTAAGGGCCACAGAGCTGTGAGTGACCTGACAGAATCAGGCTCTGGAAAGGTTACAGTAGGCTGAAAAATGAGGGTCCAAAGCCAAAAATGAAAATCGACAGGAAATCAAGGCCAGCATTTAAGTTTTAAAACTCAAATATACATAGGAGTAAACTATAGTTTATGTGAGAAATACCTGGATATTAAAAGCTAAAAAAATCTACACTCTCAAAATTTTAATCGATACATATGTCCAGACCAGATTATTATAGTTCTTAACCAATTCAAAAAAAATACTTTTTCTGTATGAATCATTCCCAGATCTTCATCCTAAAACCAGTTATAACAAAAATCTACAGCTGTCATTTAGTTAAAACTCTGGCTTTAGACTCAGTTTCTTAGTGTTAGAAAACATTTTATTTGATGATCCTAATTTGCTGACATTTGTATCAATATATCAATATAACCTTGAAAGAAAGCTAATATATTAAGTCCAAGTCCTTCTTTTAGAGAACAGAAAACTAAAAAATTTAAGTAACTTGATCCAAATAACACAGCTGCTTAGCAAGGTCCATGATCCCCAAATCAATCACTTTTTCCCATACCACATGGGTTTCCAGCCCTCTTTGTCCTTTCTTAAAACGTGTACTATCCACTAAAGAGTCAGAAAACATACACAAAAACATCCATCAACACTTATTTTGCTAAGGTAAAAACAGCTTACCAAGAAGAGATAACCGCAGCACATTAGCCAGTAAAATATTTTGACATGGTATAATCACAAGTTTGATAACCAATATTTGTTTCCAAAAGGCACTCTAAAATACAAATGGTTTTTATTCTCAGCCATACTGTGTGATAACTTATTAAAGCATTATCCCATATCCCATTTAACATTAGAAAAAGTAAAAGTTATTACATGAATGGAAAAGCTTTTAATGGACATGCCGTTGTTCAATGTGCTCAAAATCCCTTCCCCATCATAAAATGTACCACTATGAAAATTATTAAGGTTTTAGACCTTCAAGCCTAAACATCAGGCCAAAGGTTTTCTTCATTTAGGGTAGCATAAGAGTCTGTGCTGAGGCCTTCTTGATCCCTCCACTCCCCCAGAAACAATGCCCCTTCAAGATCTCAAAGGCACAAAGGCTGTCCGGCAGGCAGGACAGAGCATCCTCTGTGGCCTTAAGTCCATCCTCCCCTTTCCTCTCCCATGCCTCTTCTCCCACCCCCTTAAAGAAGACAAATAAAGAACTGAGAATTGATAAAAAGGGAAGTTTACAAGGCTGTGGCTTAAGATCACTAGCATCTGCTAGGCCAGCTCCAAGGGGACCCCACCCACCCCTGAGAGACCATGAAGCCCCTTCTAGCCTCAGGGCTCCTCTGAGACCCTTTCTGAATGGAAGAGGGAACTTAACTACCCGAACACCCTCCTCCCCAGTCTCATCCATTATAGCCCCAGCAGGCTCTTTGTTTCCAACAGCTGGGGGCGGGGGGGGTGGGGGCGGCCGGCCTTAGACTGAGGGGAGAGGTCACTCCCTTGCTCCCTTTGCTGCCAATCTTCCGGCCCTCCAACAAAACCTAAAAACACATGTACGGGATCATTCCCTCGGAACTGGTCCCCTCTTTCCACACACCTTAATAACCCAGGATTACACACTCTGCTACACCGAGGCAATCCCCGAGATCTGATGATCATCTCTTTCTACTACCCAAACCCTACCCAGGATGACTCTAGTTCCCTCCCTCTGAATCGACACAAACAGGGCTCATTCTAGGACACCCCCCACCCCGCGACCATCCTTCCTCCCCAATGCACATCCCAGGGCATATCCCTGAGCGCCAGGCTTCACCCACGCACGCACAACAAACAAAAACACGGGGTCATTTCCTGGGCCCCCAGGTCTATCCGCTGCTCCCACGCACAGAGCCGAGGTCACTCCGGGCCCCCAGCGTGCCCCCCTCGACGCCCAAAGGACACACACACACACACACACACACACACACACACACACCCGGCTCCACATCGCCCCTCCGTGTCCCCTGAATCTCCGGTTCCCTTTGACTCACACGACCCCTCCGGGTCACCAGCGCCCTCCCCCCCGGCACAGGGTCCCTCCCCTGGCCCTCAGCCTGGCATCCTCCCCCCCCCACACACACACACACACTCAGCCTGGCCCCTCACTGTCTCTTACACACACACACACTCCCGGCCCGGGGCAGCCTTCCCTCCCCCGAGCCTTCACCGCACGAACACGCGCTCCCGCGCACTCACACCCACGATCACGATCGCGATCACACCCGGGGGAGCCCTGGCCGGCTGCCTACGCCTCGCCGGGTCCCGGCCTCGCCGCCACCTCCCCGACACTCACACACTCACACTCAGACACACACACTCACACTCACGCACACGCACGGCCACTCCCCGTCCCCAGCGCCCGGTCCCCGAGCCCGCGCCGCGCCCTCCGCCCGCGGGCCCGGGCTCCCCGGGACGCCCCCCGCAGCCGGCCGCGGGGACCCGGAGGAAAGAGGGTGTGGGGGGAGAGGGTGCAGGAGGGGGGGCGCAGGGGCGGGCTCCGGCCGGTCCTACCTGAGCAGTTGATGCTCTTGCCTTTGCCGCCGGGACACTCCCCGCCGCCGCCGCCGCCCGCGGGCGGGTGGGACGCGCGGCCCGCGGGCAGGGACAGGGCGAAGAGCAGGAGCAGCGACGCGGAGCAGCAGAGGGCGAGCGGCGGCGCCCCAGCGGCCGCGGCCCCCATGGCGAGCTCCCCGGACGGACGGCGGGACGCGCAGGCGGCCGCAGGCCCGGGGCATGCAGCCGCGCTCCGAGCCCCGCCGCCGCCTTCCTAGACGCCGCGCCGCTGCGCCGGGGAGCAGCCCCTCAGCATCCCCGCGCCCCCGGCCCTGCCCAGCCGCAGCCGCAGCGCCCGCCAGGCCCCGGCCCGCCGCGCTCGGGACGCAGGCGGAGGGGCGGCGCGCGAGCGAGGGTCGCGGGCGCGCGGGAGGGTGCGCGCCGCGCGCAGGGGAGCCCGGGGCTGGGGGCGCGCGCGGCGGCGGCGGCGGGCGGGGGTCGCGGGGCGGGAGGCGGTGCCAGCCCCCTCACCCTCGCCTCGTCGCCTTCCTCCCTTTGTGTCCGCGGCCGCAGCCACCGCGTCACAAAGACCCCGGCCCGCCCGGGGAGGGGCGCGTGACAGAGCGGCCGGCGGGAGGGGGCGGGGAGGGGGCCGCGACCCCGCCCCGCTCACACCCCCCCAGCTCCGCCCCCGCCCGCGGCCGGCGCCGCCTCCGCGGGAGCTATTGTTCCTGCGGCGGGGCGGGGGGCGCGGCCGCCCCTGCGTGCGGCCTCCGCTGGGCTGGCCCGCGCCGAGGATGCTCTCGCTGCGGGCTTGCCTCCTCGCAGGCATTTTGCTGCCCTTTGAAAGCGTTTCGGAAGCGGTTTCTCTCGCCCGGCCAGCTGGCTGGGGGGGAAGAAAGGGCAGGTGGTCTCGTATCTGTCCTCCAGGTGAAGGAACTGAGCTGTTGGAGAGGTGAAGGTGACTTGTCCAGCAAGGTCACACGCCAAGAGACGGGCAAGACCGAAACTGGAACCCAGGTTCTGACTCCGGCTACGTTATTCTTAGAAGCGGGGGTAAATGGCGACATGTCTAGGACCTCCACTCCTCCCCTAGTGACACGTATACCAACTGAATTTAAAATCCTGTTTTAAAGGAAGGAATAGAGTGCAGAAATAAAAGGGAACCACTCTAGTCAAACTACTACATTACTAAAATCGAGTAAATTGAAGTATGAGAGAAAGACTCCATTATTGTTTTAACTAGTCTGGAAACTTAAACTTTGGAACTTTCCGGTCCTGGGCAGGGATTTACGTCAAACCTACAGATTACCACCTGACAGACTAAGGAAGGAATGTTTACTTATCCAGAATGTCACATAGCCTTGCATCTATTATTCAGACTACTGGTCATCTAAAGGATTAGCATCTAAAACTAATCCAGGGCTAATTCTCCTCAAGAATGTACTTTTTTTACTATAAGAACCCTCAAATTTTTCTTTCTTCTTTGGATCACTCACTGTTGGTATTGCCTAGTTTTTCTGGTTTGCAAATCCTGAGACCCTTGAATAAGTCTTTATCCGTTATTTCTGCCCAAAGCCTTCTGATTTCATTTGCGCTGTCAACAAATGATTCTATATTTCCCCCTCCCACTCACAATAGCTAATACAGATTGAGGATTTGCTACATTGGACCCGAATAAAGCTCTTTACCTGCATTCTTTCCCATTCTTTTTTGCAGAACTACAGGGGAGTTTTCATTCTCATCCCATTCTACAGATGAGGAAGTTGAGACCCAGACAGGTAAAGTGATCTGACTCCCTGTCCAGTGCCATTCCTAGCACACCATGATAAGTGAGACCTAGCCATAGGCAGTAAGATTATGGATTGAATTGTTTTGAAGCCCTCTGCCTTTTTTCGTTCTATTAATCTGCCACTCACCTCAGATGGAATTTTTAAATCTCACTGAAAACATAAATTTAATTCATAAAGTGTTTTAAATGTGTGAAAAGCCACCACAAGCAAAGCCACATTAGGGAAAACATTTTCAATGTAAATAAGAGACAATATACTTATTAAGAAGTACTATAAATCAAAAATAAAATCTTAATATAGTAAATAAATGGGAAACTGACTTGTTTTAGCACATAAAATATAGACAATATATAAAAAAAATATTTAGACCCACTAGTAATAAAAACCAGTTTTTTTTCCTTTGATGGTTAACCATAGAAAAAGAATTGACAAAACCTAGAACAATTAATTTATACATTTTAGAAGAACAATTCAACCACGTATCAAAAAATTTTAAATATGTTGACCCCTTAATCTAGCAATTCCACGTATTGGAATTTGCCCTAAAGAAATAATTGGACAAGCACACAATGTATATGTGGATATTCAGCACAACCTTTCATAATAGTAAATATAATCTATATGTCCATCTATGGGGAAAAAAAGGTATGGTGCCTCTTTGCACAATGGACTATTATGAGGCTTTAACAATGAAGACTGAGTTAGTGTTTACAATCATGGAGAAAAGCAGGATACTAATGAATAGGTATAAGAAAATCCTATTTTCCTAAAATATCCATGTGTGTGTACACATCCATGGGAAAAAAGTCAAGAAGAATAATACAGCAATATATTAACACCGATTACTCTGAAATGTGGGCTTATGAGTAATAGTACTTGTCCTTTATATTTTTCTATATTGTCTGAATTTTTTGCAATGAAAATTTTTATTATATTTTTAAAAGCCATTTCCTTTTAAATTATACTTTCATGATGCTTTTATATAAATTCACATTTTTAACATTTTATTAAGATTTGCCTCAGACCTCAAAACTTAGCAGTGGCATGGCAGTTATTAAAACCAAAATTGAACTTCTGGATTCTGAATCAGCTGTGATCCCAGGTTCCTGACTGCTAAGCCACAGCTGAGGGCTCCTCAGACCTCTCTTTCAGCAGCTTCTCTGGTCAGCTTGACCTCCCCTGTGCTTCATTCCTGCCTTGTGTCTTGGCTCTCCTGGCCCCAGCAGTCTGCCTTTAATTTTCATTTGACTGCTAACCATAGTCCAAGCAGAAATACTAAGAGGAGATAACCCTTAAATAAAAAGCAAAAACTCCTCTAGACATAAGTCAAAAAATAATTTATATCTGCATCTTTCTCCAAATTATGTAAGAAAATTCAACATAGATTTCTCAAAAGTCTTCAAATTGAAAAGGACTGTACCTCAGAAACAGGATTTCTCTAATTTCAATCATCCAATATCAAAGAGGAAAAAAATCTTAGTGGTCATTTAATACAATCCCCATCACATGCTTTAATATTGGTAACCCCAAAATGTCAGATAGCAAAGAGCATGAGGCTTGCTACATAAAACCACCCAGAGTATTTTAAAGAATGTAGAGTTCTGAACACCACTCCAGACATTCTGGGGGAAACTCAAGTATGTCTTATTTATATTACAGTTCTCCAAGTAACTCAGATGTGCTGCTGGTTTAGAAACCTCTCACCTAACCTTGATCAGTTGGTTATTGCTCCTTAATAAACAACCACAAAATGTCATCTGAGTGCCAGAATAAAAACATTAATTTCCTATAGATCTGGGGTTGACTGATCTAGGCTGGAGCTTAACTGAACGGCTGTACTTCAAGCTGTAGATTCTGATGGGCTTGGCTCCTGTATGTAGGTTGAGCTTTGATCTTCGCCAGTATTATTCATTTTAGGGCTTGGCTGAAGTTAGGGACAGCTACCTAGGGAGGAACTCTTCTTAGGGAGATGGCAGTGGTTCAGGGGGACATGCCCAACTGTGCAAGCCCTTTTCCCACCCTTGCTTGTACATGTCTGCTTACATCCCACTGGCTAAAGCAAGTCTCATAGCTGGGCTCAAAGATAAGGAGTAGGGAAGTCTACTTAAGATGACTGAGAATGAATACAGAATGAATATTTTTGAACGATAACCTATCAGAAATCCTACACTTGAACACCATTATTTATGCTGTCAGAATGTTTTCAGTTCCAAGTAACAGAAAACCCAACCCAAATTAAACAAAAAGAGATTTCTTGGCTCAGCTGGTTTTTAAAAGCCAGAGGTAGTGCCCACTCCTATGAGTTGGTTTTTGTCCTAAATAAAGCTCCACTCATGGAAAAAGCTGCATTTCTTCAAGAAAGCATCTACTGCAAGCTGGACACCACAGTATCCTCTGAGGATAAGAGAGAGTCCTGCCTTGATGACGAGAAGGGAAGGATATCTGAAAATTAACAATTATGACTCAGTGTGATAAACACTAAATAGAAATGGAGCATGTGTGTGTATGTGTGTTTGGGGGTATGAGGGAGAAGTAATGGCAAATTCTACACCACACTCCCAACCTAGACAAAATTATGGCTTTTTAGAACCTCCTGCTAGACTGTCTAGCTGCATAATGAAGCCCCACTAAATGATAATGAGACAATTTGGGACTGACAAATTGGCCTTGGTTGGAGAAAGTCATAGAACTTGAGCTCAGTCCAGAAATACTGGGATGATTCATGATGCAGCACTGGTGCAAACCTGGGGTTGACTCCTGGCCCAATTTGAGATACTGGACCCCATTTCCTAGAGAGATCTTTAAAAAAAAAAGAAAGAATGCCTGAGTAAAGACATTCATTCATTCATTCATTCAGTAAGTTTGTATTGAAGGTCTACTTCTAGTCCCTGAGAATACAATAACAGATCTGGTCCCTGTCCTACCAATGTTTACAGTCAAATATTAAACAATTATATAAATAAAAGTAAAATTGCAACAATGTTGTTAAATGCTATGCAGGGGAAGGTCAGAGGTTTACCTGTTAGAGTGACACCTGTGCTGAGATCAGAAGGGTGAGTAGAAGTTAACCAAGCGAAGAGGGGGTATTCCAGGCAAAGGGAACACCATGAACAAAAGGCCTATAAGGAGAAGGATCTGCATGTTGTCCATTGTGGTAAGGACAGAGGGCAAGGTCAACTTGTTTTAAACTTTATTCTTTGATTCAACAAATACTTAATAAGCACCTACTATGACCTAGGCACTGTTTTAGATGCAGAGAAACAGCAGTGAACAAAACAAAGTTCCAACTTCTCACAGGACTTAGAGTTTAGTAGGGGAGACCCCATGTTAACAATATTGATCAGAGAAACTAAATGTTGGATCAAGCCATTACAATAGTAACTAATTCACTGAAGACCTGCTACAATCCAGGTACTGCCAGGTGCTTCATATTTTTTGTCACTGATCTTTCCACCCACCCTGTTGGTAGATATTATTTCCATTTTATAGATGAAGTTCAGAGGTTAAGTGACTATCCAAACTTCAAAGCCAGGAAATTGAAGTCATCTGGCTCCATCTAATTCCAAGGCTCTACCACATCACTGACATGAGCAGGTGAAGAAACATCATCACCTAATACAATATAGAGCAAAGACTGGCACCACTAAAACCACAGCCGCCAAGGAGTGTGCACAAGCCATCCTGAGCCCCCTACTAACATACCAGGTGATTTTTGTGGAGGCTTCTTCTGATTGCATGCATGGATTATTGTGATCACATTGCTACCCACATCCCCTTAACAGTCCTCAATTGCATACTTAGGCAGAGGTTAAGGAGACAAGGATTCCCGATATCTGAACAAAAAGTGCTGTGGAATCCAGAGAAGCAGCCTCCCTCTGCCTGGAGAAGAACAGGCATTACCACTGTAATTCTGTCAATTTGAAAGACTTCTCACCCAAACAATCCCTGTGAGTGGGTAGGGAGACCAAGGAGGCATCTCTAGGTTTTTCCTGCAGGCCTTCTTGTCGTTCAGTTGTTCAGTATTGCTCCAAATAAAGAATTAAGGTATTTCTCCATCTTTCAGCAAATGGAAATTTTCAGCTGCAATTCAGAAATTTCTCCAAGGGCTTAACTTATAGAGGATTGTACCAAAGAAATAGCTTCTCTGACAAAGACAATCACACATAAATGGGAAGAGGTATAGCATAGTAATTAAGAGCATAAGCTCTGGAACTGAACCATCTGGTTGTGCATCTTAACTCTGCCACTTGCTAGCTCTATGACCTTGGTCAGGTTACTTAACTTCTCTATGCCTTAGCTTCATAATCTGTAACATGGAGATAAAAATTTTATCTACTTCATAGGGTTACTGTAAAGATAAAAGTGGTTCATATAGGTAAAGTGCTTAAAACCATGTTTAGTACATTGTAAGCACTCAATAAATAATTGTCTAGAAGTAACCATGGATTAGTAATGTTAGCTATTATTAGTAGTGGTAGTCATTAACTGCATGTATATACTAGGCTAAGAGCTTCACATGTATCACCTGATTAATGCTCCCAAAAATTTCATGGGGAGGGTTCAACTATCATCTTAATTCTGCAGATGAGAAAACTGAGGTTTAGAGAGATTAAGTAATTTGCCCAAAGTTACATAGCAAATGGACAGCAAACTGAGAAGTCTGTCTGACTACGAAGCCTATGTGGTCCAAAACAAAACCCAAGCAGTTAAAGTCAGCTGGCAAAAGGGCTCATCTGAGCTGGCTGGCTGCTAGATGTCTGTAGGAGGCCAGCCTGGTGCTGGCAGGTGCAGCCGAACTACTAGGAGGAAAAGTTGCAGCAAACTGCCTGGTAGGTCAAAGGGAAGGACGCAAGTTTAGAGCCAAGAGCCTGGCACCCACTGAGCTAAGGATCATGAAAGCGGGATAAAGCAAAAAACTAAGTACATGGAAGATTTAGAGTGAGTCAAATGGAGCTAAATAATTACATTTTACCACTGTGTATTTAAGTATGTCAGCTTGCCTCTGTATGTATACATATGTATTGAGCATATGTCATTTGCCTGCATGTGTACATATGTAATGAGTATATCAGCTTGCCTCTGTACATATGCACAAGTGCCAAGCGTATGTCATTTTACACTCTGCGTACATATGTAAGGAATGAGTATATATCAGGTTGCCTCTGAAAGTATGTGCATGCATATTTGAGTGTGACAGCTGAGCCCTGTGTTTGTACATGCATGCTTACATGTGTGTATCCAGCCACACATTATATAGCAACTCATCTCTACAGTACATGTAAACTTGAATTATATCGGCTGTTTTCTAACTTCTCTCCTTGGGCTCCCAGTTAAAAATTTTTCCCTACAGTCTGACAGCCCCAGGACTCAGCACCAGAGTCAATATGGTTAGACTCAGCACTTAGTCTGGGTTCCTAATTAAGGGAGTTGTAATGATGAAACAACAAGACCATATTCTGAAAGCTGTTCCTCTCAACACATAACAATTATAGTTAAGATTTAGGCAGCTCTGGCAGTTGTGGCTTCAACAACAATGGGAACAGGGGTCAGAGCAGGGTGTGGAGAGCAGTGACAGGAGCACTATTCATCCAACATTCATCCAACAGTGTTTATGTTATGTGTGCCAGGCAACCACGTGAGGCAGTGAGGATGCAGAGATCAACAAGATAGACACAGTCCCTGTCCTACAGTCTAACAGGAAGCCAGACTTTAAACAATCATAATTGCCAAGGATGTGCAAAAGTGTCAGACAGGGACCCCTAATGTACCAGTGGTTGGAGGTATTAAGGAAACTTCCCCAAAGAAGTGACATTTAAGCTAAGGTGGGAAGACTAATGAAGAGTTAGAAGGTTGAGGGAAGTTCCACACTCAAAAATGAAATAAAGAATATGACAAGAAACAGAAAAGGCAGCTGTGGCTGAACCCTGGAGAGTGAGGAGAATGACACAAAATAATGAAGTTGAAGACTCCTAAAAGCAGAAGCTGATCATACAAGGGCCTTTTAAGCCAGAATACAGATTTAGACTTGATCCTTAGATAATAAACAGGAAATAACCTGCTCAGAATTATGTTTTTAAAAGATCATTTGGTTACATGCATGAACTGTAAGGTACATTAACTATATCTCAACAAAGCTGTTAAAAAAAATAGTTTGGGCTGCAGTGTGCAGAATGTACTGGGAAGGCAAAATGTACCTAAGAAAATCATGTGAGAGTAATTTAGTAGTCCAGGTGATGATTGTGGCTTAGACTAGGGAATATGGGGACAAGTAAATTAATTAGATTAAGGAGTTAAAATCAATAGAATTTGGTGACTAACTAGATGTGAAAGGTGAAAGAAAGTGTCAAGCCAGGGTTAGCACCAGGTTCAGTGGAATTTACTAAAATATCCATCTCTGGAGAAAAAGTAGGTTTGAGCAGAGGATGATGGGTTCTGTTGTAGGCATATTGAGTTTGAGGGGCCACTGAGGCAGCGGAACCGAGCTGTCCAGTAGCAGCTCGATTTCTAAGTCTGGTATTTCTAAGAGTTTACACTAGACATAAAAGTGTGGGAATCACCAGAGGGTGAATTCATTGAAGTCATGGAAGTAGGTGTGATGACTTTATGAGATACTATAAAATTAGAAAAGAAGAGGGCCTACACTGAAGCCCTGAGGAACTGCAATGGAGGAAACTATGAAAGAACTGCCAGAAAATAGGAGGAAAACCAGGGGGAAAGTGTCACAGTGACCAGGGAACAAAAAGTGTTTCAAAAATCAGGTCAAATATTAGTCAAATGCTACTGAGAGGTCAGGCAAGATGATTACTGAATAGTGTTCAATGGATAAAGTCATTTGAAGTCATAAGGGATCCTAGCAAGAGCCATTTGGTAAAATGGCAGGGGCAGAATCAAGAGTTTGAGACATGAGTAGGAGTAGGAAGTAGAGAGCAAATGTTTAGACAGCTTGGCTGGAAAGAAAAGAAACAAAGCTAGAGGTGACTATGGGTTGAGGAGGGACATTTTAAGATGAGACTAAAATATTTAAATGCTGATGATAAAGATATAGTAGGGTGGGGGAGTTGAATACACAACACAGGAAAAAAAGGTAATCAGTCCTATAAGATTCTTGAGAAGACAGGAAGGGGTGGAATTTAAAGCACAGATGGATGAATTTTTAAGTGAAGACATTTTCTTCTTTGTAACAAGATGAAAGGTAGAGAGAATAGAGGCTGATGAAGGTGAGTTTGTAGATATAATATTGAGATACTGAGGAAATTACCGGATTCTGTCTTCTGTGATCTCTGAAGAGAAAGGGAGATAGGGTGGATTGGGAATAGTGGGTGTGGATAGTGGCTGCATCAAAAGATAACTTAAAGCAGCTTTGGCGCCACCATAATCTCCATCAGTTCCCTCTTAGCCTTCCCACCCCATTCTTCATCATTGTCTTTGATGTGAACAAATGCTTTCTTTCACTCATATAAAAAGTTACTTTTTTGAAAAAACTGATTTAGAACATACAACATATATAACAGATACCACATCAAGGACCCCAGCCCCTCCCTTTCAACCAGATTACTGACCCCCCATGTCTCTACTACATAGAAATTTGGAGTCAGATTTAAGAAAGGTAGAAAAAATTTGAAGTGGTCATTGCTGATAAGGAGAGAGAAAGCATGCGATTTTCCACAGCAGAGTTCAGTAAAGATGGACCAGAGACAGACACCAGAGAAGCACGGGTGCTGAGGAGAATAAAGTTAGGAGCCTTTTCTCTCAGGGGGACATTTATCAGCACTGGAGAAAAAAACTACCCTTCCCACTACTCACCTCCAGCAAAGGAGTTCTAAGGGAGATGGCTTCTCAAGAAACTTGGGCCAAGTGAAGACTGCTTTCCAGCACATCTTCTTTCTATAAGAATGCTGGCATGTGGCAAAATTGATTTAATCACTATTTTGCAATACCCATGAAACATCAATAATGAATAATCATCAATAGATGCTAAAACCATTGGGTGAAAGGTTGTTGGAGACAGGATATTCACAGAGTCTTCAAGTATTCCTCCACAGATAGCTTATTAACTATGAGTAAAAAAAAAAAAAATAAATAATAACTTTATAATGGAGGGACCTAGCAGATATCGCCTTTGCCAGGTGATCAAATTTAACCTCACCAATATGGTAAAACAGCTTTCGACCACTTGGCTCCTGAAATGATGCAATGAGAGGTATGTGACATTATCTATCTGATAGTCTTGCCAAAGGTCTTTAACCTGAATCTAATCACAAGGAGGTAATCAAATAAATCCAGAATGTAGGGCATATTGACAAAGCCTGGACTAAAAGAAACTTAATGTCATGAAAAACAAAATATGAGAGGTTTGTTTTAGATTAAATTAGACTTAAGAGACAAAACACCCAAATGCAATAAACCTTGATTGGAACCAAGAAACCAAAGAGCAATGAAGGCATTCTAAGACAACTGGAGAAATTTGAATATAGGCTATATATAGATGGTATTGAGTTAATATTAATTTTCTTAGGTGTGATAATGGCATTTTGGAAGTGTAGAAGGATGTTCTTAGTATATACATGCTGAACGATTTAGAGATGTCATAATGTCTGCAACTTTCAAATAGTTAAAAGAGAGAAAAGCAAACCATTAGCAAGTGATATATATCCAGGTGAAAAAACGATTTAAAAAAACTCAGTGCAGTCTATTTCTTAATTATTTCAAACATTTATTTTGTCATGACCTTGGATAGCTTTATGCTTATAGGCTAACCTGTGCTTCTTAATGTGCTAAATTAGATTGAGATTATTAAAAGCATGATAGCAAGAAAATTATTCTGCAAAGCTTTTTAACATAAAAGAACTTCTAATTTGTGTAGAAGTATAAGTGGAGATATAGTAAAGTGGAAGAGAGAGCCATGAAATAATACAAAGAACTTTCTTGAGAGTCAAAGGTCTTTGGGTCCAGCACTTAGCCACTGGAGATGTCAATTTGCTCATCTGCAAAGTGAAGCTAATGGTATCCCCTTCATTAGCCTGCTATCTAGGTACAGGAGAAACAGGATGTAAAAGGCTTTATAAACTGGATATTTGGGGATATTTTGTCACCAGGCCACGGTGATGTCCTATTAGCAGTGGTTCTCGGACTTCAGTATACCTGATAAGGAACTGGGAAGCTTGGTTAAAGTATAGATTCCCATCCTGCCCTCAGTTTCTGATTCGGTATGTCCGGGTCGGGGCTCAGGATTTGCTTTGTGAAAGCACTCTCCAGTGAAAGAGATCTGAAAACGACACTTGGAGAGCTGTCATGGGGATTACTGTTATCTAAAACCCTTGCTACTCAATGTTTGGTCCATGAACGGGCAATACCATGAGTACTTGGGAGCTTGTTAAATGCAAAATCTAACCCCATCCCACACTGCATCTGAATCTGTATTTTTTAAACAAGTTGCCCAGGTGATTCCTATGCACATTATTATTTGAGAAACCCTAATTTAAATGGCAAGACTGATTGGTGACCTTTTTTACCTTGGTCACTGACTCTCTACCTGCTGTCAGATGGAACTGGGATGCCATCTTTACCATTGCTAATGCCTTCCTTTAACCTCACTTAACTCTTCTCTCTGCTTCTCCTTGTTTCTGGCTCCACCGTCCCAGCAAATCTTGATGAACATAACCAGCCAATCAAAGTGTTTATTTTCTCCCATGCCATGAAGAGACGAACCAAAGCACACTGACTTAAGGTCTAAATCTAGTTAAGCTAAGTATGTGAATTTTTTTCTTTCTTATTGTGATAAAATAACATAAATTTTACCATCTTACCCATTTCTGAGTGTACGGTTCAGTGACATTATGTACATTCACATTGCTGTGCAACTATCTCCAGAACTTCAGGTATGTGATTTTGAGTAAGTCACTTAACCTCTCCAAGTTTCATTTCCTTATCTTTAAAATATGGACAAGATTACCTACTTCTACAGAGTATTTTAAGAATTAAATGAAAGAATAAACAAATATGCTTAGGACCCATAGACAATGTTAAATAAATGCTCACCTACTTCTTTCTTTCCTTCCATTTGAAGCAGGTTTTTAGAAAGTCCCAGATGTTTAAAACAAATATCGTCTATTGAAATCAATGGGTAAGAATTTTAAAAGGATATACAAAAGTCTACATGTTCTGGGCATATTATTGCCTTAGAGCAGGGCAATTTGTAAAAAAAAGTATTCTATAGAATTGGGCAATTTGAAACAGCTAAATAGCAGCCAATTACTTTCTGTTTGGAAAATTATATTTCAAAAAACAACAACCCTTTTGTGCCCATTATATAGAAATTCTTGTATTGACTATATTTAGATTGTTTTATAAACTGTTTTAAGTACAATCATTATGGTAATATCAATAACTTGCACAAATGGTGCTTTCAACATTGGAGCTGATGCACTTGGATGAAGTATTTGAATTCCATTTGTGTACACATTATCTTTTAAGGAGAATGCTAAATTGAAAACTTGGGTTACATGAGGTAAATTGAAAAGATTAGTTTAACTTCAGAATTGGACTATTTAGAACAGAGGAAGGGAATTTAGAGATCCTCTCCTCCAAAAAGGAAATTAATATCCTAGTAACTTGCCCTCAATCACATGGTGAGTTACCAGCAAAGCTGAGACCAGAACCCATGTTCCAGGAGTGTGTCCTGGTGTCACTTGACCTTGAACAATAGGTGACGCTTCATCAGCACAGGGGATGATGGGAAGAGGTTGTAGAGAGGCTGAGGGTACTGCAGGTGGAGGGATCAACAGAATTTCACAGAACCTGGCTCTGAAACCCAGGGACTTCAAAGTGTATTCAGGTAGTGTCACAGTGCAGAGGCTAGAAGGAGAGATTAAGATAAAGTTTTGTGATGGGAGAAGAGAGTCTTGGATTTTCTTATAACAGAACATCAGAAGAGAGGTTTAGGGATTGGGGGTGGGTGATTTTATAGTTTATATGACTTCCATATTTGTATTCCCATGTAGTCATTATAGCAATCGTGGAAAGTAGGCATTTTATAGATGACAGTCTAACATTCATGAGGTCATGTTCTTTGCAAAGCAAAGATTTTAATTTGGGCTCTGAATAGAAAGGCTGTGTATTCGGATTCTTAAAAGCATGAATTTTTAATCCAGAGCCAGGCCACTTGGGTTCAAATCACTCTGGCTCCATTTAGAAGCCAATCTGACTTGAGAGAAGAAAAAAAAAAACAAAAAAATTGTGTTTACGTGCTAGGCACTATTCTAAATACACAGAGCTAAATATATTTCACTCATTTAATCCAACATCCCTATGACATATATTCTATTATTATAACTATTGTAAAGCCCCCTTCTCCCCCCAAAAAAGAGAAAGAAGGGGTATTTCAGTAGAAGGTAAGAAACAGGGATATATTAACATCCTCACCCCAGATTCCCTGTTCCTTGATTTATAATATAGTCTCAACAACTTGGTATCCCACTAGTTCCCTTCCTACCTGTGATACTGTGATAGATCCAATTATTGTGCAAAAATATTTGTGTCCTCACCTCACCTTTTCAGGAGAAATCTACTTTCCTCCCCTTGACTTTGGCCTCAGCCATGAGACTTGCATCGGCCAAGGAGATATTAGCAGATATAACACTGAAATTTGAAATGTGCTAGTTGGGCTTGCCTACTTGTACTTTGCAGTCACAATGAGATCTTCCCCTGGATAGCTCCCACCCCTTTAGCCTGGAGCTCAGGACTCAGAAGGGGAGAGTACATGTACCCCAGCTACCTTCCAGATTTCCCAGTGGCTGAATGACTAGAGCGCCACCCTGCAGGCCTCTAGACAGTATAATACCAGCCCACCTTGAGACACTCTTTGAAACTCAAGGATAAGAAGCTAGGTCCACATGCCCCTCACCAGCAGAGCACCAGCCTCTGAATTTTCTTCTTGGTTACTCTGGAAGCTGAACCAGATGATGGGACAGAAAAGAAACTAGAATCTTACCTTCTCTTACTACTGACAGTATTTCCACTATAACAAATATCCTTTTGATTAAAACTAACCAATTTCTTAAATAACAGGATTTGGAATTTTTCCCCCAACAAACCTATTCCAATCGACGGCAACAGTGAGAGAAAATTCACACACAATCTGGGCATCTGGATAATGCAGAAATTGAAGTTTTCCATCTATTGATGATAAACTTTACCATTAGATTAATACTCAGCTTGCAAGTCCAACAATTATATTGGGTAATACAAGTTCAATAGATGTGTTCTTTAAAAATCTTATATAAATTACTCTTCTATAAATTGAATCTCTAAAGGCACCAAAGGGCTATTTAAGGAAATGCCATATTGAAATTGTTCACAAAGAAAATAATCACACTTTGTATCTGCTATGGAAGTTTTCCATACTGATGGTTCCTAAACTATGGTATACCTAAGTAATTCCCCCACAGGGCAGCATCTCTGCAGAAGAACATCCATATCACAATGACAACAATAATGTTAAAATGCTTTACATCACTCTTTATTTCAAAAGTGTTTTGCTAACATAGACTACTCTTCACAACATTCAAGGGAGGTAGATAAGTGTTACACCACTTTCACAGATGCAGAAACTGAGGCAGAGATTAGTGAATTGTGTTGAAGGGCATAACACACGGCACGATTAGGAAAAGAATGTGTTATAGTCACAGATCACCGGCAACCTTTCCCACGGCTTCTGAGTCCCACCAACACAAAAGCAGTGAATGCAGCATTGAAGCAAGTCATCGATCGTCTGGCCAATCTAAGGCTACACTTCACCTTGTTGATACCAGATGTTGAACATGCTGTCCTTTGGCAAGTATTTCCCTCACATGACTATACCTCTGAAACAGGGAAATCTGGGGTCGTTGTAAGTATAGAAGGAGGGTTTAGAGAAACAAGGCTGGGAAGGAGGAAGACAAAAGAAAACACATGAACCAATATCAAAATGAGAGCGAGGAGCAGGAGGACCAGCTGGTAGGCAGCCCAACAGAAAGGAAAGACACAGCAGAAAAGAAGTGTCATTCCATTTGAAAAGCTCAGACATCCAGAAATGCTATTAAAGGGGTAATTCTTAGCAATGACATTACAGAGCCACTCTTCGTGACTTTGCCAAATGTAATTATCAGGTCCTTCTGACATTCCCAGGAGGCAGTGCCATTCCTTTCCCCTGGTTCAGGCCAAGCGCTGATGTGATTGACCTGACACTGCAGAGGCTGTTGATAACTGAAATGCACTCTCTCACCATGCCATCTCTCTCTATCTATTCACTTTATTCTTCTAAAAAAAAAAAAAGCCAATGCATATTAAGATTCTGCCTGAAAAATTCCTATCAGTTCCTAAATTTTTGATAATAGGGTAGGAGTCCATGTTTGATTTTTGTAAAAGGGCTGCAGTAGGCAGACATGTGAGTCAACAGCCCCTCTCAGCCAGTGCTCCTTTACACAATATGGGACATTTCAAAAAAAAAAAAAAAAAAACTAAACTAAACTAAAATTCATGGGTGCAAACTGTCTAGAAAAGAATTGAAGCTAAAAGAAAAGAAATAATAATTTCTGATCTTTCTAGAGGAAAGCCATTGTAAGAGCTGGTGACTGATGTGCCACCAGCTGCAATGGAGTTACTGATGGCAGAGGCAGTACCAAATGAGTGGGGTGATAAGGACCCAGAAGGCAGGGGCTACAGTGTCAGATGAACAGGTGGAAGAGGCACCATCAGCTGAAGAGACAGAAGTCAGAGCCAAGAGGCTACAGCCATAAAGGAGATGAGAGGAGGTGCTGGGGTTTGAGGCTGAGTATAAGGCAATTCTCCTAGTTTGGGTCTAGGCCTCTCTTCAGACAGGTCAGAGCCAGAAATGCGCCCTTTCTTCCTTTATTTAAAGTGGCAGCATCATTCTTTCAGGCACCTAGCTTTAAAACATCACCTCTCCTCTCCAACAAAAGCAATCAACTGCCAAGCCTGATTCCACTTCTCTATTGCCCTTTGCATTGGTCTCCCTTGTTTTTATTAAAGCCTCCTCAGGTTCCTCCTATCATCTCATCCCAACCAGGGCCAAACGCTCCTACCTTGTCTCTCAGTCTCCAGATTTCTCTAAACTTGGTTCTATCCTCTAATCTTTCTTCTGGAGCAGTTTTGATCATGTTACTACTCCATGTTCTCAATTAGGTCTCACATCTTGAATCGTCAACGGGTCCTTGCATCTAGCGAAGTTCCTCTCCTTTCCAAATCTCCATCTGCCAAAATGCCAACTCTAAAGACTTAGCTCAAACGCCACCTCTTCCAGTAGGCCTTCCATTGAGTTTCTTAGCTCTTTGCTCCGAGAGACATGCACTGATCAAGTACATGACAACTGTGTACAAGCCCTACCTCTCCTATCAGGCTACGGTGTGATTTGGCAGGGTGTAGGGGAAGGTGAACTGTGTCTTAATATTTATCTGTCAATTCTCTACATCAGCTACCAAGAAATGGTTATTGCATTTCCATCTCAGGTAAAAAACTACTCAAAAGTGAAATGAATTGGGATGCATCTGTGCATGAATGGAGGCAATACAAGTACCCTGTAGGTGTGATCCGACTCTAGGACAACACAAATTTACAATATAGCTTTGAGGGATGGAGTGGGGGCAGGCAGATGGAACTATTTGTTTTTGAATCAAGAGACCTGGGATAGTCTGCTCTGTCATTCACTAGCTAAGGGCCTGGTGCCAGGTGGCTCTTCTCTGTGCACTATTTCCTCACTTCTGCATGACCTCACAGGAGTAAGAATCAAAGGAGACAGATCTGTGAACTCTACAAAGTGGTTCTCAATCTCAATTATGTATCATAACCCCCTAAAAAGCTGCTGACAACCATAGTGGACCAGGCCCCAACCCAGATCAACTGAATCAGAATCCTCTGGTAGCAGGACCCAATGAGATTAATTATTCATAAAATACTGTTTCTAATGTATAGCCAAGGTTGAAAACTACTGTTAGAAACTCATAAATATCACTAACAGTAGAACACGGTACTTTAGGCTGCTGGCTTAATTTTCCTTGATTCGTTCAGTTAGGAATTAGTTTGATACTTTTATAGTTCCATTATATGTGTGAGCATTTTTTGTTTTGTTCTATATTATTGTTTATGTGCTTAAGTGGTCAATTCCAAGAGAATAATACACAGCACACTGCTGTACTCAAAAATGTGCCTAACTCCTCAATGGCTTTTTTTTTTTTTTGCTTTGTTTTGTTTTTCAGAATAAGTGAAAACAGCATTGGGTCCTCTAAAACCTTGCTACACAGAAGTGTGGTGACCAGACAAGCGGAACTGGCATAACCTGGGTGCTTATTAAAAATGCAAAATCTCAGACCCCACTCCAGAATCTGCATAGTAACAAGATCTGCAGATGAACCAATAGGTGAAGCAAAGGCAAATTTTCAGTTCACACCTGTGTTCCCAAGGAGGTAAGGGCACAGAGAGTCACATTCTGTCTCCCATTATCCACTGAAGCTTGGGACTTTATCAAGATGATTCTTCACTAAAACATCCATTTGGTAAAAACTAAGAACACAAATCCTTACAAAAGTATCCTTTCTTTCAAAGAAGACCAGTCTTCACAGGGTTTCTCTAAATAACCATTTCCTCTAAGGTCTTTAAAATTTGATCAATGTCTAAAATAAATCGATAGCCATTTAACTTTTATACAGTGCATAAATAACAAGTATTTGTGTGTCTGACTGAACCTACAGTCCCTAAAACCCAAATTCCAAAATTATAAAAGACAAAAGCTTAGCCAATACAGGAAATAATCACTCCCTGTTGCTCCAAGCCCTTAGACAACTATGCTGTTAGCAGGACCCAAGACTATGCAAAACACGCAGTAATCAAGGAGTTTTAGCAGATTCTGAACATTCTCTAGACACAATCCCTTGTTTTATGAAGAGGAAAGACCACAGCCACAGATTAAAAGGAGTTACCCAAGGTCACTGAGCACTTGAGGCAGAACCAAGCTTAGAACTCAGACCCTGACTCCTAGTCCCAGACTTCCTGTATAGCTTCTGCCACAGGTACTCCTCCTTCCACACTGCATGGCCTGAAATTTCATTCTCAGCAATTGCCTTGGCCTTTATGTGTCACTGCTTCTGCCAGCTATTGTTGTGCGAAAATCCCGGGGCTGTTCTTAACAGTAGGCTACAGGAGAAGCTATATCACAGCCTAACCAGAATATCCATTTATCTGTATTTCCAAAATACGTTGGTAACAGCGTCTGTAAAAGCCCAATGGTAACTGCATAATGTAAACCACATAGCATTACTATTAGCACCAGGAGCATGGTGAGGGAAGGGCCTTTCCTTGGGTGACTAAAGATTAAAATCGAGGGGAACCATTAACTCAATGGGAGGGCAAACCATTAACAGAGGGAAAGCAGCACCTTTAAAAAACATACACAGTGTGACTATAAAATTACACGTTTTTCGTTTTAATGAAACAAACACGACAGAATGTAAAAATCTAGATTGAACATTTCTCCCTCAAAGTAGCTAGCTACATCTCTAGTTCCAACAGAGCTACCTTTGTCGGTGAGATATTTGAACTCCTCTTTGGGGAAAGTACTTAAAAGGCAGTTATTGAGCCACATTAGAAAATATCCTTTTGAATACTGGGCTGTTAAAAATCAGAAAATCCACACTGAGAGGATGCTACTGAAAAAAAAAAAAAAGAACAAGGTGCTGCAGCTCTCATGGAGGGTCCCTACAGACCTCTAGCAAGTTCTGAGCAACAGCTTCACCACCGGAGAAACACGTGTCCTCTTGGGACAGCCACTTCCAATGGGAGAGCTTTTGCTTGAATAGAAAAGGTCTATTAAAAAAAAAAAAAATCAGCCACACTCCTTGATAGCCACACTTGTTGCATTTGATATCAAAAAAAAAAAAAAATACAACAACAACAACAACACTCACACATGGTTCTTGTATGAATTCTAATTAAGAGAAATTACATTCAGAATTATAGCACTCATTGTGATAATTTTCAGAAGACTATAACAGCTTCTTTGCCACTTAAGGGGTACATAAGGTGTAGCTGTTTACCTGAATGTATTCTTAAATAAGTGACTACTACCGTTCTAATTTTCCTAGTTGTAGCTCTGTAACAGGTTACTGACCGCAAGTTCATGTTCCAGACTTTCTTTGCCAACACAGATTAATTACAAGGGAGCCACCCCCACAGTCTTAGGGTGAATTGGGAAAGGGCCGGTTAAATGAGGAAACAGGCCATTCCTTGGTAAAAGTTTGTAGTTTTCTTTCCCAATACATCTTCTTTTTATTGAGAACTTCCATTTTTATCCTGTGTTCCTCCTCTGCCATCTCACACTCTCGCTCTATCTGCTGGATTTTGGCCACATGCACCTCATTCATTTGTATCAGCTGCAGTTGTAAGATGGACATTTGTTGATGGTGTTCTTCCTCATGCATCTTTTTTAAAGCACCTTCCTGAGAGGTTTTGCTCCTGTAGTTTTTATTGGCTGTTATTCTGACAGCTGAACACGAGGGTTCAGGTTGAGAGGTCCCCTCACATACTGGAAAATGTATGAACTCTTTCTCATCATCGCACAGTTCTCTATTTGAAACAGCAAATGATTCTGAAAAACAGTAGCAGAAAACATATGTTCAAAGATTTTACAAGCAGAGAGTAAATCATCCTATTTCAATGACAGGATCCCCCAGTACAGGACGTATCTGAAATAACACCTGCTTTGGCCTACATGTCTACAGGTACCCTTGCCACACCTAGACTTTTTAAAACCCATAAATCCAAGGCAGTTTTCCCTCTAGAAGTAATGATAAAGTGTTTCATCATGTCATTTCTAGAACTGCAAAGTACGGGAACCATGGATTACGCTTATTGAGAATTGGAGAACCTTGCTATGTTGATATAAGTTCTGAACTGAAGCGTACAAAACTCTGAAAGAGCGGAAGACCACAGTGCAAGGCCAATGGTGGGTGTTCAGATTAAGTTCCCCCTTTCTCACTTTTTCATTCAGCCATGAATACTTATGATGCATGTCCACAAGGGCACCACTGCTCTGTTTCCTGGTCACAGGTCTTAACCCTTCCCCTGGACAGTCACCTTACAAATGTCCTTTCTTGATGGATGAGTCTACACTTCCTGGCTTAACTTCCTCAGCACACCATTTCTCTTCAGTCTCCTACATCTGGCAGCCACCTCTAACACTGCCATCTGGGGTCAATATTCAGATCCCAAAGACACTTTTCAATGTCCCTCTTATATAACCTCTCCCTAGCACTTGACAATCCTTGAATTTTCTTTCTCTCTATTAGCTTATGAACCATCACTCTCTCCTAAATTTTCTACAGCCTCCTCTCTGATTGCTCCCTCTCAAGTCTCCTTTCAGGGCTCAGGCTCTTGTTCCACCCACCTCTTACCTTTTAATATTCGCCTGAGGTTAACTTTGGCTGTTTTCAATCCACTCTAAGTAACCCTCATAATCTGGATCCAACCTTCCTTTATCTTTCTTGTCTTATTCTTTGAAATACCCTTCAGCTATACCACAGACTAGTCACAGTCTTAAGGTCATGCTTATTTCCATAATTCTGACTCACTGTTCCTTCAGCCTGGAATTGGGCTCACTATTTGGCACCCACCCCCTCACTCAAACACACACTCTTACTCCAGTCTCCCTTTTTCAAACTCCCCGCTAACTCCTACTTCATTCAGGATCAATGCCACTTGCTCTGTGAAACCTCAGCTCTCTCCTTTCTCTGTACTTACACTTCTGTTACAGCACTTAACACATACTAGTATTCTTTTGGGACTATGCCTTATTCATTTATTTTATCCTTGGGACCAATTACTTTGCTTTGTACACAGTGAATGCCTGATAAATATTTACTGGCTGAAGCCTGGAACACAAGGGGAAAAGAACATATGGATACAAAAGAATGCTCGTTTGGATGGTGCCACATTTACACTACTATTTTTATAGGGCAACAACATTAGTATCAATTAGGGAGTTTCAACAAGGAAACTACTAACTCCACAAACCCACGGAGTCTTCTAGCTGTGAAACCAAGGCTTTCTGGAGAAGCTTTACACTTCCAATAATGAGAATCAGCCCCTTGGAGAAAAATAATATCAATTTATACCCAAGAGTTGATTACATTATTATGTCCACTCCATTACTGCAGAAGATGGGATGCTGGGATCAGTAATGGCTACTGGGGGAAACCCAACTCATAGTACTCTGTTAATAAAAATAAAATGGCTACTGTTTATATTATTTCACTCCAAGGGATTAGGTAACAATCATAACTAGTCCTTAATCAAAGAAAAAGTAAAAATCTTACTTTTGAAAGAGAGTTAAAGAGTACTTCTGAGTCATCCAGAGACAAAGGAAATACCTCCCTAGGACTCTTTCCCAACTACAATGGTTCTGGCTTCAATTACATGTCCTTTCTTCATGTGGCTACGGCCTCCTGGGCCTACCCTCTGGCAGAGAACTTGTTAAAAACTGGCGGTTTAACTACCTCCCCCCTTCAGGTCTCTGAATACTTTGAAGACAGAGACTACCTCTTATTCATCCTCACAGAGAACCCAGCACAGGGCCTCATCCACTGCTGGGCATGTGAGAAAGGTGTGGGGGATGAATTGGCTGCATCGGGTCACATCCCTCCCAACACAGCACAACTGTGTAGACAGAACAATGTTTAAAGTGGATAGCTGAGGTATAGGAGAAAGGGAAGGGAAAGGCTTAATGCTTAAAAACAGGGTCCCTCAGACAGGAGCATTAACTGCAAATAAGGTTACCTCATCTTTCTCTTTTCTAGTCTCAGATCTGAAACTGGATTCTTTGAAGACTAGACACAGATTTTTTTTGGTACCTTTAGCTTCTTTTCTCTTTGATTTCATTCCAAAGGATACTCCTGAGTTCATGAGCTCACAGTTCTTCTGATCTCTCCCAATTTCTAAATGCTCATTTTTATCTCAACAATTCTAAGCTTTAGGGACCTGATGATGATGTTGATGACAGCAGCTACTATTTTGGGGGTAGCTAGCCAGGCACTAGGCTAGTGCTTTATAGGTATTAGCTCATTTAATCCTTACAACAACCCTCTGCAGGAGGTAGTATTTATAGAAAACAGACACAATATCCAAAGTCATTTGGCCAGTCAAAAGAACCAAGATTCTAACCCAGGTCTTCTTCATTCCAAAATCCAAGCTCAACTACAACACCAGCCTCTCACTCCTTTACTTATTCAGCTAATCACTTATGTATCATGCAGCCTCCAGGTTGTATCTACTACGAGACCACCTATTATTAAGAATATGGGTGTATATTCCAAATTTTGGTCTCCATTCTTCTTTCTAGAGCTATGAACATGAAGACAGTATGTCCATGTCTGGGAGCAGAGAAATGGCTTTAAAAATGACTTTCTTTAAAATGACTTTTCTTTAGAAATGACTTTTAAAATTATTCTTTTTAGTTTAAATGTGTGCTAACACACAGATTTTAAGGAAAAAAAGACAGGCCTCTTAAGAAGACTGGCAAGCTGGGGCTTAAAACTAGAGAGGCCCGATGGAGTTGTTAATTAACTTTTACACAAATATTAGCTCCAGTGCATGGAAACTAGTGTTTAGATGGGTAGGATCTTCCCTTAATTGGAAAAAGGCTATCCTGGGAATGGCAACCTGCTGCTAACACACACATGTACTCTCTCTCCCAGGTAAAACAAAGCCACCCAGAGTAGAAAACAAAGTCAGTCTTGTGCAAAATGAATATGAAGGCCTAAGGGCTTTCCTGGGAAGGAAGAACAAAGTCAAGGGGGTCATTTGGACAATTCAAGTACATTTAATCTCTGCAGGAAAAACTTAGCGTGGCAGTAAAAGAATGAGAAGGAAACTGTGCTCAGGTCAAACCCAACTCTTCTCAACAGAACAAAGGAAATAGGACTGATTGAGAGAACAGGTAAGATGTGGTCGAAGCATATTACAAAATATTACACAACAACTAAGATTTACACACTGCAGTGGGGATAGATCTGAGAAAATTATTTTAAGTGCACAAAAGGCACACAAAAAAGAATGGTACATCGTTAACCAATGTCACAATAAATAAATAATAAACAAACAAATAAACAGAATGTAACTAAAAAAATTTTTTTTAAAAATGGTCTACAGCACAATTTTTAATCTATGTAAATTAAAATGTATGCATACAAAAAAGCAAACACGTGCTATCAAAAAGAACATATGAGAGAATACACAACCACATTAGGATGATTATGGTATAGGGGAAAATAACGAAAGTGGTGAATGAATATAAAAAGAGAATAAACATATCAGTAACACAAAAAGGGGGCTTTTCACAGATTAGTGATGCTAGTATGCCATGACTGGAAATATTACTCAGTGCACTATACTCAAGTTGTACCCCTAAAGAATAGGGTTGGAATGACTGTGTTGTTTAATTACAGCTTTGAGTACCCATGTTTGCATTATTCTAGTAGTTTTATAGTAAATAACGGCACATGAAATTAAATATAAATTCTCTTAAGATATTTGAGTATTATTTGAAAGATTAATTTGCTTAAAAATATTTTTACATTTAGTCATCCTACCCTCCTGACCACTTCCAGGAAATTTTGTTGGTTCCCTTAGTTCTGCAAACCTATTCTCCAAAGATAATCCCACTTGTCTTAAAAGGAAAGATAAGTGTCAAAATTATCACATATCATAAATCTGTAGGCTATAAAGTGTTTTAATATATGTAAGGGGAAAACATGGTTTTTTTGCAAATACATTCCTAAGTGTTAAACTTAGGTCTTAAAATTGTGTTCAAATACATGTGTACATTTCAAGAAAATCACTGACGAAGATAACAATACCAGGGTACAGTGATCAAAGTGACTAAGTTGAAATCATCTCACATACACACACAAAAAATAGTTGGAGGGAGGCCTCTAGTGGAATACTGCTAGGCTCTATCCTGGTTAAACTCCAACAAATTTCTGAGCACCTGTAATAAGTACTCTGTAAGGTATTAGAACAGTGCTGTCCAACAGAATTATAATACAAGCTACATATGTGAGTTTGTTTTCGTATAGCCACATTAAAGAAGTAAAAAGAGAAGTTAATTGTAGCAATATATTTTTTAATCTAATATATCTAAAATATTATTTTGACATGTAATTAGTATAAAAAACATTAGTAAGGTATTTTACATTTTTTTTGGTATTTAGTCTTCAAGAAATGGTGCATATACTTATAGCACATCTCAATTTGGTCTACTGACATTTCAAGGGCTTACTAGCTTCATGTGGCTTGTGGCTACCGTATTGGACAGTACAGTGTTTGCAATACTAACTAAAGGAAACCACCACCACCACACACACACTCTCCCCCTCCCCATGTGTCCAAATACACACAATGTAATGAGAGCCATAACCCTATTGCATTGCAGGTTTTCAACCTTTTCTCCACCAAGACCCAGAAGGGATAATTGACAATTTCAGCTTTCCTACCAGTGTTGAATTATTTTGGACACACTCTCCAGCTGACAAAGCACCAAGATTCTCCAGTGCCCTCCAGGCTTGACCTGGAAAAAGGAACAGGCAGCCCCTGGCTATTCTTTAATAATCACTAGGAAAAAGGGAAGCCTCATGTGTCATACATGTACAAACATCAAATTTAAAATAAACCTCTTTTACAAGTGAGTCTCTAGCAAATGTCACTACAAGGACACAGAATCCACATATTTTCTCTTCTTGCTAGAAATTTATATAGTTTATGAATAAATGAATTACATCATTTCCTCCAAAAAGAAAGAAAAAAATTGTGGAGTGAACTTTCTAGATATTACCCTAAAATTTCAAAATGGAGAAATAAGACTGTCCCTTTAGAATAACTCTACAAAATCAACACACAATAATCCAGATCAAAGATTTGCAAAGTGAACTGAAAGTGTTCTACACCAGCATCTTCCTCAGGAAACAAGAGCTATTTGAAAAGCAGTCCTGTTAATTCACCAGCCTCCTGCCCCCAGAACCAGTCCCTTCACTGTCTCAGAGACTGGATGGGTCTAAGGCGAGCAAGATGGAGAGTAACTGGCTGAAGCTATAAACATCTCTAAAGCCATCAGCAGTGGGCCCCATCTGCCACAGAAGTAGCAAGGAGGAGGAGTAAGAGAGAGAGTTAGTTGGGAGGTACCCTGACTTGGGAACTCATGAACTGAAACTCAGATACAGGTTCCCTACACAGGAAATGATGCATGAGGTTTATGACATTAACTCCTATGAACACCCAACTATTTTCCTGCACTGAACCTTGATTAAATGATCAGCAAGCAAACTTCTGACCATAATTTAGGTTCCCAGAATGATCTGCCTACAGGGGAAGAAATGTGGTCATCAAAATGTGCATTCAGTACATTTGGTTATCTTTTTCACTCCACGTTGATAACATTCTTGGTTTCAGACAGTTTCTTTTGACTTTTAAGCCAGTCCCTCCAAGTTCAATCTACTCTGGGGACACTAATAAGTGAATGTTCCATCTTAAAGCCAAATATCAGATTTTCCTAGACAAATGCTTGCTGAGTCCTTGGAGCACCTTACGAGCAGCCCTCAGGCCTCCCCAGGAATATTTCTCTGCTTTGAGGTGTGTCTTCTGCAAACTACAGTGAATCTTTATATTAACTGGCCATTCTTATCTAACTGGCAATTTACCTATATGCATTTCAACACTCATCTTGCCTGGAGACATTTCAATAGCTGCTTAATTCCAACCTTTTAAAGCCATGACAGACTATCACGACATCCTTGATTATATGATAGTCTTTTCCTTCCCTAAGAATTCCATATAATGTATTTTTCCCTTTTCAATGAAAGTATATTAAAACCAAAGTAAAACTTTTCCAGAATTTCTCAGGTTCCCTGGAGTGCCACAAACCAAAAAATACAATGGAAAACAATATTGTAATGGGTAGAAATGCTAGTTCTTAATCTGGGTGAATGGTAAATGGGTGATTGCTCTTTTAGTCTCAGTACTTTTCTTAAGTTTGAAATCGTTTACTTTTTTAATGTGGCCTTTAGAATGACTTAATGCAATCCTTTGCACATTATAGGTCCTCAAGAAACATTTTTTTGAAAAAAATAAGATTGAGTGAATGAAATAAATCTTCAAAAAATATATTTAATGTATTTGAGATAAGGTGAGATGAGCAATTAAGGTACTTTATTAATAACAACTTATTAATATAGTCCTATTTTTTCCTTATTCTTCAGTAATAATAGAGAAAAGAGAGCTCTAAGAGACAGCACAAGGATATAAACATGAACTCCCGTTTTACATACTATATGATCTGAATGTTCTGTGTAATTTGAAGATTTTCAGTTGGGAAAGTCGAGGTTGTTATGAAAAATTTCTTTTTAATGAAGTCCCTTAAAATTAAGGATTTGAAAATTAAAATGTCAAACAGGTACCCAGTGATAACATGCAAGCCGGGCCCGGGAACCGATACCTTGGGTTGTGGCATCGGGGTGGTACTCTGCCTCTTCTTCTGGAGGGCTCTGCAGGAAGTAGAGCTGATCGGGCAGCATGTTGGCGATCTTCTCCTTCCCCAGGACGTGGGTGCTCAGAAGTGGGCTGACGCTCCGTTTCACTTTCTCTCTCCTTTCATGGGCCATAATTTTTTTGGTCCGAGCCTTGATGTTCTCCCAGCACTTCTTCAGCTGTTTGAAATCCCGCAGCGACACACTGGGCTGAGAGTTGTACTCGTGGGCAAGCGCCTGCCAGGTACGTTGCTTGAGGGCAATAGTTCGCGCATCGCTTTTCTTACATTCCAGCACATATTTGTACTTCTCTACTAAAGCAAGCAGGATGCTCTTTTCCAATTCTGAGAAGTATTTGGCAGGTTTTATAATTTCGTTGTTTTGCATTTTCCACTGTATTTCTCCTGGCCCTTAGCTATCCTGTAAAAGGAAGTTTGAAACAATCATTACAAACTCCAGCAAGAAAAATGCAAGCAAATCGCTTAAAAGTCTTAATCCCCGGCTTGATTCCCTTGTCTGAAATGTAGTAGTACTTTATTTTCCTTTAATGTTGACTTATGGTGTGCTCAGGAAAACCTTCAGAAGTTTACTAGGAATGGGGTTTTATTTCAAAGTAGATGTTCAAGTAGGTCCTTTGTTGTAGGTTCTTGGCCATTCTGTGAATATCTGGTATGTAACAGCAAAAAAAGCAAACTCGAGCATCTTTTGTAGAACTTCAATGTGTAATTCTAATTTGTTAATTTATGTCTGCTTTGTGTTAGGGAACCAATTATTCCCCAAATTCAGAATGTTAGGCAGCTCTTAAACAGCTTTCTCAGTTTGTCACAGCTGAAACGAGAGAAGCCACTGTGTAACCAAATATAACAGATGACGTAGAGACTATTGAGATATCAGAATCATCTAGAAATCAGCCCAAAACATTTAACATTTCCATCACTATGTCTGTGACCTTGGATATGTCCATGCTCCTAGAGGAACCTCAGTTTCTTTTTTTCTTAATTAAAAATTGTTGGGAGTGACAATGATCAACAAAATCCAATAAGTTTCAAGTGTATAATTCAACAGCACATTGTATATATATTGCACTGTGTGTTCACCACCCGGAGTTAGATTTCCTTCCATCACCAAATATTTCACCCCCTTTAATCCCTATTTGTCTGCCACCTCCTCCACACTTCCCTCTGGTAACCACGAATTCACTGTCCATGTCCATGAGTCTCTGTTTGCTTGTCATGTTTGTTTGCTGCTTTTAGATTTATATCCCACATATGAGAGATATCATGTGGTTTTCAACTGTTTCTGACTTATTTTGCTTAGCATGATTATCTTAATCTTTAAAACAAGACTTGGAGTCTGTGATCCTTCAGGTCTGAGGGCCACTTTTAAAAGTGCAGTCCTACACAAATAATTTATGTGATTTCAGAAGCGAAAGGGCCTAGGTACTTAGAGATTGAATCCAACACCCCTCTTTTTTTTTTCCTGGGCATTTCCTATATATGGAATTATACAATATGAGGTCTTTTTTGACTGGCTTCTTTGACTTAACGTTATGTTTTCAAGATGTAGCTACTTTATAGCATGTATCAATATTTCATTCGTTCTCATTGCCAAATATTCCATCCACTTTATGGATGTAGCAATTCTAATTATCCATTCACGAATTTTTATTAAGATATAACAGATATATAACATCAGTTTCAGGTGTACAACAATGATTCAATATATATATATACATATATGTATATATATATACATATATATACATATATGTATATATATATATATATTTATGTGAAATCACATAGCAACCACACAGCAAGTTGTTTTTGTAATGAGAACTTTTAAGATCCACTCTCTTAGCAACTTTCAAATAAACAATACAGTATTAATAACTCTACTCATTATGCTGTACATTACATCCCCAGGACTTATCTTTATAACAGGAAGTTTGTACCTCTGGACCACCTTCACTCATTTGCCTACCTCCCACACCTCTACCTCTGGCAACCACCAATCTGTCCTCTGGATCTATGAGTTCGTTGTTGTTTTTTTTGTTTACATTCCACTTGTAAGTGAGATCATATTTGTCTTTCTCTGCTTATTTCACTTAGCATAACGCCCTCAAAATCCATTCCTGTTGTTGAAAATGGCAGGATTTCCTTTTTTTGTGTTTCTGAATAATACACGTACACATGTGATATGTATGTAATATACATATCACATTTTCTTTATCCCTCATTTCAGTTGAGAGAACTAAGGGCCAGTTAAAGTGAAATGGATTGCCCAACATCACAAAGATGACAACTTGAGAAGACAAAAACCTGGACTGTCCTAACAGTCTGGTATTTCTATTTTTTCCCCTTCACACAGCAACTAATAGCCATTTTTATTATGCATAGCCCTTTAATGTCTTTGTTCATTTCGTTAACCAATGTCACCATAAAATATAAATTAATTTTTTCAAAACAAAGTCTTTGTTTATGAGTTATCAATTACATATTTAAAAATCTAAAATGATGTTACATTTTCTCCATTATTAAAGTCTACATACCTTTTTACACTTTTAATAAAAATTGTATGTGTTTAACATACATTAATTTGATTTGGTTTACATATACATATGTATGAATACTAAAGTCAGGCTAATTAATATATCATATCCTTACATAATTACCTTTTCGTGTGTGATGAGAGCACCTGAAATGGACTCTCTTAGATTATTTCCAATATTCAATACAGAATTATTAACTATAGTCATTGTGCCTATACATTAGATCTCTAGACTTATTCTTCCTACATAATTTCAACTTTGTACCCTTTGTCCAATATCTCCCCATTTCTCCCACCCTCCACCTCAGGAGGTGAGCACCCTTCTACTCTGCTTCTGTGAGTTTAAATAGTCTGGTATTCTCAGTAACATTTCACGACTATCTCCTTGGACTCAGCCATGGCTCCCTTAGGTCATGTTGCCATCCTCCCCATTTTAAAGCCAGCATCTTTTCCACAATAGGTACTTAGTAAATGTTTTATTCCACTGAACCTATGTGCTTTTCGTGACCCCACACTTTTCTCACATCTTTTATTCACTAGAAGCTTCCTATCAAATTAATCTCTCAAACACATTATGATCAGAATGTCCCTAAGTGACAATGAATACAGGAATACAGATATGAAGTAACTGTTACATGTTTCCATTTGTGAAAAGAACCAACATGCCCCAGTCCTTGTTATGTTCTCCAAACCTCTGATTTTTCAAAATAATAAGCGACCATCAAGATACTGATGATGTAGTCCATTTAAAACTGACCAACCCATTTCAAAAGAATTAGAAACTTGAAAGGAGTCCCATTGGCCAAAAATGGGACATTTAAAAAGATCAGCAAGAGTGAAGGATAGACAAAAATTCATCAAATTATTCTCTTGATCTTTTTGTATGTTTGAAAAGCTTCATAATAAAAAGTTAAGGGGGGAAAAAAGGGCTGTGGCTCTTAAATGTATGGTACATTAATTTAAAAATCATGCTATTACAAGCAGCTATTCACATACTATATCTGGGAGGGGGGGGTGACTGCAGATGTGACCAGGTGAAATCAGTTAGGCCTGAGACCAGAGGGGACCAGGCCAGATCAAAGAGCCTTGAAATTGATGTCAAGAAGTATGAGCTTTACATGAGGGCAACAGAAGCTGATCAGGGTCTCCCACAATGCAACATCTCCTCCCTAAAGTTAAGGTTAAAATGAACTGCTGTGATTACAGTGTGTCTACATACCAGATACCCTGCCTCACCTTCATCGTGGGCATATCTGGCATCAAAGCTCAAGATATTTAGACACATGTCAAAGGTGGTCTGGCCCTCAGGTCTTGGCCAAAGCTAAATGAGAGGAAATTTATCTTTGGAGACGTGTCCCTACACCCCTAAATTCCCATGGCTGTGCTTCAATCATATAATTCTAATGTTCCTACAATTACCTAAACCATGCTCTTCATCCCCAAAGGTCCAAAATAAAATTTTTGCCTTCATCAAACTCCTATTTCCTACAAATCAGTGTTCCCCAAAATGAAATTTACTAACACCCATCCCCTATATCTCTTCTGTATTATCTCTATCTTCCAAGATGTCTATGTCCAACTTTACTTTCTATCATTTTTATTATGATATCAATAGGCATAATGAACATTCTCTAAAACCACACAGCTCCCAGAGTAGATTGATCCCATCCCGCATCCCAACTTTTTTGCCCCTGGAGATGTCAATATGCCTACTGTGCCGCATGTCCCCACCCTTTTTAAGAATTACTGCGATAAGGATTTAGTATCTGATTTACAAATGAAAAAGGGATTGTTCTGTTTTGTCCTATTATAGTTAATGCTATCTTATATATAATAAGATACATGATTTTGTTATATATAAAATATGTAGTATGTGTTTTCCTTCTAAATAAATCTTTTTTTTTCTATCTTTGATTTTTCTTTCAAAGTAAATTTGTAGAAGAGGAATGGTTGCCACAATAGATGAAAACAAATAAGCCACACCCTGAACAAAGTTCCTGTTATACTTGTAGAATTCAAACTACATGGAATTAATTACTCACGAGCAAATTAATTCCTCACAATATGTGCAGTACCAATAGTTGCCACCAGGATCTTGCCCTAAGTGTGGCTAGTTGAGTTTCTCATAACAGCAATAATAATAGCAGATAACTTATTGAGCCTTACTCTGTGGCTTAGACACTATACTAGGTGCTTAATATGCACTATATTATTTAATTCTCCCCAAAATAGATCCTGAGAGTATCATTTGTTACACTACACTTTCTCTTTAAAAAAGAAAAAAAAAACTTTATTAAAGTACCAGATGAAATTATACAACTGCCCTTCAAAGACAAACACTCAGAATTACCAACACCTAGGGACCATTAATAGCCTATTAACTAAACTGTTATTTAATCACTAGCTAAATAAATCCAGAGTTACCAATTGACTTTGCTTCATTTTGTACAACAGCAGGCCTCCCTGGGCCATGTGGTTACACTCTGCAGGACTATAAAGGAATTCTGGTATGAGACAGTGTACCCTAAACATCCCCTATGGTTTCCCAAAAGTCTAATGAAGTAAGCTGTTTATCCCCACTAACCAATTATTATTCCTATTTCCCAGATCAGAAAAGTGAGGCTCAGTGATTTGCCTGTGGTCACACAAATAACAAGCAGCAGAACCAGGATTCCAACCCAGGTCTTACTCCGATGCCCTTGCTGCTCTCTGCTCTGCTTAGCTCTCTTCTTTCATACCTAGTGACAGCCTCTAGAACCCTGCTCAAAGTACGTGTCAAATAACATAGCAATCTGTCAACAGAGAAAGGTCCAAGGGGAGAGCAGCTTAGGGGGAGCAGCGCCTGCTTCTGTCTGGCTCCATTCAGGGGTTTGTCTCCTTCCTTCCCCGCCCCACCACCTCTTCCTGCTATGTCCTGAACCTAGAGCTCACAGCCCCGCTCCCAGGTGTACCTCTCTCATGCCAACCAGAGCTCTGAAATAATTTCCGCTGTTGATCTGATAATATATGTTTGAAAAGTAACTGTAGAGATAATACGGAGCTTTAGTAAGGTCCACCCCTCAGGGGGACACTGACACTGTGCTTGAGCCCCTGATTGGTAGTCCTGAGTAAACAAGCACATCTCAAAGGGGTCTCTGAGTGAAGCTTATTAATGGAAACTTCGAGGCTAGAAAGCATACTCTAGCTTAAAACTACTCAGCAATGTCCATAATTGGTTATAGATGACCATAAGCCTTCCCTGCTGCATCAGCTTTTGTTAGAGAGAGACTGGCCTTCCCCACCCCACAACCCTGCTCATATGGATCATCTTTTCTCTCTGCTCTTCTGCCAGGCAGAGTGCTACCCATTCTCATGCATGGTTGTAGTCCAACGAGCAGCCCATGACCCTCACACAGTGGGCCTTCAGCAAACACTTAGTGAATGAATACATTCTGATCTAGGCATAAAACTGCCCACTATGCACTGAATGAGTTATGATGCATAATAAAACAGCAGTACACTAAAAACTGCATTAAGGTAAAATGGTCAAATAAAATAGCAAAATCCAAATGCAATGGAAATTGCCCCTTGAGCTAGGCAAAGACCAATGGACAGGGCTAAATAAAAGATTATAATTCCAATAGGATAAAAGAACAGAGGAAATAACCAGCACAATTTCTTAAATTGCTAACATTGACTAAACCACTAAAAGAATGTAATAAGTACATTTACTACCCAACTAGAATAAAAATCTATCTTTTGTAACTGAATGTTTGTATTCCCCTAAAACTTTTATGTTGAAGCCCTAACCCCCATTGTGGCTGTATTTGGATATTAGGCCTCTAAGGAAGTAATTAAGGTTAAATAAGGTCATAAGGCTGGTTGGAAATTAGTGCCCTCATAAAAGACACCAGAGAGGTTGTCCTCCCCCAAGTCCCAGAGCTCACAAAGAGGTCATGTGAGCTCACAGAGAGATGGCACCACTTACAAGCCAAAAGAAGTGGCCTCAGAATAAAACCTACCTTGCTGGCACCTTGGTCTTAGACTTCCAGCCTCCTAAACTGTGAGAAATACATTTCTGTTCTTTAAGCCACCAAGTCTATGGTATTTTATTATGGCAGTCCAAGAGAACTAATTAATACACCATCTAATGATATTTTAAGTCCATGAAGGTTTAAACTAAGTCCCAAAGTTTGAGCAAAGACTAGAGAAAACTTGGCCAGATTTTACTTCTCCTTCCCTTCCTTAAAGAGGGAGTTCTTTGAAGTCAACATTCAGAATGAGAACCAGGACTGAAGTTCTGTGGCACTGAGACTATGGACAGATATGAGGACGTCAATAAACTACTGCTCTTAAAGTGAAATGAAATGAACCAAGACACTAGATGAAGAAAACCTGGGCTCAAATCCCAACTTCGGCACCCACTTAACTGTAATTTTGGGTGAGTCAGTTAACCTGCAATTCTTCATGTGTAAAACGAAATGAATCGCCTTTATTGTGCCTTATTCTCTCTGCACAGCTGTCATGCAATGGGAGTAAGAAAGAAGTATAGACCAGAGCTTCAATAAATTTAATTTTTTCCACCCCTCCTTCCCATACTAAACTGCTTCCAAAAGTATAATAGTAGACAATACACAATATATAGGTGCTCCTCGACTTATGATGGGGTTATAGTCCAATAAACTCACTATAAGTTAAAATATCATTAGTTGAAAATGCATTTAATACACTTAACCTACTAAACATCGTAGCTTAGCCTCGTCTACCTTAACATGTTCATGATACTTATGTTAGCCTGCCGTTGGGCAATTATCTTGAGTTTCATTTCAAGAGTAATTGCCTTCCTCTTCTTACCAGCAGCAAGAGACACAGATGGGTGTTTTACAGAAGGATGGGATGTCAAAACACAAAATACAATATCCAATAAACTCTGGTAACACAGTATGCCGTAGGGTATTGGTGATTTACCTTTTACCCTTATGACTGAATGGCTGAGGGTAGCTGAGGCTCACTGCTGCCATCCAGCATCAAGAGAATATCACGAAAAGATCAAAATTCAAAATTCAAGTACAGTTTACACCGAATGCTTACTGCTTTCACACCATGGTAAAGTCAAAAAAAAAAACATCACTAAGTTGGAGACTGTCTCTATACTTAAATACTTACTGGATCTTTTATTTCTTTGTCACACAATTCAACAAACACGTAATAAACCCCTGCTAGAGGCCCAGTACTGTCCTAAAATATGTGGGAGATACAAAGACAAGCTGAACCCTATGGCCCGGAAGAAGCATTGTAATGCAGGAACTAATAACTAAAATACCAGGCACACTGAAACACACACCATAATAGAGGGAGAAGGGCCTTGGGCATTCAGAGGAGGGAAGAAGTCACTTGCATTCTTGATAAACAAGAAGTCTGAACTAGATTGTTAAGAATGCGTAGGATACAAACAGAGAAGTAAAGGAGATCGCCGAGATAAATAATTGATAAGAAAGGGCCTGGACTTTGAGCAGTTAGGATGATAATGCAAAAAAGGAGGTGTACACCGGAGGCTGTTTCAAAGCAAGAAATGACCGGGACATGTGTGTGTCCACACTAGGGTGGGAGATCAAGAGAAAGCAGACACAAAGAGGACACATGAGGATTAACCTAGCACCAGATGTGCAGGCACCAGAGATCCTAGCACAATGAAGACACAACACAACCCAGCAGCAGATTGCGGATGGCCTGGTGACAAGGCAGTATGATAACCACAGTGGCAAAGATAAGCCCAGCAACACTCCTCCAGGATTGAAGGAATCTAGGACAAGAACCTTATTTCCATTAGAATAGATTGGCATTAGAACAGAGCAGGGCCACTGCTTGGGAAAGGTTGAAAGAGAGAAAGTACACAAAATAATGGCACCGATTCCCTGAAGGGAGACCTGGCAATAGGTATGGGTGATCAACTTGCTCCAAAGAGATGAAAGGCTATTTCCTTTCCGGATCTATTGACTCTGTCTCCTGACTTAGCTAGCATCTCCCAAACAACCTTTGGGAGAGCGACAGATCCTAACCTGCTATAACTAAAAAGAGACCTCGGTCCAATCCTCTAACTTTACAGATGAGGAAAGTGAGAATCAGAGAAAAATAGGGGGATTCCTGGGGACCTAAAAGTGAAACTTCACTGTACATTCTCACCCCTGCCCCCACATTTTCTCTTCGGAAGCCTCTCACTGTGAAGATGCCCTTTTCGCTAGGGAACTGTGAGCCTTCCTCCACTATTCCATTTGAAAACTCAAGAGCACTGCTCTCAATTCTGACACTCGTTTCGTGATGTTAGGCAAGACCCCTTTCTTCCCTGCGGATCTGCCATCTCTCAGCACTGTTGCTACAATGGTTTTTCTGCAACCTGATTTCCACAGTTCTCTGCCAAATATGCATAGATGGTATTTCTGATTCTGGAGCTCCTAGCCAATGAAGGAGACCACTGCAACAGAACAAAGTGATCTCAGCACTTTACCAGTGGTCCCCAACCTTTTGGGAACCAGGGACCAGTGCCCTATGAAAATCTAATGCCTGATGAGCTGAGGTGGAGCTGAGACAGTGACGCCAGCTCTGGGGAGTGGCTGCAAACACAGATGAAGCTTAGCTCGCTTACCTGCTGCTCACCTCAAGCTGTGCAAAACAGGCCATGGACAGGTACCAACAGGTACCAGTCTGCAGCCCAGGGTTTGGGGACCCCTGCTTTAGTCTATTTAAGGCCCATACCCAGGTTTAACTCTGTAGGTTAAGTAGTTCAAGGTGAAATGTCTTAAGCAGGTGATCAGATCTCTTGTTCACTACTGTAGCCCCAGCTCCTTGAAGACTGGTACACAACAGGAACTCAATAAATTTTGTGGAATATATGTTGAAACTAACCTGCTTGCCATTTGCATTTTTTACTAATTATATTTAGATGTTCTGCTATCTTATTCTCCTTTCATACAGGATTTATCATAACAAAAATCATTTCCTGGCTTCTTCTTATAAATATTACTGTACTGTGTTTCAGATTTTTAAGAGCCTCACTACAGCTCTGACACCTTCATACTTCGTGTTATCCACAGGTAAGAGTGATCAGACGTGACTTTCTGTGCACACCTTCAGGTACCCGCTCTTGCATGTCTACCCAGGATGGTCACCTATGCCCTCTCCCGTTATCTTTCTTTCCTTTGGAGGTGCTTTCCAGTCTAAAATCCAGCATGGAACTTGCTTCCTCTAATGTGCTGCCTCCTCTTCCCCTTCATCACCCACTCCAGACGCTCCTGTAACTTGGAAGTGTTTATTTTTACCATCTGTGTCTAAGTGTGACTGTGAGCAGAACCAGCCTTGTGTTTAAGGCAAAAGCTCCCACCTCCCATCCTTCCACTCTCAGTTTCCTCTATCAGCCAGATGATGGTTCTTAAAGGCCCTGACCCCTTCCCTTCCCTCCTCTCCCTGACAGCTCCATCCTATACCATCTCCCCGCCCCCGCCCCAGACTCTCTGAAATTCCTTCGAAATCAGTATTGAAGTATTCTCCACAGAAAGCACTTTTACAATACAGAAGGTCCCCTTATGTAGGCGTTTCCACTCCAGCCTGCTCGTCGGCTATGAGGACTCTACTCCCACCACTTCGGCAACAACCATCAGCTTTCAAATCTCTGGGCCAAGGGCCCCGAGTGTTTAGTTCTTACTGTAGTTCTCAGAACTACTCTGTACAGCGACCTATCCATATGCGCAGGGTCTCCCCTACCTAAGGCGGAGCTCCTGAGGCTTGGAAACACGTTTTATTTGCCTCTTCAGCACCCAGTAGATTCTTGGGATTTTTTCAAAGAAAGAAGAGGTGTGAGCCCCACGCTGTGTCCTAAGCACTACACACATTCCTATTGCCTACTAGCCGCTTCTATCTAGCCTTCCATTGTGAGCGCCTCAGAAATCTCCAGGTCTCCATAGCCAAAAGCAAATTAATTATTCCCCTACCCACAAAGCTCCTGATTTCTGATGATTTAGGCCACATCGACTTAGCTTCCCAAAGCAGAAACAACAGTTTCTGCTATTTAATCACATATAACCAATCAAGATCTACTATACATTTTACCTTAATATCTATCCTGTCCTCTCCCATCCTCATTGCCCACATCTAAGGTCAGGTCATAGTCTCCCAAACTGATCTCTCAAACTTCCAACCCCTCTTCCACACAGTTACCAGAGGGATCCTCAAAAAAACACAGTGACTGTGCCACAGTCCAGCGTGTAAACCTCTGACATCTCTCCCACTGCCTAAGTGACAAACTCCAAACTCCCCATATGGCATTCAAGGCCTTTCCAGATCTGGCCCTGATTACAGTGCCCACCACCTCACCCTCTCCATATAGCTTTCAACCCAACCAGACCCAGCCGGCCTTCATGCCCTTGACCATATCATGTCCTCCTGGCCTCTGTCCATGAGGGCTTCCCCTGACTGGAATCCTTTACCCCAAGGTCCACAAAGGGCTCATTTTCATTCCTCAAGATCCAACCCCTGTGTAATTTTTGTAAAGCCTTTCTCAACATGCTCAGGCTGTTATCTGTATATTTAAAAGCTTCCTTCTAAAGTAAATTTGAGGCAACTTACAAAGTATGCATACATTGCAACTAGATTTTTTTTTTTTAAGAGAGAGAATATCAGCGCAAAGACAAGATAATGGTAAAAAAGATAAAAGCTAGGGGTGGTGTAGCACTCAAAACCTCATTTATAAGGTCTCATACTCATCTTATTAGAGGTAGACGGGCCCTGAGTTTTCTATCCAAAATGAGTTAGTTACTCCTCTGTGAGCTCACTGCCAGCTGTATATGACTAAACTGCAGCACTCCCCATATTTTGTAATTGGTTCTTTGTGTCCATTTCCCCACCGGACTGGGGAATTCCTAAGGGAATACATAATTTCTGACATAATCTTTGTATCCCCGAAATGAAGCATATGACTCAGCATACAATTGGTACTCAGCAGATGTAAGCTGAACAAATGTCACCATGGACAGGGAAAAGGGTACTAGTGCTTGCTGAACTTCCTACCAGGCATTTTTTAAAAAGTATTGTTTTATCCTCACGAAAAAAAAAAATAATTACATGGCTGAGAAGTGGCAGAACTAGGATTCAAATCCCAAACTGCCTCTATCTCAAAAGCAACTGCTCTTTCCACTATGAATGTTGCTCCCTACCTTCACCATCACCATGTGCCCAAAGATCCCTTCCTTCAAGCCTGGTTTTAAAATAACCCTTCTCCAAGAAGCCTTTTCTGCTTACTCAGGAGAAAAGTGAGCCTGAGTTCAACCTTGACCTTCCACAACACTCAAGTAAGAAATGGTCACAGATCAGGATAGGAAAGGATGCTTCCTTGGGAGCTGAGAGCTGAGCAGTCTGCCTAGGTATTCTGCAGAGGGTCTTTTGAAGTCCTTAGCTCCTCCTTCTACTCTCTTTCCCCTTAATACAGTCTCTAGGGCTTCTTGCCTTCCTCTTCCTTCTTCAGGGTCCAAAGTCTTACAGTTCTCCCCATTCCAAACTGAACCCTAAAATAATCTCCTCAGGCTCAGTGCTTCTCTAACCAAGTGAACTTTGTTCAAAACTCACTCATTCACAGCATCAGTTAGACCTATAATTTGAGCATTTTATCAGCCTTTAGGGTAGTGGTTGTCTCAATCTCCTCTAACACATTAAAAGAATTTCAAGAATCACAAGAAGGGACAATGACATTTCAGAAGACCCAATCACCTGGCTCTCAACCCATCTGAATACTTTTGGAGTGGCCTGGGCATAAGAGACAAACCATTCTTGCTCCAGCATCCCTCCTCTTGCTTACTCACCCCCTACCCTTGACCCCCAAACTCTCAACAGGATGCTTGGTCTCTAAGAGCAGGATGGAATGTTGGTCCAGAGTGATGCTGGGGTGGTGGACCTTAGTCCCTTCCTCCGCATCCTCTTCCAGAGACTCAGAATCCTTTCCTCTCCCCCTCAATCTACCCGTTGTCTTTCTCTGGCACCAAACACCCATAGCAGCCAACCCTCAGTACTAACTCAGGAACTATGCTTTTCAATTAACATTCAGCAATTTCCTTGGTAACACAACCTACTTATCCGAAATGCTGATATTATCCTACCTCCGTTTTTTAACGTGTCATAAATACATCCCTGCATCTTATAACCACTCTCCTGATACTGCAGGAACATCTGTAATCTTAAATGTTACCACACCTAAGAAAACACCCAACCTTCTGAGGCAGGACAGGGAGACTAAATTCTTCAGCTTACTACTCCTAAATAAAGATGAAATATGCAATTTACAGTAACTAAATCACAGCTCCAGTGGTGGTGGTTTAATTAGATAACTCCTGCTAACTGTTTAGTACTACCTAGGGCCTGGTACACAGAAAGTGCTCAAATGGAGCTCTCTTTCTTTACGTACATTCCCTCCCACAATAGCACCTGGGAGTAGGTATTAAGGACACGCACTGCATCCCCATTCCACCGCTCCCCCATCGATTTACAGAAGCAGGGCGAAGGCCCTGAGTCTAAAGGCGCTTTCCCAAGGTCAGGCGAGCCAGCAGCGATGCGAGGTGGGGCCCTCGGCCTCCGAAGGAGGGACCCCTCCCATTCACACCCGTGGATGGGGCACGAGGCCGGGGTTGGGGTGAGGGGGGGGGGAGGCGGTCTTCAAGGAGACAAGTATGGAAAAGAGAGCACAGCGCCCGGCATCCAGGGGGGACCCTGGCATGGTCCGATCCGGGCTCTGCGGATCTCACTCTGATGCCTCCCAAGTGGCCCCCCCATGCCCCGGGCCCGAGGGTCCCGCATCCCCGACGCCGGGTGCATCCCTCCCCGAGGTCCGCGCGCCGAGGCTTTGTGCGCCGCGGCCCGCGGGCCCCGCACGCCCCGCGCCCCGAACCGCGCATCCCGCCCGCAGCGGCCCGGCCGGCGGGGCGGCCTCCTACCTGCGGCGGCGGCGGCGGCGGCGACCGGGGAGCGGCCGGCGGGGCGCGCGCTGGGCCTCCGGGAGGGCCGTGGGCTCCGCAGCGCCGGGCGGCGGCGGCGCGCCCCCGGCCGGCCAGGCCCCGCCGCGCGCGCCGCGGCCACAAAGCCCGGGAGCCGCCGCCCCCTCGCGGGCCGCCGGCCTCGGCGGGGCGGGGCGGGGCTGGGCGGGCCGCACCGGCACCGCCCCCGGCCGCCCCCGAGGCTCGCGGCGGGGCGCGGGGGTGGGGTCCCCACCCCCTCCGGGGGTCCCGCGCCTCCCCCCGCTCCGGCGTCCTGCTGCGCATCGCGCCCCCTTCCCCCCCCTCGCGGAGGGGCTCGCGGAGCACGGGTCCCTCTCCACGCACAACAAAAGGAGGCATCTGTCGCCAGGGGTCTGGCGGCTGGGGGGACCCGACGTCTGGGTCCGTCCCAGGCTGAAATAGGGCCCCTCTTCTTTGGGGGGACTCCGTGCTACTTGCCGACGGCCGACCCTCCTAGGCTGGGTTCATCGCGGGGGCTGTGTCGTCGTTGTCGGGTGTTTCAATGTGCGGCATGTGTCCCCCCGCCCCCCCAAGGCTGTGAGCTCGCGGGGGCAGAAACCCAAGGAAATCTGAACGTGGTGGGGTGAGCTTCAGTGAATAGTGATGCTGTTATCCGTGTTCCTCTTCCCAGCCCCGAGCTGGATATAGAAAGAGAAGGATATTCTGACTGCAGGACAGCGAACAAAGTGGGTGAAACATCTAGAAGTGCTGTTATCCAGAAGACAACGAAATAAATAATGAATGGAAAATGTATGTTTGTTTGGCTTGCTTATTTGTATTTTTGCGACAAAGTATTTTTTATTGCGACTCTATTTCCGGCCAAGTTGAATAGTTTCTCAAATCTGCAGCAATCTAAGCCATTTGGATATAAATTCTCTCAATATAATACTAATAATAAAATTTGTAAATAATGTATCAACATGTGTTCATTAATTGTAACGAAGGTTGCATACTAATATAAGAGATTAACAATAAGAGAAACTGTGTGTGTTGGGGGTTCTATGCGAATACTATACTATCTTTAATTCGGTGTGACCTTGACAGTAGAAGTATTAGGTATTTTATGGATATCCCTGAGTTTTTCTTAACGTTAGATTGGGGGTTATAGATTTGGGGGAACACAGTAGCTGTTAGCATTTTAAAATGTGCAATTTTTGGTATCTAGAGAATACTACTTGCTCATAGGGATAAAAGGGGCATGAACTTTACTAAAGCATTGTTTGAAAAAAGAAATAAAAACATCTATTAGTAGAGATGCAGAGCAGGCTTTGGCCCTGTGGAATGAATAGGAGGAGATGCTAGGCTTTTCCTGGGAAGGGAGCAGCAAGAAGTTTCCACTGCACAAGTGTTTTATCCTGGATCCATTTATTCCAGAAATATGTGTTAGTGACTACTATGTGTGGGGACCTGGCATGAAGACTGTCTTTTCTGGGCTCTTCATTCGGTGGATACAACAGAACATGCGAAATTGACCGCCTGGGAGATGTGAGAGATGTTTCCTGAACCACCTCCCCCAAACCCCAAACATTTATACAGGAGAATAGATAATGCAGTAGGAGGAAAAATGAGCCTAAGTCAGGGTTCAAGTCTGCACCTATCAGGGCAATGCTACCCAGGTTGTCTCTAGGCTTGCCACTGCACTGTCTTCAATTTTCCAGGTCACTTATATTTAATACCATCTGCACTTAAGTCAAGGTTATGTCAATCCTGCTTTCCAGAAGCTTACACTCTAGTGGGTTAGAATACTCTGTCGTAATATGAGGAAAGGGGGCATTCAACAGAGAGGCAAAAGTTGGGAGTGGGTCTTACGAAGGTAGGCAATTAATTCCTATGCTAGTCTCCAGGATTATCACTGGTTCGAAGTAACTAGGCAATGACAGACCCAGCATATTTAGAAAACTTGAGAAAGAGGGCTATCACTCGGAAAGCTCACAAGCTTTATTTAAAAAACAAAATTAAAGAATGGAAACAAAAGGCTGTGCTAGAAGAAAACAAAATAAATGATGAATAGAAAATTAATTTTGGTTTTCTTGCTTATTTGTATTTTTGTGACAAAGTATTTTTATTGCAATTCTATTTTCTGCAAAGTTGAATAGTTTCTCAAATCTGCAGCAATCTAAGCCATTTTGGCATAAATTCTCTCAATATCTGTCAACCCTTTGCCCTCCCTCCCAGTTCTTCCTCTCCGTGCCTATCACTTTCGCCTAATAATTGTTTACGAAATCCTAAATTGTAGAAATGGTTTCTGCTCCCATTGTTCAGCTTCTAAACCAACTTCCTTTATCTCTGAAATATAGTCTTTAATTCATTAATATAACAACCAAACTTCTTTTTCTTTTTTTTTACTTTATTGACTATTTAATAATTTCCCAGTTCCAAAAAGCTTTTCATACATCTTATCTTACAATCAAGTAATTTAGTAGATTCCTTGACACAATTCCCATTCCTACACCCCATAGCAAGTATATTACCAAGTGTTGTCAATTTTATGTCCCAAGAATTTCTCAAACTTCTTTGTCTCACTATCCCCATCCACCACCTTAGTCTAAGCTCCACCTAGATTACTGCTATACACCGCTTTGTTTTAATTTTTGCATCCCTATCAATCCATCGATTTACAGTAGAATGATTTTCTTAAAACACAAATCTAATCTATCATTAGATGTCGAATACTTATCAATGACTTACTTTTGTTTTAAGGATAAAAACCAAAATCCTTAATGGAACCTACAATAGGCCCTGCCAAGATCTTTCTTTCTTTTACTCTGTTCTCTCCTTTTGTCTTTTCCTTTGATCCATTGTCCCTTCAGTTCCTTAAACACTCCCTCCCTCCTCGGGTACTTTGCATCTGCTTTTCTCACTGCCTAGTGTGTTCTTTTCCTTACTACATTTCTTTTAAAGTGAAATTTTTTTCCTACTTTACTGAGGAATAATTGACACTTATATTTGTACATATTTAAAGTGCACATGATGATTTAAAGTACATAAACATTGTGAAATGATTACTAATATCAAGATATCAACATATCTATCACTCTTGCATGGTTAACTGTGTATATGTGGTGAGAATGCTTAAGATCTACTCTCAGCAACTTTCAAGTATACAGTAACTGATTATTAACTAGAGTCACCATGCTGTACATTAGATCCTCAGAACTTATAACTGAAAGTTTGCACTCTTTTACATACGTCTCCCCGTTTTCCCCTCCCCCAGCTCTTAGCAACCACCTTCCTATAAAATGATTCTATAAAATGGGCTTTCTTTTCTTTTTATTTTTTTAGGTTTCACATATGAATAATACCATACAGTATTTCTCTTTCTGTTGAATAATGCCCTCCAACTTCATCTATGTTGTCACAATTAAAATGATTTCTATCTTTTTTTATGGCTGAGTAACATTTTCTTTTTGTATATATTAGACATTTTTTTATCTATTCATCCATTAACATACATTTAGGTTGCTTCGATATCTTGATGATAATGAATAATGAACATGGTTATCCTATATCTCTTTGAGGTACTGATTTTTTTTTTCCTTTGGGTGTATATTCAGAATTGGGGCTGCTGGATCATATGGTAGTTCTGTTTTTGCTGTTTGCTCCCTCAACCAAGTGCTTATCACTACAGCTTCTATCAGGCAAGGGTCTTCACCAAGTTTTCTTTGTTTCCAGATTTAAGTACTGCTCTCTCCTCCTTCCTCATGCCCATAGGCTAATGGGTGGCAACAGGATCACTTACTACTTTATTACTAGTTGTTTCCCTAATCCCTGCCCACTAAAGGAACTTTGTAAATAGATCCTGTGTAATCTTCAAATTACTCTTCTAAAATGTGCCATCTGTTTTCCACAGGGACCTTAATTGAGACATTGCCCAAGAGAATTTTTCCTGTAATTTAAATGTGCATCACTGGTCCCAAAACTTTTTTTATGGCCAACAATAAGAACTCTTCTAATCTTTTACAAAATTGAATGCTATTTGGTTATTGAACAATAATATTTTTAAGAAATCGAAATAGGATACAAAAAATATGTTGACTTTGATCTCAATTTTATAAAACAAAACAAAACAAATGTGTGTGTGTATAAAAGATTCAACAGGTAATGCTCCAAGATGGTGATGATCACTCTCAGAGTAACGGAAGTATTTTTTCTTTATGATTCTCTATGTTTTCCTAATTTCCTGCAATAATACTACATTATTATTATAGTGAAATGAAATATATAATGTTATTTTAAAGCATTCCCATTTGATCTAATTTTACAGATAACAAAAATCATTAATTAATTAAAGTGTAAATTAAATGACACAAGGAAAGCATAATGCCTAGGACATTACTTGTCACAGAATAGGCATTCAATACATCAATAATAATTTGTTGTTTAAAAATCAATATTTGATATTTTATGGGTTCAGAAGGAGCCACTCAAAGATGTGCCTTGGTAGGATACAGACTTTGAATGAAAGGCGACTTTAGCCTCAGACTCAAGAGAAACTTCTGGCCTTCCCTTTAACTACCTAGAAGGATTTCAATCAGAGGCCTTGCTCATAAGAAATGATCAGAGGTGACTTTTTTTGACCTATCTATAGGGCAGGGCAAACTTCTATCTACTTATTGTCTATTCTTATCATCCTGCAATGACCCTTTGAAGCTTTCAAGGTACATCACCTCATCCCTATCTCAGAATGTCTCATATACTTCAGTCCCTGTTTCTACCTCTGAACCTCTCTTGCATATGGGGGTCTCTGGCTCTCTCATGTATGTGGGGTTCCAATACATATGTGAAGGACTAAAGTAACTCCATTTTGTTATGTAGACTCCAGATTAAATGAAGAAAAATGCACCGAAAAACAATTAGGGACAACACCCTGCCGTTTGGTCAAGCCGACCAAAGCCATTAATCAGTAAACCCTTAAGGCACCCACACCCTGTTTCCCTTTTGCGCACAGCCCTCTCTGCACCCTGCCCTTTTTTGCACACTGCCCTGCTGCACATGGCACTCTGTGCACACCCCTCTTGCGCACGGTTTTGCCCTTTAAATTCAGTCCAACCCCCCGGCCGAGTCTCCTCTCACCCACTGCTGCGTCAGTGAACGAGTGGGGTCCAAACTCGAGTTTGTCAATAAACTCCTCTTGTGCTTGCATCGGTGTCAGTTTCCTTCTTGGCTCATGGAGTTCCAAACCAGGGCATTACAATATGTATGTATTAAATTTGGTTATTTTCTCTCACTAATCTGCCTCAGATCTATTTGATTATTAGCCAGAAGAAACTTGAAGGTAGAGGAAAGTTTGTTCCTTCCCACAAGATGCTTCTTTACTTTATGAAATAAAATACAGAGAACAGAAATAAGCCTTTCCCGGATCATTTGGGAATATTAATTATTACATTGTATTTAATAGCATGATGCTCAAACTCAGTTCAATTCTACTGAAACTGGCAGTTAATGGTAAACATGTTTTGATATTAGATCGTAGAGTCTAGAGTTGTAGGTATAGGCTTTAACTAAACGTTTCAAAGATTAGGAAAGTATGTTAGTCATGTCCTAGAGGAAAAAACTGTTTAAAGGTACACTTAGCTTGAGAGAGTAGAAAAGTATAGTTAAGCATAAAACAATGAAGCTTAAACAAGAACAAAGGTCACAAGATATTTAGTTTCTGCTTTTTTCTTTAAAGATAAATAATTTATGGATCCATAATTATGAATGATTTTGCATAATCTTAGTTCTTCGACTCAGTTAGATGACATCAGGAATTTAATCAGATTAAGGAAAACTGCTGAAGCTTGCTCAAGAACTAGCCAATCAGCTTCTCCATTGACCCCTAACCCCTAACCCTCCATCTTTACCTCTAAAAACCCTTGACTAAAAACCATCTGGGAGTTCAGATTTTGAGTGCTAGTTCACAGGTCTCCTGGCTTGGCGCCCTGCCAATAAACTGCTTTAATTTCTCCACTACTAAACTCAATGTTTAGTGTTTGGCTCTACTGTACCTCCAGTGCGCAGACCCTCTTCAGTTAGGTAACACTATTATTTAACATACAAGAAAATCTGCAAAATGGAATCATCCCCAGAGAGATGAAGTGACTTCCCTGAGATCATATACAACTAATTAGTGCTCTCACCTCACCTCCTAAAGACTTCCTCCAAGATATCGTACCATCCCTCTGAAGAAACACTTCTTTTCCTGAATTTGTCAATACCTACGATTTAGGTAATCCTATTGCAGGTTTTTTTTTTTCCATTAAGTAATTAAGTCTATCTTTATTATAGTACATCATGTACAATTTTTCCTCTCCTTGTCTCAGTTCTGTTTTGATTCTAGAAATAGAACTAATCAGGTGAAATAACTGACTACTAGTGATAAAACATAGTGAAAGGAAATCAGAAAGTTTCAGAAGAATTGCTGAAGAATTGTTCAGAACAAATTTGTGAAGAACAAATTTATGAGGTTTGCTCTATCAGAGATTAAAACATTCTATAAGGATATGTAATTAAAAATGTATATTGCTATAGAGAAACAGACAATTATAACAATGGAACAAAACAGAGTTTAAGTAAAAAGTATGAATATTAATATTAAAAGTAAGAATATTAAGGGAAAAGAATATACAAGTCATAAAGAGTATTGAAACAACTATCTATGGCCATGCCACCTGAATAGGCCCAATCCTGTCTAATCTCAGAAGCTAAGCAGGGTAGGGCCTGGTTAGTACTTGGATGGGAGACCACATTGGAAGACCAGAAACTGTAGGTTTAAAAAAAAGAAAAAAAGAAAAAAGAAACAGCTATCTATCCATTTGAAAAGAAATCAAATCCTTACCATGCACTAAGATGAAAATAAATTCCAGATGGACCATGGGGCTTAATCATAAGGAATTATACAAGTACTAAAAGCAAATATATAAGAACTTCATTTATAATTTTAATGAATACCTTATGCAAATACAAAAGAATGGCAATTAACTATGTAAAAATTGTCTTCTGCATAAAATCATAAGCAAAATTAAAAGAAGTAAACTAAAGGAGATACCATTTTTCAGGTTCAGATTAGTAAAAAAATGTATTAATAAAAAGCACCCATTATGTGACAAAATGGATACTCTGATACATTCATTATTAGTGTCCACTTAAATTGATATAACCTTTTTGGAGGACAGTATCTGTTCATTGTATTTTAACTGTGTAATTCTTTCAACCTAGAAATACCTCTCCTATATATCTATTCTAGATTAATACTTATACACGCACACCAAAAGGCAAGTATAAGAGAGTTTATTTGAGCATTAATATTGATAAATATTAAAAAGCTTTAACGTTAACATACCATGTAATAATGTATTACATTAACTCTAATATGACACCAATTGTAAGACCCATTATTATTTTGTTTGTCAATAAAAAAATAATGCTTACAATCAAATCATGACACAATGTTTTCTTATTATGTAGAATTTATATTTAGTAAAATAGATATTTTGATTTATTTGACACTTTTTATGCACTTATAGAAAAGAAAATGTAAAAGGAATAAATTAGTTAAGGAATTCTTAAAACAACTTCACACTGAGAGTTTGACTTTTCTGCATCACTTTTGATTCAGAGTCAACAGTGATGTGTTTTTCTCATCAAGTTATATTGTGTGCCTCCCAAAATATAAGTTTCTTCAAAAAGTGTCCCTCTGTTATACTTTCTGGGATTTTCTACCAATCCCCTCACACTCATTCTCAGGTTTTGATGCATATGTAAAGTCAGTTTTAAGAAGTGTTCACATTAAAATGTAAAAAATAGTATGTTTAAAATGAGTAGAATATGTGTGCTATGCAGCAAGGTTTCTTGTAGTACATATTAAGTGAAAACAGCAATTTGTAAAAAGTACATAAAATATAATTCCATTTAGAAAATTAAGTGTTTCTGCGCCAGCACACCCATTCCCTGCTCCTGACTGTTGGCCGCTAAGGCTCTCAGCCACACCCTTCTCCAAAGGATTGTTTTTGGCCCAAGGGGTGCTACTTCACTAGGGTGATTACCTCTCACCCCAAGGAGCAACCCACAGCCAATGATTGACCCAATGCAGTTGTATGAAAAGCTGCTCCTTTGCCTCAGGTGGCGCCAACTCTTTGTGGCAATTTTCCTCCTGCTTCCACAATGTGATCAGGTAGAGGCAACAGTCATTCCCAGTTACTTCTGCTTTATCCTGCTTTCCTTGTTCCCTTTCTCCTGGAAGCACTCTCTCAGTAAACTGCATGCATGCTCTTTCCTATTTCAAGCTCCACTTCCAGAGAACTTGAGTCCAAGCAACTATGCAATGAAATGGGGTTGTCAGTTATGGAAGCAGTGACCTCTCAACTTGCTTTGGCCTGGTAAGTTCTCTCTCAGAATCACTGTGAAAAGAAGGAAAAAGACTGGAACATAACATACACACATACTTGTTATATTAAACTGCATGTTTTAGTTTATTGCTAGGTCTAGTGTACAAGTTTCTTCTTGTATGCCAACTATCGAGTGTGTTGCATGGGGAAGGACTTTGAAGCCTAACCTGGGCTTAGTATGAAAGAGTGCTGTTTGATGTGGGATGTTTGCTTTAGGTAAGAGATAAAGGTATACCAAGGCGATCATGATGGATAATTTTAGTTTCGTTTGCTGTTAAAATTAATTCTCTTAACATTATTTCATTTCAGCCATATTTTTGGTGCCAAACATAATGTGGTAAATTTCTCAGTAATTTAATTTCAAAATAAAGAAGTATATGATATTTGAAAGACACTATATTGTAGTGGTTAAAAGCACAAGCACAAAGACAACTGGCCTCAGATGAATTTTGGCTCCTCCATTTACAATTCCCATGACCTTGAACAATTTACTTAATTTTGACTTCTGAATCTGGGAAACTACAATAATAGTAGCTTTCTCATAGAATTTTTATGAGAATTAAATTGACTAGGGTAAAGCCCTTAGAACAGTGCATGGTTCAAAATAAGTACTTGACAACTATAAGCTTTTATTATTTTCATTGAATGTTTTGAAAGTAGTGAAGTCATCATCAGTGAATGATTCTTCTTAGAATTTTTGTTTTAATCAGATAACTGGTTATTCATGCTAATTTAAGAAAAAAGTCTTTATACTCTAGAATTATCATTTCTATGCAGTGAAATACAACTTACACTTTTATATGAATAATCAATTTAATAAGGTTCTTGATAACCTAATTATCTATGGTCAGGTTAAGGCTAGGGAATTTGATTCCTTCTGCTAGCTACAAATGCTAATGACCTTAGGGAAAGCAGTGAAGGAGCAAGTCAAACTGAAAGCAATTTAGAATTAGACATTGTAATTCTTAGAAATATTGATTAGAAGAAAGAACTTTTTAAATGAAGGTTCTTTTTTCACCTTTGGAAGTTATTTTACATGTTGATTTATATGATTTACTTTTTTTGACTGCCATTCGAACAATGTTTATTCATCAAAAAATATTTTCTAAATGCCTAATGTCAGGTATTGGTAAATATACCACATATGAATGCCTTATGAAGACCAAAAGCATGTAAACCAAAATTAGTTTTAGACTGCAGTAAAAAATTAAGAGCATTTATTTGAACATAAAGAGTGTTAGGCTGGGAGACATGGATTCAGGAAGCAACTTAAATTGTGCTACCCTGAGATAAAAGAGGACTCGGTCTTTTATAAAGTTCCCACTCAAGTTCTTAATTTGGTCTGTTTTACGCAAATGAGTTTTCCAAATTGTGCAGTTCTGGTACATCTGTATAGATATGCAAATGAGGATATAATTCATGTAGCTCTGATTGGATGGGGCAGGTCTCTGTCCACTAATAGAAAGACAAAACCAGGGCTTCCCTGCTGTGGTTGACCCAGAAGACAGAAACAGACAGGGCTTACTTAATGCAGGAGGCTGAAATCTCAGTCTGTGGCTGTTGCTGAAATGCAGTGTGTGAGAGGCCTCTGTCAGCAATGGTTGCTAGACTCTGTATATGAATCTGGGCCCAGTTAATCGTGAGGAGTCCATTTTGAGATACATATTTCTGCTTGGGGTTCACAACCATGACTTAAAATGGTTACTATGTCTTTTGTAACAATGTTTATACAGTGTGCAAATGACTTGAAATGATGATAATGCAAAAATGCTGTAATATAGTTGGGTTAATGGGGTTTCTGAAACATTGTTATTCCTGAGAGAAACCAGAAAGAATTTGGGATGCTGCTATCTTAGACAAGTGTTAATGTGGCTATTATCAGTCTGAGGAGGAAGGTACTAGAAAATCATTGCACAAACAGTTTTTACATTTAGCAGTGTTTTTTTTTTTTAAGCTACATTTTAGATCCCATCATGGTGAATATCTAATTGTAACATCAACAATAAAAAAAATGGGCTACATTTGCACTAGTATACCCCAGATAACACCTAATTGGCACACAAATTTCATTGAAAGGCAATATTCCCACTTCATTAACATACTTGCTGTAAGAATCCTATGATAAAATAATTAAACAAATTTCAAATAAAAGTTAATAGATAAGTTTATTGTGCTGGAGGGTGTTGTGGGTTCAAGAAATACTCATGGAAAAACTAGTTTTATGTGTTTTAAAAATATATCTCCTAAGTCACCATTTGTTTTTTACATGTACCATAATTGATTTGAAAAAGGAATATAAATGCTTTTTTTATTAACTGAAGTTATTCTAGTCTTTTATATTAACTGAGTTAATTATAACAAGATCTATAAAGTCATAGTAGCTAGTTCCAAATTATAATGGTAATGAGTAAATTTGAATTTAATTTCTCTTAATACACATATAATGAGTAGATAATTTTTCCTACATCAAACAAGGAAACAAACACTATAATCTGAAGAATTATATAACAAATAACTCTTGATATTAAGGTAGACTCTCCCAGGGAGTTTGGCATAAAGTATACTCTTGGCAAATGTCAATTTCATTTCTTTCTTCTTCTCTATAGTATATTGAATTTTCTTTATTAAATGTTATATTTTTGCTTGATTTATAGAAGAAAAATTTTCAGCAAGTATTGAATACACATTCAATTACCATTTAATCTTTCAATCTTCCTGGATGACCCACACTGAAGGGAACACAATATAATTAATACTTCAGAAAGGAGGGGAAGTGAACTATAGAGTGATAGCACAGGCAACTGTTTCAACCAAGCCCCAGGCAAATTGCAGATATAAAACAGCGATTTAAACCCTTTCTCCAGCAACATTTTAATGTAATCTTATTAAATTCACATTAGTTGATTATATAGAGAAAGAAAAGAAAATATAGTTCAGATTTTATATTTGAATTATATCTTTTGTATTACTGCGATCTGGAATTCCATCCAAACAGACCTGAGAAGAATGCTTTAGACTACAAGTCCAAAACTTGTAGTTTGTGTGTTCAGTAGTTTTTCTTTTTAAACATTCTCACTAGTACTTCACAATGAAAGCTTTGCATTTTCAAAATTTATTTAGTTCCAAAATATAATTAAATGTTTACTATTTCCAGAGAAGAGAAGAAAGTAGAAAAGGATGTGTATTCAGAAGGGGCTTATAATCTCAATTCATGAAAAACATAAAAAAAAATCAGGGTTCTTTATTCAAAAGATCAAAGTAATCAGATACAAAATCAGTAGATAAGTCACATAAGAGTGATCACAGCAGAGCTGGCTTCTTCAGGGGAGGTTTTCTGAAATGGTAATTGTGAGCCATTTTCTCATATACTACTTTCTTTAAAGAATTCCTTTAATTGTGTTTATTTTCAATTATAATATTTTTTAAATTTAGTAAAACATATATAACATAAAATTTACCACCTAACCATTTTTAACTGTTCAGATCAGTAGTGTTAAGTACATTCACATTGTATGGTTATTCTCAACCAATCCTGAGAATAATTTTCTTCTTGTAAAACCAAAACTCTGTGTTCATTAAACAACTTGATTCCCTCCTCTCCCTACCCCTGGTAATCACCATTCTACTTTCTGTCTTTATGAATCTGACTACTCTAGTTACTGCATATGAGTGGAATCATATAATATTTGTTTTTCCATGACTTCCATTTCAATGAACATAATGGCCTTAAGGTTCATCCATGTTGTAGCATGTGTCAGAATTTTTTCCTTTTTTTAAAGGCTGAATAATATTCTATTCTATTCTATTTTATTGTTTAATCATTCATCCATTTAGGAACATGGGTTTCTTCGGAAACCTTTTGGCTATTTGAGGAATACTGTTATGAACATGTATATGCAAATATCTCTCAAGACCTTGCTTTCAATTCTTTTAGATATTTATCCAGAAGTAGAATTGCTGAATCATATGGTAATTCCATTTTTAATTTTTAAGGAACTATTACACTGTGGCTGTACCATTTTACGTTCTCACCTAAATTGCAAAAGGGATCTAATTTTACCATGTCCTCACTAACATTTGTTATTTTCTGGTGTTTTTTGATAGTAGCCATCTTAATCAGTGTGAAGTGGTATCTTATTGTGCTTTTGATTTTCATTTTCCTACTGATTAGCAATATTGAGCATCTTTTTATTTTCAATTTTAATTTCTCAAATAGTATATGTTAATTTAAAAAACTAGACAATTATTATCTAAACAAAAATGAAGAAAAAAATCACCTTTAATCATACAAATGTAGATAACTACCTTTAACATTTTGGTGAGATTTCCAGGCTGTTTTCTACATACTCATAAAAATGAATAGAAACATTCTATACTAAATGTGTTTTAACTTTAAAAAATTTTAATATCACTCTTAAATTTTCATTTTAATAAGTAGTATATACATTATAATTTGAAATCACTGCAGAATATTTTCTTGTATGAATTTACTATAATCAGTTTAATCAAACTTCTATTGCTAAGCAGTTAGGTTGTTTTTAAATTTGCGGCATTATAAATAGCCCACAATTCTATTTAGGGTGGGGAAGGAGCAGGGAATAATCTTTCAGAAATATTTTAAAATTTCCAGTGTACCCTGACTCAAAAAAAAAAAAGAATGTTAAGAGTCTTCGACACCTTTCTCCATTTTAAATCATTACATAGGACTTGCATTCTTTTGTCTATTACTATTTTTTATTATTTTTATTTCAACAGTTGGCTCTTTTCCTTATCACTAATGTCTCTTGTTTGTTCGAGTATCAAGTTTCCCCAATGTCTCTAGAATCATATTTCTATTCTTTTTTTTCTTCCCTAGAAGTTAATTGTATGTGGCTATGTCTCTAATAATTTTTGAAAGAAAAGTTTTGTTAATTCGTGAAAATAGAAGTCTCCGTGCTCAAAGCCCCGTAGTGGGCCAAAGAAATGTCAGCATTTGAGGACATTTGAAGGTGAAGTAATCATGTTGAGTGTATTTTATAAATATCTCCATATCTTTTCTTCACCTACCCCCTGATTCAGTCACAGATATTCATTTTCTCTTACCTAAGTTATTAAAATAGTCTTATTTCTAGGGTCACTCTCTGACTCCCATCCTGAGTTAGCAAGAATGGCTGTGTTAAAGGAAAACAATAGACTGTCAAAATTCAGTGGCTTAAAGAACAATAAGTTTATTTCTGATCTCATTCCAGCATAGGTTTCCAAGTCAGCAGGTGACTCTCCTTCATATAGTAATTTAGGGGTTCAAACTTCTTTTGAATTTGTCTCTGCCATCTGCTAGGACATTTTCTTTATTTGTACAACTGAGGCAGAGTCATCATATCCATATTTAAGCTGGTAGAAAGAAAAAGTCGAAAAAGATTCTGCCTGGTCTGAAGGCGCTGATGTGGGAGTGGCAGGCATCACTTCCATCTCACATTCCTTTGAATAGAACTTACATGCCATACCTAACTTAAGAGAGGCTGAGAAATGTAGTATGCTCAGGAATAGTAGAGACTGGCTTTTGATAAACAGCACTGCCTGCCACACCCTCTCGGCTTTCTTCATCCTCCACACTGCTGTCAAGGCTAGCTATCTGAATCCCAAATCTGACCATGTCATTGACCTGCTAAGAAAAATATTCAGTGCTTTTTCATCATTGAACAACAGATATTTTTTACTAAGTACCTACTATGTACTGAACATTGTAGATATAAGAAGAAAAATAAAAATTCTATATTTGTCCTCCAGTAGCTTATAGAGGACCTACAATCCTGGGAATCATATGTGGTTCTGACTTCTCTCTCACTACTATACCCAGTCCATCATGAATATCTGCAAATTCCACATATATCCAAAGTACCACTCTGTCCCCCTTCCTCCTCTATTTCCCACCAGTGTCACTGTTATAGGTACTTTTTTCTAAATCCTAAATTACATAGCCTATGCATAACCAGATTTAGAGGGCTTTATCAAATGAGCCATGAATGTACAGTGTGAAGGAAAATGAAGCATTTAATTTTAACTAATTTGTTGACGTTATCTATTTTTACAATTATTCTCATTCTGTTCTCACTTAAAAGTCTGAAGGAACTTTTTCCAGGAATAGTGTAGAACTATTGAACAAATTGGTGGGCCTAATATTTATTCACCTATTGTTCTCAAGAATTAATAATAGCTTTGTGTGTAATTTATTGATTAAAAATTTATAACCTAATATTTTAAAAAGTAAATTTCTGTCTATAAATTATTTTACTTTTAATTTGTATTTCTCTTTATAGGACTCAGGTTGAATATCTTTTGTGCAAGAATGATTTATATTTTTCTGTAAGCAGTCTGGAAATAAATTTTTTTCTATCAGTACTTGATCTTTTTTCTTAGTTTCTAGTTCTTTATATACTAGCAAAATTAATCCTTTACCTGTGATGAGTTGAAAATAATTATTTTCTAAGTTTGTCTTATCTTTTGACTTTACTTCCCTTTCTCTCTCAGTTATTTATTTATTTATTTAGGCCATGTAGAAGATTTCTAAAAGTTTTGGGAAAAGACTATAATCATATTTTTAAAACTCTTTTATTCCTGGCATTTAAATTTTAAGTTTTAGTAGAAGTGTAGAACTCCAAAGTCACAAAATCACTCATCCATTTGTTTTCTAAAATATTTATGGATTCTTTTTAAAAATTTATTTATTTTAATTAGTTTCAAGTATACAGTACATTAGACAGCTATATAGTTTATAAAATGATCCCCCTAGTTGCTCCCTCCCTCCCCTGACCCTCCAACTAGCCAATGTGTTTATGCTATTTGCATTCCCTATACTGTGCTCCCCATCCTCATGACCATCCATCAGCTACTTATTTGTACTTCTTTAACCCTTTATTCCATTCTCTCAGTCCCCAAACCCCGCTTCCCTCTGTCCATCACCAAATTGTCTACTATATTTATGAGTCTGTTTTTGATTAGTTTCTTCTTTTTTTTCCCCTTAGATTCAGCATATAAATGAAATCATATAGTATTTATCTTTCTCTGTCTGACTTAAATACCTTCCAGGTCCATTAAAGTAATATCTTTTTCCATCCCCTTCCTTATCATATGTAGAGGTTTGTTTTCATATCCTGTCAGCCACTCTATCTTTTGGTTGGAGCACTTAATTCTTTTCCATCTAAGGTACTTATTGATAGGAATGTAGTTGTTACCATTCTTTATTCCTGTTTTTGATGCATGTTTTTTCTTCTTAAAGAAGTCCCTCCAACATTTCCTTTAATACTGCCTTGGTGGCAATAAATTTTTTTAGCTTATTTTTGTCTGAGAAACTCTTTATCTGTCCTTCGACTCTACATGATAGCCTTACTGGATAAATTATTCTTGGTTGTAGATCCTGGGTCAGATGAATATTGGGACCCTTAATAGTGTCCCATATGCTCCTTAAATTATATTTATAGTCTTGTCATCTTGTCTCTTGCCATTCTGTTTGCATGTCTTTGGCTTTCCCGATCTCTAGATAGGGCATTTGATCCTCGTCTTTATTTACTCTGCTTATTCCTTTGTTTATTCTATTTAATATACTTCTCGTCTCAGATAATGTGCTCTTGGTTTCAGCCTGTTTCCCTTTTATAATTTCCTTTTTCCATTTTTATGTTTTTTTATCTCCTTGTTGAAGTTCTCACTGAATTTAACCAAAAGTTCATTGAGCATCTTTATAATCAGTGTTTTGAATTCTGCATCTGTTAGATTACTTGACTTCATTATATCTGGATTTGTTCTGTTCTCTCATATGGTCTGCTTCCTTGTCTTCCCATTTTGGCTGCCTTTCTCTGTCTGTTTCTATGTACTAAGCAAAGCTCCTTAGTCTCCTGGTCTTATTAGTGTGGATTTGTGAAGTAGGTGTCCAGTGGCACAGTTCTGAGAGAGGTTCTGCTGAAGGCCAAATTTAGCCCAAGTCTCTGTCCCTCCAGAGCCACCTGTTAAGATTCAGCAAGCAATCCACAGACACTGTGCTTATAGTTACCTCAAAAGACCACACCAGAAACCAAGACAGCTGCCTCCATGTGAGTCTAGGTGCTGCCCAGCGAGGGGAATCTGACTAAGCAAGGACACACCTGGATATGGCTTGGGTGGGGCTGCAAATTGGGGGAGGCGGGGTTTCAGGGAATCCTCCATTGTCCAGTTTGATGATGTCTGGGCTATGCTGGCACTATCTCTGTCTACTGGGAGGCGGGAGGGCTCAACAGGGAACAATGGATACTGCTGGCACTTCTCCACAGAGCAAGTCTCGCTTGGGCCCTCACTCCAACAATATCTCCCTGTAAGTCCTTGGTGTCCCTGCGCGCAGCTAAATTGGCACTGGTGCTCAGAGCAAGGAGGTCTATTACAGCGAAAATCCACTTGTGAATATGGCTCCTTTAAGAGACTTCTGCTGCTCTTGGAGCTGCTGCTGCTGCCACAGACTCCGTCTCACTCAGCTGCTAGAGATTGGGCAACTGTGTGTTCTAGCCTTGTCCTACCTTCAGCCACTGCAGGGTGATTTCTTGGATTTCTCCCTAGTTGTATAGCTTGTTCATCTAGATCCCAGGCAATTTTTCCTTGCTGCTGCTCCTTGTTTCCATCACAACTTCGATTTGGTTGCCAGAGGGATGAACAGGGCCTCTATCATCTATGCCATTTTTTGCTGGATTTGTTTTTAAACTTATGTTTTTTAATGTAACATGAAGTATGGACCCAACTTTATTTTTTTCCAAATGGCTCCCTGTTTGTGCAAACCACTTATCTTTTATCAGTGTAATATACTAAATTCTTATATTTCTTTGGTTTTATTTCTAGACTTTGTGAGTCGAGGTAATGGCACAAACTACTATCAGTCTGTCTATTCATATGCCAAAACCACATTTTAAATTATTGAAGTTTTATAATATATTTTCATATCTCATAGGACTTACCCCCATTCCTTTTCTTTTTCAAAAGATAATTGGCTACTCTTGCTTGTTTAATTATTCATATAGAAATTTTAAATAGCTTGTGTAGGTTTAGGAAAAAACCCTGTTGACATGTTTATTCAGATCTCATTCAATTTACCTAGAAATTTAGGGAGAATTGACATATTTAGGATATTGAGTATCCTACTCCAACTTTCAATTCAGTATTAAGAATTTTATGTTCTGATTGCTATTGTAAATGGGGTCTCCTTCTCAATCGTATTGTCTAACTGGTTATTGTCTGTGTATGTGTAGTCTATTGATTTCTAAATGTTAATTTTATATTGTCTTACCCTTTCTGAATTCTCTTATTGTATGTAGTAGCTTTTCAGTTGATATTTTTTCAGGTATACAATCATATTTGCAAATGAAGATCATTTTACTTCCTTGTTTCTAATTTTTATGTCTTGGATGGATTTTGTGGTGTAACGATGGTTGTACTCCTGGCTCCTGGCTGGTCTCTCTCCTTCCTGTCGTTTTCCAAACCTGAATGAGCAGCCTTCCTGACCCTCCATGTTACTCAATATTCTCTAAATAAATTTCTTTTCATTTAAAAGCAGAACTGGTTTCCTGTTACTTTTAAGAAACCTAAAAGTTTCGATCTGTACAGAGAGGGCCCTATGATACATCATCAATAGTGATATCAGTTGTCATTTTTTGAGGGCCTAATGGTGTTTGAGACATTGTTCCAAGTAATTTGCATATATATCAATAAATTCCTAGAGAATGTGATTTGAATTTTATCCCTTGTTATAGTACCAAATTTGAACTCATTTTATCCTTTTCAGCTTTCTTCAAAGAGTCTGGAAAGATAAGAGTCAGTTTAATAAGTTTATGCTTTTATTATTTGCTTTGATATCATAAAATCAAGTTTATTTGATTAACAGTTTTCAATCTTTTTAGCAGTGGTACTAAATTTTCAAATTAAATATTGACTGGAATCCCAATATAAAAACAGAGAAGCTGCCAAGGTTATGTAGATAGTGTGGTAGTAATTTACTTAACCTAGAATCTCATGACTTTTCTGAGCATAGACAGAAAAGAGATGATGTTCAGGTGATGACATATAGGCATTTCTGGACACAGATCTTGGCGGCCATTATGGGTTGAATTGTGTTCCTCCAAAAAGGTATGTTGATGTCTTAACTTACCTCAGAAGGTGACCTTATTTATTTTACGAAGGTAATCAAGTTAAAATGAAATCATTAGGGTGGGGCCTAATATAACTGGGGTTCTTTAAAAAAGAGGAAATTTGGACACAGATACACACAGAGGGAAGATGATGTGAAGACAGAGAGAACACTGTCTATAAACCAAGAAACATCTAAGGCTACCAGGAGCTAGGAGAGAGGCATGGAACAGATTCTCCTTCAGAGGTCTCAGAAGGAACCTATCTTGCCAACACTTTGATTTCAGACTTCAAGTCTCCAGAACTGAGAGCCAATAGGTTTCTGTTGTTTAAGTCTCCTAGTCTGTGGTATTTTGTTACAGTATCCCCAGTAAACTAATATAGTGGTTTATGTGTCCAATTGGACAGATTTTGGAGGTGGAATATCCTACACATCCTAGAAAGCATGTTCTCTGTACGTGCTTTTCTGGCATAGGTCAAAGACCTGGATTAGTTATATACTTATTATCAGAGATCTATTCTGGCTCAGCTCAGGGAACAACTTTTATAATTATTGAATTTATATCTCAGAGTTGGAAAAAGCCTATCTTTATGTACATACTTTTTATCCTTCTTAAAAATATTTTGTTTGGCCCACACAGTGTTTTAAAGTAGGACACACAATGTACTTGCTTACCAATTTTTAAGATCAGATTTCTTATAAACATTTCTGGATTTTTTATTTTTATTTTTTTTCTTGAAAATGAGACTTATGGCAACAGTTGGCTATTGCTAAAGACAGGCTGCTTCCTTTAGCCAGGTCACCAGACTTTCTGTGAGCTATATCACCCGTAGGCCCACTTCACCAAAGGCAAAGACGCAAGGGTGGCTGGAACAGAGTGAAAAAGGAGGGAGTGGTATGAGGAGTACCCAGAGGAATATGGTAGACCTTGAGGCCATCATAAGGACCCTGGCTTTTACTGCAAATGAAATGAGAAGCTACTGAGACATTTTGAACCAAAGAGTGACTTGACCTGACCTAGATTTTTAAATAATCACTCAACTGCTGTGCTGGTATTAGACTCAAGGTAGAACACACTAGAATGCAATGATGGAAGCAGAGACACCTGTCCAGAGGCTCTTTACAGCAGTCATGAGATGGCCTGGATCATGATGACAGCCAGAGAAGTAATGTTAAGTGGTGGAAGTCAGGGTGTGTTGAGCGTAGGGTCAATAGAATCTCCTGATGGATTAAATATGAGATATGAAAAAAGGCAGGCCAAAACCCCAAACGTTTTGGCCTAAGTGATTGGAAGGAAGGAGTTGCTATTTGAGATTAAGAAGCTGGAGGAAGAGTAGATTTCAGGGGAAAATCCAGAGTTCCATTTTGGACATGCGTACCTTGATAGGTATAGTGATATCCAAGGGATATTTTGAATAAATTGTTAGATATGAGTCTGGAGTTCAGGGCACATATCTGGATGGCAAGAAACCTCTCATTTCTGATCCAGTCTCATAATTTTGCATACCATAGAATGCTGATGACTCCTAAATGTTTATGTGGATTCTGGCAGATTGTGGTGGTATGGCTGTGTTGCCAGGAAAGGGAGAGAGATGGGCATCTTGGTCTGCTTCTTTACCTCTGACAAAGAATAGGCATAGTTTTAATTGCAGTGCTTGGGTCTCCCAGGCACCTCACACACCACAGCTCTGAATCCCTACCCAGTAAACTGAGGCTGCTGATACAGTCATTGATTGGCTTTATTGAGTCATATCTAGCAAGCTGTCGAGATAAATTAAATTAAAATTCATACCTGGCACTCTTTCCTCCCAGTTTGGGCAAGGCTATCTTTCAAAACCCCATTCTCCTTGCTTTCTCATCACCTTTCCAGGCATTTCAATTCCTCCCTTAATAACCCGGAGCCCCCTTGATTTCCGTAGTAGGAACATTAGTACTGAGGAACTGAAGTATCAGGGAAAATCCTCAACGAAGACTCCAGCTTCTAGGTGTATTTTGCCCACTGTCAATTCGTTCTCAAGTGCTCCATCCAGGTTTAACGTTCTCAGGTATTATTCGATGGTCCCCCTCTCAATTCAATTCAACTTAAAATTATTCTTCTTTGAATGTGCCTGTGGGTCTGAAGAACCGTGGTCTAGCGTAGGGAGAAAAGGCACGCGGGCAGCCCGCGGCAACCCAGACGACACGCCCACACAGGTCTGAGAATTTCGGCCTGGCCCTAGGACCTACCTTGACCCTCGGGCTCGTCCTAGGGTCCTCGCGTGCAGTCAGTCCTTCCTCGCCTTCTCCCCGAGTGACGGGAGTTTCCGGTTGAGGCCCCTCCTTCCGGGGGCGGGGCCTGCCGCGCCGGGAGCTCCTCCCCCTCGGCCGCGCGCGGCGGCGGGCGCAGGTCACGTGAGCGTGGCGCGACGCGGCGGCGGCGGCGGAGGAGGGGCCCTGACTTCCGGGCAGCGGAAGGAGACGCGGCCGCGTGAGGACCAGGCGATTTGAAAACACGCTGCGGGAGCGAGCGGCTGCGGCCGGCGGGGCACGCTGTCGCTCCCTGGGCTTCTGCTCGGACGCTCCTCCTGTCTGCCGCTCAGCGAGGCCCTCCGGTGAGCCGCCGCCGCCCGTCGGGGCCAGGCCCTCCCGGGGCGCGGGGCGGCGCGCGGGGCCGGGGCGCGCGGGTTCGGCCGGAGTTATCCTGCGTCCCCCGGGGGAACGGGCCACCGCGCCGCGGAGGGGCAGGGCCTGGGTGCGCAGCGGGGCCGTGCGGAGGCGGGCGCCCGCCGAGGGCTTTTGAAGCGCGTTCAATGACGGGGCTGGCTCGAGCTGAAGGTTTCAGGTCTGAGAGACTTTCAGGCCGGTGCGTGTTGGATCGGGCCCCAGTTCCACAGCGCTGGTCCTGACTGGGGGTCCGCCAGAGTCGAAGAAACGATAGTGTATTTCAAAACCTACAGGTCGTCTTCGCTTCTGGGACGCGAAAGTGAAGGTGGGGTGGGCGGTGAGCTGGCGTTTCCTGGTCTAACCTCTCGCCATTCCCGGTGTGGAGGGTTGAGCGCGCCGTGTTGAGCAGAGCTGGACCACAGGTTCTGTCGAGTCGCCCCTGTCTGGGGCATTGGCTCTAGGGCAGTCTGTTTTCCCCGTTTGGCCCCTTCAGTAGAGTTTAAAGGAACTCATGAGTGTAGAAGGGCTCGGAGAAGAAATTTTCAGAGGCTGAGAGCGCAGTGTGCTTTCTTCTTGATTTTTAATTTTTTTTTTTTTGAAGGGAAGAAATTTGGAAATTAGAGTAATGAGGTGGCAAACAAATTCGCTGGACTTTGGTTCGGTCAGCATCCTTATGCTCCAAGAGGTCTTGAAACTAGAAGATTCCCCAGTTGGAATATCAAGTTCAGTTTTAAAACTTTTGGGGCTCACCTGTGTAGGTCCAGAGATGTCTCGAGAGTTCAGCCCCTGAGGCTGGAGGGCCTGCCTACTTTCTTTTCAATACCGGCTAATAGGAACGTGGCGTAGTTGGACTATTTGATTTGATGTGCTATGAAAATTTTTACTTTAAGTGAAAATAAGAAGTTGCTAATAGAACCTTAAGTTCCTAGTATAAAAATATTCTCTCTGTGCCATAAAAATAATCTTACCAGCTTTTTAAAAAAAAGCTAAAGGGGGCAATAAGCCCTCTTAATTTTCCTAACGGAGGGGAAACATTATGACAAATAAGAAGTGATGGATCATATGGCATAAGCTTGACCATATGTTGGAGACCCATCAGGTAATTAGTGGCCAAATATAGTACAGAGGATTGCAGGGGGAGGGTTAATTCATTAGATTTTTTTTGATTTATTTTCTTTCTGGTATGCTAGTAATAAAATTGTAGGGAACGCTCACCAAGAGTGCTTGCTTAATTATGTAAAACCATTTTTATGCTAAGAGGCCAAGTGAGTATCAGGGCCTTTTAAAAAGATGTTGCTTTTAAGAATACTGGATGTTTGGGTGGGATGAAAACTTGAGACTGGGATAAATGAAATAAGGCGTGCCATTCTGCCACTCCATTTTCCAGTCCTCATCTTAATTCCATTTTAATGTATAACATAGAGCTGGTTTTACAGAGCTCTATTTTGTGTGTGAATCCCTCATCAACTCTTTAATAAAAGACTGACAGATCTTTCTGAGCCACGCCTTTAAAATGGATTTAGTTCACTGTCCTCACATAGTTTTGGTATACATAATGCATCCAATTTTGTGCTTTGTATGCATTAGTTCTGAGATTTTAATGAAATATACATGTTCGTGCTCAGGTTGTGCAGGTATCAGTGTGCCAAGCAGTTCTGAGTATTTTTACAAGTAATAAGTTATCCCTATTTTGTAAACATAGGGATAAAAACAAAGCACAGTGGTTAAACTATACCTAGAGTAATTAGTCTAGCTCTAGAATCTGTTCTTAACCTACGTAGCCAAATCCTACCTATAGGGCCCTACTGTAGTAAAACCTTGCAATCATGTGAATTTGAATATAACAACGTAGGCGATTGGCTTCTAGATTTCTGGAACTTGAGCTGCCCAGGCTTGCATCAGCTATTATTATTCACAATAAGGCAGACCTTCATTTTACTCAATATTTTTGGAATTCCATGTGTATGTAGTGTTGTGATTTTTGAAAGAATAGCTGGACATACGATAATTATGATAGACCAGGAGAAGTTTTATTTATTTCACAGATACTTAACCTACTCTAGTGGGTGTACAGTGGAAGGTAGAGTTCATTATTTGGAAAAGGAAAAGGCTTCAAGAAGAGCTGAGATGGTTCCCGGTATCGGAGGCTGTTTTTTAGATTGAGGTTAGCTTGTAGGAAGATAAAACTGGAGAGGAAGTTGGGAAGGGCCTGAGGTGTCTCGCTAAGAAGATACTGTAAGAGAGCCCCTGAAACCTTCTGAGCTTGGTCAGATCTGTGTTTGGAAATAGCCCTCTGGTGATTCTCTAGAAAACAGACAAGAGTAGGCAGTAGAGACAAGCCAAGAATACCAGTGGGAAACTATTGAACAGTCTGCGGTAGAAATAAAGAACTTAAGTGGCCTGGGAATGGGTAGGAAACATAGATCAAAGAATGTGTGTTTAAGTGGGAAGATTTGGATGTAGAACAAGATGACATAGTTATACCTGAGTTGTTTTAATAGTGTCCTAGCTGGTCTTGTTCCTAATCCTTTTGTTACATTTTATTATTGCTTCCTTTAATACTGTTTTTTATCCTGTTTTTTTTTTGTTTGTTTTGTGAAAACTTTTCTGTTTGTCTAATCTGAACTTTTCCTGCTGTTCAAAAGGCTTTTATCTTCATTTTTGCCTATACCAAGCTTATCCCCTACTCTTGATCTATATAGCGTTTTCCTTGTTCATGAAATGCTCATGTTGCAGCATATCTGAATCTTACCCATTTTTCAAGCATGCAGCTTAGTTTCATGAAACTTTCCCTATTACCAGCTACGTTAAATAACATTCGTTTTCAAACTTTGTTTTACTAGAGGTTCCTCAGGGGCTTTTAGGGGCCCGGAGCTTCCCAGTAGATGCACTGTATATACTGTATTTCTCTAGCAACTCTGTGCTGCTTTCCAGCCCACCCTCTTAGGCCTACCCTCTAAAAAAAATTTCAAAACTTTTCCAGTAGTACATTTCTTGACAGCAAGTTCCATGGCTCAGAAACCTTGATAAATCAGTGGCAAGCCTGTTGCCTTCCTGTTAATTACTCTGCTTTATAATCTACTTTTCTTTTTGGTTCTTTGTAAAGGTATTTTTCATTTAATATTTTAGTCCTTTGGTATAGTCACCATTGGCCTTAATTCTCCATATTTGAAATACATCGTAGAGTAAGTGCTAAAATATACCTTCTTTGAAATTTTATAATTTATCCTTGTCCTTCTCCATTTTTAAAAATTAATTTTTTTCATTCAGCACTCAAGAATGACCAAAAAAAGAAAACGCCAAGATGATTTTCAAAAAGTAAAACTAAAAGTTGGTAAAAAGAAGCCCAAGTTAGAAAATGCTACTTTTACAAACTTTAAAACAAAGACTATACATCTGCCTGAGCAACTCAAAGAGGATGGAACACTTCCAACAAACAATAGAAAACTTAACATAAAGGTAAATCATAAATATTATTTTGATAAAATTATATTTTCTTTGAAGTCATCTAGAATGTTAGAGTTTTTTGGAAAAGTTTTAATTCCGGGTTTGTCAATAGGTAAAGTTTAAAGTTCATTTGTTACCTAAATCTGATGTTGCTTCTGCAGCTTTCTCACCTCCAGAAAGACTTGCTCAGCTAAATCCACATGATTTCTCCCTTGTATACTTATTTGGTGATTTAATATATCATCTGGAAATATCATGCGTTTAACTTTTTGATGTGTTTAATGTGTCAAGTTGTTGATCTTCCAGTTTTCCTGCCGTTTTGTAGTTCATTGAGATAAGATCCTGTCTTACTCATTTTTGAACCCTTATAGCACATAGTTTATTATAGGTTCATAGTAAATGTATGAAGTGGATGTTTGATTAGTAGTTTTGCTTAAAAATTTAACAGTTTTATTAAAATGTAATTTACACAATTCATCCATTTAAAGTGTATAACTTAGTGGTTTTTGAAATATTTAGTTATGCTGTTATCACCATAATCTAATTTTAGAACATTTTTATCACTTCAGAAAGAAATCCCATTCCTATTAGAAGTCATTCTCTATTCTTTCCCCCCATGCTGCAACTAATATACTTACTATTTGTATAGATTTGCTTCTTTTGGACATTTTATATAAATGGAATCATAATATCTGGTCTTTTCTTACCAGTCTTTGACTTAGCATGTTTTTGATGTTCATCCGTGTTATAGCATATATCAGAGCAGTATTTAATTTTTTCGTGTTGTCAAATAGTATTCTAGTGCATGGTTATGTCACACTTTATTATCCATCAGTTTATGGACATTTGGTTATTCCTACTATTTGACTCTTATAAATAATGCTGTTGTGGATATTAGCAAACATGTCTGTGAGTATATAAATTTTCTAGTTTTGCTTTTAAGCTCTAGAGGTTAAATAATATCAAAAAGATATCAGAAGTCATGTTTTTTTTCAAAATATGTAAATTATTCCACGAATAAAATTGTCAAATGTAATACTCTGAGTAAAATACTTATACATCCTGAAAAATCATTTAAAAAGGCAGAAAGGGCCTGTGAAATTAAGGTTATACAAATGTACCTACCACATGTTTGGTGTGCAGTAGTTCTTTAAATAGTGATGATGATTGTTGTCACTTTAAATGATACTGTGTCTAAATGCCTAAGCCTGCGTACAGGTTATTTTCAAAAAGAAAATTCTAACCAAAAATTATGAATATTTTTCTTAAGCTAAAACGATTTTAAAGATAAAACTGTTTCTGATCTTAATAAAAGCTGAGTAATGTTTAGAAATACTCATGGAAGCAGTTTCTCCAAGGAGTGTCACTTAATTGGCATAGTTTTAGTTAGCATGCTTATTTGAAAATGATGTGTTTGTGTGTGTGTGTGTGTATGTGTGTGTGTGTATCTGTGTGTGTATATACCTTAAACCTGTATTTTTATTTTTATTAATAGGATTTGCTATCACAGATGCATCACTACAATGCTGGGGTTAAACAAAGTGCTCTTCTTGGACTTAAAGACCTTTTGTCTCAGTACCCTCTTATAATTGATGCACACCTTTCAAACATATTAAGTGAAGTGACTGCTGTGTTTACAGATAAAGATGCTAATGTACGATTAGCAGCAGTTCAACTTCTTCAATTCCTGGCCCCCCAAATACGAGCTGAACAAATTTCTCCATTTTTTCCTTTGGTAAGTGCCCATCTCTCTAGTGCCATGACTCACATTACTGAAGGAATTCAGGAGGACTCTTTAAAAGTTTTGGACATTCTGCTGGAACAGTACCCAGATCTAATTACTGGCCGTAGCAGTATATTGCTTAAGAATTTTGTAGAACTTATTTCTCATCAGCAGCTGTCCAAGGGACTGGTAAATAGAGACAGATCCCAGTCCTGGATACTTTCTGTAAATCCTAATCGGAGACTCACTTCTCAGCAGTGGAGGCTGAAAGTCTTAGTGAGACTAAGTAAATTCCTTCAGGCCTTGGCAGATGGATCCAGTAGGTTGAGAGAAAGTGAAGGACTTCAGGAACAAAAAGAAAATAACCATGCCACTAGCAAGTCCATTTTTATCAACTGGAAAGAACATGCCAGCGACCAGCAACACATCCAGGTTTATGAAAATGGGGGTTCACAGCCAAATGTCAGTTCACAGTTCAGGCTACGGTAAGAAGGATTTCAGTTATGTCCACACTCAGTTTTCTTATATTGAACTATAACTACTGACCATTGATGACTAATGTTGGGAAGACACACAGTTGTCTTTCATGTTTTCATATAGTTACTCATGATTTGATTTTATTTACTGATGGGAGGAGTCATTTGAAAATATTAATTCATTTCTAGCAAAGCCAGATGAGAAGTAAACTTAGTAGTCTCTTGGCTTTGTCATTTTAGAACTCTGTTTTTCTTACTAGTCTTGATTAATGTGTAATTATCAATTCATGGTACTTCATTTTACTCATACTTTAAGATTTAAGGAGTAATGATTTTTAAACATTAAATTTATTTTCATTTTCACCCTTCCTTATTAGGTACCTGGTTAGAGGACTAGGAAGTGTGGATGAAGGCCTGTCATCTACTGAAAACTTGAAAGGATTCATTGAAATAATAATTCCATTGCTAATCGAGTGCTGGATTGAAGCTGTGCCTCCACAATTAGCTGCTTCTGTTGGAAATGGTATAGAACGAGAACCACTGCAGGTTATGCAGCAAGTTCTTAATATTATTTCCCTTCTGTGGAAACTTTCTAAACAACATGATGAAACCCATAAATTGGTACGAACTAATGCGATCTTTATTTTCTTAGTAATGCCTTTTATCATAAATGGACAGATTAGATATCAGTATATTACTGTTAATTGATTATGCATTTTCCAAAACATTTCCAGGGTTTAACTATAACCTTTGTCTTGCCCCAAATGACAAATTAAAATAGTTTATGAGATTATTATCTGAATATTTTTAAAAATTTTAAGTTAAACGTGTAACTTAATATGTTTGGTTTCATTTGTTTTAGATATAATTCACAGTAGGGTTACAATTTATTGTTTATGGTAGATTGATTATGTAAGAAGAATCTAGTTTCTGGAGGCTTCTTTTAGGATTAAAAAAGTTGCTTATTAAGTCTCTTCCAGTTTGTGCCATACTGCCAAGTTTAGCAGAAATGAATCAAACTGAAGATCTCATAGCCAACTCTGAGTTGTTTTCAAACTACTATGTTTTAGAGAAGCTACACACAGATTTACTTAGTGTATGCTTTTTTGTTTTGGTAAAGGATGTAAGGTCAGAAAACATTCTAAAAGTTATCTTTACTGTAGGTAAGCTATGGTGGTAGGTATGGTGTGAGTGAAATTAATTTAAGTGAATTCCAGGTTATAGCAGTTTCTTACAAGAAAGCTGAGAGTAAAGACATGTTTCTTGATGAGTAAATTCAACCTCTCATTTGGGGAGAATTGTTGAAAACTTTTTCTAAGTGTTTTGTTACATAGCTCTTGGTACAAGTTAGGAAGAACAAACTGTAAGATTAATTAGTGCTAAATTAATTTGGTATCACGTTAAAAAGGACTGCTGTAGGAACAATACTTTAAAGCTTGAAACCTCTGGTTTATAGAAGAATATCTGCAAGGACTTTTGACTAGACAGGTGTGAAACCTTGAAGTTGCCTATATGTATATAAAATTGACAAAGCAGTTTTTTGGTTTTAATTCTTTTTATTTCAAGCTGAACTTTATAATCAGTCAGTATCCCACATAAAAGAAAACTAGGGATAAATTAAAATAGTACTTGAGAATCTTGAAAAGCATTATGTAACTGTACTAAGGTGTGTGTTTCTTTTAAGAGCTTGTTCTATTGCTATTAATCAGTTACCTATTGTCTGTAGGGATGTTTGATGAATTACTTTTTCAAATAGAATGGCATTTTGCTTATAGTTTTGAGCCTGTCTTATAATTCATTGTAGACATTGGCAAAAAATCAACCATGGTTGGGGGTATAGTAGATGATTTTACAAAAGCAAATCTTGTCCTTTATGGCAGTTAATCTGTAGTGTAGGCTAGTGACAATAATGCATACAGCTTCTTAGAAAAGTATATATTATTTGCAATCTTGAATGAATCTGTTTTCATCTGAAAGACTAAGATAGAAATGAAAAGTAATGATACTCAACATGCACTTTTAGAAAGCTGGGATATAAAAACTCCAAGCATTTTGGTATTTGGTTACATATAGTCACTGATTAGTTTTTATTACTGTTTTAGTAATAATATTTGGTAGGACTAAATGCAAACTTATTAACTATGCTAGTTTTGGATCATCTTTCATTCAGATAACACTGTTGAAGGATCTAAACACTGCCCTAATTTTATGGGTATTTATGCTTTAGAATTATCCTATGCTATTATAACATGGCTGTATTTATTTGCAGTTCATTAATGTAGGATACTAAGTTGAGAAGACTGTTTTGCATAGACTGTTGAAGGCTGTGTAGAATACTAAATTGGAATACTGTATAAAATTGAAATAAAGTGATGGGGGTTAATATAAATAAGAATTGCATTTAAAGGCATCCACCAGTAAAATTCTCTGATTCACTTGGCAAATTATTATGTTGAACTATAACAATGACTGGATAAGATTTATTATTTTAGAGACAAAAAGTATAAATATGTATCTTGTATAGGTGATGTTAAAATTCATTTTAGTTTATTTTTTGCTACTGTTCCCACTGTTAGTTCTCCTCTGTTCTTTACCATCATTTGGGCTCTTGTACTAATAGCATCAAGGTCAGCATAGAAATTTTGTGGTGTCTTAGCTTTGTCTTTAATGCTTGCAACTTTCTTTGTTTATATGTCTCATTTTGTTGTCTTTTTCTCATAAGGATTAGAATTTGTGAAGAATAGTCAGGTACAATCATGTATCAAAGATTTTTGAGCATCTATAAATATGGCTATTTAAATTAATTAAAATTCAGTTCATCAGCCAGTAAGTGTTCAGTACCTTCATGTGGCTAGTGGCTGCTATATTGGCTAACACAGATATACAACAATTCTATCATTAAAGCAGGGCCCATTCAGCACTACTCTGTAGTGTGCCAGGTGCTGGTCTAGGCTCTGGAAATACAGAGATAAGCATGACTGACAAGGTCCTTGTCTTCATAGAACTTATCATCTGGTGGGGTTGACATATGGTAAACATGTGTGTAATGTCTATACTAGGAAGAAAGATGAAAGTAAAGCACTGTAAAGAGAATATGTGAAATAGAGTGAGGGGGAGCTATCTAAAATAAGTGGTCAGGAAGTGCTGTCATGATATTTGAATTCCACTGAATGAAGGAGCAAGTCTTGGTAATACCTGTGGGAAGAACCTTTTAGGTATAGGGAACAGCAAGTACAAAGGCGCTGAATTGAGAACAAGTTTGACATATTTGAGTAATAGCAGGATGGCCTGTGCAGGTGAAATACTGGGAGAAGAGTAGAAGATGAGGGTGAAAAAGTGAGAGCAGTGAGCTCATGTGGGACCCTGTGGTCCATGGTAAAGAGTTTGGATTTTAATTCCTTTCCTTGTGGTGAAAAGACTTTGGAGGGTTTTGAGCACAGGAATGGCATTGTCTGAATTGTGTTTATTTAGTATTTTAAATTCACAAATAGAGCACTAATGAACTCAAATGTGCTCACCATCCAGTTATAGTAAATTTATGGAGCCCAAATCATCCCATGGATGACCATTCCTGTTCTACCTACACATCTATTCTATTTCTCCCTTGAATTATTTCAAAGCATGATTTATGCTTTAAAAGATCATTCTGGCTGCTTTGTAGAGAATTGACTTTTGTGAGGTAAAAGGAAAGGCAGAGATACCAGTTAGGAGGCTATTGCAGTAATCTAGGTAAGAGAGAAAGATGGTTTGGAGTACAATGGTAGCTGGTATTTGAAGTGATGAGAAGCCTCTGGATTCTGGTAAAGCAAGCAGGACTGCTGGTGTGCATAGTGAAAGAGGAGCAAGGATGAGGCCTGTGTTATGGTCCAAATGACAGTTCAGTTTATTCATGTTAAATTTAAGATGCCTTTTAGAAGTTTGAGAGATGTTGAGACTACATTTAAATAAGAGTGTTGTAATCTGGAATTAAACTGTTTCAAGCAGAAGAGAATGATACATTCACAAATACTGCTAAAGAATTTTAGAGGAGTTCATTGCTTTGTGAAAGTATTGAATACCTTTAATGGGAAATTATGGAATTGCTGGGGAATAGAGTTATGGTATAAATAGAACACTAAGTAGAAGACTTTCTTGTATATTTTATAAATATTGCATTAGTAGTTCAAGTTCTGGATTTTCTTAAATCTTTATGCCCTCCCTTTTTCTTCTCTTAAACAGTAGATAAAATGCAAGTAGTTAAGCACCAAAAAGATCTGTGGGTGAAAATTGGATGTCCTAACCGTTTATTCTGATTTCAAAACTTATTTACATGTTATGTCATAGCAAGTATATTATAATGGTAAATTTATAGTTGAATATTGACAAATTTTTTCTGCTTCAAATTTTAATGGTTATTTAAAATTTTTTCTAGTAGGTTTTTTAATCTTTGCTTTTTTTAATAGGAGTCATGGCTTCGAAAGAACTATCTTATTGATTTCAGACATCATTTTATGAGTCATTTTCCATACTCCTTAAAAGAAATAGCCAAACATAGAAGGAAAGAGACAAATAAAAGGTATTGTAATTCTTTGCCATTGTACAGTCTTAAAAAAGTTTAACTTGAAGTTATCAAAAAATAATTAGCCTTAAACTGGAACTTTCTACACTGCAAAGTGTTTATATTTTGTGAAATAAAAATAAATGTAGCAGTGGTTTGGTTGATAGTAAACAAGTCACTTTAAGCCTTGGGAAATTCCCCCCACCCCCGGTTGCTATTTATTTATTTATTTTGAAATTTTATTTTTTGAAACCTGTAAAGTGAATGTTTTATGATAAATGAGCATCAAATATCAAGTTATAGAAATGTGATTTTAATAAAATTTGCTGAGGTGGGTGCTTTATTTGGGAGAGGTACTATGTAACTGTCTCTAACCAAGAGAGTATCTTAAAGGTCATCAAGTTCTCACATTTATATATGAGGAAGCTGGGAATGAAACTAATATCAGTATTAGTATACTGTCAGTCAAATAGCCTGAGGGAAGAGTAATAATTGGAGAAAAAATGGTTTTCTTTTCAAAAATAAACAGAAAGGGTTATGAATTAGAAAGTGGAGTTCAAAAAAATATATATATATATAAGCCTAGAAGCTATTTAAAATGTTTACTTCAAGTGAGAGCAGATAATTAAAAAACAAGTTATCTAATAAAACTAGATAAGCAGGTACAAGCTAGAACACTAAAAGTACAGTTCCCCCAAATGAACAAACACTCGAAGGGATCTCTAGAATAGTCAAACTAATAGAAACAAAATAGAACAGTGGTTCTCAGGAGCTGGGAGGCAGGAAGAAAAGTGAATTTACATATGTAACATAAGGCAGTATACAAGTGTCCATATATAAGAAGTACTCTAGGAATTCATAGGAAGAGACAGATCATTATTAGGATAAACAGACAAGCTATACTATAGAGTAATTGGGCATGAATATGATTTTAGCAGGCAGAAATGGAGCAAGGGATGAGAGATTATACCACCTAGAGGAGATAGCCTACAGGAAAACTATAGGATTAAGTAAGGGAGAGCATGGGTACAGATCTAGGTCAAATCTGGTTTCTGCTATTCACTAGCCTTGATACTGAAAGTAATTTCTTGTCTCGAATTCATTTATCTTTCAGCTTTGATCCTTTTGTCATTGAAGACTTTTGATCGGATCAAAACTATATTTTAGAAAGATTAATTTAAGGAGTATCCAGTTGGAGAGGACAGAAAAACAAATAGGGAGATATTTTTTTGAGCAAGATATTATGTTTTTTCCCTCCCACATACAATGTTCTTATTAGAGCAAAAGTTTTTTATCAGGTCCATGTTTAAGTTTCTGAAGTCTTTGAACTCTTGAATAGAATTTTGTGGTTTTTTGTTTTTTTGGGGTTTTTTTTGGTAAGAGTGTTCATGTATAATTTTTATCTAAATGAGATTTGGATGGTTGGAGTTTAGTAGGCCATTAAATATAAGAAAATTATCAAAGAGTATCTGGTGGGCATACCATCATTTTCAATAAATTTATTGGACTCAGTATTTGCAAGGCATTTAGTATTACATGCTGAGCATTTAGTGGTAAAGGAGATAGAGTACCAGTTCTCGTGGATACAGTTAATCAGGGAGACATATTTACGTCTGTGATTCTTTAATCAATGACCAACTGTGATAAAGTTAAGGAAGAGTTAGGGTAGTATAAGAGTTTGTAATAAGCCAGTCCTGATATTTTTATGGGGGGAATAGAGTCCTAGGGAAAGCTGCCCTAATGGAGTGATTTGTGACAAAATATAAAAGGTGAAAAAGGAATTAATGAAGAGGCTGAGATAGTGAAATTGTGGACTTTTTAGCAAAAATGGGTTTGTAGTATAACTTATTCTTTTTAAGATTCCCTCATGATTCCTTTTTAGGGACTATAGGCTACTTTTGTACTTCATAAGGAAATGAAGTGAATTTTTAGCAGTTAGTCTGTGGGGGGCAAGTTAAGTTAAATTAGGGGAGTCAACAATGGTCTAGGCCAATGGTCTTCACACTTATTCATATACCCCTAGTTAATTCTTGACCTGTTGTCTAAATTTTTCATGGTATGTTGAATAACAGAATTATAAAGGATATTGTTTACTTTTATTGTGGCAAAGTATACATAACATAGAATTTACCACTTTAACCATTTTTAAACATGAAATTTAGTGGCATTCAATACATTGTTTGTGCAACTGTTACTACCATCCATCTCCATGAGATTTTCATCTTCCCAAATGAAACTCTGTACTTATTAAATAATTACTCCCCATGCTCCCTGCCTCCCAGCTTCTGGGAACCACTGTTCTATTTTCTGTTTCTATTAGTTTGACTATTCTAGAGATCTCATATAAGTAGAATCACACAATATTTACCCTTTTTTGTCCTGCTTACTTTCACTTAGCATAATGTTTTCAGGGTTCATCCATGTTGTGTATATACCAGCATTTCATTCTTTTTATTTTTTAATAGACTATTTTTCAGAGCAGTTTTAGGTTCATAGTGCAAGTGATCAGAAGTATTGAGTTCCTGTATACTCTGGCTTCCACAAATACACAGCCTCCTCCACTGTCAGCATTCCACACCAGAGTTATATGTTTGTTACATTAACACATCATTATCACCCAGAATCTGTAGTTTACATTAGGGTTAATTTTTAGTATACATTCTTTGAGTTTTGACTTGTATATGGTAACATGTATCCACTATGATAACATCATAGGGGATAATTTCACTGTCCTAAAAATGTACTGTCTTCTGCCGATTCATCTTTCCCTCTCCCTTTATAGCCAGCTTACTCTTATGTCATTTATCTAAGATAGTTCTCAAAGTGTGGTCTGTGGCCCCTGGGTTCACTGGGTTAGAACTATTTTCACAATTATATTAAGACATTATTTGTCTTTTTCATTGTTTTGACATTTACACTGATGATAGAAAAACAATGGTGGGTAATAAAACTGCTGGTATCGTAGCATGAATTAAGGCAGTGGCAACAAAGAGTACTAGTAGCCATTGTATTCTTCATCACCATGTACTCACAGTTTAAAAGAACATGCCAGTTTCACTTAAAATTGTCCTTACTAAAGCAATAAAAATTACTAATTTTATAAGGCATGACCCTCAAGAACACATAATTTTAATATTAGCTTGTATAATGTGTTTCAGCTATATACCAAAGAATTAGGATTGTCTGAAGGAAATACATTTGTGTGATTATACTACTTGTGAGTATTTTTCTGTGATGGACGTGATTTAACTTGAAAGAAGAACTAACAGACAAACTATGGTTATTTGTACTTGGGTATTTGGTAGAATTTTCTCAAAAATAAAGTGAGCCTATCAGTTCCAAGGAAATGACTGACAATATTTGTGCCAATGATAAAATTTGAGTGTTTAAGCAAAAATTAATATTTTGGAGAACTTATATCCACTAATTGAGCTCTATCCATGTATTTCCTCCCTTTTTTGCTCTTTATTTTTTTCATATATTTCTGTTCATGTAGGGTCATTACGAATCTACTGGAGGGAGGGAGGGAGGGAGGGAGGGAGGGTGTGTGTGTGTGTGTGTGTGTGTGTGTGTGTGTGTGTGTGTGTGTAAAAGTACCGTTTCTCCTAAAGAATGTTTTAGCAAAATGTAGTACTCTGTTTTTGACAGTTTTCTTTGAGCACCCTGACAATTACACATTATCCTTCTGGTTTTCATTGCTGTGTTAAGTCAGTTATGAGTCTGTTGCTACTTTAAAAGGTACCTTTTTTACCCCCTAACATTTTTCTCCATGTCTTTTGTTTTCTGCAGTTTGACAGTGATGTATCCAGATGTGGTTTTCTTTCTTACTGTCTTTGGGATTCAGTGGAAATCATAAATCTTGAGAGCTTGAATGAAATGTCTTTAAAGAGATCTGAAAAATTTTCATCTTTTAAAACATGCAGCGATCTTTTTTTGTTTAAAGTCTAAATGTATGTTAGACCTACTTACTGAATCTTCTACCTATTTCTCTTTTATCTCATATCTTTCAGGTTTTAATTCTTTAGTTTTGCTTAAGTGTAGTTAAACAAATCAGTTGAGTGTATTTTTTTCTTTCAATTCAAGAATTTGTCTTAATTGTTCCAGCACTATTTGATGAAAAGATTGTGTTTTCTCCATTGAATTGCTTTTGAAACTTTGTCAGAAATCCATTGAGTATATTTTTGTGGGTCTGTTTTGAAGCTCTTTGTTTAATTATCCTAGGTGTGTCTGTTCTTTCACCAACACCATGTTGTCTTGACTACTGTAGTTGTGTAAGTCTTGAAACTGAGTAGTACGAGTCCTCCGAGTTTGTTCTTTATCAGTCTTGTGTTGGATATTCTAAGTCTTTTGCTTTTCCATGATAAATTTTAGGATCAATTTATCAGTTACTGTAAAATAACTTGCTAGGATTTTGACTGGAATTGCATTTAATCTATAGATCTACTTGGGAGGAATTGTTAAACTGCTGGGATGATGCTAAACTGGAATTGAGTTTTATCTAAGAGCTGTTTTTAGTTCCAGTTCACCTTTACTCTGGAAGAGAAGCCTTTAAGGGTTCAGCTTGAAGTAGGGATAATAAAGTCCCACAGGCCCTGGGCTTTGACTTTTCCCTGAGTCTACTAAAAGGTTACTTCACTTTTGCATCTTTGTCTTTGGTATTAGCATTTGCCCCTCAGGACTAATCCTTGGGTTTTAGGATTTTGTTTTTTCCTAGATTTTGGAGCCCAGCAAATCTTTTTTATTTTACTAGTGCATACATGCTATAGAGACTTTAAAAAATGATTGCATCCAGTTTTTAAGGTTATTTTTAGTGAGGAGATTGGTTCTGATTACTTCCATTTTCGTTACTGAGAATTGGAGTTTCCTGAGAGGCCTGCCACCCTCATAGAATTGATAATTAGTATAGTTTTTAAGTTTTTGTAGAAATTATTGAAGGAGCAGAATGAATTCTTCCAAGTTTGCAATGTCCTGTGAGGCCTTCCAGATAGGGATCGATTTTGCTGCTTGAGATAAACTTAGGGTAGATCTTGAAGCTACCTGTGATGAAGAAATGTTGCAATTCAGTTTGTATGTGGTATAATTTAAAACGTGCCTTAGTTTTGGATGCTGAGCAGTTTGGCAAATAACCTATTAGTAATTTTGGGTTTGTGGCATAGACTGCTAGTTATCTGGCCCAGGCTTCATTCTCTCCTTTCATAATGATAGAATTCCTAGGTTTTAGCTGGATATATGACTACACAAAATGGAAACTAGATTTCTTAGCTGCTTTTGCAGCTAGGAGTGATCATGTGGGTAATTTCTATTAAGTAGTTCAGACTTCTCCTTCCAGCATCAGACTTCTTTACTGAGCTGTCTATGCCTGAATTTATACCAGAGACACTACGCTCAACATCTCAAAAGTGGAATTAATTTTCTGAATCTCTGCTCCTCTCTTTGCTATGTTATTTCTATTTACCCAGTCACCAGTGTTAGAACCCTTGATTCCTCCAATACCCACCATCTCATAACTCACACGTATAGATTTAAGCAAACTTCAAATTCAGCTAATTTTCATTCTTACTAACTGTCCCCAATATTGACCCTGCTTCTTGCATTTGTCATCTCTTGCTCGGATTGCTACAAATAGCCGTATGACTGTTTATATTTTATAACTTATTTTTTCTTTTACATTTACAGAATCATATGTCTGACAGAATTTTTCAACCATGTTACTTCTGTGCCTACAGAATTAATTTTAGTGTCCTTAGCCTTTAACTCTTTGCAATTTGGTCCCATTTTACCTTTCCAGGCTCATTTGTCATTCCTAGCCCTACATTTGATGCTCTGAAAGTACCAGATAACTTTTATTTCTCTCTCCATGTATTTGTGGGTCTTCCTTGCTCATGCTTAAATCAGGATTAGCACTTTCCTTTTAAAATTGTTTTAAGTTAGAGATACTTTTATTTTAATCAACTTAATATTTTTTCTGAACTTGAAATAAATAGGCTGTGCTGTTGAAGATACTATATTCTCAAATGAGTATTATAGTCTAAGTTTGAGGTTTTTAAAAATTTTAGTTTTGGAGGAAATGTGTTTAATTTATCTAGAAAATACCTGATTTTTATATGTGAATTATAAAATCAGAATGTTTCAGGATAGTGTTATCTGGATCAGTCTTATTTCACATGTAAGGAAACTGGGAGAATTTAGTGATTCTGCTAGTAGTCATGATTAGTTAGAAGCAAAGTCAAGATCTACTGTGACCTCCATTAGATATAGGTATCTGCTTCTTTAAATAAATCCGTGTGTTGTTTTCAAGTCTTACACTTCTAAGATTACCAGTGTTAGGGCTCATATTTCCTGTGTGAATAACAACTTTGGTAATGAACTGAATAGTATACACTCTGATTCATGACTTCTTAACAAGCTTATTTTATAATGGTTGGTTTATTTACAAAACAATGTCCTAGAACTTGCCTACATACCTGTCATTTATTCTAGAAGGAAACACTGTTTTTACTCATCAATAGATTATTTTAAGTATACTAAGTGAAACAGGGATGTAGATAGCTCACTTTACAGATGTGTGTGTCTTTGTTTTTAGCATCAAGCATTGCACGATTCTCTCCAATAATGTAGATCATCTCTTACTGAATTTAACACTGTCTGATATCATGGTCTCTCTGGCAAATGCCTCAACTTTGCAAAAGGATTCCAACTGGATAGAAATGATAAGAAAATTTGTGACAGAGACCCTTGAAGATGGTTCTAGGCTAAACAGTAAGCAGCTGAACAGATTGCTTGGGGTATCATGGAGGTTAATGCAGATACAACCAAACAGAGGTAGGTGATAATGCTTTATCTTTGTTTAAGAGAGGAGCTGTCAATCCATATTGTTTAGGGTCTAGCTTTGATTTGATAACTTTCAAACATTCCCTGTAGTCAAGTTAATTACATTCAAGTCATAAAAGGTAGCTAGCTAGCATAATTATAAAGGACTTTCTACTTGAACACAAATTGTTTATGGTTCTGAGCATTTTTTTCTCAAATGGATGGGTCCATTCTGAATTAAATTGATAAGATTTTTAGTAGATTATAGATTTGGTGTAAAAGGAAGTAGGTATTAAGAGGAAATGCCATCAAGCCTAATGATGAAAAAATACCCTCTTCTCATCTAGTTTGATTAGAATTTGAGAGGTTTTCCTTTGCTCCTTATAGAATGAATCCTGCCTGTATCTTTACCTTACTTCTACCTTGAAGTTATGTCACATTGTCAGTTTTTAATGTGACTCACTAATTCTCTTATTAAAAAATAAAGCTTTCCTGTTTGGTTTTCATCTTATTCACTTTTTTAGGCTCCTGATTTTTGTAATTCATACCTAGATTTGTTGTCCCTTAGGAAAATTTATACTGTAATCTCTGGTTGGTTTGATTTTCATATTACTCAGAGTATTGCTATAGGACTTTTGTGATAACTGTTTGTGGCTGAGATCTACTTTGTATAGGAATGAAGAAAACTATTGTGCTTTTAGAGGAATTTTGAGGCTGGTGAAGAAACATTTTTGATTCACATATAGTTGCTTTTTTCTCTGTTTTTAGAGGTTACAGAGTCTCTCATCAAGGCAGTTTATACATTGTATCAGCAGAGGGGCCTTCTCCTTCCAGTTCGGACTTTGTTATTAAAGTTTTTTAGTAAAATCTATCAAAAAGAAGAACTGAGGTCTTACAGAGTCAGGTAAAGTTTTATATGTTTTGCCTTTTTTCTCACTGTTATTTTGTAGCCTATTTAAAAAAGATGATAGGGTGATTAAATCTTTGGAAAAGTTCACTCTTATTATCTTAGTTGATTGCATTTCACAAGAGATAAAATTTTATGAAGAAGCCTACATAATAGTACCAGTAATCTTACATGCATAACTAAGTAGTTAAAAGCCTCTTTGAGCATGTTTTCACTTATCCACTTACTGTAGCAGTCACAGCCTTTTACTTCCCATAAAAATTATGGTGGTTGAACCACTAGTCCTTGGTGACATTGGGACATATGGTATAAGAATGAAGGCTATAAAAGATGACAGTTTTTGGCTTGGCTTGGTGCTGTCAGGTGAGACAGATAACAAAGTATAGATAGAACTAGAGAATTAATTTTTTGATATGGTGAATTTGAGGTTTATTTGAGACAGGAAGTTGTGTTAGGCTAGAAAATAGAGATTTGGGATACCTCGGCTTACGTAGGGAGTTGTTGGAATATATTTGAATCTTTATTCTAAACCAGGTGTTTTTCATAATTTATCTAAATAATTCCCATGCTACTACCGTGAAGGGTAGGTACTGTTAACTCTGGTTTCACAGAAGGAAAAAAGATTAAATAATTTTGGTCAGTGTCATGCAACTAATGGGTAGAAGAGCTAGCTGAGATTTAAATTCAGGTCTTTGTGACAGCAGCTTAGTGCTTATACCACTAAGTTCTTGGGGGTCAGCAAAAGTGAATGTCATTACCTGAGTAAGGGGACATTGAGAGCTTTAGCAAGTATATTAAGAACTACAATGACAAATTCAAAACCATTTAGTTGTGGGTACACCCCTACATTGAATGCATCGATAAGTTAATATAATAATTAACATTAATTAGGATAAATAGTAAACAAAGAGTTAAGTAATGTCTGTGTCCGTTAAGATAAAAATATGGTTTAGATTGTGTCCCACATTACATGAACTTTTAGTGGGTAAAACCTTAAAAAATGCTACAGCTGAATAAATGATGCTGGCAATCTCCTAGGCTTTCAAATGATTAAATGAGTAAATATAGTGTTATTGGTGGATGACTTGTCACTTTATGGTACATTTAAGTTTTTTTGTTTAAATTTATGTCTCTTGTCTTTGAAATTATACTTTATTTTGTTCTTCCTTGGCCTTTCTTAGATATCGTAGTAAAGTGTTATCCCGTTGGTTGGCTGGTTTACCGTTGCAACTTGCACATCTTGGCTCCCGAAACCCTGAGCTCTCAGCACAGCTTATTGATATCATTCATACTGCTGCAGCAAGAGCACATAAAGAATTACTAAAAAGCTTACAAGCTACTGCTCTCCGAATCTATGGTAAGAGTTTAACTGTGTAGGTAACCATTGATCTTCCTCAATTTAGGAAAGAAGTTTCTAAGAGAAGGTTATTAGATTTGCCTTTCCTTTAAATTATTATAAATTAGTTATACCATGATTAAATTCCAAAACCAAACCAATGTCAAACAGTTAATTCATTTTCAAAGTCAGTATTTTTTATTAGTCATTTTAGAAGGTTAATGGTTTTAGGTGCTACTTGCATTATTAAATTCCCTTTTAAGCCACCTGCTATTTACAAATTTAAAAATGCAGGTATTGAAAGAATTCCTCTGAATCTTTGGTGCGAAATTACTTATTTAATTAGAATGAGTATCTTGTGTGACTTTCATATATAAATACTTCTTATCTTATTCTTGGAACTATTTTATATTTTAAGGAAAAATATCAAAAGCATTCTGGGCTATATACATAAATAATTTATTGAAATTCACATACCATAAAATTGGCCATTTTACAATGATTTTTAGCATATTTCCAAGGTTGTACAATCATCACCACTAATTCAGAAATATTTTATCATTCCCAAACGAAACTGTCCCCGTTAGTAGTTCCTCCCTATTCCTTCCTTTCCTACCTATTATCAGTCACTGGATCTGGACAATTCTTGTAACTGGAATTGTATAATATGAGGCCTTTCAAGTTTGCCTTCTTTCACATAGTGTAATGTTTTCAGGATTCATCTGTGTTGAAGCATATATCCGTATTTTATTTCTTTTTATTGTTGAGTAATATTTCAATGTACAGAAATAAACATCCATTTATTAAGTGATGGACATTTGGTTTGTTTCTGTCTTTTGAAGGTATATTTTTAAATCTATTTTTTAAAGTATTGCTTATATGTAGGTTGTGTGTGTGCATATACACATACACACAAACAGGTTTTTTGCTTTAGATTAGATTGATACTATAACTGTCACTGTTTAGCAATAGTGCTGTTTTTACTGTTTTACTTTTTTGTGTCCAGTCCCTTTACCCCCATCAAAGTTCTTATTTCATCCAAATCACTTGGGTGTTAGGAAGTAATTACAACGTTAAAGGAATATAACTTTAAATAAATAATGGCTATGTTTTACTTTAGGAAGTAGTTTAAGCTATACATATATGCTTTATGATAAAACTTTAATATGTCAGAATTCAGCATAACAGTGGAAATAATTATTCTGCTTTATTTAATCTCTGATTTGTATGTCTTTCATAGTTGAATTTAATATGTTTACCTACCCCACTAGATCCACAAGAGGGAACTGTGGTGGTTCTCCCAGCAGAGTCTCAGCAGTGTTTGGTCCAGCTTGTGTATTTTCTACCCAGTCTGCCTGCAGATTTGCTTTCTCGATTAAGTCGTTGCTGTATTATGGGAAGACTCAGTTCAAGTTTGGCTGTCATGCTTATTGGGATACTACACATGAGGTAGCATGCTCAAGTGAGCTGTATTTTAAGTATAATCCTTTCCCCCATCCCCCTCTACTGCAATTCGTGAAGTACAGAACGCTTTCAAAATTGCATGTTGCTATTACCTTTATTTGCTCTTAATGCAGCAATTAAAACTGTTGCTATTATTGCTAGATAAAATTCAGTAGAGTAAGACTGTTTCAGGTTATTTAGTGATTTCTGTAGATAGATTGGAATAAGGGTTGAAATTATTAAAAGCATATGGTAAAGATTCAATAGCAGGTGTGAGTACTGGGCTTAAAACTTTTAGTGTGTGAATTGTGATACAGACCTTTTTTCAGAGCTCAGAATAATTTAATGTAGCTGTTGAAATAAAGAAGTTTGTGGACTCACAAGAAGTCATTTGAAATCTCGGGTGTGTGTATGTTAAAATATACATAACAGAATTTACCATTTTTCCCAGTTTTAAGTGGACAGCTAAAACTATAGAGTGGCATTGAATACATTCACATTGTGTAACCGGTACCACTTATTCATCTCCTGAACGTTTTCATCATCCCAAACTGAAAGTCTATACCCATTGTATAATAACTCATTTACCATGTCCCTCTCAGCCAGTAGTAAACATTGTTCTATCTTCATGATTTTGATTATTCTAGGTACCTCATATAAGTGAATCATATAATATTTGTTCTTTTCTGTCTTGCTTATTTCATTCAGCATAACTCTTCAAGGTTCATCCATGTTGTAGCATGTGTCAGAATTTCCTTTTTAAGGCTGAATAATAGTCCATTGTAGACACTTCGTTTTGTTCATCTATTCATCTTTTGACAGACACTTGATTGTTTCTGCCTTTTGGCTATTGTAAATAATGCTGCTATAAAATTGGTCTCTAGATACGTGTTTAGTCCTTGCTTTTAATTCTTTTGGCTATATATGCAGAAGTAGAATTGCTGGATCATATGATAATTCTCTAACTTTTCAAGGAACTGTCATTCTGTTTTCAACAGTAGCTTTACCATTTCATTATGTAAGGTTTTATAATTAATAGTGTTTCATATTGAGAGTGTTCAAAGAACACCTCATACTTATATTATCAGGCATAGTGTGTTAGTATTCAGCAGTATTTATTACTGATTGTGGCTCATGAATGGGATCTGATATGATTAGGCAGAAATTGAGATTTAGGCAGCAGCTGTCAAGTTTAAAGACTAGCGTCCTTGTGGCTATAGATCCCCTATCCCAGTTAAATAGAAGTAGCTCACTTTGTTAGTAGAATTTATCTTTGTTTGCCAGTATTTTAATACTAGTATAGGTCATATATTTGAATCTGGTCATCCAAATTGTGCTTCATAACTGATGATATAAACTTTCCTTTTAGCAGAAGAGCTATTTGTAATATGGTGTTTATTTTGTGAAAATTTCAAGGTTTATTTTGTGTGTATGTGCATTTGAGAGAGTTGGTCTTAAGTATTTTAAACATTTTTTAGTTTTCCATGTTTTTCTTTCTTAGAAATTAAAAGAAAACACAGCTTTTTAGCTAGTGCAAGCAATTATTTAATGCTCGGTTTTAAAAAAAAATTAAATGTCATTTTTTTTCCCTATAACTCTAGTGAATTTTGTGTTGATTATCTTCCAGTAGAGGGCACTCTATTACTTTGATATAACTAATGGAGGATCTGTTTTAACAGTTAGCTAAAATCACCTTTTGATCATTTCCCTTTGAAATTGATTCTCTTTGGAAGGTATATTACCTTTATTAACATCAGTTACACTTATGCTTAACTTTTGTCAAGGATTTTTTTTTAAAGTCTTTTTGTGGAGATTTGTGGTGTTGAGAAATATATTAATTTACAGATAATGATAATAAGGGTTGATGATCATTAAATTAAAAGCTGATTATCTTTATAGTTGAAAGTCCACCAAGTTAAATTTTGCTTTTTAATATTTGCACAGTCTGTTAGCCTTCTCTTTCTGTAGCTGTATTGTTCCCATTCAGCTTATCTTTTTAAAAAAATAATACTAAAAATTAGGACTTTTCAACTTCTTCAGACCAATGTATTACCATTGTATCACTTTTCCTAGATTCAGAATTTAAGAATAATGTTGAGTTCCTTTCAGCATACACTGGAGTTATTTCATATTTGCTTTTCTCTTCAGAATTTCCCCGTCTCTCCTTGACCAGCAACTATAAACTAGCTAGCTTTTTCATTATCTATTATTACAATAGCCTTGCTTAACAATTTTGTCTATTTTGTGCACTGTTGCCAGATTAATTTTTCCTGTAATATTTCTTTAATCACTTCTTAACAACAGATTTTTGTCTGTTACATTAATTGGACTGTGAGATCAAATTTCATTTCAGGTTTTAGAGGTTTGATGCCCTGCCATCTATCAGAGAGAGTTTATCTATTAGCAGGATACTGCCTAGAGTTTGACTTTTTCTTCATACCATTATACTTGCATTCCACTGACCTTTGCTCAGTCTTAGTCTCTCTGCCCCTAGTTTATTTACAGCTGGATTATGAAACATAAGACATAAATGTTAGATGAAAATATCTAAGAAGGGAGAAAGTCCTGGACTAAGAGATTTGGCTTGGTTTTAAGTAGGTTGACCTGGTCTGCGAGAAGGAGTTCCAGTTTACTTCTTTTGACCCAGCATAATTAGTACTAGCTTCCCCTTTTGCTCTTGGAAGTGTTCTGGCTTGTGCACTGTATGTGGGCATCATCATTTTAAGGACATTGTGATCCTATTGCATGTCTTTTGTCCAAAATACTCTTAAATGAGTTTGCTACCCCTTTTAGCCACTAGATGGCATAGTTAGTTCCTATTTTCATTGGATTAAATACAATTAACAGTATTAAAAAAAAGTTTATTAAGTGTTTCTAATTGAATTAAAAACTCTTAATTTTGGCTGGCATTCAAATTTGTGATAAAAATTGTAGTCTCAGCTTAGCTTGTTGGATTTGATCATTCTCAGCCATTTTTGCTATATTACTGGTTGACATTTGCTGTCTTCTTAGCTATACCTTGAAGAGAGTTTTTAAAGGGGTTACTAGAAACCGATCTCATAGCAAGAACCAGATAATCTGCATTAAATAAGGAGCTGCTTTACATTTAGCTATTCCTTTGAGTCCCCTTCCAATACTTTAGTTGCATTATGGTTAAGTAGACCTAGTTACAGCTTTGCAGAGTATAGGAACACGTAGTTACCTTAGAGTGGCTTTAGGTGAAAGTATTCTTCCCCTAATTAAGATTCTTTGGCTTAGGTAGAAAGCTGGAACTTTTTTAAAGTAAGCAAGGTAAGACTATAAAAATCAACTAGTAAATACATAGCAGGTGAAACTACTGAAAACCAAAACTTAATCTTGGCACCTTGGAGTCTGATTTTCAAGCACTATGGAAATTTTCCAAGTTATGTATATGGGTCAGTTATGCCTTTTAATGAAATTTTACATAAAAATAAGTGTTAGAAGATAAGTTTTCCATATTATGGTACTTGAGCCCTTATTATAAAGTTAATAGATATTGTGGGTTTTAAGCTATTACATCAGACTTGTTTTCATAAAGTGGTTATATTCTTGAGTCTTCAGGTTAGTCACTTCTGGTAATAGTTCTCTTATTTATTTTAGGTCATCATTTTCTGGATGGAAGTATTCAGTTAAAGACTGGTTGATGAGTGAAGTGGACTATTTTAGCTTCTTATTTTCAACACTTACAGGTAACCACACTCACCTGCCAAGTTTAGGAAAGGAAAAAACCTAGTATAAAGATTATTCTAAAATTTACTGTCATATGTCTGTTTCAAAGTTTTGAAGGTGTCAAATCTATCTTAGAATGATTTTTATTTTTTAATAAGTGGAAGTCTTTGAAGGAATAGTTGTACCCTACACAGTCAGGCTTTTGAGGCAGGGAGCTGCATGATTCATTTTGAAATCTATTATAGTACAAGAACCAAAAACTTGTGGATTATTTGAATGTTATATGATTACTTAATTTTTTTTATTGGTCTTATTTCTCAACTTCTTATCTTTGTTAAGTGGACATACTTGACTCTTATTTAGATAGCCAGAAGCCACATTGCATATTTAAAAAAATTGAACAGAATATTCATTTTAAACGTGTAAATATTCAACTTGTTAGGAAAAGTATCAGATTTTAGTTGTTTTCTGCATTCCATTTGCCCTCAAAGCAAAATTAATAAGATGAGTCTAGAAATATCGTAATTAGATGTGTAAGTATTATTACTGTTGTTTTAAATGATTGTACTATGGCCATGCCACCATGAATGTGCCCAATCTTGTCTTATCTCAGAAGCTAAGCAGGGTTGGGCCTGATTAATACGTGGATGGGAGACCACCTTGAAATACCAGGTGCTGTAGGCATTAAAAAAAAAAAAGAAAACAATGATTGTACTAGTTCAACATTTCAGTTTTATACTTGGGTGATGAAGATGAGATTCTTTGAAACTTTATGAAGACTTATAATTAGGAGACTTAATTCATATAAAGACAGAATTCTAGAAGAACTTGTCAAGTTCTGATAATGAGTTGAATCTAGCAAGATAAACGTTATATAAAAGATAACTGTAGATTCCCACATGTTTAATAGTTTCAGTTGTACATGTTTGAAGGTGTTTTAACAGTACCCATCAGAAAGTGTTGTGATTTTAGAAAGCTCATTAGGAGTCAATAATGTGATGTTGCTTTCAAAATAGATGATGCCTCTTTAGTTTGTGTTCATGGAAATATAGTGATCTCAACGTCAAAGCACATAGCTAAGGTCAGCCCACATCTGGTATCTGATCATTCTGAGAGCTACCTTTCAGGAGGGACTTTGGCAAATTGTCTGTGTAGGTCAGGTCAACTGTAATAGATGTAAGGTGTAGTTGAAGAAACTACATATGTATTGTCCAAAAGATCTAGGAGGGATAGAGAGTTTTAAAACATTTCAAGAGCTATTATGTAAGAATTTAAAGTTTGGTATGTGTGTGAAGGAATGTATTTGTTGATTTGCTTTTTTAAACCTATTAGTTGGAAAGGTTATGCCTTTCTAACCTTTTTTAGGTAAATGTGGAAAAGCCCTTTATATAAAGGGTAAAACCTGTTCATTGCTGTATTATAGATTGGGTTAGAGCACATCATTTGTGTAAATATATGAATTTTACTGCCTCCATTGTTAGCAGTTCATTAAAAAAATACATGAAATGCAGAAATTCAGAGAAAAGGTAGCTTTAAAGAACAATTTATCTTGAAGGTACATGTCATCTCTTTTTAAAAAAAATATGAAGAGTGTCACTTGTGCTTTATTTTTTTAATTTGATTTTCTTTGTACCCACATTAGGGTTTTCTAAAGAGGAGTTAACTTGGCTTCAGAGCCTTCGAGGAGTCCCTCATGTCATCCAGACACAGCTTTCCCCTGTGCTTCTTTACCTTACAGACTTGGATCAGTTTTTACACCATTGGGATGTAACAGAGGTAATAGTGCATTTAAAATAAATTTATGGTTATTAAAATTCAGTGCATCAAGCACCATTGGTTACTACAGATTAGGATTGCTTCACATGTGATATTCTTAGAGGTACAGAGTAGTATAAAATATGATCCATGTTCTGAAAGCACTTAGTAGCTTAGGTAGGAAATGTTATGTTTCTAAAAGAGCAGTGTTTTTCATTATAAGTTATACAACTAGAATAAAATAAACTAACAGTTTGAATGATAGAGACAAATTTATTTTATTTAATATTTGACCGATAGGATAGATACATCTATGGAAAAGAGGAAAGGCTTCATGGAAAAGGAAGAATTTGACCTAGGTATTGATGGCTGAGTAGGACTTAAGTAGGATTTAGTATCCTTGAAGGTGAGGTTTTTTTTAAAAAAACAAACAAACAAACAAACAAAAAACTCACCAGCAGTTTTTTTGGTGTTAAGAATTAATCTGTAGTTTTTTAAAGTTAAATTTTAAACCCTAATTTTTCCTCAGGCTTTCAGTTTTAACTTATAAATCTTGTTAAATAAATATAGTAAATTTAAGCAGTCATTTTAAAAGGGGACTTTGATTATATTTTATTTTACAAAGTTAAATTTTAACTGTTTATAACTTTTAATATATTCACTATTTGACAGTTCATTCTCTGAAAAACCTTCACAAATGTTAAAGTAAATCTTAAATATCTAAGAAATTTAACTTAAATATGATAAATTTTAATATGGTTTGGTGTACTGTTTAGTAGAGAAATTCAAATTAAAATCACTAGTCTAATTAGTGACATGTTTTAGATTAGAATTAAAAAGCTGATTTTTTTTTACCCAAATAGGCAAAATTGTCTTATCTGTTACAAATATATAAATTAAATATGAAAAGACATTATAAACATTAATATTAAGGATTTGAATCTCTCAAATATTTCAGTATTGTTTTTTCATTTTATTTCCTTGTATTGAAAAGTACTTGCTCAGTAGGAGTAAAATTATATCATCCCAAAATATTTTGGTTTGAACCTTGAAAATTCTGAGGCTGTCCTCTCTGCTGACTAATTTTCTTTTTAATGATTCAGAAGGCTAGGACACTGACTATATTCTTTCCTTATAGCTCTGATTGCCAGGCCAAAAATCTTAGTTTTTTAAAAACTCTGTTTCTCAACGGGATAGTCTCTAGATTCAAGTTACAACCTTCTCTTGTTTATCAGTGATTTTATTTACTTCTTTCATTCTATTCTGTATTCTGAATACTATTCATGTTCTTCCCATAACTAGGGTTATACCTTTTGTAGATATTCAGCAGAATTCTCTCGTGGTTTTGTTTGACTCTGATCACTGTACTTACATCATGTCAATGACATTTATCTTCTCTTTATTACTCTAGTGCATGGTGCTGTGTTTATATGTAAGTTCTCCAAAAATATTGGCTTTTAAAAAGTAAAAAGAAATAATGACTCAGGCAACCAACCTAATTGCTTATAGCTAAACTTTTCTTAATTCCATAATAAGTGAAGCCTACTTAGAAAGATAGTCTGAGGCTAAGGCTTTAAGTACTAGATTGTAGAGTTTGGGTTTGCAAACAGTAGTTAAGAGTAGTTGTTTTAAAGGACAGACTGTTCCTAATGTATTTAAACTGTCATGATGTATTGGAGAAAGCATCAGCCCCAGATTTCAAGCATAGATTTGCCATTGTCTGGTTTGGTAACTTGGACAACTCATATAACCTTTATCTGATAATTTAAAATTTTCATAAGCACATCATTGTGTAAAGCCAAGACAAAATTGCCATGAAAATGTGATCAGTTATATTTCTGAAGTGAACATTTGGCAAGGACACATATTAAATTTCAAGGTTGCTGTCTTTGAAATGTTAAGATATAAGTTAGGAAAATTCTGAAAGTCTCCATTTTTAGTTTTTGAAGGTTTTAAGGGAAGATTCTAATTTTCTTTTGGATAAACTTAGCTATATTTAAGATGGCCTTTTCATGTGGAAGTAATACATTGAAAATTACATAGTTTTTGATACCAGTATAAAAACTTATTTTTCTAATTTCAAGTTATTAGTTGGTAAAATTGGATTTTCTTGGTGGTTTTGTTCTTTTATCTGCCTAGGCCGAAGTGATTTTTTTTTAAATCAAGACTTTCTTTTTGAGTAGATATTATTCACAAAGTTTAATTCAGAAGAACAGGTTAATAATGAAAAGTTCTCTTCCATTTCCTATTTTAGTTTTTTTACCTTTTTAAAAAATTTTATTTTTATAATTTTTTGTTGACATTGGTTAACGAAATCCAGTAAATTTCAGGTGTACAATTTAACAGTAAGGCATATATATATTGCATTGTGTTCCCCTCTTAGATTTCTTTCTGTCACCACATATTTGACCCCTTTTATCCCATGTATCTCTCTCTTCCCTCCTTCCCCCCTACCCTCTGGTAGCCTAACCATTAGTCTGTTGTCCATGTCATGAGTCTCTGTTTGTCCTGTTTGTTTGTTGCTTTGAGGTTTATATTCCATATATGAGAGATATCATGTGATTTTCAACTTTTTCTGTTTGGCTTATTTCACTTAGCATGACTATCTCAAGGTCTATCCGTGCTGTTGCAAATGGCAGTATTTTATCTCTTCTTATGGCCGAGTAGTATTCTATATAAGTACCATCGGTTCTTTAGCCAGTATCATAGGACACTTTGGTTGCTTCCATGCCCTGGCCACTGCTAATAATGCTGCTATGAACATCGGTGTGCAAATGTTTTCTCAGATACGAGTTTTCAGGTCTTTGGGGTAAATACTTAGTAAAGGAATTGCTGGATCATATGGTAGATCAATTCTTAGTTTTTTAAGGAACCTCCATATTGTTTTTCATAGTGGCTATACCAATTTGCAGTCCCACTAGCAGTGTATGAGGGTTCCTTTTTCTCTGCATTCTCTCCAACATTTGTTATTACTTGTCCTCTTGATAACAGCTATTCTAACAGGTATGAGATGATATCTCATTGTAGTTTTGCTTTGCATTTCTCTAATAGCTAGTGATGATGAGCATCTTTTCATAGGTTTGTTAGCCATTTGTATGTCTTCTTGGGAGATTTCTTAGCCATGTATTTTCTTTCTCCAGTTTCTAAATGTATTCTTTCAGGTATCCTCTGTGTCTTCACAAATTACTACATATATTCTTTTGTTTTTCCCTTTTTATAGAAATAACATACTCTATACAGTAATTTGGACCTTGCTGTTAATGATGGAAACAGTATTTAACTGGGAAAGATCACACAGGGAAAAGAAATCTCTGGACAGAGATACCTTTCCCAGATGGAGATTTCTATTCCAGAGCCAGTGAAAGATTTTAAGTAATGTTAGTTGTCATTTATAAAATATTGAATCGTTATAAAAGAATATTTTTAAATAGATAAGCTCTGAAGAATAATAATCAAATGTAAGTCCAGTTTAAGAAACATTTTCCATTACTTCGAAACACCTAGTGTGCCTTTCCCATCTCCCTTTAGAGTAACGTTATCTTAAATTTTATCATATTCTTCATAATTTTACCATATTAGCATGTAGCTCCAAACTATATAGTTTAGTTTTACTTTATTGAACTTTTTAAAAGTGAAATTTTTTTTTAGTAATTCGCTTTTTTAAAGTTTACTCTTTAACTAAACACGTCCTATCTTTAAGTTATACTATTCTACTTCGTACTATAATGTAACGTGTAATGAATAAGTGAGGTCATTCTTTTTGTTTTTCTATATGTAATCTGTCTTTCCATGCTTTTTCACCCTATTTTTTAAAGATTTTCCTTTTATCACTTTTTCAGCACTTCAATTATGTCTTGGTATTATTTTCTTTGTTTTATTCTTAGCTTGATGTTTGTGGATTGTTTTATTAGGTTTATAGTTTATTTTGTTGGGGGTAAAATGTCAGCTTTTGTTTCAAAGATCTTTTTGTTCCCTTCTTTAGGATTCCAATTTACATATGTTAGATCACTTGATACTATCCTGCAGGCCTTTAAGATTGTTTATTAACTTTTTTTTTCCTGTCTATTTCAAAAAAAGTACACTATGTCTTCAAGTTTACTGATTTTTTTTCTTCAGTATCTAATCTTTTAAATTTGGCCAAAGAATTTTTTAAAATTAAGTCTTCTTTAGAGCAGTTTTAGGTTGATAGCAGAGTTGAAGGGAACAGATATTTTATATATATCTCTTCCCCCCCTTGCGTAGCTTCCTCCATTATTAATATCCCCTAAATGTCAAAGTGGTAACATTTGTTACATTAAATGAGTCTACATTGATATTTGGGCAATTGCCCCAAGTCCATAGTTCACATTATAGTTCATTCTTGGTGTTTGTACATTCTGTAGTTTTGGACAAATGTATAATGACATGTATCCATCATTATGGTATAGTAGAGTATTTTCACTGCCCCTAAGTTCTCTGTGCTCTGCCTATTTACATCTCAACCCTGGCAGCCAGTGATAGTTTTGCTGTCTCTGCCTTTTCCAGAATATCATATATTTGGAATCATACAGTATATAGCTATTTCAGATTGTATTTTTTTAATGGCTTCATAGCTCATTTCTTTTTAGTGCTGAATAATATTCCATTGTCTGAATGTACCAGATTTTCATCCATTCACCTACCGTAGGACATCTTGGTTGCTTCAGTAAACATCTATGTGTAGGTTTTTCATGTGGACATGTTTTCAACTCCTTGTCTATAATCAGTCTCTTTTTTGGTGCCACCCCTCTTTCATGCAGGTATCTTTCTCACCTCATTTGAACTCCACTTCTCAGGGACAGTCTGCCTCTATTTGTTCATGGATAGTCTGGTCTGGGCCACTGCAGTTCTCCTACCCACTCTACTGCTGACGGTTACCTAGCTTGGCACCACCCAATGCCTTTAGAACTGAATTTTCAGGGAAGGAAGGAGAGGCAAAAGGGAAGGGTTTAAGTGGTATTTATTATTAAGTGGTCATTTATTATTGAATGGACCTTTTCAAACATGGTTTACTGTTTGATAATGAAAATATTCACTGTACTTATTCTGAAGCAGGAAGATGGCATTGGAAATATATTGTTTACATTGTTACTTACAGGTATAAAAGATAAGAAAAATTGCCATGTGGAAATTGAGTGGTTTCAATCTACAGGAGGTTTAATAGAGAAATAATGCACAGAGTTGTTGATATTTGAATGTAGATTGACTTTCCTCTCCCTAAAGTGATGTTCTTTCCACCATTTTTATCTTTGTCTCTCCTTGCAATTTTTCTGCATATTTCATTTTTGGCACTACATCAGCTTTTGGAATTCTCTTCTGTCATCTCTGGGAACTTGATGCTGTCCTTCCTTCTTGTTCCCTTGAGAACTTAGAAAATTAAAAATATTAGGAATTTGACTCACACTGCCCTCATAGTTTTTTTTCTTTTCTTATAAACTATTTTACCTTTGGAGAATTGCAGGCAGTGTTACAATTAATTTGAACAGGGTATTATTATTTTCTGGATTGTAAGTGTTTTTGCATGACTTATTTTTCCACCAGATGGAAAAAAGGCATTTGTCAGCCCTTTGTTAACACCACTTTGTTCTTTTTATTGTAGTACTTAATAGAAATATAGTCTCTACTATGGTAAATTATAAGCTACTTGAGGCTGTGAGAGACAAGAGTTTCATTCTCCCTTACTTGTGCATTGCATTTAATAGGACTAGCTCACTGCTCAGTAAATGCTTTAATACATGGATTATTTGGAAAATTAGCTCTTATATGAGATTTGATTGTTTTGACCTTTGATGTTTGCATCTTCAGAGTCTTTTTCTTAAGTTTCAAGTTAATATGTAGAAGATGTAGGTTTAAAAAAAAAATCTGCTGGACTTGTTTCTGACCTAAAATGTCCCATTTTGATTACTAATTTTTTCCTTTTCTGACAGACAGTTTGTCATAGTTTCTTGGTTATCCCTGCCCGAAGCCAGAGCTTTGACATCCTGCAGAGTGCCGTCAGTAAGCATTTGGTAAATATACTTAAACTTTTTTTTCTGTCACACAAAACATACAGATTCATTGAATAAGACCAGGTTTGCCATAGTCAAGGAAAAAGTGAGAATTCTAAGCCAAATAACCTCTCACGGTATGATATTGTGGTGAGAACCAGGGAATCTTGGTGTTTTTCCCAGCTTTGGTAACTACTTTTGAGTTTTGGAAAATCTCTTGTATGTCAAGGACTTGTGCAGTGAAAGACCTTAAAATTATGCCTCAGGTCCGTCTGACTTGGAATGCTTTAACTAACATGTGCCAGGTATTAGTGTCTTGGGAATCCAGCATCCAGAAGAGGGTCTAATTCCCACCTAGAAGATCTGAAGTACGGGCATCATCTAACTGGCTTAAGGCCTCATCTCTGGAGGCAATGAGCTCAGCCATGAGACTGACTTGTCTTCTGGCCAATGGGTGTCTCTTGTTCCCATTGGTATTGAATTCACATTAGGTATGCCTAGGTTTTTGCTTTTAACTTCCTTCAACATTTATACTTGGACTTTTGGCTTTTATTATAACAATGTATTATAGTGCAAGGGAAGGATCCCACATTTTATCTTCTAGGAACTCTTACTCGTTTACATAATTTCATAGGCACATCCACACCTTTTCACCTTAAATATGTTATTTCCCGTGAGTTGGAAGAATACTGCTTTAATTCCCAGTACTCTTTTCTCCCTGATAGAAAACTTCAGTCCTTACCGTTTGTGTTTCCAGAGATCCCACCTTTTTCTTTTTCATCTCAACTCCAGAAATGAATGCCCTTCTTTGACTATATTACCCTAGTAAAAATCAAATGCCAGTCAGTCCAGGCCACTATTTAAAGACTATTTTCATGAAAGGTTACCATTTCAGAGCCTGCAGACTTTGATTAGTTTGTAGGAGATTTAAACCCTATATACAGTTACAAGTTAGAGTATACCTTAATGACAATTTATACAGTAGAGTCCAGATGAATTAGGACACCTTGATGTCTGTTATCTGGATTTGGGGGCGGTGAGGAAGTCAGGTGTTAAGAGTAGCAACTGACTTCCTGATGACTCCAGTCTAGGTATTTTCTTAAGTCATGTCTGAATGACTAGCTAAATCAAAGGACAGAGAAGGCTGATTGCAAAATGAACTGTTTTGTAAGGGGGCGGTGCCAGATATTAGCATTTTCCAGTCTGAATAATCAATCTAAAGGTCATATAAGTATGATTTTTGATATCAAGATTTTCTTTAGATGCATGAAATAATCCTTTTAAATTATGGTATTTCTGAACATTAATTGAAACTAACATCTAGAAAATTTTAGAAGAATTTGTCACAAAGGAAAAGCAGTGGATTGGATTAATAGTATCTTTTGAGTTAGTTTGTTTTCAGAGTCATTTCACATAGAGATTAAATTCTTAGAGGAAAACAGGGCCTCAAGGTGTGACAGGTGACATGTATTACGTATATATTAGTTTTCAGTAGAAGTGAGGTAAGGTTAACTATCCAGTGAAGGAGGTTTGGCTTTTTTCTGGGGAGAAGGGACTGTTACGAAGAGGTCATTAATCTCATTTTTCTCTGCCTAGGTTGGGTTGACTGTAATTCCTGACAGCACAGCTGGCTGTGTTTTGGGTGTTATCTGTAAGCTCCTGGATCATACGTGTGTTCTTAGTGAGACTCTACTGCCATTTCTGGCTTCTTGTTGCTACAGTCTTCTGTATTTTCTGCTCACTTTAGAGAAGGGAGAACCAGAACATCTAAGCAAGAGGTAACAGTTTTTGTATTCTTCAACTTTAATTTTTTTTCCTACCTGTTCCACTCCCTCCATTAATAATTAGTCAATAAGTTGAGGGAAAGAGAATTAAATTTAGAAATGTCCTAAATTCTCTTTCAGAGTTTGTGTAAACCTAGCTAGCTTTTTCTTTGCTCTTTCATGAATCTCCTTTGTGTTTTGAGAATTTTTACTTTTTATTTTTTCCTTTAAACTACAAATTTGAAAAGTTAAAGGGCATTGTAAAGTTTCTGGATAGCTTTCCTTATTAACATTGCTATAGGTCTATCAAGAAAAAAAATTCTACCTTTCGAAGGATGAGCTTTTCTATTTTGTTTTGGGCTTCATTAGAATAGCCAGAGTGGAATTTAAGGAAAATTGTTCTAAGAGGCTAGTGTTTTTAATTAGTCTGTACTTTAGCTTCTACATGAAATTCAGGCTAAAACTTCTAGGATAGTTTGGAAGACTTCACTTTAATTTTTAAAATTCTCATGCTATGTATGTTCTTATTGGTATGTTTGTTAAAAATCTTTGCAGGTTTTTTAAAAATCCAGCAGATGAGCAAATATGAGAGTAAAAATTATTCTATCCCTGTTAATATTTTGATGTTTGTTTATTTTGTGAACTTTTAAAGTCATAAAAATGTAATGATTGTTTAAAACATAGTTCAAAGAGTAAGTATGAACTGAACATCCACTTAACTAACCTCGAGGTTCAGAATTAGAAGAACATCGTCAGCAACACGTCCTCCATGTAGCCTCAAGTTACGTTTTTCTTCTACAGAGTGATCCCCCAGATATCACTTTGTTATTTCCTTGCCTTTTTATTTAAACATTTTGTGTGCATTTGTAAACAGTACCACTTTTTGTGATTTGATTCTCATCTTTTGTGAGTCATTCATGTTGATTCAGAAATGTATTTTGTTCATTTTGTTTCTTTGTATCAGGGTTCAGCAAGTTTCTTTCTGTATAGAAAGTCATAATATTTTAGATTTTCAGGGCTGTAACGTCTCGTCAGAACTTCTCAACCCTTCCCTAGTATGAAAGCAGCAAGGAGTAATATATATATGAATAGGTGTGGCTGTGTTCTAATAAAATTTTATTTACAGATGTAGGCAGTGAGCTGGATTGGTTGTGGGCCAGTACCCCTGCTCTATAATAACACTTTGATAAGAAGTTTCAAAGATCTTAGGTAAAGCTTCTTTAGAGGAACATCATGTTTTAACTTTATGTGGCTGGACTGAACAAAATACTTTTTACCTGTTTAAAATGAGTAGTTATAAAAGTGTTTTTATACCTGGTATTGGAAAGATTGATGTTACCAGAACCCTATGCATCTTTTGGGATGACATTAGTCACAAGGAAATGCTGGCAACCAGAGTCTTAGGTGCAGGTTTCCTTGGCTGTGTGAAAGTAGAGCATTCCTATGAACACTTTCATAAGCCAAAATGGCATAAAGCGAAGAAGCAGTTACTGTTAACTTATATGGAAGATTTTTTGAGTGTTCCCAGACCCATAATTCAACATGCACAAAGCACAATTGAAATGCTTGTATGTTCAGTTTACACTAAGCATAACATCTTAGGCTTTTCTGATACCTTAGGATATATCTTGCTAATGGCTACACAGAATAAATCAAGATAAAGCACAGATGCTCATAGACACAATTTAAAGCTCTGGCAGTTTGATGCTAAGATGTATGTTTTGCCAGAAGGAGCTTGGCAGGGCCACACTTGGTGCTCAGGTTGCAGCTGCCACTCTATGACTGCTGGGTAACAAATGCTGAATGCTGTTTTGCTTTTTGTACTTTTTCATAAAAGCAAAAATCTTCTGGATATCTTTCATTTAGTGAAAACAGGTACAATGTTAAGTCTTTCATAACAGTGAAGTAGTGTAATGTGAACTTTTGAAAAGTGGGGTATATTCGGATTTAAATTTCCTTTTCAGGCTACTCCTACTCTCTTAAACAAGGTGGTTGTGAGATTAAAAATAACAAGTGCCAGTCAAATTACTGGGACCCTTTATTTTCTCATGTGCTGGCCAAAAAATTCAGGCTTTACCAATGTGAGTTGTTCAAAATAGTGGCTACTGTACTCTGAAGAAACTATTCCGTTGTTTTCCTGACTTGTAGTGAAAAATCTTCTGTTCAGCTGAGCCCTCTTGGCTTTTCTATGGTTTTACTGTTTTCTCCTTATCTTTGTTGTGTTGCAAATCAGGATGTATCCTGGTAAATACTTAGTGTGCTCCTTTAATTGGAAGACTCACACTTTTTTTCTTTAGCTCTGGAAAATACTGTTATTTCTATGATCTCCCCCATTGTTTCTCTTCTCGCCTTCTAAAAATTCCTTTTAAACATGGGGAGCATCCCATTCTGTCCTCCATCTTTTAACATCTGCTTTGCTGATTCTTTATTTAACCCTCTTATTGAGTTTTTATTTCATCATATTGTTTCTTTTGATCAAATTTGGGTTTTTTAGTTAGCTCTGTCATTCTTGCTCTTGATTTATTATTAAAGTTCCTGTCAGTTTATTTTGTTTGTTTTTTTCTTTGGTGTGATAATTCTCTTATTTTGAGGAGCAGGGCTCTGGAGATTGTTTTTCATGGGGTTGAAGAAACTCATATTTTGAGATGTTACCTTTTCTCTGAGTGCATCTTTTTACAAGAGTTCTAAGGAGGTTGGAGAGATCTTCCTATGATAGTTTCATATTTGCATTTTACTTACTTCCAACCATATAAAGGGAGTCCAGTTTTAGTTCCCTGCCTTCCACACCTAGTACCTAAAGTCTCAGCTTCCAACACTGTTAGCAGTTGAAAACCTGCCCTAAAATCCCACATCCAGTTTTCTACCTCAGTGGGGCATCTTTATGTATGTTCTGTCACAGTTTCTGGCACTTAAGAGAGTTCAACTGTTCTGTCTTTTAAACTTGGCTGCGTGTGTGTGAGGGTGTGTGTGTGTGTGTGTAATATTTTATCTGTATTTCTCTGTATTTGAAGTAGAAGGAGAATTTGGTATTATCTGACCGGAATATATCAGAAGTTTGTGGAGTTAGGTGAACTCATAAGTTTATGCAAAACACTGAAATTTCATCAGTTTCTTTAGAGTGGTTTAGAACCATTGCTTTATGTTAAGCTGAAACCTCAACTTCATTGGTCCTGGTTCTGTACTTTAATTATTTTATACAATCAGTAAAATTATTCTTGTATGTGACAACTTATAGAAAACCCAAAATATTTCTTCTTTCACTTGTAGTACCCAGGTCTCTTGTATTTCTCATTGGCTTGACAGTTTTCTGTAGTTGTGTGTGAAGGTGGAATTCTAAACTTTACTCATCTATATTAACATACTTAAATTTGGTATGGTATAAGCTCTTTCATAAGCCCTTTCAGCACAGTTTTGGTCAGTGAAGAAAATGAATACATTGGAACATTTCAGGAATAACTTTTGAAATCCAAGAGCTAGGAATTGTGAAAGTAGGAATTTGAAACCCAGGAGGAACCAAAGTAGTTTTCTTTTAGATTGTGTAGGCTTTCTCTCTGTGCCTTTGCTTCATTATTAGCTATATCTATAGGCTGGTGTTCTCTTTTCTTCTTGCACATGGCTATCCTAGCCTGGCTGTGCACATGAATCAATAAGCTGAATAAAGTCTCCTGAAATAAGAGAATGGATTCAGATCCATCTTTGATGTATTTGCCATATGTAAAGTTGGGGAGGTTGGTCCTACATCTGGAGATAGTCAGGTTCAATTAGAAAGACTTGGGGACTGGGAGGATTATGCATTCTTGGTATAGAAATTGTAACAGACTGATGTCAGAGTCTTTAGCAGCCAGTGGATTCTTCTTCCAAAAGGATATCGTTTCATTTAATTGACATTCTTCTAGAATGTGGTTAGGTTAGTTAGCTACAAGTCTACTTCTTTCATAAAACATTTTTGTTTCTGTTCCATAAAGATAAGAAAATGGTTCTTACTGAAATTTGGATTTACCATCTCCAGCCTTCCATGACCTCACAGTGCATAATAGCTCCCTAACTGGCTACTTTCTGAAATTCATTTTGGTTCCTTGTGAGCCCATCTTTTTTGCAAACATGACCTGTACAAAAACATTGAAGAGGCTCACAATCCAGGTCATAGGCTTAAAGTTTCGTGAAGTTCTCTTTTTACCAGTGGTGTATTTTTACTCTTTCGATATTTGGTGTTGTATAATAGTTAAATAATGTCCAGTGGTAGAGAGAATGGTATGCATTTATAGATCATTCTGCTCTCTGCCTAATTCTTTGTTATATGATATCACTAGGGCTTCAAGAATGTCTTGTTAAATCCAGGAAAATGCTGGTTACTAGGCTTCCTGGAACCCATTAAATTGGGGAGAACAGCGAATTTTTCATTGAATTTGCTTCTTTAGCTCTGAGGAAATCCAGTTCTTACTGGTTTTGGTTTGTGGGGTTTTATCAGAAAACACTTTTTTTTTTTTGGTGAGGTACCCCGTTGGTTGACCTTACAGACTGCAAGGACCTTGTCAGTTTATAATCCCTTATTTTTTTTTATTTTTATGCCTGCAGAACCTGGTCTTCCTAGGTGGTCTCTCATCTAAGTACTAACCAGGCCCAACTCTGCATAGCTTCCGAGAAAACACATTTCTTAAAAGGACATTTTCAGGATGTCCTTTGGGACATTGGGGAAATATAGGAAGGGTGTTTTTCCTGTATATGTTGGCTCATGGACTCATTTCTGTCTCCATTACTGCAGGGACAAGCTGTGGGGAGTCTGTGTCTCAACCCTGGCTCTCCTGCCTCGAGTCCTCAGATTGATGCTGCAGAGCCTACGGGTGAACAGAGCTGGGCCTGATGAGCTGCCTGTTGTGGGCCAGCTGCTTCGCCTGCTGCTTCAGCATGCACCCCTGAGGACTCACATGTTGACCAATGCCATCTTAGTGCAGCAGATCATCAAGAATATCACGGTAAGAAGCACAGAAACATGGGCTTTGGCCTATTAGTACTATGAAGGGTTCATGGGAAGGGCCTGAGGGGTGCTCTTGGAAGGCCAGAGTTTCTGTGCATTGACTGACTCCTGGAATTAAGCCCAGTGTGGAGATTTCCCAGGCTTCTCTTGCACTCTAGTGCCTGTCTCTCACTTAACCGGGGGGTTGCCTTTGATCCCAGGATCAGCTGTAGAGGCCTTAAAATACTCAAACTGATTTAATGTAGCAGGCACCTTAGTTGAAAAAGGTACAGGCATCAGAGTCACAGCTACCTGGATTCTCATAGACTTTATTGGATAGATTATCAGAGTTAACCAGATTTGTTTTACTACCTGTAGAAATGGAACTAATAGTAATTTCGTTGGGTTTTGGTGACCATTAAATGAGGTCAGCTAAGTAAAGATTTTAGTGTAGCTTATGTTAAGTGCCCAACAAATGTTAGCTGTCATTAGGAAATTATTTAGCAGGAATAAAGTTCAGGCCAATTTCTAGTTCATTTACTAGAGATGTAGTTAAAAGAGGGAAGTTGCGGGCTTCATCTTTGTCTAATGGTTGGGTCTGTGTTCGGCTCTCTGTTTTGCGGGGCAGTTTTGTTCTCTAGGATGCCTTTGGTATTTTTAGTATGGGAGAGTTAGTTTTTTTTCATGTAGGTGTTTTAGGGCATGGTAGTTATTAATTGGTATATGTAGTAGTAATTCAGAAATAAAAGGATGAAAGCCAAGAATTTGGGTTATTCTGAGGTTGGAGAATCAACCCACCTTCATTATTAGGAAGAGAGTGACAGAAGTTTCAGTCAGCCCTGTAACCTTCTTGGTTGATGTTAGGACAAAGATCTAGAGACTCTAGAATACTGAGAGGAGGAATGTAGGGATGGTGGAGTGTAGGGATGGTTGATAGTGAAATTTTGTTAGTCACCAGCGGGAGGGAGGAAACCAAAGAAACCAAACAAAGAAATCCATAGCACTCCTACTTGAGGATCTACCAGTAGCAATGCCTAATTAATCCTTTTCCAATAAGATTTTCTGTGGTGATTAAATAGATGAGATACTGTTGCAGTGGCTCTGAGATCTTGTTTAGATGTGAAAACACTTCAGGTAGCATAGCAATTTTGGTAGAATTCTCAAATTACTTGTTTTTCTCTGCAGACGTTGAAGAGTGGAGGTGTTCAGGAACAGTGGCTCACAGACTTACATTACTGCTTCAACATGTATGTCACTGGGCATCCGCAGGGGCCCAGCACGTTGAATACAGTGTATTAAAGAGGCTCCCTGTTTGAAATTGTTATTCATATCTAATTTTGAACAGACTGAGGTAATAAATGTTTGTCATTAAAGCTGAACTTTTAAAGAAGTTGTTTATGAACTTTCCTTTGCACTAAGGTAGGAAAATAATGCAAGCTGGCTTCCTGAACTAGTATGTGATATGTGGTAGTATATTTTACATTTCATTAGGAACTAAATATTTACAAAAGAGTGATAATATGGTACCTTCTATTATTTGACAAGAAATTAGTTAAAAGTCTTTGTGATCCCACATAGGCAAACCTCATTCTTTGTTTCCTCAGTTCCAGTTCAGACAGCAACAGAAACCAGTATTTTGTTTTGTTTGGGAGTGGTTGCCCTTATAACCATTGTGCTTTTTACAGAAGTTTTGTAGCATACCATGTAAGGGCAAGATTTCAAGGCAGTACTACAGTTTCAGATTTTCCTATACCTAAATGATGGTTGGTCTGATTCAAATAACTACTTTCAAAGTGATTTTCTACTAATCACTATAGATCTTAAAAAAAATTAGCGATAGTTATTTCTATATTTTCATAATTATGAAAGTTAATTAACAAACTAAAAATCATGGTACTTAACACTATTGCTTCCTGTCTCTTACTGTCAGGACAAGTAATGGCAGTAATCTTAAAATGGAAGTGGTCTTAGAAATATTCCTTGAGCCTGTGTTACTGTTTATGCCTCCTGTCTACATTCCTGCATTAGCTTTGCCTTAAAAATGTGAAAAGGCCCTAGTTACTAGATTTCATTTAAAATAGGTGTTCTTAGAGCTAAAATGTGTGTAGTTAGCAGTTTCCCGTCAGTAGGAATGGCATTTTGATAAGATTGCTCGCCCCTGCAGTCTGGCACAAAATACAAATGGAATGTTAAAGGCTGAACTGCTGCTTTGTACATTGTACATAGATGGTCTGGTTTGTGTACCTGCCTGGCTGATTCTTTTGCCACAATACCAGTAACACTGTTCAGAGAGGACGTGGCAGCAACCTGTGGCTTTGAGGCCAACACGAATTGTAAAATGTAAGTCCACAGAGATGCACAGAGCACCAATTATGGTCTTAACAGATAATTACTAAAAGCAAATTCTGGGTCATGATTCTGGTCTACAACTTAAAACTCATAATGTTGAAGTAATAGGATGTGGTGTCTATAATGAAGTTTGTTGTATTAGATTCCAGAAAAGTAGTGAAATGAAGGTGGCTGCTGTAGGACAGGCTCCTCCCCATCTCATTTAGCTTCTTCACGGGAGCCGAAAGACCAGGCCTACACCAGCTGGCTTGCAGAAATCTCAACCCAGCAGCTCTTTTAGCACTCATTCTTAGTTTTACTTGGACTTTACTGTTAATTATAAATTCTCCTTTCCAGCCATACTGACTTAGGTGAAGGCAGGTTATGGTAATTTATAAAACAGTGCTAGATAGGACCAGAAAGAAAACATTCTGATATTTTTTTTCACTTGTTACCACTTTTCCAGGCTAATAAGGCTTTAGGCATGGATATTAAAGTTTTCCCAAGTCGTAAAAGGTAATCAACAGGGAATAGGAACTCTGCACTAGCTATTGCAGTTATGCCGGACAGTCCTCCTCTATTGGTGGTCGAGGCTTTGTTTTCCTTTTCGATTGAGTAGCTGATTGCAGGTTATAAGAAAAATTCTTTGATCTTCCACTGTTCTCAAGGAGGTGTATACACTGCAAATTGCTCACTGTTAAAAACAAATACCAGATAAACAGGTTATTAATTTTAATACTGAAGGGAAGAGTTCATTGGTGATAAGGAAAAAGGGTTTAATTTTAGATGATCCATGGTGCTGATAAGGTGATGGCCAGTTTACAGTAGAGACTGGATGATTTATTGGCCTTGCATTTTCTACAATCTCAAAAATAACGTGATATCTTACAAGGCAGAACCTTGAGTGGGAGGGGCATGCGCTTGAGGAGCTAGGACTAGAACTTTGGTCGTCAGTTTGCCTGGAATAACTGATATATCTTTGTGCATCTCTTACTATAACAAATATTATATACAGTAGTATCTTTTAACCCCATGTGCCACACACTTGGCTATAGTCCATTCTCGAAAATAGGTTCATTTGAAAATTATTCAGATGATAAACTGAAAGGCATATCAAACTTGAAATGGATTTTTTAGGCCTTTTTATGACTCTGAAATTACAAAATTATAGGATACCACAGTTGGAAACAATAGTGGTATTCTCAACCCTCACATTTAACAAGTGAGGTTACTGACACCTCAAATGTTTAAGAAGCATTGTTGCTGAGGCCACATCCTGCTTTCTGTGGAGCAAAGAAGCAAACATGAAAGGTGAGTAGTTTTAAAAAGTTAGAAACATATGTCTTTTTTTTGTTGTTTTATTACTTCAATAAAATTATTTTGAAGTGAACTACTGTTTTGGAACTCTGGTGTGGTTCTGGCTGTTATCGGGTCTTGAGTTGTCATCTGCATACCCCTCTGTAGGTGGGCAAGAATATTCTACATTCATACAAGGGGTACCATTACTAGTAATCACTTAAGTCATAGTTATTCCATTTATTGGAATGGTTTTTAAGGGAGTTTTTTAAAGAGCTGGGCCCCAAAATTTAGGGTGTGTGTGTGTGTGTGTGTGTGTATACACACACACACACACACAGATATACACACTATTTCTATGCTACTGTTCTTTGTGGTGGTTGCCGGGGTGGGTGTGGAAGACGAGAGCAGAGATGGTTAAACTGTCTCCTGAATACATGAGGAGAAACCGTCAAAGGAGGCTTTCACTCTGCTACGTCCAGCTCACTTTCTGCTCTTCCTTTTTAAGAGGAAAAGCCTCTCTTTCAGTTGGAGGTTGGGAGCAACAATCTCCACTCATAGAGTTGAGTACCTATAATGTGCCAGTTTCCTAAAGCTAAACAGAACAGTGAACAAAATCAGAAGATCCTTAAACCCATGAAATGCTCAAAGCAAAAAATGAGCTAACATTTCTAGTCAAGGTTTGAAGGCCAATATGAATGATTTCTTCTGTGAGGTTCACTTTGGCCTCCAATTTCACATTGCAGAAACTTTTGTGTATGTTAAAGTGATGTCGATTTCATGGAAATTATTTAGACATGTTTTCGGTATAAAACTTAACAGCCTTCAGCTAAACTGTAGCTAGCATCTGACCATCTGCCTTATTCACTGATTAATGGGTTATTGGGGGTGGGTGGGCTTAATAAAACAATGTGTTGTCCCAAGTTTAGCCTTAGAAAAAGATTCTTTTCAATCCTCATCCATTTTCAAGCCAGCCAGAATTGCAAGTGTAGAACAAACAGGCTGTTCCTATGAAGTCCTAAGAAACTATTATGTATTTCTTTGCATTTGTTTATTCTGTCCTTTGTGAGTCCTTTAAACGCCTTGTATGCTGCCAAACCATTTACAAGGACTTCTGATAGTACTGGATTTTTCTCCTGAGACAAAGTAAAAAAATGCTGATTATCTAATTTATAATATTTGATTGATTAACTGCTACATCCTGGTAATTATATCTGACAATTCTTTTTTTTTTTTTAAACTCTCCAGTTCACTCTTTTTTTTTTCAATGTAGAACTATGGGATTTGATTACTTTGAAAATTTCCAACTACCTCACCCAGCATTCCCTGATCATCCTGCCTATATTACATGAGTAGCCCAACTCTTTTAAAGATTTTGCAGTAATTAATCTCCCCCTACCTCCAGGTTTCCCCCCATCAGAAACTAAATGAATGTTAAAGTTCACGCTGACAGTCATTGTTCACCTTCCCAGCTGCACTCTGTTCCTGCAGCATGACTGTAGATCAGGGAAGGGGGGAGCCTGTTGCCATAGCCACCCACAAGAAACACTGGACCTGGCATTAACTGCTGACAGCACTGAACTTATCACCCAAATTTAATGCTGGTGTGGATGAAGGGGCCCTGAGTAAAACACTTGTTTTGCAGCTGAAAAGTTCCCTGAGCTGCTCCTGTGTGAAAGTCTGCAGTTGAGCCTGAGCGGGATATACTGTTAAATATTAATGTCTTCCTAATGGGGCCCTAAAAAGGAAGAGCCAGAATTTGTGATTAAGGACCTTCTTCCCATCTTTAGGTTGAGGGTCTTAACATGAAACCAAAATGGAACTAGAGAACTCTCAAGGATTACTTTGAAGAATAACAGTATTTTCATTTCCCTCTTTTATGTGAATAAGCAAAGGTAATCAACAGAAGCTACCACTTAGTGTTTCTACTGGAGTTAATAGTAATAGCTTTAGGTTATAAAAATAACTTGCCTCTTATGAAAATAGATGTTGACTGCAGTAATTCCATGAAGGGATGACAAACACATGCATATTTGAAATCAAATGACCGTTGGAAACCCCTGTTCTAAAGTCTGTCTTTGGGGATGAAATAAGGGAAAATACTTCCCCACATTGTCTCCCGAATCTGTTGCCAGTGCTGTGGCTGCCTTACCTGAGTTGAGACGCAGCACAGAATGGGCTTTTGACGATCTTGTGGGATGATGTACTTTCCCTTCTTGAGAACAACCTGAAATCAACCAACAATGATCATCTATCACTGACCAATGACAGCTGCAGCCTGACCAAGTTCTGAATTCCTTGAGGTGAAGGCCTGTGATTGCAAGTGTTGGCCAAGATAAATTAGGTGTGTGGAAAGAACACATAGGTCCGGGGGCAAGACTTGAGATTTTGCTGCTTGGGCCACAGATCTGTTTCTAAAGGTGCCTTGGCTCAACTTTTTTCTGTTGGAGAACCATCTAGGCTTGTTCTGGGCTGAGTTTATTATTTGGATGGGCTCTTTATAGAGCTCATAACATACTATCTGAGCATAAGAAGGGTCAAAGACCTCCAAATTGGTCATGTAGTGGGAGGACCCAAGTAGTGGCCTGAAGAGGTTACAATGGTGAGACTTTCAGTTATGCAGCCCAGCAGAGAATCCCTTGGACAGAAGGATCTCTGGGTTGAGATGCCAGAATGCCTCATCAAACCAATCTGACCCAGAATTGCTGGAAGGGAGGCATTAAAGGTGGTGCTGAGAATTCTCTCAGTGCCTGGAAGTATAATAAAGTGCCTACATGAATGGAGGTCTGCCCCGTGCAATTAAACCCCATTTCAGATTCTGACGTGACACTGGAGGTGCTTGTCATAAACTACAAGGTACCCAGAAAGACAGTTACCGTAGATTTGCTTGAGCACTGAGTGCCTGTTGGACTTTGTGCCTGAGCTGCTCTTGGATGGATTCTTGGTGATCCTGCTTACTGTGGTGGTCTTTGGGGATTTCACTTCCAGTTCCTTCCTCCAAACCTGGAGGAGCAATGTTATGCACTCTCGGTTCCATCTGTCCTTATCTCTGGCTCCACGCTGCTTCATACGCAGAAGATGGGACAGGTGCTTCCTGAGCTGGTAGCTGGTGGGGTTAGGAAGGGAGAGACGTTCAGATCATAGTATTGAGAAAACCAAACTTCCTTAAGGTTCCTAGAAGCTATAAGAATAGCATTTGCTGAACTCTCTTGGGAGATTCATCTGCATTCCATTCCTAATTTCAGTGGCAATATGTTGAATGCTGAATTCTGTCCTTTTCCGTCAAGTACTTCCTGAACTAGGAATCGATGAGTCCTTGCCCTGAAGATGGGACAGACCAATGTGGAAACAACAAATGCAATATTGGAAATACTATATGAGAGCAAGAAGCTAGATGGCATGAGACAGACAGACTGATACTTTGTGGTGGTTTGTTGAGGCTTTACAAGGCTGATACTTGTACAGGGTTTTAAAGGATGAGAAGGAGTTTACCAGTCGAGCATTGTAGGCAGAATTGGCATGAGGAGAGGTGTGGGCATTTGTGCAGGAAAGTCAGTAATGAGGTGTATATGAAGCATTGTGTATTTGGTACAGGAAGGAGGATGGAAGGCTAGGCTGTGGAAGAAGCTGATACTTGTTCAGAGCCTGTTGTATACCAGGCACTTATGATTAAGCCTGAAAATAAATCCGTGAGGCAGACTATAAATCTGATAAAGGCTGATTAGAGGTGATGTCACCAAGATGGTGACATAGGTCATTCCTGGCTTTATTCTCCCTTACAAGAACAACTGTTTATGGACAAGACACCACTGAGAAAATACTAGAATATGAGGATGAGGCTGAAGCACCCCCCTGTACAACAGACCGTCAGACCACATGTGAATGGTAAGAACAGCTACCTGATGATAGCACTGCCCCTCTCCTGGGCCTGCACAGCACCACACTGAGAGGTCTACAGTTCTTCCATGGGAGAAAGAGTTCAGAGAGGACATCCAGCTCCCTCCCCTAGCACTGGGGCTGCTTCTTGGGAGCCCACACTCCAGTCTCACCCCCTGGGGATTGTGGGAGAATCTGTGTGGCTTAACCCCTGAGAATCTATGACACAAAATAGGGGAGGGGCTTGCAACTACCAGCATGTGGACCTTTGCAGACTGAGTTCCTACCTTCAGCATCCAAGTAGTAATTCCAATTAGGGCCTTTGCTCATCTTCAGAGCCAAGACAGTGATAGTCTGACCAGGGAATTCAGCAGCATGCAGGTCTGCCTGATTCAGGTCCTTAAAGAGCTTTGCTGGCGCTGAAGCCCAGTGTGACCTTGCCCAGGCAGGGGAACTGTTATAGCTCAACTCACTCCTGAGTACAGCTCCTGGCCCCCACTAATCAGAGAGGCTAGCCAGACCACCTGGAAGCTGTATAGCCTAATGACACTTAAGCAGACAGTATGATAGGCAGAGCTGATTATCTGCAGAGTAAAGCAGTAGCACCACTTGGCCAGGGAACTTGGAGAGCAAGACTGGTTGAATCAAGATCACAAAGAACCTTGCTGCCTTTGGAGATTAGTTCTTCCACTCTGCCTGGGCAGGAAAAGTAATTCATAGCCCTGGCCATTGCTGAATACAGCCTTCAGCCTCTCCTACCATGGAACCTAACCAGAGCACACAGGAAGCTGCATAGCTCATCCAACAGCCCTTCTTACAGGGGTACTTGAACAGAGCATAGCCCTTGGCTTTCCTCGTCTGCAGACCAAAACTGGTGGCTGTTTCTAGCCAGGAAATGGAGTGCATTGTCTTCCCCAATTCAAGTACCCAAATGTCAAGCTGTGCAGGCACTGGGGCCCATCCTGCTGTTATACCAGGGCAGGTAAGCTAATTACAGCCCTATCTATTGTTTAGTACCCAGTTCCAACTGTCTATATATCTGATCAGAGAACCTGGGCAACCCCAGAGCCCATCCTACAGCCTTGTTTGGGCAGAGAAGCCAGCAATCCTATTCAACTGTTCTGAGCCAGTGGCACTGTTCCACACCCCGCAACCTGCACTTGGCCTCAGAGCTTGGGCAGTGAGTGGCTAGTAAGCCTCACCCATCCAAGAACATTATCAGCAGACATGTCCAGAAACTCAAACCGAACTTACTGGTGAAAAACTGTCTGTAAAAGCTATTCAGTAAAGGGGACTGCATCCTTAAATGTACAGATATCAACTTAAGGAATCAAGGATCACGAAAAATCAGGTAAACATGACACCACCAAAGGAAACTAAAAAAACTCTGATAACTGAGCTTAAAGAAATGGAGATCTATGAACTGACAATTCAGAATAATCCTCTTAAAGAGGTTACAGTGAATTACAAAAATACACACAGACAACTAAATGAAATTAGGAAAACAATGCATGAACAAAATGAGTTCAACAAATAGAAACCACCCAAAAAATCCTAGAGCTAAAAAATACAATGACCAAACTGAAAAAATACAATAGAGAATTGAAACTGAAGAATTCAAAATCAGACTTGACTATGCAGAAGAAAGAGTCAGTGACACAGAAGACAGGACATTTGAAATGAGGAAGAAGGAGGAGGAGGAAGAGGAGAAAGAAGAAGAACCCAGTAATCAATTTCAAAATAAGTAAACAAAAAAAAAATAAGTAAGCCAGCCTTTGAGACTTATGAGACACAGTCAAAACAAAACAAAACAAAACAAAACAAAACAAACAAACAAAAAACAATATCTACATTATGGGGATTTGAAAAGTAGAAGAAAAAGAGAAAGTGGTAGAAAGTATATTTAAAGCAATAATGACTGCAGACTTCCAAAACCTGGGAAGGGAAATGGATATCCAGATTTATTAGGCCCAAAGGACTTCAGATAGGTTGAACCTGAACAGAGCTACACTAAGACACATTATATTTAAATGGTTAAAAATCAAAGACAATTTTGAAAGTAACAAGAGTAAAGAGAAGTTACATACAAGGGAACTCCCATAAGATTACCGGCAGATTTCTCAACAGAAATGTCCTAAACCAGAATGAGATGATATGTTCAAATTACTGTAAGAAAAAAACAAAACAAAACTGTCAAACCAAAATTCTATACCCAGAAAAGCTGTCCTTCAGAAATTAAGTAGAGATGAACACGTTTCTGAACAAAAAAGAGTTCAGAATATTCATCACCACTAAACCTGCCTTATAAGAAATGCCAAAGGGAGTTAGTTCTTTGAATGGAAGTAAAAGGATGCTAACTAACATCATAGAAATCTAAGAAACTAATATATAATTCATTGTTACACTAAACATATAGTCAGAATTAGATTCCATAACAGGGTAAGAGTGGTACATAATCACAACTAGTTTAAAAGTTAAACAAATGTAGTCTTGATTACACAAAGGATAGTGATGCCAATGACTAAGAATCAGAAAGTGATTTATTACAGTAACTAAATGAAATTATGAATGTAAAAACATGGTTAAGTTATACATTTTGCTTAATTTATATACAAGTGTGCTATGATTTTAAAAGGCACTGATTAGAATTACTATTTGGATGCTGAATGTCAATAAAAAGACTTCAAAAAGAAATAAAAATTCTAAGTGAAAAGAAAAATGTAGAAAAAATAATATCTGTATTGGATACACAATATAAAAATATGCAAACTGTAACATCAATAACCTTAAATGTGATAGGGGTGAGAGAAGTAAAAGTGTAAAGTTTAGAAATGCTATAGAAGTTATCCGTTTAAAATAGTGCTATAATTTTATTTTATGTAAGCCTATGGTAACCACAAGGGAAAAACCTGTACTAATTCCATAAAAATAAGCAATAAAAAGTCAAAGCATATTCATACCAAAAAGCATCAAAGCAAAAAAGGAATACAGGATGAGAAATTAGGAACAATGGATCTACAAAGCACTCAGAAAACAATTATAATGGCAATAGTGAGCCCTTACCCATCAATGTTTAAATGTAAATGGATTGAATCATTCAAAAGGCATGGAATGGTTACATGAATAAAAAAAGCAAGATCTAGTAATACGCTGCCCACTAGAGGGTCACTCTGGCTTCAGAAACACACATAGAGTGAGAGTGAATGGATGGAAAAAGATATTTCAAGAAAATGGTAACCAAAAAAAAAAACAGGGATGGCTATACTTGCATCAGATAAAACAGACTTTAAAAATGGTAAAACGAGAAAGACATTATATAATGATAAAGGGGTCAATCCATCAAGAAGATATAACGATCATAAATATTTATACAGCCAACATGAGAGCACCTAAATATATAAAGCAAAAACTGACATCTAACAAGAAATAAACAGCAATACCATAATAGCTGGGGAATTTAATACCCTACACTCAACAAATAGATCATTGTGACAGAATCAATAAGGAAAAAGTGGATTTGAACAACACTATGGACCAAATGGACCTAACAGACACAGAATTTTCTACCTGACCACAGCAGTAGACACAGTCTTAATTAAACACACATGAAACATTTAATGAATAGGTCATACATGTTAGGCCTCAAAACATGTCTTAGCAAATTTAATAAGACTGAAATCTTATCAGGTATCTTCTCTGACCATAATGGTGTAAAACTAGAAAACTATAACAGAAGGAAAGCTAGAAAATTCATGAATACATGGAAATTAAGCAAGACGCTCTCAAACAACCAATGGATTAAAGAAGAAATTAAAGAAGTAGAAAAGCATCTTGAGACAAACAAAGGGAAATAAACATACAAAAACGTATGGGATGCAGCAAAGCAATTCTAAGAGGGAAGTTCATAATAATAAATGACTACATTAAGAAACAAGAAAGATTTCAAATAAACAGCTTGATTATATACCTTAAGGAACTAGAAAAAGAAGAACTGGGCCCAAAGTTAGCATATGGAAACACAAAATGAAGATTAGAGTGGAAATAAATGAAATAAGAGAACAGGAAAACAAGAGAAAAGATTTATAAAACTAAGAGTTGGTTCTTTGAAAAGATAAACAAAACTGACAAACGATTTAACTAGAATAACCAGGAAAAAAAAGAGGATCGAAATCTTAATTATAAATGAAAAGAGACATTGCAAGTGATACCATACACATACAAATGATCGTAAGAGCTTTGAACAACCACATGCTAAAATACGTACAACCTAGAAGAAATGGAAAACGTCTTAACATACACCTACTGAGATTGAGTCAGGAAGAATTAGAAAATCTAAGCAGACAAATTATGGATAAGGAGATTGAATCAGTAATCAAAAGTCTCCCAATGAAGAAAAGTCCAGGACCAAATGGCTTCACTGATAAATTTTACCAAACATTTAAAGAATTAATGCTAGGCCTTCTCTCTTTCAAAAATTCAAAGAGGAGGGAACATTCCCAAACTCACTTCATGAGGCCAGTATTATCCTGACAGCAAAGCCAGAAAAAGAAACTCCAAGGAAACTACAAGCCAATATCTGTGATGAATAAAGATGCAAAAATTCTCAATAAAATACTAGCAAACTAAAGTTAGCAGCACATTAAAAGGATCACTCCCAATGATCAAATGGGATTTACCCCTGTGTTGCAGGGATGATTCAACATATAGAAGTCAATGTGAAACATCACATTAATAGAATGAAAGAAAAAGTAAAACATAAAAGATGCTGAAAAAGCATTTGACAAGGTTCAACATCTGTTTATATATATATATATATATAAACTAACAAACTAGGTATAGAAGAAATGTACCTCAACATAATAAAGGCCATATATGAGAAGCCCACGGCTAACACCATATCCAGTGATGAAAGGCTGAAAGGTTTTCCTCTAAGATCAGGAATAACACAAGGCTGCTCAATTTCACCTATTTACCACAGTACCAGAAGTCCTAGCCAGAGCAATTAGGCAAAATAAATAAAAATAAAAATAAATAGCATCAAAATCGGAAGGGGAAAAGTAAAATTGTCTCTTTGCAGGTGACTTGATTTTATATATAGGAAATCCTAAAGACTCCACCAAAAATGTTAGATGCAATCAACAAATTCAGTAAATTTGCAAGATGTATATTTAACACATAAAAATCAGTAGTGTTTCTACATACTAACAAATCTGAAAAAGAAAATAATTTAATCCCATTTATAATAAAATAAAAAACAGTAAAGTACTTAGGAATAAATTTAACTAAGGAGGTAAAAAACCTGTACACTGAAAACTACATGACACTGATGAAAGAAATCGAAGAAGTCGAATAAATGGAAAGGCATCTTGTGTTCATGGGTTGGAAGAATTAACATTGTTAAAATGTCCATACTACCCAAAGCTATCTAACGATTCAATACAATCCCTATCAAGATTCCAATAGCATTTTTTTTTATAGAAGTTGAACAATCTTAAAATTTACATAAACCACAAAAGACCCTGAATAGACAAAGTAATCCAGAGAAAGAACAACAGAACGGGAAGCATCACACTTCCCAATTTCAAGCAATATTATAAAGCTGTAGTAGTCAGGAGTACAATACTAGCATAAAAACAGACACAGACCAATGGAACAGAATTGAGAGCCAAGAAATAAACCCATATTTGACAAAAGAGCAAGAATACTCAGTGGAGAAAGACAGTCTCTTCTATAAATGGTGCTAAGAAAGTTGGATTGTCACGTGTAAAAGAATGAAACTAGACCCCTTAGGTCACTCATAAAAATTAACTCAAAATGGATTAAAGACTTCTGTGGAATACCAGAAACCATAAAATTTCTTGAAGAAAACAGGAAAAAAGCTCCTTGACTCTTGGCAATGCTTTTTTTGGATGACACCTAAAGCATAAGCAACAAAATAAAAAATAAGTGGGACTCCCTCAAACTAAAATACTCTGCACAGCAAAAGAAATAACCAACAGAATGAAAAGACAACCTACGGAATGGGAAAAAAATATTTGCAAATGACATTTTATAATGGGCTAATATCCAAAATATATAAAGAACACATACAACTAGATAACAAAACACCAAACAACCAGTGAAAAAATGGGCAAAGGACCTGAATAGGCATTTTTTCTAAAGAAGATATAAGAATGGCCAACAGATATATTAAAAGCTGCTCAACATCATTATTCAACAGAGAAATGCAAATCGAAACCACAATGAGATATCAGTTTACACCTGTTAGAATCCTGTTACCAAACGAAGAGATAACATACTGGAGAACATGCGGAGAAAAGAGAATCCTTCCTTGTTCATAGCAGATGGGAAGGTCAATTTGTGCGACCACTATGGACAGCAGGGTGGCATTTCCTCAAAAACAAACAAACAAACAAACCCCCAACATACCTAGCATTTCCATATCTGAGGATATAACCGAAGACATTAAAACAGTCTGCCGAAGCAGTATCTGCACCCCTGTGTTCACAGGAGCATTATTCATAATAACTAGACCATGGAAATAGCCAAAGCGTCCACCGAACATGAGTGGATAAAGAAGTTGTGATACATTCAGTCATAAAAAAGGAACTCCTGCCATTTGTGACAACATGGATGAACCTTGGGGGAATTAATGTTAAGTGACATAAGAGAAAGACAAATACTCTATTATCTCACTGACAAGTGAAATCTTTAACAAACAAACAAAAAACGCAGAGAGAGAGATCAGATTTGTGGCTATCAGGGACAGGGTGGGAAAGAGGAAATTAGGTGAAGGTGGTCAAAGGTACGAATTTCCAGTTATGAGATAAATAAGTACTGGTGATACATCAGCGGTCCCCAACTTTTTTGGCCCTGGGGATGGGACGGGTGCTCCTATGAGAATCTACTGCCTGCTAATCTGAGGTGGAGCTGAGGTGGTGATGGTAGCGCTGGGGAGCGGCTGCAAATTCAGACGAAGGTTTGCTCACTGGCTTGCAGTTCACCTCCTGCTGTGTGGCCCTGTTCCTAACAGGCCACAGACCGGTATCTGTCTGTGGCCTGGGCGTTGGGGACCCCTGATGAACAAAATAACGAATCATGACTATAGTTAACACTGCTCTCTGGTATATGTGGAAGTTGCTGAGAGTAAATCCTGAGTTCTCATCACAAGGAAATAAAAACATTTTCCTTTTTAAATGAGACGAATGTTCATTCAACTCACTGTGGTTATCATTTCACAATATATGTAAGTCAAGTCATTCACACCTTAAACACATATAGTGCTGTATGCCAATTATATCTCAATAAAACTAGGGAGGAGAAGGCTAAGTAACTTGCAGAAGGTCACATAGCTAAAGCCAGGAGAGACCAACATTCAAACTCAGTGCCGTCTGGTCCAACAGCTAAATACTGCTAAGGACTCTGGTCTGTACTCTGTTCTTGGTAGGCACCCACAGAGGTTTTCAGGAATAGTGGCAAAGGCAGGAGCTGTGTTTTACTAAGATTCCTGCTGGAGGGTGGAACCTGGGGCGGGAGAGGCCAGGGCAAACGGGATGATGGCTATATTTACGCGTAGAGTTTATTTGGTGTTTATCCCACATGCACACCCAAACATTCTATTGCACACAGCTGTTTTGGAGCCACCCAAGGAAAGCTGCAACAGTCTTCATTATCTGTAGCTGATTAACTGCTGGTGAGCCTTTAGGGTGCTGCTGCGAGCAGCAGGCCCCAGGCCTGATTTTAGGGTGTAGGCAATAACCCTTTCTAAGTCTGTTAAAAGCTCCTTACAGTGCCTGGTGTAGCCCTCCCTCCTGCCCTACAAGGCTGATTTCACACAAGATTCGGTCTTTTCCTGGAGTGACAAACAGGGCCATCCCTCTACTAGAAGATGTACCACACTTCCCAAAGGCCAACTGTAGAGAAAAGATGGAGTTACGTTATAGGGCAGTGCCACCCCACAGTTCAGTTTCTTTTATTCGAGGGGCCAAGTGTCTTCCACATCCTCCGCTCTGTGGGCAGGAACTCACTGGGGAGCCCAGGTGCTGGCTGAAGCTGTGACAGCTCCGGCTTTAAGTGGACACAACTGCTACCTCAGTGACTCCGGTGTGGAGACCGTCTGCTGGTCCCAGTGGTCTGAGTAACAGCCTCTATGCCCCCATTCTCCTGCCCAGTTGTCCTTTCTGCCCTGGGCTCTGGGTTCTCATGGTCCAGCCTAAACTTGCTTATCCACCTCTAAACATACTGGAGACGAATGGACAGAAGGCGGCTAACCCAGGTTGAGGCAAAAAGGGCAGTTTTACACAGCAACCGCTTGCGGGCAGCAATCTTCCAGCCCAGTTTCGTCTGTTTGGTATCTAATTTCAATCTTTACAACAGTCAAGTTTTGAATGATAATAAAACTCATGCTTCGAGACTGAGCTTCATTTCCTCTGGGCCCAAGGTTCAATCTGCTCAACCTATCCCCGCACACTTTCCAGTCTGCCTTTCCCCCTCCTCGACGTATTCTCTCTAACGATAGCCTGCTCTGACTGGCACTTGTGTGCCAAGGCCCGTTCCCCACCCCGCCCCTCAGTGTTCCTTAGGTTTGGTGTCAGATACCACATACTGTCCCAGGACAGCTCTCCAGGCTCCTGCACTGAAGATGGAAGACATATAAGGCTACAACAGAATCAGTAAGTGTTTTTATCAGACATTCAGCTTCCCACAATGTGCAGCTTCCCAGAAGCCCTTTGGGAGTTGATGTCCCAGGTCTCAGAACTGCACGACGGTGCAGCCTGTGTAGTTGCCTCTCCAGGTGGGCACACGGACTATGAGCCCACTGTTCTTGGGGGCAGTGGCTGAAAGCTCATTTGCTGCTATGGGCTCTTACTGACAGGCCCTGTCAGATCCTGACTCTTCAAAGGAGTCAGAACAGTCTGACAGGAAGGCATTTCAGCGAGGGAGCAGCTGTGGGGGCCTGGTGTGGTAAGACTCGCTGCCTTGTTTAGATCCTACGTTTCAGCTGAAATACTTAACAAAAAGCTCCTCTGGGATGGCGGCCAGTGCAAATCCTGACAGAATTCCGTGGGGGGAACGAGGACCATTCCCAGCCGTGGCTTCAGAGGCAGGCTGTCTCAGCTCAAAGCCAGCTCTGTAACCTCGGTGGGTTGATTAACCTCTCTATGCTTCAGCTTCCTCATCTGCAGCACAGGGATAGAGTATCGACCTCACAGGGTTATTGTGAGGATTAAATGAGTCAATACTTCATGTAAAACTCCTTAGAATAGCGACTGGCACAGGTGCCCAGTAAATGCCAACTACTAGATCAAGAGTAGTAGTAACTTTGGCATTACCTGGATGACCATGAGTGCCATCCAGGCAGCTCTTCGTCCTTAGCCTGCTCTGAGGTGACCAGCACAGGGCCTGCCCCGCCTCTGCCTCCACTGCCTTGACCACAGCAAACACTTCCTTTGCTGAGAATGTAAGGGAAAGGCCCCGGGACTTGACTGAAGCAGACTCAGCTTCCAGTGCTGGACCGGCACCACTAGGACAAGTCCTTTTTCCTCTCTCAGAGCATTTGCTCATCTGAAAATGGGAACACTAACCCCTCTCATGACGGCTTCCTGGTGTGGCTGGGAGAGCACAGGTATGGCTGGACTTTGTAAACAGCCCAGAGCTTAGACAGGCTTAAGGATGCTCTGTAGCGCAGGCTGTGCAAGCGTGAAGCGCACACCCTAGGTCAGACAGCCTTTGGCACAGCAGACCCTGAGGCCGCTGCGTGCATCTCACAGGAATCGCTCTCTCACCGTCTCCTCTCTCTGCCAATGTTAGGTGCTCTCCAGCCCTTTTATCTCCTGACAGGGCTGTTGATAAGCGGCACACCTGTACTCCTAGTGATTTGCTTGCTTTGTTCCCCCATCAACCTTTCTCTGGAGATGGAGGTCACTTGACTCCCATCTGTCGGCAATGTGTCCAGCCCTCCCCCGGGCACTGGTCATCACCGTAAGGCCTAATCTGGAATTAGGCCCTAGTGGGGACTGCAGTGTGAAGGAGATTATGAAATATTTGAAAACTCACAGCAAAGGACTCTTCCAGTCTCTGCATAATACCTGGGGGTGTTTGGCTCAGTATTTTAGGAAGCTTCCACTTCTCTTCCCAGCACCTACCCTACATTCTGAGTGTGGCAGATGCTTACACAGTTTTTTTGTAATGAATTTCAGTCACTCAATCCACTATATCCAGGCCCTGGTGTTGGTGTTTGGGGTAGGACTAATATCTGGGCAGTAAAAAAAGAAAAACAAGACACCTTACATGTGTAAGGCTTTAGAATTTATGAAGCACCATTATCCCATTCTACAGCCTGGCATACAAACAGGACCGGTGCAGCCGTTGTTAATCCTCACTTCCCAGATGAGAAAACTAAGGGTTGGGGAGGCCAAGTGATTCGCCCAAAGGTCAAATAACCCGTGAGAGCTTCACCTGGAACTCAGGCTTCCTGGTTACAAACTGAGGGCTTTGTCCTTTACACAAGGCTATCAGGGTGCTTTCTGCTTTCCTATCTTGCTTGAGAAAAAACACCTTCCAAATAGCTCATCTGGTGTAAATTACTGGGATCTGCACCTGTGTGAACTTCATGGGTAGGCTCAATTAAATTGGGCTCGTCACGCCAGGACATGGAATTCACTAGAAATATCACAGAACTCAGGGGGTGGCATGTCAGGGGTGGCGGGACAAGCAGAGAACAGCGCTGCGGCACCCCACCCCCTTACCTTCTCCAGGCCCGCTGGATGACCGCTGCTGCCTTGTTCTTTGTGCGAAACAGCTCTTTCCTGCTTCTTTCTTTCTGGATTATCTGCAGCCGAAGCTCTACAGGGAGAAGGTCGATATTCACACTCTGTGCAGAGTGAGGACCAGGAGCTGGATCAGTCTCCTTAGGTACCTGAGCATCCTCAGACAAGGTGGATATCCCCAACTTCCTGACTCCCGACCTCAACCCCTCTGTGCTCTGTGGCAAAACTGAGTGCATTTCTCCTTCGAGCTTGTCCTGTGTCGCCTTGTTTCTTGGTGTCCGATGGTGAAGAGGATTCTGCCCAGCATGGACCACCTCCCCCTTGGCACTGCCAGGCCGGCTGGAACCAGCTGGGGAGCACCTTCCTCCTCTGAGCTCTTGAATGCGCCTTTTCTGGGAGGCACATTTGGCTTTAGGTGCTGTGTCGTGCCGCCTGCTGGGCTTCTGGTGGCCATCCTGCTGCTGAAGGCATGCAGCTGCCCAGCTGGGGTTGTCTCCATTTTCATCTGGCCCAGCCACCCTGATACAGGAGGGCTGCTTCAAGAAGCCTTTCCCCTTGTCACAATGCTGCTCGCCAACTGTCTCACCTCTGGATTTGTCAACAGAGGAGACTCCTGGACACCTGGCGCCATCACTGCCTTCATTGGGGCTAAAGTGGACACAGGAAGATCGGCCTTTAGAATGTTCTCTAGATGTTTCTTGGGGGAAACAAGGAAAAGGGAAAAGGATATTTATTGTCCAAAACTTGCAATAGTAGGGTAAATCTGCTCATTTGTTCACACATAAAATATTCAGACTCATCCTGTAGCATCACCATGATAGTAACTGGGTAACCAGTATTGTGCTCACTGCTGTAAGAAAGATGTGATGGTACAATTCTTAGCCTTAATTATAATTCAGTATGGCCGGCACACAGTGTGAGCTCAAAAACATACCTGTTGAATGAATGCAGGAATAAATGATTTAGTGAACAGTAGAAGGAAAGCTTTGGCATAAAAATAAGACTCTTACAAAAAACATGATTATGCTCAGTGAATGCTTTTCATGTCATGTTTAACAACCTGCCTTCCATCTCTGAATCTCAAGCAACTAGCTAGTACTATACAGCAGCTACACATTCAACAAATACTAGGTGTTGGGGATACAGAAGAGACACATTACTCCTTTTGAAATTTAAGGACCAAAGGGTCTTCCCACCCTGGTATGCACTCACCTTTGAAATGTGATTTTGTAACACCTTCCATCTACAAGTGGAGTCTATGTCTCCACCCCCCTGAATCTGGGCTGGCCTTGTGACATGCTCTGATTAACAGAATGTGGCAGAGGAGATGTGAAAGTTGTGGAGCCTAGCCCTCACGAAGACTTGCAGCATTTGCCTTCTCTTTCTCAGAGCACCGCCCTGAGAACAATATGCAAGGAAGATGGTCTAACGGGCTGGAGAAGAGACTGAGACACCGTAATTAATTGCCAGTGCCAATCGCCAGACACGTGATGGAAGCCATCTGGAACTTTCTAGCCCACCAACCTTCCAGTAGCCACATGTGTAAGCCCAGGTGATCTAGGAGAACTACCCAGCCAACCCACACAATTGTGTAAAACAATAAATCATTTTTGTTTTAAGCCACTTAGTTTTGTGGGTGGTGTGAAATGCCACAAGAGACAACTGACACAGAAACTGACACCTAAAAAGGAGAGGTGCTGCCCTAACAGAAATCTGAAAGCCATGGCACTGACTTTGGGACTGGTTGTTGAGGAGAGGCTGGAAAGGTAATTAAAAGACCATCAGTGAAGCCTGGAAGAGCAGAAAATAAATTGCTGTTGAAGTCTGGAGAAAGGGGAACTGTGCTACTCAGTGGCAGAATACTTGGCACTATTTATTCATACAAATAGAGAACAAAATTTCAGTTCACATTCAAATTTGCTTAAAAATAATTTTAATGTAAATTCAGATACTAATCTAAAAAGATATAGTCTGTAGACACCCTTCATATATTACATGCAAAGTCCTCAAGCTAAGAACTTGAAGAAATTCAGCATGGCTGTCACATCATGGTGGTTTAGTGAATGCTGGCTGAATAGAAATTCATGAGCAAAGCATCACACTATCCTTAAGGGATATGTTGCTGATGCACTGTCTCTGTACAGTGGGTTATGGAATTATAGCCTGGAAATGTTTGTGGCTGGTGTATACTTTTATGTGGTTGTTCTTGGCTAGATCAGCAGTGCGGTTTAATAATAGTAGTTACTGAAGACCTACTATGAGTCATGGTCTATAACAAGTACTCCACATTATTTTATTTCTATTCATAACTATCTTGCAGTGTGGAGAGTATACCCCCATTTTATAGCTAAGAAAATTGAGGTCCAGAGCGACAGAATGAATTGTCTAAGTCCTGAATTAGGTGATCCCAGAGATGCTTGCTGGGGGTCCACAAGGTCAAAACTATTTTCATAACAATACTAAGACATTATTTGACATTTTCATTTTGTTGGCATTTGCACTTTGATTTCTGGAGGGTTCTCCCCATTCCTTAACTGATAAGAATGGCTCAATGTGCTTAAATTGCTTCGTATAAATAATACATTTATGCTGAATACCTCCTTTCCTTTCTGGAGTCTGAAATTTTGGGGTATGCTAAGTAGAGGGGACTTACATGACTGACCCCTGATAAAAATCTTGGAGTCCTTGCTTTCGGTCACTTTCCTGGTAGAAAAACGTTGTCTAACTGGTTGCTATAATTCACTGCTGGAAGATGTACGTGTGTCTTGTGTGCCTCCTCTAGGAGAGGACTTTTGGAAGTTTGCACCTAGTTTCCTCCAGACTTTGCTCCATGTGCCTTTTCCCTTTGCTGATTTTGTTTTGAATCCTTTTGTCATAATAAATCACAGCCATGAGACCAACTATATACTGAGCCTTGTCAGTCCTCCTAGCAAATTACTGAACCTAGGGGAGGTTTGGGGCACCCCCAACATACTAAGTAGACTTCAAACAGGATTCAACTCCAAAAATCCATGCCAAGACACATCATACTAAACTCCTGAAAACTGAAGATAAAGATTTTGAGAGCAGCCAGAGAGAAATGACACGTTACCTAGGAACATTACTGAGGAACACATTTCGAATGACAGTGAACTCCTCATCTGAAACCATGGAAGGAAGAAGGAAGTGGCAGAGATTTTTTGAAATGCTGAAAGAAAACTGCCAAGCGTGAATTATATGTCCACTTTAAATAAATAAAAATATTCAGACAAAGGAAAACTCAAAGAATTTGTTGTTAGCAGACCTACCTCTAAATTGGCTAAAGAAAGTTCTTCGAACAGAAAGGAAATAATAAAAGAAGAAATTTGGAGCATTAGGAAGACAAAATGTTAGAAAAAAACATGGGTACATAAAATAGACTATCATTTCCCTCATGAGTTTTATAAATTACATCTGAGGAACGAAACAAAAATTATAAAACCACCTGATACCCATGCAATGATATTTAAAAAAGGGGAAGGTTAATATACCTAAATGAAAGTATGTTTCCACATTTCACTCAGTGTGGAAGATGCTGATACCAGCAGACTGTTATACGTCACTTGCATATATTGTAATACTCAGAGCAATCACCACACAAGCTATAGAAAGAGGTACACTCCAAAATGCTATAAATCGCTCAAGACAGAATCCTAAAAGATGTCTCAGTGGCCCAGAGGAAGGGAAGAAAAGAGCAACAGGGATGAGAACCCGAGGAAATAAATAGAAAACAAATGATAAAACAGTAGATTCAGTGCTGACCTAATCAAATGTAAGTGGTCTAAATACACCAGTCAAAAGAGCCCACAGTCCATGGTTTGGCATGGGACAGCAAAGGCAGTAATACACTTACCGTTTGGCTTTCTGGGTTCTATTCTCTGCAAGTCTGGGGAAAGATGCTGCTCCTTCTGGAGGACTCTGCTTGGAGATCTTCTGGCAGGAGACCCTCTGCAGGTTCTCGGCTCAGGGCTCTGGGCTGCATTGCTGGTGAGAGGCTGTTTGCTGGGGCCCCAGCTCGGCCTGTGGGGCTCAGTGTGGGTGCTGGGAGGGGCTTGGGGCCTGCAGGGATCTGGGCTCAGCCTTCCCTTCTGCTGCTCTGCTTCTCTCCGCTTGTTTTCTTCCTCTCGCTTCCTGGAAGCAAAGCCAAGGAAGAAGAGGAATAAAATTAGGACTGTTACCCGCTCAAGTATTCCTGAGTAAGATTTAAATTTTAAGAGAAGCTACCACATCACAGGAGGGACTTAAAATTCACATTTTCCAGGAGCAGTCTTTTCTGCAAGCTTTATAGCTCTAAGATGATGGAACTGAAAAGAAACTTACAGGTCAGCCTTTGTCCTGTTGAGATACATATGACAGATAACCAACGAACTTTGTGTGAGATATAACACAATCTCAAGGTTATGTCCCCAATCCTTTTTCCTGTTTCAGAAAGCAACTAAGAATGACAGTTATAAGGGTAACCTTTCCTTTTCTCTATTAAAATGATCATTAGCATATCTTAATGATAATATGAAAAAATTACAAAGCATCTCACAACTGATCATGACACACTTGTGGTCGCAACCCATCAAGAGCTCCAATGAGCCAAACCCACTCATTTTGTAGATGAGGTCCAGAAGGTAGGATGATTTTCAAAATCTTTGGAGTCAAATTCACAAAAACACCTCTGAGACCTATGTCCAGAAGTGTAGTGGTTTCTTTTCAATATGTTCACTTTTAAATATCCATATTTTCTTCTATGATAAAGTGGGTCAAATATATGATGATGGGAAATTAGACTCGGTGGTGAATATGCAGTAGAGTACACAGGTATCGAATTATAATGTACAACTTAAATTTATGTTATTAACTAGTGTTACCTCAATAAATTTAATAATAAAAAAAGAAAATATTATCAAAAAAAAGTCACATACTAGTAATTGGTGGCTAAGCTGGAACCTTTGGAGAGCAACAGAATAGAAGGCCAGGTCTAGAAATGAGTGGCAGTGTGGAGCCGATGGCCTGAGGCAGCCCAGGTCCAAGAAGGGGCTGAGTTAAGAATAGGGTTTATTTGACAGGCCCCATGAACACGTAGGCATTTCCAAGGGAAAGAAAGGAGGGTGAAAACTCACATTCCGAGCCTCTTCTGTGTGGGCACTGATGGCCCAGTGAGGAGGTCCTCAGAGTCCAGCCCTCTTTTGAGGGACCTTCTACTCGGAGGAGAACAGCTAGGAAAACAAAGGCCTAACACAGAATGAAAGAAATGTTTTAAGAGTGCTTGTGCAGAGGAAGTCGTAATTAATGTTGTCTGGAGAATCAGAATCTCAGCCGTCAATCCTCAGTGCCGTGTAGGAGTGCGCCAGGCACCTAGGCAGGAATGAATGAGGATTTCAGTCGGAGGGAGCAGCGTGGGCAAAGGCGAGCAGTATGGGAAAACTGGGCCCGCTGTGCCTCTTCTGATCTTTGATACACATATTTGCTACCCAGATGCCTCGGTGACTGTGCAGGAAGAGAATCTGAGTCCACTTTTTAGGGTCAGTTAAAAGTAGAATGACAGGGGTGGAGTGGAGAGAAGCTTGCACTGGGAGGTATAAGAACTTTTCTGGCCCTGCCTCTGCCAATAACCACAAAATGACCTCCAACAAGTAACTTTCCTGCCGAGAATCAGTTTCCCGGTCTGACGCTTACAGGATAGCTAAAAATCCTGAATTGATTTAGGGGTCTGTTTGGAAACTACGTGTCTTTACAAAATCCAGGTATGTTTTGTAACAAGATGGAGAGATTTCTTTTATCGATGTAGCTGGTTTCAGAGTCCCTATCAGAAAGGGATCTTGACTAGACACATACTCTATTAAGTTTGGGGACAGGATTGAGGACTGGTAGAAGGTGAGACCTCCAGGGCCTAAGTGGTGACTAAGTGGCTCCAGAGAAGAGAGCTGTTTTGTCACGACACAAAGAATTTGTATGTGACAAATTTGTATATGCAAGTGACGTATAACAAACATCCTCCTGACAGGGAGGACGGGGTGAGAGAACAAGAGAGAGAAGGGAGGGGGAAGATTGAGAAGATGAGAGACTGGGTGCTGCGCAGAGCCAGGGGAAAGTGAATCCACCCATGGTGAGCTGACAAACAAGGACTTTAGATCTGTGCTCCTCACACCGTAATGAACTGAATCTCAAGACCTAGCTAAAGTCTAGATTCCGATTTAGCAAGCCTGGGGTGGGGCTCAAGCTTCTGCATTTCTAACACGTACCCAGCTTCTGTAGGTGCTACTCCTCTGACCACACCTGAGTACCAAGCTAAGAGAACAGGAAAGTCTAGTCCATACCATTATGAGACACGAAATGCGATTCTCCTCGATGACACCCACTTTTTGTAAGATCTACCATGCTCATACATGCCTTCAAAAAATTATTATTTTTTATAAGCAACCTGACAGGTCACAGAGCTAAGATACCAGACATGGAAGCAAGAACCGAGGCAGTGAACCTAAGCCCCCAAGAAGTCATAGAATTCAGATTTCCACAGACTGTGGAATTTGGAGCAAAACTTATTTAGATCTCAAGGGACAGGAGAGAGCCAGAGGATAGCTATCTGGGTCTTTGATATAAAGCCCAGTCAACTTAACTCCCCCTTCTGAAGGTGTTTCTTTCTGTGGGTCCTGATCTGAGGTCCAGGCTTGCTCACCTAATAGTTTTGCACTAGGTCCCTTCCCAGAGAAAGTGTCCAGACAGGTTGTGCTAACACCTGTTCAGCTCTCATCCTTTTATTTGAACCTGGTTTTGATACGTGTTTTGCCAACGGCTGACACTGGAGTGCGCTGCACTGCAATCGACAGGCGAGTTGGACAACCTGTCGCCATTGGTGCTTGAGATTCACATAGATGCTAGCAGGTGCCATTTCAGTGTGATCCGTCTGGGAAAAGGCTGCTTTTCGGAAGGAGGTGGCAGCATCTGGGTGGTGAGGCGTTGTTAATTGATCTAAGAGGCCTGTTCCTGACAGGCGGAGGGAGTGCTGCTCTGTACCAGCACCGATGAGAACTGCTGTGAGCGAATACTGGTCCTTCAGACAGGTGCATGCGTGCACTTGTCTGGCTTGGCATCTACATGGGGCTCATTGGCATTAAAAAGGGCTTTGAGGTGATAAACTAGACTTGGTTATATGAGCAATCATTTCTCTTTCTTTCAGGAAACCAGCTTTTCTTTTCAATTCTAAGAAGTCACGGTACAATCAGCCCCTGGGCAAACCTTGTCACTGTGGACCTTTCTAGGTCCATGACAAAGGCAGCCACAGGATGAACAGAGGATCCAGCCTCTAAGAGTGATCAGGCTATCCAGAAAAACAAGGGGGCTCTGCCTTGTGAAGATTTTTTGTTTTTCACTTTGGTGGAACTGCATAAGCAGATTTGGGAGAAAAGATGTTATCAGAATATATAAGTAGACCCTCAACTCATGAATATAAGTATATCAATGTTTTTTAAGAAAAGGATGTATTTAAAGTTTTAAAAAATCTAGGTGGCACAGAGCCCAGTTGTGTAGTTCTCCAGAGCTGAGGTTCTTGATGTAAAAGTAGTGAGGAGAAGGTGGATAGGATTAGAACTGGGAATTATGCATAACCTGCATCCCATTTTATCTATTCTGCTACCTTAAAACAAAAACAGCAATGACAACACACACACACACACACACACACACACACACACACACACGATACGGCTCCTGAGAGTAGAACATGATCCCACATGGATGTGTCTCCCTGGGGAAAAAAAGGGCCAGAACCACTGCTCACAGTCTAGAAGGCTGAAGGAACCTCAGTTTACTGAGGGTGACGCTCGTTTGACAGATAAGGAAACTGAGGCAGAGAGGTAAGAGATGTACCCAAGGCTACATGGTAAACTATGCTCAGAGCTGTTTTATGTCTCCCTGTAAAATTCATCTCGATGATAAATTTAAAAAAAAATTTCACTCAATCTTCTATCATTTAAAAAATTAATTGGGTCATATGAAGAAACTGATAGTATCACATCTAGGTAACCATTAACAGCATTTCACACTAGCTTCGACTGTGGCTTTTAGTCCTAAACTACTAGGCTTAATAACTGTCCTAAAATTTAAGTGTTTTTTCCTTCAACTAACTTATTACAGAATGCCAAAGATATTTAATCTTCTTGGTGGGCTATGCTATTAGTTTGACCTATTTTTGGAAAGTTTAGGAAATGAATATAGGAAAAGAACCAATGTTATTCTAGTTTACATGTAAATTTAAAGAGAAAAAAAAATCCTGCCCATGATGCAGCAAGTAACATTTTAGCAGGAAATCTATTAACATGGCGGAATCTTGAAGTATGAAATAGTCATACATTTTACTCTCCTTTTTTTCTATTAAGGGAAATTGGCCAGACAGCTTGTAACAACAGTTTATACTGTCTTTTCTACAGCAATTTTTGCAGCTCCCCTGTGTAACAGTGCTCACCGTATAACAAGGTGAAAAAGTCACCTGGGATCAGAGCTTTGACAACATCGATTTCAGGTCCTGTGCAGCACGGGGTGGAGAGGGGCTCCAAATGATGGGCTGAAGGAACCGGGGCTGTTTGCCCAGGAAAGAAGAGAGTTAAAGGACACATCTTTTCTGCAAACCTCTGAAGGGTTATGTAGGGCAGAGAGGTATCCTGGAGCACCCCCAAGCCCCCCATCCCAAACCAAATCTAAGACTCCAGGATGGGGATTTCTATAAATCAGAAAAAAAATTTAAAACATTTATCCATGAAGACATATGCACCCCTATGTTCACTGCAGCATTATTCACAGTGGCCAAGACATGGAAACAACCAAAGTGCCCTACGATAGGTGATTGGATAAAGAAGCTGTGGTACAGATGTACAATGGAATATTACTCAACCACAAGAAAAAATGAAATACTGCTATTTGTGACAACATGGATGGATCTTGAGATTATCCTAAGCAAAATAAGTCAGACAGTAAAAGCTGAGAACCATATGATTTCACTCATATGTGGGATATAAAGTTGAAAGCAACAAACAATACAAACAAACAAAAACTCATAGACGCAGATAACAGTTTAGCGGCTACTAGAGGAGAAGTGAGGAGGGGGGAAGGTAGAAAAGGGTAAAGGGGTCATATATACGGTGATGGAAGATCTGACTTTGAGTGGTGAACACACAATGCAATATACAGATGCTGTATTATAAAACTGTATACTTCAAACCTATATGATTTTACTAACTAATGTCACCCCAGTAAACTTAATTAAAAAAACCCCGGGCTGTGGACCTGTACTGGTCTGGTCCATGGCCTGTTAGGAACCAGGCCACACAGCAGCAGGAGGGAGTGGTGGGCCAGGGAGCGAAGCTTCATCTGTATTTGCAGCCACTCCCCAGCGCTAGCATTACTGCCTCAGCTCCACCTCAGCTCACCAGGCATCTGATTTTCATAGGGGAACTGTCCCTGGTGCCAAAAAATTTGGGGACCACTGGCCTAGATGACAACTAAAAAAAAAAATGCCAATAAGAAACTAACTGATCAAAAGATTGCTTGATGTGTAGAGAACCAGAGCAAGGGCAGGAACTTAAATAACTTGAACGTCCAGTGGCTTCAGCATCTCACCACTGAACGTGACTGCTTGCATAACACAGCACAGACCTGCCTCTGAACCTAGAAAGTTCGAGTCCCAGAAGTTGACATTTTTTTTTTCTATCCTATTATGTGGCTTCTACAGAAGAGCTGTATTTGCCCAGTTTTGACAGAAGAAATTAATTCGCACATTGTAGAAATAAGCAGTCTCCTTCTCATTCAATGAGTACTCAAATTTCCATTGTCATGAGTACAGGACCTAAGAGGGGGTTGAGAGATGTGATTAAAATGGCTCCCACAGAAAGGGGAGGCCTAATCAGTGTGTCCTGTTGTCGAATCGATTTAACCTGCCTTTGCCCTCGTGCCATTCTTGTTTATAAACTGGTGTAGCAGGCATGGGGCCAACTAATCTTCTTAACTTTCTTAAGGATTTGGGAGGTTAGTGGTATGCTCTGCTGTTAGCTCTGAGAATAGGAAAATCCGTTAGTGAAATGTGTTGCAGAATCGATGATGGCGGCTTGGCACCACTCTCTTAACAATCACTGGAAACAACACTGGCACAATTGAAAAAGCACTGGATTTGGAGAAAAGCTGACTTGAAGGCCTGGTTCTGCCACCAGCAGTTACACTTATGGGTGTAAATCAGAAAAAAGAAGCCAAGGCCGTTCCATGCTGGCCTATCAGATAGGTCTATCTGGAGACAGCCTCTAGCATAAGCATGGCTGGTAGGATGATTCCCCTGAACCTCATAATGGTGTGAACCCTGGCTTAGGGTAGGGCTGAGATTTATGTGCCAGCTCTCTCCCTAAGTAGCTGTGTGATTTCAGGCAACTTAACCTCTGTGTTATTTTCCCATCTACGAAATGAGATTAAGGGTTGTTGCCCTATTTTATCGGGTTGTTATCCAGATTTAATAAATTAACATGTAAGAACTTTGTAAGCTGTAAATCATACTAAAAATGTAAGTAATCATTATTACTTTTATCTAGAGGTAAAGCTGGTAAGATAAGCTGCCCTTTGACTGATCGGGCTAGAAGTGGAGAAATCTGGGTATGGCACCAATGCCCTGCAGTCTAAGAACTGTGGGGCTGGGCCTAAGGATATTTTTAGAAAACATTCCCTGTTGAAACCACACAACTCCCTTTTCTGTGGGAGTCATTTTAATCACATCTCTCAAACCTCTCCTAGGTCCTGTACTCATGGCAAAGGAAAATTGAATATTAGTGGGATGTAGTATCTCACAGGATTAATTTCTTCTTGTCAAAACTGGGCAAATACAACTCTCTGTGGAAGCCAGATAATGGGGTCTACTGTTCAAGTATATGCAGTGGTAAATGCCTTTGCTCATATGTTTTTTTTTTAAATCATAAACCTGTCAAATAGTAATTTGCTCATGATAAATATGGATGGAGTGGGAAAAGCAAATGCACAAATATATAAGCGCTGGCATGGATTGTGAGGATAAATGGTACATAAATGTGTTTGCTGCATGAGTAAAGTACGCAAGCAAGTAAAGCCAGCAAGGTAAAGCAGTACACTTACTGAGATTCGCCATATTAGAATTAAAGGAGACCTAAGAGAGTATCTGGCCCGACATTTCCACTTGATAGAGGGGAAAATTAAGGCGTAGAATGATAAATTACTTATGCAAGGTCTTAGACCCAGTGTAGGGTCAGTTATTGGACTTTATTATTAAATGCTCACCATGTATCAAGTACTCTAAAGCACTGGAGATACAGAGATAGATAATGCAATCTCTGCTCTCAAGGAACTGACAATCTAGTGGGAAATCAAACCCATACATTCCTGCAGATATTGAGTTCTGGAAGTGATGAGTGCTAGAATAGAGGTGTCTATACAGAGCTTCGGGAGGATGCGGGAGACTAATTAAACTGGAAGAGAAAAAAAGGCTACACAGAACGTCAAAATGAGAAAGAAGGGAAGTGAGAGAAGATTATTTCAGGCAGAGAGAAGAGAATAAGCAAAGACATGCAAGCTAGTGCTCATAGAATCTTTGACTCAGAAGAGATCTTAGGGATGAAGGTGAGCTCTTTATATAATTAAAAAACTTCCTTATATATTATCCTAGAGAATGATAATTCAATTACTGCTGGGACATTTCCAGTGAGAGGAAACTGATTACTTCATCATCAGACAGAAAAGGTTCAGGTCTAACCTTTTCAGTTGGTATTGCACTGTACGTACAGGTTCTGTCAGATTTTCTCTCTTCATTGTCACTGAGTAACAGACATGGTAATATTTAGTCTTTGACTTCCTCTCCAGGGAATAAGAAAATGTCATTTGTTTTAGAACCTCTGACGTACAGAATGGTAAAGCTGGAAGAAACCTCAGATATCACTTAGTCCACTTTTTAAAAAACCTCTTTGTGACTCACGGACCCTGAGAATGTGATAGAAATCTATAGATCCTCTCCCCCAAAATTCATTTATGCTTATGACACAGGAAATGCTACATACAGTTTCATGGCACTCATGGAGTACCTGGATTAAGAAATCTTTTTATTTTATTGATTTTATTTATCTATTATATTGAAACAGAGGCTCAGAGAAATGGAATGGCAAGCAGCAGAGTGATGGAAGTGGTTCCCCATGGGTCGCACCACAGTAATGAGCAGGAGTCATATCTATGGGTCAGCTCTGGAGAAAGGCACTGACAAACTGAATGTGTTCAGGGAGCAGGCTGCAATAGCATCCACACTATAAGGCATAAAGGAGACCTGGGGTAGGTGTGGGAGTGTCATGAGCAGTTTCGTTAATTGTCTGAAAGCCGGTTTATGGAAAAGAGTGTAGACTTTTCTCTTTTGCTTCAAGGCCTAGCCAAAAACGAAAAGGTAGAAAAGAACTTCTGCCGGACAGAACTGTTCACTAATGGAATATACTGACTGCAAGGTACAGAATTCCTTGCCATTTGAATTTTTGAGGTCACAGAACAACCTCCTATAAAAGGATTTAAACATCACAAGAGTGTGAACTGGGTGACTTGATTATGTAACTCGGGATGGCTGAGACCTCAAGTGTGAGGGGGTGGGAGGGTAGCAGCAGGGGAGAGAAATGAGACATGGAGATAGATATAAGTGGAAGAAAAATGTTGAAGGGTCTTATATTGCATCATGGCTGGTATTCAAGAATAGTAGCCTGTATAGAGTGGTGGGACAGAGAATGAAAGCAAAAGGACACGAAAGTACATTTCAAAAGAGGAATTAACAGACTCAGTGGTGGTAGCCCTAGCAAGGAAATAAGGAGGCAAGAAGAGAGAGGTTGTGATGAGTTGTAGGTTTCACACAGTGAGTCTGAAGTGATACAGACAACAAGACATGCAAATGGAAAGCCCAGTAATCCGAAATGTTGGCAAGTAATTAAAAAGAAGTGCCCAGTAGGCAACTGATGAGTTGAGATTAGAGTTCCAGGAGGTCAAGATGTGAGACAGATTAAGAGGTTATCTACAGAGATGAAGTCATTTAAGTATTAAGAGTAAGTATATTTTTAATGAAAAAAGTATAGCAGGAATAGAAGTCTAAGGATTTAGCCTGTAGGGGTGACCTCAGTGTGGAGATGGCATAATTAAAAAGGCATGAGAAGGAAGAGTCAGGTTGGAGACAGGAGATTAGAGAGTGAAATAAAAACCTGGCAAAAAGGAAGCTTCAGGGAAGAAGAGTGATCAACATAAATACGGTCTTATTTTAGTGTGCATTCAACTGTGTGCTTTGGCAGGTAAATTATAGTAATGTTCATTTTGGCAATAACATCGGTGGTGCAGTATGAGTTATAAAGTGCTTTTAAATGGATTATAAGTATCCCTTAAATAATATTTTCTTAAAAACATGCCTTAGAAAATATGACTAAAACTTCTCTCCCAATTTCTGTAACAGTAAATTAAAAATCACTTTAAGTTTAATGAGTTCCTTTCACATCCTTACTTTAAGGAAGGTGATTTCTGCCATCCTATAGTGATCAACTGGGAAAGGTACACTGAGGTAACATGATATGCCTAGGCCACCTTAGTCGACAGGGCAGCAGCAGCATGAACTGAATCTAACATTCTGATTTCTGCTCATTTAAACAAAAACCAAACACAAAATAAAACACTGACTCAGATTTTAAGAAATAACTTTTGAGAAATAAAATGAAAACAGATTAAATTGGTTTTTTATAATATTTAAATATTTCCCTTAGAGATCTCTGCTACATGACAAAAGAGGCGATAGTTACAGTGTAAGAGACTCCTTTCTTTCCGATAATGACACTCAGATATAGAAAAGACTGTGATTGAAGAAAAGAAAAGGAGATTATAATTTTTCAGTTTTGGCAATTTCAAATATTGTCACCGTAAGCACAGCTCCCCTTTAAAAGGGTTTTTCAAAATGAATGTCAGCACCCAAAGTCTAATCTCCTTCCATCACTATATATTTGGTCCCCTTTACCCTTTTCTATCTCTTCACCTCCCCACTTTTCTTCCGGTAACCACTAAACTGTTGTCTGTGCCTGAGTTTTTGTCTGTCTCATTCTTTTGTTGCTGTCAGTTTTATATCCTACATACGAGTGAAATTGTATAGTCTCAGCTTTTACTGTCTGACTTATTTCACTTAGCATGATAATATCAAGATCCATCCAGGCTGTCGCAAATGGCAGTATTTCATCTATTCTTATGGCTGAGCAATATTCCATTGTGGGTGTGTGGATCGATCTATTTATCTCACATTTTCTTTATCTCATCACCTATTGCAGGACACTTTGGTTGTTTCCATGTCTTGGCCACAATGAATAATATTTATGGATAAATGTTTTCAAATTTAGTTGAAATTGCTGGGTCATATTCTTAATTTTTTTGAGGAACCTCCATACTGCTTCCATAGTGGCTGTACCAATTTATATTTCCACCAGCTGTGTATGAGTGTTTCTTTCCCCCCACAATCTCTCCAACACTTGTTATTACTTGTCTTGAGAACAGACGCCCTTACAGGTGGGAGGTGGTATCTTACTGTAGTCTTGATTTGCTTTCCCCTAGTAAGATGGAAGGAAACTTGACTTTGGGTGGTGAACCCACAATGCAATATATATATATGACATATATTATTGAATTATACACTTGAAGCCTACATAATTTATTAACCAATGTCACCCCAATAAATTTAATAATAAAAAAAGATGTAAAAACCAAAAAAATAAAAAAGAGCTCCAGAAACTAAGAATTAAGAACAAAGAATGCCTATCTTCCAAAATATAGAAACTAATTAGGATAACAAGCAAAAGTGTAAAAGGTGGTGGTGGGGGGGTGAATTAGATGTTCCCCAGACCTCCTTGTCATTTCAAACCCTCTGGACTGGGATTTACAAAAGTCCATGTGAGGGGAAAAAATTTTGTAAACCATCATGTACTCTATTTAAGTGTCATTATTTGAAGCCCCTCCTCTGTAGAGACCACCTTCTGACAAAAGTATTCTCAGTTCCTGCCTCTGCACTGAATCCAAACCCTTAGCCCCAGGTATACATCCCCTGGGCAGCACCCAGGCAAAGGAGAGGAAGAGGAGGCTGAGATCACTAACAGTGAAGACTTGGGCATTCCCACAGAACTGGAGAGTGCCTAGAAATCAACTGGTCGAATCAGCCATGTTTTAATAGATGAAGAAACTGAGGCCTAGAGAGAGAGATACTGTGTCCAATTCATCACAAGTAAATATCAGAGGCTGTATCTGAACTCAGGTCTTCTTTCTACTCTACCATAAACCTTTTACTCTGCTAGAGAGAGAGTTTGGGGGAAAGAAGGACCCCAGGGCCCCCTCTCTCCAGAAACAAAGTGGAATGTATTTAGGTTAACAAACTACTTTCTGGGGACAAAGTCAGTCACGTTGCTTCTGAAGCCTCCCACCTTATATTCAGGTAGATGAGACTTCAAACTCTGGAAAAAAAAAAATTCTCACACATTAATCTGGTGTTTGTTGAAACATCAGAAGAGGGAAATAAAATATTCCATCCCTTGCAAAGAATATTTACTTGCAATTCAGGTTTATTTGGCACATGTATTACCTAATTACATTTGTCACTCACATGCAGAGAACTTTTATAACGCGGCTGGAAAAAGAGGCATGGAGAGCCTTTAGGTTAATACTAGATTCTTGGCAAAAGAGAAGAGAGCCTCGTTAAGAGAACAATGCAAAGTATTTCCGAGGATGCTTCAGAGTCACAGAAAATAATGTTTCTGTCAGTCTTGACTAGCAAAGGCTGATATTATGACATTAGCATTCCAGTTCACGGTGGTATTTAACTTCTTGCTAACATGGTTTATCCTTTTATTATTTTTAATTGTTATTTATTACACTTACGCTTCCCCCTTGTGGGCAAAATATGGAAGGATTCAAGAGTTGGAAGGACCCAAGATTTGGAAACTTTCAAGATGCGGCCTAGGAAGCCACCCCGCTCAGGAAGCTGTCTGTCTTCACATCTTCATCAGAAGTTTGCGGATCTATACCTGCTAATGCAACGCTCTCCTGAATTTTAAGTACCCAAAAGAGGTATCAAAGAAAAGGCAAACCAAAGCATAATCTAAAATTAATCATTTATGGTATCTTGATGTGTAATAGGCACAAATGACTATTTTGCACATTTTGTAACATTATCCAAAAAAGTGTGAGGTCCTTGAAACAAGTATTTTGCTTTTAGTTACTCTTTTCTCTGTATGGTCCAGCCAAGAGTTCTGTTTTTATGTTAAGAATTCAATTAATAATTCTTGAATAAATTACATTACTTAGTATCTCTTTGTTAAGGAACAGTTTGGGGAAAGCAAGTTCTTTATACAAGTTGGTTGCTTTAATCAAATCAAAACCAGACTGCAATCGGTCTAGTGAAAGTAGGCTAGATGTTGGTGTAAGTTTCTTTTGGAAAGGCAGGAAAGGTGAGAAGACCAGTTACTTCTTTGTAGCTCACTGCAGGTGGTGCTCCCACCCTCCAACTACCTGCCACGGGTGGGTGTGGCAGTGGTTTGTTCCTGGGTTATATCAAGGACTAAACTAGAGGAACAGCCATGAAGTAGAGATTAGGCCTTCGTTCTGAAGGACTGGTGAGCAGAAGGGGGAGATGACGTGGATTCAGGGCTCAAAATGATTTCAGATTCTTTCCAGAGTCCCTCTCCTGACCACACTCACCACTCCTGCCCTGCCCCTTCCAACCTGACGCTGAGCTGTGAGAACACAGTCTACACCTCAAACTTACTTGGCAGCAGCATCTTTTCTCAACTGTTCATGCTTCATGAGGAGATTTTTCCGGTCTCGGAAAGCTTTCCTGACCTTGTACCCTTTGTAGACAGCTTGGATTTTGAAGGCGGCGATGTCTTGTATAGCTGCAATGGACAGGGCACCATGCTCCAACATGAACTGGATCACTTCATGGCGCTCACCGAGCAAAGCATAATCAAGGGGAGTGTACCTGAAACAGGAAGGTTTTTTTTTTTTAAGTATTGGCATGTAATTCAAGGCACAGTTAAACTGGCAGTGTGACGCAGTAAAAGAAAACTTCATTCTAAGATGTGAAATATTCTCAGGCAACGCTATCTTCTTACTCTAGGGCTGTCCCCTTCTCTCTCTGAGGGTCATAAAACAAGGGTGAAGCTGGGGTCAGGGGCTCTGTCCATTCCTGAGTTTTGCTCACTGGCTCAGAATCTGGGGGCTGTGAGGACACAGGATCACTTTTCTTCTTCCCCATATTCCAAATAGTTCCTAGCTCCTACCTGAAAAAAGGTACTGCAGATAATATTCTGTGAGATTCATAAGTTTGAGTCCATGATTATCTATACTTAACACTTATGGAATAAAAAGTATACCTATTAATGGAGAGATTTAGTGTATGGTAAGAATGGCCCATTAAATCACTGCAGAAAGAATAGATTATTATATAGTGTTGGGACAACTAGCTTGCCACGTGGGAAAAAAGATTCTCACATTACATTTTACTCTGAATTCATTAACACACACACACACATATGCACACACACACACACACACACACACACACACTCTCTCTCTCTCTCTTTCTCATCCTCACAATTAATCACTAATAATATCTTGGCAGAAATGCTTTCCTTCTTTAAAAAGAAAAATAAATACATGGTAAAAATAATACATTTTAAGATTTCAAACAATGTAAAAAGTGAAATATATGTATAAATAAACTGTGAAAAGTATTAGAAAAAATCATGAAAGCTTTTTAAAATTGAAGCAGGAAGTCTTTTTTTTTTTTAAGATATAAAACTATAAACCTTAAGATTGATAAATCTAACTACATGAAATAAAAATTTTCAGGGTACATAGACACAATGGAATATCACTCAGCCATAAGAAGAGATGAAATACTGCTATTTGTGACAACATGATTGGACCTTGAGATAATCATGCTAAGTGAAATAAGCCAGTCAGAAAAAGTTGAAAATTACATGAGATCACTTATATGTGGGATGTAAACCTAAAAGCAACAAATAAACAGGATAAACAGACTCATGGACATGGACAATGGACTAGTGGTTACCAGAGGGTAGGGGGTGGGGGCTGGGGGAGGTAGACAGGGTAAAGAGGTCAAATATGTGGTGACAGAAAGAAATCTAACTATGGGAGATGAACACACAGTGTAAATATATATATGCCTTACTGTTAAAGTGTATGGCTGAAACTTACTTGATTTTGTTAACCAATATCATCCATAAAGAAATATTCATTAAAAAAATTTGCAGGGAAAAACCACCAAAAAACAAAGATAAAAAATAATTCCCCAGACAGGAAATACTAATGGCTCCTAAACATGTCCAAACCCACTTATTTAACAGCAATACAAATTAGGACTCATATAAGAGAACACTTTAATCAAAAGATTAGGAAAAAATAAAAAACTTTAAGAACATACTATGGTGGCAAGGATGGAGGGAGACAACCTCTCTCAAATACTACGTTAATCTTTTGGGAGAACAATTTGGCAATATCTATCAAAATAATTCATGCTTTTGCCCTTCAACACAGCCATTTCACTTACAGGCATTTATCTTACAGATCTCTCATGTGCGAAATGCTTTATGTACAAGGATATTCATAAAAGTACAGTCTGAAATAGTGAAAGAATGGAAACAACCTCAATATCCATCAACAGAGGTCTGTTTAAATAAAGCACAGGCCATCTACACAATAAAGTCATCTGTATGATGCAGCCATTACTGTGGTATATGAATAAATAAGAAACAATCTCCAGGACATCTTGTTAAATGAAAAAAGGAAAAAAGGAAAAAACAACAGTATTATGGCGTATTCCATTTGTACAAAGACTGTATCTCTCTGTGCTTATCTATGTCAGATATAACTCCAGAAGTTTTCCAAGAGATTGCTAACAGTGAGAGAGAAACTGCCATCTCAGAGGCAGGGGTAGGAGGGACATTTAGTTTTCACTGAATGCCCTTTTATGCCTTCTAAATTTTGTACAGGATGATATAGCACTTTTTGATAAACCTATCGTTTAGAAAGGATAGGTACTTTGTCATATAGTTAGTTATGTGTTTAAATATCAACTGGCTACTTTCTAGATGTGTGTTCTCAGATAAATTCCTTTTTAAAAATATATCTTCTATTTTTAGAAATATAAAATAAATTAGATAAATACACAGAAAAAAATAACAGTTTTATATATCCTCACCCTGACAATTAACAACTTGGCAGATAAGCTTTACTTTTTTAAAAAGAAAAATGACCACTTGGCAAAAATGACAGATTTTAAGAATTCAAACACTGCAAAAAGTAAAAAAAATAAGTAAAAAAAAACCCCCAGATTCTACCATCCAATAAGGTAATGATAACTGTTACTTCTTAAACAACTTAACCTGATGTTTCTAAGCTCCAGCTTTCCTCACCACGGAGTCAGCATGAGGAAAGAATGAATAAATGTCAAGTCTGACATTGTATTAGGCATAAGGGAAAACTTCATAAACGTCAGCTATTATCATTATTATAGGACATACACTGTAGTATGATTTGTCATACTATACTCACTTATCATAAATACTATTTCCACAGGACCCAAACTAGTATTTATAACCAACTAGTGGCTGCCACTGGATCCGATTCCTCTTTGAGTGACTGTTACTAATTTAATGTAATAAGAGCTGTCAGGAGGAAGTAATCAGCTAATTTCTGAGGTGGGAAAAATGATGATTATATAGATGTATGGTTAGATGCAGAAAATCATTTAATGATCATGGGGGGAAAATGATGTCTTCAAAATTCACTTAACAGTCATAGCAAGACATACAATGACAAGGTTTTCAGTATAAACAAAGGGTGGTTTGGTCACTTCAGTAAGGAAACTCTGAATTCAGAAGGAAGCTCAAATGCTAAAACTAAGAAACCCCTATTTTAGGACAGCTCAATTTGCCATTACTGTTTAGGGACCAGAAGGCTATAAGGAGAGGTGCCTATATAAACTTTAAAACGTTATATATAAGTAGGTAACATTTTATAAATTCAGAAGAACTTTTAAATATTTAACTACATATTCAATGGAAAAGAAGATCAGAGTCAGAGAACTACACAATAGTCTCATGAATTTTAGAGAACATTTAGTGTAATAAAATGAATAAACAGACTCAGAAAAATTAAACAACTTGCTGAAGATAATATAACTAGTTTCTTGCAGAATCTAGACTGGAACTAAGATTGCATGATTCTCTGTTCAATAATTCTTCCACGACACATCTATCAATTATTAAGTATGTCTCCTATAGAATGAAACTTCTAAAATCAACATGCAAATAACATATATTTAGTAAGCTTGACCATTTCTTCCATAATTAAAATGTAGTGTCTTTCATATAGTATACAAGCAGGATTATCAAAATCTAGTTTATGAAAGTAAGGCCCAAATTTTGCCTTTACTTACAAATATGACAAAAGGAAATAACAGGGAACATAATATACCCTAAAAAATGCCGAACTAGGAGTCAGACCTGTGGGACCCTGGGCATGCTCTTCAATTCTCTTCACTTCTGTTATCTCATTTGTACAAGGTAAAAGGAAGGAGGAGAAAAGAACTAGATCTCTCAGGCTGCTTCTAGATGGAAAATTGCACTTCAAATATTTTAAATATTATTATTATGAAAATATTATACTTTTATGAGAAAATTCAAGCATAAACAAAAGTGGAGAGAAAACACAAGAATCCTTTACATATTCATCACCTCAATTTAACAATTAGCAAGATTTTGCCACATTTGCTTCAGCAAGGCCCTTCCTCTTTATTTTTGCTAAAGTATTTTAAAGCAAATTTTAGAACTTCTATCATTTTATCTCTCTGCATTTCAGTATTCATCTATAAATAATATGGACCTAACCATAATGTCATTATTGTGTAACAAAATTAACAGGAATTCCTTAGCATGATCTAATGCCCAATCCACATTCAAGTTTTCCCAATTTTCTCAAAAACTTTTTTTTTAATTGATTTATTCAGGATTCTCAGTCAATTTTTGATCAAAGAGACATAATCCAAATATTTAGCAAGGTTTTAAGACTGAAGTTTATATCTAGAGTTTAAGCAACTGACCATATTGTGATTATTCCTACTAAATCTTTCTTCATCCCCAATTCAATTTAGAAACATTCAAGTGCTGTGAATATTACCATCGATGTCAGAGTGTGGCTGTCAGATAGTTATTGACTGAAAGCCAGACATAGCTGGCAAAAATTATGTCTATGCTGGGCACATCAAGTGGTTAGTGTCAATGCATGAGAAATAAAAATTAGCACTACATTGATGGTAACCAGTCAAGAAACAATGTAGATAAAGACAAGAGACAAGATACAATTGGACCTGCCATGTGGGAATGGTCTGGTGGGATGAGCAGAATGCCTAAACCAGAATGTCAATAAACATGAGAGGCAGTGCCAAGTTCTGACATTTATTCATCAAGGTGCATTGCTGATGAAACATTAAAGGAGCCTGGAATATTGCCACTGTCTCTTTTCATCTATAGGTTGGCAAGTACAGTTAGGAGGATCTTTCCTGAGGTCTTTTGGTCTGTAATTAATATGTGTTTACTCCAGGAGGCAGTAAGCACCTTAATTCACAGGCTTACTTAGGTCTGAAATAAATAGTAGTCAGTAAACACTATTATAGAATAAACCCCTTATAGAAATAAATCATCGCTAATTCTTAGGCTTTGTAAACTTTCTTTCTTTCTTTTTTTTTAGGATTTTAAAGGAAGAAGTCTTTAGCTTTCTCATATATCTGCTTTAATGTCAAATCCTCAGCCTTGAGGATTCCACTTGGCTTTCCAGCTTCCTTAAATGTCCAACCTCCTAAACCTTTTTTTGTTTTGCAGTTATCATTTGATTATATAGAGAGGGAGGTCTTTATGTAACTGCTCCTGAAGTAAGGCATACTAGTCTTCTTTATCTAATTCTGCATGTGCTTTAAGAATTTCAGAAGTTTCTAATGCAATTGGTGTGAAGCAGGGTCATGTTACTAGAAGCCTGAAAACACCAAGTTGACAATGCAGGTTATTTACTGAGCATCTACTTCATGAAAAGCACTGTGAGCAATACAAAGATGACCATGATCTTCAGGAGTTCTCAGCTAACAGAGAGGACGGAGTATACAGAATTATAATATAAAGTGAAAGGTGCCGGTTGCTATAAAAATATATATATAAAAAAAATGTAAGGGAGAACAAAGTTTGGGACATACGATAGTGGGATCAGAACAATCTCCTTAGACTGTATTTTGAAGAGAGGAAGGACATGACTAATGCTTACATTGGAAATATGATTTAGGAAGGCTACCTTAGAAGTAGATGAATAAGGAAAGATCAAAGGAGAAAAAACAGCAAGGAGACACTGCAATAGTCTCAGAAAGAGTCAAAGGGCTTGATTTAGACAGTAGTGCTGGTAATGGAGAGGAGATGACAGTGTGAACCAAGAAGAGATACTGAGTCTGAAATATAGGTTTAGAACTCACCAGCACCCAGGGGACTGCTGAAATCTCAGCGGTAGGTTGGATCACCAAAGGAAACAGGTGGAGAGAAGAGATCCATTCCTTAAAGAATGTTTATATTTAAGAAACAAAAAGTGGAAATGGAGCCAAAAGAAATAGAGGAGCAGACACGATTAGAAAAGGATCAGGAAAATAATACTGTCACAGAAACTTAGAGAAGATACAGTCTCCATAAAGCAAAGAGGAGGAGGCAACAGAACCAGGTGATGCGGAAAGGCTAATGAGAGTGAAAAAGAAGACGACACATGATTTCTTGACTATGAATTGGTCAGTAACACAGATTTCAGCACAGATGTGAGGATGGAAGCCAGACTGAAAAGGCATAAATGATGAGTATGAGGAAATGGAGGCAGTTAAGACAGTTTGAGAGAAAGAAGACTTTATAGGCAAAGAAGACAAATTTCAGAAAAAAGTGATAGAAAATAATGGATGGAAGCTATAACTAATGGGGAAAAGTTCTGAAAGAAGTGAGAAAATGAAGGCGTTGGCTCCAGAAAGGAGGATCATGATTCCTCTGAGACAGCTAGCTTAGAAAAAATCCCTCCTTCTCTTCAAAGTTTCCTATCTCCTGAGAGAAAGAAAGAATTAGTGGTGGCTAAGAAGGTGGGGAAGGTATCATTTTAGTCAGAACATCCAGAAATGTAAAACCTAAAGCACAGGTCCAGGCTCAGGGGAGCTCAGGTATGGAATCTGACCATAAACTTAGTTGTTACCTACAAATTACTAGAATCTTCCTATAACCTAAAGACTGCCAAGAGTCTCTTCTGCTTAGATTTCATGTCTGGTCTTTTTACTAGGTCCTTGGGGAACAACCTGAGCCTAACGCTGTGGATCTCATATTATTCTGTATTTAGACTAAAGTCTCAAACTTTAATCTTAGCTTCTCACTTTTTCATGCTATATGGTGGCGCCTCTGTCCACTAACTGACAATGTCCTCTTCACCAAGAGAAACTTATAACAAATTCCACTGGCCTAACCGAACTCCTAGTCTTGGTCAGTCAGGAACCTCCTGACTTTATGCTAGTCAACAGCCAGAAGGAGTAAGTTTCCTCATTTGTAAAATGTGAGCTTGCCCTACGTAATATCTAAAGTTCTAAAATAACTTTAAAATCCCATGATTCTAAGTCAACATTCCATGAAACCTTTGCTCTTTTCTTCTGATTCAGGATTTCTTAGTACTGTAGTGTTTCCTTGTGTATACTTAATATTTCTGAACTAATATCTAAACTTGAGATTTTTTAATGTAGCAGAAAGGATGTAAGATGAACCACAGTACACTCTTTTTTTTTATCAACACTTTACTTACCTCTCTTCATTGTTTTCCATCTGATTAGGAAAAGCAGCAAAGTCTAGTAGTAATTTAATGGCATCAAGGTATCCGTTGTTACAGGACCAGTGCAAAGCTGTTCTTCCCTACAAGAATGAGCAAAAATCAAGTATATCATGAAGAACATATTTTTGGACACATGGTTATTTATGCTAACTCAAAAATATAAACAAATCTCTCCCAAAAATGCTTAATTACAGAAAGGGACAATATTAAGTATAAAGTAGAGAATATAGATTGTATCTTAACCAAGTGATCAAAATTGCACTACGTGACAGGGCATCACATATCTCCAGAGGTGATAAGATATCCTGAAAAAGATTCAATATCAATTATATAATATTCCAACCAAAAATGTAAAGCTTGAATCTAATTATGATGAATTGTAAGGTAAATCCAAATTGAGTAAAATTCTATAAAATAAATGGCCTGCATTCTACTTACATAAGAAACTAGAAACTTGTAAAAAAAAGTAATATGTATTGCAAATTATAAAAGATGCATTTCTAACAACATAGGTACAAGGACCATATTTTACATATTTTCATTGTTACTTTTATATATAGTAATAATCTTGATAAATATTTATTGAAGGAGTTAATAGGGAACATATTTTCTAACATGAAAAACGTAGTAGGCTAGTATTTTTAAAGAGTTAAAATAATTAAACCAGCAAAAAAGTCAATACTGGCTAAGTGGAGAGAAATCAACACATTACTACATAGTTGAGGAAAGCATAGATCAACCCACATATTTTAAAAATTAGTTCAAAAGTATGTATCAGAGCCTAATCACATCATATACCATTCATTACTTTGGCTCAATAATATCACTTAGGGGAAATTATTCTAAGGGAATAATCTAAAAGAAAAAAAGTTAAATTTACAAAGATGATTTATGCGACATAATCTGTAATAAGGAAAAAGTATCCAACAACACGAAGTTACTTATTTAATTCTAAGATTTGAGTTATAGGCATAATTTGGACCTGGACTCCCTCCAATTTCCCTCCACTGTTGTTACCTTAGGGTAATTATTTAAGCTCCATGAGCTTCAATTTCCTCATCTGTAAAATGAGGATAATAATAGTAACTTTTTTTTATTGAGTTGCTATGGGGATTGAATGAGTTATTAAACATAAAACTCTTAGAACTTTAAAATATTTACTATCTATGATTATGAAAAAGATTATATACCAAACGAGAGAATACTGGTGATAATTTTAAGTAGACAAAACAAAACGTGGTTTGTAAAATCATATATTTATATATATATATATATATATATATATATATATATACACACACTTACATCGTATGTATACATATGCCATGTGTATGTATTTTATAAATGTTGCATTCTATATTATAATTTTGTTAAATTATATAGACTTATATACAAGGACTTAAAGAGAACATGGACAAATAAAAATCATTTTTAATTAACAGATTTGTGAGTGATCTCTTCATTTGGTAAATAGTTATTTTAACTGAATTTTAGTTAATAAAGAAAAAATACTTTAAACATGTATAGAAACGACCTAGAATTTCTACCTCTTTGTCTTGAATGTTAGGGTCTGCATTATTTTCCATGAGTACTGCCATGCAATTGATGTATCCCCCATATGCAGCACACTGCAAAGGGGTCCTTCCTGCATAATCTTGCACATTTGGATTGATCTTGTTTTCTATCAATATCTGGCAAACATCAGCATTTCCTCCCAGCGCTGCCCAATGTAGAAGAGAATGTCCATCTTGGTCAACTAGATCTACCCTTGCTCCACCTAAAAAAGCAAAAATATAATGAAAATGTTTAATATAGAGAACATTTACCAAAAAGAATAGAAGTTTAAAAAATATAACAGTCCCTCAAATGCTCTTTTACTCTTAGCAAAATGGTTCCATGTATATTATCTACATCAGATTTTTACAATGAGCATGTGAGTTGATCAAGGTAGGCATCATTTCTCTTTTACATAAAATAAAGTTGAAGATCAGGCATATGAAGTGATTTTTTTCCAAAATCACACAGCTACCAACAGATGGAGCTAGGACCTCGAGTTTCCTGATGCCAGGTGTGATGCTCTTCCTTCCATCCTTCCACCCAGGTGGCTCTCTCCTACGTCCGGTTGTGTATTTCAAATCACGAATGCAAGAACTGTCTTTTGCGAGTGACTTAATAACTAACCTTTAATAAGCGTCTGAATGACATCCTTGTGTCCCATCTCACAGGCTCGGAAAAGTGGAGTATGTTTCATGACATCAGTAGCGTCTACTTGAGCATTATTTTCCAATAATAACTTCACGGTGCTGACATGGCCAGAAAGGGCAGCAGCGTGTAAAGCTAAAAAGGGAGAAAGAAAGTGATAAACTCTTTATTAACAACTTTATTTTTTTATTATGCTAACCATGTATCTTTTCCTCTTTAGATTTCCCCACCATTTTGGCTAAATGGAATCTAATCTTAAAGATTCTCTATTTTCCATTTTTGAAGATTTCTATCTTTCTTTCTTTCTATTTATAGGTATTATTTATACTTTTCCCCTTTCCTTCTGCCTTTCTTATCTCACTGTTTTCTTCCCTTCCATCCTGTTGGCCTGAAATGGTCCCTTCTTCTCAGTTGCTAGTTTATTATCTTTTCTTCTTTCTGAGAGGGCAAGAGAACAAAAAATGAAAAAGAGAAATAATTTAAATGATGCAGGCAATTCTGCTCACCAATCCACTCAATAAGCATATACCCCTGAGGGACTGTGTGACAGGAGATATCAGTCTATGGTTTCTCCAGTAGGTTACACAAGCTATTCCTGCAGCTGGTCTATGTACCCACATGGTACTGAAAGTTTGTGCATCTTACTTCATTGAGTGTATTTTTCATACAACATGACTCCAAAGGCAAGCCAGCTATTTCCTCAGGGCCCAATTTAAGACACAGCAATTTGTTTCAACATTGGAGAAAACAATGAGATGGAATGTGTTCTCTCCTCTGGTGCTTTTGTAAGGGGTTTGAAAGAGTAATTGTGACTATATGTGAGTTTCATGTTATGCTGACCCACATCCATGTTACTCTACTCTATGACTTATTCTATCACTTTTTAGATTACTCTGTAAATTCTATTTAAATTCGTCACTTTTTACATTCTTCTGAATTTGCTAGGTTAACAATCTAGAGACCCAGACCAGTTCTTTCTCAGTATTATGGCTCTATATTGCCTAGAACAATATTTCTGTCATAAAATGTGATCCATGGACCGAACCTGAGGTATCTATAAAAATGCGGATTCCTGGAGATTAGTTGAGCACCCTGGTTTGAACTGGTATTAATGTAATAATGAGAATTCAGCAGGTAACAAAATAGATAATGTTACAGCCCAGTAGGAGAAGCAAAAAACAAACAAACAAAAACAAACAAACAAACAAAACACCCAAATACAATAACCAGAAAGTACTCAGTAGTGATAAATGGTACAATTAAAGTAATAAAAGGTATTTTGATTTGTAGAGTGACTGGGGGATAACTTTTGATTGGTGGTAAGGGGAAGCCTTGCTAAGGAGCTGACATTTAAGTTGAGACTTAAATCATCAAAAAGAGAATGCAATGTGGAGATCTGGAAAGAGTAATTTGAGCAAAGGAAATGGTTAGTATAAGGACAGGGATGAATCCATGGGTTTTAGGAAGGCAAGAAAGCTGTAGCACAATAGGTAGAAAAGGCCAGATCATAAATGGCCATACAGATCAGAGTACTGGAAGATACTGAAGGGCTTTAAATAGGTAAGTGATATTATCTAATTTATGGTTTAAACAGAACACTCTAGCTGCTATGAGGAAAATGCACTGTAGTATATTAGAATATGAGCAGGGAGACAAGTTAAGACTATTACAGTAGACTGGATAAAAAGTGATAGCTTGAACAAGGGTAACAGGAAAGGAGATGGAGAGAAGTAGAAAGACTTAGAATACATTTGGAGAGGAGTCAACAGGACTTGTTGACGGAATTTGAAATAGGATCTCTGTCCGTATAGTATGTATTTAAACTAACACCCCCAGTAATTCTAATGCATACTTGAGCTTGACAACTCTGATCTGAATGCATAAGTGTTAGTTTGGCCTAGATGAGATTCGGACAGGTGTGAGATATTTCTCATGTCTGAAGTGCTGTCATGTGGAAGAAAGCACAGAGTGGAACATTCAGTTTGACTCAATATGAAGAAGAATATTCTAAAAGAGTTAGGTAGAGAGGATAGCAGTGGATCCCTCATATTGGAGCTGTTAAAACCGAGACTAAAGACTACTACTGAGCATGTTTATAAGGCAGATTGAAGAATGACATACTTCAGTGATTTTCACATTTTCAGGGTATAAGAATGCTTCCCCCACCCCAAATGAAAACTTATAAAACACTCAACATATAAATAGATGAGAGCTGTTCTGACTAAAGTAGGGGTAGAGGGTTATCCATTTAAGCATCCATGCCCTCAGCAACACTTAAGTACCTCTACAGAAACCTGTTGTCCTGAAGAACATGGCTTGGAAAACCTTGGACTAGATCTAATTTTAAGGTACTTTCTCATTTTGAAATTCTACATTTTGTGATATGGCATCAGAATACAAAAGATACTCTTCATATAAATATCAATGTTAAATGAAAAAACAGACAAAATGTCAATTAAGCAAGTTAGAACAAATAATCTTATTAAAGGAAATTTCCCATTTCTGACTATTTGCATTTCCTTTATGTTAAAATAACCTTAGACTTAACTACTGTTGCTCCCCCTTTAAAAAAATGCCACAAGTTTACATAGAAGTACTATTTTTTTTAACTCTAACTTGATATTATGAAAAATTTCAAACATATTTAAAACTAAAGACAAATAGTCCAGTAAACTCAATATAGCCACCACCCAACTTCAGCAATTACCAGTACATGGCAAATCTTGTTTCCTCTAACTGCTATCTATTCATCTACTTCTGATAATTTTGAATAAAACTCTATAGTTGTATCCTTCCATTTGTAAATATTTTGCTAAGAATATCTGAAAGACATGTGTTTATTTTTAGAAACACAACCACTGTATCAGTTAGGGTTCATTTAGGAGACAGAAACGACACCAGACACTTTAACAGAGAGAATTCAATATAAGGAATTGTTGCTATCTACGTAAGAACTGAAAAAGCAAAAAGGGAACATGAAGATATCACAGAAGTAGTAAATGCAGAAACAGCTTCAAATCCTAGGACTGGAGGAACAGAAACAAGAGGATGGAATAATTAACATTTAAAAGTTTAGAAGAGGAGCCCTGGGGAGCTGAAACTCAGACCTCTGAGAAGGAGCTGTGCTTGGCTGGTGCTGTTCCTATGAAAGGGGTGCTCTGAGGCTGGTACCGTGAGTGATGAAAAAACTGCAAAGTGAAACTGATTGTTGCCATTGGAACAAAGTGTCAGCACTGTGTTGAAGAAGATTTACTAGGGTGATGCTGCCAGGAACAGGAAACAAACACACAGAATAGTAAGCAGATAGAAAGATGTAATCCCTCGCTTCTCTTTCAGCTCTCCAGTCTCCCACTGCCACATAAGGGCTGATTCTAACAGGGCATCTGCTGACACGGGGGAAATGTGTTTTGCAGAGCTCTAGCCCCAGCATTGCAAAGAAAGGATAGTCCCGTGTCCCTGATGGCTTTATCACTTTTTACAGTTTATTTGAATCAAGATTCAAATAATGTCTGTATATTGCTGTTGATAAGAACTCTTTTTTTTTTTTTCTAGTGGGAAGGGGAAAGAAACCTTGTAGAGAGATGATGGAGAGGAACTCACTTTCATAGACAAAAAATGTCAGGAAGTATCTCTGACATACAATAAAATTCCCTTAGGAGAAAGAGCCCAGGGAATTAATGCATCTGAGAAGAATTTATGTCTGAACTCCAACCACAGTGTACATCAGAAAGACACCTTTGGTCAAAAGGATTCATATATCCTCACCTATACTTCATTAAAATACATAAAAAAGTTAAACTAAAAGGCTAGTAATAAATTAAAAGACTACATACTAATGAAAGTCAGACAAAAATTAAATGTTCAGAGTACTTATAAACTAAATGTCCTACATGTCTGCACTTACCTCTTAAGAACTTAAGTCTACTGTGAGGCTTTGATAAAGAAATACTTTTGAAAGTTAAAGCCTTTATCAAAATTGGTATTACCTTAAACTTGTTTGTTAAAAACTCTTAAGAAATAACTTAGAGGGTACGGTGGTATAGGTACAAGGAAAGTGACTACTAGCTGTAGCAACTTCCTTTCCACTCGACCACTCATTGCTGGATCAATAGTTTTGGTGGCCAAGAAAGATCTTATTCAAGACAATAGGTAGCTGCAAATGGTTCTAGAATCATGGAAGATTGTCTCTAAAATGGCAGATTTAGGATAAGGTAATTCTATTCAAAACTGAGAAAATAGCATATGTACAGTTTAGAGTACAGGTTTATGCTTTTTTTTTTTTTTTTTTAACACAAAGATAATCAGAAGAGTTCCCATAATCAAGTCTAAGAAGCAACCAAGGTCTTAAACCAAATGCCTTCATTTACCAGGTAGAAACACAGGCTAATTTTGGTCATAATACCTGTAGGAAACAAAGACTTTGGAGTGATCCTGGCAACCTAAAGTGGAAAAGTGAAGATGAAAGGCTAACAACATCAAATCAGGAATAACAATTTTAAGGTACTACTGTACAAGTTTTATAGCACCATCTCCACTTTGGAACCAACTTGATCGTGTCCACCAGTTCTTACCTGTACCTCCATATTTATCTGCCATGTTAATATCAATGTCAGACTTTAAACTCAGCATAGTCCTAAGGACATCATCACTGCCTTTCCCAGCAGCCCACATAAAGGATGTTCTTCCTTCGAGGTCTGAATCATCTTTCACTGAAGGATGTTTTAAAAAGACTTTAACTGTTTCCTGTAAGAAAACTTCATTTAAAAATTTGAGACAAGGGAGTAATATTTTTTATGATAACAAAAGCACTGTTACATGTGACTTCAAATAAGAAGCAAAGTATATTTACCTGCTTTTGAATCAAATGAAATTATTGTGAGGTTTTGTTGTTGTTGTTTTTTTGCTGATACAAAAAAGAACTGCAACCTCTTGTGATTTAATAGAGTCTAAGAAAGCCTAGGGGCTTAAAACTGAACTTAGAAAATTTGCATAATTATTAAAAACCATCTCTAGGATTGGCTGATTATCTAAAGTGAGTATTACTTTGAATAAACATCTACAATGTTCTACCATTCTTTCTTACTATCCTTAGCACAGTTATTTGATTACTGGCACCTGTACATATGTTAAATTTGGAGTCTAAAACTTGGGTTCAAGATCTTGGGCAAGTGATTTAATCTCTTGAAACCCTGGTTTCTTCAATTGTAAATAGGGATAATGTGTTTTATCTCATAGTCTTGTGTTGAAACATGGATTAAATTCTGATTTCCACAGATTGACTAGACTAGGCCATCTGAACTTCTTATGTGTTTGTAATAAGATGCTCATTAAAATCTATTTTGTATTTTTCTGAGATCTTGGAATATTAAAGTAGCTAATGGCTTACCAAAACTTTAGGTGATAAATAAAATCAATTTTTATGAATGCCAGGAAGGCATTCAATTTTTATGAATGCTATAGCTGTTCTGAGCACCAGCGAGAAAGAAGGGTAGAAAATAAGATATTTTAGCCATCTGACTACTCAAGATATTCAATGGTGCATTTGGTAAGGTCAAGAAAATGGAATTATTCTATGCTGAAGACAGTATTCTTATAATTCAATGACACCAAGGGTTTCACCATGCACATCATGTAAAAGGCAGCAAAATCAACTTTGACTGCTTTAATGTGCGCCTCTATGGATAAGTCTGTGGTTCTTGATGGCCACTCATTCTCAGGAAACTGAAGCAGCCTAGAGGCAATCATGTTGTTGGCTGGATTGAGTGACATAATGAATGAGAATGTGCTTCGTAAACTATAAAGGTGATAAGGAAAGAACTGTTCATAATATTCAATATCTTTGGAAATACCAATAATTCATATTGCTTTCTCAGATATGTAATATACATAATTAACACTAGTAACCATATGAATGCATTCTGTTTTTTGAGTACCTGCTCAATGCCAAGGACTAACCTAGGCACTTGCCATAAATTTTCTCTAATTATTACAACAATCCTAAAGGAAAGGTATAATTATGCCCATTTTACACATGAATAAACTAGGACTCAGAACGGTTAAGAAACTTGTGCAAGGTTACACAGCTAGCAAATAGCACAGTCAAGATTCCAGCCAAGGTTTGTCTAGTTCTAAAGCTCTGCCACCCTGCCTTCAGGATAATTATAGATTGCTGAACACTAAGTTGTCAGTGATATAAAGTAACAAAAAGATGAAGTTTACTTATGGTAAAGCAAAATGTTATACCAAACAGTTAAAATAAAAACTGTACAAAACTTTACATGTGACTAACAATTTTACATAAACTCAAGACTATCAATTTTATAAAAACTCAAGACTACCAGTTAACAGTATGAACAATTGTTGAAAGATAGCTGCTGTATAAACATACACAAATGAACTCATGTTAAATGGTGTAATATGAATAAGGTCAGTGGATTACATAAATGTCATCAATTTTCTGTTTATGATATTGTATTATACTTTTGCAAGATATCACCATTGGGGTAAATAGGGTGAAGGGTATATGGGATCTTGTGGTTTCATTTTTATAAATGCAAATAAATTTACAATTGTATCAAAATTAAAATTTAATCAAGAAAAAAAGATAATTGTCATCTTTTACTTACAGCAAAGTTACTCTGAGCTGCATAGTGCAAGGGTGTTGCTCCTTGGCTGTCGGAAGGAATGGTTCCAGATTTATTTCTTTCTAAAAGGAGATGGACAATCTGTGCATGGCCTGAAGTAGACAAAACAAGGTAGCTGTCACTACCAAGGACATTAATTAATTTATAATCTATTTAAAAGAAAGGGGTAAGAAAAGTCACTAGCACATAATATAGCATTCAAAATGGTTTCTGAATAGCAACCCTCAGTGTGGCCTCTTCTTACTTCTCTTAAAATACTATGATAATATAGAACAAAGGCAAAAACTTACAACACTAAAAACTTAAATGTTCAGTCAGGAAGGAAATAACATTAATTATTACTGCCAGATTGAAAAAAAGGTGACACTAGGTATCAGCTCATTGCATTCCCTGGCTTCACTTTATAAAACTGCCTATAAGAAAGGCGGAAGGTTTATTAAAAGCCAGCCCCTCCGTCACCAATGCCCGCAGTCTCCAGGTTCCACTGCACAAACAACCAAAACTGCACACCTGCTCTCTTCTTCTGTTCAGGAGGACAAACTACAATTCAATCTCCTGAATCTCCGAGGTCTCCTATCGCTCTCCTCTAATCTCCCTCCTCCAATATTTTAACATCTAGGAAGTGAGTTCAAATCATAGGAAAAAAATGTGCAGGAATGATGTGGTGGTGAAGAAAATATTCTACAGTACAATCTGGAGGATGTGGTCTCCATAACTGAAGAACTGATGAAAGGATCGAAGAATGAACAAACCTGTCAGTACTATATTTAGAAAACCTGAATTTCATAAATTCTCTTGCTTCAGCATATTGGGGAACCAGGCAACAAAGAAGATATCACCTTAACATAACAAGCATACACTGTATGAGAGCCAGGCAGAACAGAATTTAGTGAGAGTTCTTCTTATCTACCTGCTCTCCAGCCATAGTTTGAAATTGAGTTCTCCAAAACACAAATGGATAAAAGTAGGATCAAAGGCAATCCATGTCACATAGTCAACTGAAACATATCTTACTTTGTTTGAAGGAAAAAGGGAAGCATTCAGTAAAGGCTATATGAAAACATACTATAGGACAGGTGAAAAGGAACACCATCAGAAAGGTAAGAGCATACCTCAGAAAATGATCTAGAGAAGGATCCAGAGGAAAATTTCAAGAAACTGTTTGGTAACCTTGATTTAGTGCAAAGAGATGGTGGCCTCTATGCAGTGAAAGAGAACATCCTAAGAAGAAAACAGACAAATGAAAAGGTAATGAAATGAGGTAAAAGGGGACATAGAATGAGATAAAAGGAAATATGGGCAAGAGAAGAAAATCAAATAAAATATAATAAGGACAGAAAAAAAGCAGAACTTATGAAATAGAAAGTCAATTAAGTGATGTGGAGATAAATTGGTGAAGTCCTCCTAGAATGCAGAAAGAAAGAAAAAAGGGATGAAACTGCCCATTGAAATGAACTCTAAATAACAATTATAAATCTGACTAAAAAACTGAATGCAGATGTAAAAATCATTTTCAAAAGAGACAATGCATAATTTAAAAACTAAGACTATAAGAATGAGGAAAAACCTCAGGCCATATTAACAAATACTAGAAGAATATTAAGTAAAAGTGTGCTAAATTCCTCATTTTAAATAGGTTAGAATCAACAGATACAGTTTTGTTTTTTGACTCTGATTTAAGTTTTAAAAAGTTTTTGATCAATTTAAAAGTTACCACTAATAAAACCTCAAAAATCTCCTAAAACATTAGGCAATTCATACCAAGTAACAACAAACCTAATCCATACATTAAAGACAGAAAACAAAGGAAACAGGAAAACAAAATTAAAAAACATAAAGCAAACAAACAAAAAAACCCCCAAAACAGTAACAGTATTCAAAAAGCAGAATAGCGTAAAAAGATCAAATTATATATCTCCTAACAATGACTTTCAATGGGTAAAATGCCTTCGCTAAGAGAGGACTCTCAGATTGCCCCTTCAAAGCAGACATATACACATATATGACTCTCTCAATTAAAAAAAGGGATCCCCAAAAAGGCTACTTAAAAGGCATATTAATAAAATAGGAAGAAAAAAATCAAACATATCTGTACATAAAATTAAAGCCCTTCTCCCTGAAAATAGACACTGAATATAAAAAAAATATTTTATTTTACATTTATATTTGTAAATAAATTTACATTAATTTTAAATAAAAATTAAATGCTAAGACATGATGTTGAAATTAAAACAAATATAAAACAGAGAATAGATTTATATTGCTAAAATTTAGGCATAAACAGATGGATTTAGGTATAAAATAATGCCACATAATTAAAAATTAAAATAATTAAATAGAAGATGGGACCTAGGGGAACAGAAGTCATAGAAAATTTCCTATATTCATGCAGCTCCTCCTACTATTAATCTTTTGATTCCCATTTAACTCACCTAGTAAAGCTGCCCAATGAAGTGGGGTTCGAAATAAGTTATCATAAGATGTTATATTGCAGCTTTCATATGAGGTCAAGACATCAACCACCGTCACGTTCCCATCGGCAACTGCAAAGTGAAGAGGTGTTCGACCCTCGTAGTCTTGCCAGTTTAGTAAAGACTCTGTTGGAGCAGCATCCTGTTTTTAAGGAACCAAGGACTTCAGACAGACATTGACTTCTCAATAAATCACATTTGCTAGAAGTATTAACTGAGCAGTTTTCTAAACCTCTATATTCTTTCAGCACAAGTAAAGTCTAAAATTTAGGAAAAAAGTATACATCTAAATCTTTAAAAATATTTTTGTATTTAACTATGAAAAGTACAGAAAAGATAATAAACACCATGTACTGACTAGATTAAACAGGTATCAATATTTTGCGTAATGTACTTTTGTATCTGTTATGAATTGAGCTATAGCTGTATGTTTTGTTCTTTTGCTAAATACGTATGAATTCATAAATACATAAATTTCATGTGTTTTTAACATTTACACTGATGAATTATACTATGTATATCCTTCGGCAATTTTTTCTTTCAACATTATGCTTTTGGGTATACTAGTTCATTTGTTAAACCACAACTTAGTTATCCATTCTCCTACTAAGAGACATTTAAATTATTTACATTTTTTCCCACTATTAACAATTATGCTGCCAATGTATAAAAGTTTGACTTCCCCAAATGCTGATACAAATAAGCCATTTGGTATTATCAAGCTTACTACATTTTCTCCTTATAGGTATGAAAAATATTTCACTGGTGTTTTAATTTGTATTTATTTTATAAATGAGGTTGAGATTTTTAAAAATCATATATTAATTGACTATTCAGTTTTATTTCTCTGTAAACTGACAGTTCACAACATTTATTCATTTTTCTACTGGATCTTTGTAGCAAATAGTATGATACGCTGCTTAGGCTCCCCTTCAACACTAAAGAACTTATTTTCCCCACTGTTGGGAGTACTGCCAGCAGATGACCCTAAACGGTCAGCCTTCTGGAACAGCTTCAGTTACAGAGAGTTACCTCACCCAATGTCACATCCCTTCCCCGATTAGGTCATAACCAAAGGCAAGACCTCTTGCCCCAATCTGAAAACTCTGAAGGGCTACCCCAGATTTATAGCTGCCTATACAGTCAGCCTATTTTACAAAAAAAAAAAAAAAAAAAAAAAAGAAAAAAGAAAAAAGAAAAAAGAAAAAAGAAAAAAGAAAGAAAATAAAAAGAAAGAAAAAAGAAAGGTATTATAAACACTTCAAAAAAAGGCGTAGCATATTACCATGATGGTATTTTAGGCCCTTGAGTTTCCCAAGGACTAAGATATGTTTACAAGGGGGAAAAAAAGAGACAAATCTGTGAGGAAATAAGATATTATGAGTGATAATTATCCTAGGACTTCACGCATAAAGAATATACAATAGCTATGCAAACAAAACCATGAGAAGAGAATTTTGGACAAGCCTTTTCCCAACTAACAGCTTGAATGTGCTTTGAGAATACTAATATAATTTTTTAATTAACATTAATTCTGCTTAGCTTCCAACTATGAAAGAAATGGGGTTTCTTCAAACATCAATTAACAAAGTAAACCCCAATAAAGAAAAAATACTCTCTCTTCACTTACAACTCACAGCAGGAAATTCCCCTGCTGAATCTTTCCCCAGGTCTCTCTATATAAAGTCTTTCTGATGATCTTGTGAGAGCCTTAATGAGAATGAATCAGCACATATTTTCCATCATATAAAAAGAAATATTTACTTTCATGAAAGGGGACAGCATGCTTGACTCTCCTCAGCCCACCACATAATACCTTCAGTTTTCCTCCTCCTTCATAATTTATTTCTCATAATATTTTCATTAGAGTAATTCCTCAGGGTTTCCCAAACATCATAGATTAAAAAAAAGAAAAAAGAATACAAAATAACTATCAATAAAACATGTACAAAAATAAAAAATGAAATAAGCGAGGAAGGAACAAAAACTATCAAAACAACTAGGCAGTTTGAAAAAGAACGAAATAGAACTTTTAGAAGTGAAAATATAATTACTAAGATTAAAGAGCCAATGAATATGGTAAACAAGTGGTTGGACTCAGCTGAAGAAAGGCTTAGTAAACTGGAATACAGATCTGATGTAATTACCCAGAATGGAGCAGAGAGAGAGAGAGACAGAGACAGAGAGAGAGAGAGGGGAGATAGAGAGAAAGAGAGAGAGAGAGAGAGAGAGAGAGAGAGAGAGACAAGATGATGAAAAGTAAAAGAGAAGTTAAGAAACATAAAGAATAAAATGAAAAGGTCTAAAATCTGTATAAATAAAGAACATAAAGGCAAGAGTAGAGACAATGAAAAAGAATGAGTATTTAAACAGATAATGGCTATATATTTTCCAGAACTGAGATACAATAATCAGAATGTATATCAAACAGAGAGGAAAAAAGCCACACCTATACACACTGTAGAAAACATTGTAGAATGTCATATAGAGAAGGATTTAAAAGCAGCCTGAGAGGAAAAATGAATCAACTCTAAAGAAATGACAATTATACTAAGAGAAACAATGTAGGTAGAAAGCAACAAAATAAGTCTGAAAGAGTTGAGAAAAGTAACTGCCTAGAATTTCCTGTATACAAGAAAAGTATGTATTTGAGCGCAACAGAAAAATACAAACATTCTTATTTTAAAAAAGAAAGAGTTTATCACCAATAGATAGACAATACAAGAAGTTATAAGAATTATATTTCAGGAAGTAAGATAATAACTTTAGGAAAAAAATTGAGATTCAAGAACAAATAGAGAGCAAAGAAATTAGTTAATATGTACATAGAAATAAATAATCATTGTAAATACGAAATAATAACTTTTAACATCTAATTTATATTGCACAAAAATAGGACAAAATATTAAATTACCACAGCATATAAACAGAAATTTGGGAAGGAGTCATCAGAGAACATCAAAAAAAATCTACTGATAAATAGCCAAAACCAATAAAAAAGTATAGCAAGTTGGTTAGATGTTCAATGGACAAAAATATCAATGGCATTTCTATACACTTTAACCAGCTAAATATATACTCATGGATATGCTAAAAAAATGTTCAAAGCAGCATTGTTTATAAACAGCAAAAAAGCTGGAAACAGTTCCAAATGTTTGCCAATAACAGAATGAATAATGTGTGGTTTATTCATAAAATGAGGTACTATGTAGCCATAAAAATTAATATATTTTAGCTACACAAAGCAATATAGATAAAATCACCAGCATGATGTTGAACAAGAAAATCATGTTGCAAAAAAATACATAAAATATGACTCCATGTATATAAAATTCAAAAACATTAATAAACAATATATTGTTTAGGGACATGAATATATGTGGTAAAACTATAATGAAAATCAGTGGAATGATATACACAAAATTGAGGCTAGTGATTGCTTCTGAGAAAGGAGAGAATCCAATGGTAAGGGGAGGTACCAGGGAACTTGAAAGGTAATAACAGTAATGTACTTTTACTTAATCTCAGTGATGAGTACATGAATGTTTGTTGTTTCCCTATTCTTAATATCTTACATGTATTTTACAAATAATCATTGATATCTATTCACTGTTTAATAAAAACAAGTATACAACAAAGTCAGGGAATGATAAATAGAAATTCAGAAAAGTAGTTGATGGAGAACAAGAATAAGCACGGGGAGAGAATGCATTTGGAAACTGGCATGCGAAAAACTTCTATGTGGTCATAGAATGGTATTAAAATGTTCTATTTCTTGAGTGATGGGTTCACATTTGTTTTATTTTTTTCCTTCATAATTTGCTTGCGTGGCATATACAGTATATAGTTTTGTGTATATCGGGTATTTTACAGGAAAAAAAAATTTGGAAAGGCAATCCAGGTCTAGCAGCACCACTGTACTCACCAGAATACACCGCGCTGTGTGAACGGCACTTGGATCTTTGTGGTTGGCTGCCCAGTGAAGTGGAATCTTGCCTTCAACATCAGGAATCCCAATGTTGGAATCATGCTTGATAAGCAGCTTCACATGCTCGGGGTTATTATAGTAGGCACTCCAGTGCAGAGCTGTTTGCTGCAAAATTGAGATTCTCGAACCAACAACAATGACAGTAACAGTAACAACACAACAACAAACATCCCCCAAGATTTTACTGTGTAATAGGCACTGTTGTATGAGTTTAATCTCATGTAGTTGTCATGATAACTCTGGGAGATAAATACTCTTGAATTTATATATGATTGATGAGGAAAATGAGCACAAGGAGGATAAGTAATCTGCTCAAGGACATAAAGGTAATGAGTAGCCAAATCGAGATTTTTTAATCCAGGCAGTCTGACTCTAGAATCTTTCCTCTTAATCATGACAGGTATTTAGGTCATCAGATACTACTAAATGATAATATTGAGAAAGAGAAAAGCAGCTCAATAATTTATGAATAATTATCAACAAAGTAAGTGATGATCTTGATATGCCAAGTATCTTAAAAATTTGATAGAATGTTTTGAATTTTAATATTTATAAAAAAAAGATCTATACATAGGAAATCACAGGCCTAGAATCCATTTCTTATATCAAAAGACAAATATAACTATAATTTTACCAGATAAATTGTTAGTCCTACTTACTGATGAAAGATACATTTCAAAGATTTGCTTTATTTTAGATAAAAGTTAAAAGTGAGCATCCTGAACTTTTGTCATTGCTTTAAAATTGCTTCTGCATTCTCATCAACGTACCTCAGTAAGGCTGCTGTCCCTACTGGGGGAGTTATTAAGGAGACACATAGAAATAGTCTAGATATACATTATCCTTTCAAGTAGCAGTTATCCATCCAATCTAGAATTAGATCATTTAACACCAGGAACCAAATTTACTTGTCACATTAAAAATTTTAAATATTGACATACACGGTATTCATACACGGTGTACCTATAGGCATTAATATGAAGAGTCACCATTTAACTCATTACTTTTATTTAGTAATAACTGCAGGGAAAAAAAGCCACAGACATAAAAGTCACAGATATTTACATTATTGTGCAACCATCAGCACCATCCATCCCCACTGTTTTTCCTCTTCCCAAACTCAAACTCCATACTCATTTAACAATAACTCCCAGTTCTCACTGCCTCCTAGCCCTTGCTTAGGTATCTCATAAGTAGAATCATATAATATTTATCTATTAGTGTTTATTTCACTTAGCTTAATGCCTTCAAAGTTCATCCATGTTGTAACGTGTCAGAATTTCATTCCTTTTTAGGCTGAATAATATCCTACTGTAGGTATATACTACATTTTATTTATCTAGCCTTCTGTCAACAGACATTTGTGTTGTTTCCATTTTTTTTTTTTTGGCTATTGTGAATAATGTTGATATGAACATGGATGTACAAATATACCTGTCCTAGTTTCTGATTTCAATTCTTAGAGAATAACTGGATCATATGGTAATTCTATGTTTAATTTTTTGAGGAAATGCCACACTGTTTTCCACAGTGGCTGCACCATTTTATATTCCTACTAGCATTGCACAAGGGTTCAAATTTCTTTATATTCTCACCAGCACTCATTTGTGTGTGTGTGTGTGTGTGTGTGTGTGTGTGTGTGTGAGAGATAACAGCATCCAAAAGGGTATGAAGTACTATGTCATGGTGGTTTTAGTTTGTATTTCTTTAATGATTAGTGATGCTGAACATTTTTTCAAGTGTTTGCTGGCTATTTGTATATCTTCTTTGGAGAAATGTCTATTCAAATTCTAGGTCCATTTTTTAATTGTGTTGTTTCTTTTTTGTTCATTTTTAATGCATGTTACACAATTATTGGTCTGTGACAGATTGGAAATTAAAAGACAAACAAACTGATCCTTTCCCTCAGATACTTTGTGAAACACTGCTTTAGGATTTTATTTTGCTCTCTTCTCTGTGTCTGCCTGGACTGTGTAGATTCATTTTTCATTTGTCTAACTGGATAACCTCCCATCTTTGTTCAATATGGAAGAATATACAGATGCTGGAAGACAGTAGAAAGTTTCTAGAATATCTGGGGAAAGGATTATAAAGCCCAAAGACATTTTTTGCTTCTTTTATGATTAACAGGTATTTGTGGATTTGTCAAAGTGCTCTTTTCAGTGAAATATTAGCACTAGAAATGCTGAGTTAGGACTATTTCAGTTTACAAAAGCTGTAAAATAAAGTTGATTATAAAACTCTGGGTTATGTGAGTGACTAAACAAAATCTGAAAACTACATAAAGAACACTATGAGAGGATTATTGAATATACACCCAGTGGATTTAATCATAAGAGTTTTAATTACATGGGAGTGTTAGAGTTAGCAAGACTCTATAATTAAGTGCCTGGTGGAAATGAAGAGGATTATTGCACTTGTCTAACTGACGATCACATTTTTTTCCCCTATGTAGAATGATGAGAGCAATAAACAGCCAATTAAAGCAATGACCAGAGTGTATAATATATTAAAATTCAAGGGTAAGAAAGACAGCAGATCTTAGCAATAAATGCCAAAGTGATATTAGAATGAAATGAAACTAATAATAATTATTTTATAGCTAATATTTGTTGAGAGCATATTCTGCACTATATTATCTTCTTTAAACATATGAGAAAATTGAGGAATAAAGGAGCAGAGTAATTTGTCCAAGGACACAGAACAAGCAAGTAGCAACTTACTTGTTGAAACCCAAGAAGTGTGATGCTAAAGCCCAGGCCATTCAACAACTATGCACTCAGTGCACTGCCCCAGACACTGGCCACCATAGACCTTAACCACCACCATCACTATCATGACTCACTGTCAAATAATGGGTTTGGGGGTTAGACAGGCCTGGGTCGAATGCCAGTATTGCCACTGGGATCTTGGACAGGATTTTAATCTTCCTGAGTTTTAGTTTTCCCATCTGTAAAAAGAAGATGATACTACCTACCAAATGTGGTTGCTAGGAGAATTAAATGACAGAATTTAAGTGAAATATTTTACTGGAGTATGGCTCTTGGAATTGTTCTACCATGTGTATGGGTGATAATTTAGGCCTTCTTTCTTGATGTTTCACAGCATAAAAGGAAGCATTTGCTTTTTGCTTTTATTTGTCTTTGATTTTGGCAGTCCATTACCTTGTTTTTATCTTGTGTATCCACTTCTCCTGGTGCCATAAACTTTAGAAGAAGTGCCAAACACTTAGGGCTCTTGTGCCGAGTGGTCAAGTGCAAAGGAGTCATTTCTTCCAGATCCTTTTGCATCCAGTTTGCCCTCCGTGTTAGCAAGAGTTTCATGAAACGATAATTTCCCTAAAAAAACAAAAGATGGTAAGAAGAAATTTAGTTTGGAGCCATTTTTTTTTAAATTTTAAAATGTCTTAATTATTCTTCTAGAGTAATAAAATTCAGATAAATTAATAAGAGGAAAAATACTTATAATTCTACTACTCATTTTTTTTTTATATTTCCTTCCAACCAATTCTATATGTATATAGTTTACATGGTAGCTAGTCAATATTTCATTGTTATAGCAACATATTTTATTTAACCATTCTAATATTGTTTTTAATATTTTCTTTATAGAAAATGCTACAATGTACATCTTTTTTCACAGAGTCTTTTTCTTAAGTTTTTCATTAGAGTAAAATATCAGGAACCAATTTACTAGGTCAAAGGGTTTTATGGTTTTTGGTATACTCTCCAGATGGCTTTCCAGTAGCAGCAATTAAGCATATTAGTTTTAGCCCATTCTGACCAAAATAGCACACACTATTTATATTCAAAATATAACAACTTTGTGAAATAAGCCCTCAATATGCTTGAGACAACAGATATTTAAAAGTCAACATGACCAAACCGTATCTCATGATCAAGTTCTCTGACTATTTCATGTTTAGTTTCTTTTCCCATTCAAACCATAGTGGGCAGAGTTATCTGTCTTTTCATCTTCTGAGGTCCTCTCCACCCCTTAACTTTGTTAGAAATGTGGCCTTTTGGCATTATAATGCATTGACGTTCTACTATGAGGGGCTAACAGAATGAGTAACAAAGACATCTGTTAATTAAGCAGCCCTCCCACCCTCTACTGTGAGGACTATGAAGCTCAAAGGTAAAGGGGACTAGCTAGAACAACAGTGATGTACAGAAGGATGAATGAGAGTTGACTGCACAGACAGGACTCAACTCAGCTCAAGGGTTAGGGCAGCAATAAGAAAGAACAAGTCGAGAAAAGGAGTCCAGAAGACTGTCTATATTAGATGGGCAGATTTGAAATGGACTGAAATCAAACTGAATCAGCTCAGTTATTTCTTCTCAGAGGCTTGTCCTTGACTAAGTAGAATTTATTTTGCTCTTGATTCTAGCACCGTCATAGAGTTCATTTTACTTTTCTCAGTTTGTACCTACATATATACTTGTTTTTTTCCCTTCACTGTGATCTTCCTCACAAGTTGTAAGCTACATGAATGCAGAGTCTATGTTCTAGTGAACACTATGCTTTGCATAGTTCCTAGCATACAACAGGTGCTTAATAAATATTACTTGAAAGACTGAGTAAATAAGAAGAAATAAAATATATTCTAGAGGTTTTGTTTCTATTTAAAAATTCTTATTAACAGTTACCACATTAGATCATAATAGTTAACAATCTTGATTCTCAGATATCTGCTATTTTGTTACTCTTACTTTTTAATATTTTATGTACCTGGGCTTCATTCACAGTGGACATCATTTATCTGGACTTCTAATTTTACCCAGTGTCAACTTTTGAGACAGAAAGCGCTAAAATTTCCTCAAGAGGGCACCCTGCTCTAAATCTCTTGTTATCTTTTCTTTGAAAAAAGAAAGTACCCAGGAAAAACAAATCTATGTGGTACTTCATGCTAAAAAAATAAGGTTTGACCTTTCTGAGCATAACATTTCAAATATTACAGAATAATTCATCATGACCTTTTAAAGATATTAAACCAGACAATCATTTTGATTCTGAAATTTAGAGGAAAAGGGAAGGAAAAGGAAACTAGAACATGCTGGTGGAGCGGGGGAGTTACAGAGTGCTGGGTGTATTTACATTTTACATTATTCTGAGGATTCTACCTAAATAAAACACAGTACACCTCAGTGATAATTTATTTACTTGTTAATCCAACAAACATTTAACAAGCCTTATTCTGAAGCAGCCAACAGTAAAATGTTTGCACTTTACTTATTACAAAGCTCTTTGACATAGATTTCTTCTTTGCTCCTCACAGAAGTGTTGTGGAGAATTTTTAAAGATTAAATAAAGTATCTTCATATGCCTCTATTGCCTCATCTGTAAACTAGAAATAACAGTATCTCAGATTATTATGCATATGTGGTGATCGAGATAACATTAGTAAAATACTTAGAAAAGTGCAAAAAGCAAATGCTCGGCAAATGTCTGCTGGTTTTATTATGAACAGTTTTCTAGTGCGGCGGAAGCAAGAAAACATAGATGTTCAAGTGGCCCAAGATAGAGGGCATGCAGATGGAAAGATTTACCACACTTAGTATATATAGTTCAGCTAGTCATTAAGGAAAGAATCAAAGTTAGAGACAGGTAAAAGTAAAAAATAGGAGGAATGTTATAAACAATAGTCTTTCTGACTTTTTTTTTTTTTTTTTTTTTTTACATTGAGAAAGATGTCTATACTCTACCTACAAATGATGATATAGAATTGACCAGGGCATACCTAATAGGTATTCAGCTGGCATATGATCAGGCCAGCTTCTCCTATTCTAAAGGACAGAGAAACATCAGAATGCTGGAACTAGAAACAACATAATCCATTTGGACCAAGGTCAACCTCCTTGACCTCATGAATAAGCTCTTATTATATGTCCAGTGTATGCAAACTCAATTCTAAGAATGAGCAGAGGGGACAGAGAACTCTTACAGCTAAAATCAGGAGAATATTTCCAGTGTCAGCGCAAAAGAAAAAGATATTAGTTTGAGGCAGCAAGCCAATTTGGTAACTTTCCAAGGGTTGTATGACTCTGGAGACACATGTTAACAAGCTACTTTGCTTACTGTAATGCCCCCTCAATACAAAAGCAAACAAACAAAATGTCTAAACATTTCCACACAATTACTTGAAATTAGGACTTCTTAAGTTTTCTCTTTAATTATTATAATGCAAATACTTTGGGGAGGATTTGGAAGTAATCATTCAGTATCATCTCTTAGGGTCACATAGAAACTGATCCTGAGGTGTAGACTGTTTTAGGATCTGCTTTTATAATTTCTGGCGAGGTAGAAAACAGTATAAGAGTAAAGGATATAACAGATCAAGAGTGTATATTCTTAAGAAAACTGATGGTAAGTGAGCAGAAGTGAGGGAGCTGAAGTTACAGAAAAGTGCTGATTTAATCATTAAAAGGACATTAATGCTGATATGATCAGGTCTATTATGCTATTAAATGTGAAAAAAATTCCCAATGTCTCTAAAACACTGAATGTTTTGTTTTGTTTTGGTTAGGGAGTGATAATCCTCATCTGAATATTCTTGTAATTATTAACACAAAGAGATTCTTTTGTCTGTAATGTAAATGATTATAACATTTGGATGTTCTCCAAATGTATGAAAGGAATAAAATATCTAAGGGGATAAAAGAGAATGGAAAAGTTCTCTGACCTGAAGACTAGAACTTGAAATGAATCTGGGAAGCAAATCAACCCAAAATGTCACTTTTAACCTTATAATATAGTATTTTTGCTTGTTGAGTCCTCTAAGATAAATTCCTTTTTTAGAAAATAACAAAGTCATTAAATCTTAATATCAATAACATGAAAGTTTTGAGTGAAATACCTTGATATTTTGCTTTAGATTTCTCTATTTTAAAGAAATAAAACATAAGGAATTTGATTAATGTTCCCTTTTTCTCCTCCAATTCTATTAACTTCTCTCCTTCTTAAGAGACCAGTATCCTGAATTTTATTTCAATGAATGTTTTAATAATTTTATTTCTTATAAATTTATGTATCCATAGTTACATAGTATTGTTTTACATATTTCTAATCTTTGTATACATGGTACTGTATGAATAACTTGTCACCTTTTACTCAAATAAATGTTTTCTAAGATTTATCCAAGTTGCTTTGGTTCATATATTTTCACTGGAGAGAGAGTATTGTGTCATATGAAAATAATATATTGTACTTATTCTCCTAGAGGAATATTTAGCATGCTTCTCATTTTTTACTATTATAGACAATACTGTGATAAATTTTCTTATACATATCTCCCTGGTAAATGTGCAAGAATATCTGAAACTTGCTCAATTGTTGGGTTGAAGTTGTTCAATAAAGTAGCTACTCTGATTCACATTTCCACCAGTAATGTATGAGAATTCTTATTTCTCCACACCCTTGCCACACTTGGTTTTGTCAGACTTGCTAACTTTGCCAATAAAATGGGTATATAATTGTGTTCTACTGTGGATTTAATTTTTATTTCCCTGATTGCAGTGCAATATTTTTATATATTTGTTGGCTATTTATTTCTTCTTTCTGTGAATAACTTTTTTGTATTGTTTACTCATTTCCCATCTTAGCTATTTGTCTTTTCTTACTTATCTGTAGGAGTCATTTACATATTCCGGAAACTAATTCTTGGTTGATTTTGCAAATATCTTCTCTGTGTGGCTTGTCTTTTTGCCTTGTTTGTGTTCTTCCACTAGTAATGAATTCATGATCTAAATAGTAATGTTAGCTTTTATAAGGATTAGATTTCTTTGTGTATTCTGGAATTTCTGTTTGCATGCTTATTTTAAAGACAAGATTGTTTGCTGTTGTTTTCTTTTTTCTCTTTGCTCAACTTTATAGCTGCTAACACGGAGCTCCTAGTCCATTACAAGATGAATAGGTTCTTAAAGTGATCTTTTGTAGCCCTACGTCTAGGGATATGAGGGATATCAGTTATTGTCACTGAGCAAAAGGGTTGCTTCCTGATCCTGACGCTTGATCTCTGTCCTGCTCCTGCTATATCTTTAGACAAATAGCTTCTTCTAAAGGTATGGCCTCATATTAGGGCAAAGAATATCCCCAAATTCTAAGTATTTTCTTGATATTTAGAATTCATTATTTTTAGTGTGAATACGACCACTTTTCACTCAGAAAAACAGGGAGTATATCTCTGAACTAGACATATCTGAAATCATATTTTACAGAACTGTTGTCTGTTCCTGGTAAATGCCTTAATCATTAACTTCCAGACAACTAGAAGCTGATCCTCAAAACACTCTGGATCCTACTGCTATGTTTTTTCCAAAATGGCTACCATAGCTTCCATAACTGACTTCTAGGAGCCTTTGCTATTTGCTTCTTCTTCAGTTGAAACAATTAGTTTAACAGACTCCAGTGCTCAAGACTTAGTCTACTCTGCCTACAGCAGCCCCTTTCCCCACTGGAACACTGAAGAGAACACATATATACCCCAATATTTTGGGATATACATGTTTTCTGATTAATATCTTTGCATTTTTGTTCTCTCTCTGTTGTCAGTGCTTGTATTTATTCCCATTGTAGTTGAGGAGAAAACAATTGATTGCTATAAATGTTCACAACATTTTTTGTTCACTTATAGATATGTGTATAACTTTCTCATGAAAATATTATAACTATATATAATAACACATATGAATATAAGGGAGGCACTCTGCCATATTTCATTCTGAATCCTAATCATATTAGGTACCAAAAGATATTGCTTAAAACAGAAAAGGAAATAATACAAACATGATTTGTTATTAATTCTAATGTTATCTATATAATTACATATTTATAAACTCTCAAGGCATTTACCATATTAATTTTTTAAAAGAATCACTACCCCTAGGAAGTATGTAGTTTACAAATGTCAGTAATCTCATTATATGAAACTTTTCTGTAATGGCTGCAGACACAAATGAACCTAGGAAATATCACAACAGTATTGGGAGAGGCAATCTGCCATGGCCCTGAGTGGCCCTGCATGTACTTACAGGGTATACCAAGAATGCAAAGCCCTGACTCCTCTTTACCTGGACCATTTTTCATAGTTGGGTTTGCAGCGGGCAATCTTAAAAAATGAGGTAATATTGCCCTCCTGTACATTTTAAAAAGAGCAGGCTTGCCTATTACATACTGAGAGTCCCAAAATTCAGCATCCCTCAAATGTAAATCCACTGTGTGCTCAGTGTCCATCTGGGTCCTCTGCATTGTCCCATGGTTCTTGGAGGTAAGGGAATCTGATGTAAACATGAAAGTGCTTGTGCCACTTACTGTGCTATCAAGAAATAGTAATAAAGTTTTTTTTTTTTTTTTTGGTCTCTAAGGTAGTCTTGTGTCTTCTATCAGTACTCATGGCAAATTTATTACCTTGTAGAAAGTTAATATACACAAAAGAAAAAAGTAGGGTAAAATTAAATTCAAGACCTGTCAGTACAGGTCATGATGAGGGTAGGATGCTGACAGAGACATAGTTTTCTTGAAGAGTAAAGACATGGGCTCCGAAGGTCAGTCAGGTTCAGAGAGGAGACTCCCTGAGAACATGCCTGAGTGGTGGGCAAGGTTGGGGAGGGAAGGGACCCCACTGTCCTATCTATTAATGAATGTGAATGGTGAGGAGTAGGATTAAAACAAGGAGCTCTAATGTCTCTCGACAGGCAGAGGAAGGGATGTTAGCATGACAACGGGGCAGCAAGCTGAAGAGGTGATAACAATGAGGTGATGGCTGCCTAGCCCAGGAATCTCCAAAGTGAAAACAAATGGTGAGAGTAATTGATAAAGACCTTGCTCTTTGACACAGAACTTTGAGCAGACTGCAAACATTAGAAGTGCACTTGGTTGAGACATGTGAGCAGCTGCTCAAAAGTGAAAGCAAATGCAAAGCCTAGCACAGAGCCAACTGCACTTATGTACCTGATCCCCACTGTAGCCTGACTTGTCTGACTTGTCTGGCAATGAGGACAAAGTATGGGGTGTAGAGGTGGCCGCTGTCTGAAGCATAGCTCCTGGCTTAATGGTGCCTTTGATGCATAGAAGTTCCTCCGAACAGCTTGCCCTGGTTTGATGATGACCTGGCTAAGTTAAAACCCAAAGGTGTTCATTGGGAGGCAGTCCAACATAAATTGGGCAGCAGTCCAACCTCTGTGACAACTCTGGAAGAATGCCTGCAGTAAAGGAAAGTCAGCTCAGTGAGCTGAAATGAAAGCCATCATCCTCACCTTGGACACTACTACTCCTTAGGATGAGGCCTGTTTTCACCAGCTCCTGGGCTGTTGCCAATGCTCCTGTTTTTTGGTCTGCCACTTGAAAGACTACAGCTGGTAGATTAAGAACAGCCCTCTTCAGAGACAAAAATAGTGGAAACGAATTGCTGCTGCATATCAAACAGTCTGGGTTACTCATGTAGATGCCCACAGGAAGGGTCTATTCTTTGATAAGACTTACTGGAATAAGACTTACTGAATAAGCCTACATTGCCCAGGTCACTGGCCATTTGCCACCTGGATCTATGACTGCACCGAACATGACAATGAATCCATCATCATTGACTTGGCACAAAGTAAAAGGTATGTGTTTTTAACATGAATTAATATAAAATTTACTATTAAATATAATTTTTATTTCAGAAAATAGCAAATATATTTAATACAATAAAACTATTGTTAATTAAAATTATAAATTTAATAGAGAACATAATTTTATTTTACATTATTTAATATAAAATGTTTTGATTAAAATATGTTAATATTTAATTTAAAAAATAATATAATGATTTAAATATATATTTAGTAGTCTGCCATGGTGAAGTAACCACTTGAGCTAAAACTGACCCTTAAATATATATTTAGATACCAAACTTACATACCAGACTTGTGTATTCTCTAAGTTGGCTTATTTTTCCTGCACTGAAGGAGGCCACATTATTACACAGGGCACTGTGCCTAGCTGTTCCCAGCAGGGACTTCTGATCACTGCCACTCAGGGCCACCTTGTGCAATGAATGAGGCCCACCTCACCGCAGAAAATTTTCAGGTTACACTGTTGCTGTTCCAGCCTGATTACCCTAACCACCCACATCACTGAGGCTCTTGAAACTAAACTGTTTCATGTTTTTAGGTTTCACACTTTCTGACTATCATAGTCTGACTATGGTGTTAAGACTATCCGACAATGAGCCCATAGCTAAAGTATTTGATGGACATTTTATGTTCCCTACCATGTTCAGGCAATAAAATTGTCAAGAGCTGGCATGGCCTCCTTGAACATAAACTCAAGAAGATTTCTGATTCTATCTCAGTTACCTCCTCCTGGTCTACACATCTAAGTGAGGCAGCTTGGTTACTGGTGTGGCACCCCCAGAAAGAGCTCATCTGCTCTTGGCAGCCTCCCGGGAAATAATCAGGACAAAAGGATGGGGAATTATATACACCTATTTTGAAAATTCTGCCCTGCCCATTCCTGGTTATGATATTTCTTTTTCTTAAGAGCAATCCCAGCTGTCCTGGTTGGTACACTCCGTGGATGACAGCCTGGCCAAAAGGGGGCTTAGAGAGTCAAATTTAATTATGGTTCAGTCATCTGGATATGCTTTTTTTTCAAATGACATAGTCCTAGATCATTAACATCCATAATGACCACTCTATTGAGTACACTGCTCACCAAGTCCTCCTGTAATGTTCATATGGCTAAGGTAAGGGATCTAAAGGGTCTCTGTAAATTTGTCCCATATGCACCTACTATTCCCAATGAAGGACTATGGGTGCAATTAAGAAGATGACTGGAGAAAAGGTGAAGAGTAATAACTATGGGACACCATGATTTTGTCGCTAAGGAGAAAAAGCAACAACTTCAGTACTTGAGAAGGGCACCCCTTAAACAATGGAAAGTAGAAGGAGGGAAATGACAATTAATGCCCTCTTTGTCCTCTGGAGCCAGTAATGCATCCTGGGGTTAAAAAAAAAAAAAGAAAGATTTTTTTTTTTTGCTGCTTGAATCTAACAGCAGCTGAGGCTAGCAATCTGATTTGCTTCTATATTTGTCATCCCCATTCATATGCTATGAAACAGAAAAATTAATGGCAACTCTTGAATATGGACCCCTTGTACACATAGAAACACAGACACTGGCACAACCTTACTTTAATCTGATGGATATAGATTAATATGCTCCTTCTGATGTGTGAAGAACCTTGGGTTATGCTATGTAAGACTACTGAAGCTGTAGCTACTTGGTGCTGCCTGTGGCTTAGCCAAATCAGTGTAATAATGATACAAGTTTAACAGCTAATCTTGAACTAAAGTGACTTGTGCCTCTTCAGGTTATATGTTTGTATATGGTGGAGAGTGGGCCATGAAATAAATACTCCTTCACTCGGTTTGTTTTGCTTTTGGTTAATCTAGTGTCTCCTGTAATCAGTGGCAATGACAGCAAAGATCAGCAAGCCAGTCAGTCTTACTTGCATTGAGTCATCATAGATAACAGATTAGCCTTAGAGTATATACTGGTTGTAGAAAATAAGACATACTGTTTCCTTTGTATTCGCAGCTGATTTAGTCTAGGATACTAAAGGGCATAGGTGAAGTCAATACTGCAGGTTGTTCTCATCCCACTGCTTGGAGTTCTATTAATTAAATACATGAGATATATTAAACAGATTTGTTCCTGGCCTCTATTGGTCAGATTAATCAGAGTAGCTGATGGAATGGCATGCTCATGTCAAGAAAATGTAAGGCTAAGGGATAGATTGTTGAAGAGGCAATTTACCATGAGTCCTGGTCATCCCTGCATGTTCTAATGCCAAGAGTGCAAAGTCTTGACTGCTCTACCTAGGCAACTTCTCAAGGTTGTGTTTGCATCAACAGATTTGAGGGATGAGGTCATGTTTTCCTGTGGGCTTACTTATTGCATACTACTAAAGTAGTTGATTCTAGAAATTCAACGTTCCTCAGCTGTGATGGAGACCCACTGTGTGTGCAGTATCCATTTGGTACTTCTGGAACTCCTCCATGTTTCTTAGGGGCAAGGGAAACCAATGCAAACATACAGGTACTGACACTTTTTGTTATTCTGTGAGTAGTAAACTCATTTGTCTCATGTTTATCATCAACATCCAGGAAACAAAAAGACTAACTTCTTAGAGAGTAAAATCAAATCTCAGACTCTGAAAATAATTCTATATTATTATGTTATGAAATGCTGTGTAAGAGGAAGTAAAAAACGTAATGAGAGGGTCTAGAAAATGAGGAGTCTAAAAGAGCATGACAAAGAGTCTAAAATTTATTATATGGGTAATGGGGAGCCAATGAAGAGTTTAAGAAGGAAATGACATGTGGATTTATATTTTTAGAAGATATCTGGGGGTGGTATGAAGCATTGGTTTAAGCAGAACAAGTCTTTAGGTAGAGTGACTAGTTAGGGGTTTACTACAAGAGTCCAGACTAGAAATGTTGAGAGTTAAATGGAAATAAGGAGACAGTGCAATATATAAGAGAACTCCTGAACGAGTACAAGATGGAGAATGCTGCCAACAATGGAAAAGATGGAAGGAAAAATAGGAATGAGGATAAAGATTTATGAGTTCTGTTTTTTTAACATGTGGAGTTTGGGGCATGTGAGGGAAATCTATATAAAGATGTCTAGCAAAAAAAGTATATATATGGATCTGAAGATTTGGAGAGATAGTTAGATTCAAGATATAGAGTTATGAGTCATCTATATTAATAGTTGCTTCAACCGTTTTATCTAAAGACAGCAATTTCTAAAATAAATGAAAATGCATAAAACTGGAAAAATGATCCACTACATACTAACTGAAATATAATTTAAATATACACAAAAATAGATCAGTACAATGCAATCTAGTATTATTGTTCTTTTACTTAGACCATGAGATACCATTACCATATCAAATACAGAGTATAAATGAATTAGAAAGGAGAAGGGCCTTTCCTCATTATTCTTATCTGCTTGGATCATTTTGTTGTCTGAATTGGTTTAGGTGCCTGGTTGTACTTTGGTTTCTTGGTCTTTTATTTAACAGAAATCTTTACAGGAAAGCAAATAGTTACAAAAAAAAAAAAAAACAAGTTTTAAATGACACTGAATTCACTAAGTTCGATAAATGACATTGTTATCTGCATTGCTTTTCCCAGGCAGAGACAGTCTTCCTTTTTCCTTATATTTCTGATTGTCAAGCCTAAATTTCTGGGTTTACAACTAAATTTTCTAATTACTCAAGAACTATGATGGTAATCACATTACTAACCTGCCATCTTAAACTAATCTTTAAAAATTTTATTTTTAAATTTTATTATTTATTTATTTTTTAGCTATTTGACAATTCTCTAAGGGAAGGCTAAGAATGGCACTTCAAAGACAGAAAAGGAGCTTTATTTGTTGTTTTCCAAGTTTAAGATGTTCATCCATCTGGCAGAGCAGCTAGACAATACATCAGCCAAGAACATCTCTCTGGCTTAAAACAGATTCTGGCTTTCAAACGGGATTTGACTGAAGGAAAGGCAACATCTTTAGTTGCTTTGTGGCTGAACTCTTCTAATATTTCTCCCCAATGCCTCCTCCAAGCTTTGGCTCTAACCACTAACTTGGTTTCCATAGGAATAGACAAAGCTATCAAGTGGCACATAGTCAAACGACACAACAGAAAGAGAAAATGTTACTGTCCAAAAAAAGGAGATAGGCTTTTATCTAAGAAACTATGGAAAGGTATCTCTTACTCTAAAGCTTCTATATCCAATGCCAGACTTTTCATATGTTTTTCCTGCCTAATATAGCCTATTTTCTTTGGATTATTATGAAAATTAATATGGAGAGCATTTCATACAAAAAGTAAATACTTTAAACAGCTATAAAACAGGAAATGCTCATTTCCAAAAGTACAATTCCATTGTGCTTGTGATGTATTCTCATTTATTTATAATAGTCATTTAAATTGTTACAGTCTTTTGGGATGATTACAAAATGTATTTTGATTCTCAGAGCTGATATTTTATTTATAGGAAAACATTTATCTTAAATCAGTTCCCAAACTCGAGCATGCCTCAAGATTATCTGGAGGGCTCGAAAACACAGATTGCTGAGGTCTTCCCTCAGTGTTTTTCATTCACTGAGGGGCCCAAGAATTTACATTTCCAAAATGTTTCTGGGAGATGCTGGTGCTACTAGGTCCAAGAGTCCATACTTTGAGACTCATCGTTTATACAAAGAACCTAATGTCAGAGATTCCAACCCTGAGGTACTTAACACAATAACTAAAACAACCACTGGAACAAACCACCCCCCAAAAAGTATGCCTGTTCCATCTCAGGTCAATGCAATCAGAATTTCTGAGGCATACTATTCAAAGCTTTTATTTTAATCTTTGGAGTTATACTAGACTTTGAAATTAATATTTTCTAAATGTTCTGCAGGTGATTTGAAAATGGTATCAAGGTTGAGAAGTACTGACTTAATCATCCATTCAACATTCACTAGTTATTTACTACGTAATTAATTACTCTGAATCAGACACTGTGTAACAGGTTTTGGAAATTTTACAAAAATAATTAAAATACAGTTATACACTCATATTCAATACAATATACAGTACAAACAAGGGGGGAGTAAGTGCATAAAAAATACAAAAGTGAACCATAGACAGGCAAGAAAGAGTATGTGCTTTCAGCCTTTTATGAAGAGGGGTAAAGGTTAAAACAGAAAAGAATCCACAAAGAAGATGGTAGTTGAGTTGGATCTTGCTATAGAATCACCAATAGCACCCTTTGTACCTCCATCTTGTTCTGCCTTCCCATTTCTTTGAAGTGCTAAACCAAGATAGCTTTGGGTCTCATTCCCATCCCTTCCAATTAATTTGTTCACATAAGCTCCTGCTATACAGAAATTCTGAAGCCAACATTAGTTGTGCATATCAAGTCTCTTGTATCCAATTATTGCACTATGACACAGTGCAATAATTCCCACATTATCCCTCACTTTGTCCATAACAGACAGTAAACCCATCTTCAAATATTTGTAATATAATGAATAAGATCAGTCCTATGTCAGGACAGATAGTAGTAATAAGAACTCTGGAGAGGGGCTCCTAAGCCAGACTTGAGGGGCCAGTAAAGCCTTCTTGGAGAAAACAGTGCCTGCGCTGCATCTCAAAGTGTACACACAATCAAGCCAGTGAGAAGAAAACTGAATGTGCAAAGGCATTGTGTGTGGAGAATAAGTGTAAGGAAGAAGTGATTAGAATAAAAGCTTTGAATCGTATGCCTGAAGATAGAGTAGAAAGGGGGATACATGAAGCTGAAGCCAAAAGATAAGCAAGGAGTAGATGATGATGAAAGGCGCTAGTCTAAGGAATTTGGATTTCTTCCCTGAGGTTTCTGAAGTAGTACTGGAGGATTTAAGTAAGGCAGTGACACCAGGGAGGTCTCAGCCAAAACACCCTCACCCAAAAATTTCTCCTCACATGGAAAATGAGAAGGTTGGATTATGAACTAAAGACTCATCCAGCTTAACGTTCTGACTCTATGAATCTAAGAAACAAGAAGATCCACTCTTTATAGCTACTTCAAAACTAAATATTTTTTATTCTAGCTGCCTCAAGAATAACTTAATTTCTAAGAATTTCCACAGGGTAATAGTTTTTGAGTCTGTTTCCTTTTTCCTGATACAAAAATTCATTTTCCTAGCATAAAGATGTTCAGGCTTTAGGGGAACCAGAAATGCTACCCATAAAAAAGCAGCATAAAACAATTAAATGAGAATATATTTTAGAACCAGTTAGATTAGGGTCGTTTACTGGCTATATTAACCATAACCATGTTAGTGCTTAAAGCCTCAGACTTCCCTTTGGTAAAAACAAACAAACAAACAAACAAATAAACAAACCTCATAGTGATTGGCTCACAGAAAAGGCCTAATAAATATTGTTTTCTTCCTCTGATACAATTATAAAAGTAGTCTTTGTAAACAAAATATTTTTATTTAACCATGTTCGCTTCAGGTACAGAAAAAAAAAAAAGTATTCATTCCTAGACTTGATATGCACAACTAATGTCCATTATAATCTTCCTGGCTTATTCTCTTTACTGACCCTGACCCTGACCAGTCTTTTGAGTTACACTGCAAATAGCTACTTTAAAACTCATATTTAAATATGAAATTCAGAAACAATCTTGTTTACCTCCTCGTTCCTTTGAAGCACCCCAAATCTTGTGGTAGGTTCCATCTTTAGTTTTCCAATAATGTGCCTTAGTTTTATTGATACTAACATAGAGTTTTAAAAAAAAATTATTTCATTTACTTGGCTGAGATATGTGCCTCTGGAGGAACTATTTCAAACAACTGATTGAATCCATCTGTTGACTTCTCTACTTCAGTTGCACACTATGGATGGGATTTCTTAGATAGTGGAAAAGATAAATGTACACATAAATGTACAAATAAATTCAATTATACTTATAAATTCTTAACAAACCTCATTAAGACCCATGCATTAAAGGTTTTAATTAAAAGCACTAACTAAAAATCTGATTTGGTAACTATTATCTATTCTCAAAATGGTAGCCAAGGTCCTTGGAGTGGTAATATTTGAATCAAGCCTGAGTTTTCTAGTCTCAAATCTAGCCATCTTTTAAAAATCATCTGTAAGTCATTCTCTGAACTCTGTACTTCTCTTAACCTTCCTGCCACTATTCTATACCTTTTCTCTTTGGAAGAAGAGGCAACTGAGCTGGTAAAGAATAGTGCCAAGGTTTAGTGGTTGAAGTGGGGAAGAAAGATTTGCAAATCAAAAGCTATTTTAGTTGTACCTTATCCCAGCTAGGTGGTCTGTTTGCAAGGGCTATGTTTTAATTCTAGTCTAACAAGTGCTCTAAGTTCAAGCACATCACAATTCTTAAATCAACATCTTAGTAACTCCCTTAAGCTCTTTGCGGATCAATTGGAAATAAACAAACATATATTTCAGAAAGTCATTCAAAGTTACGAATTAGATAATATTGTACAAGTGTTGAAAAATTTGGAAAATTATTAAATATTGGAAAAATAAAGTAAGAAGGAGATCACCTACAATTTCATTACCCTAAGACTAACATAAGCTCTGTTAGCATTTTGGTGTAATCTCTCCCATTCCTCTTCAGCTTTTTTGTTTAACATGAGAGGTGGTTTTCATTATTACCATCAAACTACACATCCGATTTTATATCTGAAACTAGCAGTGATTTTAAGAATAACTTTTACCATTTGGTAACCATCATATTAATAACTGATTCAGGTGGCCAAAGGATGCTAATGTTAGTGGGTAAAAGTTTGAGGAATAATAGGATACTTACATAGTTTCAAATTGGCTCTCCACAAAATATTTATTGATCACAAAGGGGGGAAAGTAATGTACCAAATAATCAAAGTTAACACCACTACACGCTTTCTGAGAAGAGCACATCACTCCTCTAGTATTACCAAAGTGTATAACCTGAATTTGATTATGAGGAAACATCAGGTAAATCCAAAATAAAAGACAATAGAATTGACCTGTATTAGAAAACGTCAATGTCATAAAGTGTGCGTGTAGCACACACATGCACACACACACACGCACACGCACACCCCCGAGTGCGCGCATGCACACACACACCTGAGAAATAGTTGCAGATTAATGAAGAGTAAAATGATATAACAACTGAATGCAGTGCCCAATCTTGGCTTTTCTTTTATATAGAATACATTATTGGTGAAAGCTAAATCAGGTTCATGGATTAGATAATAGTATTTATGTCAAATGCCTGATTTTGATAATTAAATCTGGTTATATAAGAGAATGTCCTCTTGTTAGGAAATATGCATTAAAGATTTAGAGGCAAAGGAGTATCACATCTGCATCTTTTAAAAAATGGTTCAGAAGACAATGTCTACACACTCACATATACTGATAGAGTTTAAATAAAACACATGTGGTTAAAGGTGCACACTTAGGGAATTTGGGTGAAGGACATATGAGAATTCTTTGCACTATTCTTGCAACTTTTCTGTAAATCTGAAATTATGCCAAATATAAAGTTAAAAGAAAAAAAAAGCCTTCGATTTTTATTATAAATAATGAGATTCATTTAAAACATTTCAAAAATAAAGAGAAATATAAAGAAGAAAGCAGTGACCAGCCGGCTTCTCACAAACCTGAAGTAACTATGGTTTACATTTTGATCTACTCTTCCTGTCTCTTATCTACAAGAATGTTTCTTATCCTTAGGTTGCAGTTAAATTGTGAAATGCTCCATAATAACATTTTAGTTAATATTCAAAATATCCTTGTTCTGGAAGCCAGAATTACTGTCACTCCATAGATGAGAAAAACAAACTCAAAGAAATTAAAATATGGGTCTATATTGAAAGGTTTATCAGTTTATATTATACAACAACAACAAAATAATGCTACTAAGTGGCTGGTTTACTGTGACTTACAAAATGGCTATGATTTAGTTCCTGTAAAATGGTAAGTTTGGAGATGAATTCTGGGATCCCTTCTACACTAAAATGCTACAATTCTAATCTCTTCTATTATCACTAACATTCTTTTTTGTATACAGAATTTGTAGTGCCTAGAACAGTGCTTTTTATGTATAGTGGGCACTAGATAAAATACTTTTTGAATGAATAACAAATGCATTTCAAATTATAAAATAATTATGTTATAGAGATCACGAAGATTAATAATACAAAAGTTTTTGTAAAATATAACTTATAATTAACTGTTATTATTGATGATTGGAATAGAAATAATATAAAACTAAATGTTCATCCTTAAGTAGAGATTAAAGTTAAGAGATGCTACCCCCTCCTTTTTTTTTAAAAAAAAGACATCTTTTTGTAGGATTCTAAGAAATTTACTCTGAAGTTTATTTCTATATTACTCTTGTTACAAGTATAATTCACCTTATTCTCATCAATAACCCATTTAACTGACTGTTTACAGTCAGATGGAGAGACAAATGACAAATTAGTACTCCCCAGGTTTGTGGCATGGACATAAAAAGTGAATTTATTTTTCAAATACCTTTTATAGCTATAGCCTTGCAAGTAGAAGACATCTTATCTGGTTTACTATTGATCCAAATGACAAAGCTGAGCATCAGATTAAGGATATGTCAGAAACCTGAAAGAAGGCTACCAACGGATACAGCAGGATGGTGACTTCTTTCAAAATGATCTATTAAGGCTCCAGTGTTTACAAAGGCAGTTGAGAAAATGCAGCACATGATTCTGGGTTGTATCAACTAACCAGGAGAGTGCCCATAAAAAATTCTGATACTAACGTGAGCCCCCATACACCAATCACAGTACATTTAATTTCCAGCAATAAAAACTATGTATAGATTTTTAATGATAAAATAATAGATACAGGGTTTTTTCTTTATCCCATATCCCTTTCCTACTGTTATAGTTTCTTTCTCGGCAAATGGTAGCATGCTTAAGAGATGATATGTCTTTAAGATAATGAGATATACTATCTAATTTAAATCGACTCCCAGCCAGAAAGATCAAGCACAATTCAAGAATTTAATTCTAAGATATCTTCTTTGGCGAGAGTAAAATATAAATAACCAAGAAATATCATGCCAAAACGGAGTACTGAGAAGTAAAAATTCCAACAGTGTTTCTAATATATACTAAAATATTTTGTAAAAAAGAAAACAAACACCTTGGGGATGAAAAACAAAGCATGCTAAAAAAAAAATTGAGCAAAACAAAATAAGAAACCTGATCACAGGTGGGAAAATCCGTCTTTTGTAATCACTTTGGGATTAGCAACTTTTTAAGGAATATTCACTACTTTCTAGACTAGAATGAACCGAAGAACTTTATGAGAATCATGGGACTGGAAAAAGCTTCAGAAACTTCCCCTTTCAGATGGCTTTAGAGAGACCTGAACTAGTTTTTCAAAACCCAGAGTGCTCTAACCAATTTCAAGGGGTAACATTTGGCACTGTAATAGAATAAAGAGATAGAGAGTTGTATTCTAAGACTAAAATATCAGCAAACTACATAACTTTTTAGTTTGCCGTTTTTTGTTGTTTATATACACTTTATTGTATGCAAATGAATTAATTTAATGTGACACCAGTAGACAATGGAATCTATCATGGGGAGAGGCAAAGAACTTTCACAGAGGAGCAGTTTTTAATATAATCTTTAAAAAAAAACCATAGGTGCACTGATGCTTTACAAGCAGAAAACTAAACAAGTCCATGGAGGAACACTAGAAAAAGAGAACAAACAAAATTAATTTTGTATAAAATATTAAAATGGAATACTTTTGGTATGCTCTGGGTGTGATCAAAAGCAAGCATTCTTACCCTATACCGATTCATAGAAGGAAGAGAGTGGGTATGGACATAGGGTGACCTAAGCTAAAAATGGGGCTGCATGGAGGTGGGGTATTAGATATCCTGATAAGCAAACTTCAAACATTTGAAAGGGTCAAGGGTCAAGAGTGTTGTGAAAATAATAGCTAGAGGAGAAATGAAGGTGATTTCCTCTATTTTTATTTTGGCCAAGATCTGGCCTAGATTTGATTTCATTCCAGGAAAAAAATTTTTCAGTGTTGGTGACAAAATTTATCTTAGCTCCATGTTAGTCAAGTGCGGTTTGTGGACCAACAGCATTAGTGCTATCTGGGAACTTGTTATAAATGCAGAACTTCAAGGCCCTCACCTCAGATCTACTAACTGAACGCAAACCTGCATTTTATAAGGTTGGCAGGTGACTCTCGTATACATTAAAGTTTGAGAAGCATTGATCTAGCTTGTTGATCTTATGTAGCATTATTCACATAGTGAAAACTATATTTCTATGGCATAGGTGAAATTTGTGTAATTGTAATTCTCTTTGGTATTGCTTAAAAAATAACATCCTTTTCAGTTTGCCTTTTTAGCTAGCATGTAACACTTTTTATAGCAATAATAAAATGTTTTTATTTATCACCAGTGTAAATAGTGAATGTAAGTTTAACTGTCTTAGCATTATTAAATGCTGTATATAATTTAAGTATGTAAGTATTAAGTATTAATATAAGTATTAGGTCTTGATCCTGACTCTAACTAGTTATTTAAACATAAGTTCATCATTACTGAACATCTACTTTGTGTAATAAGGCCCTGTTTTTAGGTGTCACGATAAGACAACTTTCTGGGCCTCAGTTTCCTCAACTGTGAAATAAAGGAATTCAATTAAGGTATAAACTAGTATTTACCAAAGTGTTTTGCAAATCACCATTTCCTTAAGATACTATTTGCTTATGCTAAAAAATGTATTGAGACATGAGATAAAATGATTATGAGAAATCCTGGATTAAAAAAATAAACAAGTTTCTTTACTGTATGACTTCTCAGAGGCTTTGAGAATATGCACTATAAATTTCCAAAAAAGAGCATGCAGTATTTCCCAAACTTATTTGATCATGAGACTCATTTTTCACACAATATTTCATGAGAATATTGTGCTATGGAAGCAGCTTTGGGACATGCTGCACGGAATGATTTTCAAGGTCCTTTTAAGCTCTTAAAATATATTGCTTTTTTAAAATTAGAAACATAGAGTTGCTTAATATCTAGTCTTATTTTTCTTGGATGGAATAAACTTGGAAAACTCTGCTTGAAAAAAAAATTTTCAAAAAGACAAAGAGAAAGTTTATTGAGACTACAGTTAACAAGTCCAACTACTGGGTAATAGGTAATATAAAACATTGAGAATGAATGCCAGAAAATGTGGCAGGAAAACAAAATTAGAAAAAAATTACAAAAAACAAAACAAAACAAAACAAAACCCAAACCAGAACAAAAATACCTGAAGCAGGGATTCTTTCCAATCAAGCCTCCTTCTAACCTCCTTAATCAAAAGTGACTGGTAGGTACTTCACAATGGTATAGATGCTAAACATCAAATAGATATTAAACTTTATGTTTTGCACCTTAGGAAATATAATTTGCCTAGCTATGGTGAAATACCTCTCTTGTTACCTCCAACATGTCATGCATTCACCCTCTTCAAGTCTACCACATTACTTTTATGCTCAAACTCCCAATCACATCTTTAACTCTCCTCTGCCAATGGATAAGAGATATTGCTCTTATTAGAATCAGATGGCAGTAAACAGGATTGTAAAGCTCAGAGCTTCCCAGGGCAGTCAAGCACATCTGAGAAGGATGTCTGGTAGCCCACAATAAATCTAGTTAGTCTAAGGAGACTAAATTTATGAATGAGTCTGCTCAGTAATAGAGCCATGTTCAAGAATAACTCTGCTGACCTAATAGTGGAATATTCAATGGAAAGGACAGAACTTTGGAGATAAAGCAACTTCTTTAATTATGAAGGCCACTAAAATGTGTAAGCAATGTCTGTCTAGATGCTACTGTATGACACGGGGGGGGGAAAGGACAGGGAAGGGAAAGTGTGAAATAGTAGAAGAGAAATAAAAATAATTAGATTAGATAGAAAAGAAAGAAAATGTGTAAGATAGGAGACTCTAATCCATCTCTCATTCTCTTCTGTAATCAAGTTCCACAATATTTCTAAAATATTTCATGGCTATTTCTGCCTTTCAATCTTTGTTCACTCCATTCCCTCTGCCTGAAATCCTATCCTTCATTCCCATTCTTTCTCTAAGTTCAACCATTTCATTAAGGCCCACTTAAAATTTCAGTTCCAGCATGCATTAGGCATATTCAGTACAGGAAACAGTAGTTAGTTTAGGTAGGAAAGATTTTAATACAAGGAATTATGTGCTTATAATTGGAAGAACTCTAGCTAGGCTTCGAGGAATAATTCCCTGAACAATGCAAAGCCACCAGGGTCACCTTCTTATAGGTGATGTGAAGATGCGGAGTCATGGGCTGGGTAGTTCAGTGCATGGCTGTGGTTGCACCAGAAAGTCAGACTTAAAAACCTGAGGTAAAAACTGTTTCTCAACACCTAGAAGGAAGAATAGAAACTGGAATGCTCCACCAAAGCTTCCTGGATGATTGCTCCTACCTGAGAAGCACTTATAGCCTGACTCTCAAAAGGCATACTCAGCATACCAGTACTCTTATAAGATTACTCAAGCATAGACCCTTTCTCCTCATCTTGAGTATTAGATCCTTGCAGCTAGAATCAGGATGTATATCTCTAGTCTCTTCTTTTTCTAATCAAATCTAACTCAATTCCTTTGGTTAGTTGTTCAAAGTATTAATACATTGCTAATTATGAACAGATAATGCCTTTGCAGACTACACCTTTCCAATGTAGTATAAGTCTAAGACTTCCAAGGTAATTCTTATTTTCAGCCTACTATCTTGTTGTGGGATGAAAGGTTTAAAATATATTGTAGAAATTTAAGCCCATAATTAGCATGCAGTTGGTGTTTCTTTTTTTTCTCTGAAGATAGAAAGGAGAAAGATAAAATGACACGGAAGAACAGATGGACACATTTCTGTTATCTCTGAAATCACTCTCAAAGCTTGACCGAAGTTTTGTACTTTGGTATTTGTTTCTTTGGAGGCAATTCTCCATAGTATTTCTACACACCTAGTAACTGAAATATTTTTTTCAAAGATGTCTGTATAGTAAGTGGCCTTGGAAGCTAGAGATAGTACTTCCCTTCAGGTCAGAGGATAGATATACTTGCTGACCAGAATAACAAAATAATGTCTCACTTTGGGGCAAAGGTTGAGCCTGTTTGCCAGAAGCCCTATGTAAGACTGGGGGTTCTCTAAGCTCAGGTGTCCTCGGGTGTGACGCATACCCATTTCTTGTGCAGCATGTACCTGGACCTGCTTCGAGATCAATCCTGCAGGACCTGGGGGCAAGGAGAACCAATGCAAACATAAAGCTCATGCTGTTTGCTGTACCATGAGTAATACTCCACCTAAATAAATTTGGTCTTGGGGTGTCTTTACCAGCTAAATCTATGTGAGAAGCCAACCAACATCTACAACAATTTGACTGCTTGACAGTATTGTATTTTGAATGAATACTCATCAACTGTTAAACAAATGAGTTAACAAGTGAACAAAAATCTGGCTGCAGCATGGAGAATGGTTTGAAGAGGAAAAAGACTTGAATCGGGAAGACTGATAAGTTATTTCAATTGTTTAGACAATAGATTATGGTAGACTAGATTAGAATGATAGAATAATAGAGATGTAAAAATGAGCCAAAGGGGAGGAGACCTCAAAAGCATATAGACTTCTCAAAAGCCCTCATCTGATGCCTGAATTACAAAGGCATGTGGAGACTACAAGAAATATGCAGAAACCAACAAATAAAAGGTTGAAAAAGCTGTCAGAGCTTTCAGCTAAAAACTGAAATGCTCAATAGTTTCAGTGTGATTAGTCAGTTCTAACTGCCTGATAAAACACATAAAAAAACTCTTTAGAGAGCGATAAGAGAATGATCCCAGAAGTGTATCATCCAAAATTCTGAGTATACAATAAAAAATTACTTACACATGCAAAACAAACAAACAAACAAACAAAGACTAGTGTTGAGAAAAAATAATTAATATAAACAGACTTCAAGATGACCTGGTTGTTGAAATGAGCACACGAGGACTTTAGAGCAGCTATAACAGTTTAACAGAAAAGATGGTCATAATGACCACATAGATGAGGAAATCTCAGCAAAGAAAATGGAACTATATAAAGTAACAAATTCTAGAACTTAAAAGTACAATATTTGAAATATAAAAATCACTGCATAGCCTTTTTACATTTGATTTTACTGCTGAAAACGAAAGCTAAAAAGAAAACATTGAAAGAAGCCAGTAAAACAAACAACAAACATTACACAAATGGGAACAATAGGAAAGATGGTGGACCAGAAATGATGGAGGCCAGAAGACAATGGAATGAAATATTTAACTTATGTTTTATGAAAAATAGTATAATATGTCACTGTGATAAACAAAGGTTTTATATTGGCAACCCTAAAGCAACCTCTTAAAAATAACATATAGCTATAGCTACAAATCCAATAGAGAAACTAAAACGTTAAAAAATATTTGATTAACCCCAAAAAGAGCAAGAAAACAGGTTGAGAGGAACAAAAAATGATGCATCAGACTGAAAAGGAAATAAAATGGAAGACTGAAACACAGAACATCAATAATTCATTAAATGTAAATGGAACTAAAGTTTCAATTAAAATGCAGATATTGTCAAACTGCATTAAAAAAGAAAGCAAAACTCAACTTCATGCTGTCTACAAGAGGTGTACAAAATATATTTCTATATTTTTTTAATTTATTTTTTACACCTACAGCACCTGGTCTTCCTAGACAGTCTCCCATCCAAGTACTAACTAGGCCCAAACCTGCTTACCTTCCAAGATCAGACGGGATTGGGTATGTTCAGGGTGTCATGGACATAGATTACTTTAAATATACAGGCATAGGTAAGTTAAAAATAAAAGGATGGAAAAACTTATGCCTGAAACAATAATTATAAGAAAGTTGGAGTCGCTACATTATAACAGATAAAGTAGATAATAAAATATTTGCATAGTTTCAAAGCCCATCCCTAGAGAATATTTATAATTACTAAGATGAAAGAGTGGAGAAAAACAAAGAATCAAGTGAGCAAGTGAACATTATTAGGAATGGGAAAAATCAGGATTGTGCGACACCTGATAGGATTCAATGAAGACACAGGGTTGCTTCTATGATATCCCTGACAAGATAAATAACATAAATCTAATCATGAGAATATATATATTATATATGATATGTGTATCATATATGTATATATAAAACAATCCAAAACTGATATTATATAGATATAATACATCTAGCTTGTTATTTTCAAATGTGTCAATACCATTAAAGTTGAGGAAGGATTTGAAGTTTTTCCACATTGAAGGAGACAGAAGAGACTTGAAAACTAAATGCAACACGTGATTCTGAACCTAATCCTTAAAGATATTATTAGGATAATAATGGAGTCTGAGGATTAGACAGTAGTTCTGTATCAGTGTGAATTATCTGATTTTGATGGTGATATTGCGGTAATGTTGGGGAATGTCCTTGTTTCTAGGAAACACACACTAAAAAATTTGGAAGTGGTGAGGTCAACAGTTCACTCAGATGGTTCAGAAAAAAAAGTTTATTGTACCATACTTGCAATTTTTCTGTAAGAATGACATGTTTCAAAAACATTTTTTTTTATTAAAGTCAATTTGTACAGAAAAGATTTGAATACCACATTTGCCTAACTGACATTTTATAGAACACTATATCCGACAACTACAGAATACAACTGGATTTGTATTTTGTGTATGTGTGTGTGTTTTGCTCATCCAGACTTGAAAATATCATTGAAAGTTAGATTTATTATCTAAAGGGAGATCTAACTAAATAAAAAAGGGAGCATATGTTAGCTGAGTTGACTTCAGGATCTGTTCCTTTGTATAAAGGGCTTTCACATGCGTTCCTCCTCAATTCTGAAAACACATGGTTCCCTATTCCCTTCACCATGAATAAGGCCGACATTTGACAGCTTCACAAGGCTGACAGGGTTACCCAACAGCCCACCCTCCCTATTCTCAATCCAATTAGACCTCTAATCCTCCAGATGAAAGGCCCAACTGCTCACGTTCCTCATGACAACGACAGCTATTGATTATTTGTCACTACAGCTAACACCTTCCCTGTCGAGGCTGCTCTGACAGAAGCAAACCTACCAAATTAGACAGCACTTTATCTGCCCTGGAGGCCAAATGGCACAACAAGTAAAGGCTAATAAATGGTATAAAAATGAACAAATCATAACATTATGACAGGCTGATCGTTGCCAGCAGCCTCCCAGCTCAAGTTTGATGTTCTGCTAGACTTGCTCCTTTTCTTTCCCCTCGGCTCCAGCTCCAACTTTGACTGAATTAAAGGCCAGAACAATTAAGGCATTTGACCAGCAAAGATAAGCCAATTGAAGTATCACCCAGGGACATAAATGTCAATAACTGACTGCCATTTGTCAATACAAACATTCTGAGAATGCAAATGCTCAGACCTCTGCTCTCCACTAGGTTGCACTGACTCACTTTCCAAAGAGGGTCAGTTTGAATGGACAGTCTGTGGCTATTTAACCAAAAAAAGAAAAAAAAAAAAAAGAAGAAGAAGAAGAAATATATACTCCCAAGAGAGGAAGTATTCTATGAAGAACAAGCAGGAGTCATTGGGGTGAAGGTAGAAGGTTGTATCAGAAAAAGAGATAGCAAAGCAAAGCTATTCTTCCTTTTAAAAAATATTCTACTCTTAGACAACAGAAATATCATGACATATTTTTAGTCAAGAATACATGTATGATGAAAGAAATGCTAGACTGTGTGTGAAAATTAATAAAGCTGTAACTTTAGAAGTGTCCTCATTCATTCAACGAATACTGTTTGACCACCAGCCATTTACCAGACACAGTTCTAGGCAATGAGGAGAAAATAGTGTGGGGAAAAAAAAACCAGACCAAAAAATCTCTGACTTCATAGGAGTTTACATTCTAGTGGGGTAAAGGCAATAAACAAGGTCAATGAGTAAAAAACATAATATTTTATGTAGTGTTAAGGAAAAACAAATAAAGCAGAGTAGGAAAAATAAAATACATGAAGTGAGAGGGTGTTAGATAGGATAAAGGGGGAAGGGCTTTACCAAAACATTGACTTTTGAGTAAAGAACTGATGAAAGTGAGAGTTAAACATGGAGATGCAGATGCCCATTAGCAGAGAGAAGAGCAAATTTCAAAAACCTTGGGGCAAGAGCATTCTTTGCTTCTAGGAGGAATTGCACTGAGGCCAGAGAGGCTTATGCAAAGAAAACAAACAGAAAGTTAGAAATAAGGTCATATAGACAACAAGGGATTCCAAACATATGGGGCATTGTAAGTCATAGGAAGTATGAGGCTTTTACTCTCAGATGGAAAACTCTTGGAGGGTCTGGAGCAGAGGAGTGACATGATTTGATGTGGGGTTTAAAAGATCATTCTGGCTGATGTAACAGGTATAGACTGTAGGGGGACAAGAGCAGAAGTCAGAGGCCAGTTATGATGCCACCACAATAATCCAAGCAAAGCAACTACATTAATCCAATCCAAGGTGCTGTTTGTTATAACCAGGGTAATGGGAAAGGGGTGATGAGAAGTGGTTGAATTCTAAATAAATTTTAGAATGTAGAGCTGAAAAGATTTGCTGAGGGATATCAGTCTTACACAAGAGAACAGGATTTTGCATATAAGTGGGTGTTCAGTCCATGGTGGTTGAATTGAATCCCTTACCTGGCAGTTCTATGAAAAATGCTATGCTTTGAAGCAAAGGAGCTGTGTCAAGCCAAATTTTTAAAAGATGAATTTAAGCAAAGGTTTTGGACTCATACCTATATTTGAATCCTTGGCTCTGCTGCTTAATGAAAAACTTCTCAAGCTCTTTGAGTTTCCACATTTTAATCAATACAATGTGATATTCCATCATTCTCAGCTGGATGAGAAAAAAGAGTAGAGATGTAAAATAAAAGAGGTTAAGTTAAAAATAAACACCTTAGTCCTGAAGTAGAATAGGAAGTGACAAAATCATATTTTTATTAAAAAAATATTTCCAAGCAGTGTCCACTGTAAAGGTGTATTAGAAACAATCACCAACAATGACTCTAGATGTGGCCCCCAAATACTTTTTTTCTGCTATAAGGACCATAGTTCCTAGGAGAAATGGCTGATTCCAAGTCTGGAACAAAAAATATAGAATGAACCTACAATATCTGTAATAGCAGATCAAAAGGAAGCTATCAAATAATAGGATTTTGTCAAAACAATCCAGGAACTAACTTGAAGGACCTCTCACAACCAAAGATGGAGTAATTTGAATATCAATTAAGGATAATAATGTCAATAGATTGATATAGCAAATATGTTTAAGTGATACTAAAATATCCTATGACTTTTACATAATAATACTTAAAAGGAAAAAAGAGAACAATTAATTGGTCATCATTGGAAGGCATAAGAGACCAACTCATTACTTTGAAAACTGGTAAATAAAGAGAAAGAATCAAGGATTTCCCCCCTCTTTTTCTATGTGAACTATACCATTTAGTCATCTAATATTAGACAAGGAGAAGGTTCTTTTTAATGAACTATTCCAGCTAATAATTGTAGAAAGGATGGTAGAATTAGAATATCACCATTTTGCAACTCCTAATAAGCAATTGGCTTTAGGCACTAAATATCAATAGCTGCTAATGTCACAAACATAGAGAAAATGAAACATGGTGTGTCTCCTGATGAGAAATGTATCATAACAATGAAGTTGTTTAGCCAAAAAAAAAAAAAAAATCTGAACTTGAATCAGATCAAGCCTATAGATCCAATAACTAATTTACAGGGAACACAGAAGACAGAGGAACAAGTTAACTAAACCCAGAGAAAGAATCAATATGATCTAGCCCGAGACAATCACTCTAGAATTAGACATCAGGTTTGGGTAAGAGTTAAGCCACATTACAAAAAAAGTAAGGAAAAAAAGAAAGAGGGATGGAGGAGAAATCTATAGATTAAAAAAGACTTAAAAGATATAAACCAATCACAATATATAGCCCTTATTTGGATCCTGATTCAAACAAAAGTAAATAAACAAATATAAACATTTATGAGACAACAGAATCTGAAAACTGATGAGCTATTTTATAATACCATGATATTAAATAATTTTTGCTAAATTTTTAGTATTATAATGGTTATATTTAAAAAGAGTCACTGTCTTTTAGAAACATTCATATGATATAATATCTGGGATTTGTTTCAACATGGGAAGGGGAGAAGTTCTCCCTAATAAAACATTTAAAAAGACATGAAGCTTAAAAAAAATCCTTAGTGTCAAATTTATTGATTCATCCTCTCATATCAATAATCTATCAGTAAATTCAAAATATATTTAAAATTGGACTACTTCTTATCATCTCCACCACTACCACAATGGTCCAAGTCAACATCATCTCTCAGCTTCCTATAGTCTCCCTTTTTCTGCCCTCATCCTTTTGACAGTCAATCCTCAGCACCGGAGTGAGAATGAGCCTTTTGAAATATATTTTCTGCACTCAAATCCTTCAATAACCTTTCCCTCTCATGCAGAATAAAAGCAGAATCTTTAAATACCCCACAGGTGCAAAATGACCTCTGACCTCATCCTCACTCCACTAGAGCCACAGTGGCCTTCTTGCTGACTGTGGGGAAATCAAATTGTAAACATATTAATATTTTTCAGTGTGAAAGGTGATATAAAAGTGGTACACAGGTACTGGAAAAACATGGGAATGGTAAATTCAGGTTAGGTAGGTCTGGAATGTTCAAAAAAATGATTAAATATTTATACCATAAGATGTTATACTGGGGTCCAAAACTACAACAAGATAAGTACAGGATTACTTTAAACAGTAATAAGTATAAAGCAGACTTAGAGATTTTACTTGAAAACCCTTAAACATGAATCAACTGTATTTGATTGTCAAAATATTAATGTTCATCAGACAGACACTGTATTCTATTCCAGGTGTCTTATTTTAGGGGAATTTGGGTAACTGTGCATATACGGTAAAAAGGATTAGCATAGCAAGGAGACTTGAAAGCATATTATATGAAGAACAAATGAAAGAACAGATAAGTGCAAACATGAAGAAAAATTTTTTCACTTGGCCAGAACAATTTTATTAGGACATATGACAATATCATGTCACTCCTTTCCTTAAAACCCTCCAATGCGGACGTGGTTCTATAGTGTTGGAGTTAGCTTTACACACAGAAGGTTCTGAGTTCACACCCCAGTGGAACCACAGTCCATGGTCTATAGTCATGCCACCCTGAACAAACCCAATGTCTGATCTTGGAAGCTAAGCAGGGTCGGGCCTGGTTAGTACTTGGATGGGTGATCACCTAGGAAGACCAGGTGCTATAGGCATAAATAATAAAATAAAAAAACAAAATAACAAAACAAAAACAAAACAAAAAACCTCCAATGCTTCCTCATCTCATTCAAAGTAAAAATATATTCCTGACAATAGCCAAAAGGCTCAGCAGGATGTGGCCACCATTTCTTTTCTGTCCTCATCACCTACTTCTCTCCCTTTGCTCATTCATTATAATCTCCCCTTGTTATTCCTCAAACATTCCATTTTAAGATATTTGTTCTGACTCTTCCTTCTGCCTGGAATGAAAGAAAGTTTTTCCCTCAGCCATTCACATAGCTAACTTCCTTATTTCCTTTAAGTCTTGCTCCAGCATCTTGATGATAATTTTGATTGCCTTATTTAAATTTATAACCAGCTCTCCCCAGTTGCTTCCTCTCTGGCTTTCATGATCCCCCATACTTTGGCATTTGGATTATATTTCTGTTATTATAATAGTAAATAATTATTTGGGCTTTAAAAAAGTTTAACAGTCAAAGGAGGTAGAGTCCTATGATTGGTCACAGGGAAAATGTTGTACCCAGGGGTTGACAAAATTCACACTATAGGGTTAGTAGGCCCCCTATTTCCTCTCACTCTTTTTTCAGTAGAAAAAAAAAAAGAGAGGAAATCATATGAACAAATCTGGTCTTGTGACATAGGAAGGTGAGTAGCAAATTAATGTACAAATTTTCTTTAGAATTGATGTTGAAGGGGTTCAGAACAGGCCTCTCCAAGATGTGCCACTTTGGTGTGTGAATTATTTTGAGCTAAAAATAATCAAGTCCCTGTGGGCTCACGAGAAACTATTACCTTTCCTTTAAAGAATTTAAATTTGGAGCCTTGCCCATAATAAGAGTTATTACCAGAAATAACTTTTCTAATTTATCTATATAGCAGGGCAAACTTCTAATGACTGAAAATCTGCTTTCTTATACTCCTACGAACAACCTTTCTCCCCTCTGAAGCCCCAAGGTGCCTTACCCCATCTTCAGCTCAGAATGTCAGATATACCTTATTTTAACTTTCTGTCTCTGAATCTCTCATGCATGTGGGGTTTCCATACATATGTATGTAATTAAATTTGATTATCTTCTCTTATTAATCTGTCTCATGTAGATTTAATTATTACACCAGGAAGAACCTAGAAAGATAGAGAAAAATTTGTTCCTCCCTCCACAATATTATATACAGAATTAATTTTTCAAAGTTTAAATGAAAGTAAATGGATCTGAAGTTCCTTTTTATCAGCTGTAAAAATATTCACTGGCCTTCTGCCCAGAATTTAAAAGAAATCAGCATGAGTCTAATGAAAAACAAGCTGTAGGTCTCAGGGAAATTCAATATATACTCTTTCTTTTCCTTTTAGTTTTTGATTGGTTTCCATGGGAATCTAGGCTTGTGGGGATCTCTAATCTATTCATGGAAAGCAGATGCTTGTATTTTCATGACTCCATAAAAGTGGCGGTCAGTGAAGAGATAAAGATGATTAGGAAATGAATACGGTTGTAGGAAATATGATCATGCTCAAACAAAATTCTACAAGCCACATAGATTTTAAAATATAATCTGCAAGTCTGCTCTACTGTATTTGAGAGGTATTATATAACAAAGAAAAAATATTGCACCTAAAAGCAGAAGTTCTCTGTTCCAATTCTCAACTTGGCCCATGAGAAATAAACCCTCAGGTCTTCTTTGGGTGTGTGCCTAGACACTGGATTTGAGAATTACTCTAGGACAGAAGAATCACAGAGAAAGTAAACTTCAGAAGTGCTTTACCAGGAGCACTGAGCTGGGAACCAGAGATATGAGATAATTCCTGACTTTACAAGTGACAAAGTAGCCTTGAAGAACAAACTATATCTCAGTTTACTTATACAGAAAATTGATAATATTTAACTATTCTAACTGCTATGATGCTACTATGAAACTGAATGAAATATTTTCTTACTAGAGCTATGTTAGAAAAATTCAAAGTAGTGATTTCAATAAAGATTTGCTGACAGGCTGTTCCTTGTGACTATAAATTTTACACATGCAAGTAGAAGTATAACCAAAATATTAAAGAACAGGTTTTTGATTTCAATTCTCAGATTTGTTTAAAAATAGACCAACTCTGGTTTTTGTTAGAACACTCATTTAAATGCAGGACACTAAATATTTGACACCAGTTTCTAAACTGGAAAACCAGAAGACAGGTTTAGAGGTAGTTTCTAAATACTCAGAAGAGGACAAACTTGAGCTAGTTTGGAAGCCTCAGAAGTTGTACGTAATGAAGCAAAGATTCTTTAGATTAGGACTCTCTGCTTAGATGGAAAAGGCAGCCTAGGGTTGAAAGTCGAATGGAAAAAACTACATCGCCCGTCTCAATCCAGAGATTTCTTGAGAAATTGTTAACATTCCAGAACATAAGGGTTTCATTCGCTCAGACCTTCATACATTTCTAAGTAATGGCATTGCAAATGTATATTGGTGCTTTCTTTTAGAAGCACACTAACAGCTAAAACCTCGTTTGCTTACTCTTCAGATATCCTTTGGTTACACAGTTTGTGATAGAGGGTATACTTTTGTTTTTAAATGCACTGAGTGAATACAGTCACAGAGAAGCCTAGAGTTACCCACTAAACAGCTCCAGGTGATTCTAATATATGCTTACGTTTGAGACCCATGGGGCTAGAGCATAGATACAAGATTTCATGCAACTCCTGAGGCTAAGGTTAGGGAAATGTGACTGTAGTGCTTAAAAGCCTAGGCTGGGAACCATTCTTCCTTCCTTATCCTACCCATAAGACATAGTCACCAAGTTCTGAACATTTTACCATTTTTACAATAATTTTATTGAGGTATTATATCTCAAGTATAGAGACTGATAAATTTTTATGTAACCAACACACAGATCAAAATACAGAACATGTTTTCAACATGAATAAATCTCAAAATGTGATATTAAGTCAAAAAAGGTAGGTTGGAAGTGACACACAGACCATAATACCATTTCTATCAAGATTTTAAGTATGTAAAATAATATTATTTATGGGTGTATATATATGGTAGAAAAATATGCATGAGAATTGAAACCACAAAAATTAAGACCGAGGAGGCAGAAAAACAGGGGAATGGGATTTTGGAAGATAAATAGAAAATTTCCAAGTTTGTTTTATCTCATTAAAAAAACAGAAGCAAAAAATTTAAAAATTCAGTTTTTCTATTCTGGATATTAGGTACCCAGTGTTTTTTTATATTATTTTCTTTTCTAATCTATAAGTTTAAAGAAATTAATTTAAAAAACTATACAACAAAGAACATTCAGGTATATGCAAGGGCACAGAGAACCATGAATAATGTATTAAGAGGAGAACTGAAAGGAGAATTGACTCAATATCTTCATCCAATGATGAATTAGACTAGAAGATCCTGAAGGACCTTTCTATCTCCAACATTTACGATTCCTAAAGAGTAATTTAATTTTTACACCTGTACTGTAATATGATTAATAGCAATAAAATTGATAACTTACACTCTTAGAAAGTATACTTCCCTAGCAAGCAAAATGCTTTATAGCTAAGGATTCATCTTTCCTATATAGCAAATAGGGAAAAGTACTATCCCATTTTATAGATGAAGAAATTGAGGCATACAAGAATATATTTTTGAGAAATTAGGCTCGCAGAATCTTGTTAAATCCTGCTTATAAAATTTTTAAAAAGTGGGGTAGATAATGAAGAGGAATAAACATAACTATTAATTTAAACTTCAACAGTTTTGAAGACCATCCCATCCATGACAAATTTATCTGATGTTCCCATTGACTGACTAATTTATTCCTTTATTCACATATTCATTACTCAAACATTACTGAATCTTTATTAAACTGTGTGGGCTGTGTTAAGACTGAAACTATAAAATCAGATAAGACATGGCCTCTGTCCTCAAACAGCATGAATGAGGGTGAAACATAGACAAGTGAAATCTATGGCAGGAAAGGAGTTATGGTAGAGGTGTATGTATGCTGAGGGGGAATATGAAATATAGAGTTGAAAGGGACTGGAGTGTGGATTGTTTAGTGTGTATGTGTGTAAGTGTGTGTGTAAAATAAGGAAACCTAATACTATTATATGCTATTAAGTTTTCCTGAAAAGTTTCAGAGATATTCTACTCTTCTCCTTCATTTTTTGTAAATCATTAACATGGAAACAGCATATTTTGAAAACCGAAGTTAATATTCAGTTTTCATTGCTAAATAGAAAATTTTATTTGTTTAAAAAAGAAAAAACACAACCATTGCCTGAAGCTTCTTTAATTTTTGCATTTAATGTAACATAATGTTTCAAAGTGGGTAGTCTTAATCTTTGAAGCCAAATTAATAACCTCCTAGATGATTAAAAATGCATAAGTATGAACATTTAGTAAGATTGCTAAAGCTTTTATGTTTATTAACAAATAAAAAATCTATGAAAGTCAAAGAAATAGAAGCTTCCCTGGAGCAAAACATTTTTAACAATTATATATCTTTGATGAGACACACAGAAAAGGTATGACTGATTGCTTTCTTGGATTAAACTGAGGGTACTAAATAAAAAACAAATTAGGTACAGATGTTCAGTATATTAAGATTAATTTTATTCCTGTAGGTACTATATCCTTAGCTGCTTGGATTAACAGCCATTTGTTTCCAGAGAAGTGAATATGTGTCAAAAAAACAAAACAAAACAAAACAAAACAAAACAAAACAAAACAAAACTAAGCCACTCACCACAGTTCAATAAGATTTTCCCATATATGTATTTTGAAAGTGGATAAATGTTTCTAATAAACAAAATGTCTAAGATTTGTATTAATAATGACTTTCTACATATGTAACATAATACGTATTCATTCACTCAACCAAGACATGTCAGATACTGTGTTATATTTTGGGGGGGGGGTTCAAGAATAAATAATACAAGGTTCTTTCCTGGAGCTCCAATCTTGTGGGAAAGAAGATGAGTAAGCAATGATTACAATTCAAGATAATGGGCTCTAGTAGAGACGTGAACAGAATGCTTCGGGAACACAAATTTTTCCTACCAACCAATCTCAAGAAAGATAACTTATATAGTTTACTAACACACACACACACACACACACACACACACGCACGCACACGCACGCACACGCACGCACGCACGTGCATAATAAATAACAGGAGAATGACTGATCTTCAGGTCAATAATAATGACTATTTACATGTTATGGCAATACTTTATAAAACACATAGGTATTGATAGGTTTATAGGCCAGCTTTAATGTTCACTTAATATCGTTATCCATGTTCTTTGTAAGCAGTTTAAGTGTAGAATCATGTCTTTCACCTTTGCATTTCAAGGCCTAGCACAGTATCCATTACACAGTAACAGTTTTAACATACGTTGAATGAATGCACGTACCTGCACATATGTGAGTATTGATGATTATATAAATAGCACACTTCTGAACTCACAGATAACAGAATTAACTGGATAGGCAATACCTGATATCTGAGATATCAGAGAGGTTCACTAAAGAAAGGAAAATGAAGTGTAACAGGGTTCAGTACTGATGGTACTTATTTATAATACACATATTTGGTTCTGTTTTTATATTCTCTCTAGGTCTACAGTCATGACTACATAGACATTTGGCAACTACTTACTGAATGAACAGCTCTACTTCCACAGTACATCTTTTGGATCCAACTCCTCCTGTCTACAAACCTGAACCATAATAGCTTTCTATGTACCTCTACTCTCTCTTTCAAAGTAGCTTTAGTTGCCATATTAGTCCCTCTAAAGTACTTTAATTTTATAACTTTTATTTTAAAGGCTTCAATAGGAAAAAAAATATAGAATAATTTTTAAACTATCTGTTTAGCTCTTTAGTCTCCCAGCTGTTGTATACTGCTGGGTTTCTGAGAGCCTTGCTCTATAAAAGCACAGTTTAGGAATCTGCTAATGATTTGCAAGGAATCTGTACCCAGATTTTTGGGTTCCTTTTCTGTAGCCCCTTCTCTCCAGAATTTTGCTCTTTAAGTTCTAGCCACTGCTAACTCCAAACTCTGTCAGGTTTCTACTTCCTGCTAGGGTTGTATTCTTTTGGATTCCAATTTGGAAAATGCCTTTAAGGAAAAAGGCAGGATGAATGTGGAGCCAATTTCATATGCTTCCCTTCTCTGAATGATCGTAGTTTCTTAGATCCTGCCTACACTGATTGTTCTCAATGTACTGTACATATTTTGTTCAGTTTTTGGAGATGATTTGGCAGATGGGCTATTCTAAAATAAGTGGTCATGGCCAGAACTTATGCCTAGTTATGAAAGTCTTTTATGGGTTGCTCATTTTTCTGACTTCTTTTATATTTTTAAACATTCCATCAATGGTTATTTTATATTGTTTTTAATGATGCCAATATCTGATATTTTTGATGAAACAAATCTGCTTATTGTTTCTGCTCTCACTCATGGTAGATTGCTTCCTCATGTGGTTCACTGTGAGATCATGTTTGATTTATTTCAATATAGGGAATCGTAGAAGTTTAAGGTGAAAATGTTTTTCTCCAAAAAGAATTTGTGCTTGTGTCTGCTCAGACTCAGGGTGTGCTACAGACCTGGGACAAGTCAGCTCCAACTATTCTTTCAAAATTATTTCTACATCCTTCACCCTCTTGCTCCTCCCTGATGTATACTACCTAGATTTCTTAATAATAGTGCTTTTGTATGAAGCACTAAATCAAACACAACACCCAGGTTTGATCTGGACAGACAGAGTACTAAAGAATTATTACCTCACTTGTTCTGAAAATTCTACTAATGCTAGTATAGCCTAAAGATATATTACTACTTTTGGCAAACACAGAAAAAACAAATTGCAACAGAGAGACAGGAGGAAATGTGTAACTATCATGAAACTTGAAACTTGCTATTTATGAGATCAGGTATTTAAATTGTGATATGTAAATCATAGTTCTATTTTTTCCTTGACACTAAAAAAAAATCACACTTAACAAAAATAAAGGAGAAACAAAAAGTAAAAGAAAACATTGTACTGCATTTTACGAAGAGACTTAGAACTAGGATGTCTGGTTGGGCACTGCCCTTCTCCCAACCTTTTTCATATTGGACATCTACAAAACTGTCACACTGTTGGTTCATCAACTTAAATCCTCATTTTTTTCCCCACATGATCTGCTGATATTAATTAGGTTCCTTCAACCTACATTTTTGAAGTTGAGTCAAAATTAAAAAAAAAATCTAACTATCAAATTCTTAATATTGGGGCTATTCCTAATCTGAAATGTTTACTTTTTCATGATAGCAAGTTACCTTTCACTAGTGAATAATTTTAACAGCTGACAAGCCTAGGTAAAAGGTTATAGATACCCAAGTTGTAGTTAAAGAGACATTGACAATGAGAGAGATTTTTTAAAAAATACTATAATAAAAAGCAAATTCAATAGCAATAACTTTGGAAATAATCTGAGAGACCTAACCGATAGGAGCACATAGCTAGCATATTTAGTATAGCTTAATGTCAGTCTCTTTTCATGTATTCAAATAATAAAAAGGTATTTTTATAACCCTCAATTAATATATTATATCTGGTTCACATTTTTAAATGGGAAATAACTCTAATAGTTTCTCTTGGATTTAATTTTCATCATTTTTTTCTAAAAAAAATATCTAAGATAACAAAAATAAAAATATCATACACCAGCTATATATTTTACAGATTGAAATTTTATAGTTGAAAAATAATTTTAAGGTAAATGTCTTTAAATAAATTTAGAAGCTTCCCATTTTATTTTTTTGACATATTTAATTTTGAAAATCTGAGTTCTTGACAATGCCCTTAAAACTTGAAGTCATTTAAATCAGCAGTATTATTTCAGATTTTTAAAAAGTTGAAAATAATTCAGATAATAAATTTCTTTTATGCTCCCTAACGCCACTTATTTTAGGAGAGACTATAGATTTTTATTTTAAAAGTAATATTCATTAAGAAAAATTTCTAAACAGTGAAAAGGTACAAGAATTCATATATATTCCCGATATTTAAACCCAACCACTGTTAACAACTTAATGGGTTTTATTTTTTTGGTCTTTGCTTTTTTTCATGCATAAATTAATTTGTATTATAGTTTAACTATATTGTACATATAATTTTGATTCCTTTTCTGAGACTTAATTTTAGATCATAAAATAAATTCTATTGTTTGAAAAACTTGGATACATGAAGGTAGCCACTGAGGGTTATTTGTGCTTTACTATCTGTAGTTTAAAGACTGTTTTTAGGGGAAATACATGAAACTAAGAGTCATATACTTCAGATTTCTTTATCATATGTTCATTGAACAGTTCCATTAACCAACTAACAAATACCATGCAAAAAGATTATACTTTAAAGTAATTTTACATCTCACTTTTTGAGCTGCAAGATGGAGGGCTGTTCTCCGGCTATGGTCAGTTTTATTGACATCTGCTCCTGCCTTCAAGAGAGCATCTGCACAATCCAGTCTGTCAGCCAACACACAATACATAAGTGGTGTTCTCCCAAACTGATCTTCTTTGTCTTTAAGGGCAGAGTTACCTGTGAGTATAAAAAATAGTGATATTTGATAACTGTTGCTATTACTAATATGACTAGGAACTACATTTACTAAGTGTTTGTTGTTAAGCACTGTGCTAAATGCATTAAACACATTATCTCATTTTTACTTACCCTGTGAATTAGTGTTACCATCCATTTATTATAGGAAACTGAGACTCAGAGAAGTTAACTTGTTTACATTACACTGATATGGGGTGGGAAGCTACCATTCAAAATGATTGCTGACCATATCGTAACTACTATATTATGCTAAATTACCATTTTGAGATATGAAGCTACTTATTTTCCTCCCTCACTCCTTTCTTTTGCCAACAAATACTTAGTGCAGACCACACCCTAGGCAATGTATGTTTTGGTATGGTTTTGAGAGATACAAAAATGAATCATAGTTTGTTTTCCATTTTAGACAATATGGAGGAAGTGCATACTATCCTAATCCTGCTAATTACAACTAAACATTCTAGGCAAAATATGTGAAAGGTGGAGAAAAGGCAGACTGGCTACGAAACTATGAAACTACAGAAACAACCTGATGGTGAGTTCCCTGAAGGTTTTTTGTTTTCATTTTTTTGCCTCTTCTGTATAGCCAGCATGGGTGTTAAAAGAAGCCCACCGCAAACACCAATGAGCACAGACACAAAATTATGTCACTCTCTCTAGTCAAAAGATTGGAAAGAGGGCTGCCCTGCAGGAGTGAACTCTCTTGATTATACCTGCTCTACTCAAAGCACATATGACAAAAGAAACTACAACTCCTTTTACCCAGCTGCGTACTTCAGAGACTGTGGCAAGGAGCCCTATGAATCACTGTGCCCTGAATTAAGCAAAGAATAGTAATGAGGTGGTATCTTACACCTTTCCAACTAGATAATGGGGAAGTATTACGGAGAGAAAGAAGTTGGAGAAAGCAATTCTTAAATAGATGCATGAAGTCAGAGCAGCTCATGTGTTAAACTGACCAGAACCAAAATAGCAAAATCTCTAAGATTTAAATTCTGTGTAGAATACTGCCCAGGTTCTAAATTGGCCTGGTTAGCACAAAAGTGGGATAGAACAGAAGAGGCTTGCAAGAGCTCAGAAAAATAATTAGACATTTGAATTAAAGCCCCCCAAATTAGAACAAAATGTTCATTAAAAACCTCAATAGACTGTCGGTCTATTAAAATAGTAGATTTAAATAGGATGCAGAGTCTCATAACATAATACACAAAATGTCCACGATATAATCCAAAATTACTAGACAAACCAAGAGCCAGGAAAATATATACTTAACCAAGAAAAGACACTCAATAGGCACGAGCATTTTGATGTACAGATATTAGAATTATCTGACAGAGATTTTAAAGCAACTATGATAAAAATGATCCAATAAGCAACTATAAACACTCTTGAAACAAATGGAAAAATAAAAAGTCTTGGCAAAAAAAGAAAAAAACATAAAGATGAACCAAATGAAAATTTTAGAGTAAATAAATTTTAGAGTAAAATTTTAGAGTAAAATTTTAATAAATAAGTAGATAACCAAAAGAGGAACCAAAATTAAAAATTCACTGAATAAGCTCATAGCAGAATGGAGATGGCAGAAAGAATCACTAAACTTTATGTAGCCCAACAGAAATTATTCAATCTGAACAACTTACAGAAAATATATAAACAAAAAGAATCAACAGTCTTAGGGCTCTGGGGGACAATAGGAAGTATCTACCATTCATGTCATTACAGAAAGAGAGAAAAAAGAATGAAGGGCTGAAAACATATTTGAAAGAACAATGGCTGGAAATGGGCTGACTTTTGGTGAAAGACACAAATCTATAGATTTAAGAAGCTGAGTAAAGCTCAAATAGAATAAACCCAAAGAAATCCATGCTGAGTCAGTCATAATCAAATTTTTGAAAATTAAAGATAAAGGAAAAAAATCATAAAAGCAGCCAGAGAGAAACAACACATTATAAGGGAACAACAATTGAAATTACAATATATTTCTATTGAAAAACTATAGAGCCAGAGGCAATAGCAGAACATTTTTCAAGTGCTGGGTTGCTGGGAGAGCTGTCAACCTGGAATTCTACAACCAGTGCCTGCCTAGGACTGGGAGTACAGGGAGGTGGTGGGGCAGAGCAGTATTTAAGGAGTCATAGAAAGGGTATAGAGTTTCTTTTGGGGTTAATGAAATTGTTCTAAAATCAACTGTAATGTCTGCACAACTCTGAATTATACAGTATAAATTGGTTAATTACGTGGCATGTATATATGGCAAATCTCAATAAAAGTGGTTACGAAAAGCTCTACTACATATTAATTAAAATGGAATACTAAAGCATTCAAGAAATGCAGAGGAAGGTGGGAAAGGAAAAAAAGAGAAATGAAAAACAGAGGGAATAAACACTAAATAATAAATTAGAAATCTTAAATCCTAACATTAATAATTTAAGGTAAAGGGTATAAACACATCAGTAAAAAGACAGAGATGAATTTTAAAAAGAGGACCCAACTATATGCTATTTATAAGACACTCACTTGAAATATAAGTAGGTCAAGAATAAAAGAATGAGCACAGATACACCATATAAACACCAATCAAAAGAAAGCTAGAATGATTATATTAATATCTGATAAATTAGATTTCAAAGCAAAGACAACTATGGGGGACAAAGAGAAATGTTATATAATGATAAAAGGATCAGTTCACCATTAATACATAACAATCCTAAATGTGTATGTACCAAAACACAAAGCTGCAAAACACACGCAGCAGAAATTGACAGAATTGTAAGAAACACTTGAAAAATTCACAGTTATAGTTAGTAACTTCAACACCACTCTTTCAATAATTGCTTGAGCCACTAAAATGAAAATCAGCAAGGATTAAAGAATAACTGAATACCACCATAAAACAGCAGAATATAACTGATATTTACTGAACATCTCACCCAGCAACAGCCATATACAGTCTTTTAAAACACCCAAGGGACAGTCACCAAAAGAGACCATATGTTGGGTCATAAAACAAACATGGACAGTTTTAAAGAAGTAAAGAACATACAAAGTATGTTCTCTGAAATAATGTAATTAAACTAGAAATGAATAACAGAAAGATAATGGGAAATCACTGAATATTTGGAAATTAACATATAGATAATCCATGGGTCTGTGAGAAAATCTCAAGGGAAATTAAAAAAACATAATTAAATGAATGAAAATAAAAATATTGTTCCTACTCTACACGAGGAGGGCTTAGAAGGAAATAAACAACAAAGAATACTTGTATAAGAATAGAATAAGTTTCAAATCAATGATTTATGCTTCTACCTTAGGACACTAACAAAAACAGAGCAAATCTGACTCCAAAGGAAGTACATAATAAAGATAAGAGCAGAGATCAGTGAAATTAAAATGGGAAAAACACTAGAGAAAAATCAATGATGCTAAAAGTTGGTTCTTGGACAACATCAGTAAAATTAATAAATCTCTGATCAGTTGAACATTAAAAACAAGTATACAGACATTTCTAATATCAGGAATGAAAGTGGGAATATCACCACAAAGCCTTCAGACATTAAAGGGAAATTAAGAGAATATTATAAACAGTAAATAATTTCATGCCCATAAATTCATAATTTAAGTGAAATGGCAAAATAAATAGATACACAGATCAAAGTACAGAATTAAGAGTACAGAAATAGACCTATATCTGATCAATTGATTTTGATTAAGGTACAAAGGCACACAAATATATAGTCTTTTACATAAAGGATGCTGGAAAAATTGAAATCCATATGCAAAACCAAAAAAAAAAAAAATCCAAACAAACCCAAAACTCTTAACCTATACTTTTCACCATAACAAAAATTATCTCAAAATCAATCATAAATTTAAATGTAAAACCTCTAGAACTACATAAAAGTTTTAGAAGCAAACAAAGGTGAAAAATCTCTGTAACCTTGGGTTAGACAAAGCTTTCTTAGATATGAAACCAAAGAACAAGCCATTAAAAAACTGATAAATTGAATTTAATCCAAATTAAAAATTCTATTTGAAAGACACTGTTAAGAAAATAAAAAGATAAGGCACAAATTGGGAGGAAATATTTTCAAACATGTATCTTATAAAGTCTTTTACTGGGAATAAAGAATTCTTACAAGTGGATATTAAAAGACAGATAATGAAATTAAAGGATAGTCAAAAAGTTTGAATAGACATTTCACCAAATAAACATATGAAAAAATGTTCAACAACATTAATACACAGGGAAATGCAAATTCAGACCACACATCTATGAAAATGGCTAAAACAACAAAACCAAAAACAAGCCTGACAATACCAAATGCTGGTGAGGATGTTAAAAAAAAAAAATCCTAGAACTCTCAGACATCACTGATAGGAATAAAAAATGGACCACTATGAAAAACTGTCAGTTTCTTATTAAATATACACTTACTACATGGCCCAATAATTTCTCTTCTAAAACCTGTATATGGATGTTTATGGAAATTCTATTTATAATTGTTAAAAACTAGAGACATCTCGGTTGTCCCTGAACTGAGGAACCAAAGAGTCTATAGTTCATCCATACAATGGAATATTGCTTGGCAATAAAAAGAAATAAATTAGGGATCCATTCAACAAAAGGGGAAAAAAATTCAAATGCAATATGCTAAGTAAAGAACTCAGTCTCAAAAAGTACACATATTGTATGATTTACTTACAAGGCATTCTGTTAAAGGTAAAACTATAGGGATTGAAAACAGAGCAGTGGTTACCAGGGGCTGAGATGTAGGGAGGCATAAAGGGACATGAGAATTCCTGGATATGATGGAACTGTGCTATATCTTCTTGTGGTGGTGATTACATGACTATGTATTTGTAAAAATTAAATAACTGTATATTATAATGGTGAAATTTGCAGTATTTACTGTATTATACCTCAACAAACTTAACAAGAATAACAACAACAACAAAATATTATAGCTACTTACATCACAGACAATGATTAGGGTAGACTATACTAGATGAGGGTAATCATATACGTGTTGAGCACAAGGGAAGCCAGTTACTTTCAAGGTGTTTTGACATGAACCCTGATAATGGGGGAAGAAAACCAACCAAATGAAATACTTTCTTGGAGAAAATATGTTAAATGAAGAAAGAGGTGTTACACTTCCACCTGAGCTGTTTTGTGCCTGAAACTAAATTACAGTTTAGTTCTACATATATTTAAATCTCAGGTATATTGGGGTATATTGGGACTCAGAAATGCTTTATAGCTTTTCAAATTGTGTATAACTCCTGGAAGAGGCAGGTTTTTTTTTTTCTTCAAAATCTTGGTTTTGAAAATAGAGGCAAGTTTTACATTTGATTCAACATATGTGATAATAGGAGCCGCCATGCAAAATTCTTGTGATTGGTAAAACAGTGCTAGGTATTATTCTCTCCATAATGGCCTCTGTTATCTAATCCAGAAGATTTCAGAGATTTTATCACTGCATTCATAGATAAAGACTCATTTAAGCCCAAACTCATGTAAAGAACTAAAATGTATTATAGAGAATGTTTCTTTTATCGTTTGAGCCCTTCTGGAGTAAGAATGATACAGAGAATATGCTTTAACAAGGCTAGTTTCTGGTTGTCTTTCATTATTATACAGCTCTCTACCTGCATCTTAGTTGTTAGTGCTAAGCAAAAAGTAATACCTAGAACTAGCAAGATGATGGTAATTCACATTATAATTTTCCCTTAGAGTGTGATTCCTCCTTGGAAGCTTTAGTAAGTGAGAGGATTTAGCAACTGTGGTCACAGGAACAAATGTTGAGAAATGGAGGTGATCATCACATACTGAGGTAATCCTAACTGATTCGACCTCTCAGGCCCAAAGTGAAGTCAGCACCATGGGGTTAATAGGTAACTGTATCTTCTAGGACACAGAACTTTAGAACAATTGTTATGCTCTTCCCAAGTCTGCTGTAATACAAAGGGAAACTTCAACCTTCTCTTCAATACCTGACATCCTTTGTTTTTTGTGTAACTGGTATTTATACTTCCCAACAGAGAAGATTTACTTGGGTTAGGTCACCACCATTCAATATGTTGTGCCTATAAGGAAAAATTTGTGTATTTGAGGAAATTGAAGGCATGTATCCCCTAGAAATGACTAGAAAAAGCAGCATTTGGCTTTCCTTCAATTCTGTTTTGAGTTGCTGTAGAGGGATAGTGGCTTTATGGCTAGTTTCTTAGTAATGAGGGTCCTATCAGGTTCTGAGTTTCCTGACTGAGAGAGGCCTGCACCTTTATCTACCTACCCTACCCTGCTTCTTAGTTTCCTCAATTCTAAAATTTGGCCAATACCTGTCCAGTCTACACATTAACTTTTTTTAATATTCTGGTGTAACGATTTATTGTTAGAAAGAGTTTGGTAACCACACCATGTACAGGTATAGGATTTACAATGTAAACTAATATTCACTGGATGGCAGTGCACTGAAATTAGCATTCCTATCAGGAACAGTTAATAAAGAAAGCAGCTGGCTAGTGTGCTGTGTTGTTTTAATTATTCCGGCAACTGTAGAGATAGCCTCTAATCCATGGCCAATTGGTGCTTACTTAACTGGAGCTGGCATTCTGCACGTGCTCAGCCTGAGCATAGCTCATAAAACTAAGCTGGAACCAGGACTGGAAAACTATTCCTCTACTGCATTCAGTTAAAGGTTAGTTGAAGCAGAAGAGTCTGTATGGTTAATGGACTGATGTGTGTGAAAATCAGAATTCCAATGCTAGCAGTTATAGGAAATGACCGTCCCTTGTAGTGACCATTGTGCCAACCTACACAATAGCTATGGCGTCATACTCTCCAACACAAGCAAATCCAGCATTCTCTATTGATATTTTATTTGTTTGTTCTGAAATGTTACCTTTGTGTGGCATCAAAGATGCATTTCCTCTGCTTTCACCCACTTCTTATGTCACTTCTTTCGTCACATTCTTGGAGAGGCATTTATGGTCATTTAAAAACATATTTGCTTATTGTTATAAAGTCAACATGTGAACAATGGAAAGAACATAGAGTGTGTAATCAAAAGATTTTGTTTAACTCTCAACTTTGCAGTTCTTAGCTTTGCAACTGAATTTCTTGACATTTAAATTTCAGTATCTTAACATAAAATAAAAATAACAATAACACGGAACATATATTTTGAGGGCACTTGAGATTTTGTAAAATATTTTTACATACTCCCTCATAATTGTTGTAGAATCTTAAAATATTATTATTTACACTTATTTCTATTTTGAGATTATCATAGTTTTTAGATCTGCCATTAGATTTTGCCACTTAATGTGTTAATAAAAATTGATTGCAGGTATACTGCTATATCATAATTTAAAAATTCTTTAATAACTATATTTCAATATAGCTGATTTTTTTTGGATTCCTATATATTATATTTAAGCTCTTAAAAACACATTTCTGAGGAGGGGTCTATTAGCTTTACCAGATTGCCAAAAGAACCCATAGCACAAAAAAGTTAAGAAAATTCCAGTCTAGATAACCATTAAGTTCATTAGTCAAGGTTTAGACCTAATCAGTTTTCTTTCTTTTCTCTCTCATTTTCTATACATTCATACATATGAATATGTTTATGTATGCAGAAATAGCCTCATAGTTAGTATTTAAAAGCTCAGGCTTTGGAATCTGACTTCCAGGCTTCAATTTTAGTTTTGGTACTTATTAGAGAAGTAACTTAATCTTTATGCCTCAGGTTCCTCATGAATGAAATGAGAATAGTAGTACCCAAAACTCTTTGTAGTGTTTTACTATTGAATGAGTTAATGAGTTGCTAAACATCTAATACAGTTCCTGGCACATATAATTTAAGTTTATAAATGCTGGCTAATTTTATTACTATTATTAATACGAATGCATGTAAGTATACTGATACACGCATATCTATGTAAGAAAGCATTTATAAAACATTTAGTGACACTAACATTCAAGGTCATGGTAGAGGTAAAGGAGGAGGTATTCTGAAATGATGCCACTACTGTACAACTTATGGGCTCCTTGTTATACCTAACTACTGTGTTTGGGAGATGTTGTAAACAAAGAGGGAACATGAGTCAGAGAGACTTATACTTGCTCAGAACCTGCACGGGAGAACAAAAGTTATGGTAGAAACAGAATGGTGCTGCCTGGTCATTCAACCACTGCCAAGAACCCCAAACACTGTTAGCAGTAATGACAATATCAACCATTACACACTATGCATATTTATAAACAATTTAGTTTGGCTTTTACCAAAAAAAAAAAAAATAGTATTTTATTGTTGTGGCATTTAGTACTTTCTCATTTTAAAACATTTCTAAAATTATGTAAGACTTGATTATTTTACTGGAAGTCCAACCTGATATAACGGTAACAATAATAAAGTTCTATTTATTGTCTACTATGAGTCAGGCGTGATGGTGGATTTTCTAAAAGATAGAATCAGCATATAACATATTAGTTTCAGGTGTACAACATGATTTTATATTTGTACATACTGCCAAATAATTGCAGTAAGTCTCATTAACATCCATTACCATAGTTACCATCTTTTTTCTTACGATGACAACTTTTAATACCTACTCTCTTAGCAACTTTCAAATATATAATACAGTAATATTAACTATAGTCACCCTAGATGTTTTAGAGTCATTATATAATTCTCATATAAGCATAGCATGATAATCTATACTTTGCAGAAGAGGAAACTGAGCCTCACAAAGATTAAGTGGCTTAGCCAAGGTAATATAGTAACAAATGACAAAGCCAGAACTGAAAATTCAGGTTTATCTGACTCTAAAATCCATATTCTTTCTAGTACATTACATTACATTGTACAGTATTGAAATGAATCTATGAAATTCTATTATCAACTATATCTGATATTCACTCAAATTATTTAGGTTTGATATTAAGAGAAAAGCTACATATCTATAAATGATAACCGTAACATATAAGAATTTTACAATGTATGTTTATGCTGTCAAGGCCCAGACTGAGCCCTAATTCATTTGAATCTAAGATGTAATAAATTATGTTAAAACATTAATCCATCGTATTAGGCTAAACACTAAAAATTGCTACTAAAATTATGTCTTGCTCAGGAAAAGCCTCTTCAATCCTCCACCAGGACAATGGGCAGCACAGAAAGTGTTCGATTTTAATTAGTTGTGTATGTAGAAAGACATGCTCATCTGTTTCCATGGAGTCAAACACATCACTGACATACTTCTCCATGGAAACAGAGAAGGGAAAATAGAAAATGCTAAAGTGAATGAATTCACTGAGCAGTTGGTGAGCAAGATTCAAGAAAAATATAATTCATCTGTAGTACTATGTTACTAGTTTAGAAAAGAGAAACGTGCTACATAAAGGAATATATAAGATACACTGAAATGAAATAAGTTATTTTAGTAGCACTATACAAATACTGGGAAATACCACAGAGCAAAGATATTACTGTTTTTGCACAAAAGACACAACAGCAGAATTTTTAAAAGATGAGCAGTGTTACAGCTCAAAGTCAGTAATGAGACAAGATGATAGAAAACATAGGAAACCAATTTATAAATATTTTAATTATCTTTATACTGGTCTCACATCATTTTGTTTTTAAGGATTTTTTTTCCTATATTTCTTATAGGAATATTTCTAATTTTATAATGTATTGGTTAAATAGTATAATTAAGCCTATATAAGTGTTTTTAATTTACAAAAACACTTATATAGGCTTAATTATACTATTTAACCAATACATTATAAAATTAGAAATATTTTATTTCTAATTCGTACCAAAAATTCTGTTTCCTTTGAAGGTTATACTTTTAATTAAAATAATAAAGAGTTCACGTTATATTTTTTCTTAAGTGTCCTGACTTAAAAAAATATTATTTTCCATTGAAATTTAGTCCTAACCTGCCTCCCAATTCAGTTCAACTTGATTCCCATTTATTTAATCCTAGCCCTCGAGATGATTACAGACTTCTTTGAAGGAAAGATATTTAAAAGAATGTAATATTTATTCATTCATTTAATAAATATTTCTCATGTGCGTACTGTATGCCAAGTACTGTGTTGGATTTTGTGGATACAGGGATGAATTAAACAGACACTGTCTATACTCATGGAGGCTACCGCTTACAGAAGAGACATTAAAATAGTCATACATATAAATATATAGTTACAATCTAAGACAAGTTCTATGGAAGAAAACTACAGAGTTCTGATAGAGAACACAGTAAACAAGTTTCACTAAGATTGGATGGTTATTGCAGGCCTTTTTGAAGAAGTGACTGGAATAATAAGATTTGAAGGATGAGTAAGAGTTAGTCAGATAGAGAATGGGGAGAGTGATATTTCAGGCAAAATCCCTGAGATGGAAAAGGGCTTGGCAGGTTTGAGGAACTGAAAGAAAGCAAGTTTTTCTTGGAAGGGATTGGTGAAAGGTGAGGTTGGAGAGGGGAAAGGTATAGGTACTCTTTTAAATTTTATTCCAAATACATTGAGAAGCAATTAGAGTTCTGTGCAGGAAAATGACAAAACTGTATGCACAACTTTCAGTATAAGGAAACATGGAACATTTAGCAAAAACATTTCAAAGAAACAGAATGAAACTATAATGTTTAAGATCTATACCTAGGTGGTAAAACTATACTGTCATCACTACCATAAAAGTCAAGATAGAAAGTTACTCCAAGGGGTAGGGAAGGATGCATTAAGGGCTTCTGGAGGAACAATGTTGTCTCTTGACCTAGTGGTGGTTACATGGATGTTTTCTTCATACTTATTTGATAACTGTACATGTAAGTTGTATATATCTTTTTATATGAATATTTCAAAATAAGGAGATATGCTTTGTTTTCTTTTAATTAAAGAGTAGACTGAGGTAACAGTAGTGGGGGCAATGGGTACAGACAGCTCAAGAAGCTTGGTTTTGGAGATAGAGAGTGATAATTACCCCCACATCATTCTCTGATTTTTTCTTTTTATGCATTGAGCACCCTGAGCTTTAGCTGAGCATGGCACCATACAGGGAGAGACTTTTTTTTCAGTCTCTTTTGTCCTGGGTGTGGCTCTGTGTTTAAGTCCAGTGCATCTCCCGAGTGACAAACTGCTTTCCTACACTCTCTTCTTGATGGCTGGGCTATGACTACAGTGTAAGTATTTGCCTTTGACCCAGAGATGGCAGTCACATGTTGAGAATAGCAGAGCCATGCCCTAGCAGCATCTCTGGATTTCATGAAGCAGAGATGTCTATCCACCATAGGCTGCCTACTTACCTTTGTACTATTTTGTGAATGAAATATACTTTTACCTTATTTAAGTCACTGTTATAGCAGTTTAGCCTGTGTACTGATACATTTAGAAAGAAAAGTTGAGAAACATGGCAATACCTAGAGGGGGATGAAAGAGCTTTGTAAGTAATAGAGACAATGTTAATGGGTAGAATATTGAATAGAAGAAAAGGTTGAAGATGTAGTAATCAGAGATTTAAAAAAAATGGAGGAAGGCTGCCCAGAAGACCGGAGGGATAGAAGTTAAAGCATATGTGGAACAATTGACTTTTGACAGAAAAGGATATTTGCTCTATTTTAGCAGAAAGAGAGAAGATGGGTGTAGAAGTAGGTTGATTTGCAGTTATCATGCTGAAAAATAAGTTCCTATTTAAGGTTTTCATTTTCTGTAGGAAGCATAAAGCATTAGATAAGAATGGAGAGAGGGAGAATTGGCAGTCAGAGGTTCAGTAGAGTGAGAAGGTATGAAACACTCATGTGAAAATGTATTCTGAGCAGAAAGTACTGAGAGTCTTCTGGAAGTGGGTAATCATTAATTTAGGGTGCTACCAATCTTCCAGACAGGTTAAATTGTGCAGGGGTTGGCAGAAAAGATGGACTAGGTCCATCCGGAAATGGGGCTTGCAACAGCCAGATGCAACAGAAGGTGAAGAGAAAAGATAATTTTTCCAAGAGAAGTATTTTAGTAATAAGATTATGGAATCGGGACTGAATAGGGGAGAAGGAAAAGACAGAAGGAGACCGACAGTTGAAACTGGAGAAGTTAATGGATTATGGAAGTCTCAGTGAAAAACTATTGAAAAAGTATCATTTTCATTAGCAAGTGAACTGGAATTGAAAGAGTTTCAGTTGGATGGTGCAATGTGTGAATGAATGATTCAGAGGTACTCAAGATGTCAAATCTCAGGGAGTAACTGTGTATGTAGGAAGCTGAGGTGAAGCTGAAGCATCATGTGATAACATCTCTGATAAAGAAATCTTCACAACATATGGTGTAAGGATTCTGTCTTTGAAGATAAATAGGAGTTTGTTTAGTAGAGAAGAGAGTAAGGGGGGAGAAAGTAGAAAAGAGGAGAGGAAACAGATGTATACATAAAAAACAAAATTCACCTCATACTGGGGAACAGAACACCTAACCAGAGGTTAAGATGTATGGGTAGAAATTCCTGAAGAAACTGAAAGGTAAGATGAAAATAAATTCTGAAGGAACAGGTATGAAAGCTCAAGCAGTGTGGATTTTATTTTAAAGCTCAAGTTGTCAGTCATGATGTCACCAGACATTGGTATATAAAATGATCATAGATAAAACACTTTTATTTATTTTCTTTGGGACTAATGATTTGTTTACCGGTAAATTTGTGGGTTTTACAATTCTGGGAAATTCTTATCCATTGTGTCCTTGAATTCAGTTTCTTTCCTATTCACTGTGTTCTCCCTTTCTAGAACTTCTGTAATAGACCTATCTCTATATGTATGATAGGTAGAACATTGAATCAATTTCAATCAATTGAATCAATGATAGGAAAAACATTGACTCAATTTTAAATCATTAAAATTTAAATTATTTGTAAACTTTAGTACTTTTGGCATACAGTAAATGTTAAAGATCATTATTTACTATGTCATTCTAGATCTCTGTTATTACAAAGATGAAATAATTCTCTTGGCATCTTAGAGTACATATCAAAGTTCGATTCCAAATACACAGATATTTCTCAAGTACTTTTCACTTAATTCTAATCCATATATTTAAGTTTCAGGACTTAATTTCTTTCTTGTTCAAGTTCTGGAGCAAAATGTAAATAATGATATGTTTCTATTAAAATGTTTAAGTACAGTGCAAATTAAAACTAAGATTTAACAACTTCCTTAGGACAAAGAGTTATTTTTAAAGTTTCTGTATTTACAGGGACTGCTTACCTACAATGAGCCTGTGAAGAGCTCCCTTATCTCCATTAATAGCAGCAGCATGAACTTGAGATGTTAATGAGGAACCAGTAAAGAACAAGTTCTCTGATCTGTCCATAGTCTTCTCAACAACTGGAGCAACCTGAAATAATGATTTAAACAATGAGGAGACATTTCTGAAAGCTGTCTCATCAGTTCTAAATGAGTATATTATAAATATGATTTACTAGAATATTTGACTAGGATTAGAAAAATCTGCAGACCTAGTCCTAGAATTGTTATAATGTGGCAAATTAGGGGACTCTTGGTACAAATTGTGCATCTATAAAATAAGAGGGTTAGATTCATCTAAGATTCCTTCTCAGGAGCTAGCTGAGAAAAAAAAAAAGGAGGCTTGATATTTAACACGAGGCACAGAACCCCCACAACCACACTGATTTCTAAGCTAATATGATCTGATTCCACATAATACTAAACCTTAGAATTAATATTGGGAATAAAGGAGATGACAAGGCTACAAAATAGGTATGATGTGAATTTAATTGTTAGGTCAGAATAAAATAGGTTTAAGAGCTAAATTAAAAAGTACCTAGTTCTTTTTTTCATGCAGACAAAAGGAGTTTTTATTTGTTCTCTCCATATGCCCATCATGGAAACTTAGCTCAAAATCTTCACCTTAGGATCCTACTTGGAATACCACATCATCAGGATTAACCATCTTTCATTAAGGAAAATTTTGTTCTGACCGGTATTCAGATATGATTTACTAAAACTGTCTAAAAGTACATTATCTACATAGGAAAGTAATGAGTTCTCTATCATAAGAATATTTAAGCAAAAGCTGGATTCTGTCAGAAAAGCAGCAAAAATTCAAGAACCTCATGAGAGAAGAGGGGTAGTTCCATCAGTAATCTTAAACTTTCTTCCTAAACATAAAGTGTTATATCAGTTTCCAAGTTGAATGCCTACAAGGACCAAGGAGGTTAAAAAGTGTAAGAAACATAGGGAGTTATGGGGATCACGGCAAACTGGAACATACATAGCTATCTAAAGAGAGCAACTGTTAATTGGCTACGGTTAATAGCTGTCATAAGGATAGGCAGGCCCTCTTCTGATTTCACCAAAATGCATCACTTCAATCTCCAAGAGTCCTGAGAATCTGGAAGTTTTGTAAGATAAATTTATCATTACTGATGAGCTAGTACTTGTTGAAACTGACAAGGCTTTTTGATTTAAATGCTAAGAGTGAAAGTGTTTGCTTAATTTTGGTAAAGGTTAGTTCATGTCTTTATTTTATATGGGCACTGTGAGACACTTCTGTCATGTCTGAGCATGTCTGTCATGTCAGAAAAATCACTGTCATATGCAGGATCATATTAAAGTGACTTGAAAGAATCTACAAAACAGAGGTGGAGGTGGAACACAGGAGAGGAGTAACTGTACTTGTGCTCTAGGTCCTGTTCTGTTAATAATAAGCAGTGTGCCCTTAGGCTACCTACCTCACCTCTGATTTTCTGTAAAATATGAAAATGCAAAAGATAGACTATGTTAATTAACTTAAAAAGCTGAGTACAAACTACGTGCTAGGCATTGTTCTGAACTCTAAGTTAAAATGTCATTTTATTCTAAGTAATCAGTTTTAGGCCCATCTGAATCACACATATACACATACACAGACACCCCCAAAACTCTTCATACTCTTTGAAAATACACTAAAAGTTAGATCTCAGTTATGTAAAGTTATATACATTTCACCAACAGGTATATGCATAGAGTTCAGTAAATGTTGAATGAAAAGTTACAGGCTGAGCACTAAGTCCAGAGGGTAAGTAGGATCAAAGTTTAATTTCTTAGAGTAATATGTTCATATTCAGTGTCTGCTCAAACTCCCCGTCTGTCTCCTCTGTCAGAGAGGTAGATGAGTGGCACAGAGAAGGGCACTGGACTAGGAGACAGGAGACCTAATTAAAAGTCTTGGCTCTGCCCCTACCTGATTCCATCACCCTGGGAAAGTGATTCCCTAGAATCAAAACCACTTTAATTATAAAATGCCATAAAATGCAAAGGTACCATCATAATTACTAATTATAAAACAAGCCAGTGTAATAAATGCTCTAATAATTATAACTGTTCAAAACTAGTGGTGCTGTAGTCACGAGCAAAGGAAGAGTAATTCTGATTAGGATGAAAAGTTTGGTTGCTTGGGAAGCTCTGAGACAGTGACATTTGAGATGGAAGGGGTTAAGGCCATTCCAGGCAGCAGCAAAGCTGGAGCAAAGGCGAGACATAGGGAAAACTACAAAAAGCAGAATCCCTCCCAGGTACTAAGCAGGGATTGTCCAGCTACCATTTGGGAAAACTGGACCTGGCTGGTATTTGCAGATGAGGCTCCAGAGCTAACTGGGGACCTGATGAAGATCCTCAACTGCTAGGCTAATGAATGTCGTAAATACCTCGTGGGGAGTGATCCATGCATCACCAGCAATCACTCCCACACTTGAGCTCCTTCAGTTTACAAGGTGCTTTCCCATCCTACCCGGATCCACTCCTTACACGAGCCCACACAGCGACAATTAGGGATAAGTCACTGACTTCTGTAGCTGAGGGCCTGAGAGGTGGCTCCGACTTTTTAATGCAGTCATTAGCGCAGAAAGAAGAGGCAGCAGGCGAGGTGGTCAGCGACCACACAGGAGGCTCGGGCCACATCAGCCCAGGTCGGGTGGGCCCTGCGTCTGAGAGGCAGGGGCCAAGGCAGTGCAGATCGAACGGAGCCTCGCCAGCCAGGCTCCTCCCCTACTCACCCTTGCCTCCTCCAGGAGGCACGACCCCACACTGGGCCGCCCCTCCCGCCGGGACAGTACACTACATGTGGCTGGAACCCCACCACCGCGCTGCAAGTAACAGAGCCCTCCGGGAGGCCGCCCGGGATGCTCGGCCGCACAGCCTCCTGGGAGTTGTAGTTCCCGCCCTCTGTGTCACACGGCGCTGCGCCCGCCCACCGCCCTTTTTCATCCCACAGGGCCCCGCGCGCAAAGGACTCGCTGGACCCGATCCGAGAGCCTTATGGGAAAGGAGTTCTGGCTCCCGGACGGGATGGGCGGGAAAGAGCGGTGCGAGACTCCATTTCCCGAGGTCCTCCGCGGTGGGCAGGACCCGGAAGTGAGGCTGGCGAGGCCTCTCTGGAAGGGGTCCCGGGTGTTCGCGGCTAGAGCTCCGGGTCGAGAGGACGAGGTGCCGCCGGGCCGGGAGGATCCTCCGCTGCCGCCGGCTCCCGGAGCCCAGCCCTCGCCTCCCCCAGCCCGACCCTGCCCAGGCCCAGCAGCCAGCGCCTGCCCCTGCCGTGGATCGCAGCGTGACCATGAATCCTGCCGCCTTTCTATCCCTACCCGACCTGAGATGCTCCCTGCTGCTCCTGGTGAGTGAGTGAAGGCATGACAGACCCTTCGACAGACGCACGGACGGCCGCCCATCCCCCCGAGGGGGCAGGCAGCACAGCTGCCCCCTACTTTGCTTTCGAATCCTTTTTCCTCCGGTGGCCAGGAGTGCACTGCCCTCCCCTGCTGCCTTCAGTCTCGGCATCCATCTGTGTCCACTCTCCAGGCCTGGGGTCCTCCGCGGCCTGAGCAGACACGGTCCTAGGTTGAGACCTGTAGACGGGGCAATTAGCCCTGGGAGAAGGATACGTGGGGGGGTCACTTTCCCCCCGAAGTACGGTGGTGGCTTCGGACTCGAGAGCTCCTGGACCAGGCGGTAGCTTGAATCGAAAAAGACAGGCAATAGACCTCCAGTCCTCTCTCCTCCCCGCCTCCTTTTGGACAGGGTATGAGGCCGACAGGTGCTGGGGTCGTGTGAATCTCACTCTGGAGTCCTGAAATAGTGCTCGGGTTGGCAGAGCCCTCTGTTGTGGCTTGATGTGATTGGTTTGGAACCCGGAATTGTAGACTGTTGTGGTGTCCACCTGGGGGAATAAAGGTAGAGGCTATTATCACTTGAAAACCTGGGCTCAAGGCCTCCCTTAATTTTTGTTACAACCTCTCTTCCTTACACCCCCACCCCCAATTTAAGCAGAGTTCTTCTTTGCTCCTGATTGGAGAACGACCAGATCTTTTGCATTCCTATGTACTCATTCCTTAACTCCCTCACCCTCTGAGCTCCAGCCCATTTATAAAGAAATCTTTCCCTTTTCCTCCAGTGTTTATCTTGAGTGCACAACCCAAGTAATCTAGGCTGCAGGTCAAATTGAGGCAAAAGTGGAGGACTACCCATAGGAAAAAATGACATACCTTTAATTGAGTTGTTACCATAATACAGTATTTGAAAAAAGTTTAATTGTACTAGATTTTTAAAAAGCCAGATTTAAGATTGACATTAAGTCAAAAGCATTTTCTTTACAATTTAAGAAACATAATTAAGTGACTCAATAGTAGTCATGTTGCTAATTACCAGCAGCACTGGGACTTGAGTGAGGTCTTTCAACTTGTGCTTATTTCACCATATTACATTAAATTTTTAATATTTGTGTGTAGTCTCTCCCCCTCCCCTTCCTTCTTCTCCTCCCTCCTTCTCTTTGATTTGCAAGTCATATTCAAAACCCACATACAGTACTTGGACCTTTTCAGAGGAAAAGCACTATAAAAAACTAAAGGGCATGTCAAAGTACTTTTGAGAACTGAAAGTTGTATATAAATATGGTATTATTAAGTTATAAAGGGTCTTATAGACACTTCTTATAATTATACAGCAATAAGTGCCTTATATGTGGAGGAAATATTCTGTATAGAGCTGATTCTTGGTAATTTCGTTATACATTCTCTTCCTTTTAGAGTACTGGGATAATACTCATTGTTATTAGACACCACTCTTTCTTTAAGGATTCTAGATAATATTCTTTATCTTAACCATAAAATGGCCTGAAATTTGAGTTGTCTGCCAGAAATTACTTTTAGGTTGCCAAAAAATGCAAAGGGAAAAATTCTTAAGACATTAGAAAGAAAAGTTGAAACACTGAATAGGAGAACTACATCAGATGATGCAGTTTCCTAGAATTGGTAAGTTTGTTGCAGAGCTAAGTTTAAGAAGGAGAAAGCATTTATTTTGAAATAACTCATGTTTGTTATAGAAAACCTACAAATTCTGTTAAACATAAAAAGGAATTTTTTTCTAATCTAAAATCTAGTTAACATTTTATATATTTATCTAAGTAAATGTAGAGGATTAGAAAGTTAGGATACATTTTAGAGAGTACCTGTACAGATTAATGGGCTAGAAAATAAAGCCCAAGAAAAGGTTTAATAAGCCAGAATTACAAGACAAGCAAGATTCAATTTGAACAGTGTTTATTTACCAAACTAGTTTTAATAATGATGTACTAGTTAGCTCATATTTATAAAACATCTGTCTAATCATAATTGGAGTTACTTATCTAACTGGTAATTCTGTCTGAGTGATGGAACCTCCTTACTCAGTGTCTTTCCTGTCTGAAAAAATATTCTTTATCTTCCCCAATGTGCTTTCTTCCTCCTCCTTCACTTCCCCTCTCAGACTTCACATATTCCTTACCACATGCAGCTATTGAATATTTTCAAGTTCTCAAGAAGCTGAGGTCATCATTTTTTCTTAAATGGCCTGCTCTCAAAAGCCATATATTTTCTTACTACAATAATTTTTTTCCAGGCAAACTATACCTCAGTCCTAAAGAATTAGATCTATTCAGACTCAGTGGTGTTCATAAGATGTCAGCTGAAACATATAATTCTAAATTTCTGTAGGCAAGTCGTTTTCCCTGATAAAGGCATTTTGGAACATACCACTATATGCCTAAAAACCCTTTCTGACATGGGTAACTAAACACTAAAGCTCAATGTGATTATTGCCCTAGGGAAAAATTAAAAAAAAATTATAAAACCTGTTTAAAAGGTATCCATACAATAATATTCACTGCAAATCTCCAAATTTATCATCAGGTAACTTTTCTAGAATTATACTTCTTAGATCATGTAATATATCTATTATTTAGGATTCCTGATATATTGTACCAGGTTGCTCTACTAAAAGTTGTACCAACATGTATTCCTGCCAACAGCGTGTGAGTATGCTCACTTCCTCACATGCTCTTCAATCCGTGGGTGTTTTTGTAATCTGTGCCAATTTAGTAGACCAAAGATGGTAAATGATTTAAATTTACATTTCTTTGACTACATTCGAAGTTAAATATTTTTTCCCATTTATTAATCATTTATATTTCTCTATATGTAAGTGTTGATATTATATTTGATCATTTTTCAAAAAAATGTTTACTTTCACTTCTTCCAGTAATTCAGCATAGATGTACTCATAACATTCAGTTTAAGAACAATGCAAATGTTATTACTTTGCCTATTCATTTGTAGTCTAAAAGATAGCATAGTGCAAAGAATGCTGGACTAGAAGTCAGGGCATTGATGTATGAGTTCCAAGTCTTTTGTATACTTAACACCTTAACTTTGGATAAATGACCTAACTCCAATTATTAGTCTAGGAGATAGGCATATTTGATTTATAATTTAGTGATTCTTCGTGTAGTCTGTCTTGTTTTGTTTTTATAAAGGATATCCCTTTATCTCCTCTAATTAATAGACTTATTATTTGATTATTTTTCAAATCTGCTACCTTTACAACAAGTTGCAGGTCTTTGCCTCCTCACCTTGTTATCCAGTGTAAGGAATAGCATGCTTTCATTGCAGATATATAACAATATTGTGCTGTTTTATCTAACTAAATAAGTATTTTAAAAGAGTTTGACTTTTCAGAGCATTTATTGATCTTTATTCTTCCTTTCATTCTATAGAGAGGAACTATCTGTGGCCCAGGCTGCCGATTCATTTCATTTTATTTCATTGCTATTATTCTTTCCTCCTGTCATTTGAATGCCTGTTTGCTATCTACTGTGAAAGAGAAAAAGATAATTGAGATTCATATCATGCTTCTAAGAAATTTATAATTTGGTGAGGAGAGAAGATGTGTGTGTAAATAATTAGAATTCTGAAAGGAAAGTGATAGATGTCCCTAAGGTATTGTAGAAGAGGGTTATAGATCTTGCTACACAGAAGTATGGTTGTGAGCCTAGGTGTCTGGATCACCTGGAAGTCTCTAGCGTTCTCACCCCTAGGCCTACTTAGTCAGAATCTGCACTTTACAGTGTACCCAGCTGATTCATATATGCCCAATAAAGTATGAGAAGGACAGTTGTACATGTTTGAAAGAGATATTATTGCATGGGAGAATCAGTCTTGAAGAAAGTTGAGTGTAGGGCCTTGATGGGTTAAATTGATGGGTTAAATTTTAGTCCTGAATGGAATGGATAAAAGGCGATCAATCAATAAATCTTTAACATGAATGTTTGTGTTTTTGTTTGTGGTTTTTTGTTGTTATTGTTTGTTTTCCATTTTTTAAGAAGTCTTGTGTCTGGCTTGCTGACATGACCAGATGTTAGAATTGGCCCTAAAGAAGCAAGCACATCCTTTGGCCAGTTTCCATTAGAACTGCTTATTATTACCATAGCCAAAATAAAGATCTTAGTCTTTAGTGGAATCTCACCAGTATTCCAGTTACTCCATTCAAGAAGGAAGGGGGAAATGCCGCTTTGGAGAAGTCTCTTGTGTAATGCCATGGATCTCAGGCCTTGGTTCTGTCTTTGAGAAGACAAATCGAATTCTGTCTTGATTCTCTTGGTGATATTGTGGTCATGATCTCTAGGGTAACCAGCCACGTGATTTTCTCATTTATGTAGAATTTTTAGTATTATACTTTAATGTATCTAGTTTTAGTCATCTGAGTTTGTAGACATGAACATTACTAATATAATAAAGAAAAGCAAAGAAAAGGAAGAAGCCATCTCAAAAAAATTCTAGTAGTATTTGAGTTATGGAAAACTGTTGGGTAAATAGTAGAGTGCCAGTTTTTTTCCATTTATTTCTTAGATTATTAGAGTCTAGTAGTGGGATCTTTGGTAATTGGATTTAAGAGATTTTAGAAAAAAGTCTTTAGAAATCAGAATAATTTTTGACCCTGGTAAAAAGGAATCGGAACCCTTTTTATTTATATGTCTTGCTAAGTTCAGTAGATAGAAAGGGATATAAGAACCATGAGTGGATTACATACAGTTATAATAACTAAAGTTGTCTAGAGTTGTATTATAAATTTAAATTTATAAAATTAAATTTTAAATGTATTAAAATTAAATATAAAATTACATTCCTCAGTTATAGGAGCCACATTTTAAGTGCTCAGTAGTCACATGTGGCTAGTGGATATGGTATGAACAACACAGTTTATGGAACTTTTCTGTCATTCTCTATTATTTTCTGTCATGCAGAAAGTGCCATTGGATAGTGTTGTTCTAGAACTTTACTCTTACTCTGTCTTAGACAGCAAGACAAAGGTGGTAAAGAATGAGGAAAATACCTCAAGCGCTTCAAATCTTGAACGTACATCTTGCCTGTCCAAGGGACATCAGTAACCCGGAAAATGTCAGTAGTCTTATCAGTGAGCACAGATTTGGCTTTTGGTTATCTGATAGCAAATTTAGGGAGGTACTGGGGAATACTAGTTAAAATTAGAAAATGAAAGTTTGAGCATTGGTATTGATTCTTCTACAAGGTCACTTAGGGCAATCACATTTCTTCTTGAGGCTTATTTTTTTAACTGAAAATTGGGATTAAATAGAATGTGTTGGAAGTGTAATAGACATTCAAATGGAATAGAACTGTGACTTTGTGATTTGAGGACCTGCAGTTTGTCTCTGTGATAAAATCCTTTTTGAGGGTGACATTTTTAGAAATGATACTTGAGAAGAAAATTTGTTGAATAAGAACATACCTCTACTTTGGTTAGTAAAATTACCTGTAAAAATATAGCCTATTGTTATGTTTGTTTCAGATCTCAGAAGGATACCCTTTCCAGGAGCTTATTCTTCTAATTTGGTAAACTCATAAGTGAATATGCATCTCTTTCTGCCTGCTTTAAAATGGCCAGAAGTTATATGAGCTCATGAAGACAGATGAATATTTAAAAGTTTTCTAAAAAATCTAAGCCAACTTTAAAATGTAAAGAGAGTATGATTTATTGATAAAGATCATGAATAAGAAAGACTATAAAATAAAATACCGATCAGTACTTCAGACAAGATATTCTCATAGTTCCATGCCTACTACTCTACTGTTTTATTGTATTTGAAGTTTCAGTAAATGGAGAAATGCCAACTTTTAGAAAATTACTGACACAGCACTGAAGTCTATGTCTTTGAGGAAAGAACAATTTCAAGTGTGATTTAGAGTTATCCTGAGAGAAGAAATTTAGACATCCTGAATTGCTTTCACTTTTATTACTATGATTCTGGCCCAACTGCAATAAAATCTCTGCTAGCTGGTGACAAGCTCACACTTCTATAGTGACCTCACATTCTGAAAGAACTAAAGAGATACTTAGTCAAAGTAATTTCTTAGAAAACAACTGTTCAGATCAACTCATTCCTCAAGCTTTCTAGATAGCATCAGTTTTTACTATAAGAATGGATACCAGTTCTTGTAGAAAGTCTTGTGATATACTCACGATTAAGAGTTCTAGTGTTGTAAAATACTTGGTCCTTAATCTTGGGATTAACAGTTTCAGAGACTTTAATTTTGCTTCAAAACTAAAAAAAAAAAAAAAAAAAAGACATGCTACATTTTAAAGCATGTTTTACATGTTTATTTAATTGTGCCTATACTCTGTTCTTAGGGTATCTTACAGAACTAATGTGAAGTATTTTTCCTTTAATGATACTTGAAAGTCTGTCGACTAAAGAGAAAACTTTCAGGAGAATATTTAGTTTTGGAGTCACATTTGGGCTCAACTCTTGCATCTGTCACTTTTTATCTTTGTTATCTTGCCCATTAACTTCTGAAAAATAATGCAAATATTACATCTGACTCATAGGAGGGGTTAATAGCATGCTTCTAATTTTTGGAATAAAATAACGGTAAAAAGGTATCACAATTTCTTATTCTTATTTTCTAGTACAATACCTTATACAGGTTGAGTGCTCAGTAATTTGTTAAGTGTATAGAAAAAAGTAAAAGTAGAGCTAAGGTAAGGAAGATCAGGAATGAACAGTTGTAGTTTGTAAGCATCACCAGGGAAGTGATCCTTGAAGAAGGTGAGGGAGTTAGTTATTTGAATTTCTTGGGGGAGGAGCCTTTCAGGCAGGGGCATTAGCCAATGCAAGGTCCCTAATGTGGGACTGTTCCAGGCATATTCAAGGAGCAAGCAGGGCAGTGTGGTTGTCATACTGTGAATAAGTCACAGCATGTTAGAAGAATAAGTCATGTAGCTAAAACATTTGGTTTACAAAACTATTCTTATTATGTACATTGTTTACTGATATTTTATTTTCTATTATCTACTTTATTTTTTAAAAAATTGCTGATCTGACCCAATAAGGTAGAAATTCCTTACAAGGTTGCTGGTAATATTGATCTCCTTAGCCGTTGGCTGAGGTGCCACTGCTGGGAGTAGCTTTAACTGTTTACCCCAGGGTGCCCCCGATATGCTAAATTAAAAATACTGTCTGTGTATGACGGGATGGCTCCCAACTCGTAGTTGTAATAACTTAAAATGTTAAAAGATTTTTTGATATAATTTTTGGTTCCTGAAAGCAATATACTTCCAGAAAAGCACAATGAAGAAAAAAGTGCATACCCCAGCCACTGATGACATTTTAGTGTACCTTCAAACAGCATGGGGGTTAGGAGCACCAACCCTCCACACAGCTGACAGTCCGTGCATAGCTTTTGACTCCCCCAACACTTAATAGCCTACTGTTGACTGGAAGCCTTAAGGATGACAAATTAACACATCTTTCATATGTTATTTGTATTATGTACTGTGTTCTTACAATAAAGTAAGCTAGAGAAAATGTTGTTAAAAAGTATGAGAAAATACATTTATAGTACTGTATGTATTTATTGGGGAAAAAACGCCAGGTCTTAGTGTACCCACGCAGTTCAAATAGTGTTGTTCAAGGTCAACCGAAATATCCTTCCGTTTTTTTCTTTATATATCTAAAAGGACTTTTAATAGTAACATGTACATTTTGAACAGGATAGGGTTGCGCCCTTGCTCTTGTTTGATCCTGGCATAGAGTGGTAAATCACTGGTTATAGGAATATGGGAGAAGATGCTCATGTATGTAGGTGTACTTGTACTCGTGTAACTTGGAAATGATACCTGGCTTGACCACTTAACTTGAAAGTTATTTAACCTTTCTGAGCTTCCATTTTCTCACCTATCAAATGGGGATAAAGGCTTCTTCTGTAGAGTTCTGGGAAGACAAAATGAGACTTTTTGTGAACATGTCCATGGTACACTGTAGGCACCTAAACTTTTCTGATTTCTGACACATATTAGGTGCTCAACTAATATCGTTTAGATGAGGGAATCAGTGAGAGAATGAATGAATCATTTCCCCTTTTTTTGTAATTTTTAAATTGTTCATCCAGTGATATTAACGTTGTATGCACTGACATAATGAGCTGGCATGATTCGTTTCCAGCCCCTGTGGTCTTCTAATGCTGACAGTTGCACCACCATTATTATACTAACAAAAGCAGCCTAAGATTGTGACTTTAGAGCAAATGAATTATCTGCCTAGCTTTGTTTTATAACTACTTACTTTTATACTGGAATTCAGTATAAATAATGAAAACTTATGGAAACAATTGTCTTTTGTTGCATAGGCAATATTGATTTTGGAATTAAAAGAGACCTGGATTTGAACCCTGTTCAGTCACTAGTTTGGACAAGTTACTTAGCCTGTTCGAGTCTTATCATTTAACTAATATTTGTACTTACTGCAACGTTTCATTTTCCTCAATTATAAAACAGGGATAATTCCTGCTTCTGCTTCAGAGTTGCTGTGATGAAGTAAAAGATAATATATATGTTTGTAAACAGTAAATATAAGTTACATTGAAATATTTTCGCATGGCTTCAAGCATGTTTGTTACTTGGATTCTTTCCCCAGAAACCTAGGTATGCAGTGTATATCCCTATCAGGGAGACATGCTGCATTATAGAACTAGTTCTGGGGTCAGAATTTCCAGGCTAACTGACAATACTAGAAGGTGGGGTGTGACTTCAAAGCCAGAAAGGCTAGTTCATTCCTGGCTCTACCCCTTTATAGCTTCGTGATATTAAGCATATTTCCTTATCTTTCTGATCCTCAAATTGTCTACTTTAAAAGTGAGAATAATTATTTTACAAGGTTATAAGGTTAAGATACATGTAAAGTACTTTGCATCGTCTGGCATATTGGACATATTTTTATTTTGTAAGGTAATAAAATAGAGAAGGAAATCTCATCAAATAGATAGAAGCATCATTATGAAATGGAGAAAGTACCTTGGAGGGGGATAGTTCTGTGCTTGCTCTACCTTTTTAACCCTCTGAAATGAATAAATGGATGAAGCTTTTTATTTTAAAAGTCTGATTCTAAATATTAGTGGTTTCTTAAAGTGCTTATTAACTTGTCTTTTTCCCCGGGTAACTTATGACATAGTCTTATTAAAATAATGAGAAATGCTACTGTGATTTATAGGAATAAAATCTAACTTGATATGCATTTCTGCTTTTAATACAAAAACAAATACATTCCTGTAAGTGGTATAAATGAAAGGGGGAAAACATGCTTTATGCTATACTGCTTGAAAGGTATCATTTGCTCCATGTAGAAAAGCATCATTTCTATTCGTACATTCAAAACCATTCAAAAAATGTCTCTGACTGTTGTAATTGACTAGGTATATGGAAAATGCTGAAATTCTTTAGAAATATATAATCTTACTCTAGTTATTAGTAAGGGAAGAGATTATCATAGCAGATTTTGGGGCACTAAAAAGATGCAAAAATAAAAATTCTATAAGTGTGGAAAATTTCAAATTGCTTGTTATACAGTTTCATTTGTCTCTATAAGCCTAACTTACATATACCATAGTTATCCCTTAAATATTGCTTTTAGTGGCGTGTAACATTTACAAATAGCATGTATAATATCTACTTTTAGCTAGTTTTTGCCATTAAGGTAAATTTGTTCATAGGTTTGCTGAAAACTAAGGATATAACAAATCTTTTTGAATTTAGATACTGTGATGAAGATATTTGATAAGAACCTATTGGTATAATGTCTTTTTGTTTAGTGTCATTTCATTATAAAGTTGATAAGATGCCATAGGAACTTAACTCTGGTTTACATCAGTTAACCAATTTTTGGTAAAATTAGTTTCATTATATTGCGATTCCCTTAAAGTCACAGAACCTACTGACAACGAGTGAGACACTGTACTAAGTTAATAAATGTCCCTGAATATTATAAAGATGGGATAGAAGATATTTTCTTAGTGGCCTAAAATGTACTTTTTTTTTTTTTAGGTCGTTTAAGTGGTTTTTAATTTAGGGAGGGAAGAAAGATATCTTCAGGGTACATTTTCTTATAAGAGAAATACAGCTCATTTGTATTATCAAATTTTATTAACCCATTGTTAGAACGGTGGTAATTCATACCAGTTAAGTTTTTTGTAGGTAAATAAAGCCAATACCATTCAAACAAGCCAAATGTGTGTGTGAGTGTAACAGTTTTTTGTTGTTGTTGTTGTTTTGGTTGGAAATTGTTCAAAAATATAGAGAAGCTTTTCTCTTTATTTAGGTTCTGAAAAAATGTTTGTGAATGCCCTAGTTCGTAGGTTTAGAGTGATACATCATACAAAAGGTGACTGATTTCACTTGGTGGTGGCAGGCATAGTCCATGTGATTTTGTTTGATTTGCATGCATGGAAACTTTTAAGATTGTAGATTGAAAGTTTGTAATTAGAGGTGCAGTATCTGCCTTACTGGAGCCTATTAAACATGATTTAACTTTTTAAAAATGATTGCAATATGTTCCACGGGTAACAATAGCCCCTTAATTGTGACTTATACTACTTTTTGGAAAGTCTTATGCTCATAACTCTTATAAGCATTTGATACTGTTATGTACCCCATTTCTTCTTAAATGCTGTTCTCCCTGCTTTTATGCTCCAGTAGTTTGTTCTCTGTTTCTCTCTCTCCTCCTCATTGCTTGGGGAAAGGGAAAAGGCCTACTTTTAAGAGACAGAAGACGGTAAGTGAATTTTCTCTAATGAGCTGCCTAAGAGCTGCTTTTCTTCCTTCCCATCATCGCATCTTGTCATCTAGTCATTTTAACTCACAGCTCTCACTGTTGCTTCTCTAAAGATGGGAGTAACTTGGGAGACCGTTAGTGCTTTGGTTAGTGCCTTGGGCTTGGTTACTTTCTTGGTGCTTTAGTCCTGGGTATGAAAAGTAGTCAAATACCATTTCCAAACTTTTTATGCTATTTGGTTGGAAGTACCTCATCTCTGTTGGCTGTTTTTTTCATTGATTGGACAAGGCATACTAACTAGTGAAATTGAAGAAGGTCAGTGACTACACAGAAATTCTTTCTCCAGAGTGGTCATTCCCCTTGTGGCTCTGCCAGTCACCTAGGTTTACAACTTTGGCTCATTGAGCTTTTCAACCCTTAAGTTTGTCACCATGACCTGTGTGTCCCCAGATCTCTTCCATCCTAGTCCAGGCCCTTGTTTCCCTTCCCTGGATTACCATTGTACTCTCTTAGCTGTAGTCTTACCTCTTCCTAGTCTCTACCATGAGGTATGGAACACTAATCTTCCTTAAATCTTGAAGTCTTTGTGACCCTCCCTTACTGAGAAATCACCTTTTGCTTATTATTTGCTGCTACAGTAGATACCAACCTCTCTATCTGGCTTACTCTTATTCTTCTAACACTTTGTTTTTTTTCTTTAACAATCTGGCCCCAGCCTAACCATCTGATTTTTATCTTCTCTTACTGTACTATGTGAACTTCCATAGCCAGGCTTTGCTATTTACTTCATCCACAGAAACTACTCTGCCCATCTAACTGATACAGTACTGTGTCTTTTTTCTGCCTCTTCTCTAATTTTTCCAGTATGCTTTCTGTAAGCCTTACAGTACTTGACTTATATATCTTGTGTGCTAACTTTTCATGCGTGGTTGTGACACTCTTGAAGGACAGATTGTGCATTTGAATTCCCTGCAGGCCCTACCTGCCTGGTTCAGTGCTTCTATTTCCATAATTCTCAACTGAGAACTTCCATGAGCTTGTGAGAGAGTAGGTGGATATGTTCTTGGCTAGTTGTACATTACAGGATTGTGATGAATGTGTAAAATGGAAAGGTGAGCAGGTGTTCAGCCTAGTAAGGTCATGCTTTCTAGTCGTGCTACTTTACAGTGGCTTGGTTTGTCCTGTAAGTTCTCCATCATCACAAGTGTTCAGTTGGAGGCTAAATGGCGAGGGATGCTGTCAAGAAGAGTCTTCCATGAGGTGGGAGGAGAATATTATACAATTAGATAAATTTCAGCTTTATAATTCTAAATAACTACTATTTTGACCTAACAGAAAGCTGATGGGAATTGAGGGATTGACTAAGGTAATGATAAGTTAAATAATAATATTGATAATTTATAGCTGAGTAATCTTTATATTTCAATGCTGTCTTTACATTTCATGATTTTGAAAATGAAATTTGAAATTATAAAATATATCTTTGTGGCTTTTACATTTGATCATTTATTTGACTACTGGGAGAGTTCCATTTAGAAGACTGTCTAGAGTCTAGCCTACAGTCTCTTTACCTGAAACTTTATTGTTTTGAATTACTGAAAACAAAATGTTCATTGGAACTGCTGCATTCATTTCACTTACTGATAAATAGAAAGATTATCCTCATCCCACAACAATAGAGGATGTGAACTTTGACTGATTGAGACTTATTTTTTCCTCCTGTTTTAAATCAAATATAATAGTGAGTAGTATATTTTTGTTATTCACACTCTTAATTTGATTGAGAATTGATTTGTCACTTTTTTAATTGCTAATTTGTCCTAGAGCAAGCCAAGAATTTTTTTAAAGTAGAATCTTTTGGGGAGTAGAATTTGTACTAGAATTCTTGCTGTAGGATGAATTACATGGTTTTTTTTTTTTTCTATTTAAAAGTAATAATTTGAGTGTTAGTCCTCAAGCAAAGATTTTAGAAGATGTCTTCTAACTACAGATCATGTCATTTAAGGATTTGGTTCATTTCATCTAAGTTACCAAATTTGTGGGCATAGAGTTGTTCATAGTATTCCTCGATTATTCTTTTATTGTCCATCGAGTCTACAACAATATCCCTTCTTTCATTTCCGATATTATTAATTCCTAATTGTGCCAATGCTTGTTGCTTCTTTCTTTTCCTCTATCTCATGACAGCTAAGAAAATGGAGACAGAGTGCACCAGGAAGATAGATTCCTAAATTTGGATTTCCTTTTAACAAACCAAGGTCATTCTCGCATTACTTTTTGGAAGAAGTGCTTAGAAAGCTAAACTACTGTGTGGTAGTGATGGAGGTCATGAAGTAATGACTAGTAATATAAATGAAAGCTTGGAGACTGTCACCAGGGGTATATTAGACCAAATGAGGAAAAGACAAACCCATCTGCTTTACAAAGTTAATTAAAACTATCTGGCATATGGGGCAACACTGAAGATTCTTTCTTCTAATGACCACTTAATTAGGATAGATAACTTAGCAAGTCTGTGGGCTTTTCAAGGACTACTTCTGATTGACATTTAGAATTGGTTTGGGTAGAAGTCATAGTACAATTATGAAGATACAGATTTTGGAAGTAAGCAATGTATTAATGCATTAGGCATATAGAATAATGGAATCATTCTTGTATTCGATAATAAAAATATATTTACCTTAGAACACAATGCTCAGGAATAAGGAATTAGAAAGTCTGAAAGTCATTCTAGAACTAAGTGAATATGGAAAATAAGAAACCAAAGGCTTCACTGAAGAATACTTTTTCATTGAAAGCTGTTGACTCACCAAAAAGCAGTCAGGGTCACTTGTTTAGTAGTGAAATAAAGGTATTCTTGCACATATGTGGGGGGGGGGGATACTTTCTTCATATTCTTTTCATATAGAAGAGAGTTAAGGAATTTAAATTATATAATTTAGGAGATATCATAGTCTATTTGGTATAAACCTTGAAAAAACTTTTTAAAAGTGAAACATTGATATTTAGTTCACTGTATTATATTGTATATTGGCTTTCTTCCCTATACTACTTCCCCATTTCTCCATGGGTACTTTCTTTTTCTCCCAAATAAACTGCTTGTATTCGACTCCTTGTCTCAGGATCCACTTCTGAGGGCAGTCCAAACAAAGACAGACTGTCATTTTTCCTGTCAATTTTTCATATTTTGACATGGCCACTTTCAGCCTCATGGTGTCATTTTACACCATTGCTTCTTATACACTAGTTTCTGGGCTGATTAAATCGAGGCCAGGTTCAGTTTGGAGATGTTGAGAATACTTCACAACTGGTGCATTAATACTGGGTTGTTCACTTTTAGGGATGTTAAGATGATCAGTAACCAACAGTGTCAATGCAGTTCTACATTAAGATTAACCCAAAGTTTTTTGAAAGCCTAGACAAAAAGGAGGGAGTATGACATGTAATTCTCATTGTTCAGTGCCCAGTAGTTGTCCTCTTTTGAGAGTAGATAATGACTTTCCTGGAATTATGGATGACTCTTAAAATACTTGAGAGAATCTTCTGTTTTAATCTACAAGTGAAATTGTTAAATTTTATGATTGTTCCAGATATAATTTTATAAAGTTATTCACATCCTTATCCCTAGTGCCCAGTACGGGGACTAGTGTATAACAGATAACTCAGTGAAATATTTGTGGAACAAATGAGTGACCTAACAAAAGAATGTATGTACCAACATGTATGTAAACTTTCTTGTGGGAACTTTCTTTCATCATGCATCCTGAGCAAGAATTACAATGTAGTACAAAGAAAGCCATCATAATTTTCTCTTGGCATTCGTTTGCAAGTGGTTTGTTCTGGACTGTTATAAGATTCAGTGCAAGGTACTAATCTGGAGACAGTGATGAAAAGAACAGTGACACACCCCCCCCCTCCTCCTCGGTGTGCTCCTCCTCCCCTGCCCAGGGTTCCAGAGTATATATAGAAAATGAAGTAAACAATTCTTATCCAGATTTTTCTCCTAGTTCTCTTTGTTAGTACTGCCAAGTTGTTAGAAGTTTGGATTTTAGAAGAACAGTATGTGGTGAATTTAAGAGAAAACTCCTTTCCACATATTGAGATGCTCATTCCTGGTTCTGAAAAGCTTTTGATAATAAGCTCATTTTCCTGTGAAGGTCAGAGAAGTACATTGTCTATTCTGATAAATTAGTTCATCCAATTTTTAGAATACAGTGAAGAACAAAACACAGATGACTTTAGTTTTTAGTGGAAATCCATCCACAATCAGATAGTTAATATGTAGGAAAATTATGAGTTGCAACAATTTTTTTCTTTTACCTTATGTTTGGTTTTACTAGCAGAATTTGAATTTAGGGATTATATTATCTATATTTGAATTATTTTTGCAGAAAATTTGTTTTTCCAAACATGTCTGTGTGTACCATATTTTGATTTATTTAATGAAGAATGTCGTAATTGTTCTAATGTTTCTTTATAAAAGCAGATCGGTCTGGCTTGTCTGAAATGCATTTTACTGATATTATTGGAAGGTTGGTTGTTGTATCACTGAGCAATGTAAGGGTTAAAGTAGCTATCCAGTGTTATTCTATACCTAGTCCTATTTTTCCCCTCTCCTTGAACTTCTAGTTCATTATAATGCTTCTGGGAATACTAACAGTGAGATGTGCCTTGATTGATACTCAGCTTCAAGGTTCTTACAGGGCCTGTCAGCCTCAGCTTCTTTGCTCCTGGGACCTTTCATATCTCTTATCTCCTGGCAGCCAACTGCAAACCTCCAAGCATTTTCCTTGCCTGCCAGCTTAATGCAAAACTGAGGGTGAGAGAAGTGGCCCCAGGGATGGGAAGCAGTCTGGGTCCAGTGGCATTGAGACTTCAGGTGGGAAGTTGATTTGCCAATCTGGATTAAAAATGGAAGGGAGCTATTGCCTGGTACATTACTTATTTCTTGCTATATAGGAGAGACATAGTTTGTAAAGGGCTTTGAGAATCTCCCAACAGAAAAGGAGGTAAATGAAGGATTTCACAAAAGTACACTAAGATATTCTAATAAAACACTTATAGCAAAGTCTAGCAAATGCTTTTGTGACTATAAATTTTGCTAACAAAAATTTATATATATATATGTCTATATATATATATATATATATATATATATATATATATATTAAATAACCTCTTCTGCCTGATACTTTATTAGCTTCTGATCCTGAAAGTCCAAAATCATTTTTCACGACTGAATTAGCAACCTTAAAATAGGACAATGTAAGAAATATTGGAGTTTTATCCACTAATGTAACATATCTGTTCTTAAATGTGGGTCTTCTATATGCTGATTATCTGGATATCATGCCAGAGAACAGCTGAGGGAACCAGAAGAAGCTATTACTAGGGACTCATGACAGCTCTTTAACGGTGAGGTAGTGGGGTTTCTGCAGTGGGTAGGAAGATCACTTTTGAGATCCCGACTAATCCTGAGTATGTGGATCATCACCAAGTGTTGTGCTTTTCACCACCACATTGTTAAAAACGTTTTAATAAACGTTTTCATTCTTATTTTATTAAACTTTATTATCCTCAAACATATCCTCAAACATTCAAGGCACTATAAGAGCCTTGAAGCTATTCCCTTTTATGAACATTTTTCCTCCTTTTCACAACTCCAACACCCCCCTAAATTCTTAATCTACCCATTCATTCACTTAGTACATAATCTGAGTGCTTAGTGTGCATAAACCGTTTACTGTAGTAAGTGATCTGTGAAATATAAAATTGAGTAAGGTGTAGTTTCTACTTTCAGGGTACTCAGTCTCGTATAGGAAGTAAGACGACATAAATAACCTGCGTGAAAAGTATTGTTAACACCCTACAGAAAGTTCTTTGGGGGTTCAGAGGAGAGAGGTGAATTGCTGTTTTCTGGGTCCCTCAGGAATGCATTCATAGAGAAGGTAGCTTTTGAATTGGGTCTCGAAAACTAGATAGGCTTTCCTAGCTGTTCTTGTAGAGAGGAAACTGCATGAGCAAAGTGTGGAGGCAAAATAATAAGACACATTTTAGGAATTGCAAGTACTGTAGACCCCTTGCATTATTGAATTTGTAATTTACAGAGTTTGGACCATTTGCAAGTGACCCTTGAAGGGTCATGTAGTAATTTTTCTGAGTTACTGTTTTTATACTGCCACTAAGAGCCTAGTTTTTCAAGTCAATGAATGAGGCTAGTGATTGCTTTAGCATTTATATCTTAATCCATCTGTATTCTCCTCTGTTCACCCTCATCTAATTTTCATTTTACTGTATTTGGTAGAGCATTATATGTTTATTAGTAATTAAAGATTTACAAAGAGCTTGTTACATTTCCTCTCAGTTGACAAAGGACTATACTGCAGGGTGACCATATAATTTATTGCCCAAACTGGGACCCTTTTAAAAGGGGTGTTGCTCATTATTATGTTCCCAAGTGATAGTCATATACGTACAGGTTTTGTCTCAAACAAGCTAGAGTATGTGGCCAACTAGATTGGTTACTCTAACTATAGTTTATATTGGTTAGAACATGGATTATAAATGGAGTACAGAAGGATGTGACTTAGGAAAGCTAGTTTTTGAAAGGCCCTAAATGCCAGGCTAAGGAGTTAGGCTCTTATACTGTGGACATTGAAAAATCCTTGGAAGTTTTTATTGGGCAGAAAAATTGGTATATATAAAGCAGCATTAGAAAAAATTAGTCTGGACTCTGTGGGCAGGTTGGATTGAAGGGAGATAATCAATTCAGGGAGTGTCATGGTTGTTTCCTTTAAGGGTGTATTCAAATGGTAAAGATTTGAATAATCTTAATGTACTAGGAAGATTTATTTATTTATAAAATTATGAACAGAAGCTTTTATAATTCACTTCTAATGTTTGTTATTAATATTAGTTCATACTTCTGAAGAAGATCCTATTGGATTAGTGTCTTGTTCAGTTAATTGTTTTGTTTTAAGAGGAATAGCTTAGCAGTGAGTGCCAGAGCATTTTGTATTGCTAGTGTTATAGCTGTAGATATATTAATAGTGTAGCAATTGAAGTTTTACCTAACATTGAGAGTGCTTAATAATCTTTCCAAAATGGATTTGTAAATACTATCTTTAACTTGTAATCATCTTTTTATTATGTCTTGTTTCAACTTGATGACTTAACCTAGAGAGAATTTTAATTTTGCAGTAATTCCCATTTCTCTAGCCTACATTTTCTCTTTCTATAACTCTGGTGTAGGTCAGGTTTTTGAGAAAGAGAAAGCATTTTCTACCAGAAAAACCACACAAAGCTATGGAAGAGGGAATTAGTGCTTGAAGGATTGATTCTGCATGCAGTAGTGAGTCCAAGAGGACACTCCAGGTAGAGGAAACCATGTGCGCAACAATAGAAGCTGAAAAATTGTAGGCCATGTTTTGGGAAAGCAGCTGGCCTGCTGGGTGGCTTCAAAAATGGTTTGGAACTACACCTAGTGTACTGGTATCACTAATCAGTTAGGTGGTCATGGAAGGTACAGAGAAATTTAAGGAAAAGAAAGTTTTTTAGTTCCCAAAGATACCTCAGTGTTTAAAAACTACCTAATAGAAGAAAATATTCTTTACTTCCTGAGTACACTGTATTTAAAGTTAGCCTGTCACTTTTTTTAAAATCAATTTGAATGCAATATTTACCATTTCACTGATGTACCTTTTATATAAGATCATATCACTAGACCTATCAGGCTGAAATATTTAATTTTGTACAGGATTTATCTAATGAATTATATAAGATGATTGGAGATGCCTCATAATTTTCTCGGCAAGAAAGGGAACTAACAAACTGAAGAGAATATCCAATTTGTAAAATAGTTCATGTTTATGTCTATATATTTATATGTTACCTAAATAGTCCATCATTAGGCTGTATTTTTCATGTCTACTAATATCTTCTATTCAAAATTTTTATGTAGGTTTTTGTTGTTTCTTTTAAAAAATAAATATAAAAGCTTACTTCAAGTCTAACTTAAAAAATTAAATTAATGATACCCTCTGTTCTTCTTGGTTTAGAGCTACTTGTCTTCATTTTAGTTAAGGGCTATAGCATTTGACACATAAAGATGTTTCCCCAGGAGAATCTTGTTTCTGCCCAGGGCTGACATGAAAAAAAAAAAACATTTGTCAGACTGGTGTAGCTTGCTAACAATTCAAATAAACAACCTGTCTTTCCCTTCATACTGCATATTAATAGAAGTATTAATGATAAAATGCCTCCTTTATGCCCTATGGGGAGGAGAGATTATTGGGTCAGATACAATTTTTTTTGCTTTGGGCCCTCTTAAACACAAGACTTAGCTGAATAGTCTTATCAGTTTTATGTTTATGAGCAGTGTTTCTTAAGTAATTGTATCCATGTAATGCAGCCAAATTGATTGTCGCCTCAGTTTTGTTGTTTTCTAGCACGTAAAAAGTTGTTAAATTTAGAATATAGTTTTGTGTAAACATATGTTTTGATAGACAATAACTATTCAAAAATAGGCTTTTTTGGATTATACAACTGAAGACCATTATTGTATCTTTATTTTACACATTTTTCTTTTCTCATTACACCACCACTAGTTTGAAAGCTGCTTGAGGTGTAGAGCAAATCTTGTCTGAAGCATTTGTGCCCTCAGTACCTATTAGACACTCTGTAAATGACTATTGAGTTATCTAATGACTTGACTTTGATAATGACCTATTTTGTTGCTTTTGATACTATTTTTGCATCATCTTCTTGAGTTTTTCTTCAGTACACAATCCACTCTAAAATCTTGCAGATCAGTATAATTGAGTTTGTTATAAACAAGACAACAAGCCCCAAATGGAGTCACTTATGCTAAGCCTACATCACCAAACTAAGAAATACAGTATAGGCTCTTCCAGAAATGGAATCCTAAACCAGTCAATCAAGAATTGCCTGATCAGACTAGTTAGGTAGACTGCCTGATAGACCCATGTCATCCTCTAAAGAAAAGTAGCTTTGCAATAGATAACTCACTTTTTTGCCTAGTATAATAGCTTGTTTCTACTCCCTTCTGCCTATAAAAGTCTTATATTTTGTATAGCTCCTTGGAGCTTCTATTTTCTAGATTGGTGGCTGCCTGATTTGAATCAATATTAACTCAAATAAACTCTTAAGAATTTTAATTCATCTCAGTTGATCCTGTAAAAGTTATATAGTTGTCTAGAGCTAGTCATACACTAAGGGGAGGATCTGTTAATTGAGATATGGATAGTAAGAAATGACTTATTATAATTAATAGTGAGAGAAGTCCGATCTTTACAATTTTTTGAGGTCAAGAATAATGAAATTAGTTATATAAACTATATATTTAAGGATTTAAAATTCTCTAGCTTCCTTTTAGGAGAATATTATTTATTGGTTGCTGGTAGAAATACTACCTAGCTATTGGCTACACTATTATGATAACTTAAAGATAAGACTAGTATTATTCTTAGGCTTCTAAGAAGTGATTTTTTTCATTTGATTTCTTTAAATTTTATAAATTTATAGAAATACTTAAAATAATTAGCTGGACTTAATTATATACCAGCATCAACACATTTCTTTATACTGTTTAGAAGTTGAATTGTTGGTGAGTTATAAAATTTTTGAGTTGTAACTGTTGTGAGTACTGAAGTGACTGTGAAATGAATGGACAGTGGAGTAGTTTTTAGTACCTTGATCAGGGCCTATGTTAGTTGGTCACTCAATAAAGAGCAGTGGTTCAATGAATGAATTTCCAAACACAAACTCTGGTTTGAACAAAAAACTGTTCAGGCATCAAAGCACACAGTATATTAAACATGGAACCTAAAGTACAAAAAAATTTACCTTTAAAAATAATAAACAGTTGCTAGTTTAGTTTAAAATTGTATCTTTGTTTTGGCAAGTTGAGGTTTTCTTTGACAAACTTGAACTTTGGTCTCAGATAAGTTAAACACATTCTCACTCTCCTTTTAAAGATAGCCTCTCACATAATACCAGTAACAGAAGATGAGGCAAGAAGGGCTTTTAAAAAGGGTCACAATTTGAAAAGACTTTCTTGAATCCTCTTCATTATTTTGTTCTGTCTTAAAAATATGGTGGGATAGAATCAGCAAACTTAGCTTCGGTTTATATTCTTTCAAAACTGATAATCATCTGGTAAATTTTCTATGGTTCTATAAAGATAAAATTATTGAAATATTAAAAGGATGAGTAAATTCTCAATTTACTTAATTGTTTAGAAACAATCTCTTCTATATATTTGAAAATATAGGAAGTCTTATTTCACCAGTTTCCAGGCTTGAAAATTTGTACTTCTACAATTTCATTGATCTAGTGACGGGGTAGGATAGATTAATAAAGATTAAAACCAATTGATGGATGATTTTGTAAATAACAAATGAAACCAACTTTATTCATAAATTTTTTTTTTCTTTATAGACTCTGTTTTATTTGCCTTTTTGGGAAACATTTATTAATTTCATTGTTTTGAAATTTCCAGGTTACTTGGGTTTTTACTCCTGTAACAACCGAAATAACAAGTCTTGATACAGAGAATATAGATGACATTTTAAGTAAGTACTTTGATATTTTTAAAGTACACTTTCTTCTCTATAGTTTATATACAAAAACAAAATAAAATTTCAACTATCTAGGACATTTAAGAAGCTGGCATTCTAATTAATTCCATGGTTTACTGAATTAACAAAGCACTTTTGGTTTTAATTTTTAGTGAAATTTCTTAAAATGTATAAGTCTACTTTCCTGTGTTACAAGTGAACTTTTAGTCTTGCTTTATTTCTTTGCCTTGCCATAAATACTACTCTTGAAAATTAAAGTATTTTTCCACAGCCTACTTAGAAGCCAACAGTTTTCACTCTGCAGTACTAAATGTACTTTAGGACAGAGCTAGAAATTTTTCTTTTTAAATTTTGAACTAAATCACCTACTTTAATCTCTCTTATAGTTATTGGTCCAGTTAAGTTCAATAAGTGTTTTACTGAATGCTTTGTTCACGGACAGTGTGCTTGTAGATACAGTTAACTTAGGGGAACATGCTTGTTTTTAAAAGTAGTAGAGGGAAGGTGAAGACGCGGTTGATAGAAAATTACAACTTAGGAAATTTAAGAAAATGTACAATGTGCATAAATTATTTTGTAAGCGCTTTATTTCAACTCACTAATTTGAACATAACAAAACCAAAAATAATAAAAATAAAAGGAGTTTATTCATTGAGCATTATATATTGTTTTGTATTCTTGGAACTTGTTTTAAATGCTAAAATCTATTCCCACATTATAGGACCTCCTTAGAGCAATGGTTCTGTAAACTATTTCAGAATCACTTGGAGGATATATTAATATCTGTACTGCAGGCCTGGCCCCAGTTTCTGGTAGAAACTGCTAGACGCAACTAAGAATTTGCATTTCTATAAATTCCTACATGATGCTGGTGCTTCTTGGTCTGGAGACCACAGTTTGTGAACCACTGCTTTAGAGTGAATAAGCAAGTGGATCAAAAGTGCTTTCAAAGTTAAAAAAAAAAAAAAAAAAGGAAGAGAATTGAAACTTTCATATTATTTTCACTCCTTTAATCTTCCAAATTCTAAAATATCTGCTTTTTATTTTTGTGAGTACTTGAGTTTCTGTTTGTATTAGATTTACAGGAAAAGAACACAACTTTCTCATGTCTTCACATCCTATGCAAATGATACTAAGTTATTTTTGCAACAGAGAATAACTGTTAAGTGTATAGGAACCAGAAAAATACATTTTATCCAAAACTATTAGTTGTAGAATACTCACAATTAGGTGGGGCATTTTTGAGCTTAATTATACAGCTCTCTTCTGTGAAATAGGAATTACTTGCAGAGGTAATTCTCAGTGATTTATAAAGAGGGAAAGTCAGATTATTAAAATCCAGATTATTTCACTTGACTTTTTATGAGAGTGGGCTATTTAGCAGCTTACTTGCATTATCTGGGTCTGATTCCCCTTTTGTTTTATATTTAGTCCATGAAGGTATAAAGGTGGAGGCTATAGAGGAAAGAAACAAGGACTCCCACAAATTATATGTTTTCCATTCTATATGTGGGTTTTTGAGCAAGAGGTAACTTAATTGTTATTGTGTATTTTTTATGGGCCTTTACAATAAAAAAAGACCATGATGAAAACCATATCTTTTACTATGCCATAATTATGTAGACACAAATAACTTAGGTTGTTTGGTTTTGTTTTTTAATTTCAGACAATGCTGATGTTGCTTTAGTAAATTTTTATGCTGATTGGTAAGTAATAATATTATTTTTGTGGTTTAACTTGGTAAAGGTGCATTTTTCTTTGCTAGAAAGGGGTGAGTGGGGACGCCTTTTTCTTTTATGAGACTATTCCATACACAAAGTCAATTAAGGTTCATTGACAAATAAAGCAACTTAATTTGAGCAGTTGTGTTTTAAGAAATATACCTGATTCCATTATCCCACATCTTAAAATAAAAGTAGCGAACATAAAGACTCAAATCTCAATATTTCAATCTCTCTCCCTCTCCCCCCCCCCCCCCCCACATGCAGTGAGTACATATTGTAGTTCTCAGTCAGTTTTTCCTGACTGAGAAAGTAGAGCAGTGTTTGGAGGTAAGGATGTGGGTGTGGCAAGTTTAGGAGGAAAAATTATGTTGAAAATTTTAAACATATACTACTAATTACTACTTCTAAGAAGTCTTTACTCCTTATCCTGTCTGAATCAGATTCTGTCTTCTGTGTTCACATAGTACCCTGTGTACTGCTTTCTTTTTCTTAACTACATTGTTCTTTTATCTTTCTGCCCTACCAAACAAGCTTCGAGGGCAGAGATAATGTCTTACTCAGTATTTCCAGCATTTAGAACAAGGGCATAATATGTAATAGATGTTAAGAATGTGGGATGGGGACAGGAGGATGAGAGTTTCCGCTCAAGAGAAGTTTGAAACACATAATCCTTATTCCCAAACAATCTGTATCTTATTTGACCCATTTAAATTTACCACTTGCTAGTTACCACTGTCCTATTTCAGGCCATAGTCCTGCAATTTACCCAGATTCCTGCATCTGCCTCCTAATTTATTTTATGTGCCTCTAGTCTTGTGTCTCCATTCTGTTCTCTGCAAAGTAAGCCAGAGTGGTCTTTCCTAAAATGCAAAGTGGATCAGTTTACACCTCATCTTAAAACCCCTAAATGGTTTTCTGTTACCTTTAGGTAAGTCTCTCATCCAATGACCTGGTGGTCTCTTCCTACCTCTATAGCTGTATCTCTTGCCTTTCTCTGTTTCCTCATTCTGTTCTCGTTATACTGAATATACTGTAGTCTTTCATCATTGGACCATTTGTCATGGTATTTTCTCTGCCTGAATGGATCACTATTATCTCACCCACTTATTTACCTAGTTAAGACTTAAGTATCTTTCAAGTCTTAGATTAGATGTCGCTTTCTCCGAGTCACCTCCTAGATCAATATCTCTAACTCTTCCTCTCAAGTCAGGATAGGAACCCTTTTATATTTTCTCATAACATCCTAAACGCACCCAACTGTAGTACTTGTGCACTATAGTTTAGTTGGCGACTCCCCACTACATTGTTAGCTTTGTGAAAAGATCACACCAACCTTTTTTCAGCATTAATCCCCAAGTACTTTGCATAATACTTGGTAGATAAGTACATAATTAATATTTACTGGATGAATGATGTATAGACATTTAAAGAACTTCAGTAAAATGTTGAAGATATACAGAGAAAATACCATTTATAAAAAATGTATAACAAAGGTAACATTTTCCAAGATAAATTAGGGTTATCTAGATGTAAAAATAGACACAAAATTTGGTAGAAGATTATCTAGTCCAATTCTTTAAGAATAAAACTGAGGTTCAGAGGAGTAAAGTATTTTTCCAATGTTACATGACAAGATTGTGGCAGAGTTAAAACTAGAATACTGTTCTCTTGATTGAGGGATTTTATGTGTTTTAAGAAAAATAGAATGTGCCACTGACTTTGTTACAAAAGTTGAGTTGGAAATGCAGACTAATTGAAGTTATTCAGGAGAACATATACCCAAAAAATACCTTGAGTTGTTCATGAATTAATACTCTTTTATTCAGTTAAAAAAACTTAGGTAATTGGTCATAGGACATCGACTTACACTGTGGCCTCAAAGGCTAGATTCTGAGTTCCTTGTGGAAGATAATGGATGTAACAGTTTAAGAATCGTGTAACAGAACTTCCTAAAAATACTGATAAGCCTTAGAAGGTGGTAAACTATAGTAGGTACTGAATAATGCTGTTATGTGCCAGGCTTTTTACATATATTGTTTTTAATGCTCAGAACTACCCTGCAGGTAGGTATTATAATTTCCATTTTAGGTTGAGGAAATTGAGGCTCAGAAAGGTCATACGGCTAGTAAGTGGTGGAACTGGGATTTAAACTCAGGTATGTCTAACTCCAAAGCTTATTATTTTTCTTCACTAGGTCATATTAGTAAGTGCCCTCAAATTGTCCCTGTGAAAAGACTTTGACCCATTTGGTTGATTTGTAAAGAGTTGATTCAAGCACTACATTGGAGGTTGGATTCAGATGACCCTTAACATCCTTTTAATAAATTACTGTTTTTATGTTACTTTTATAAATGTAACTTTTCATATGTATGGGTACATGTGTATGAAGGTGCAGTAATATTTCAATTGAAATTTTATTTCCTCTTTCCCTTCCACTTTTTGGTATCAAAACTGATCCTATTTTAAACAAAAACTTATGCTTAAATGCTTCCTGGGCAGCAAACTGGACAATTCAGAAAGAAGGAGCCCTTAATGTATATCTTTACCTTGCCCATAAGCCAGGAGCTTGTCTACTGATCCTTTACTAGGCCATATTCTAATTATTCAAGAAACCATTAATCAGTCCCTACTCCTTCCCACCCCTGTCCTCTAGCACCCTGTTTTCAGCAAACTGTAAGAACCCACAAACCTGTGGTCCTAGCCTCTCTAGTTTCTTCATTCTATCAGTTTGTTTATTTAACAGACATCTATTGAAATGCTTATTAGAATATGTAGTCAAATAAGACACGGTCCCTGATGTCCACAGACCCCACCCACCTATCCCAGATGGGAGAGATTTAAGAATGCTAAAAGAGGAAAGAGCCACTTGAAAACAAGAGATTGAAGATACAGATTGTGTCTCCTTGATATATTCTAGGACATCTCCTTAGGAAGTCAGGTGAGTGGGCTAGAAGAGATATATACAAAAAGAAATAGGGAGGAAGTATAAAGTTTGCATCCTTTCACATACTTTATAATAGTTTTATAGAATTATGGATAATAGACATGACATAATCACATATGCACTATTTATTTAAGTAAATTTCTTTGTGGAAAAGGGCTCTGGAAGCAGTAGTAGCAGTTACAGTTTGTTTTTTCCTTAATGAATTCTCAATACCTTTTTCTCATGAGAATGACCATTCTAACCCATCTGGCTGGGTACTAATTTTGATTTTTCTTTTCTTTCTTATCAGGTCCCTTTAATGACCCACAGCATATTTATGAGATAGTTGGCCTGATTAAGGGACAGTCAGAATTAGAAGTTTCAAGTTTCTGGGATATTGTGGGATTTGTGCTCCTTTTTATAAAAATAAAAAATGACAAAGGAAACATGGAGGGGAAATCTTGTTTAGGAATTTAAGATTTTGCTCCTGGACTTAGTACATTTAATGTTTATAGCTACAAAAGCCCATTTTAACCAAGGGTAAATTTTGAGGAGAAACAGTTCATTATGTATTATATATATCCTTACGAGATTTAATTGAACTGATCAGGTGAATTGGTCTAATGTTTGTAATGAACTTACCATTTTAAAGATTTTTCACAGTAGTATAAAATACGTTCACTATTTAGAAAGAGCTCATTTTTTTTATAAATGCCCAAGTCTCAGTAGTTGCAAGTCCAAGTAGATTCCTCTTAGCGGGCTTATTTCAGGCTTATTTCATCGAGTTTGTGAGAGATCCTTATCTGTGTGCTCCGTAGTATTGGCCATTTTCATTTTCCTAAGGTTAAAAAAAATCTTTAAATTATTTCTGTAGTCTTTGAATTTAAAATTATCTTCATCTCCAATGAATGACATCTGGATTCGTGACTAAATTTTACTATGTGATTGTCTCAAAAGCTGCGTGTTGTACATATGCTAATATCAATGGATAATAACTGAAATAAGATTTTATTGCTTTTGCTTTTCAGTTTTAATTGATAACCTTCTCTGTGCATAGGTGTCGTTTCAGCCAGATGTTGCATCCAATTTTTGAGGAAGCTTCAAATGTCATTAAGGAAGAATATCCAAATGCAAATCAAGTAGTGTTCGCCAGAGTTGATTGTGATCAGCACTGTGAGTACCTCAGGAGGAAGTCTGGGAGAAACTGCCCCATCCCCATTCTCCCCCCACCTCCATACTTTTTTTAAAAAAATTCTCTGCTTAAGTGGAGAACAAATCAAAAAGGTACCGGTGACCTGCTAAAAATGTTGATATTTAATCTTTATGTGATTAAACACTACTTCCCAGTGTGAAGGGTTTTAAGATTTTTATTTTTTCATTAAAATATAGTAGGGCAAGCATACAGGTAGTAAATCATAACAGCAATATTTTCTACCAAAGCAAGTTCCAAAATTAACAAATAAACTGAAGTGTAGTTTTTTTTTGGGGGGGCGGTAGGAGGAATGGATTTCTGTTAGAATTATGCAAAAATACCATTTGTAGTCATGTCAAATAGTCTCAGATTTTTGTGTGTTCTTGTTATTTAAAAGATTCTATTAAGATTGGCTTAGATTATTTTTGAGGTGTAAATAGTTCTAGCTACTGATTATATTATTGTGAATATTGAGAAACTTAGGTTAGACTCACTTAAATTCTAATCTCTTGGATTTCACTTGTCCAGCGGAGCATTCTCCATAAAACCCTCATGGTTTTCCTTATATATGACAGATTTCTCTAACTTGAGATATTGAGCTTGCAGTGGTGTTTCCTCCTGAGTGTTCCTGTTACACTTGAACTTTCCTCTCTCATAGTACCACACATTACATTTCGTAGTTTTGATTTATTGTATCTTGGTTGTCTCACCAGTTGCAATGTCAGTTCTTCGAAGGCAGGAACTTCTTTTTTTTTTTTTGTTTTTGGTTCTTTGTTTTAATCCTTCTTAAACAGAGGGACCAAACTCATTCATCTCTGAATCTCAAGAGTCTGACAGTTTCTGGGAGACAGAGACTGCTCATTCAAAGCCTGTTGTTGCATTGGATTATTGGTAAATTGGCCTGAATATAGATCTCTTCTGTTCTGCAAATTTCCTTTTTTTAACACTTAACCAGAAAGAATTTGTGTGTGTGTGTGTGTGTTTATATGTGTGTACACTAACTATTCATTTTACTGATGAAATAAAGTGGTTTAACCAATATCTCCTACAGCTTAATGTCTAGTCAAGCCAGATTTAGAATGCAAATCTCCTGACCAAGTGCTTTCATAGACCTAAGGAAGTCTTTACTTAGTGTCGTTGACAGGTTCAGTGACTTTAAGTGAAAGGACGTATGAAGAAACTAGTTTACCATAAGCTAGTTGATATAAACAAGAGTTAAGTTCCTAAGGCATCTCATCAACGTTATAATGAAACAACATTGAACATAATGACATTATTTGAAGATCTGCTGTATTTGCTTCTTTTTTGTTCACTTGAACAAACATTTTCCGGATTTACTGATAAAACCCTGTGCTGGAAAGAAACAGCTAATAGCAAAGCATTTCAAAATCTTACAAGCCATACCCCACATTTCTGTCTAGTGAGATTCATAACTAGATAGGATGAAGGGAGCAATAAAAGTTTATTAGTACAAGCATGGCCTGCATTTCCACTCTGCTTTCTGGATCTTTCCTCCCACCTTTATTGACAGAGAACATGATGTTTTTGATGTGGGCTCTTATTTCAGATCTTTTTGTTCTTTATATATTTAGACATTAAAGTGCACACAGTAATCCTTATGCTGAATTTAGACCATAAAATCTGAAATGATTCTCAGGCTTACAGTAATTGGGAAGAAAAATGAACTATTTTGCTTTAAAAATAATTTATTCTATCTTTTAAAAAGATCAATGTACTTTTTAAATAAATCTGACATCATTGCTAGTAATCAGGTTCTCTTTTAATGGGAATAAATAGCCATAGTTCAGATCCTTTTTGATTCGCCAGAGAGATCTATAAAATTAGTTTTTTACTAATGACAGTTATATCTCAGATATTGTGTATCCTCTGTAAATATTCTCTTCTGTGTAATTCTTCACTTTTTAAAAGTGACATTATGAAATCCTATTGATGATTAACTCACACTTTCTACTCTCTCTGTAGAGATTGTAAGATATACTGTACTTTGGGTAACCCCTTATGTGCCAGCTGGATTCTAGAGGTTTTGAGCTGGAGGGACCTGAAGAATCCTGCAGTCTGGAGAGGAATGCCAGTTAGGCAGATTGTTCTTTGGTAGGATTTGACTTTTTTAAAAAAGATTTATTGAGATATCATTGACATATAATAAATAAAACAAGTTTAAATTATACAGTTTAATGTTTTGAAACATATGTACACCATGAAACCATCACCACAATCAAGATATCAACATATAGTCATCTCCCAAATTTTCCTTGTGCTACTTTGTGGTTCCCCTTTCCATCAGTCCTCAGGAGACCGTGGAACTGCTTTCTATTACTATAGATTAGTTTGCATTTTCTAGGATTTTATGTAAGTGGAATCATCCATTATGTGTTCTTCATGTATGAATGCGTCTTTTTTTTTTTGGTAACTCAGCATGGTTATTTTGAGATTGTTGCACATGTCATTCATTTTTTTTTATTTAGTGGCATTCCATTGTATGGCTGTATACCACATGTTTAACTATTCACCTATTCACAGACATTTGAGTTGTTTCCAGTTCTGGGTTATAGATAAGCTGCTATGAACATACATAAATATGCTTTCATTTATCCTGGACAAAGACCTAGGTGTGAAACACTTGCATCATATGGTAGGTTTATGTTTATCTTTTTAAAAAACTGCCAAACTATTTTCCAAAGTATTTGTATTATTTTACATAACTACTATCAGTGTCTGAGCATTCCAGTTTTGCTATATTCTTACCAACATTTGGCAAGGTCAGTATATTAAATTTAACATATCTTTTAAATTATTAACAGGTATAATTTCTTACAGCTATTTTTTATTGGGTTTTGAGAGCTCTTTATATATTATAAATACAAATTCTTTTTCAAATGTGTAATTGCAAATATTTTCTCCTGTGACACTCTAAGAATGTCTTCAACTGTGGTAAAATACACAGAACATAAAATTTATAACCTACTATTTTTAAATGTACAGTTTAGCAGCATTAAGTATATTCATGCTATAGTACAACCAGTCTCCAGAAGTTCATCCTGCAAAACTGAAATACTATACGCATTAAGCAAAAACTTCCTATTTTCCCCTCCCCCATCACTTGGCAACCACCATTCTACTTTCTGTTTCTATAAATTTGATGACTCTAGACACCTCACATACGCAGAATCATACAGTATTTGTCTTTTTGCAACTGGCTTATTTTACCTAGAATAATGTCTTCAAGGTTCATCCATGTTGTAGCATGTGTCAGAATTTCCTTCCATTTTAAGGCTGAATAATATTCCATTATATGTATATGCCACATTTTGTTTTTACATTCATCTGTCTATGGATGCTTGGGTTACTTCCAGCTCTTGGCTGACATGAATAATGCTGCTATGAACATGGGTATATACAAATATCTTTAAGATTCTGCTCTCAATTCTTTTGGATACATGCACACAAAGATGTAGAATTGCTGGATCATACTTTAATTTTATTTTTTTAATTTTTGAATAGTTACCATAGTGTTTTCCGTAGCAGCTGTACCATTTTTACTCCAGGTACAAGGATCCCAATTTCATCATATCCTCACCAACACTTATTTTCTGTTTTTGTGATTATAGCCATTCTAAAAGGTATGAAGCACTGCCTTATCATTGTTTTGATTTTCATTTCCCTAATGATTAGTAATCTTTAGCATCTTTTCATGTGCTTCTTGCCATTTGTATATTTTCTTTGGAGAAATATGTTTGAGGTCTTTGCCCATTTTTAAATCAGGTTATTTTGTTGTTGAATCATAAGAGTTCTCTATATTTTCTAGATATTAACTCATCAGATATACGATTTGCGAATATTTTCTCTCATTCCATATATTCTCTTTTACTGTGTTGATTTTGTCCTTTGCACAGAAGTTTTAAATTTTGATGTTGAATTTTTCTGTTATTAGATTTGTTGCTTAGGTTTTTCTGTCATATCCAAGAAATCACTGCAAATCCAATGTCATAAAACTTCTGTTTTTTTTTCTTAGAGTATTCTAATTTCGGTATAGTATATATATAGTTTAGTTCTTTATCTGTTTTTAGTTATTCTTTTATATGGTTCAAGATAAGGATCTGATTTCATTTTTCTTCATGTGGATATCCAGCTCTCCTAAAACATACATTGATGAAACTATCCTTTCTTCATTGAATGGTCTTGACATCGTTGCCAAAAATCAAGGGTTTCTTTCTGGGCTCCCTGCTCTGTTTCATTGGTCTGTATGTCTTTCTTTATGCCAGTACCACACTTTTGATTACTGTAATTTTATAACTTTTGAAGTCAGAAAGTGTGAGACCTCCAATTTTGTTCAAAGAGTGTCTTTTGAAGGGCATACTTAATTTTGAGAAAGTCCAATTTATTCTTTATTAAAATGGATTTTGATTTTGATGGTGTATCTAAGTAATCTTGCGTTACCTACACCTAAGATCACAAAGATTTTCTGCTATGTTTTCTTTCATAAATTTTATAATGTGAAGTTTTACATTTAGGCCTATAATCCCTTTGGAATTAATTTTTACATGTGGCACAGTGTATGGATTGTTCATTTTTTGCATATAATTATCAAGCTGTTCTGACATTATTTGTTTAAAAGACGACATATCCTTCACTAACTTACTTTGTATCTCTGTCAAAATCAACTGACCAGCATATATGTGGATCTATTTCTAGTCTCTGTAGTCTGTACTGTTGACCTATTTAGTTATGATTTGTCTGTTTGTCCATGTTCACAACAGTACCATACTAACAGATTACTGTAGCTTTATAATAAGTTTTAAAGTCAGTAGTGTAAAATTTCCATCTTTGTACTTTTTTGGAAGTAGTTTGGCTGTTGTAGTTGCTTTGGATTTCTGTATGAATTTTAGAATCATCTTGTTAATTTTTAACCAAATGGTGTAGGGGAAGGAGTGCTGAGATTTTAATTGAGATTACTTTGACTCCTTACACCAATTTGTGGAGCATCGTCATTTTTATAATATTGAACCCTCCAAACCATGAACATTGTATATCTCCCCATTTATTTATCTTTTTAGTTTTTCTCAACAATATTTTGCAGTTATAAGCAGTTTTTCAGCCTACATGTCTTTCACATCTTTGTCATGTTTATCCATCAGTATTTTTTGATGCTATTGTAAATGATATTTTTAAAATGAGCTATTTTTATTGCTTACAATAAAAGTTACAAAGATAATACAGAGAGTTTCCTTACACTTCTTACCCAGTATACCATAATTTTGACATCTTATATGACCATGGTATGTTTGTCAAAACTAAGAAACTAACACTGGTTCAATACTATGAACTAAACTATAGACTTTATTCAGATTTTGTTAGTCGTTCTATTCATGTCCTTTACTTGTTTATCCAGGATATTTATTTAGTCATCAGGTCTTCTCAGTTACCTGTCCATTTCTCATTCTTTTCTTTTTTTTCCACAACTGTGACAGTTTTGAGGTGTATTGGTCAGGTATTTTGTAGAATGTCCTCTTTTTGGGTTTGTCTGGGTTTTTTTCTTAGATCTTATGCATCTCTTGTGAGATCTATCCTTACATATTCCTTATTTTTTGATGCTATTATAAATGGCATTGATTTTTTTCTAATTTTAATTTCTGGTAGTTTGTTGCTACTACATAGAAATACAATTGATTTTTGTATATTGATCCTGTATATTGGTACTTATTAGTTCTAATAAGTTTTATGTACATCTCAGGATTTTCTACTTAGCTTTGTTGTATGCAAATAAAAGTTTTACATCAGTGGTCTATATTTCCTTACAGTATTCTTTCCGGCCAAGTGTACCTCCTTGCTGCTTTAGAATTAGTTTCTGTCAGGCAGAAAATGTATAATACCTTCTAGCAAAGGCAGAAGGTAACCTGAGAATCAAGATACCATCTTGCCCACAGATGTCTCATTCTTATTAATCACCTGTCTGCCATTATGGCAGCCTGCACTATTCGGCCTGCTAATACTTCAGTCTGTTTGCCTCACTTCTGAATCACTGTAACACCCAGACCTTCCATTCAAAGTAATAGTATTATTTCTTGAGAAAAATTCTTTTATACAGTTTCTAGTCAAATCGCTAGGGAAAACTACCATTTATGTTATGAAGTGTTTACTTAGATTTGGGCATGTTTTACATGTATTATTTTCAGTTATGTTTGCCACAACCTCTTGAGTTAGATAGTATTATTCATTCATTCAACGGAAGTTTTATATGCCTATCCTTGTAATGCAGCGTGGTAGGTTTTAAAGATATAGCAACGAAACAAACACACCCAGAAAGGTAAGAGCAATAAATACCCAATTACTCATTATGATAACTGCTCTGAAGGGAAGGTTTTGTGTGCTATGAGATGGTAATATGAGTCTAACTTAATCTGGGGGAATAGAGACATCCTCACCAGAAGGAAGAGTAGGAATTTTTAAAGGAAAGAAGAGTGTTTTAGATAAAAGGAGGAGTAGGTGTGAAGTTTCTGAGGTAAAAATGAACATTGGACTTTCAGAGAGCTGGAGTATATTATCATTTTGCAGATGAAGACACTGAATGAAAGCCTTAGAGAAGCTGAGTGATTTGGCAAGGTTACATAGTAAATGAAGAGAGCTAGATTGTACATAGCTTTTACCAGGTAACTACTATGTTTTGAAGTTCAAAAAAAGTAAATTGGATTTCTCATAGAAACTGAGAATGCACCCGATTTCTATTTAAAGATGACTGAAATTGTTATGAATTATATAATAGTCTGTTTAAATGATCTGTAATGGGACAATGTATTAACAAAAACATAATTCACTTGTGTGTGGTATTGTTGTTTCTATACTGTGTGGCCCAGCCCCCTACTAAGGTAGAATTTTTCTTTTCTTCTAGTACCAGAAGCCCACAATTTACTAAGACATGTACAGTTGGGCAAGTTACTTAACACAGATCATTCAGCGTGATTCATTACTCACCATAAGAATGTGTGTGTGTAGCAAGAAAGAGAAATGTGGTAACTAAATGTCGTAAAATGTTAAATCTGGGTGAAGTTACATAGGCATTCGTTACATTACTTTTTCATCTTTTTGTAAGTTTGAATATCTTTAAAATAGAAAGTTGGTATAAAACGTCACTGAACCTGTAATAAGGAAAACAAGCTTATTTTGTGAATAAATGCTGAAAGACTTATATAGGTTCTTAGAAGAAATTAATGTAGCAAAATGTATGAACTAACCTTTGCTGGCATTGAATTTTTAAAATCTTTTAATGACTATTATTTCATAACATGCAAGTTGGAGTTGAGGTGTGACATCTGAACTTAGTTATGAAATCTGTCTGTCTTAGCAACAAATCTTGTATATTGTCTTGAATTTGGAAATTTCTGCCAATGCTGTGTTAGTTTTTTTTCTTTATTAGCCCTGTTTAAGTATTTAAGATCAGGTGAGACCATAAAGTCAAGAAACAAATAGCATAATTATATAACAATACAAAAATGTAATGGCACTAATTTTCATAAAACATTTCAAGTGAGTATTTTCAAAGTCGGCCCTCTGGGTGGCAATGCATGTTTCTTAGTCCTTGTTGGGAATTCTTTTGAAGCTGTCCTCTATGCCGGTTTACTAGGTGATCAGGAAAACCCATCTCAGTCCATAATTACAGGAGACCCTTTCATTTGCTGCCCACATTTCCTTCTATCTTCCTCTCTTGAACCTAGCAGCATCCTGTGGAGTGCTTTCAGTCCTACCTTACCTCATTTCTTTATATGCCCTTTCTAAAACTTTATTTGTTGAGAGGTTCAGGTAAATAGGCTAAGAACTTGGAACTGGAGAAAGAAAGAAAGCAAGAGTGGATATAACAGGCTAATTTCACCTAATCGGCCCTTTTGTTTCTATGTATGTGCTTAATGCAGCAGCTTTTACTCCCTTCTCCACCCACCCTCACCCTACCCACCAAAAAAGTTAGAAACTATAGAAAGACAGTTTTGAACACAGACTGACACTGGAGTGTTATCAGGAACTATCCAGCAATTTAAACTTAGGTATCTTTTTGAAATCTCAGTATAAAGCTTGTAGCTTGAATAACCCTCACCTAGTAGTAAAATTTAGTTTGCTTCCTAAGACCCTAAATTCTCTATTTATTGTATTTAATGTCAAGACCAAAGAGAAGTAGAAAGAAGAGAAAAAGAGAAAGTAAGTCAGGGCAATTAAAGAGACAATCCAGAGAATGTTGAAGACAACTTCTTCCCACTGCCCAGAGAGCATTTATGTCCTGTGAAGGCAGCAGAGCAGGTATCCTCACTCATCCTGCAGAGCAAGGAATGTTGGGTGACATATTTGTCATAGTTCTGATGATTGCCCTTCTAGTTTCTTCCATCTAGAGGACCCATAAAAGAAATCTCTCCATGTCTGGTGAAGATGGATTTTTGTTCACATCATAGAAGGTTCCTCTTATATTATACTTAGGGAGTCTAAACTTATACATCTTTTGTGTACATATATATTAAGAGTTTTAAGAATTTCATTTGAGAGTCAGGTCTGTGGAAACAATTAGAAGTAGTAACAGCAGCAGAAGTAGTGATATTATTGATAATCATAATGATGAAATGTAAACTCTGTAAGAACAGGGACCTTATCTTTTTACCCCTCTGTCCCTAACACTGGATTGGTGCCTAGCACATACTAAGTGTTCAGTTATAGTTGTTGAATAGATGGAAGGATAAATGAGTAATAAATAGTAGCTAGCATTTATGAACTATTAGTTTTGTTGACTCTATGCTAAGTGCTTTAAATAGATTATTTCATTATTTCCCAATAATACAATAAAATATCTTCTGCAATATTTCATCAAATCTAAGTTGTCAGTGATTATAAGTCACACTTTTATCTATAACTGAAAAAAACATAAAACTGAACTACAATACAATGCTTTATCACTTAAAATTTTTTATGTCTATTGTAAGAACTATTTGGACTTAGATACAGATTTTTTGTCATATCATTAATATGTGATAAAAGAAAAATAAATTTGTTCAAATAATCCTGAAACAATGTCACATTCAGAATCTCACTCTTGTGCGTCACTTTCCAATTCTGTTATTGATTTTTGTTTTCTTCCACACAGTGTAAGCTTCTGTGCCATTAAAGGTGTTTGGTAATACTCTTGATTTAAAAGTGTTTACTCTTCTAGGATTTTCTTCCAAATTGCTAATACCCATGCAAGTACGGATACAGGCATTTTACTTTTGTCTAACCTCAGTTTATTTTTTCTAAATTGAAACATCTCTGCTAGTTAAGCAACTTTTATTCAAAGTTAGCAAATATAACCAAAATGTTAATAATGGTTTCCCCCCTGTGGTTGTTGGATTACAAATGGTTCTTATTTTCTTATTTGTAATTCTTTATTTTCCAAAATTTCTATGTACACATAAAATTAAAACTTACCCTTGCTTCAGCTATGGATTGTGATCTCATTTTATCTCATCTTATGCAGCTTCCTCATTTGAGGAGTTTGGGAGTAGAATTCATCACTCTCCCTGGTGGACATCCTGCCTTAGATGAAGTTGTCCCATCAATCTGCCCCCTGGTGGGACAGGGTTGTCTGCTGACCTCCAGTGGCTGTAGGCTGTATGGCAAGAGTTATTCATAAATGATTTGCTTGTTAGAGCAAAACATTCAGACTCCTAGAATTTTTAGGAGAGTACTTTGTAATTATCCTTGAATTAGGCAAGCACATGCTCTCAGACACCACAGTTACTCTCACCTGTTTGCTAACTTGAACCTTCCACATTGTAAATTGAGCTTTTATAAGAGGTATGCATAAATGAGGCATTAGAGTAAGAAAGTAACTGTAGACAACAATATTGTATTAAAAACTTCAAGCTTGCTAAGAGACTAGATCTTAATTATTTCCACTGCAAAAAAAGAAATAATAATTAATGGAAATGATATAAGTGCTAGCTAATGCTACAATGACAATCATATTGCAATACTGTCATATATAAATGTATCAAACCAACATCATGTCTTAAACGTATACAGTGTTATATGTCAGATATATTTCAATTAAAAAGTTTAAAAGAAAGGAATAAAGAAATATACAATAAAGAGTTCATGTACATAAAACAGAACTTGGATGTGCAGGCTTAACCTGAGTCCTGAGTAACTGCTACTCTTTCTTTATAATTGTTCTGTTTAGGGTTTTATTTTGTTGTGTTTTTGTTTGGTTTTGATTTTTTTTCCTCATTGTGGGGAGGGCAAAGTTTGGGAATGGAAAAAGGTACATAGGCAGCAGTGGTCTTTATCCTGGAACCAGTGAGACCTTCCTGGTGAAATCATTTGTCTCTTTGTACTGCCTGCTATGAATAATCATAGCAGGGAGGGACACTACTGTAAAGACAGGAGCATGAGGCAGTTTCCTTATTTGGAGTTCTGCTGGGCATTAGTGAGGCAGGCAGGCAGACAGAACCCATCAAAGAGTGTAAGTGACCAGTGAAGCAAAGGTACATGATGATTTTCCAATCAGTTAGCTATTAACCTTCTAAAATTTATAATTCCTTTGACATCCTTTTTAACATTTGATCCATCCAGTTAATAAAAAAAATTTTATACTCCTTAAGTCATTCTTTGTTATTTTGTCAAAATGTCACATTGTAATTATCTTAAAATCACTTTTGACCAAAGCTTGTAAAAAGTCACCTTTAAGAGATTATTGATCAATGTAATTTTAAGGTTTTTGCTTCTTAATAATTAAAAACCACCTCATTATGCAGCACACCTGCTGTCATGATGTTGTTTGAGAATTAAGCATCTATTTCCCAGTGGTCTTCAAGTATTATTTAATCTATTTCTATCCATAAATAGAATTTGAAGGCATCCTAAAGGTTGTAATGTTTAAGTTTATGGACAGACTTCTTGTTATTTCTTCCAGGGCTATTGTAGTAGCTTCTCTACTAGACTCCCTCTAGGATAATTGTTTCTACCATCAGATCTCCTAGAAAATCAACAAAAAACAAAATTGCAGTTCTGTTTGTTTTGTTTTCATTTTATAACTACTAGAATAATGGAGGCAGGGTTAGAGAATTTTCATGTTTTGTGTATGTGTGTGTGTGTGCATGCTCGCCACCATTTTAGAATTCTGCCCACAATTTGCTCAGTTAAAAACAATTGCACCTGTCTTAGGCCACTTCAATGCTCTCTCAGGTCAGCTTCATTCTAAAAATTCAGTGTCATTCTTACACATGACATTTGAGCTTTTCCAGTGTCTAGAAAACATTGATTTCTCCTATTTACTGTTATTTCTACTAAAAATAATAGCACAAAAATTTAAAGGCTCATTTATTCTGATTGAGTCTATATCTTAGTAATTGTGATTCTTGAAAAGTGAGATCATGATTTAGATTCTTACTTTGAGACTATAAACACAATTTTTAATGATTGAAACAAATCTTTACTGCCTATGAATATATACCCATTTGTCATAATAAAAGCCTTTTTTTTTTTTTAGTGTATACTGCCAAGTTTGGGGTTTTATTGTATTAGTTTACACAAAATTTGTACATTTGAGATTATAATTCTTCTAGCAAATAATCTAATATTTTTAACCTTTTATTAAATGCTGTAAAAGAATCTCATAGTATTAAGTGACTTGAATGACTTTTTAAAATGGAAATTGTGCTCATTTTAATATTCTTTTTTAGAATATATAATAATGTTTACCTACATTTATTAAGAGTTTACTGTGTCATGCATTTGTATTATCTCACTTAGTTCTTAAAACAACCCTATGTGGTAGAAATTATTATCCTTAACAGATGAGAAACTAAGGCATACTTAGTTTACACAGCCAGTAAAGAGCAAATTTGGGATTTAAATCAGGCAATGTATGTCCTGAGCCTGGCCTCTTAACCAATATGAACTCATCCTAATTATTATTTTTTTTTGTGTAACACTGAAAAATTATTGAACCAAAATGTTCTCACTGAATATTTGTAAGATTTTGTACTGTTGGGCTAATGGGTTCACCCAGACCAAGTATAAGGGTGAAGTTAATTTTTTCTTCATTCTTTTAGCTGATATAGCCCAGAGATATAGGATAAGCAAATACCCAACCCTCAAATTGTTTCGTAATGGGATGATGATGAAGAGAGAATACAGGGGTCAGCGATCAGTGAAAGCACTTGCCGATTACATCAGGCAACAAAAAAGTGACCCTGTTCAAGAACTTCATGATTTAGCAGAAATCACCACTCTTGATGTAAGTTATTAACTTTTGCTGGATCAAATGAATATTGCCTGTTTAATTAATGCAAACAAATTCTTACGCAATTCAAGAATCTGGACATTTTCTTATAGTTTATGGTAATGGGTCTGACATAAACAGATTTAGCAGGTTGAATTTTTCTTGAATTATTTCTCAAGGGAAATGCTAATGTATTACTGACCCTTTGGATAAAATATATAGTATACAGTAAAGTTGCACTAATTTGAATTAATTGAGGACAAAAGGTAATCTAAATTATGAAGAAATAGATGTTAACATCAGGCACACACAACCAAAGTTTCTATATTTTCCTTAGTGGAGAACTTCTGGGTATCTGCTCTAATTACTCTTCTATCAGCTCTTCGATATATGTTTTAATAGCCTTTGAAATAGCTCCCCTAATTATCTTAGCAAACCCTTTTCTTTGTACACTAAGCAGTGTTTTAAAAAAAGTGAGTTTGGGCTTTAGATTGTCATTGTCAGGTTTGAGATTTTATTTTTACTCTACTTACTAGCTAGTAAGTTATCTAGTTACATGGATGTTATCAGAAGACACAAGTGTCCGGGGTTAGAGACAAAGGACTTTAGCTCACATCCCAGCCAACTGTGTGAGCATGTTTGTATTTGTTTTTTTTTTGCTTCCCAAGACTTATGGATGTTACACATAGTTCCCAGTTGGGTGTCTGCATATGCAGTGATTTTGTTATGGGAGAGGAACTCTGGGCTCTGAGAACTTCCATGTCTGAGCCAGCAGTAAGCCTGATCTCTGGTTGGGGGATTATCTCATACCTCAGTGTTGCTAGCTGCAAGTACAACCCTGAGAAATGGCCTGGGTAAGAAGGGTCAGGGTCTTACATTTTAGGTATACCTAGATATCTAGGAGTATGAGACCATAGAGACTTCTTCCTACAGTCACATGTTATGAATTGATGTACTATTTTAACTTATTTTAGAATTAGTCACCTTATTTAGGAAAAGACTTTCATTTATGAAAGTTATCTATTTCTTGAAATCTTAAAATACTTGAAGGAAATGTTCATAAGTTATTAGAGTTTAGTTAAGATTACTTTCAATTCAGTGTAATCTTTAATAGTTTTTGACTCAATGTTAAAAGCAAAAAATATGTATTTATAGACGTTCTTCATTTGGAGATAATTGAACAATAGGTAGACAAATGAAATAACATGTTTACAAAACTATATATGTTTGTAAAATAATTATTTATTTTACAGCGCAGCAAAAGAAATATCATTGGCTATTTTGCACAAAAGGATTCAGAAGAGTATAGAGTTTTTGAAAGAGTAGCCAGTATTTTGCATGATGATTGTGCCTTCCTTGCTGCATTTGGGTAAGTGTCTTAATTGAGAGGGTGGGAGTGGGAGTGGGTTAGTTTGGCTGCTATGCTAAAGTAAAAAGTAGAGAATTTATTGTTGAGTCTGATGTAAAAGCAAATAATATTTTTTTGTGTGATTTTGGCCTTTGTACCTACATCAGTGACCTTGATCCTCAGTTTACTGGAGACAGTCTGGGGTCAAAAATAGCATTTTAGTGCTAAAACTGCCAATCTAACCTTATAAAATACTGAGTCACAAAAATAGCTAACTAAAATTTTTCTTTTAAAAAAAACCTGGATTGTATTAAATTTTTAAATAAATTTTTATTTAATAAATTTTTTAAAATGTGCTTTTGCTAGTGTGGCATAGTCTTATAAGTAGGAAAGTTGATTGTCAAGTATGTAGTTCAAATATGTAATTCATACATTACAAAACAGTGAGGCAATTCTGCTTAATTCAGGTACATTAGTGCTATTATTTTTCTTAAAAAAATGTTATTACTACTTCTGTCTTTCTATTAGGACTGTTTCAAAACCAGAAAGATATAGTGGAGACAACATAATCTACAAACCACCAGGAGTAAGTTGCTCTTTCTTAAATTATAAAATATAATTTAAATATATGAATTGACTGATGGTCTTTAATTGCAATTTTTCGCACACAGAAAAATAGAAAACTATAGACATTTTTCCAGTTGATGATATTCATTTTAGTGTTGTTTGCAGTGTTTTGGCACGCTGAGTTTTTTAATTTTTATATAACATCAATGATTTTTTGCTTAGAAAGCTCATTTCCTATTCCAAATTCAGATAGGTATTTGCCTATATTTTCTGCAAGGGCAGTTCATTAGTAAGAGCTTACATAGCGTGACCTTCTCTAGATAATCAGAATCCAGTACAGCGTCTCACAGTGTAGTTATAGTTTGGTTAAGAGCACAGGCTCTGGAATAAGAATGAGTTTTAATGTCAAACCTGGCACTTTCCTAGGTGTATAACTCGGGGAAAGTTTCTTAACCTCTTTGTGCTTCAGTTTGTTTACACTAATGTAAAAACAACCATGATACTAATAGTACCTATTTTATGGGGGGAGGTGTTAAGGAGGGAGTCAACACATGTAAAGTGCTTACAACAGTGCACAGACACAGTAAGTTTACTCAGTTAATATTGGCTGGTACTTTTATCATTTTAGGCAATTCATAAATATTGATTTGAGTCTATGTAGAAACAGATACTATAAGGAATTAGTATTAGAGGTAGCCACACCTTCAATTTATATAGTGTCTTTTATTTTTCAAGTATTTTTCACTGTAACTTTCCAAATTTTCTTCTAACATTTTTAACTCTAAGGGATATCTAAATTAATTCATTTGGATAATTCTTTTTCACAATGCCTGCTTGCTTCTGGGCTTATAGATGGTTTTAAGAATGCCATTTCAGTAATAAGACAGGTTAGATTTGTTTAATTTTTTTTTTTCTGTTTTTGTAATAGCATTCTGCTCCAGATATGGTCTACTTGGGATCTATGACAAATTTTGATGGGACTTACAATTGGATTCAAGATAAATGTGTTCCTCTTGTTCGAGAAATAACATTTGAAAATGGAGAGGTATGGGCTTTCTAATGTGTGTTATTTTTAATTCAGATTTCTGAAAGAGCAAACCTCCACCATACATCTTACTATTTTATCACAGACTTATCAGTTGTAAAAATAATACAGTGACCATACTACATCATAGTTATTTCTGTAATACAGACCAGTGGTTCTCATCTTTGTTGTCCCAAGACCACTCTGTTGCATTTCCTGCAATAGCAGTGGTTCATTAGTCTTAAAAATGAATTTGAGAATGCTTGTCAGGCGATTCTTATAGCAACCTGTGGTTGAAGATCCTTGTTTAAGGGAATGTCCTTTAGAAGCAATGCTATGGAGATTTTAGTAACAATGAATAATCCTTTGCCGTATAAAGGTTTTTCTGATTCCTATCTAGCCTAAAAGATATGAAAACATTTATCAGTTTTCATGTAACTGACCATAGTGATCTCATGTGCCTGTAATAAAGCACATCCAAACTCTTAGAACTCCCACAAAAACAAAACACAAAAACCTAAGAGGTTGGAGGAGCAAGTACAAAGGGCTATGTCTTTGAGGTACCTCTTTCTGTCCTTTATTATATTTGAAACTTATCTTTTATTTCATTTTACTCCACTTTTAAAACCCGTAGTCTAAGAATGCACTTTTAAAAAATCATTTTAAGTGCAGTTTTCAAAAATCTTTTTATATGCATATACTCTTCAAAGATTTGTAATAAGTGCATAGCTCAAAATTTAAATATACAGCTTAAGAAATTATTACATAGTAAACACACCCATATAATCACCAACTAGTCAATTCTGTAAAAGAATCAAATAATAAATATTTGAGGCTTTGCAGTTCACATAGTCTGTCAGATCTACTCAGCTTTGCAGTTGTGGCACAAAAACATTCTTAGACAATACATAAATAAGTGAGGTAGTATTCCAGTAAAGCTTGGTTGTGTGCGTTTTTTCATAGTTTATCAAATAAACATCCTTACTACTTTTCTCAGATCTCTAGGCTTCAGGAATGCTTAGCTGAATTACCTCCATTTTTATTGTATAAGCTCACTTAGTCCTCAGAGATTCAGAAAGATTTAGAAACTTATAATTATATACCTGCTTTGTCAGTTCTTACAGGCAGTTTCAAAATTAGAGTTTCAAGTTATAGACTAGAAAATTTTAATAAAACAGTAGTTCCAACTCCCCATACATAAATCATTTAAATTATGAGGAAACCTATAAATCTGGTTGTTTAGATATTGCTCTCTGTAATCTTTTAATACCTCTTGGTAGAGAATATGTTGGTGTGGACAGAGGGAAACTTGGAAGCCCAAGCAGCAGAAATTACCATCTACTAAACTAAGTTAGTTTAGCAAATAGATATTTTCAAAATACTAATATGCTTATTATTTTTCTCCTGATAGTTGTTAGTTAATCCATACTTTTGTTTAGTCTAATAAAGTAATATTTGTTTTTACTTTTAACTTGGTAGCTCTTAAATTTTCTAAGAGATGACTGCTGTCTTCTTTCCCAATGAGTACTTACTTAATCAGCAACATCTGTATCTTCATTTATTCAGGCATAGGTTGATTACACATTATTGTGTACAGAAATCTTTGAGCAAAAAGGAATAAGATTCTCTGGGTTACCAATCCAGTAGTTCACATGAACAGATAGTGTAATATAAAAACATGCCCAATGCCACATGAAGGGTACTAAGAAAATGTTCTGGGAATTCAGAGGAGAGAATACACATTTTCACCTTTGGCAGAAATAGGGTAGAATCAGGGATAGTTTTCTAGAAAAGGCATTCCAGCACTGAAAAAAAAGGGCCAAAATAGAAGTATACTGAAGTCCTAATGGAAATAAGGAAGTAAGAGGAGGGAACTGTGCATTAATATTGAGTGCTGGAGGTATGGATTAGACTTTGAAATGGAAATATTAAGGAGAAAGTTGGAAATCTAGCCTTGGATTCTGAACTGGAGCTGGGCATGGAAATACAGATAAAAGACCAATTAGAAGTGGTGGTTAAGATTGTTGAACTAGTTGAAGTTGCCAGGTTAGAACACAGAAGTCCAAAGACAGAATTATGGGGAGTAGTAGTAGTGCATGAGGAAAAGAAAAAATGTGAGCCCAGGGGATAAAAAGTGAGGAAGAGGAAACTATATCAGCTCACAAAAGATGAATGTGATGCCAGAGGTTGGTGGGAGGGAGACGAGGAGTAACTACTAATGAGTATGGGGTTACTTTTTGGAGTGATAAAGATGATCTGGAACTAGGTAGTATTGATGTTTGCAGACCTTGTAGATATAATAAAACCCACCAAATGGTACACTTTAAAATGGTGAATTTCATGGTATGTGAATTATATCTCAATTTTAAAAAAGGTAAATGTGACAAGTAGCTTAATAATTTGTTCTGTATATGAATGCAGTAGGCTTAAGCATGGAAATAAGAGCCAGAAGAAAACTTTTCTCTTATAAGATAGGTTTCAGTTTCAGTGGTTTTAAGGATAAAGGACTTTGAGCTTTCTGCTGAGGCAGTTCCTATATTACAGAGAGACATGCAAAAGGATAGTTGGTGGAAATAACTATTATTAGGCCTTTTTAGACTTTTTCTTATGAATTAGAACTTAGTATTTGTCAGAGAGAATAAATGATTAAAATCCGTCTACTCATCACATTTCTCATGTATTCTCTGGTAACGATAAAAAATTGTTAAGTACTTTATAATTTTCAAGGTGCTTTTGTGTGTGTGTGTGTGTGTGTATGTATATTCGATGTATATACATACAAGCTATATACATACACACACTCAGAGTGGCAGGTATTTGTTCATAGTGTTGAATATTGTGAATTGGTTGAAAATTGGCTATACTATGGGTTTTTGTTATTTGCTCTGAATCAAATGCTTTTCTGCTTTGGGTAGATCTCGTTAAGTTTGTGCAATAAACCATAATACAAACATAAGTTTACAAATTAGATTCATTTGCTGCTTGTACACTCAGTTTTTCAGTGTTCTCTGTGAAGACAGTTTACTTTATCCTAAAATCTAGGGAGTGAAGACATGTTTACTCCCACCCTAAAATCAACATCTTGATAAAGAACCAGCAGTTTCTCCTTTAGTCAACTCATTTTTCAAGTGTCATGACTTTATTCAATACTAGTTAACACACCAGCCCAAGTGGTTCCTGTAAGGCAGATCAGTTTCTGCAGTACTGCAAACTTGTGGGTCCTCTAAGTGCCTGGGTATTTCAGGTGGAAGGAATGAGTTTTCATTAAGGATAATGTTTATTTCCACCTGTTCCCTGGGATGTTGCAACTGTTGCATGTTACATGGGTTGGGTTCTGAATTGTTCCTATCAGAAAATAGAACTGAATGGAGAGGCCTAATAAATCTCACAGAATACTTCTCTATACAGGAATTGACAGAAGAAGGACTGCCTTTTCTAATACTCTTTCACATGAAAGAAGATACAGAAAGTTTAGAAATATTTCAGAATGAAGTAGCCCGACAATTAATAAGTGAAAAAGGTAGGTGGATCAAGGTGTTTATTTACACCATTTCTCTTTGTATCTTTTTTCACATCCACTTTTCCCATTATAGTCATTGAATTTACATGTAAACATAAGGGTGGGAGGCATAGTAGAGAGAGAATATGAAACAGTGACTATTTTTTTTTTAAACCATGACTGTTTTAGCTTCCTAAAATCAAATAGCGTGAAAAGTGAGGCCGTAGTTGGACAGTTAGTTTTGACACTTTCTTTCAGTATCTTAATACTTGTCTGGTCCCTTTCTAATAGATAGTCTCAAACATTTTGCTGGGAGAACTTACACAGTGATTAACATTTATTTCTAAAAGAAAGAAACTGGACTTTCCAAAGCATCAAAAAACACTCTGAGGAATCATTAACTTTCCCTTTGTAGTTAGAGAAGAAAGACAAACATAATAAATTAAAGGCATTGTATAGAGCCATACCCGTGTTAGTCACTTGTTGATTATTTTGGGGATTGAATTAGATTAAAAATCAACCAGTAGGAACTGGAAGGGCATCTCTGGTGAAATGAAGATGGTCCCATGAGAATAGTTTAGATGTCAGTTTTAGAACTTACCACCCAGACCTGGTTAGTCCACAGAGCAGAGGAGTGCCTGTTTAAGAAAAATAATTAAATTCACTGTAGCATTTGAATTCAGGTTGAATTTTTATAATTTCTAAGAAAATTACACTCTCTTCTCTGAGTGAAAATCTTACCTCTTTTAAGTGTTGTAATATTTAGGTTTTAGTTTTGTAATTCATGTTACTCTAAAGCATGCTGGGTTTTTTTTAGCATGTCACTTTTTATGAATTTGCAATCTTATGAGAATACAATTAAGAAAATTCTAATCTCCAAATTCTATTTCTTTTAAAGGTACAATAAACTTTTTACATGCAGACTGTGACAAATTTAGACATCCTCTTCTGCACATACAGAAAACTCCAGCAGATTGCCCTGTAATAGCTATTGACAGCTTTAGGCATATGTACGTGTTTGGAGACTTCAGGGATGTGTTGTAAGTATTCATTTTGGTTATTTTAAATTATTATTTGTCTCAAAATGAACTGAATATAATTGTTTGAATATTCTAAATCTTATGGTAAAACAGTAATACTTTGTTATTTGGATAGAAAAGGTTGTTTTTTTTACTCCACTCCAAAGCGTGATATAGTTGACTGTGAAAATTATTATATATTCTTATTAAAATGCCAGCATTAGGTGATCCTAATGCTTGGAAATTAATCTCTGAAAGAAAATTCTTGACCTTTGAGAAATTAGTTCTGAATTGAGTTTGGTCTTTGTCAGCTCATCAAGATAAGTAGAATATAATTCTAGGCCAGGTTAGAGAAAATTGGTAATATTGCTGCTCATTTGTGACTGTGTCTAGCAAGAATATTGGTGATATTTAAGACCCAGAAGATGGCTATGACTAGGCATTTCTAAGGGCATACAGCTATGAACTTTTATAAGAACAGAAAAGCCTTCTGACTATTCTCAGCTATTTGTAGTATTAATAAACATATAGGCCTTGTAATTACCACAGATACTAAATTTTTATCAGTTTCTGAGATGCTAAATACAATGGTAAAAAAAATGGAGATGTTTATATATAAAAATTTTAAGCAATACTAGTATAATTCAAATTGGACCTTCTCTTTTTGAAATTTTTTTAAATACCTTTATTATGTTCAAAGATTAAATTACAGTTAGAGGATGATTTGAAGTCCTGTTGCAGAATGAATTATCTCACAGTTCAGTAGAGATGTGATTGTTTGATAGGAGATTTTCAGTCCTAATAAATATATCAGGGTCCTAGAATTGAGTCCTGCCCTAGGGAAGTCACTTTACTTCTCTGTTCTTGTTTCTTTACATTTAAAATATGGTTGATGGTACTTATGGGAATGTTACAAAAATTAATGAGAGAAGATTGTTGTGTTCTAACACACAAAGTACTAACAAACATTAGTTGTATTTACCTATACTCAGAAGAATGCCATTTAGCCTATTAACATAGTAAATATTCATCCAGGTGTTCTGTATAACAGTTACTATATAATAAGCCAGTGGTTTAAAGTTTACTAAGATTAGATCTCTGCCCTCAAAGAACTCACAACCAAATAGAGAAAGGAAACAAAAAGGGTAACAGGCAATTGTTTTATGATGTGATAAGTACTCTGACAGAGTTCAATAAAGAGGTACCTGATCCAAGGTTTCTTGAGATATTGATACCTAAGGTAGGTCCTAAAGTTCTGCAGAAGTTTATCGTGCAGGTGAGGAGGAGGGCTTGGAGAAAGGGCACATTGGAAGAAACAAGTATAGGGACTGTTGGCTGAATATGAGTGGAGGGGAAGGTCAAGAGTAAGCAGGACTAGCTCATGAAAGCCCTTATAGGCTGTTAAGAAAGTGCGACATTACCTTGAAAATGAAGAGCCAGTGAAGGGTTTTAATGAGGGGATTTTTTAAAAAAAGTTACTCAGGATGCAAACTGGAAAATAGAGGGGGTCAAAATAGAATCTAGGAGACTGTTCAGTAATTTAGGAAAGAGTTGATAGATAACCAGTAGTTTCTTGAATGAATTACCTAAATTCTGGCAGTAGCATTAAAGCTATAGAAGCAAGATTTTTGAAACATTTTGTAGTGGAATAGCTTGAAGACTTGGTATTTTATTAAATGGGGGAGGTAAGGCCAGACCTGATGGCCAGGAATCTGACATGGACAGCTAACTGAGCTGTATTGCCATTAACTGAGCTGGGGAACTCAGTGGAGAAGCAGCCTCATGAGTTCCGTTTCTTGACAGACTGAATTTGAGGTGCCTGTGGGCTACAGAGAAGAGTGTCCAGTAGGGAGTTTACATGGCTCTGGGATTCATTTCAGCAGTGAGTTGAGAATAAAGGCTGGATCTGGAACACAGGAGGATATAGCTAACGCTATAGATGAGATGACCCAGGGTAGATAACACTGGGTTGATAACACTGAAGGGGAGCACACAAGAAGGAACAGTCTGAGAAGGAAGAGGAGGAGAAATTGAAGAGAAAGAAAAACCAGAAAAAAGTAATATGGTAACTGAGGAAAAAGATCACTTCTATCAGGAAGGAATGCTCAAGTAGAAAAAAAGGATAAGCATCTGTTAGATTTGACAAACAAACAAACAAACAAACAAACTCCACAACTGTACTGTAAAGAATTGAAGAGTGGCTATTTGGTGAGGAAATGATGATTTGACATGGAAATTCTTGCAGGAAGCTACTTCCAAAGGGAAAGAATCATAATAGCGGGATAGCTCCAGAGACATAGGATGAAGTAAAGTTTTAGCTTTTCTTTTTCCCCCTCTTAGGGTACAAGAAATTAATCAGGATTAAGTTTTTGTGGGACAGAATCAAATGGGACAAGAAATTATTGAAGAGATTGGGGGAAAAGGGACTAATTGATAAAGCTGTAAGGAGCATAGAGGGAAAGAGAAGCAAAGGAATGGAAGTAACCTTCCTCTCTAATAAGAGGAAAGGAAGGGTGTAGCATTCATTTCTTTGGGGTTGTTTGGGGATTAGGTTGGTAGTGACAGCAGCAGAAGACTGCAGAAGTTCCTGTCTGATTCTTAACTCTGGCTAAGGAAGCAAGAACATTTGCTGTGAATAGGGAGGTGGGAGGTAGTTGTGAGGGCAGGACTATTCTGGTTTTAATAATGAAGAGTAGCTGTTCCCTGAAACCTACCTTAAAGATCCAGATCTCGTTAACATCCTGGCATTTATTTAAAAATTTTAAAAGTTAGAACTCATATAGTTGCCTTAGCAAGTGTGTGAGCATTGACTATTGAGCTTGATGGAGATGTCTAAGCTGGTTGGGTGTCCTCTTCTTCTCACTTCATAGGCTTGTTTCCTGCAGCTGCAAGCTCAAGATAAAAGGATGAGCTGTTTAGGAGACAGGGTGTTGTTCCAGAGGCTGGGCTCACTGCAAGAGCTGCTAGGTAGAGTGACTGTGCTTGGCATTACAATGCTACCTTACTCATGGGCCATAAATATGAAGATTTATCAGCACATTTCCCTACTTCTAGTAGTGGATAAATCTTGAGTTGTTTTTGTACCTCTTCCCCCTCACTTGAACCTTATAGCCCTCTTATAAAGTCTCAAATCCCAAGAATGTTGTTACACATCAAGGGAAATCTGTGAAAAATTCCATCTTGGCTATCTTAAGTTTTTGCTATAGTTCTGAAGTCAGATTTAAAACGCTTTAGCACTTCTAATCCCGTTTTGGTGTCTTTCAGAGAATCCAAACCAACAAGGGGTTGAACTTTTTATCACATGACCCAGTCACTCTTCTCCAACTGTAGTTACTGGACCAAGAGATAGGCACTTGACTGAGAAAAGTTAATCTGTCACCTGGCAGCTTTCTACTTATGCCCTGGTGCAAAAGAAACTGAGCCGATGAGATTCTCCAAAGAAATCTAGAAATGGGAAATATTCCTTCCCCATCCTGCCAATAGGGAGGGAGATAAGAGAAGTGACTATATTTATAGCTCTTTGAAACAAATTACTTCTTTCATTTCTCCCTTAGGTGCCTAATTTTCCCTCCTAGGCACTGTTCCCACTAATATTTTTTTAATTTTAAGGAGGCACATGCTGTGTGAACTGCAAACTGAGCCTATGTGAATAGATGTTAATATTAAAAATCAAATAAAATGTGCAGCAAAGTGAGTCTGACACATTTAATGCCTTGCATAACTGTTATTATGCTCATGGTAATTAAGGCTTAAATGATAAGCAGTTTCCATAAATTACTGTAATTACTATTACCTTCACTTGGTAGCTCAGCATTTCTGGGGTCAAATGTAAAAAGTATGGTTGCAGTAAGGAGAGAGAATTATGGTGTAGTCTCCTCCCATGCCAGAGGAAGGCATTGGAGGTTGTGGGGCACTGCTAACCAGTGTTCTGTTGGCCTCTTCTTTTTTGAAGAAGATGAGGCTTAGGGGGGCAACACAACCAGTGAGGACATACAGCTATCAACTATTTAGTGGCAGGGCTAGGATTCATGTCAGAGTATATTGAACCCCAAAGTCCCAAGCTCATAACTCTTGAAACCAAAAGCAATCACATTTTCAGTACATATAGAAAGCAGTGTAAGTATGAATGTGAAAGATGTTTGAAGAGACAGGACTTACTAGTACCTGAAACTAAATCACTAAAAACTCAATCCTTAGTTTTTTTTCTATAGTCTGACCAGATTGGCTTCTTGCTAAACTTAAAAGAATTTTATGTTGAAATGGGAAAAGAATGGGGGGTAATTTCAGAACCTAAAAGCACCTAGGGGCAGGTCTCAAGAAATGCTTCTCTATATTACATGCCCTGGGAGAAGAGAATAAATGATAGGGTGTGATAGAAGACTGCTGAAGGATTTTAAAGAGAAACATACCTTCTAAAAAATTGTGGCCAGTGAATACCACACCATTTGTACCTTTGCTGAAGGGTTCTTAGTTGCTGCAGGAGCCCCAGTGATAGGAAAAAAAGCAGCAGGACAGGTTTCAGGTTACTCCCCGGGAAAATGTATGAGGCAAATCTGGGCTCTAGGTAATTTATCTCAAATCACTAAATCACTGAAACTGACGGTCATAATTCTTAAACTACTCAGTTTGGGAAAGTTAGCAGCAGCTGATTGGCTACTTTAGTGGCAGGGTGAGAGTGGGCGTGGTTTCAGTGATGAGATAAAGAGGCAGGGCATCTCACTAATTTAGCAATTTGGTCGTCTGCTGTGACAAATTAGCCTGCCTCCTTGAGCTTAGAGGGAGCAAAACCAAGAACTGGATGTAATGATAAAGAGCTTGGAGGAAGAGAGAGAAGAAAATGTTTAAATCAGGTACCATGAAGTCCCTTTTTAACTCTGAGAATCTGGTTTTGTTTATCATTATGTAGGGGTCCTTCACCTCCCCACCTCTCTTTCTTCAGTGAGAAAGAGATTAGTATTGAGAAAGCTACTTAAAAGGCCAATCTCATTTAATTAGTTTTTATTGTCTCTTGCTATTCCAGCTGCTTTGTGACAGCATTAGTAGATGTTCAATAAATGTTTTGATTACTTTGCTTTTAATTTTATCTACTTCTTAACAAGTTTAAGAGTTTGCCTATTTTGTATATGTCTGCACATCTGGAATGTATCCTTATATTTATCACTACCCATTTGCCCTGTTATTCCCCATCTCTGTAGTTTTGATTCTCTGAATGTGTCTTTCCTCTCAGCTACTGGGCAATATATACAGTGGCCTACGTCCCTAAGCACCCTTCTTATTTTCAAGTAATGTACTTCTCATACAACTGACATTGATAACGTACTTAGAAGTACTTTATATTTTACAAATCGTTTCAGTATGCTTTACCTTATTTGGTTCTTTCAACAAAACAGACACCAAGTGCTGACAGAGCCTGGCACTGTGTGTGCCAGCCCTACTTTATGCTTTATATGTGTTCTCAATTATCTATAACAAATTTATAGGTAGATATTTCCATTTTTGCAATAAAGTTAAGTTCCAGTAGGTTTAGTATTACTATAGTCAAGAGGAAATATAGTGTTAGGTGCTCAGACTCAAGACCTAGACTGGTTAGATTCGAATCCCCAGTCTGTTACCTACTAGTTATACAACATTGGGCAACTTCTTACCACTCCTATGCCTGTAAATGAGAATAATAGTGTCTGCTTCAGAGGTTGTTGTGAGCATTAAAAGAATGTATGTTATAACTCGTAGCATAGTGTCTGATACGTGGTAAGTGCTATTATAAACTAGCTGCGATTATTATTTGCAGTAATACAATTGGATTCAAATCAAAGGCTATATAAAAACTATCAGTTAAGTAAAGCAATTCTCTTTGAAAGCTGAAGCTCAGAAGTTAAAGTAACTTAAATGGCAAAATATGGTTTTTTATACTAATATACTAAATGAATTTGTACTACATTATTGTATAGCTTAGTTAAAAAGGAGTAAACATTAGGAAATTGAATTCAGGAATATATAAATATATACATATATAAATATATGTATGTATATGTGTGTATGTATATATGTGTGTGTGTATATATGTATATCACAACCATGTGGGCTTTATTCCAAGTTTGTAAGGCTGGTTCAACATTCAAAAGTCAATCATTGTACTTCAGCATATTAAAGAATAAGCAAGAAAAATACATGCATTTGACATAATTCAACATTCATTCATGACAAAAATGCTTAACAAATTAGGAACTAGGAATATATGGAAACCTTCTCTGTCTGGTAAAGGACATTCCTAAAGAACCTACAGCTAATATCATATTTAATAGTGAAAGACTGAAAACTTTCCTCTTAAGATCAGGAATCAAGCAAAGATATCTACTGTATGTGTGCGTATGTATGTAGCATATCATTTTTTCCTTATTTCTGATTATAAGAAATTTATGTTGAGCTACCAGTATCATATACTGTTTTGAATACTAAAGCTTTGTAAGTATATTTTGAAAACAGACAGTGCGATGTCTTCCATCTTTGTTCTTCCCACTCAAGGTTGCTTTGGCTTTGGGGTCCTTTGTGATTCCATATGAATTTCTGGATTGTTTTTTTCTGTTTCTGTGGAAAATTTCATTAGAATTTTGATAGGGTTGCATTTAATCTGTAGATCACTTTAGATGGTATGAACATTTTAACAATAATTCTTCCAGTCCATGAGTACAAGATATCTTCCCATTTATCTGTGTCTTATTCCATTAGTGTTTTATGGTTTTCAGTGTTACCTCCTTGGCTAAGTGTATTCCTAAGTACTTTATTGTTTTTCATAAAGATGTCCACTATCACCATTTCTATTTAGTATGATACTGGAAGCCCATTCAAGTACAATAAAAAAATATATAAGTGTGTTCGAACGGGAAAGAAACTTTATTTGTAGATAACATGATTATGTATGTAGAAATTCCCAATGAATTTACAAAAAAGCTCTTGGAACTAATAAGTGATTTTAGCAGGATACAGGGTCAACTTTTTATTTTTTCTTGAACAAAAAATTTTATTCTACAGGCTTTAAAAATGTAAGTCTTTTCTACAAATCCAAATACAAGGTATTTCTAAAGGGGGGAAAGAGCTATAGATGCAAAAGTCCAGGCTGTGCTTTCTTAAAATGTAATTTTATCTAAGAAAGTTCCTCTCCTTTTTTTTTTTTAATTAATTTATTTTTATGGTGACATTGCATGATGAAATCCAATGTTTCAGCTATACATTTTAATAGTAAGGCATATATATTTACACTGTGCGTTCATCTCCCATAGTTAGATTTCTTTCTGTCACCACATATTTGACCTGCTTTACCCCACCTACCTCCCTACCCTCTGGTAACCACTAGTCTATAGTCCATGTCCATGAGTCTCTGTTTGTCCTGTTCATTTGTTACTTCTAGGTTTATATCCCACATATAAGTGATATCGTGTGATTTTCAACTTTTTCTGTCTAGTTTATTTTGCTTAGCATGATTATCTCAAGGTCCATCCATGTTGTCACAAATGGCAGTATTAATTTCTTCTTATGGCTGAGTAATATTCCATTGTGTGTGTATGTGTGTATACATACATACATACATGCACATACATACATACATACCACAGTTTCTTTAGCCAGTCATCTATCATAGGACACTTTGGTTGCTTCCATGTCCTGGCCACTGTGATAATGCTGCTGTGAACATCGGTGTGCAAATATCTTTTTGGATATGAGTTTTCAAGTCTCTGGGGTAAATACCCAGTAGAGGCATTGCTGGATCATATGGTAGATCAATTCTTAGTTTTTTGAGGAACCTCCATACTGTTTTTCATAGTGGCTGTACCAACTTGCTTTCCCAGCAGTGATGTATGAGGGTTCCTTTTTCTCTGCATCCTCTCCAGCATTTGTTATTACTTGTCCTGTTGATTATAGCTCTTCTAACAGGTGTGATAGGGTATCTCATTCTGTTTTTGATTTGCATTTTCCTAATAACTAGCAGTGTTGAGCATCTTTTTACATATTTGTTGGCCATTTGTATGTCCTCTAGGGAGAAGTATCTGTTTATGGCCTGGGCCCATTTTTTGATTGGATCGTTTGTTTTTTATGTTATTATTGAGCTATATGAGTTCTTTGTATATTTTGGATATTAGGCCCTTATCAGAGATATTGCTTGCAAATACATTTTTCCATTTGGATAGTTGTCATTTACCTTGTTGACAGTTTCTTTTGCTGAGCAGAAGCTTTTTAGTTTGATGGAGTCCCATTCATTTATTTTTGCTTTTACTTCCCTTGCCTTTGAGGTCAAATTCATAAAATCTCCTTAAAGTCCTTGAGTTTAGTTCCTATGTTTTCTTCTATGCAATTTATTGTTTCAGGTCTTATGCTCAGATCTTTAATCCATTTTGAGTTAATTTTGGTGTTTGATTTCATTCTAGTTTCATTCTTTTACAGGTGGCTTTCCAGTTTTCTCAGCACCATTTATTGAAGAGGCTTTCCTTTCTCCACTGTATTTTTTTGGCTTGTCAAAAATTATTTGCCCATATAATTATCGGTTTACTTCTGGACTCTTGATTCTGTTCCACTGGTCTGTGTGTTTGTTCTTCTGTCATTACCATGTCGTTTTGATTATTGTCACTTTGTAGTACAGTTTGAAGTGGGGCAGAATGATGCCTCTAGCCTTGTTTTTTTTTTCTCAGGATGGCTTTAGCAATTCAGGGTCTTTTTTGCTTCCGTAAAAATCTAATGATTTTTGTTCTCTTTCTTTAAAAAATGCCAATGGGATTTTGATGGGGATTGCTTTAAATCTGTATAATGCTTTAAGTCGTAAGGTAATTTTAACTCTTGATTCTTCCAGTCCAAGAATGCGGAATATCTTTTCATTTCTTTGTTTCTTCTTCAATTACTTTTAATAGGGTCTTATACCTTTCATATATAGCCTTTATTATGTCAAGGAACTTTTCTTCTATACCGATTTTGTTAAGTGTTTTGATCGTAAATGAGTGCTGTATCTTGTCAAAGGCTTTTTCTGCATCTATTGATATGATCATATGCTTCTTATTTTTTAATTTGCTTATGTGGCTTATCACATTAATTGATTTGCGTATGTTGAACCATTTCTGTGCTACTTGATCCTCGTGTATAATTTCTTTAATATGTTGCTGTATTCAGTTCGCTAGTATCTTATTTAGAATTTTTGCATCTTTGTCAATGAGAGATATTGGTCTGTAGTTTTCTTTTTTGGTGTTATCATTACCAGGTTTGGGTAAAATGTATTCAGAAGTATTGCATCCTCTTCAATTTTTTGGAAGAGTTTGAGGAGAATAGGTATTAAATCTTTGGATGTTTGGTAGAATTCACTGATGAAGCCATCTGGTCCTGGACTTTTACTTTTTGGTAGGTTTTTGATGATTTTTTCAATTTCTATACTGCTGATCAGTCTACTTAGATTTTCCATTTCTTCTTGATACAGTCTAGAACGGTTGTATTTTTCTAAGTACTAGTGCATTTCTTCTAGATTATTTGGTGTTATATACTTTTTCATAGTATTCTTATATGATCCTTTGTACTTCTGTAGTATCTGTCTTAATTTCTCCTCTTTTTATCCCCGAATTGTGTCCTCTTTTTCTTTAGTGAGTCTAGCCAGGGGATTTTCAATTTTATAACCTCAAAGAACCAGGTCTTTGTTGCATTTATTTTTTCTATTTTTGTTTTGTTTTATTTTCAATTTCACTTATTTCTGCTCTCATTTTGATTATTTCTTTCCATCTGCTGACTTTAGACTTCATTTGTTCTTCCTTTTCTAGTTTTTAAGAAGAAGGTTTATTTGGGCTCATTCTTGTTTTTGGAGGTAAGCCTATAATGTTATGAACTTTCCTCTTATAACTGCTTTTGCTATGTCTCAAAAGTTTTGATATGTTGTACTATCGTTATCATTCATTTCTATGTATCTCTTGATCTCTCTCTTTATTTCTTCTCTGATCCAGTTATTCTTCAGTAGCATGTTGTTTAATCTCCATGTATTTGGTTCTTTCCGCTTTCTTTTTACAGTTGATCTCTAGTTTCAAAGTGTTATGATCAGAGAATGTGGTTGGTATGATTTCAACTCTCATATTTGTTGAGGCTATCTCTGTGTCCCAGTATGTGGTCAATCCTTCAGAATGTTCCTTGTGGACTAGAGAAGTATAAGCAACTGTTTTGGGATGGAAGGCTCTGTAAATGTCAGTTATGTCCAGTTGGTCTAATGTGTAATTTAAAGATGTTATTTCCTTAATTGATTTTCTGTTTGGGTGATCTGTCCATATCCGACAGTAGGATATTTAGGTCCCCTACATCAATAGTGTTTTGGTCTGTTTCTCCCTTTAGTTCTGTTAGTAATTGCTTTACATAGTTCAGGGCTCCCTGATTGGGAGCATAGATATCAATGTGTTATATCTTCTTGGTATATGATTCCTTTTAACGTTATGAAGTGTCCCTCTGTATCTTTACCTTTTTTATTTTGAAGTCTATTTTATCCGATATTAGTACTGCTACTCCTGCTTTTCTCTGAATACCATTTGCTTGAAATATCTTTTTCTGCCTTTTCACTTTGAGTCTATTTTTGTCTTTGGAACTGAGACATGTCTCTTGGAGGCAGCATATGGTTGGGTTTTGTTTTTTGATCCATTCTGCAACTCTGTCCCTTTTTATTGGTGAGTTCAATCCATTTATATTTAGGGTGATTATTGAAATATGAGGTCTTATAGTCATTTTATCTTTTGCTTTCTGGTAGCTCAGTGTTTCCATTGCTTCCTTGGCCTTGTGTTTCTGTCTTCTTTTTTTTTTTTCGGTTTTTGTGGGTTTTCCCTCTGGTCCTTTTGTTTTATATTATATATTTCAGATCTGAATCTTTGGCATGTGGTTACCATTACAGATATGTAAAGGACAGTTATATATATATATAGTCATCTATTTTTTTCTGCATGTGCCTTATCTCCATTCCCCTTGGCAAATCTGTATCTTTACATCCTCCCCTTTTGTTGTCATTGTTATCTCAGTTTATCCCTATGGATGCTGAACTTTCATTACTATCTTGCTGTAGCAAATCTCTTAAATAGCTTATAATGCCCTATTCTTCATAAGGGTCGCACTCCTCTGCTTCTATCAGCCTGCTAGTCACCTAACTCCTAATTATGTTTTTTTTTTTTTTTTGGTCATTTTGTTTTAGGCGAGCCGACCCCTTTCAAGTATTTCCTGTAATGTAGCCCTCATAGTGGAGAATTCCCTCAATTTTTGTATATCTGGAAAGGTCTTTATTTCTTCTTCATATCTGAAGGAGAGCTTAGCTGGATACATTATTCTTGGCTGGTAGTTCCTTTCACTTAATAGTTTGAATATTTGATTCCACTCCTTTCTGGCTTGTAAAGTTTGTTCTGAGAAGTCCGACAATAATCTGATGTGTTTTACTTTATAGGTTATCGTCTTCTTTTCCTTGGCTGCCGTGATAATTCTGTCTTTGTTGTTTATTTTTGATAATTTTAATACAGTGTGTCTTGGGGAAAGCCTTTTTGGGTTTGAAATAATTGGGTGTTCTGTTGACTTCTTGAATTCCAAGCTCCAGTTCATTCCTTAGATTTGGAAAATTCTTGTCAGCTGTTTGTCTAAAAATCCTTTGTAGTTCCTGCTTCTTTTCCTCACCTTTGATAATACCCATTATTTATGTTTCCGCTCATGATGGTGTCAGCTAGTTCTTAATTTTCTCTTTCATTATTTTTCTTTCTTTAGTTTCTCTCTTCTTCTTTCTGATTTATTTCTAGATTTCTTTCTTCAATATCACTAATCCTTTCCTCCATTTGGTCTACTGTATTTCCCAAGCTTGCTATTTCAGTTTTCATCTGTTGCTGTGTCTTCTTTATCTCCAGAAGTTCTATCCGGTTCTTTTTGAGAGTTTCAATCTCAAAAGATTGCTAAAGAACTCATTTTACTCATCTAGTTGTTTTCTCAGTTTCTGAAATTGTTGATATAATTCATTTCAGATTTCATTGGATTTTTTCAGAAGTACCATTCTGCATTCTCTGTCATTTAAGTTGCATATTTCTATGTCTATAAGCTTATTTTCTGGAGATTTTTCTCTGTCTTTCTGAGCTTCCTTGTTACCTTGGTTGTTCATGGTGTTTAATGGACTATTTCTCTGTCTGGGCATTAATGGAAGTGTATTCTGCCTTTTTTCCAGAAGGAAGATTTATTATATAAAAGTCTCTCTAGCCTGTTGCAAGGAAGGCAATTTACTTTTGGTTTCCCATAGCTGGTGTCTAAGCCTCTTGGTTCCCTACTTTGTATAAAGCCTCAATGATGCCTTTTTTTTCCTTATAGATTTTTAATCATACTCACTACTCTCAGTGTCAGTCCCTGTCAGTGTTCACAACAGTTTCAGTACCATTTGCTCAGATTCCCCTGGAGCTCCATGGTTCAGACTCTGAGGGTATTGGGGGAGGGGTTCTTTGGATTGGGGGATGAGGGCTTTGCAACCGTGGCTGGTAAAAATCAACTGGTGTTTCTTTGCTTTCCCCACTTCTCTGCCACCCCACTTCTCTGCTTTCTGCTCTGATGCCTGGGCACTGCTGCCAGCTGTGCAGAGTCCATAGCTCTCCCAGACAGGGATGTTCAGGGAACTTGCAGCATCTTCTCCCCTCCCTCCTCCTCTTATAGGGAGCCCGGGATGTAAGAGGCAGCTTCTTTGTTTCCCCCAGTCCACCACCCGACACCTGGGGTTCTGACCTGTGGTAGCTCTTATGTGCAGATCCCACACTCAGATGCACTGGTGTGTAGTATGGGTATTTTTTATTGAGCTTTAGATGCTCAGCTTATTATTGTTTCAAGGGGAGAGATCTGCAGACGTCTCTCACTCCACCATGTCTCTGATGTCTCTTTCCGAGGTCAACTTTTTAACAATCACTTTTATTTCTATGCACTAACAATGAACAGTTAGAAACCAATAAACTGTTCAAGTATCATTTGTAAAGGTGGGGGGTTAACTAGGTATAAATCTAACAAAATATGTGTAGGATCTGTATGCTGAGAACTATAAACACTGATTAAAGAAATCAAAACCAAAATGAATGAAGAAAATATGTTCATGGATTGGAAGACTCAATATTGTTAAGATGTCAATTTTTCCCAAACTGATCAATAGATTTAATGCAGTCTCAACCAGAATCTCAGCTAGATTTATTTTAAATTTAGACAAGCTGATTCTAAAATTTATATGGAAAGGTAAAACTAGGATAACCAAAACAATATTGAAAAAGAAACAAAGTTGGAGGACTCATACTACCTGACACTAAGACATACCATAATGCTAAAATAACTAAGACAGTTTAGTACGGGTGAAAAAAATAAGTACACGGAGCTGTGGAACAGAGTAGTCTAGAAATAGATACACAAATAGAGTAACTGATTTTTTTAAAGGTGTAAAAATAATTCAGTGGAGGATAATCTTTTCAATAAATGGCGCTGGACCACCTGTATATCCTCATACCAAAAAAGGAAATCTTCCTATAAAAATTTAGCTCACAATTGATCCTGGACCTAAATATGAAAGGTAATAAATCTGTAAAACTCTGAGAAGTAAATGCAGGAGAAACTCTTCATGGTCTGGGGTTAGACAGAGAGTTCTTAGATAAACACCAAAAGCACCATCCATAAAAGAAAAAATTAATAAACTGGCTTTCATCAAATTTAAAACTTTTGTTCTGCAAAAGATAGTGTTAGAATGTAAGGAAGACATATGAATCGCAAGTAAGAACATGAAAAGGTGCTCGACATCACTAATCATTAGAGAAATGAAAAAGCCACAATGAGATCCCGTTCTGTACCGTATAGAATGGCTAAATTAAAATACTGATAATACCACCTGTTCTTGAGGATATAGAGCAACTAAAACTCTCTTACATTGCTGGTGGGATTGCAAAATAATAGTCATCCTAGAAAACAATTTGGCAGTTTCTGAAAAGGTTAAACTTGTACCTCCCATTTAACCCAGCATTTTTCCTAGAGATAAACTTTTTGTTCACACATAAACCTGTGCACAAGTGTTTTTAGTAGCATAGTTTAAAATCACCAAAATCTTGAAAGGACCTACATGTCCTTCAGTGGGTGTTATGGACAAACTAACAGTGGTATATCCACTCAATGGAATACTATTCAGCAGTAAATAAACAAACATTTTTATACATGCAACAAAATAGATGAACCTCAGGTGCAGTATGCTAAATAAAAGAAGCCAGTCTCATGGTTACATACTGTATGATTCCATGTATGTGACATTTTGAAAAAGGCAAATTATAGGAACAGAACAGATCACTGGTTGGCAGGACCTAGGAGGAAGTGGAGGATCTCACTTAAAAAAAAAGGATGTAGGAATTAACTGTTCTGTATCCTGTTTGTGGAGGTGGTAACAAGATGTTATAAAACTCATGGAACTGGAAGCCTAAAAAGTGAATTCTGTGTGTAAATTTTTAAAACTAGTAAAAATGCTTCTCACCGTGTATGCATTTCTCAAAGCTCTTTTAATGTATCCATTGTAAAAAGTGTAGAATGGGATCTCATTGTGGTTTTAATTAGCATTTCTCTAATGCCTAGTGATGTTGAGTACCTTCTCACTGTGTCTAAATTTTGCATCACCTAAAAGTAAAATTGTAAACAAAAGCTTTTGGAGGATAGGAGAGAAACACCTGAAAAATTATACCCTAAAGTAAGAAAATATAATTGAATTTATTATGCCAAGGGTCCATTTATTTTCCTTTTCAGCAGGTAACCGTATTGTCTCTTCTTGACAATATGTTGTTGATTCACTGATTATTACTTAATAATGATGGATAGTTTTCTGACCACAAGCTCGATAAGAGTTCTTTTTTGTAATCTGTTTCTCTGCCACATCAATTCAGATTCATCCTATCTCTCTTGTCTTTGCCTTTTGCTCACAATTCTTTCATCTGTGAAGGGGAAAAATTTAAGTTAGGGAAAGTCTGTTTCAACTGTTCACTATGAATATTTTACATTTAAGGTTTAATTATAAGTTATATCTTGACTAGCACAAGCAGTTTACACTGTATTAGCTGTGATCATCTTTGGACCTTATAATAAACTAACAGGGGCTTTATCTTAAACATAGATCATTTGCAGTTCTTTGAATTGAATGGTTATGTTTTAGCACTTTGCTGTGGGTGACAGTAGATGATGTCAGATTAAATTTATATTGATCTCCTCTTAGTGTTTATCTCTGGTGCATGTGCAATTTCTTAGCACCAGAGAACCTTTCAGAGGCATTCTGTCAATACAGCTACCTGACAGTCATTTGTATTTGCAAACTGTGCATTTGGCACCTGCTGTTCTCTGTTGCATTGGAGTTAGTGGGGAGCCAAAATGGGTGTACAGTGGAGTTATTGGTTGGTACATCTCAGTGGGAGTTATTGAAGGGAGTTATTGTAGGACCTCAGGAGAGGATAAAAAAAGAAGCTGGTAATATTGACACAAGCCAGCCATTCTTTGCTACCAAAATTAATGATTTAAACAGTCAATTCTACTTAAGGAATTAAAGTGTTTGTCCATCTGCATTTTCATTCTGTAATAGATATGAAAAATAAAGGGTTTCTATTTAAATATATACAGTGAATTTAAAAAATATCACCACCTCAGTACAAGACCGTTCATATGAGAAATATAAATTAAAACAATGCAAAAATGCTTAATTTTTGAAGAAATGGAAATTAAAATGCAGATCTTTTACTTATCAAATTAGCAAAGCAACTCTTAATAAGGGAAAAGGTTCTGGCAAGATTTCAAAGAATAAACATAGACAAGTAGCAGCAAAAATTGGCTGATGTTTTGTGGGTATAATTTACCCACACTTTGTCAGAAGTTCTTATATTCTTTAACCCAGTATTCCTGCTTTATTGGCTATAACTCAAGGAAATAATTACAAAGAAAAGGCTGATACAGGAAGTTCTCACTTAGACATCATTAATAGGTTCTTGGAAACTGCAGCTTTAATTAAAACATCCAGTTTTACCATAGACTAATATATAAATATAAATGAGTTAAGTTCTCATGGCATCTTTCTGATCACCAAACTTCTAAATGAAGGCCCAAAACACTTATAACATTAAACACTGAAATAAATGTGAGCTGTACATACATACAAGAATAATTAATAAAAACAAGATAATGGTTTTCCAACTTGCTTATTCCAGTCCAGGCCAGAGCCTACTCCAGAGGCTCAGGAGTAGAACCCAACCCTAGGCAGGACACCCTTCCATCGCAGAGCCACCCATACTCACTTAAACTGGGACAAGTTAGACACACAAATTCACCTTACCTGCACATTTTTGGGATGTGGGAGGAAACTGGAGTCCCCCGGAGAAACCCACACAGACATGGGGAGAACATGGCAATCCACACAGTAGCCCTAGTTGGGAATTGATTTTTTTGCATTTGAACACTATAATGAAATGTTATTTGAGACTCTGCTGCATATAAATCTGCTAATGTTTTGCTAGTGGAGGTCTCTGTACTGTAAATTTGCTTATACCCTGATTAGTATGAGAATTATGTCAATGTGTTAGAATTATGTCAATATAAAATGGCTTGTGTTCGTTCATATGTTATTTTCCTAAGAATATTTTAAAGCCATCAAAGAAAGCCTTTTCACCATTAAAAAGAATGCTTTAGTAGTAAAGACATCAAAAAAATAAATTTCATGGCCTTGAAAAGTGCTTTTGCTTTTCAGAATATTAAGCTATCCAGTGAGATGGCCCATGTGGTTAAATAAATTGTAAAAAAAATTTCCCCTTGTGTAAAGAAAAAACCATGAAAACACTACACCCTGCCTTAGATTATTCGATAATACTGGTTCTGTTGGCCATGAATGCCTGAAGGACCTGTATCTCAAAAGAGGATTTATGTAAGCTCCAGGTTAAGCTTACAGAGGATCATCTGGCTGACACAGGCTCAATACTGGTGGAAGGTAACAACAGTGGTAGTATTTTTTGTTCTAGGCTCTTGGTAGTACTCTGGGTACAATGCTACATAGTTTTAAGTGGTTAACACTATTTTTCTCTGGAACCCTGTCATTTTTAGTGTGATTTATCAGAATATACTTACATTAAGGGAAATATATAAATGCTAAATAATATGGTGGTTAAGTTTTACAACAGCATCTTAATAGATTCTGATGCATCTGATGCATTATTGTGAAACAAATGCAGGAATTAGAACACAAAACTAAGTATCTACATATCATGATTACAACTGTGGAAAAATGTTCAACATGGACCTGGCCTATAATAATTATGGTGGCATGGTGGGATTCTAGGTAAAAAAACCACTTTAATTCTTTATGTGAAGTTAGTAGGTCCATTTTAACAGTTAAGCTTAATTTTTATTTGACTTTGATTTTAGAATTCCTGGGAAACTCAAGCAGTTCGTATCTGACTTACATTCTGGAAAACTTCACAGAGAATTCCATCATGGTCCTGACCCAACTGACATAGCCCCAGGGCAGGTAGGACTCATCTCTTTTTACTTTTTTTTCTTGCATAGCCTTGAGTTTCTGCTCCTGAATATCTCTGTAAAGAAATTCTGAACTCTGATTGTATGCAAATTATGTTCCTTTTTAAATTAATTTAAATATTTTAGACCTTCAGAAAAGTTGCAGTATTTTGGTCTAAGTACGCCTTTTGTGAAATATGGCTATGAAAGGGTTATATATAGTTGGCTTTAATTAGAAGTAGGATGTTGGAAATGGAAATAGGTAGATCAGTGAAGAAATCAGTGGATTACATTAATTATTCCAGCTGTCCTTTGTAGCTGGGAGATTGACCTCACTGTGAAGAAAATGATGATTTGGTATTCTTGCTAAACCATCCTAAGAGTCACCAATCCAGTATTCATAATGCCAGAAACTTATGGTTTAATGCAGTTTTTCCATTTGAGATTTAGAATGCTTGACATTTTGTATTTGTTTTTTGTATATTTTTTTACCTTGAGAATTTTGCACTTTCTTTTAATTTCTTTTGCAAGTAATTTCTGTGTTCCTGCTTTGTTAAACAACCCTAAACTTAATTTTGAAGCATTATCAATTTATATCATGTCTTTAACCACTATACTGAGAGGGGATATAACATATACCTCTCTTATTTCATATGCCACAACTCTTATTTTGCCTAAAGAACCTCCACATGGAAAAGAAAAACAAAATCTAAGTGAATTTTGCTTTAAGTCAAATTGAGAGTCCAGAGCTCTCTTTAGGAATCTGATGACATGTTTTTTCCTTGAAATCTGAGGTCAGATTTTTCTTTGATGATTAAGCTACTAAAGAAGCTAACAAACTGTTAACAGTATCCCAAAGGTGATTATTTTCTTAAGAAGGCCTGCTTAGTATTTTATCAGATTAGGAAAAGATGTAGCTTACCATTATTGTATTATGCTGTTTTGTTTCAACTTCTCCATTAGACAGTTGAATTCCTTGTATTTTACTTATTCATATTGGTGTACTAATGGCACCAAATATACATTTGTTTTATAGTGATATAATTTCAGCAAATTAAACCAAATATATATATCAACAACAAAAAAAAATATTGAGGAAGTGGAATGTGACAAAGTTATATGGATAGTAGACACATTACCATTAGAAGGGGAATGTGCTATTATTCATAGGATGTAATATATGCACTGTGTGCCTGTGTTAACTACAGGGCATATTAAAACAATGACGATCATGTTTGCTCTTGAAGAATTTACAGTGCAGAGATAAAGGATACACTACACTGCCTTTCCTTAGAAATTCTAAGAGGTCACTCTTATAGTTCTACTATGTATGTCTGTCTACTGTGCACAAGTAAAATATAGCAGAAATTAGTTTCTTGCAGTATTTTACTTGCAGCAATTGTTTTCCTCCTTTTTTTCAATTAATTTCTGGCATTGAGGTAATTGTTAAATAAGAATTCTAGCAACAGAGTAGGTGCCTTTAATTCTCTTATCAGTCATTTGTAAGTGGGAAGAGTTTGGGCCAACTTAGTTAAGGGTTGTGCTGCCTTACAGAATATTCTAAGAAAGCAGCCAGGTGTCAGGTATTTTGTTTCCTTTCACTGCTCCTCAGGAACTGTCAACAGGTCCATAGGTAATGGCTCTGGCAGCCCTGCCCTAGAAAATCTGAGTAAGGGAATATGAAATGGGAAAAGCAAGATTTCAGACTTAACTCTTGCCTTTGGTACATAGAAGCTATCATTATTGATTATTAAATAACAAATAATTATAGAACAAGTATCATTCACTAATACTCCTATTAAAATATAACACCATATAATATATTGTTATATAAATTCATTCTTTCTCTTGTAGGAAGTCCAAGATGTAGCAAGCAGTCCACCTGAGAGCTCCTTCCAGAAACTAGCACCTAGCGAATATAGGTATACTTTATTGAGGGATCGAGATGAGCTTTAAAAACTTGAAAAACAATCCTGAAAGCCTTTCAAACAGCAGAATCAACTTAACGTGGTGGAAATAGTAAACCTATATTTTCATAATTCTATGTGTATTTTTATTTTGAATAAACTGAAAGAAGTTTTGGGTTTTTAATTTTTTTCTCCCCCCAACTCAGAATGCATTGTCATTTAATATAGCCTCTTTTAAAAAATCTGCTAGGGTTAAAAAAAAATAATAAAAATCAGAGGCCTATCTTTGCTTTAAATCTGTCCTGTAAAATTTTTATAAATCAAGTGAAAGTGACATTGTCATAAACATACCATTAACTTGCACTACTAGGTTAGGGAGCACTTAGGGATGTTTCCTGTGTACTATGTGCTTTTCTTTTCTTTCTTTACAGATGGTCAGTTCTGTTGGTATTTTCATTACCCTGTTTCTCAAAGCTAAGGGGGTACATATTCTGGATACTTGGGAGGGGAATAAATTAAAATTTTCACACTGTGGACTGTGTTTTACTGATTGGTTAGATATTGCTTATGAAAATTCCATAGGGGTATTTTTGGATTCTTAATGTGTAATTTAAACATACTATGATGAGGAGAGCCTTAAGCCAGAACATTTGACAGGAATTGTCCTTATGAATTAAGAAAAAGAAAATGAAAGGTGTTATTAAATTTCTGTGTGTTTGTCTAACAAAGTGGCATATGGATGGCATTTAAAACTTTGAATTGTACCTAAATCTGGGAAAAGAAAATACTAGTGGAGCAGGTTACCATTACTGAACTAGGTAACTTTTAAGGCTCCTCCTATCGTGACACTTCCAATTTCCTAAGAGAAAAAACCAGCAAATTGTATTTCAGTTAATTCCAACCCCCTTCTGTCTTGTAGTCTTGTTATAGTATTATAGATCAAAGACAGTAGGCACAAAGGTTTTTAATTTCATTATATTGTGAAATCTGTCAGAGGACCCTACCCCCTCTAGATTCTCTGATTTCCCAGGCCTGCAGTGTACAGTCAAATGGGTCCCTGTGCCAGGCCTCAATACTGCCAGGGAACAAAACCAGAGGGAGAGGACCCTCAGTATCATATCAGGAAGCCCAATGCCAGAGGACAGCTTCAAATTGGCTTTCCTCTGGACCTGGGTTGGTGCTATAGGCCAAGAGTCATTTTATATTTGGAGTCTTGAGTCTATCCCAGTTTGGGGAAAGATTATTTTTAAGCTTAAAAGGCTGACATGTGCCATTATATGTAGTATGTAATATATGTAACATCTTCCAATTCTTTCAAAATAAAATGAATATTTATAATGGATATTTAATGATTGTTATTTCTAAAAATCAGCCTATAATCCGTAGTTATGCATGACTTATTCTTCTTTTAGAATAATAAATATTGTTAATAAGGCGTATGTTTAGTAACTAGAAAAGCAGGACAGCTGCCTAAAAGTTAAACCTTTACTGCTTTTAATCAATAACTTTGAAATCAGAGTTGTCTTCATGTCAGAGGATGGACCAAATCTGAGGTCGTCAGAATGAAAATTCACAAACATTCAACAAGCTAGTACACAAAACCAAAAGTAACACATGCAGTTTACTGAAATAAATTTATAATCCTGTAATTGTCCTTAAAAAATAATAAACGAAAGATAACACTCAAGTAATGGGTTGCAGGGTGTTGGCTTGACAGTAGTTAATATGAGAAAGGCCTCAAGGAGCACATTTTCAATGTGATCTAAGATGATTGAGTGGTTATTTTAAAAAAGTGAGATTTGAGGATGCATTGTTTAGCATTCATGCATACTGGGATTTAGTGCCATGATCACTGTCTTCTTTAGACTGAAGCTGTCAAGGGCAAGGATACTAAATTTTATATCTGTATCTCTACTGTCTAGCATTTCTAGTAGTAGTAGTCATCGTCATCAAAAATGTTTATTGAATGAGATGTGAAATGACCTTGCTTAAATTTTGTATCCCTGAAGGACTCTGCACTCATCAGGAATTTTATAAAAAGTTATGAACAAGCTTAAGTGTAAAACAGCAAATACACTGCAGAAAATAAGTTCTTGTTATAGAGCTGGTGCATGGAAGATAGCCTGTGGCTAGGGAAATGGCTGATTCTGCAGGGCCTTGTATGTCAAGTGAAGGGGTCTGCTACTGTATCTTATAGGCAGTAGATTTTATTGCCAGATTTTAAGCAGAGAAGTATTTAAGAAAGACTACTGTGGCAGGTCTAGGTATAGTAAAATGAGTACAGCAGAGGAGAGAGAATGGTCAGAACTAAGTGACAGCAGAGACAGGAACAGATACAAGACATGGCAAAGATGTAGATTCCATAGGGCTTTGTAATCAGTATTAGCGAGAACTTCCAGAAACCTAGAACTCACAATTTAAGCTTCTTCCTCTCTGAACCATGAATCAATATTAGAGGTGGAAGTCTCATTTTATCCAGGCTACTCTGGGACTCAGGCTTCTCAGCTGTGAAGAGGAAATAAAAGACTAGACTGAAGAACACATTTGAGTGCAAAACTATAACTAGAAGCAGGCCCTTTGCTTGTCAGCCCACTATATTTTCCAGTTTTTCAACAATTGTTCCAGTGAGGGGGGACCACAAAAGGATGAAAACTTTAGATGAATTCTGACCATTTAGAGAGGGTGGGCATCTAATATCTCAGAGCTCTCCAATGAAGTCAAGTTGTCAAAAATCATGTCCAAAAGAAAAAACTGGTAATGATAAGGCCAAAAAGAGGAGAGTGAAATATATAACTCTGAAATGTTAAAACTCAGAATGAACTTAATTTGCATAAAATGTTAAAGTTGCCAAGAAAAAAGGCATTAAAAAAAAAAAGCAAAAAGAATGGATAAAGGAGTGTAACAAGAAAAGCAGAATAACTGAATTTTTATTTTTTCCTCTGATAAGGCGATATAGTCTGGCAGGAAAAATGAGTGACAAAACTACAAAAGTTAGAAATAAAGAAAAATCTTGCCCTCTTAAATTTCAGGGTTTAGGCCCAAACTTCAGTATTCCAGAGAGCTGCTGGAAGTTGCAAATGCTTTCTCTGCTAGCAAACATTGTGAGTTTTTGAGAAACCATGGAGAATGTAAGGTGACAGAAGACTAGAAAGGGACAAATACTTTTCCAGTTTTCAAAATAATTATGGTAAATGGCCTTACCTATTTTTCTAAATGAAAATCCCATGAACCAAACTAAAATGTTAGTCTCTATTTGGGGGAAAGATAAAGTATAAAGAATAAAACAAAAATCAATTTTTGAGCCCAATTAAGACCAGGAGGACAATAAGTTATTTCAGGACTTAAATTGTTTAATGCTGATTATAACTGGTTTATGTGTTCATTAAAACAGGCTGGATAGGACCTCTGCTTGGCAACTGTTTTTTAGCTGTGTTTGAATTTTTGTATGTATTTCCAAGTAATAAAACTATAGAATATTTCTATATTTGAGACTTTTTACTAATTTGTGTTAACATATTGTGAACATTTTACATAGATTACATATGACCAGAGTCACAAGTTTTTTAGATTATTATACTTAAATCAGAACGGGAAGCTATATCAATCCATATGCTGGTAACTCAACCCTCGCCTTTAGTTGGTATCACAGCTCCCTTTAGAACATGCTGGGGTAGGGCTAGTGTGCCCTTAAACAATAGGTTTTTGAATCATTAGAAGAGGAAAACGCCAGCTTACAAATTGCTTCTTTAAAATGTCTGTTTTCCTCTCTACTCCCCTACCTTGCCTAGTAAATTCTTTCTACCCATCCTTCAATGCCCAGGACAATGATCACCCCCTGGTGGTCCCATAGCCCTGATGTGTTTTAAGAGTATCCAGTCTAATATAAAGTTGGAAGTACATGTATCCCTTTTCCTTATGACCATGTGAATGCCCTGGAAACAGGAATGCTAAAGTTGTATTCTTGGCAACCTAGAACACTGTAAGTGATCAATAAAACTGATGGGGAAAAAAAAAGCCAAATTACATAATAAATACATGAAAAAATGAATGGACAAGATAGCATCATCATAATTCAAATGGACTTTGCTGACTCATCTGTGAATCCCAATTACCTGAAGTCTTAGTCACTTTTTGTCATATCCTAATTGGCTATGGGGTCCTAAATTTTAGTCTAGAATAGATTAAAATCTTACACTAACCCAGAGCTGACAACTACCAGGATGATACTCAAGTGCCCTCTTGGGCAATGAAGAATCCTGCAGAAGTACTGGAAACCCATGAACACTACATTTTCCATGACGTAGATCTGATCCCTAGCTTAGTCATTAGCCTTGAGGAAGGACAGACTATGTAGTGTGTTGACAAAATACATTGTGTAGTTTATAAAACATCACACATTTACCATTTAGCAAGTATTAATTACCTACCGTCGCCAAGCTAAAGAAGAATACAACAGTGAAGAGACTGTCCCTAAATCATAGGGCTCAAAGTTGCGTGAAGAGACAAAACAGGTAAGAAAGTGATTATAACAGAACATCGTAGGTGCAACATTGTGAGTTAACCAAAGGGGCATGGAGGTGTGTGTATAGCCTTGGGAGTTGGGAGCCTTCCTAAAACGAAGTGATTTCTTGATTTGGCACAAAAAGCTTTATTTTCTTAAACACATCAGGCTCCTTCCCTCCAGGAGAATTATAGAAATAGAAGCTGTCACTGTTCTTAGTAGCTTACTGTATAGCAAAGTATTGTTAGGTATTGTTACCCTGTTTTTTCTCTCCCAATTTTGGGCCATTCAGGTAAAAGATCACGTACTTGACTATCTGTGCCATCTCTCGTGTATTTTCCTTATTGGGATGGATGCCAGGGAGGGAGGAAACTATATGTTCACTTGATCCAGGTGTAAACCTGCCAAGGTAGGATCAGATCAATCTTGGAAGCCTGATACTATGTTTTCTTGCCATAACCACTGCCCAAAATGGGGAACAATTGAGTATTCCTAGCTATGCACAGAGCAAAGAAAGTAGAATGGGCACCTATTCTGACTTAACAGTTCTTCACAATTATCCATATCTTCAAAATGCACATGACTTCCTGATTCAAGACACTGTTGAATTGTTCATTTCAGAAATTTTCTAGAATTAGAAGGAAAATTCCCTGGTCTGTGGCTTCTGGACTCTGTTACTTCTTAAATTTTAGGCTTTTGCTCATGCTCAGTGTTCTGGTACATTTTCTGTTTCCTGGTTCCTCAAAGATTCGTAGTAGTACCTTACAATCACATCTACAAGTTCCCACTAACCTTAGGATATATATATATATACACATACATACATACATACATACATACATACATATATATACACACATGCACACATATATGTATATGTATATATGTATATATGTGTGTATATGTATGTATATATGTATATGTATATTTTATTTATAAAAATAAATTTATATATATATTTTATTTGAGCCTAGAAACAAATTATTTTAAAACACAGATGCTTTTTTTGTGGAGGGGAGGGGTAACTTCACATTAATTTTCATTGCACTTATATATAACTAGGGTGATCATGTAAATTTTTCATGCAGACAAGGACATTAAAGAGTAAAAGGGAACATTAGTAATAATTTCACCAGCACAACAGATGTAAATCAAAACTATTCCAGACAAACTGGGATGTATGATCACCCTATACCTAACTGGATTTTATACAGTTTCACATTTGAATATTTGTAATAGATGCAAAATTCATATTTTCTACCAGGCATCAATCATCATTATACCACCTTCTTAATAATTAAGTCTTTTTAAAAAGTCATTTTAAGACTTCATTTTTATCAAGTCTTCACTCATTTTAGGCATCTCCCCCTAACAGTATTCTTGTAGGTACATGATACTTTTTCAATAAGGTGCCTTTACTTTAAACTTCAGGGAAATATAATAGTATTAATTGCAATAATAACAGTAGCAATTAACATTTGTGCAGTTACTATAAGCCAGCCTCCATTCTAGATACTTAAGAGGTATTAATTTTTTAAATCTTCATGACCATCCTGCAAGATAGGCAAGGTATCAATGGGTGTGTGTGTGTGGTGGGGGTGGAGGGGGTGTGAGGGGAAATTCAAGGAAGAGAAGGCTAAGGAAGTCCTGAATTGTTTGTCCTCACCTTAACCAAGATATGAGGCAGTCATTTGTTATAAACAATAAAATCTAGAAAGGAAAAGCTGGGAACATCTACAGAGAATTAGCAAATACTGATCACTTCCTTTTCATTCCCATGAAATCACTATGAAGCTGTACAATGGAATAAGTATGTGAACCTAAGTATTAGAGACCTTGGTTCAAATCCTGTCAAATGCCTTTTAACTTCAGCCCTACCCTTGCCTAATTCCAATCAATCTCTGCTTCCCTGAAAAGGTAATTAAATTCCTGCTCCTGCTGTTTCAATACTAGGCTATCAGATTATAAATCCAATGTGGGTCCTTCTTATTGTGAGCACTCCGATCCTATGGTAAAACAGAAGGTAAACCCAATTTTCTCACGCCATTTGATTCAGTGATTTAGGTCCTATATCCTCTCTCTTCCAAGTCAAGACTTTTAATTGGAAAGAGAAACATGATTACCTCCAAATTCTGAAATTTTCAGTTCACAACTTCCATGTCCTAGAGATGTTTTCCTGATTTCCTGTTGCATTCATTCCTATGTTAATATACAAAAGTGAATTCTGAACAAAGGTTTGATGTTTTAGAAAGCTTTTTCACAGTTCAATACATATCCCTGAAAGACAGCACACACACATTATCACTTCATCTGGGATTCACTGATGGGAGTGTAGTTTCTTTCCTGCTTCTTATCACTGAACTTCATACCATGAAGTACTCAGAGAAGCAGATAATATGGTCCCTTTCCTAAAAGAAGTTACAGTCTAACTGGGTATACCACATAGCCACAAATGAAATAATTTTATACTTATGAAGTTATAAATCATAAAATTACCCACTAGTCAAAATGGGAACCACTGAATGACAGTGGTCAAGAAATATTTGTGTAGAGATGGAAAACTGAACCATGAAGGTTTTGGACACTAAGAGGTAAATTTCATGACCATTTTCTCAGTGGTTTTTCAATAAATATTTGTGGAATAAATAGCAGGACAGAAAGAAAGCAGGCATTCAATATTAAGCAGAGGATCTCAGAGCAGAGAGGCAAAAAAGCACAAATCATTTCTTATGTGTGAGAAAGGAAAGCAAATATGCCAAATACACCAAAAACCCAGGCAACTGTGAAGTTTATTAACCTCCCTGGCAACAAAGGCAAAACGAAGAACTCCAGGTCATAACTGTTCTGATACAAAGCATTACATTAATTCTTTTACACATACACACATACACACACTCTGTATTTCCATCTGACCAGCTGCATCACTCACATTTAATTCTTTGGTTTTCTCTAAGCACACGATGCTCCTTCATACCCTTTGAATACACAATTCCTCTGCCTTTTGAAAGCCCACAACCCTATCTTCAGTGAGGCACATTCTGCTTCAGGGTGCTGCTCAAATGGTCCCCTACCTTTTCAGGCAGAGCTAATCCCTTCATTCTCCATGCCCTCACATTACTTTCTTCATGCCTCTTTTAGGATACTTAGCATATTCACTGCCATTTTTCTTCAGGCATCTTAATTCATTAGTCTGAATGGTTTACAAAGGTAGATGATATAGGTTTAAAATTTTCTATGTATAATCCAATACACAACAGGCATTCAGTTAAATATTTGTTGAATGAGTGAATTTATTGTAAGTTTTCTTATGTACACACCACTCAACAATATAAACAAATTCAGTAAGCTTTACAAAATCTGTAGAAATTCTGTTAGGCCTTTTCTTGTGCTGACCCTTGCTAATACCAAGGGTTTAATAATGGAAAAGAGCGTTAGGGGGTTTAATTAATGAAACCCAGATAAATCTTTTTAGAGATTAATCTTAATACAAGAAAATCTCAAGGACTTGAGAAATGAATGTATGGATAACATATACTCTTGAGTGTTTTTCTCAATTATTTGTTAGTCAAGTTTCTCACTGGAGCTGGACAATGGTCCATTCAAAGCTGGAGTATCTATACTGCTGAAGAAAAATCCTCATGCTCTGGCTATCAGATGTACAGGAGACATGACTGACATTGATTTGGAGGTTAAGATATTGAATATAATACTTTTCTGGGGAGAGGTTTCTTTTCCCTAGGAAATAACTTTTAGGCTTGTTCAAAAACTTAAATCTCAGCTCTGACTAGTATTGTAAAATGTTATATTACAGAAATTATTTTAGCATGTAAAAATGTAAACATAGCATATTACCAATTTGTACCTTTGCCATAGAGAAACCTAAAATCATTTTTATAGAATGTCTTATTTTCAGTGGCATTGTCAGATGATGAGTAGTGAATCTGAACAGGTAAATCTTGGGCCAAAATATGGAAGGTCATGAATACCAACCTAAGGGGTTTAAACTTTGTCAGGTATTCAATGGGAGACACTGAAAATATTTCAGCAGAAAAATGAAAGCCAGACCTGGTTCTTATTCTTGTGGCAGTGATGTGAGGAATGGTTTAGTCAGGGAAGATGAAGTAGGGGTGTGAGGTGATAAAGTCTAGTTCCTAGAGTGACAGCCATCCATTTATAAATTTATACCACTGACATTTAAAGTAGAACTGACAGGACTCAGGTGAGAGGCCAGATGTAAGAATTAGCTGAGGAATCCCTGGCTGGAATGGGAGAAGCCACCCCTGAGAAAAAACTTACTATAGGAGACAAAGTCAAAACTAGAACTCTGATCTCCTGATTCTCCTCCATTCATTTCTCTTTCTACTATAGCTACTGCCTGATTTAGAATGTTAAAGCCAGTCTGAAAAACGAACAAATAAAAAATGACCTCAGCAGGCAACTTGATATGGCATAGCAAACTCAGTTAAATGACTTTGAGGCTTTTTTATTTTTTTCTGTAGACATGGTTATATTTCTAGCTTTTGTGCTAACTACTAACTTTGATCTTGGGCAAATCATTTGCCTTTGACACCTTTTTCATTTTTCTTACAATTTATTTCTTTTGTTAATATCGCATATCACATATGTATTGCTTCTCTCTCACAGTAAATAATCCCTTTGACGTAGATAATATGGATATTTTACCATCAATAGTTTATAATATCCAAGAAGTTTCTCTGTAAAATGGTGTCAAATTAATATAATGAGACCACCTGTTAGAAACAAAATGAAGTGTTAATAAAAATACCTACAGAACCAGAACTGTTTACATTAATTTAGGCTATCAGGGAAGCATCCTACTTTTTATTAGGCCTCTGACTACTTAAGAATATTGTCTAACATTCATAAGTACCAGAGAGCATAGCCCCATTATACTTTATTACAAGAGAAGAAAATGTCCTACTTCGTTATTCCTCCCAAAGATTTCATACAGCAGCAGTGAAGGGCAAGAGGGACCCTAAGACAGACCTTTTAAAGTTAACAAAGTATGGCTTGGTTTGTTTTCTGTATTTTCACTGGAGAAAATATATACTATATATTTATATTTTAGGTTTACCTCAACCTTTTGTGATTGATACTACAATTATCCAGTCCTTATTCCTGTGCAAACTACTTGATGGCACTTACGGGCAGGCAGGCAGCCCACAGAAGGTTACTTGTATTCTCCCTTTACAGCACGCAGCATCAATATAACTTAAATGTTCTTGCTCCAACAACTCTGGTCAGCATACCCCCTTTCTGAGCACCCTTAGGTTACTGGCTCTAGCACTGGTGGGTAGGAGAGCTAAGGCAGCAGAAGAAAAGCAAAACTGAGGAAGGAACAGAGGAGAGGTCACAATGACAGAGTGTGACTAATATACACTGCGATGACTTTCTTATATGGTTTGCAAAATATCTTTGGAGGCAATTCCAAAAAAACGTTTCAAAAATGTTCTAAGTAATACTAGCATCACTATAGTGAGCACATGGCTTCCTATGGGAACCATTTTAAAAGATAATACTATCAATCATTTGATTCTGAGTTATGACAGATTTGTCTTAAAGACAATATACTTTAAGAAAATTTGTTAGATGTGTGGATGGGCTAGAAACACTTTTAATTTTATAGTCCAAGGACTAAATTCAGCACTATGTACTTCTGCGCTAGCCACCATTAATAGCTTTGAGGCTTCTTTGAGTAAGAGATTTTTTTTTTTAAAGTAAAATAGCACATATAATTTCAAAGTAACCCTGCCTTACAAAATACATGGGTGTTGGGTGAAGCAGAATGAACAGCCTACCTCAATTTCATATCCAGAAGCAGCATAGTATGAGACTAACAGAAGTTTTATAGTTCAAAAGGCCCAATTAACATCTATTTGTAAATTACTTAAATTCTCTCACAGACTCAGTTTCCTTACCTCTAAAATGCCTAGTGTAGTGCCTCGCAAACATAACATATTCAATGAATATCAGTTCCCCAATAAGGGAGTTTTTTTTTTTCAAACTAAGTGTCTCAACCAATCAGTAGATTATGAAATCAACTTAGTATGTTGCAACCAGCATACTTTAAAAATAAAAAAAAATCAGAGTGCACCACACATAATGGTAAGTATTGTTCTATTATGCACATGCTGAGTTTTGATATAAGTGCATTTTTTACTGTGGGTTATAACCAAAAAGTTTCACTTTGCTCTACAAAAAATTATCAGGTTATTACATCAAAAAAACCTTTAGGAGTGCGGCCTTTATTTAAATGAGCCTTTATAAATTTTAAGTGTTCCTCACCTTTAAACTTGTTGCAGTAAAAATAAGACATAAATCACAGAGAAGATTAATTTAACCTAATACTGTAGGACATCAAATTCAATTTTAAGGTTGGTTTCTGTGTCATACTAATTTATACTTCTTATACTTTATACTTTATAGATATATGATTTATATAGTTGATTAAACACTTCTAGAAACTTCTACAAAAAGTCTATTAGGTTCTAATATTGGAAAACTAGATACAATTTCTAAATAATTTTAAATTTTAAAACTTTTTAAAAGGACTGTAACTTGTCTAGTCATGAGGAATGCTGGAGTGATATTCTAATCTTGATGAGAAGTAAACAATAAAGGCCTATATGAACACATACAGTGGTGTCCCACACTGGCTCAGTAAAAATGAGAGATCTCAAAACAAAACATAAGCTTCAATTATAGGCCTCCTCTTTCCTTCAGGTCCTAATATAAAACCAGTTCAACAGTATAAGACGTTCCTAGTTAAATTAAGATTATGGGTGAAAAAGGATAGTCAATGTTGAGTTGGTAGAACAAGAATAAAATGTAGTAATAAAGACTAAGGGGTAGAATACAAGTTACAGAGTTCAAGGATACAGCTGAATCTTAATGTCACTATATCTTAAATTTATAATTTTAGCTGACCATGCCAGATTGGTCATTATTAGAAATCACCTGTGAGACTGAAGTGTAGGAATTTTTTTTTTAAATATGTGTCCATTCTGGTTTGAACACCCTATGGTAAAGGGATTATAAAGATCAGGAAAAAAAAAGGGTGGAGTTCAAAAGTAATTATCCCAACTTTATAGCATCCAATACCGGATCAGAATCTGACACATATTCCAAGTACTTCCTTCTTGATATTACATTAAAGATGCAAGTCAGCAAGTAGCAATACCGTACTTGATATTTTCTAGTTATTTAGTGACAATAAAAATGGTGCTTTTTCTCTTTGGAATTTATTGGTGAGAGTCAAAAAGTATGAAAATGAAAGGTCTCTTTAGATTAGACACAGAAGTAAAAGGTAGCAATCAATAACAGTTATTAAGAGTAAACAGCATGAGAGAAGTGATAAACCATTCAACTGCCTGATAGAAATCTGTTTGGCTCCTGAGCAGAGAAAGCTCACACCTTTGGTGTAGGCACCCATTCCTCTATTCTCAGAGAAGGGTAAAGAGTAAGGCAAAAGGTGGTTTCTTCTGAAATCAAATGAGTTGGGGGTAGAGGATAAGGCTACCTGTAATATTAAATTTTTTCCCCCTAATTTTAAAACTATTTGCTATTTGAGACAAATATTGGGTTGGGTTGGGCCAGGCTAGGCCACATGCTTGCTGTCAATGTCAAGTGTTGGGATTAGCACCACAAATCCTTCATCAGGATTGAGTCTTGGCACCAAGCTGTATCCATTATCATCTTGAATTGAGAAAAGGCAAGCATGAATGCCATTCTTAGAAAGAAATAGCAGCTATGAAAAGCGAAGGAAAGCACAGGAGATAACAAAGCCTGGGGGGAAAGGGTGGTGGTAACAGAAGTGAGGTAGAAAGCTAGTTCTTAGCTTCACCAAGGGCTGGCTAAAATAACCTTGGGTCAGAGACTCCCTGTGTGGTAGGTATATCAGCCCCTGGAAATTGGAAGATGCCCCAAGAAACGATATGGTGTTCCTTCTACCCCCGCTTATTTTTTTTAGCTCAAACTTAATAATGTTGGAAATATTTGGAGATTTCTCTCTCTCTCTCTCCCCTACAGGTTAGAGGAAAAGGTAAACAGAGATGGGAGACAATACAAAAAAAAAAAAAAAAGATTATGGGACTATCCCTCATTAAATATGGGTAGAATTTACTCCACAAGACAAAGAACTTTTCAAAATGACAAGAGAAGGTGTTAAGAAGCAGGCTGACAGAGCAAGCTTAGTGACTGACTTAATAATATTGTCTCCTACCACTTGAGATTCTGTCTTTATTTAAAAAGAGGCAGAAGGAAGAGTTCAGAGAGGGAACAGTGTCACATATTACGATATTTGAAAGAGAAGTTAGCCTTTTTTTCCATTTTCTTACACTATTAGTCTCCTTCACCAGAAAATATAATTGGACCAAACTGCAACAGGGTTCATCAAATGGATCATTATCTAGTTCACCTGTGGCCTTCTTTAGATCCTGACTTCCCTATTTGATAAGAAAGGCTCTTGAACTCCCATTCTTGTCTTTCCTAACAGGCCTAAATAATCTCCCATATTTAGGAGACAAATAAGCACATTTATAATATGCTTATTATTAGCCTTAGAGTCTCCTCACACCTCATGTCCTTATTAAAGTTATGGATTCAGTTTTCACATTTCTGGACAGAAAATCTGCTCTCTGGCAGTCTTTAAACTTTACCTCCAAATATTATACGCCCTCAGCCCAGGCCCCTTCATCTCTAATACCTCCATGAATACCCCAGCAAACAACAAAATATATCTACTTATCACAGTTCAATCCCACTTAAATATCTATAGCTATTATCTTGATAAAATCATGTTTCAAAAGTTGAGTGTCCATCAGCAGCAAAAGTCCTCATTAGGATAGATACATTGGCGCCAATAATACTTAAGTTTGGTTTTTAACTGCATTTTTTGTCATTTTGGCTGGGAAGATCTGGACAGCTGGAAGTGAGCTTCTCCATCATTTTCTGTTTCTTTCTTTGTATCAATTTTCCACCTGTGAAGCCCAACACCCCACCACCAAGTGCAGCTGCAATTCCTGCCACTTTGAAGCCTGCAAGGAGGCCAATCGGACCCCCCACCACTCCTCCGATGAGTGCACCTGCCACAGGCAGAGCTGCCAGCTTGTATTTTGCAGCCTGTAAAAAAAAAATTCAATTTAGAAATTGAGTTGAGACTATCCACCTGCGGTGATGTGCATTTTCCTCTCATTACTTCTGGCAATGCCTCTTTAACTCTTGGTACATAATTAACCTTAGAGATTGTATTGAGGGAAGGGGGTGGGGGGTAGAGAGAAAGTATTCCACAGGTACTACAATTGCTCCACATCTCAAAACTAAAAGAAATGGGCTACAAAGAGTGAACGTCTACAAATTGATTTTACCTGCTAAATAATCAATCCACTAGCCTAGCTGGCTTAAACAGTTTTGGTGGCCACACATATCCCTGAAGCTTTTATGTTGAACAGAAGATTATTCCATGCTCTGTACCTGGGGTGAAAAGCAACATTCTATGGAAAATAGATGGTCCTACTCCACACATGCTGTCACGCTTTAGACTTTTGCCCCTACTGGATTCTGGCAACCCTCTCTGCTCCTCTCCCTGAACCTCTTGCAAATATTCCCTTGTAACGTCAAATGCCTTATGGCGAGGCTTCAGTTTATTCTCTTTGAAAAAATTTCTCTCCCATAGAATGAACCTTAGAGTAGAATATTACAACAGCCATTGATTTCTGGCACTACCTATGTGTCATTTCTTCCTTATTTCCTTAATTGCTGGTTCCCTCAACATTAAAGAGAACAGATCAATTGGGTTAATACTACAGATTCCTGGCAGCCAGAGTACCATTGATTTGTCAGCAGGAGCAGAATCTCACCTTCCCCAAGTTTTTGGTTCCCTCTTCAACATTCACAGCAGCACTGTTGACATGGTCTTCAATGCTGTCAATCTTCTCCTGCTGTGACTAGATGCAAAGGAATTATGAGTGAGCGATCCTACTGGGGAGCAGCAGAGAGCCAATACACACTATTTTAATTCCTGTAATCAGGGCCCATGTACAGCAGTCTTGCAGTCTTAATAGCAGTTCATTAATAGCATCTGATAAACCATGTCGTAAGTACAAACTCACTTCCATGAAAAAAAACAGTGGCGCCTTTACAGGAAAAAAACATCTCACAGTAAAATTCATTCAAAAATGCAAACATATTATTGTCCAAGTGAAACTAATTTCTAGGAGAAAAAAAAATCCAAAGAAGGATTTACATGTCATGTTGCGTTTGGTGGGAAAAAAAAAATAAAAAATCAAACAAAAAAGCCTCCCAAACATCTCTTGTTTGACAATTCAGTTCAAAACAGGAAAAATTTACCTTAGGAGTAAAACACGCTTGATCCAATATATAAAAATTATTATGTTTTAGGAATAAGAATACAATATGATTTGGTCTGCCATGAAATCTTTCCACTTGTGATATGTAGTTGGGAGCAGAGCATGAACTTACTGTCCTGTGTTTTACATCTATACAACTTTAATAAATTTTAAAATCATGACAAGTTAAAATGTTTCAGATCAAATATATTAATAAATCATTCTACAAAAAGTGGCAACACCTGCAGTGACATAACAGAAATTGTGACTCATGGAATCTCTGTGTAGAAGGAATGTTTAGGTCACCGAGAACAATTTTCCCCTCAGATGTGTGAGGCCCCACTACAACATTTCTGACAAGTGGTTATTGAGCCTCTGCTCATACACCTCCAGTGACAGGAACTCATTACTTGCCAAGGATCACATTCCCATTTTCAAATCAATTTCATTTAGAAAGACTTTACATACAATAATATGCACATATTTTAAGGATATAGGATGATGAGCTCTGACAAATATACAAACCCATGTAACCATCATATCAGTACATAGACTATTTAGTTTTTTTGTTTTTGCTTTTTAATTCATAGGAAAACGGGAATCCCTCTTTGATTCTGGCTAAATGCCAACTTCTACAATGATTGTGAAATAATTTAACTTTAATCCTGAAGTATTTCTTTGTCCTTATATAACGGGCCTCTCCACTTTTACTGAAGTAGATATAACGAACACACTTTGAATTCCAATCATTTCATTCGACAACATGAAACCCAAACAGCACAGCTAATTTTCCCCCCACAGTTGCTTGCTCCTATCAGCATTACTGACATTCCTTCCTTCCTCATATACCAAGTATGTACCTTTTCCCTGTTAGACCTTTCAGGGTATCTATTCATTCTTATATTTTCCACCACTCTCTTGACATCTTTAACATGATCCCTAAGAAAGTCCTTTATCAGTTTCCCTTCTAACACCTCTGTCAGAAACATACAATAGTGGTTCTCACACTTTGAGTATACACCAGAATCAACTGGAGGACATCTCAAAACACAGATTGCTGAGCCCCACCCTCAGAATTTCTGATTAGTAGATGTGGGATGGGGCTTGAGAATCTGCATTTCTAATGAGTTCCCAGGTGATGCTGATGCTGCACGATTCTCACACTTTAAAAACCAGTAGTGTACATACATGCTAGGATTAGGGGCATGACCTTTTGGCAGTTGTCCTGTGTTCAAATCTCACAACAATCACTGTGCTCATGGACAGATTACACAAACTCTGTAGGTGTCGGTATTCTCATCTCTCAAGTGAGGCCAACGATACTTCTATTTCATAGAGTTAAAAAAAGAATACAATAAGACAGTGTCTGTAGAGTATAAGGGGAAAAATTGAAAAAGTCATCCTGATTCTCCCAAAAAAGCTTAACTCCCATCTTTTCTATCAAAAAACATATTAATTTTTTCCTATGATACTCAAAAATTCTAGAGCATTAAAACATTAGCTCTCTTCTAGCATTCATTCATTCAACTTTTATTTTCTTCAGACAACAAAACTTCTTTAATATTAGCTTTCTTTTTCCAGCCCATAGCAGCATAAGTGCCTGAACTTGTTTAGATTTCTGACATGCTATCACTGATTCTATTTGGGATATCCCCAACACTTTCCATTCTTGCCTGAAAGTCTATGGTAGCAGATAAATCACAGGTATAAAACTTTTATCATCAACCTCCATATTGTGATGAGTTGAGGGGAAAGAGAAAATAGCCAACATGTCTCCTTTTTCTTAGTCCCAAAATAATTCAATGGAGATGACAGAGCCTACTGTGATTATTGCCATTTCTAACCCTAAATGTGATCTCAAGGCCTCAGGGAAATATTTTTTAATGCTCCTTCCAAAAAGGTTGGATACTACAGCTCAATGAGGTTTTATTAATAAAGTAAAATTTTAAAAGTTTTATTTTAGTATTTTTTTTTTCACAAAAATCCTTTAGAACAACTGGAGAAAGGACCACAAGACAAAACAAAGCCTGAAATTACTGATTATTTGAACTGTAATGCTCCCCATCCCTGCAATCACTAGCACTTAATGAGGCCTGTCTCATCCTGAGGAGTAGCCCACACCTGTCAGTACTTATTCACTGACATCAGGAAGCTGCTTAAATATGGGCATGGACATAAGACAGAGGGCAGACAAGCCATTATCCTGGGATCAACACTTATCCCAAAATTGTGGAAGATCTGTCTTCTTCCACAATTTTGCTTGGTTTGAATCCAAAACTTTACTGATATCTTCAAATTTTGCTTCTTGTGGAAGGAGGACTAAATGACAAAAATTAAGTTAGGCAGGAAACTGGTACCATTCAGAGCTGAATCTGGTCATCACTTGTGCACTGTGTCCTTGGCTCTTTATATTGGGCCAAACCATACATACATAAGTTTAACCCTGGTATAGAAAACCAAGCCCCCAACAATGATGATGGCTTAGGAACCTCCTCACCTCTATCTACCCCTTTTTACTTCTGATTTGCTTATGTTTGCTCTCATCTGTCTGGACCTCCCACATCTGACAATCTTTGAACTCCCTTCCTGACATTATATACATTGGCACCTCATATATGTTTAACATTAAATTAAACCATTTATGAGAGTCATTGCAGTGTTCCTCAAACTAGAGTAATGCACAGACTCTACCCTGTCAGAGAAAAAAAATTCTCAAAAGACTCTAAGAATATGTCTATGGATTTGATTTTAAGAAACAATGAATTATGTCCTGTATCTGTCTTAAACAAACAAACAAAAAACTGAATCTTAATTAGCAGTGAAGAAAGTATGATTTATTAAGTTAATATTTGTCAAGTAGAATGCAATTTGGGCATTTGAAATGAAAATTAATGAAGAAATTGTTTTTCCCTTGAATGCTTGTTGCGGACAATTATAGACCCAGCATCCTCTATATCATGCAATACTAATACATTCAACAAATGTATTCCCAAATACATTTGCATCAATAAAAATGCTCTCTCTTGAAGAGTCTTGCTAGTAGTTCCACGGTTTTATTAACATTCTAAAAAGCTACAGGTTTCTTTAAGAAGCTGATGACAAAGCTCCACATATTTTCTTTTATTCCTGACTCTAAATTCCAGCCAGCTTTCAAAGCTAGCTCCAGTCTCAGATCTTGACTTATCCAGATAACACTGAGCTATCCTGGCTCTGGACTGCAAGGTGTGTAATCTGTATTCCTTAATAATAAGCAATACACATACACAGAGAACTCTAGAAACAAACATGCAAACACTATGATATACAGGCAGAACACAGGGTTATACTGACCTAGAATAGGAAATAAAACAGAGGAGGTAAGTAGGATCTTGGAATCACAGGATTCAGCAATATGAAAGGGACTGTAGGAACTATATACAGTACTATAACATCTAAAGGCAATGTTAGTGACAAAAGTAGAATTCTAGACAAGGAGCCAAAGAGGGGATCAAATAAGGGAGGGACAAAAGAAGGAACACAGCTGGGGTCAGTAGAAGAGAGGAGATGAAAAATTATAGACATTATCTTATTTAGTCCTCCCATCTCTTTTAAAAAGCTCTTTGTTGCCAAATAACATCCTGAAGGTCACATAAGTAATAAATAAGAGAATCAGATCTAGTCTACTATAACCCAGTTTTTGTGCATTTTGTCCTTGTGCACTGCATCCAGAGTAAAACTGGATTTAAAAAGCCATAGGGAATAAGGCAAAAGGTAGAAACAAAACTGGAACTACAGTAAGGGTGGCATGCAATTGAGCAACTAACTGGCACAGAGTTTTTAAAATTCTCCTTGACTAGACATAGGACTGCTCTCATGTCTATAGGAAAGAGGGCAATACTTGAGCAATATACGTTGAAGAAAAATAAAGCAGTGTGCCTAACAGATATTAATTTATTAATACATACTGGAACATACCAGGATCTCTCAATAGCTATGAAAGTTCTTTTTTATTTGTGGTAAAAATATATATAACATAAAATTTACAATTTTAACCATTTTTAGGTATATGATTCAGTAGCATTAAGTACATTCACAACATTGTGCAACTGTCACAACTATCCTACAGGTTCTTTTTAATACTATTATCTATTCTAGTTTGAGCTCAGCACAGTATTATACACATAGGAAAGTGCTCCATAAGTAAATGGTTAATTTGCTTAGATATTATCATGTCCATGTGATGGTAATGAGAGGATGTGGTCACTCTGATTATGCTCCCAAGTCATTTGGAGCCTAAATAGAGCTTCTGTGAGTCCTTGACCATGTGGTCATGAGAACTCAGTCACCCTGGGAACAGTAATCAGGGGTTCTCCTTTGAGCTTTTGCCTAATAACATTCTGTCTCATGTCCTTATACATATTATAAATAGAACATTTGACTATAACTATGGCGACAGCCAAAGTCTTCCTGCATAAACCCTCCTTACATTAGAAGTTAAGACCTGCTTATGTAACCTAATCAGATATAAAACTGTCAAATGGCCACAAACCCTTAATTTTTCTTTCCTATCCTATTGGAAGAGAATGTATTTGTCTTGAATGAGAACTCTGTACATGTTCAGTTTGTTTTTTAAATCAACTTTATTGAAAAATAATTTATATACATTATAATATCAATGACCTGACAAATGTATATATTTGTGTAATCATATATGTATAGATTTTACCAACTGCATTTGATCAGAGATTATAAGTTATAATAAATAAATCTTAATTCTAAAAATAAACACTTTGGGGTTCTTGTATCATTTCCTTTTATATAAAAATATATTAATAGATTATATAGATACCTAATGCAGAAACTTCAAACATTTGCTTTTTCTAACTTAGAGACACCAAAAAAAGAAAATGCTTTAAATGATTCACTATATTCAATGTAGACATTAAATTTCAAGAAAAAATCCACAAACTAGAAAACAAGCAGAGTACGGGAATAGTACTGAAAAGCCCAGAAATCATGTTATAGAAGGAACACATTAGAGAATTAAGGGTTTTTAAGAGTACAAATAATGGGGTAGCATGAGGAAGAATAACGTTGGTTTTAAAAAGTTGACAAACTTTTATATGGAAAAGAGACAATGTTTATTCAGTAAATTGTTCCAGAGGGAAGTTATTATAGGGCAGAGTTTACTTTACATAAGGAAGAACTTCCAAGAGTTAGAGCTTCAAAATGGAATGGTTGAAGTATAAAGTTTCCCTGCACTGTTAACTGTTCAAAAAGAGGCAAAAGACTATTTGAGAAGTTGGGTCAAGAGTAAAGGGCTTGGTTAGTTGGTTTCTTAAGTCCTTTCCAATTCCAACTCTGTGATTTAGGAACTTCTTATAATTTAAAGCCAGATGTCAGAAGATGTACAACCCCAAATCATGGTTTAATTAAGAACAAAGAACTAAACCTAGCTAGAAGCATAAGCATAAACAGGTATGTACATACATACATATATACACATACTTACTCACACTTCCAACCTTCCCATAATTTTAGGAAAGAAAAAATAAAAATAATTTTAAAAAATCTATTCTTTCTCACCAAATCTACTTTATGTTCCCTAATCTTTATTAACAGTATCACTGGCTACCTAATTATGCAGAATAAAGCCTTAATGTTTTTTATCTTTGACTTTTCCACATTCCTCCAAAATCTATTAAGTCTACCCCAGAAATACTTCTCAGCTGTCCTTTACCTTTTTACAGCACTCCCCCCTTGTCCTCAGGGGATACCTTCCAAGACCCCCAGTGGATGCCTGAAACTGCAGATAGTACGGAATGCTAAGTATTTTTTCCTATACATACCTGCTCTTTATGGCTTCTCTTTGGCTTATCTGAATTGCAAGCATCACTACTTTGTGCTCTGGAGCCATTTTAAAGTAAAACAAGGGTTACGTGAACATGAGCACTGCAATACCTTGTGATAAACCAAGACAGCCACTAAGTAAACTAATGGGCAGGGAGTGTTACAGCAACATGGATACGATGGATAAAGGGATGATTCATGTCCTGGGTTGGACAGAGCAGGACAGCACCAGATTTCATTGCACTACTCAGAATAATGTGCAATTTAAAACTTATGAATTGTTTATTTCTGAAATTTTCCATTTAATATTTTCAATAATATTTTAAATATTTTAATATTTACAACTGCAGTTGACAGTTGTAGCTGAAACTGTGGAAAGTGAAACCACACATAAAGGGGGATATACTTATATTGCCATTACTGCTGGTGAAACTCTTGTAGTTGATTCCTAACTAGTTGTCCCACCTATAATCTTCCCCTCCCCAAGGTTATTATCCACCCTGCTAACAGTAATCATTCTGAAGCACAGACTGGATCACATCATTCTAACCTGCTCAACAATCTATACTGGCTCCTTAATGCCTACAAAGTAAAGTTCAAATTCTTTGGCATGGCCTTTAGTTCCACCTCAGTCTCACCTTAACCCTCTTTGCTTTGCTTGCCCACTATACTTTATGCTTTGGTTACACTGCAACACTTATCATTCCTGAAAGACCATACACTTCTCTACTCCACATCTTTGTTCACCTGTTTTCAGATGCACTGCCCCCCCTCCATCTGTAGACAGTTAAATTAATTTTTGAAGTCCAAGCAAATGCTACTTATGAAGCTATTCTTAATGCTTCCACCTCACAATCCCTGCCTCCCTTCCCTAGAATTTCTTCTTGGAGCTTATAATACTTTTCATCATACCTTAATTTTGCATTTAATGATCATAGTTGAAATTTCAGTTTTGTGGGGGTCCAAGCTTATCTCCACCCACTGTAAATCCCTGAAGGCAGAAAGCAGGCTTAATTTATTTCTATGTCCAACCTTGTCAGACCCACAATGGTAAAGAGCTAATATAATATCTTTCATATAACAAGTGCTTAATAAATGTTTATTGAATTGATTTGGAATTGGAGAATAGTTAGACTTCTATTCATGGCCTAATACATCTTAAAAATTGTAACTTCTATTAAAATTCTAATCGATATCCTAGTAAAAGACTCTTATTTCTATTACTATACCATCTCTGAGCCAAAAACAGTTACATACTTACATTCACGAGGAGAGAAAATTCTGTAACCAGTTGGCTAAGTTCAATTAAGTCCTTAAAAAGAGAGAAAGAGAAGTTACTTACTTTTATGTCTCACAGCTACTAAAAGGAAAAAAATTTTTAACATACCGCTTCTAAGGTTTCCCATGATTCTGCAGCATTTTGATCTCGAGGAATTTCAGGCAATGCGTATATCTGAGTCGTACTCTGAGGATCAGTTTCAGCTTCAGTAGTATGAAATGCTCCTGGATGAACACAGCCTCATGTTTAGAGTTTATCTGCTTTGTTAGAAAGGCGATAGCATAATCAACTTCATGAAATGACTGCCGTATAAAATGCTTACTAACTGAATTCAGGGTAAAAGTAAACTGATTATTTCATAAAAATTGATTTATCTATGGGCAGATTGTTAACAGTTAACAAGTATTTTTTCTTTAATTATTCTACAAAGTTAGCTAAAAAAAAAAAAAATCCTACAATTTGTAGGCTATTTACCTAATCTGAATAGGGCTAGATGTGGAAGCACTAAAACAAACAAACAAACAAACAAACAAACAAAACAACCCACAAAAACCAACAAAAAAATCTATTCTATTTGGAAATGTTCCATAAATACATACCCAGTAGAAATAGGTTCAACACTTTTCTTTGCTAAATCATTAACCTTTTCTTTGACTATTTTAGGAATAAATTTCAGATTCTGAGGGTGTTAAAAATAGGAAAGCAATATGATTTTAGCAATGAAAATCAAGTCATTTTTGGTAATAATAAATTTGTCATCAAACTAACACCTCTTACCATATGTATCTTTTTGTACATATTGTTGCCCTACTTCTCCTGAATTAATTTATGTTCCAAACTTCTCCTTTAATCTTTCTTACTTCCTTGTATTGGTTTTACTGAACATTCATTCATTCAACTGATATTTATACAATTCCTACTGTATGCCAACTGGTGTGTTAAGATGCTGGGGACAAAATGGTAAATCATAAAAACAGTTCCAAGGAGTCAACATAGTATAGTGGTTAGGAGTATAGACCTTGTCAGAAAGACCTGGGTAAGAAACCTGGTTTGGCTATTTACTAGCTTTGACTTCGGAATGTATTTCATTCCTCTGACTCATTGTCTTCATTTATAAAATAAGATATTTACTTTACACCATGCTTGGCTTATATATTAAGCACAAATGGTTAAAAAATAGTTACGATTACCATTGCTACTGCTGCTATTATTAATGGAGCTTACCATGTAATGTGTGACACAAACACATTAACAGGCAAGTTCAGTAACAGTCTGACAAGAACTGTGATGGCTAAGTATGGAATGCTATGTGAGTACAGAAGAGAGGTATTAAACCTAGACTTTTGGAGGGGAGAGTGGTCAAAGAAGGTTATGAAGCTAAAGCCTGAGGGTGGAGGGAGAAGCAGAGAGTATTCACGTTAGGGAGAATAATATGTTCATAGGTTTGGGAACCAAAAGGTGTTCAGTATTGCGGAAGCATACACTATGATAAGAGAAAAGCAAAGGTTGAGGTTGAAATCGAAGGCGCAATAATTTATAGCATTATAAACTATATTAAAGAGTTTTATCTTTCTCTTAAGATGAATATAGAACTATTAAAAGGAGTAGGACACTTGGGAAACTGGAGGGTGCCATATCAGATTTCAGATTTAGAACAGGAACCATAGCTGTAGTATGAACAACAGATTAAGAGTGTAATTGAAAAATAAAAAAATTAGAGAGTGAAAAACAGTTGGGAGGCTTTTCAGCATGTCTAGTGTAAAATGATGATGATTTGCTCGAGGAGAGTGGCAGTGAAAATGAAGAGAAGAGATCTTTTGCCTCCCTTACTTCAAGCTCAAAACACCTATCATTTTAATATATTCTGAGCACCCATTATATTTTGTGTTTGGTACCAGGGATGAAAACGTAATACAAAGTAGCTGTTCTCAAAGAATTTATATTCTAGGACTTGGTTCCATAGCATAGCAGTTAGCACATCTGCTTTACAAGCAGAAGGTCCTGGGTTCCTGCCCCAGTGGAGCCATGGTCCATGGTCTACAGCCATGCTACCCTGAGCAAGGCCGATGTCTGATCTCGGAAGCTAAGCAGGGTTAGGCCTGGTTAGTGCTTGGATGAGAGACCACCTAGGAAGACCATGTGCTGCAGGCATAAATAATAATAATTAATAATAATAATAAAGAATTTATATTCTAGAAGAGTTAGACCTATAAAGACACAATCCTAAAACAGTAAGAGAGTTCATTAATATCTAAATAAATAGATATAGATACACATAATATTGTGTGGAAGTTCCAAGGGGGTGGGGTGACATCTGACCCAGCTGGGTACGGTGTGCAGTTTATAGGACAGCTTCCTAAAAAATGTGATCTTACTAGGCAAAGAAGATAGGAATATAAATTCTAGGTAGAGAGACCAGCATGAAAAAGACCCTCAAAGAAGAAACAATATAGCTTAACATAAAATCAGCAGTTTGGTCTTCTCAAAGCATAAAATGAAAGATATAGAGTGATTTGTGACACCTAATCTTCTCCAAAATGTAACAGTCATTATAATTCTAAGTCATCTTCATGCTCAATTTTTTTTCAACCTAGCCTATAAGAGAATGGTATTTTATAAAGTTGCATTACTATTTTACTTTCAAAATTTATGAATGTTTTACTTCTTGGGGAGAAAAACAACCTGTTTAAATTGTTTAGGAAGGGCATATAGTCAGTTGACTGAAAAGTAATATGTAGGGTTATCAGAATTGACTGAGTTCTTTTAATTTTGAATCTTATCTGAATACATTTCCTTATCTTAAAGGAAGAGCAAAAACATCAGATACAAAATTTTATGTTACAATATTTTGGCAAGTATCCAATATTTCAAAAGCTCTCTATAATTTTTACAAATGCTTAAGAGTTATTTACCTTATGTTCCAAGTTATCACATAGACACTTAAATTTTCATTTCAATCAAGATAAATGAATTATTCGCAGACCTTTCTTCTACTTAATATTCCTATTACAAAGAACTCCAGCTTCTTTAATAGGTAGATGAACAATAATTTCATTATTAACAGACCAAATGTAAAGCATAACTTCATAGACACCATATGCCCGCTTGAAAGATTTTTTAAGCCATAACCTTTGTACTATTGAGAGTATTCAAATAAAGTATGCCAGAATATGTAACAAAATGAGGAGAGATTACCATTTATAAGTTCTTGATCTAAAAAATGAAGAGATGGGAAACATTTGTCATTTTAAGCAAACATTAAAGATCTCCCTCAGTAAAAAATAAGAAATTTTTTAGTCACATCTCACTTGAAACCAAACTGCATATGCGTCTTAGTTCAAATGGAGTTGTAGGACAAAGAAATCTGTTCTCTTCCATAGAAAATCCTGCTGTAAACTTACAACTTTGAACATCTCTAATCAATTTGAAGCATGACTAATAATTAAGAAAGGAAACTCTTTTATTTCTACAACTCCTACAATTCATTTATTCCAGCTTGTATTAAAATCAGAACCTCAGTGGTCATCCACTGACTTGGAACTTTTACAAATTGTTACATACATGAGGCAAAACATTGTGAGAAATTACAACTGCAGGAAAGAAGGCTAAAGAAGGCTAAAGAACTCTTACCCTGTCCACATAAGTCAAAACTGCTATTGTTTCATATGACATAATCATTTCAGTTCCATCCACATGCAAACAACTGCAAGTTGTAAAGGACATAAATATGTATACACATATGTAACTCATCGCTGTTTTTCAAGCTCTAGTTATAAACCTATTATTGACTAGAAACTTAAATAAACATGAAGATATTTTTAGTTGAAGTGAAAAATAAGCTTAATAACATTTAAGACATAAAACTTCCCTGCCTAAACATTCACTCATTCACTCACTCATTTATTCATACTCATTCCCTCCCTCTCCTTACCCCGACTTCCTTTCTCCATCTTTCATGAAAGGCAATGATTCTACTAAGGATTACAACACACATATATAAGAAATTTCCACTATACTTTTACTACATTAGAAAAAATGTCATTATAAATCTAAAGTAATTCAAAAGCATTTCCTAAAATTTTTCATGTTCTGAAAACTTAACAATGAAATGAATTTATTGATCATGGATATAAATCTATCAAAATAAAATGACTTCTAAGTTGTGGCTTAATTTAGCTGCGAAGGAGGATTTTTAAGAAAATTAAAACCAACAGAAAACATATCTTCTGAATAATATCCAAAAACCATCTACATCTTTTACAAAACGGTTCAGTACATGTATATACTTGTGATAAAATCTAATATTTCATCAAATTCAATATGATGGTCTAAAGTTCCCAGCAGTATTAGAATTGGATTCTTTTCTTTTGTGCATATTTGTTTAAAATGTAATAAGATTCTGTTCCTATTGCGCTGGTGAAGTTGTGTGCCAGATGGGGAGTAAGAAAGACAAAGATGGAAAGAAGTAAGATTCAGTCTGCATGACTTGATATACCTTTTAAAATACAAATCAAATCTTTAGGCTCATCACTTCTCTTGGTGGGAAGCAATATGCTAAAATGAAACTAGACACACAAAAGTGAAACAGAAGGGAGTTTCTCAGATCAAGCAAGATTGGCAGAGAAGATATGCTTTAGGAACTCTCAGAATCTGGACAAAAGAAACAGCAAAATCATCACAGCTTTCTCCTAAGCTTAATAAGCTTCTTTCATTCTCCAGAGAACATAAAATTTCCTATTCTACTTATTTCTATCTGTAAATGAAAAACTATTTTTGAATTTTGATCTCTCATGGAAATGTGGCAACATTAGTCCTGAACCTCTGCTGATGTTTCCAACCAATTTATTTAGAATCAGATTGAATTTTTAAAGGAAAAGGTTTTTTTTAAGGCACTTAACTTCTTTGCAAATCAAATACATTTTTTTCTGTATAGGCTGTCACCACTATAATGAGTATCTAAAGCAAAAATAAGGAAAAACCAGAGAGCACTGGATAACAACATATAGAATGACAGAATAGCTAGAACACAACCACACATGGAGTAAATTCAATTCCTACCCCACTACTAAAGTCTTATGTAAATTAGCTGTTTTCTTCTCATATTCTTTCCCTCTCATCCTCTCAATTATTCATTTGTTATAACATACCTGGATTTAAGGCAACCAAGTAGAAACTCTCATATCTGGTGAAATACTCAAGCATTTGGTCAGATAGTTAATTTTAACTGCTTAATGTTGGCAATGGATTCAAAGTCAAAGCACACCAATGACTGGGAGACCATTCAAAATTTGAAATTCTAATATTGCTTTAGGTATAACTTAGGTATTTGATTTTTATAAATGGAATGACTGTTTTAATCAAATCAGTACTTTTTCAGAGATTCGATTTTGTAGTTTCTCCCAGTGGCAAGTGATTAAATCTTATGCTAATCTGGTGTACCACGAATTGAGAAGTTTGAGAATCAATAAAGTAGAAAAATATATTTCACCTGTTATTTCTTCTCTCTCATCCTCTGGCTCTGTCCCAGTCTTTATCATTGTTCTTTATACATGCTTCCTCAAATTTTACCAAACATTTTTTTTTTTACAGCAGTCTGCTTTCTATGGAGAAAGTTAATTGCCAGTAAACTAGGTAAACTGCTTTCTTCTAGTCACTGCCCAATTCCTATGATGTTATATAAACCCAAGTCTGTTGAGCCCAAATAGTTCTATTGGTAGAAACACAAATAATGCAATAATAAAATGCAAAGTAAAGCAAGTTTTAAAATAGTAAAATATTGTGAGAAAACTCTCAGAACTCAAATTTTTGCTTGCTGGTGATGGGCAATTCAAAGATACATAGCAAAAGAGACTGATGCCAGTAACTCTTTCCAGAATATCCAGCATATCTTCACTGTTATTTCTGCCATCACAACTGTCAAAAATGTCTGGAAGGATAAAACAGCCCTTTAATCACATGGAACTATAAAGCCCAGTTTCTCTGTACATGCACATTAAATATCGATTAGAACTAAATGATAAGAACAGCATTTAGTCCTATCAATATGGTGGTAATAATTATATATAAACAGAATAATGTAAACAGTAACTACAAACTATCAAAAAGTATCTTTCCCAAATACTCATTAACTAAGGGTTGAGTGCTAACATTTCCTTCTCCCCAAAACAACACTTTAGTACTGATTATCCACAGAGTGAAGCGATTACAGCACAACTGAAATTACAAAAATGTCTCCAAAAATATATTTACTCATTTATTTATAAAACATTTATTAATGGTCTACTATGAGCCAAGCACTATATACTATGTGCTACGTACTTACCATGTGCTAGGTACTAAGGATACAATAAAAGCAAGATTACCCAGAAGCTCAGGATGATAGCCTAAATGTTTCCTCTAATTTTTCTCTATCTCCCTATAAATTACCGGATCATTAGCACTGAAAACATAACATTAAAAATAATCTGGTTTTGGAGAGAGGGAGTGGTATAGGAACCTCTTAGATAAATGAAAAGAGAAAAACTGGGTGGGTGTAGCCTCTCTGAAATTCTATACTAATCTGTAATTTATTTATACTCCATATTTTCCATAAAGATTTAGGACAGCTTAGAACATATATAAAATGTAACAAGATGGCATTAATTAAAAATAAAAAAGAAACTCTAAAACAAAAAAGGGAAAACAAGGGAAGCAATTATAAAATAAAATCACAATAGTTAAAAAATTTGGCTTTTGGTAGTTAAAAAATTTAAATTTAAGCTTTCTAGTAAATAACTCAAGTAGAGTTATTCAAGTGTTGCCATTCAATACTCATAAGATTAAAAAAGACCAATTTCTTTGAAGAACTACTATGCATTAAATAAAGATTATTTTTCAGAGTTCTTTATAAAGACATTACCATAATGTAATAAACAATTATCAATTACATACATAGGAGAGATATAGTAAGTAATTTCACTGGGCTGTCTCCTGGAGTATCACTTCATAAAAGTTGATGGCATGACTATAGATTTTTGTTTTTATGTTTCAGTTAAATTCAGAAAACTGAGCTGAGAGAGAGATCTAACATTCCCTGTGGAAATCAGAATGCCTAAGAAAGAAACATGACTGACTAGGTCAACCCTACATCTGGACATGAGGGAAGAGTACTCTGCAGACAAGGATGACATTCTCCTTTGGAAATACTTTGAAATTTATTTTCAATATATTAGACAAAGAAGTACTTGAAGCCCTGTAGTGCCATTTAATACAGCATAGCCTCAAAATTTTATCCTACAAAACTTCTAGGATGTGGACTTCCAGGCACACTTGTGGTCCAAGAATTCAGCATGCCGGACTAGGAAGTGATCCCTAGAGACTTACATATTATCTACAATATCTACACAAGAAGGTGAACATTAATTATCTGTATTACTATGATTGAGAATAAGACTTAGTACATTACCACCAACAGTCACAGATCTGGTCAAAGGAGGGTGAGGCTGTAATAAAGTTTCTTCATCATTAAATTGTTTCTTAAGTTCTTCTACAGATTCCAAATGGAGTTGGAGAAATTCGGCTGTTGCTGCTGATGCTTCTTCTTTAACAGGATCTATCATTCTCTTCAGAAGTCCTAAATCATCCTTTCGAACTTTCAAACAAAGCTTCTCCATTTCTCGAATATTGGAGCGGAGTTGCTATAAAAGAAAAAAAAATGATTAAAGCTACCATATATCTTAGTATTAAATATTTTTATTTTCAGAGGTAATTTGTGATAATGATTGTGAATAGAAATGATTACAAGTATTCTGTACAATAGAAAGTATGCATAATACTTTCTATTTTTTGTCTCTGACCAAATACAGCTTCTTTAGAACTCACATCCTCATACTTTAAATTTATTTAGCATTTTTCCTTCATTAAATGTGATTATTAATAAGGTAACAAATGTTCTTCATAATATATCAAACACAGCAGAAACATATCAATAAAAATTTAATGACTTCCTTACTTCACCAATCCCACCCCTTAACCCACATTTCTCATTGCTCATGCAAGCACTGTTGTATATAGCCTTAATTTTTTACAAAAAAATGGATTATATTATGTACAATAATATGTAATTTGTCATTCTATACTCCAATTTAACAATATCATCATGGGTATTCCTTCTGGTCAGTGGCTGTACCATATTCCATAGTGTGGATGTAATAATATATTCGAACATTCCTCCACTAATCAACAGTCATTCATATTCTTTCAAATTTTTAGTTGTTATAAACTATGAAACAAATGTTCTTGAATATAAATCCTAATATACTATAAAGGTATATATTAGTAATGTAGTATATACTATTCTATTTTGTAGGAGTAATTCCCAAAAGTGACAGCATTCAGTGAAAGGATAATGTGCATTTTTATTTCAATAGCTGGTATCAGTTTTTCCCCCTCAAAGGCTGTAACAATTCACTACCACCTAAGTATGAGTGCCCATTTTCCTACATACTGCCAGTATTACATGTTATCTCACTGTTTTTTTACTTTGCATTTTTCTCTAAGTTGCTGAATTCTTTTCCAAATAATTTTACCCTCTCTTTAAACCATAAGTTTTCCTCTAATGTGTTGATATAATAAATTATGAGGTTTCATAAACAATGCAACAAACTATCCAAGTGTCATACCAATAAAAACACCAAATAAACCGTGAACCCTGAAAAAATAGTGCAGCCCCCAGAAGATTAGAATAATAACAAGAAAAAACACAGTAAGATCATATGAGACTTCAAAAAGCAACAATGAGAGCCAGAAGACAGTAGAATGATACATTCAAAGTACAGAAAGAAAATCACTACCAACTTAAAATTCTATATCCAGCAAAAATATCTTTCAAGACCAAAGGTAAAATAAAGACATTTTAGACAAACAAAAACTGAGAGAATTTGTTACCAGCAAATACACAGTAAATACTAAACAGTGTCTTTCAGAAGGAACAATAATTTATTCCAGACTTAAAAGCTGTAGGTAAAGAAAGAAATAAAGAGCTTTAAAAAAATAGTAAAAATGTAGGTAATTCTAGATAATCAGTAACTATAATAATACAATAATAGAATGTCTTGGGGTTTTTTAATATGTACATAATTAAAATATATAAAAATAGAATTTAATTTGTGGGGCACACACAGAACTAAAATATTCCAGGATATCTGTATAATCTGTATTGTTTATAGATATATGTTGTAATTTCCAGTAAATGGGTATATAATTCCAAAACAAATAGAGGAACAACTGGACCAATAAAAAATATAAGATCAGTTTAAAAGAAGTAAAAATGAAAATGAAAAAGAACAAAGACTGTGGAAGAAGTAGAAAGGACACAATAATAGAGTGACAGATTTAAACTTAAATATATTAACAATTATATTAATTATAAATTGAATAAACATTCCAGTTAAAAGATAAAGCTTTTCTGACTGCAAAAAATACAAAACTCAAGAAATATATCTAAAACATAAATACAGACAGTTCAAAGTAAAATAAAAAAAAAGATAAACCATTCAAATACAACAATCCATCCCCAAAGAAAACCTGCTATAACAATACTATATCATAAAAAATAGACCATAAAGCCACAACAGTTATACAATAACTCTTCACCAGAAATAGATAATTCAAAAGTTGTGTACACCTAATAATATAGCCTTTACACACACACACACACACACACACACACACACACACACTCTCTCTCTCTCTCTCTCTCTCTCTCTCTCTCTCTGAAAAAATCAACACAGTTACAAATAGATATAAGTAAATCCACAATCATAATAAAAGGCTTTTAAAAACCTCTTTCAGCAACTGATAGAACAAATGGACAAAAGGATGCAAGAGAATTTGAGCAATAAAAATTGATTTTATACTGAGTCGTAAAGAAAGTTTCAACAAATTCCAGAAACACTGATATCAGACAGACCACATATTCTGATCAAATTAAACTTGAAATCATTAATAAAAATATATGTAAAAACACTATATATCTGGAAATGAAGGAAGGCACTTATAAATAATCCACAGGGCAAAGAAGAAATCATAATGGAAATCAGAAATGCTTTGAACTGAATTAGGAAAGATAATGAAGGTTAAAACTTACAGGCAGCTAAAGCAGTATTTAGAAATTTATAGCTCTAAATGTATATATATTAGAGAAGAAGGAAGCCTAAAAATAAATAAAATAAACATTCATCTTAAGAAATAAAAAATAGCAAAAAAAAATACAAAGACAATAAGAAAAAGAAAATGATAAAGTTGTGAACATAAATGTCATGAAATAGAAAAAACAAGCACACAGTAGGTTTAAAAAGCCAAAATTTGATCTTTGGAAAACTAAAAAAATTTAGAAACATTACTGAGAATTAAAAAATAGAGAAGGTACATATAACCAAAATTAGAAATGAAAAAAAGAGTACATCACTACTGATTTTCATATATTAAAAGATATTAAAGAAACTAAAGGTACATTTTGAAACACCCCTATTTCCCTATACACATACATAAAACCAAAACCAACCAAACAAAAGGAACCCCAGTCAAGATGGCTTTGTTGGCCAATTCTTCCAAAGATTTAAAGGAAATTACACTAATTCTTTAAGAGAATCAAAAGGGAACATTCTCTAACTCATTTTATGATAGAAAACCTGGACACCAAAACTCAACAAGGAGAGTAAGAAAAGGAAAAAATTCAGATCAATCTCATACACTTGTAAACAAAATGCAAAAATCCCCCCCAAAAAATGTCATCAATTTAAACCCAGCATCATATAAAAAAGTAATAATAATAAAACAGTAAGATGTTCATGGTTTGGAGGATTCGATATTGCAAACATGTCACTTTGATAGACATCTATATATCAACAGATTCAATAAATATATTTACTCTAAAGACTCAGTATCTACTAATTCAATAAAGTTGAATAAAATTTGAATCTACAGACTCAATAATATATAGATTCAATAAATATGAATATATTTGAAAAAGATTCTTGTTTTGTTTTTGTGGAAACTGACAAGCTGATTCTAAAATGTATATGAAATGCAAATATAGGACTGAGATTAGCTTTTGAAGAAGGTAGACTGAAGAACTTCCTCTACTAGATACTGACTGATTATAAAGCCACTGTAATTAAGACAGTATGGTACTGGTGAAATAATAGAAAAATACATCAATGAAACAAACATAATATGCAATTAATTTATAACAAACGTGGCACTACAGGACTGGGAGAGATGGGATAGATGATCTTTCTAAAACATAGTGATTGGTTATTCCAGTATCCATATGGCAAAAAATAAAACTGGATACACCACCATATACAATAATCGACCAGATAGTTTGGAGACCTAAATGTGATAGGCAAAACAAGTGATACTGGAGGAAAGACATGGCACAACTATAAAAGATAGATAACCTCGACTATATTAAACTAAACAAACTTGTAGTTATCAAGGGGCACAACTTAAGAGAGTGAAAAGTTAACCACTGAGTGGAAGAAGAAAACTGCAACATATACATTGATAAAGGGGCCACAGGCAGAAAAAAGAACTCTCATCGATTAGTAAGACAAAGGCAACCTGCAGAAATGTGAGCAAGAATCCTAAATAGGCACTACTCATAAACAAATAATTACTTAATTTCCCTAATAATCTAGATAAATGTAAATTAATGTAAATTATCCACAAAAATAGCTAAAATTAAAGACTGAATTTATGAAATATTGCTGAGGATGTGGTACCCACAGTGACTCACATTTACTGCTGTAAGGAGTGTAAAATTAGTATAACTATTTTGGAAAACAGTTTGGTATTATCGACTAAAGCTGAAAATAAGATGTCCGATGAACCAGCAATTCCTGTCCAAAGAATATACTCAACAGAAACATATGCACATGTGTACCAGTAAAAATTTCTATAAATGTTAACAGCATTTGTAATAGAAACTGGACACACCCAAATGTCCATCAAATAGCAGAATGGATACATTATGGTATAAACTTATACAGTGGAACATACACAGTAATGAAAATAACTACTGCTGCAGACAACAACATAAGCAAATCCCAAACAAGAAACAAGAGATATATTGTTTAATTCAATTTATATGATGTTCAGAGATTAAATTAAACTAAATTATTAATTTTTCCTCCTCTTTAATCCCCCCCACACCACTTCCACCCCTGACCCATGGATGTTGCTCTTTCCCCTTAAGAACTGGATCTCTGAAGGCAGGGTATCTCCTCCCACACACTCACAGTGTGTACCTAGGGCCTGGTGCTCCTGGGCACTTGGGGGGCCCTGGCACACCCAGGGTATGGTCCATGGCTCCAGCTAGGAAGCGATCCCAGGACCTTCTGCATGTAAAGCAGACATGCTAGCCACTACACTATGGAGCCACCCCCTAAACTAAATGATACATCTTTGTAATAAAACTATATAGAAAAGCTAGGAAGTACTTACCATATAAATAAAAAACTGATTACTTTTGAGGGAGAAAGGTGGTTATAATTTTGAAGAGGCTATGAGGGGCCTCTAGAATGCTGATAATTGTCTCCTTCCTCCTTCCCTCCCTTCCTTCCTTTTTTTTTTACATCAGTATAGAAAAGCTTTATTAGGAGCAATAGTACACTTCCAGATGTGGAAGTGGGCCTGAGCAAGAGAAGCGTGGCTCAAAGGCTGGTAATTGTCTTATTTCTTTATCTGAGTTATGGTTACATGAATGTTCACAGTAAAATAATTTGTTTAGGGGAAAATCTATGTTTTATGCATTTCATAGCACATATATTTTTCAGTAAAAGGTTTTAATTATATTTTTATAAAATAGTATTATACTTACTTGTATAGTCAATTAACCTAAAAATAGAAACAAAAAATTGAAAGCATTTGGGATGGAGTAAATTGAGTAGAAATCTCATCATGAATCTCCTTGCTGAAGATTCATATAACTGGAGATTGAAAAGTTTGTAGGAACAGGTATTAGGCCAGTTGTCTTCACCACTTTATCCTGAAGGCCTAGTGAAATAGTACTTTAGGAAACTGAATCAAGTTTAGAGAAAATAGTTTTGTGATGCCATAGCAGAAATTATATTGTAGTAGGAAGATCTTTTTAAAAAGAGAGATAGTTTCTAAAAAGTAAAAATCTGACACTATGAAAAAAGGTTACTCTATTAAGAAAGCGAAAGAATCCAAAATAGTTGTGTAAGGTGTACTATAATAGGTTCAAAATGTAAAATAGTTTAAAAAAAAATTAAAGGAAGGCATGTGAACAAGGATGAATGCAAGAGTGGTATGAAATGTGGAGAATCGGGTAAGCATAGAGCCCAGAATGAGCGGAGGCTGGTGAAAAATGTTAAGAACAATAAAAAGGATTAAAAAAAAATATATGTAGAGCAAGAAGAACAGGAAAGAAGGTTTAGGCCTACTGCTTGGGGCAGATGGTATAATGTTAACAGATGACACAGGCAGAACAACTCAACTCCTATTTTGCTTTTGATTCTTTATTAAGGGGAAATATTCAAAATTGAAAGGGGCATAAGAAACATGATCAAAGACACCTGAAATATCTTACTGTAAGGATCTAGATAGGCTTCTTGAAAAAGTTGAGACCTGAGCTGTCCCTGAAAAAGAATATTAAGAAAATAGAACATGCTAAAGAGAAAGAGTAGACTGGGAAATGACAGAAGTAGAGTGTAGAAGCTTTCCATATACTATATTTCATCAATTTTAGGGCAGTATCTTTTCCACATTTTAACATCTCTGAAACTGGAATATATCTTCAAAAAAGCATTGTATAATTTTTAACTGGCACCACTTTTTCTTTCTTAGAGGCACTCAAAATGCTATATCTTACAATTAATGGTGCCTTAGATTTAATTTCCTCCCTGAGGCTCTATAGTACCTATGCCAGTCAGATTAAAGATCAAAGATCCTAAATTCTGATTAATCCGCTCATAAATATTTCAAGGCAAAACTTAAGTTTAAACTTCTCTGTAGCTTATAATAACCTAAAACAATTTACCTTTTAATAGCATTCATTTTGGAATCTACTATTCTGTCTTCTCTTCCATTCTCTATCTGACCTTGCTTCTCTCTAATCTTTTCTATTAACTGCTGCTTACTCTCTCTCTTCCTTGTTCCCTCTCCTTTTCATTGCTTCTCCCTTTTAACTTTTTTAAATTAAAAAGTAGATAATTCAAGCGTTCTACATTTCTCTTGAAATGTAGAAAATCAAGAAAGTCATATTTCACTCCTATAAGTTCCATGGCTGATTTTATTTTTTGTGTTTATGCTATCTAAGAAACTGGGATAAACTCTCTGTAGAGCAGTATCTTTCCAAATGTGGTCTGAAATCTACTGAATCTGAATTTCTAAGGTGCCCAGAAATCTGTGTTTTCAACAAGTTCTGCATCCCCACTTCTATGGAAACTAAGTTGATTAAGTTTCCATGAAAGCCAGGTTAATGTTCTTCAGTGCATTATTATAGTAGTAACGAATTTCCAACTTTTTTACTTAGTTTCTAAATCTGATCACAAAATCTTTCTTAATGCTAATGTCTTATTATGCCTGAGAAGAAAGCAAACCTATTCTACTTGCAGTTTCATAATAATAATAGATAGACTCCTGCTTGCACAGAGTTTGCAGAACAGAGTACTAGAGGGGAGAGAGCTACACCGAAAGAGAACCTTGGAGATATGCAGAGGGGTCACCTCAAGTATTTAGTAGAGCACTGACCAGAACATGTACATGAGGAAGCTACCCAAGGCTGGGAGGAAAAAAAATCATCAAAAAAGGTGAGAGAAAACAGCGTTCAGCACTCATTAAAAGCTGGAAACAGCATCTCTTTCCACCAGCTAAACTGGGAAAGCTCTTAATTCACAGGACATGTGTAAAGCACTCAGAAAGGCTTTACTTTAGTAGTAGGAAAATAATTAGCCCTAGACTGAGCATTACCCTAGCCAATCCTAGTAAATCACAAAAGATCTAAAAGGATCACACTGTTTCCAAGTAACTATATTCCAGAACAAGGCTCCAGAAAATTTATAGGAGCTTGAAAATATCTAGCACCCAGCCAGGCAAAGGCCACCGAATTGAACATCACCAGACCTACAAAGAAATAGTAAAATATGGCCCATTAATCAATCAACTGAAACTGACCCATAATTGATATAGATATTCTAATTAGCAGAGGATATTAAAGCAGTTATTATAATTGTATTCTATATAATCAAAAGGTTAAGTAGAGACATGGAAGATATTAAAAAAAGACACAAATTAAACAGAATGGATTAACAACATATTACACACTGCTGCTGTTAAGACTAGTGAACCCAAAGGCATAGAAACTAGCCAAAATGAAACACATAGAGAAAAAAAAGAATCATAAAATTTTAAAAGAATATCAGTGAGCTGTGAGATAACTTCAAGCAACCTAACTTATGTGTAATTGGAGTCCCTAAAGGAGAAGAGAGATGCAGGGGACAGAAAATTATTTGACGAAATAATGGCCAAAAAATTTCCAAAGTTGATAAAAACTATAAACCCTGAGATCCAAGAAGCTTAACAAATTCAAAGCACAAGAAACATGATAAAGAGAAAATCATAAAAGCAACCAAAGAGAAATATTATACACAGAAGATCAAAGATACGACTGAAACCCATTTCTCATTGGAAACTACAAGTAAAAAGACAGCTAAACATATTTAAAGCACTGAAAGAAAAATATCAATGTAGAATTCTACAAACAGCAAAATTCTTTTTAAAAATAAAGGCCAAATAAAGGTTTTTCAGATATACAAAAGATGAAAGGCTTCATACCAGCAGAACCATGCTCTAAGAAATGTTAAATGAAGTCTTCAGGTAAAAGGGAAATGATACCAAATGGAAATAAGGGTTTCCACAAAAGCATTAAGAATACCAGAAATGAAAATGACATAGGTAAATCTATTAAGATTTTTCTCCTTAATATCTAAATTCTTTGAAAAGATAATCAACTGTTTAAATATTACAAAGTATATAACACAGTATAAAAAAATATCTGACGACAATAGCATAAAGATTGGGAAGGGAGAAATAGGAATATACTGTAAGGTTCTTAAACATATGTGAAACAACATAATATCACTAGAAGAGAAACTGTAATAAGGTGTATAAACCCTAAGGCAACCACTAAAATAACAAAGAGTTATAGCCAGCATGAGAGGAAAGAAGATAAAATGTAATAAAAATAATTAAAAATAAAATGAAAACATCACTAATCAAATAAAAATTAAAACCACAATGGGATACCACTACAGACTTACTACAATGGCTAATATTAAAAAGATGAACCATATCAAGTGTTTTCAAGGAAATGAAAGAACTGGTGGGAATATAAAATGGTACATTCACTTTGGAAAAGAGTTTGGCAATTTCTTAAAAAGTTAAAGAATAACAACTACTATTTGATCTAGTCATTCAACTCATATGTATTTATCCAAGAGAAATAAAGTCCTTTGTCCATAAAAAGTCTTGAACTCAAATGTGCATAGCAGATTTGTTTATAACAGCCAAAAAAACTAGAAACAACCCAAATATCCATCAAAAGATGGATAAACTGTGGTATATCTATATAACTGAATACCTACTCAACAAAAAAAAGGAATAAAAAAACTGAGACACATTACAACACAGATGAACCCAAAATCATTTATGCAGAGTGAAAACCAGCCCCAACGCCCCCGCCCCAAAAAAACAGGAATGCATGTTGCATGAATCTACTTATATAAAATTGTAGGAAATCTAAACTAACGCATACTGACAGAAAGCAGGTTAGTAGTTGCTTGGGCACTGGGGGTTAGGGGTAGGGGAGTGTGTGAATGTGTAGAGAGGAGGGAGGGGTACAGAGGGATGTGGGAGTTGAAAGCAAGGAGGAGGGTTACAAAGGGGTATGAGAAAACTTCTGCAGGGCAAAAGATATATTCATTATCTTGACGAGGATGATGGTATCACAGTGTACACATATGTCAAAACTTATCAAATTGTGTACTGTATGTCAATTACATCTCAAGAAAGCTGTTCAGGAACAAGCATAAAGAAAAATGCAAAACAATAGCATATATTATTTATACATAGTTACATGTACATAAATGATAAATACTTAAATCAAGGGAAAAGATTTCCTTCAGTTAAAGACAGGAAAAAGGTAAATGGAATCAAGGAAGAGTAGGTACACAAGTGACTTCAGCGGTGTTTCTAAAATTTTCTTCAAAAATAAAAAGAAATTGACAAAATGTTAAGATTTGACAAATTTTATTGATGAGTATATCAATGTTATATTATTTTTATTATTTGCTACTTTTTTGTATGTTTGAATTATATGTGTGTAATTTTCCAAAAAGGTACTTTACTGTTAAGGTTGATATATCATAATAGTTCCTTATTTGTTTGTCAAGTTTGTGAGTTCAGAATCATTTATCAGGGCTACAAGGAAAGTAGATAAAAATCTAAAATATTAGGCGCCTGACATTCTACAAAAAACTGTACATGTGTGTATTTGCATTTTTCTAAAAGGTACACTTAAGTATGCTGATTATTAATTAGCCATCTAACTTATATTCTTGCTTTCATCCTTGTCCCCTTAGAATCTATCCTTTTCATAACAGTCAAGGTGATCTTTTAAAGTCGTATCAGGTCATCTCCTGCTCAGAACCTTCCAAGTGCTTTCTACCCAACTTTGAGTCACCACATACTGCAAGGCCTTCCATAATCAGTCCCAGCTAATTTCTTTGACTTCATCTCCTATACTCTCCTTGCTCACACCAGCACACTGACCTCCTTATCACTCCTTGAATATGACACACATCCTCTCACCTCATCTTTGCATTTGATTTCCCCTCTGGCTGCAAAAGTCTATTCTCCATGATTTATGTTACTTCCTTCAAGTCTCTGTTCAAAATGTTATCAGAAATGTTATACAACCAACCTATATATAAAAGAATACTCATCACCTTCTGTGATTCTTTGTTCCCTTTAACCTGCTTAATGTTTACTTCATGACATTTATAACCATCTAAATACTTTATATTTATCTACTTTAAAAAGTATGTCTCTGCTTTCTCCCTTACCACCCCAGAATATAAGTTCAATGAGAACAAGTTTTCTTGTTTTGCTCACAGCTATAACCCTATTGCCTAGAATAGTATCTCGAACATAGTAGATGTTCAAATATTTCTGCCCTTCAAATAATCAGATCAGAAAGGCAGATAGTATGCCTGGTTTTGAAAATCTACAGAAATATTCACAAGTTAGATAAATGAAGTAAGTTTTAAAAGAAGAAAGTATACCAACTCAGTAATTAATAAGCTTTGCAGTATGCAAGTAGTAAACTGCAAATTCTAAACTTTCAGTAAAATAAAGGTGACGTATCTCCCTCTCTTCAGTTTTATAACTAAATTTAATAAGTAGTTATGACTTTTTTTTCCTTCCATAAATATCCTGAAATTTCAGCCTAAAGATTAAACTATATGTTTAAATATATACTTATCTATACTGATAATTATAAAAAGTAATTATTCTTAATTAAAATTCTGAAAATGGCTAATTATGTGTTTAATGATTAAAAGAAGAATGGTTATGCATATATTTGCCTTTGTAAAATATTGATTTAGGGATTCCTAATGTGTTTTTACAACATGCAATTTTGAGAGCAAATTGTGTACCGCAAAAAACATTTGGTATCATAATTAATCTGATTTCTTTAACAAACATAGAGCACAAGGCCACTGGTAAACATTTAAATAACTTAAACACATTGTAGACATCATATAATTTATTAAGAGCTCCACAGTTATAATTATTTAATTAAAATAAATCTAGATTATGCTTTACTTGTATTACCCAACTACTACACTAAGGCATTGATAAAAATGTAATGACTTCACACTTATTTCAACATCGAAAGGCACCAAAAAGAATATACATAGCTTAAAAAATATTAACTGAACCACTAAATGGAGTAAAAATCCACTGATTTACTCAACAAATATCTAATGAAGACCCACCGTGTAGATATTAAGGGACGTACTCCATTTTTTATCCACCAGAGTTAATAAATAAAACAATTCCAGATTGGATTCCTTACTAGTACTTACTAAAGTATTTTTCAGACACATAATAACTTAAAAATTTACCTCCAATGTACCCTTTTTGAGAGAACTACTGAAAGATGTACTCTAACAAAACAATGGAGTAAACCAAAACTGAGGAAGATACCATGTTAAAGAAAACAGGGACTGAAAACAGTGATCAGCTGAGGAAGTTGCAGAACAGCTGTTATGCAACAAATCTAGAAAGTGAGTCCAGATTGGAAATGAGGAAAAAGAAAGGCTTCAGGAGGAAGTCTTTAGGATAAAGAATGGAAGTGATGTACTTGAGCATATGAAAAAAATTACTGATTGCATGTGGCAGAGATATGGAGCATTTAGGGGAAAAAATTGCAAATACACAGAAAGCCAGGCAACTAAAAAAAAAAAGTGAGACAATTATTAACTTCAAAAAAGCAAAAGGCTGTACTGTATTTCACTATTTGCCTTAAGAAAAAACAATATCTAAAAACAATATCTATAATCAAATGAGAAACGAATTGCTAAATTAACCTAAAATTATAATATATTAATTACATAAGGGGAAGGGAAGTAGGGGAGCAAAGTGAAAAGCTAGATCTCCACCTACTATGGCAAGAAGTGAAGAGATAATGCCTAAACCTGATTAATTAAGAAATACCAGTCTCCCAGGGTATTTAGAAATAAAGAACTAAAAACCAGGAAAACTGGCCAAAGGGATTAAAACTGGTTTCTTCCAAGTAGGACTTAGGGGTGGATAAGGATAGGGTACTATAAACCTTTAAATTTTTTTTTTTTGCTTTTGTAAAAAAGCTATATATTTTTTAAAAATTAATTAAAAATATTTAAAAATTATTAAAAAGCCAGTAACTGCAATGAATGATTACAATACTATATTAATTCAATAATATAACAGTAAGATTAATATCTTCAGATTATAGGGATCACTTAAAAAAGACAACATAATATAATATATGCAAGGAACATGAACAGGCAATTACAAAAGAAATATTACTATCCTAGGCGCATATAAAAAACTTTTTACCCTTCAAAGCCATATAACAAAAACTCCAGATTAAAACAAAAAAGCAGCAATATTTTAATCTCATTAGTAAAAGCTTGAGAAACAGCTAATACTAATGTGTGTCAGGTTTGTTGTGGAAAATGCCATGATTGTGGAAGTGTAAGCTGATGTATCATTTCTGGAGGAAATTTTGGTAATATGACTCAAAATCTTAAAAATATGTATCACATTTGATTCGGTAATTCCTGCTAAAAATTCATTCTTAAGAAATTAGCTATAAATATGCATAAAAGAATTCAGCTACAAGGATATTTACTTTAGCAAATTTTCTTAAAGTTTTTTCACTAAAAACATTATAAAAGCCTTACCTGAACTGTACGCCCTGCATTGATATGCTCTTCGTGCAACTTGTCCCAGATTCTGCATCGCTGATACTACAGAAAAGAGGGGAAAGGTACTGAATTTCTGATTATCTCTAGTTACTAGAAAAAACCCCACTCCCTACCCAAACTTAAACATATCAGCTAGAAAGTTATTGACTTGGTAGTGGCGGTTAACTGTTCAAAGACCATGCCAGTAGGAAATTTTCAAAAACATTACATACACAATTCTGGCAAATGGTAAAACAAACAAAATTCACTAAAGACTATTTACTTTATTTTACCAAAAGAGAGCATGAACTTTGTCTATATTGCAAACTCTTTGGAGATGAAAAAAATAAACAATGAGAATGGAAAAGAATGTGAAAAATAAAAATATCAAGAGCATTCATCAGATAATCTTACTGTAAATGAAGAATTCTAAATGTCAAGTATTGAAACTAAAATCTGATTTTGATACTGTAGACAGAAAGTATGTAAAAAATGAGAATAAACATTTAATATGTATGTTTGTTCTTACTAAGCCAATGTTTAGCTTTCAGAGTTTCATCCAAGAAATTTGATGAGCATGATAATGGAAAATGTTTCATCTGACAGGAACCATAGCAAAATATCACAACATTATAGCAGACTACTATCTGGAATAGAAACATCAACACCAAACATCACAAATTATTTTTGGTTGAAATAAAAAGTCCAAATAATTAAGATGTTAACAGATGTGAATAATGACATCAAACACATTTCTGTTATACTACAAAAAAAATATGTTAGACATATCAAAAAAAATGAATCAACTTAGAAATATTTTGAAGAGACAGAAACATGAAAATGCCCTATACATGCCTGGCAGACATACTAGATAATAAAAGTAGAGCAATAAAAAAATTTCTAGGGCATTTTTATATTCCTTATTCTGTATATTCATTAAATTTGGTAGTGAATAATGCAGCAAGAAAAAGCAACCTTGTTAGATACTCCTAAATTTATTTACCTCACCTAAGAACAATAACTATTAAGCTTAAGAATAATCTAACTATATTAAATACAATACATGATAAATATGTATTTAATATAGTTCAATTATTCTTAAGCTTAATAAAATTAGGAATAGTATTACCATATGACCCAGCAATCCCTCTTCTGGGTATCTACCCAAAAAGTTTAAAAACATTTATCCAAAAAGATATATGCACTTCAATGTTCATTGTAGCAATATTCATGGTGGCCAAGACATGAAAACAAGTAAAGCGCTCTTTGATAGATGACTGGATAAAGAAGACGTGGTACATATATACAATGTAGTATTATTCAGCCATAAGAAAAGATGAAATACTGTCATTTGTGACAAATGGATGGATCTTGAGATTATCATGATAAGCAAAATAAGACAGAAAAAATTGAGAACCATACAATTTCATTCACACATGGGATATAAAACTGAAAGAAACAAACAAGACAAACAAAAACTCATAAACAGAAACAATAGTTTCGTGGTTACCAGAGGCTAAGAGAGGAGGGTGAGGAGGTAGATAAGGGTAAAGGGGGTCAAATATATAGGGAAGAAAAGAAATTTGACTTTGGGTGATGACTGTACAATGCAACACACAGATAATGTATTATAGAATTGCACACTTGAACCCTATAAAATTTTATTAACCAATGTCACCTCAATAAATTTAAAAATAAAAATAAAACATTTGAAAAATTAAAAACATTATCCAAATACATTTAAAACCACTATCAAACTACTTTAAAGTGTAAGAAAAACTGATGTCATCAGATCCAGTATGAACTTTTAGAAAATGTTATGATATTCATAAAAAGATGAGAATAGAAGCCAAAGATACATATTTAAAAATAAACAACTTTTAAATGTATTACTCAATACAACCCTGTCATGATATTTTAAGAAAAACTGGAAAACAGAGTTGAGAATTCAGGGAGGCCAGAGCTACTAGAACTCAAGGGGCAAAACATCAAAGATCTCCATATGAGGAGGCAGCTGCAATGAAAGGATAGGACCATACTGAGAGAGCACTCAAGAGATCTGCAGGGTTTTCCATTCTTCAGTCAAGTACATCTCAGCACTAGAGGAAACTACCTGAGGTTAGAAATATAACCACTGAAAAAGAACAGGTATACTCATACTCAAAGATCAAACACAGCTAGAAACAGGTGACTATGAGTCAGAGTGGAAAAACCTTGAAATATATTGGACATCAGGTAGAATACCCCAAAGTATTGGCCTTTATAGAGAAAAATTAGCCCTGTAATAAAGGCTGTTCTGATTCTACATGAGAAAGCTTAAAAGAAAGCCTCAAAAATATCAGAATATTTCCAAATGACTTAAATGTGTCTCAGAATAAAGCTCAAAAATACTTAAAGGGTATTTAACCTATTTCCTGTTTAGAAAAAAAAAAAGTGAAGCTCGCTGCCAGCATTAATTTTACATAAACACAATCTGAGGCTGAAGCAAATCTGACTGGTTTTCCATATGAAAATAAAATATGAAAACTGTTCTTGGAGTTATTTCTAAACAGAACTTGTCTCTAATCCTAATGTAACAGAAATGTATACATAAGTCAGATTCATCAAATAAATCTTTGGCTAACAACTGTTTGAGAACAATGTTAACATCTTGTGCAGGAATATTGCATTTTTAAGAATTTGACATTTTCAGCAAATGAAAATTATATTTTGTAAATGGAAATACCACTACTAACAACAGAATGCTAAAAATAGAATGATGTCATTTATTTCCAAAGACTATCAATATACTAGAGCAATACAACAACAGTAATAAAAGTGAGATATTTTGTGGCAAACTTTGAGGGTAAGGTTAGGACTGTAATCTGTGAGTTATCTTGGGATAAACACTATTACTGCAGGTGCCTTCAGCAAGTATTGGAAAGGAAAATAGGAAATGGGTTAAAAATATTCAGTACTTAAGTCCACAATGTTTGGCTTCCAATAAACAATTACCATGTATGCAAAAAATCAAGGAAATACAATCTGTAATGAGGAAAATCATTCAACAGAAACAGACTCTGATAAAGTACAAGTGATAGAATTAGAAAACAAGAATATTAAAAGCTATTATGATGTATTTCATGTATTTGAGAAAGTAGAAAACATGAGCATCCTGAGACATAAAAAATATTTTTTAAAAGATTGAATTACTAAAGTTAAAAAAAAATCCACTGAAATGAAAAATGCACTGTATGAGATGAATAGTGAATAAAACAATTCAAAGAAAGATTGGTAAATTTAAATACATGTAACAGAAATAATTCAAAATGAAAAATATAGGAAAAAAAAGGTTGACAAGTGAACAGAGAATCCTTTGATGCTCAGTCATGGGCCAACTGAAAGCAACATAGTACATATATAATTGGATACCTTGAACGAGAGAAAGAGAGCACAAAAAAAATTTTTGAAAGAATAATGGCCAAAGTTTTTCCAAATCAGAAAAAAACCTATGAAAACATATATCCAAGAAATTCAATAAAACTCTAACCAATAAAAATGAAGGAAAATATACTAAGGCACACTATAGTAAAATTACTTAAAATAAGTGATAAAATCTTAAAAGCAGCCAGAGGAAAGAAAGACAGATGAAGTACAGAGGAACAAAGAATGACAAAAGACTTCTCATGAGAAACAATGCAAGCCAGAAGACAGTGGAAACAACATCTTGAAAGTACTGAAAAACAAATCTAAAATTCGACCTAGAATTCAATATCCAGAGAAAATATTTTTTAAAAGTAAAGGCAAAATATTATTTTTCAAACAGAAAAAGCTTTAAAAATTAATCAGCAGGAGGCCTTCACAAGAAATGTTAAAGGAAGTCCTTCAGGCTGATCGAAAATGATAACAAATAGAAATGTGGTTCTACACAAAGGAATCAAAGAAGCATTAAAATGGTAAATATATGGGTAAATACAAAATGTGTGTTTATTTTTTTAAGAACTCTTTGAAAGATAACACAGTTTAAAACAAAAATAACAACAGTGTATTATGGGGTTAATAATATACATAGAAGTATAAAATAAACAACAACACTATAAAGAGCCTAGGAGAGGGGAAATGAAAGGTTATAAGGTTCATATAATATACATGAAGCAATAAATAAATACACACACTACTGGAAGGTATAACATAATAAGTTAAAGATGAATTCTCAGAACTATAAAGCAACTAACTAAAAAATAAAAATAAAAGAGGTATAATTAGTAAGCCAAAAAGGAGAAAATATGGAATCATAAAAATATGCAATTAATCTAAAAAAAAGAGTAAAAGGGGGACACAGAACAAACTGGATAGACAAAAATAGCAAGATGACAGATTTAAAGACAACCATTTGACAAAAATGTCTATTCATTAAAAATTTCTCAGCAAACTAAAAATAGAAGTTAAGATAGAGGCATCTACAAAATCCCTGAAGTTAACACCACGCTTAGTGGTGAAAGGTCATTCCCTAATCTTGGGAACAAGGTAAGGATGTCTGAACTCAGCACTCCCATTCAATACCACACTGGAACCCCTAACCAGTGCAATAGGTGAAAGAAAGAAAAGGAAAGGAGAAGGGAAGAAAGAGGGGAGGGGAAGAGAGAAGAGGGGGTGAGAAAGAGAGACTGAGAGAGAAGAAAAGGAAGAAGATGGGGAAGGAGGGTAAGTTACAGGGAGGGAAGGGAGAAAGAAAGAAGGGGAGAGGGAAAGTGAGGGGGGGGGAGAAAGAGAAAAAGGAGAAAGAGAGAGAGAGAAAGGGAAGAAAAAAAAGAAAAGAAGGTAAAGGAAAGAAGAAAAAGAAAGAAAAAGGAAAGAAGAGGGAGGAAGAGAATAAAGTAGTTTGTCTTCACAGATGACATGATTATCAATATAGAAAATATCACTCTAACAGAAAAACTATGTAATATTGACAGCACAATGACTGCAAGCCATAAACTGAGGATTACTCACCTAATGAACATAAATAATAACTATCCCATTGTGTAAGTAAAAGTGATTCACCTCACAGTGCCTACCAAATATCAAAAATACAAAACCCAAAACAAACACAAAGGATGTATTCCAGGAATGTTGTGAATCTCTTAAGGCATTAGAAACTTAATGGATGGTGCCAATGCTGAGCATCTGGGTAGGCTAACTTACTTAAGTAACCAATTTCCAAGTATCGACCTTGCATTTAAGAGGTTTTCTATATATCTTAACCCTTTCAATAACCCTATGAGGAAGATTTTATTTTTACTTTTACAACTCTACAAAGATCATTTTTAGCTTTTCCTGGAATACTTAAATTGGAGTGTTTATAACTGACTGAGGATGAAATCAATCAGGACATGTTCCACAGTAAGTAATTAAGTTGGGTTTTCAAGAAAAAAACAATGTTTGAAAGGTGAACATATGGAGTGAATATTGCTAATAAATATAGGAGAGAAAGCAAAAGTTCATTCCACTTTTTTTTTCATCTTCTTTCTTTGAGAAAAATGACCTTCAAAAGAGAACAGTCTACAATAAACATGATTAAGAGAAAAATTAAAACCAAGAAAATGTAAAAACAAACCTACGTACTTCAAATGAGTCTGAGTTAACAGCCCTAAGAAATTACATCAAGTGAACCAAAAGACCTTGCAAATGCGATCAAAGAAACACTTTGACCTACCTATGAAGAATTGGAATGGCTCCTAGAGACCAGTAAATACTGACCTAATTTTCACAAAAGAAAGTATCTTTAAAACACTGCAGCCTGTAAATCTTGGGGGAAAATTTATATCAGATTATCAGCGAGATGGCTTGTGAGAATTTGGAGAAATGATGGCAGTATATTAGGCTGCTCTGCCCTTTTCCTGTCCAACATTTTTCATCAATGCCTTGAAAAGAGAGAATGTTAGAAATTACCAAATTTGCCAATGATACAAACTAGAAGGAATAATTAGAGGAAAGATAATAATTCCATATAAGAACAAATGTAACAACAATAAATGTAAAGCCTAGCATTTAAATTAAAAAGGGCAACTGCACAAGACATGAATATGGTTGGGCCCAATAGCTAAAGTTCACATTCAAAAAGTTCTACGGATTTTATTTAGTTGATTACAAAACCAATAAAAATAGCCAGCAATACAAAGTGGCTTCTAAAACAATTTATGTAACCTTAGGCTGTATGCATGCATACGTATATTCATTCTTTCAACACAGTTTTATTAGGAGCACATTATATTTCGAGCACACTAGAAGTTTAACATATTTACCAACACAGTAATCTTAAGAAAGTAATTTAACACTATAAGTCTGCTTCCCCACCTAGAAAAGAAAGATAATAATAAAGCTAATGTATAAGAATTCTGTGAGAGTTAAATTATGATATATATAAAACCCCTAACATAGCACTCAAATAAAAACAACTGCTATGACCTTTGCTATTATTATTTGCTCACTTGTCAAATAAACTGTAGAAGAGATTAATGTCTTGGGTGGAGGCTGAACTAGATAATTTTCTCTCTTACAACAAAATTCTAAGCAAAATAAGGAATAAAACAGTTTAGACATGCTACACAATGTTATACCTAAATTGTGCTATATTACTAAAATACATATTTTCAAATCTTTGGAGAGAACAACTTAAAGTGATTTAAATATGTGTGAAAAAAATTAAAAGAAGTAACTCTTTTAAAATTTAGTTAAGTTGGGACCACTGACAAGGTTTTCTAATACAAAATCTCATTTCTGTATTGTCTATTTGCACACTATATAGAAGGTTTAAAACAATGTTATAATGAAGCAATTAGGGTGCTTTTAGATGCAAACACACCAGAAAACTCAAAATTTTAAAATGACTTTAATAATAACATTTATTATACCACATAAGAAGAAGTCTAGAAGTAGGATAATTCAGAAGCTTTGAATGTCTTCAAGAACCTAATTTCTTTCTGCTTTATTATCTTCAACAGAGTTTTGTCCTCAAACTTGTTGCCTACTAGGCATAGTTCCAGATACAACACAGAGACACAAGACCAGTGGAAGTAGGAGGACTATTTCTTTCCATGTGTATCTTTATAACAGTAGAAAAATCTTTTTCAGCAATTTCTATATTCCAAATAGGCTTTCTTTCCCTCATGTCTTATCAGCCAGAACTGTTTGATATATCTACTGTTCATCATTAATCAAACATTGACAAGAATGAAATTGCCCTCATGAGACTATCATTCACCACCTGTACTGAGGCTCTCCTATCCTCAAACACAGAGGAAGGCAAACTGAATCAGGTTCTGTCAGAAAAAAAAAAGAGGTAGAGAAATGTGGTTAAACATTAAAAGAAACATTCGCAGACTAAAAAGAGAAATGGAAAAGCTTTTGTTGCAACCAAAAGTTAAAAAACAAATCAATAAAAATAAATTGATAAAACAAAAAAATCAATAAGACTGATTATGTCTGACTTTGTACCATATAGTTCATATTTCTTGAATAGTCTATGCCAACTCATTTTCACATCTTATCATTCCCTAAATATTTCCTACCTTATTTTCTTAGACTGTAAACTTGATGATTCGAAACCTAATTTTTTACATTTTCAGTGCTAAAATAAGAAACAACAAACACCATCACTTATGAAAAAAAGCTAACATATATTTCTTTTCCTGTAATAATTTCCCTTCTCATTAAACTTGGCAAATTGAACACTTTCATCTCTACTCTTTTCTAAAACCCAACTAAAATAACAGCAAAGAACTTTCAAAGGTATAAATTCACAGGAATGATAATACAATTGAAGAAACCAGTTGACAAGAAATTATAACAGAATTTTTGGAAGATGAAAAGAGAAAGAGTATGAACATGTAACAATTAGCAGACCAGAGAAAGCTGAAAGCTAAGGCTGCAGGAGTGGATAGTGGGAGAGAGAGGCATTAAGAAGCAAGCCAACAAACACAGCACCACTCCAAAAAGACTCAGTAACCAGAGGTACCACCTTCCAGGTCCAGGTGGATGTATATAGTGGGGCCAAAAGCAAAAGGGCTGGTTAAAAGTTTATATAAGGAACAGGGAGTCTATCAGATGCCCTCTCCATAAGCCAGGCAACTGCACTTCCCCTATTACTACAGAAGACCACACTCCAAAAGATTATCTGGTGGTTCCCTTTAAAATAGATCCTCACCTGCCCACCCCCGCAGGTAACAAGGCCCCTACTACTACCCTGCTACACACACACACACACACACACACACACACACACACACACACGCACGCACACACACACACACACACCTTCCAACTAGTACTTATAAATATCAACAGATAACCAAGTAAAACCTATAATTGTGTAAGCTACCACCAAAATAAATAAATAAAAATATAAAACATAAAAAAAGGAAGGGGAAAATAAGAGAGGAGGGAGAGAGGGAAAGAGAAATAAATGAAAAGAAAATGAAGAAAGAAAAAAGGTAAACAGAAAACAGACATGGAAGCAAAAGAAAACTTAAAAAATAATAATAATGTCACCATAGAGAGATGATATGATACTGCATCCATGAAACAAGAGCCATCTCTTAAAAAAAAAAAAAGAGAAAGAGAGAGAGAGAAGAGAATTGAGAGAAAAAAGAACATAGAAATAATGTGATTCTGGTAATTTCATTGTAACTGAAATGTGGATGTGAGAGCTGAAGCCAGAGTTGCCATTTTACATGCAAGATAGAAATAAGAGGAACAGACAGTAAGTTTTTAAAAAGCCTGGGTCTTTAATGACCGTTGAGCTGCCTAGACCATCTCCTAGACCACAAGTATAAGAGATTAAAAATGAAAACAAAAACAAAAAACCTCTATCATATTTCATATACTATATGGGGTTTTCTTCTGTTTGCACTTCCAACTATATACTAATATAGTACATGCTACAAAATAAGTTTTCCCTCAAGCCCCTACAATATGAAAAAAAAAATATGTTCCAACTTTACTAATTTATTGTTCCTACTATGTTGAAGTCTATCTTACATTAGCCAAGAAAGCTGAATGCTAACATTTCCAATTTCAGGATTACATTCTAATCAAGTCTATCTTGTATAATAAAATGTAATGCTGAAGGACCTATGGAATACAGTCCCAGGTGTCCACAGCACAATACTCTTCATTGTTTTCGGATGTTGCAGAATCACTCCACTAAGGCTTACCTTCAATTTCCCTTCAGTCTTTTAAATTCATATTGGATGACTGATGGCTAACATAATAAATATTTTATCTTTCTACACCCTTTCCCCAGGAAGAATATGACTTTTTTGAAAATGAGGCACCATCAGACACCTGGAGTCCAAAATTAATTCTTAACTCTTTTGTCCACAGTGAACATTACTGCTTTATATGCTTTTACCTTGCCATAACCTAGCTATTAAAAGATGTTATTCAGTTTTATATAGATAAAAGTCACTTTGATAACTAAATTAGAAATACTAGAGACAGCAGAATGGCCAAGAATATGAGATAAAACATAAGTAAGTATGAATTTTAACTGCTTAGTTTCAGACACCATCACTTATGGAGTAAATTATAATTATGCTAATATTATCTAACATTTTCACAATAAGTAAAAATTTCACAAAATGCTGAAGGAAAACTGTTCTGCTAAAGAAATACCAATATAACTCTAGAATAATTTTCTTATGAAGTCTGACACAACTAACCAAATCAGTAATAGACCCATTCCTGTATTCACCCACCTTTCTCTTAGGGTTTTGACTTTTCCACTTATGACTGATTGGGTAGTACATGTGGCTATGCTCTTAGAATGATAGAAGGCACCTTCATGTAGAATTAATATAAGAAAAAGAAAATCTAAAATATGCCAAACTTCAAAGGTAAAATAGAACAAAGGAAAGAAATGGTCTCAGTAGACCACAGTCTACCTATTTCTGCCTTTCAAAATCAATTCTGCCAATTCTTGTCATCTTTGTAACTGAGTACTTCAAAATGAGCTCAGGACTTTGACATACACACCTTAGCAAACCTCTCACCTAGATATGATCAATCAAAAGTAAACAACTCTATTTCTATATTGTTAGAGTGCTAAAAGAACAAGCCCTCCTCATTAATCAAAGCATGGAACCCTTTAATTTGTTTCTGCTCATAAACAGAATAACCAGTTTACCAGACAACAGAAATTAAGGTAGGACAAAATATTATTTTCATCAAAATATTCTTGGCACTTATATTCCACATTTTGAAAAAATAGTTAAATTTAGGAAGACATGGTATCTATGAAAGAAAAAAGTTAACATTATTACTCGTATAAGGTAGTCATTAGAGGGTAATAAATATTGTTTACATTAAAAGGCTTAATAACCACTTCTATTACCCACCTCAAAAAAAAAAAAATCAATGGAGGGCCACACAGCTTAAAATGTATACTAGGGGAGGTCTTTTGGAAGAACCAAATACCATTGAACAGTCCCACGTCGAATAAGATATATAACCTATCAATGCTCAGTACTCAGTAAATCTGATGTTTTCATAAATTCTACCAGACCCTGGCCAGTCCAGGTTCTATGCAACCTCCACCATAATCCCCAAGACTATTTCTTCTCTCCACCTATTTCCTAAACTGATCTCTAGGCAATACTTCTCAGTTTGGGGCTTTCCTCAAAGAGAAGAAATGAAGTTGGGAAATTCTCTCATATCACATAATAATTTGCCTTTTTAATCTACATGAACCTGAAGAGGATAGGAATTACTGAAAGACATATACTCAGGTTAAAAAAACTTGTCATGGGGTAAATGAAATTAAAGTAGGCCCCTTAGCCATATTATGTTGCATTATCAAACAGTTTGCATTTCAATTATTAACCGCCTAATATGTCAGCAACTAAAAAAAAAATGCAGATCATTTTCTTATAGTCCCTTGCTAACAAGGAAATTGAGAGGTGTATTTTTAGAACAGAAAAACCAGATGAAAAAAATGAATAATGTTGCTAATAGAACTAGATGTTTTAGCAAAGATTCTAATATTCTAAATTCAGCTAAAAATGTACAACAAATATAAATCAGAATATGTAACTGTTTATTTGTGGTGGAAAATGGAAAAACTCACCTTCTCAATATTTATCTGGTGCTTTCTTAACCTCTCCAAATCTGTTGGAATTACTATTTTAATGAATTTCTGGATAGCTGGTTCAAAACGGCGTAATTTCACTTTTTCTTCATCTTCAGACATCCTAAAAAATTGTTAAGTCACTTCTACTTGCCACAGCTGTCTTCTCTTCTCATACAGAAAAACCTATAAGGGAAATTTTTATTTAAGAATGTTTTTAAAAGATTCTCATTGTTTTCAAAAGCCAACTGTTAGGTAATTTTATAATTTATTCTAAATACGCATTCAACTTAATGCTGAACTTAACTGACTTTTTAAAAAAACCTTTTATTTTAAAACCTTTTTCCCTCTACAAAAGAAATGTATATTCACTTTAGGATGTTTAGAAAATATGAAAAAGAATAAAATCAATAATCATCTGCTCACCCATAGTTAACTACTCTTTACTTTTTTTCTCCTTCCCAACCCCTACTCTTTCCATTTGGATGTATGTCTTTCCAGATCATTTTTTATATAAGAATGTATATAAGTAAATACCTTTTTTAAAAAAACTAGGAGTGTACAGCCCAAATTTTCATTTCCCAATCTATGTATCTTGGACATTGAATAGCCTTTTCGAAAAAGGTGTCACATGGCAAAACTGGAAGAAAAAATTTCATTCTTAACATTTCTGCTTTTATCAAACTTCATTTCTAATGTCATCATAACGTATCTGTCTGATTATATGCTTTAAATGTAACATAGTATCAACTCTTTTCATTGGTGTCCTTTAAATCGCCTCTTCCCTTTCTTACAAAGTGATTAGATTTTCTGCCACCAAAACAAATAACCAGTAACAGCTGGAATAAGATTCCAGGATTCCTTAGAGTACAATCAAATGCTCTAATTCACCAGTAGGTTTCTACCAGTGTTCTAGAAAGTCCAAGGGTATGCCTTTGGGGCCAGGATAGAAGAGGGTAGGTGTTGGCAAGTGAGTAGGCTCCAAGACTGCATACCTGCTCCAATTAGAGAAAATTTACTTATATCTATTTTACAAATTTTAGTTTTCTAGATTTTATATACAGGGCTCCACTGCTTAACCAAGCTTGAAAACTACTGTTTGTGTACCATGGTTTTATGCCATCTTATTAGCCACAACCTCTTTCATATTAAAAAAATAAAATTAGCTTCCCGGTTAGTACTTGGATGGGAGACCACCTAGGAAGACCGGGTGCTACAGGTGCAAATAAATGAATGAATGAATAAATGAATGAATGAATAACTTGACCATGTTAGCCTCATTGGGTTGATGTCTTAGACCAAGGTCCATAGAGATAGCTATGCACAAAAAGACTTTAAGGAGTCGCTGAATCTTTATGAAAAACTGTTAACATATTTTTGAGTTATTTTGGAGGACAGGGCCCACTGCTTTCATCAAATTATCAGAGATTTATCACTCCAGAAATATTAAGAACTATTACTTACTAAATAATGTTTCTTTCCTTTCTTTCACAGTTAATAATCTTGAAGTGCTGATTATATAGACTATCTCATCTACTTGTAATCTAGATTTTATGTTTGACCTAAGCTCAAAGGCAAAAAAGGAAAATCTCAAGACACTAAAAATAGAGTTCTACAGCTACAGTAGTCAAGTGGAATTGGACATACATGGAGAAGCAAATTGCCAAAAGAATTAGTTCTCAGACCCAACAAAACAGAAACATTCATGAGAGACAAGAGAGAATAATCTAAAAAAAAAAAAAAAAAAAATCAAAATAGGTACCTTTAAAAATATTCAAAGATATAAAGAAAGAATAGATCTTTTTTTAAATTAGGTAATTTTATAAAACAGTAACAGGCCAATATAAAAATGAACCAAGTAAAATTTCTACTTAAAAAACTCTACTCAAAAACCTCAAAAAGATGATGTAGCTGAAAAGAGAATTACTGATTGGAAAATATTGGTCAGAACATAGAAGACAAAAGAGATACTTAATATAAAGAAAAGATAAGAGACATAAAGGATAAAATGAGAACCTAAACAACAAATAGGAGTCCCATAAGGAAAAAATAAAGTGGTGAAAAGGCATTATTCAAAGAATATGCTGAGAATTAAGATGTAGGACCTCAAATTGAAACTGCACATAAGCTCCAAGTAGCATAAGAAAAAAAAATTAACTGAATACATGGAAGGAAAATTGTAGAACCTAAAGGACAAAGACAAAATCTTAAAAAGCAAATCAGAGATAAAAGGCAATTAAAACTAAAACAACAAAAGCAGCAATCTTTTCATCAAAGCAAGATATCAAGAGACAGGAATACCTTCAAAGTGTTGAGGGAGATGGTCTACTGAGGGAAATGTTATTCAGAAGTGAAGGAAAAATAATAATTTTCAAATAATATGAAGATTATATGAAGCTTAAGTTTATTACCAAGTCCTTCATTAAAAGAACTACTAAAAATGCATACTTTAGCAATAAAGAAAATAAATCCCAAAGAGGGGAATGGCAAAGAACAATGAATACAGTAGTTACTAAATGAATAAATGGAAAAGATTGGTTTTTAATAATTTCATTAAGTATAGTAAAAATGTTTCCATTCATTTTTCTATAGTACATCTTTTTATAATATATATATATAGTATTACATTACATAGATGGTCCATGTAATCATCTACTGTTGGCCTTTTAGGTTGTTTTTAATTTTCACCATTATAAGCTATGCCACAGTGTAAATAACCTCCTTACACACAAATCTATATTACGATCTATAATTATTTCTTTAAATACCTGGATATACCAAAATATCTTTAAAAATATTGTTGCTCAATGGAAGCTGATGGGACTAAAATGTTTCTTTACATGCCCCTGCTTCACCATTTGTAATCCTAGCACTCTAGTCAAACAAGACGATGTGCATAGCACATTATGTGTGTCTTGACTAGCCTTCCTTAAGACTCTTTCCCCACTCCAATTTTCTCCCACAAATTACCAATCACCGTATATCTAAAACACCCAACTGCAACATGTTCCTTCTCTGAATGAAAACTTCCAAGAGTTCCCTATTATTTCAACAAGAAAATACAATGTTCATAAGCAGATCCACCCAACCTATTATCATCTAAACTCTGTTTCTGGCTTTGCAATGACATTCCTTCTATCTAGATTCTCTTTTATACCCACTTGCCTCTAAACTTTATGTATCATTTGAGATATAACTCAATTATTCTGCTTTCTCTTCTACTAAGCAGTTTACAGTATTTAACAAACTCCAATTATTAAATATTTAGCTTGTTTTCACTGTTGCCCTATGGTATGATGATAGCTGCCATTTTACTGTTCCAAAGTGATATTTCTAGGTCAGAGTTATACATGTCCCTGCCCCTCAGCTTTCCATGCCCAGAGAAGAACTGCTGCCTCATAATGACCATCTCTCAGGGAAGACTTTCTGCCTCAAGAACCTCTCAACTTGTTTTCCAACTGTTGGTCTTCTGGCCAGTATTTTTTCTTCCCTCCATCATTTCCATTTTTATTAACTAATAAAATGCCTATATAAAATTAAAAAGATAACATACAAATAATTGCATAACTCATGATGTTAATGAAACACAAAGTTGTCCAGTAGTGGCTCTGATCATAAAATAGCTCAAATGTTTATAAGCTATTAAAGTAAGGTCTTATTTCAATATACAAAATGTGGTTTAAAAATGTGACTGAATAATAAAGGTGTACTTCAGCATTTCTTGATTTTTTGGTCAAAAAATTGGAAAATATTTATCATATAATTAAACCACAAAAATGAAAAGTACATTTACCTTAACATCAAACTAGAATATATATATAAAAAAATAAAACACACAAAAATTCCTGATTTCCCAAATTCTGTAGAGTTGTTGTGTTAAATATTTTTTAAAAAGTGTAATGGAATTAGTGGTTACCAGAGGGTGGTGGGAGGAGGGAGGATAAGTGAGGTGGATGGGGTAAAAGGTGTCAAATATGTGGTGACAGCAAGAAATCTAACTATAGAAGGTGAAATTTTAAAAATATATATGTAATGAAATATTTGGGGTGAGGGAACTGCTCTGTATTATGACAGTGGTGATGGATACATATTATATGCATTTGTCAAAATCCAGAATTGTAAACCACAAACCGAATTTTTATAAATTAAAAAAAATTTTTAAATGGTATGTGGGAGAACCTAAGTGGAATACAAACTATAAAGAATAAAATTAACTATTACAAATAGCATAGTACAATCACATTGGAAGAAGGGGGAAAATAACTTAGTTAACTTTACAAAACAGTATTTTAACTGGACACTACAAGGCTAAAGACAAAAAGAACTACATACAACTATACTGTACTTTAGTTATTACATTTGTTTTTCATAGGAGTATTAGGTTAGAAATACTGAAATTATGTATATACTAGGATTTAACAAAAAAAATTATTTTGTGGAACATGAGAACCAGATTTCTTGCTATTAGAGAAAGAAGTTACAAATAAGGGCAAAAAGCAGAATGAACCCTGTGTTGCTAGATTAGAATCAGAGGTATCAGAACAAACTTTGTTTTTAAAAAAATATATAAATAGTATATAGACATATATAGATGTATGTCTATATATGTGTGTATGTGTATATATACACATACACACACACAAATACAAAAATAAAATCTTTGTGTACACATGGATATATATGTGTGTGAATATATAATTTATGTATACATCTCCGTAGAATGTGTGCATATATATCTCCATTGAATATGTGTGTATAGCTGATATATGTGCATATGCCAGGCATTAGAAGCAATGATACCCAAGTCACAATGAGCATGCCTAGCTCCTAGATCTTGGTGTTGAAACATCTCATTCCAAAAAAAGAAATAAGGGGTCCTTGAAAACACAAGATAAGCCTGGAGTATCTTATGGCATCAGAAAGGAACTTCTCAAAAAAAGGATGAGGGTTTGTCAAAAGGGCATAGGAAGCAAGTGGAAAAATTCCTAACAGCCAAAGCTGGAACAATTTGAACCATAAAAGAAATAACAAAAGTATAAGAAAATCAATGAGTCCATACTGATAGAAATAAAAAACTGGGAAAATAAATAAATGGAAAGTAGAGGCAGCTGTTCCTTACAGAAGAACATTAATAAATGAAGAAATGGGGGAAACAAAGTCACCATGATTATATCACAGTAATAATTACTGAAAGCAATGATTTTAGTTTAAAAGTTCTCTCTAAAGATACCAATTAACTGCAACGGGAAAAATAGTAACTTTACATTTGAGAATCTCAGCAGACACCATCTTAACTAATTGGTCCAGAATATCATCCAGTGCAGTGTGTCAAATCTAATGCACCCCAATGCCTCAAATGATTAACTGAGAAGGGCACATATACGTCTGTGGTATCAACAGAAATGCATGACCTTAAGTTATGAGGAAAAATTAAAAAAAAAAAAACTGACTAGGATTCTTCCAAAGTGTTACTTAAGGTCACGAAAGACTGAGGAGTTATCAGATTGTAGGAGACGAAGGAGCCATGCCAACTAAACGCAATGTGGGATTTGAGATTGGACCCTGGACCAGAAAAAGGTCATTCGCACGAAGAAATCTTGCAGTACTGTACAAGATGACAATTTCTTCCTTTGGATAACTGCACCGTGGTTCTATCAGGTGTTCACAGCAAAGGATGTTGCAGAGGACTCTTACTTTTTAACTTTTTGAAATCATGGAACGTATGCACTGACGTTCCCCCGTAAGACAGCAAACATGTAGACGTCGAAGAACTACAATCACATTCACCGCACTAATCCTTGGGGCGGGGCGTGGGGAGGGGTTTCCTGAGGCTACAAACTTTGTCATTTCGTGCTTACAACGATGATCGGCGGATAACGCTATGAGACTCGTGTTTCCCATGAGGAAAAAGTTCTGGGAGGCTAACGATCTTACTCTGGAGGTCACTGATGACACCCAGCAGCAGCCCTCAGGACCCTACACTCCCCCCACACTGCTGGCCCCGGAATGCCTCAGGCTCGTCGCCCCGTGTTTCTGACTGGGGGACGGAGGGGGGCTGAAATCGGAACGAAAAGTCCAGGCCTTCCTTGGGTCCCACCGTAGGGTCTCCTCTCGGAGCCCGCGACTGGGAATTTGGGTGGCGGCGGGAGTGAGGTGTGGGGCCGTCTGTGCATCACCTCCTGGTCTGGCCGAGGCGAGGCTCCGACCTCTCGTTCCCAGGCCTCCCCGTCACCCTCCGCAGCGCCCCCCACCGCGCCCCTAGGCCACACCGCCCCCACGCCCCGCGCAGGCCCGTGTGGGGACCGAGACGCCGGCCGTGCGCCCGGGGCAGGACCGACAGGCGCCAGCAACTTTCCCACCCGGCGGGTCCCGTCGGCCGCCTCCCCATCCCCGTTCCCAATGGCGCTTCCGAGAGAGAAACCGCCACTTCCCGGAGGCAGGAGGAGGTGTCCCCACCCAGCTCGCACGTCCGACCTTGACCTGCCGCGCGCGCTGGCCTCCCGCGGGGCTCCCCTCCCGCGCGCCAGGGCCCCTTCGCGGATCCGGGCCCGGAGCCCCCGAGGCGGCCTCCCACCCGCGAGCCCCTTACCTCCCGCGGCGGCGCTGGCGGGCGGGCGGCGGCGGGGGGGGGGGGGGGGCGCGCACGGCGCAGGCGCGGGGGGCGGGGCGGCGGCGCGGGCCCTCTCATTGGGCCGCGGGGCAAGGCCACGCCCCCTCCCGCCGCAGCCCTGCGTGGGGGTGCGGTCTGCGCTCAGGTGAGTGCCAACGCGGGCGAGAATCGGTCCGAAAAAGTGGGGTTTGTTTGTGTGGGCGGGTTTCAACCCGAGAACCCGTAGGAAAGACTCACACACACACACAAAAAGATGCTTCGTAGGTCAGTTTGCTGAGTTTTAAGGACGAGACACTTCACATGGGTATAATAGCCCTCTACCTTTCGCAAAAAATGCGTTGTCCGTTCTCTGTTCTTCCAGTCTTACGAGCGGGGTGTCCGTGTATTCTTAGCTCTTTACACCTGTGGAAACTGAAGCTCAGAAAGGTTGTGCCTTCTTCCTCTCGCCCTTCCCCCCCCCAAATAAAACCCACAAAGGACACCTATGAGGTGGGGAGGGCACAAGTCTTGACTGTAACAGGTGCAGAAATCGAAGTTCAGACAAGTTGTGATTTCCCCGTCAAAAGTGATGGAGGCCCTCATGCCAGTGTCCTCATTCCAAATTTATAGCTAGTGACACTGAAGCTCAACAAAGATTTTTAAGTGACTCACTCCAATTCAGGCAGTGACGGAGTTGGAACTCCAACTGGGTTTCCTAATTCCCATCCCAAGTTCTTCCAGTTTTACCAGCTGTCAGCAATGAAAAAGCAGGTGGCTGGCTTTGAAGACCTGTCTAGGTCGCAGGTCTGTCTCTCTGGATGGCCTAATTTCCAGACCCAGCCTTTTTTATAGGTGCTTGTGAATATTCAGATGACTTACTTAGAATGTATCCACTGATGGTATTATCCTCAGAAGTAATAAGGATGTTTAAGTAATAGCTAAGGAAACTGAAGTCTTAGGATCTTCCAATGGAGTGGGAGTAGAGTTAGAAATTGTAGAGCAAGGAAAATTAGGAACCTAGAGAAAACCTTGAAAGACAGTTTCTAAAATAAAGCACAAAATCTGAGCAATTTGGATTGCCTTTGTGGGTATAATACATGCTGATGTTTGTTTTACTCTAAGAATGGTGCTTATAAAATTTTAATTTAAGAAAAAAATTAAAATATTAGGCAATACCATGCAAAAAATTTTTTATGCAAGAATCAGTTAAACAAGACCTCTTTGAAATAAAGATCGTTCAAGTTAAGTTCTGAAAAAGTGATCTCCAGGACTATAGGGAGGCGTAGCACTCAAAGATTCTAAATTTGAACCTAGCCTTTTAGGTTATTATATGTATGTTTGCTATAAGTTAGGTGTATTGAAGTAGCAGGATAGAACTTTTAATCTAACAGTTTGTTAGCTTGATTTGTAATCTTTAAATATTTAAACATTTGTTGTGTGGACCTCTGTATTTTCTCCCTCTGGGCCCTGAAGTTGTTAGGAGTAGTCCTAATGCTACTAGCCAACATTTTCCTGGTTCTAACTGAACCAGGAAAGCCAAACAGATAGGTAGGTAGGTAGGTAGGTAGGTAGGTAGGCAGGCAGGCAGGTAGACAAAGTTCTTTTCAGATATTATGGTTGCTTACTTGTAAAACCAAAAAAAAAATAAATTGAAACAAGTTTAATAAAGTGTCTAGAGAAAGCTTTCCTTAACAACAGTTATTAATTTAAAAATGTAGTAGGAAATAAAATCACTTCTAAAAATAACAATCAAATTTGTGTTTATAGGGAATTATAGGACCTATTTGAAGAATTAAGAATACTAGCTAAAAGGGGTGGGGTCAGATGGAGGGATGAAAAAGGGGCATGAGGACACTTTAGGGGTGTTGGAAGTGTTCATTATCTTGATTATGGTACTAGTTAGTTACATAAGTGTATACATATATCAAAACTTACCAAACTGTACACTTGAAATATGTGTATATGTGTTTATTATATGTCAATTATACCTGAATAAAGCTGTTTCTTGAGGAAAGGTATATAATATGATTTACTTAGAACATAGCTCAGTTCTTGGAACAGACTGGGAGAACATATAGAAACTATATGAATAAAGAAATAATTTTTCTAGTATAGAACAAGTATATGGAGAATCTGAGAATCAAATTCAAATTTGGCACAATAACATAGACCTCCTGGGTTATCTTCCCGGCCCATTCCCTTACTGGGAACTGTTTCTCTTGACCAGATGTGCATGCTATCAGTTAATGAGCCCCTGGCAGCCATTTTGTCCAGGGATGAATCCACATTCCAGACCTTAGTGAATCGTTCCAGGAACAGACACCTGGTAAAGCTGGAACAATAAGATACTGTCCCAGGAATTTGGAGTTGGGACTCGGATTCTAGTTTTAGCCTGGCTGTTTTCTTGAGTGGAAAAGATGCTCACAGCAGAACTTTTGGTGGCTGTGTTTTTTGTTCCATAGACTGGTGAATAAGATGCAGCCACGCTGCTCATATATGCTATTTATAAGTGTGGAGAGATGAATATATGCATGTCCTCATCATGATGTTTAAAAAAAGTTGTTTCTTTACTGTAGGTCATGCTCAAAAACATTTAAAAGCTACTACCATCACTAGATTCTTTCTCTAGCCATGAATTATTGAAATATCTACTGTAGTTCTGAACGCATTCTATTTCTATATGCACTCTATCATTCCAATCATCTTATGAACTGAGATGAAGAAAGGTTAAAAATAAAGTGATAATGGTGGTTACATTTGGGAAGAGATTAACTGGGAAAGAGCATGAAAGAGCTTTCTAGGGTGCTGGAAACGTTCTATATATTGATCTGATGTGATTTCATATGTGAAAATTCATAAAGCTCTATACCTAGGATTTGTGTACTTTATGAACATAAGTTATACCACAGTGAGAAAGGAAAATACCTGGTAATTCTCTATTTAAAACAAACAAAATGTCTTAGTAAGCAAGGAATAGATACTTCCTTAATATTCTATTATTTCTCTCTAAAATACTGGTGAGACAGCAGCAGTAATCTCTACCTTTGTTAAAGCCCTTCACCCCTTTGGAAATATAATCAAAAGACATGCAAGAGATAGAAAAAGAGGGGAAGGAGGTAAGCATGATTAGATACAGAAAAAGGAAACAGTTTGCAGCACATTCAAAATTCCTGTTTCCAGTTTAATCCTGAGGCAACAGGGCATCCCAACACTTAGGTCTAGTTATACCCCAAAACCTTCAAAAATCTCCAGCCTCCAACCTGCTTTTATTAAATTGCCTAAACTAGTTCAAATGAACTTCTACTACTTTCAATCAAGAGAGTTCTGCTATAGAAACAAAATCCCATTTATATCTATCTTATAATAGGGTCTTAAACTTGTACATAGTGTTCACTGACTTTAGTTCTTAATTCTCTCCACTTCCTGCTTTGCTGTCCCCTGCTACCACCACACACACACACACACACACACACACACACACACACACACACACACACACACACACCACTAAATAATCTGTTTATATAAGGTCATAGAGACCTTATATCAAACCAAAAGGAGTAAACTCTGCAGGCAATCAATAACACTTGAATTCTCCACTCATCAACCATTCACCACTTAGGAATTTGATGATCATTTTACATGTAAAATAGCTTAAATACCCAGATGGATGTCTCCTCCCCCTACCACCTTTTGTTCTTTTCATTACCTTAATTGTTCCCAAAACTTACTGTGCCCAAGAATTATTGCATAAGGTCATATGACTAAAACTATGCTTAATGGATCTTATGGGCAATTTAAACAATTTGCAGAAGTAATTTTTACTATGTAAAAATTTTTTTGCTTTATTCACTGACTTTAATTCCTTGTACCCATACCCTTCACCATCTCACTCACTCTCAAAAGATGCAGCTTTACTTTACAGTATGATTGCAATGAAAACTAGTAAACATACTTAACATTAGATCATATTACATTCTATTTAAACTTTGGCAATTTACAAGACACTTGAATTTAGCAGTAGCTTAGGTATTATTATCATGAATGTCAATATCACATGATATACAGACATGCAAATTGGTGGTTATTCCACATAGGCCCAACTTTGCTTTCTAACTTTGTTTCTTATTACAGTTGGCCCTCGGTACCTTGCAGGTACAAGACAGCTTTTCAAACCCCATTCTTGAATGTGTTACAAGTGTGTGGAGACATGAACTTTCCCAGCTCCTAGTGTAACTGGGCCAGTGGCAAAGCAGCTTTCTCTCTTGGTTTTGCTTTATAAATATCATTTTCTATTTGTGCATGACAGGGAAAAGGTTGAAAAGCACTGGAAGTGGCAGCAAGACACATACCAAATTACTATAATAAAATGTAGACAGTGATGTGTCAAAAAAAGATTAGATTATAAGGTAGGTGTTTAGAGGAGGGATGCATTAAATCTAGAAATTCTAGAAATAGTAGGAGAGGTCACATTTGGGGTGAACATAGAAAGATGAGTTGGATTTGGATGTGTGGAGAGAGGACAATTGGTGGAGAATATTCCAGGTGAAAGGCACAGGATGGGATTGGGGGAAAGATCAGGAAAAAGAATACCGAAGAGTTCAATTTGATTAGAGCAGAGGAAATGTGAGGGAGAGTGCAGTTGTCCCTTGGTATCTGTGGGGGAACTGGTTACATGACCCATCGCCGATACTAAAATCTGAGGATACTTCAGTTTCTTACATAAAATGCCATAGTATTTTTATATAACCTATGCACATTCTTTCATATACTTTTAAGTCATCTCTAGATTACTTATAATATCTAATACAATGTAAAATCTATGTAAATAGTTGTTATAGTGTATTGTTTAGGGAATAATGACAAGAAAAAAAGTTTATACATGTTTACTACAGTCAACACCATAGGCCTAATGCTAAGTAGTACACATCAGCAACAAAATATAACATTTTTTCTGAATAATTTTGATCCACAGTTGATTGAATCTACAGATGCAGAACCCATGGATACAGAGAGCCAACTCTGTAAATGACAAAATGCTATTTAAGTTTGTTTTCACAGAGTTTTGAAGGTTTCCTGTTTCACCTCTGACATGTAAAGAACTTGAAAGTTGTCACTCATATTCTTCTGAGAAAAAAAGCTGAACTAGCTTAAAATCAATTACTTTTCTTGGATTCACCAGAGAATTGAGATGGCAGGGCAGACTGCCCCCCAACATGGAAAATCACAACCAAGATTAGTTTTCCTGAAACAGAAGGCCCTGGAGCCTAAAACTGGTAGGAAAATTTAAACAGTAACTTTGACAAATTATTGGAGGTGGAGTTTGGACTATGGTGAGAGTGAGAAACTCCTAAGGGCTACAGTCTTAGAAAGACCTTACACTTCCATGAATTTTACCTCTAGGAACCTCACCAGATTCTCAAGGTGAAGAGCCAAGGGAAAAAAATCCTCCTGTTTCTGGCAGAGGAGGGGGAAATAAACCATTTGGAAATATACCCAGAGTCTTCTCCATACCAAAGGTCTACTCAGCAGGGGAGAAGACAGCCAGAGACTTATGGGGGGAGGGAGAACATTATCCAACTGCAGCTCCTCCTATCCTTCCTCTCTCTCCTAAGAGGGGAAAGGTTGAGAAACTCTTGTGAAGAGTTTCACAGCCCAAGGACACAGGCCCAATAAAGACTGAAAATCATAGAATTATTTAGTGTTTCCCCTCCCCGTACACCTTACCACCACATCCATAGTGCTCAAGTAAAATAACAGTGATTCCAGCTGAATGAGCTACAAAGTAGTCTCTATGTAAGAAAGAGTTTGGGGGAAAATCCACAGACAACAAGGATGCTGGAGGAAATTGATACCTGCTGGTGGGGCTGGTGCTGCAAACATTAAACACAGCCAAGTTCCTAAACAGATTAAGGTAAAACCTCACCTTAAGAACCTATTCACCTCAGTTCTCACTACTAGATACATTATATCTGGTTTTATCAAAAAAATCACAAGGCCTATTAACAGGCAAGAAACAACATAGTCTAAAGACACAAAGCAAGGATCAGAACCAGACTCAGATATGGCATAGACAAGGAATTTAAAATAATTATGATTAATATGGCAATGGGTCTAACAGAAAAAGTTGACAATGTGCAAGCACAGATGGGTGCTGTAAGCAGAGAGGAGGAAACTCAAAGAATCGAAAGGAAATGCCAGGAGTGAAAAACACTAATGAAGATGAACAATGTCTTTGATGGACTTATCAGTAGACTGGACCTAATCCCAAGGGACGAATTAGTGAGTTGAAAATATAACAATAGAAAATTCCCAAATTGAAATGCAAAGGGAAAAAAAAGAATAGAAAAAAAACCCCCAGAATAGAATATCTAAGAACTATGAGATAATTTCAAATGATGTAACATATACATAATTGGAATACCAGAGGAGAGGAGAAAGAGAATGGAATGGAAGAAATATTTTAGGTAATAATGGCCAAGAATTTTTTGAAATTAATGACAGACACCAAACCAGATGCAGGAAGCTCAGAAAAAACCAGGGGAGACAAATGTCCAGAAATCTATACCTAAGAATATTGTATTCAAACTCAAAACAACAATAACAACAACAACAACAACAACAACAACAGCAAAACAAAGATGATGAGAAAATCTTGAAAGAATCCAGAGTGGAAAAACATGTTACTTATAGAGGACAAAGGATGAGAATTACATCAGAATTCTCATCAGAAACCATGCAAGCAAGAAGGGAGTAGAGTGAAATATTTAAAATGTTGGTAAACAAAACAAACCTGGAATTTGATATTCAGCAAAATTTCCTCTAAAAGTGAAGAAACAATAAAAATACTCTCAGACCAAAAAAAAAAAAAAAAAAAAAAAGGAATTCATTGCCAGAAGACATGCTCTGCAAGAAATGTTAAAAGAAGTTTTTCAGAGAAAAGGAAAATAATATAGATCATAAGTTTGGATCTACATAAGGAAGAGCTGAGGATAAGGAATAAATGAAGTTAAAATATTTTTTATTTCTTATTGTTAATTGATTTAATAACTTCAAAGTAATAATGCTAACAATGAATTGGATAAAATAAATGGTAGAATGTTTTCAGGGATAGGAAGGAGGAATTGGGAATACTCTGATATAAGGTACTTGTACTACTTGTAAGTGGTATAGTGTAATTTGAAAATGGACTTAGATTAGTTGTAAATATAAACTCCAGAGTAATCACTAAGAAAAGTTTAAAAAGAAGTATAATTGGTACATCAGAAAAGGCAGAAAAGGGACAGAGGAGAAATATAGAACAAGTGCCACAAATAGAAAACATTTACAAAAATAGAACATATTAAACCAACTGTATCAATAACCACTTTAAATATGAATGCTATGAATACACCAATTTTTTTGTCAACGTGGTTGTCAGAGTGAACAAAAAACACGACCCAACTGTGTTTTCTGCGAGAAACCCACTTTAAATGTAAAGATAGAAAAACTTAAAGGGATAGAGAAAGATATACCAGGCTAATACTAGTGAAAAGAAAGCAGGAATAGCTATATTAAATTTCAAACAAAGCAGACTTCAGAATAAAGAAAAATTATCAAGGATATGGAGGGGCCACATTATGTATTGATAAAGGGGTTAATTTTCCAGGAAGACCTAACTAACAGTCCTTAATGTGTATAGGCCTAACAAGAGAGCATCAAAATACGTGAGGCAAAAGCCAATAGAACTTCAAGGAGAAATAGAGTGCCTTGCAAAAAGGATATGAGAGCAACAATGCAAAAATGGAATTCATGAAAGTTACCTTTTCTTCCAGGGCCAGCAGGATTGTTATAGAACAGGAGTCCCCAACCCTTGGGCTGAGGATCGGTACTGGTCCTTGGCCTGTTAGGAAGTAGGCCACAGAGCAGGAGGTGGGCGGAGAGAGCAAGCAAAGCTTCATTTGTATTTGCAGCTGCGCTCCATTGCTAGCATCACAGCCTCAGCTCCACCTCAGATCATCAGGCACTAGATTCTCATAGGAGCACCGGGCCCTGGTGCCAAAAAGGTTGGGACCACTGTTATAAAAGAACTAAGAGAGTATAACAAATGATTTCAAAGATACCAAATATTTCTAGATTCCTGTTGGAAAAGCTGCCAGAGCTCTCCTTTATAGGATTAGAGAATCTACCCTCAATCCTTTGACAACTGACACTCTCACCAGTAAACCTTTTAATCCCCCAATTAGTGAAACACGTTTCAGGAATTAGAAATCAACAAAATTCACAGAGAGCACCACTCTCCCTCTTCTCTGTCCAGCTAGCCCCCAAAACCCATTGTCACACCCCCTAGGGATTTTTTTTCTCTTCTGTAGGCCTCAATGGATTGCAGGGGCTTTTTGAGTGATACCTATATTTCCTCTGACCAAAGACACATTAATTTTAATATATCTTTGGCAGATTATTACGAAAAAAAGAAACATTGCTTGCTATATGAAAATAATTGATAGCTTCAGCCACTGTCACTTTGCTTATGTGAGTGAACACTTCTGAAGAGAAATGTTTCAAGCCTGAGCAAATGGTTTTAAATATGAAAAATAAATTTTTCTGAATCTCTGTACTCAAACATTAAAGAACATAATTGCTAAATTTGAATCTTTCCAATATCTGATAAATGCCTTCCCATTCATTCAGTCAGTAAGTCTACACAGCCAACATGCCAGCCACAGTGCTGAGTGAGTCCTGGTTATCGAAAGTTTAGAAAGATCCCATTCCTCTAGGGGCTCAAAATCTGGAGGGAAAGACAGATGTCTCAATAAATACAATTAGCAAGCACTATTCTTAGCTATCCCTACAAAAGTGCTACAGAAAGAAGCACAGAGAAGGTAACTTCAGAGTTTGGTCAGTAGAAAGGAGTCATCAAAGAAGGGAGGAAAGAACATTCTGAACAGAGAGAACATATGTAAAAGGCATAAAGAATGCAGTGGAGGTCCCTAGAGCAGTGGGCATGGTTAAGCAAGGTTGACAGAGGGCAGGATAAATGACTACCTCAGATGTATTTATCAAAGTTCATGTTGATCATGTTCTCATTTGTTCAAGATCTTGTCATGGCACTATTTAGTTTTGAGCTGTTTGTATGGCCCCCTCCATTTAAGACACACATCATGCAGACTCACGCACCACCTACCGATTCCTTGTGTGGGGTTCTGGGGCCCGCCAAGTTTTCATTTAAGTTTCAGCCTCATAGCCCACCATTTTCTTGCAGCTCCATCAGGTTCCTATAATTCCTAATGTCCTATCCACTTTCCTGCTCCTATGCCATTGCTCAAGCTAGTCCTTTCTTTGGCATGCTTTCTGCTTTTCATTGATCAAAATATTATTCTTCCCTCAAGAACTTAAATCTCTTCTCAACTGACCTTATTTCCTCACCCTTTGCTCCCACAACATCTCAATTTAATTTTGCTTTGCAGTACAGTTGTTCTTATATCTGTCTAACTAGAGCAGAAACTTATTGAGGGCAGGCACCTTGTGTTTTGTATTATAGGTTATCTGAGCACTTGGCCTGGAATGTGGCACTTGATAAATATGTTTAAGTGACATGTTGTCTCATCACCTTTGTGATCTCACTGGCCTGTTCTTCCGTTTCACAACTGAGTAGCTCCAGCTGGGCAAACCTTCTGAAGCTCAGTTGGTCACTGAGGGTGAGATCAGAAGAAGAATAAGAAAACCACCTGGGGCCTAGCTTCTCAACCCTGATGGCACAGCAAAGCTGCTTGGGGACCTTTTTAAAAATGTGGTTGCCTGGGTCCTACCTTCAGGGATCCTGGTTTAATTGGTCTGAAATAGAAACCAGACATTAACAAATTTTTAAAAATTCTATAGTTTAGTCAGTTTTGAGAACCACTGGGTCCTAAAGGGTAGACAGGAAACAGTTACCAGACCCCAAATAGGAATTAGAATAATTTCTAATTCAGTTTATTCAAAAGGTGATGCTTTCCTCAGGAAAACATAATTAATGAAATGGAGGCCACACAGTCTGGGTGAAGTTGACTTTTTTTCCCAGGGAAATCCACAAGGAGTCTTGAGTTATGCTGTGAGAGGAATCATACATTAGGCATGGTACTGGTCTTCATGTTCCCATTCAGTATGTCTAGAGATTCCCATTGTGCCCTACACCTACAAACATGTTTAACAGGAAGTTACATGAAGCCATATAATGAACTGAAATAAGGACACCAAATAAGTAAATCATCAGAGGAGTTATGAAAGCCTGAGAGTTTCCAGTTACTTAAGGGTCTCCAACATAGATATGAAACACAGTCAGTGGAAGGGAAGAACAGAGCCAGACACCAAAGGGAGGACCCCATGTTGCATAGCTCCAAGGGCACCAGGCATGTTGTATTCCATGTAAAGAGTGTCCCCTGGAATTGTGTAATGCCACATCTTGGCATGGGGTTTTCTGTCCTCAGACCCAGGAGATTTTTTTTTTTTTTCAGGTGAGGCAACCCTTGGTCAACCTCACAGATTGCAAGTCAACTTACAATCCCTTATTTTTTATTTTTTATGCCTACAGCACCTTGTCTTCCTAGGTGGTTTCCCACCCAAGTACTAACTAGGCCGGACCCTGCTTAGCTTCCGATATCAGGAGGGATCAAGCTTGTTCAGAGTGGCATGGCCATAGACCCAGGAGATTCTTGGTAGTGGCCTTCATCTTGGTTCTGTTTCTCCAGCCACCTTCTGGCTTGAAACTGTCACTTGAACCAAGGTGAGGAATGAAGAGCCTCATCACCAAAACACCTAGGCTGGAATCTCTTCCTACCTGATGATGTCTCATCAGAAATTCCCCTAACTGGCAGCTCTTAGTAACGCATCCTTGATCCACTCAATGTGTTACACCATCCTACTGAACTCCAGCCAGAATGGTTTCCTAAATCAGTCACTGTAGCGTATTTGCAGAAAGTGTGTCAGTTCCTTCTCAGAATCATTACCCTTTTTCTTTATTAGTTAGAGTATCCAGAGAAGGAAAGTACAAATTTTATTTCTAGAAGTTGGCTGGTGTTTTTTTTTTTAAGGGAGAATGAAATTTAACAACCTAAGAGCAAAGAAGAGATATATTAAAATATTGTTAGCTATAAAAAATTATCCCAGCATCTGGCAGAGAGTAGGGACCTAAAAAGTTTCTATTGTTCTTGAAGGATGATAAAATGAGTGTGGTAATAGTAGTGGGTGGTGTAATCTACTGAGTAGCTTTCATTTTTAATATTTTTTAGAATATGGAGAGAGCAGCGGGGTCCTCAGGATATGGAGAGGATTTTTTTTCTCTAAACAAAGTTCTGAGAATAAAATAGAAACAAAAATTTAGCATGAGAAAGTGTTTTGTAAACTGTAACACACTATGTAAAAATGTGTGGAGTTATTAGTCAGAGTCATAAGAGATGTATAAACCAAATGCCATTGTTCAAATCAGGAGGAAATGGCATCTACCAAACACTTAGCAAGGACTTCTCTTCTGCCTTGTAGAGCACTGTCAGGATCACTACTTGGCTCACAAAGCGTGCTAGTTGTGAGAACAGATTAAAATTTTTGTGTCAACTGTAGAATACTATACAAACACAAAATGATGTTATTGGTGATGGAGACATTATGATCATTATTATCAACTTTGAAGTTACTGGTCATCATTCAATGGGTAAAGCTGTAAGGATCAGCCCTTAAAGAGAGATGAGGGCTGGAGAGGTTTCCATGAACTTTCTTGGCTGATTGAGAGTCCTATATAATAATTTTGAGCATCAGTTGACACCTACTGTGTCACAAAGGCCTATGACAACGCTGGCAACACAATAGTGAATAAGAAATGCTATCTGCCTTCAGGGAGCGTGCCTCTATTTGGTTTTAAGAATGGCCTCAAATGTCAGAACAAGAAGTTTATAGTTAATTTATAGGCAGTGGAGAGCTCCCGAACTATTTAGAGCAGAGGAGTGAAATAGTCTGAGTTGCATTTTTAGGTACTCCTAACAAATTAGATAATTCCACTTTCAACCACATCAGTTTACCACTAGAAAACATTGTAGGTTAGCAAGTGATTGAGCTTCTCCACCCTCAGACTTCAGAATTTATAATATTACCCCCTTCTACATAGACTTTTTTTTTTAACTTTATGGATCACCAAACTGATTGTGTCTCTATTTGCAATGGATATTAGAATGCCTAAGTCAAATCTAGCAGATCTACAGGACTTTAAAGCATGAATGTGAATACTCACTCAGCCCTTCCCATGCTTTTAAAATATTTTGTTGAATTATATGTAAGTCATCTTTAATGCTCTGAAACAAGGTTAAATTATAAATAAAGATTATTTTTTTTTCTTATTCAATTAACTTCTGGTGAAGAATATTTGAAATGTCACCTGGAGAAATTTGCATGGATGAGGCATATTGGAAAAATAGCATTATATGCATTTCTTTCCGGTACTACCACTGATATTCTAACTTTTAAAATTAGGTCAAAGTCATGTATAACAGAATGCTTGAATATAATGTGAACCTATTGGCAACTGAATATTTTTTTCATTTAAAGTTAAAGTTTGAATTTTGTTTTCAAAATAATTTTTTAAAAGATACAAACTTAAAACTACCTAAATCTTTGTTCATATATGTTTTTAAAGTTTTATTTAAGTTTAAATAAAAGAGCTAAGATTTATAGTCTATCCAAACATTAGAAGGTAAAATCTGTTATCCTGATTTTAAAAAATCATACATACAAAAATGTGTTTGAAATGTAATGAAACCTGTTCTATTACTAAAAGATATTGGTAATGATCAGATTACATTGCTAGATCAGAAGAAAGAAATAGAAGACTGTATGTCTTCCTATATTCAATCTCCCTTATCATTTTAAACTTGCATTTTTAAACATTGAAAAGCAAGATAACCTTTAAAAATTCAAAAGTATTAAGGACATTGTCCTCCATTAGAAAAGCTCTGTTCAGAGACTGCTTTTAGGGTCAATTTATAAAACTCCCAACTAAATCACTTTTCTTGGTTTATGTGTGTATCTTTAATCTTTGCCTTCCCCACTTTCCTGCCCCCTCAGTTAATTGACTAGCTGATCGAAGTTTATCTTTTTATTGTTATTGTTTTTAATAGACTTGACTATTTCTAGAAAATTTTAAAATCCATATTCAAAGGGCAATGACTTTCAACCTGTAAAGAAAGAAAGTAATTTCAGAAGAGAATTCTGAAAGAGGAATTTAGAGATGTGCCAAATAAGTCAACCTTATTAGAACTAAAAATTTGCCTTCAGAGTGACTATAGGAGGTTTGCCCAGATTTCTGAAAAATAAATAACTGCTACTACATTAACTGATTTGGAACTAGAAATAATATCAAATACTATCTAATTGATTTTATAATTTATGTTTGAGTTTGATCTTAAATCTGACAAACCGATGAATAAACATGTCTGCTAATAAGCCAACCTAGAATGTAAATGATGAACTTGTTGAATGGCTGATGCATTTGTAGTGAACTCATAGGTATCACTGCTTCTTAGGTATCACTGCTTTCTTTTCTATGTTCAACAATCTGTCTAAATTTTCCCAGAGGTTTATGCTAGACTTACTTGTCCGATTTTTTCAGACTCAAATCATTTTTATACTAGGAAAATCAGAACATACACTTGTTTCTAGTGTTTAAGCACCTCTTCTCAACTCTATGTTGTCTCAAAATGTCTCAAAAGACAATAAGCGGTATCTCTGTACCTTGTATATTATGGGATAGAATATATCTGAGTCTAGAGATTTAAAATCATGCAGAGTAATTAAGAGCACCCTTCCTCCTCATACATTCTGAGCCACAGTTCTCTCTTGTTGTGGTTTGTCTGACCCTTTTTAGTTCCTAATATGCCTCCATTTGTACCAAAAGTAAATAGAAATCAAGTTGAAGTCAAATATAAAATGTCAGAACTAGAAAATCTATTAGATTAAGTTCAATAAAGAAATGATGGGAGATTTAATCTGTCTTGTTCCTTACAGAGACGAGTCCATTGGGCTAGATCAAAGCTAATGCTATTAAATACTGGACTAATGTGCTAATTCCCCTTGTTCTTAGTCTCTGCTAATGTGCAGCAGACTTTTGATAATTATTTGGCTTTCTATGTAGATCTACCTATAGAAGAATATACTTAGAAGGTCCAAGTCCCTAGTTTTAAGTTTAATAAACAGGCTTCCTGGTTTATACATCAGATCATGTTAGTTGGTTTCCATCTGAGAGAGTTCACAGGGAGAGAAATCCACTCTTACCATGCTGCTGAGTCAGGTTCCAGAGGTGTAGCCCCAGGAATAAGGAGATTATGACAGGGTACTTTGAGGCCTCTCTGGGCACCTAGCAGCTCTTCAGCATGGGGATACTTTGATTCCATCTTATTGCTAGTTGTCCACAAACACCTGCTCTGTGAAGACAGTCCACTTCTTCATTTGCAAAGCCAGAAATAAACCCAACTACTTCTCAAGAGATAATTACCACAATAAGTCCTTTCTTCCTAAGAGCAAAAGCTGGCATTCTCCCACCTGTTAACACCTGTGAATTTTCTGAAATACTCCATGGAACAAAGACTGTTGTTTTTCTTTAGACATATGACATGAACATCCATTTTCACAGCCATACAATGAAATATGCAGTTGTGTGGAAAGCTTCAGGAATAAAGAAAGATTACAATAGATCCCCTTCCAAACCTTTTAGAGATTCTTCAAATGATGGTGTATAATTTGAGAGTTTGACACATGTTCCAAGGACTGAATTGTAGGCCTTTATAACAAGTAGGAAAAAGGATTGAAAATGCCTAAAAGCTCTAACACCAACTTTTTTTAAATGCTTGCAAAATATAATTATTGAAAAATACTTTTGGGAAGTATATCATGATTAAGCATTTGAAAATAAAGTTGTTTAGCAATTTTGAGTTTCTTTGCAATTAAAAACTCTGTTTAATGGACTTTAAAATGATTCTGTATTTGTGTTTTAAAAGTATGCATCTCTCTCCAGTTTGACAGCTTAAGTACCAGGCCCTAGCCAGATAAAATCTGAAGTGACTAAAGCAGTGCTTCTTAAAGAAGAGCAAATTGGAACTGCCATCCAAAATCACTACCATCTCTTCTGGCAAGACTAGATTAGCACTAACTCTGCTCTGCTGAGAGACTCATCTCAAACTTGGGTACAGCCAGTTTGGATCACCCAGCAAGTACAAGTCAAAATCAGAAAAGGATTCCAGAACTCTGTTCTTTGGCCAGCCAATATGGAATGGACAAACTTGTAGAGGTGATGTAGTCAACCATTGGATACATCTAAGAAGACGGCATGACTCTATTTTCTTCTCTGTCTCTTTAAGCCAGCCCAAAATGACTAGGCTCATGCCCTCGCTGACCTCTGAAGGTTAGTTACTGTTATGTTTCTTGCTCTTGCTTTTTATATCTCCTTTTCATCTCATTCAGTCATCTGACTTTGGTTCTGCTTCTGACCCTTTGGAATTGGTGTTTGAACTTGGTCTCTGTTCCTTTAGATCCTGGATTTTCCTGAGAGATTTCAATTTGGTTTACTCTGTTGGCTTTCTATACCCTGGACTACCCCTTCTGAAGCTAACTTTTAGCACCGTGCACTTGGCTGACTGGTGGATATTCTCTGTGTTAATAAGAGTATATGTGAGTGTAATGGGGCTGTGGGAGGGAAGAGTATATGCACAATTTGGATAATCACTCACTGAAATGTGAGAGAGAGAGGGTGGGAGGGAGGGAGAGAAATATCTAAGTAGAAACAAGGGGACTGGGGAAGTAATGCATTTGCTACTCCTTATTAATCATCTTGAGGTTTTAGGTAAATTCTTAATTAGGTGTTTACTTCCCTGCCAAGAATTTTATCTCAGTTCTCAGATTTTGCTGCCACCTGGTGCTAAAATGTTTCAGGTAGTGATGACTAAATAGTTTGACAAACTCCAGAAAATATAACTTAAATTCAGAAATAACACAAATTAGAATATTGGATACTGGTCTAATAAATAAAAAATTTAACATTAAAAAACTAAATATAATAAGAAATGAACATGGTATACCTGTTATAACAAATTTATAAGAAATAATAATAATAAATTACCATATAATTCTGAGATACCACCGTCTCTTAGAAGTATAGTCCCCATTTAGGCTGTCATTCTTAAATATGACAAAATACACTTTAACAATAAATAATTTCAGAGGGCCCGCTAGTTTATAAACAAATCAGTTTGTTGCTTACTCCTTATAAATTAAGATTGTTTATTTATATTTCTCATAAACTATTTTTTTTTGTTTGTTTATGGCCATCATTGATCTGCCATTTGTCTCCATTCTGCATCCTGCCACTGTTGTCTTCCATTGTCTCTCCAGACAGAATCTTCCCCTATCGATTCTGACTTTTCCAAAATTATGTTTTATCCCTGTTCTTTCACTTACTGTGTTGGAAGAGATTTTTTCCTTCCAGACAATAACACATGCAGCCAACTTTTCCTAATCTAACTTTTAAAGGAATGCTGTCCTATTGTACTCCTGAATAGAACAATACTTTTCTTGCTTAGCTTTTGAGTCCAGGTATGTAGGGACATTAAAAGAATTTTTCCAAAGCCAGACAAGAGAGTAGTTCAGTAGGGCCATTCATCTGTGGCAGAATACATTTTCCAAAGAGGTTCAAAAGAACAATTCCCACCTCACTTGTTCTTCTTTACAATATGACTTTGACACTCCTCGCATAGAGAAGTGGAATCTATGTCCTCTTCCCTAGAAACTGGATGGGCTTGTGACTTTGGAAGAAGTGATACTATGTGACTTCTAAGGTTAGATTAAAAAAGTGATCATGTCTCTGCCTGGTTCTCTTGGGATGTTCACTTTTGGAACCCAGATACCAAGCTGAGAAAGCCCAAACTATCTCATGCAGATAAAGCACATGGAGAGGTCACTTGTACTTTTTTTCAGCCATCATTCCAACTGAGGGCCCATCAGCAGCCAGTATCAACTATGAATATACCTCCAGATGATTCTAAACCCCAGCCATCCAGTTACCCCCATCTTTAAGCCTTCCTAGTTGAGGCCCCAGACAACAGAGAACAGAAACAGGCCATCCTTGCTGTGCTCTATCCAAATCCCTGACCCACAGAAACCATGAGTATGTTAAAATTGTTTCTTTTTATGCCACTAACTTTTAAAATGTTTGTAACAGCAATACTAACAGAAATGGTATCTTCCTCAGTGTGTTCCTCACGACTTGTGGGGAAGTACCCCAAGTTGCAGACCCAACTCCTCTTTATCTCATATGTAAGTTTCTTCATCCTGAGACATCTCCATGAACCAGAGCTTGAGCAACCTTCATCTCTTCTGTATTTGAGGGTCTTATTTCTGGCATCACAAAAGCCCCACCATGAATTTCAGATACTGGTTCTCTATTTCTTCATTGTAAATATTTCATTGTAAATATTTCTTTCTCATTTATGGCTGATTTCTCCTTCCATCTTTGACTTCTCATTCCATCATCTGCTCCTTGGATCTACATCTTGGGATTAGTGCAGTTGGAATTTTGAAGAGACTCCAGCCTACCCACAGGAGTGTGGCCTCGTCTGCTGGTTCTACATGACAATTATATCATTGACAGCCCAATGTCAGTATTTTCTAGATTGTTCAGCCTTAACCCCCAGATGATAACAATGGCAAAAAGTATTGAGATATTACTATGTGCTAAGTAAATAGTTCTAGATATCTCTTTCAATCTTCACATTTACCTTATAGAAGAAAAACTAGCATCCCTCCCATTTTTAAATAAAGAAAATGAAGAATAGAGAGGTTATAATTTGCTCAAGGCAACAGAGCCTGTAATGGTAGAGGGTGAATCACATGAAGGTGGTCTAACTGCAGAGCCCATGCCTTTAACCACATGCCCCACGTATAGGATCAAAACAAGCCCAGATTTTTAATGAGGTATTCAGTAAAATATCCATTTCTCATTTATACATGAAAGAGATAGACATATTGGAAATATGTTAAAGTGCTGATTGCCATCTCAATAGTAGGCTTGGAGCAAGGGAAAGGTGAAGATCTTCCTTGCACATCCTTTCTGCCTTTCTTTTCCTCACAGCTTTCTATTTCTGCACATAAAGGCACATACATGTCCACAGGAATAAGCAACTGCTAGGTGAAAAACATCCAGTTGAATTCCATACGGAGAAAATAAATGTTTCTCCCTCCCAAAATGCAAAGTCTATAGATGCATAATTCTGGCTACTAATACCTAGCTGGGACAATTTATATTTATACCATAGATAATGAACTTTTTAGGCTAAAATATTTGCAGTTAGGTTACATTACAGAACTTGCCAGGAATAGGCGGATGCTTGTTTTATTTTTTTGTAACTAAAGGGCCAACTCAGGGCTTTTTCCTCTTGAAAGAAAGGATAATCTGCTTCAAAGTGTCTTCTTGCTGGGCAGAAACTGCTCACAGCCATTTATTAACAGTGTTTTTTCCTCCTCCACCTTTTATTCTTTATTTTTTATTTTTTCCAATACAGTGGGTATAGCAGGCTTCCTGGGAGAAGCCGTAGCTCTTGCTCCAGGCCTTTTACTGAGATGTCACTCAACACTTTGACGTATTCCCAATATAGGTCTATCTCTTTTTTGCATGGATGAGAAATGGATATTTTACTGAAAATTCCTTGGAACTAGAGGAAGAGGTTTTATATTGCAAAATTGTATTTTAAACCTTAATAACATCCCCTTTAAATGTCTCTGTTCTTTCCCCAGTTTTCCACTGTGGACAGCAGCTTTCCTTTCTTTTCAAAAATATTACCCTTCCCTTCAGGATTGTTTTTTTGTTGTTGCTGTTGTTTTGTTTTATTTTTAAATTAAGTTTATTGGGTAACATCGGTTAATACAATCATATAATTTTCAGGTGTACATTATCATTTGACATCTGTATATTCTGCTGTGTGTTCACCACCCAAAGTTGTTTCTGTCAGCTACCATATATTCGATCCCCTTTCTTCACTTCACTATCCCCCTACCCCCTATATTTGACCCCCTTTACTCCATCTACCTCCGTCCTCCTCCCCGACCCCCTACCCTCTGGTAACCACTAGTCTATAGTCCATGTCCATGAGTCTCTGTTTGTTTGTCCTGCTCATTTATTGCTTTTAGGTTTATATCCCACATATAAGTGATATCATGTGATTTTCAACTTTTTCTGTCTGGCTTATTTCACTTAGCATGATGAGGATTGTTTGGAAACTCATATTCCTTTTCAGCCTCTTATCTCAAGTTGTCACCTCACCCCCATCTGAGTGTTTCCTCTCCAGTTTGAATTCTCAGACACATTTCAGCACTAGAAAATGATTGTGCCCTTTAGAAGGGGGAATAGTATGGTGTATATAAAATGTAATTTTTCTCAGCCACAATTTTTCCCCCAAATATCTCTGTTGCCAGAGCTTCTATGCATCAAATTTTAAATTAGTTTAATTTTTTTTTTTTTTTTTTGTCTATGGCCATGCTACTCTGAACATGCCCAATGCTGTCTGATCTCAGAAGCTAAGCAAGGTTTGGCCTGGTTAGTACTTGGATGGGAGACCACCTGGGAATACCAGATGCTGTAGGCTTTAAAAAAAATCTTCTTTTTTAAGTAATGTACTAAATCATACATTCAAAAGAATAAATAATGTGTACATATCTGTTAAAGGGTTAAAAAATAATAATATATAAAACCCAGTATACCAGATTATGATGGGTCATTGTTATTAAGCTGGGAACTGTGTTTTCCAGTATTCCCTTTATTCTATGATTTAGAATTAGAGTTGGCCAAGAGAAGAACTTGCATAAATACAGAAAGTGGAAGTGGAGCAGCAGTCATTATTCTCTGAAGATCATCATAGTCAGATGTGGTGATGGACAGATGCAGAGGTTCTCAGCAAGTTCTAGCTTGTCTTTGCTCTCCTTTACTCTGCCAATAGCTTTTCTTCCTAACTCTTTCAGATGTGATTTCTTTACTGAAGCCAAACAATATATCCTATGGCAGCTATTGATATGCAAATGCATTTTTCTCAGTGCAGATTGGTAAAGACCACCAGAATCAGTTGTCTGTCTCAGCAGATCCAATGGTTCTTAGAGTGTCTGGACAAATACACATTATAGAGCATTAAGCAAGCCTTTGTAGGTAAGATTTTGAAGTAGAATTATATCCTCCTTTCTTAATTACTATTGTTTTGAGAATCAGCTTCTGGTTTGTTGCTGGGCCCAAGTAGAGACTAAACACTTGACTATGTGCCACTAAGTAACAATGCACCTCTCACAAAATGGGTGATGTCTGATCCAACAAGCTTGGGTGTGCACAGTAGCACTTCATCATCAAATGGGAATGATATGTGAAAGATCAGTCTCAAGCAGGTCCTGAAGACAGAAGTAAATTGCATTAGTAAGCAGCTTGCATTGCCACAAATGCTACTTCTACATCTATGAGTCTCCTCTCTTAATCTGCACCTACAGCCTCATGGGATGATCTTTATGATCATTTGATTGAAGGGAAAAATGGGTCAGATTTACAGGCATATCTACCAAAAAGGCTGGCAGAAGTTTAAATTGGATGCCTGAAGCACTTTAGCCTCACTCAAGTGTAGCTGCGAATGACAACATTGAAGAGAAATCTTCCCAGTGGGCAAAACTCCAAGCAGTGCAACTGTTGGTTACTTTTCCTGAAAGGAAAGATGACCAAAGCTATGGATCTACATTAATTTATGAGCAGTGACTAACAGTGTGGTTGATTTGTTATGGACTTGTAAGGAAGATGATTGGATAATGAGATCTAGAGAAGATATATGAGGATAAACCTCTCTGAATGAGCATAGAATATAATATTTATGTCCCCAGTGACTGTTCACCAAAGAGTAACCTTACCAGAGAAGAATCTAAATAATCAGGTAGACAAGATGACCTGTTTTGTCTATGTCAGTCAGGCTCTTCCCTCAGTGACTCCTGTCCTAGCCTAATGCACTCGTGTGTCAAGTAGCCATGGCTGCAGGGATAGAGATTATCTAGCAACATGGACGTCTTCTCATCAGAGCCCATCTGGTTACTTCCACTAGTGAGTCCCCAGCTGCCAACAACAAAGACCAATACCCGCTGGTAATATGGCACTGCCTTTCAGGCCACCTGGCATCAGGCTGATGACATTTGGCTACTTCCACCATGGAAGAGAAAGTGCATTGATCTTACTACAGTAGATACTTATTTTGAATGTGGATTTGTCTTTTCTTCCTGTGGTGTTTCTTCCAAAACCATACATCTCTGGACTTACAGAATGCTTTATTCATCATCTTGGTTTCCCATACAACCTTATTTCTTATCGGAGAACCCATTTTACAGAGAATGAGTGTATACTCCTCATCTTCCCATCACCTGGAAGAAGTTGACCTGAATTGTGTAATAGCCTTCTGAAGACTCAATTAAGGGCCCGATAGGTGGCAAAATTTTACCCTTCAGAACAGATGAAATGGTCTTTGTGTATACTTTTGTTAGGAGAAGTTAACCATGTTTTTAGTTGTATGGATAGTTAAATTGTGTTATACAAAAGCATGGTCTTGTTGATGTTTTCATTTGGATATTAAATATAGTTGAGAAAGTATGTATGGATACCAAGTTGACAAAGGGTGGACTATGCTGGATTGTGTTATGTCAACTTGGATAAACTGAGAACTGCATTTCTTAGAATTCCATTTTTTAAAAAAAATTCCAAGTTATAGTTGGCCAAGAGAGAAACTTGTACTAGATTTGAAAGGCAAAAATAAAGCAGTGACCATTCTTCTCTGAGTGTTGCTATGGTCAGATATGGTTATGGACAGATACAGAGGTGCCTAGAGGTCCATCTTATTTTTTTCCATTAGCACTTAAACATGTCTTTCCAATCTTTAAAAATTTCTCACTGGACCTCATGTCCTCTTTCATACTACCCTCTCTTCATTCATGGCTGTGTCCATTTTCATCTTCTCCTAATCCTTGGCTACTAGCTTCTGTCACATCCTTCTCCCTCAAACTGCTCTCATTGTTCTTTTCCTGATACTCATTATTTCTGGATTTTCATTACTGTTATATGCTGATGGTGCTCAGAATCTCTCTATATGTCTTCTCTGAGTTTCATACCTCCATATCCAATGATCTATTCAACACTGCCACCTGGATGATAGACAAGCACCTACAACTCAGCATGTCTAACTAAACTCATCACATTTTCACTCAAAAACTATACCTTTTTCGTATTTCAGTGAATAGCACTGTCACCCACTTAGGCATCCAAGCCAGAAAACTGGTTCAAAAATTTCCCACTTTTCTCTCTCCCATTTGCTTTATCTCTTGCCTGGGCGACTACAACAGTTATACTTCCTGAAGTTCTGAAGATTCAATTAAATAATACAACTGAAATGCACCATAAAAATACTATGGTTTAACTTTACTGTAGACCTATATTAATACTGAGAATATAGGACAATATAAATTCATTTTATGTGAGAAGTTGCATCCAATAATGGGCTAAAGTGAACAAAAGGGAAACACATTTGTATAACAGTGGACATTTTCAGTGTGTTAGACCTCGTTATAATGCTATTCTTTACATGAATATTTACTAATTTCCTACCATAAGGTACAAACTGTGCTGCAGGAAGCACTTCCAAAGCATTGATTCACTGTGTACTTTTTGGGGTCCAACATTATGTGACATGCAGGGATACAAAGATGAAAAAGTCACAATCTCTATTCTTGAAGAGCACTCAACTTTCTTCAGTCTCTACCCTTGTTGAATGATATCTCAGATGGCTCCATCTAATACCTAGCTTCTCCTGCAGTTGCTGTAAAGTTTTTGTATGGCCCATTATTTTTGGAGAATAAATTAAGTGTGGAGGAAAAGAAAAAGTCAATCAAGAGATATACGTAGACTGTCGTCTAGATGCAAAAATTATTTTCTGGTGACACATGGGGACCACATCTTTGGGACCTGAATTAAATTGCAAGCAATCTCAGTAATGGATTCAGTCTTGTGCTCAGCCCATTCCCAGAAACTCTGGCTTAATTATAAGAAGAAGACCTATTTATTCTGGGACATCACCACTTTGGTATAAATTCCTGGAAGCCATCAGAAAAGTAAAGGGAAACTCTTTCTTGGAGTCTCTTCTCTAGATTTCTGAGAAAGAAGTGTCTCATGTTTGGCCTGTCAGGTTGCTTTTAATGTCAGGCCATAGATTTGCCCTTTACGTAATTATTTTTGAACTTTGGCCTTACTGTCCATCCTGAGAGCTAGGTCTTCCATAGGGGGAGTAAGTCAATCTTTCTTGTGTTTTCCTCAGATATCATCTTTTCCTGAGCACATTCTTCATATTAGCTGCAAAATAATAAAAATAATAATACATATTTAGTACTTTACATTTTACAAAACTCTTTTCATGGGTTTAAGTTTGCTTAATCCTAACAGCAGCCCAGAGAGGCAAGAGATATGAGGAACCTGAGGCTCAGAGAAGAGTAACTTGTTCAAGATCACACAGTTATCAGATGACAAACATCACAAAGAACTCAGGTATTCTAACTTGTATTCTCTTTCTACCATTTCTAGCCCTGATCCATTGCAAACTTATTCTGAAATTTGAATAAAACTGTGTTGATACTGGGGGTCGATGAACACTGACGTTTCTCTTGTGGACTAGCCTGGTTGTGGAGACACATAGGGGCCCCCAATAAGCCAAAGCCCCCAGGAACTACTAAGTGCAAGGACATGCAGAAGTTCTCCTGAGATAGTGATTCTCAACCTTGGCTATTTATTGAAAACACCCAGGGATGTTTGAACATTACTGAAGCTTAGGTTCTAGTCCCAGAGATTTTTATTTAATTGGTCTTGGGAGCAGCCCGGCCTTGATATCTTTTAAAAACTCCTCAGGTGGTACCAACATGCAGCCAGATTAATAGACATTGCCTTAGGGCTTCCACAGGTTTACTTGTTCTTTGTAGGAGCTGTAGACTCATGCTCTAGTCATTGAATAAAATCTAGAAAATACAGACTAATCTTTGGAGGATAATTATAATTATTTTCCAGAGAAGCAAATGCTGTCAACAATTTGGTGTCTATCTTTTTTTTAATTAATTTTTTTATGGTGACATTGGTTAATGAAATCCAGTAAATTTCAGCTGTACATTTTAACAGTAAGACACATTCACCCACTCACACACACATTTACATTGTGTGTTGGTGTATATCTTTCCAGACTTTTTTCTATGTAAAGACACATAAATAAGCCTATAATCTTTTAAAAAATTAAAATGACGTATATACTGCTCTTTGCCCTTTTTTTCTATATCAATAAATTTAAATTAATGCCATTTCCAAAAGGTTTATAGCATTCTTTTATTTGGCTATACCTCATTTAGTCTTTAATAACAAATAGAGATTTTCTTTTTATCTCCGCATTTACTTCCTTTGAGATAATGACACTTGAAATCCTAGAATCTAATAAGAATGACCAGATTTTGTTGTTTCTCTTGGCTTCTGAGCCAACTCCAGTTAATCTGGAGGAATTATAGTTAATCAAGCAGTATACTAATGGGGAAGTCTTTTTTGGGGGAGAAGTTTGGAAATTATTATTAACACTTAAGCCCCAATAAGTTTTAAAAAATTTATTGGGGTAACATTGGTTAATACAATTATATAATTTTTAGGTGTATATTTCAATTGACTTCTATTTATTTTATGGTATGATTACCTCCCAGAGTTCAGTTTCCTTTAGCTACTATATATTTGATCCCCTTTACTCACTTCTCCCTCTCTCAACCCCCCTACATTTGACCTTCCTTACCCTGTTTTCCTTCCTTTCCCACCCTCACCCTCTGGTAACCACTAGTCCATTGTCCATGTCCCTGAGTCTGTTTGCCCTGTTCGTTTGTTAAACCCCAGTAATCTTAAATGAAACAAATTCTGGGCTCATTGACCCTCAAAGTTCCACCATGTCTTCAGTTCTTTGGGGTCTTTTCTCATATTGTTAAAGCCTAGCCAACTACCTGGGTAGGCTCACTGAAGGAGTCTATGAAATAATGCTAAAAATAAGACAAATATCATTTGACAGCACTTTAAAGTGACTAATTTTAACAGAAAAAAATAACAACTAATTACCATTTATTAAGTCTCCTTATTGAGAATCAATGTGCCAGGCTCTGAGCGAGGCACTCATTATAATTCTCTGATATTGCTCATAAAATCTACACAGTGGCATTATTATCCGCATGTTATAGATAAGACATCTGAGTCCTAGTGAATTGCTTGAGTTCACCTGTTAAAACATGTATTGTGTCATGGTTTCACTCAGCACTGCATCTAAGAGCCTAGCTCAGTACCTTGTACTGTGCCTAGCAGAGAGTAAGCACTCAATACATAGTTGATGGATGAAGGACTATTTAAATTACATGCTGTTTCATTAATACATACTGCCTCTGGCTGATGTAGAAATACTCTCCTCAGAGGGGATTTGCTTCTTGAGCTTTTATTCTCTGGCAATGATTACTCACAAAGTAATGATCTGGTGGGTCATAGAAATGTACTGAAATTCCCTAAGGCAGTTGTTCTCAAAATGTGATCCCTGGCCTAACAGTATTGATGTGACCACAAGCTAATTAGAAATGCAAATTCATGGCCCTACTCCATACTGCTGGATTTCTGGGCATGAGTCTTAGAAAACTGTTTTAAATAAGCTTTCCAGATGATTCCGATGAACACTAAAGATGAACATTAAGTTTTGAGAACCAGGGGGAATAAATGAATATTTTCCTGTCCTGAGACTCACCTTCATAGTTTAGTTTGGACACGTAGGTGGATTGAGAAGCTATTTACAGAAATTGAGAGACAGGAGGGGCAAATTTGGATGGAGATGATAGATTTGGGTTTGGTATGTTAAATTGAAGTACCTGTGAAATATCCAGGTAAAGATATCTGCAGACATCTGGAGTCTTCAGGTAAAAAGCTTAGTGAGGAAGGACTGAGTTAGAAATATAGATTCAGATAAGACCTGAAACAATAAAATGCACAGATGAAAACATAGGAACAAAACTCAAGGACCTTGAACTTAAAGAGGATTTTATCAATTTGACCTCAAAGGCAAGGGAAGTAAAAGAGAAAATAAATAAATGCGACTACATAAAACTAACAAGCTTCTGCTCAGCAAAAGAAACCATCAACAAGGTAAAGAGACAACCATAAGAATGGGAAAATATATTTGCAAGCAACCCTCTGATAAGGGCCTGATATCCAAAATATACAAAGAACTCATACAACTCAGTAACAACAACAAAAAAACCCAAACAATCCAATCAAAAAATGGGCAAAGGAGCTAAACAGACACTTCTCCCCAGAGGACATACAAATGGCTAACAAACATATGAAAAGATGCTCAACATTGCTAACTATTAGAGAAATGCAAATCAAAACCACAATGAGATACCATCTCACACCTGTTAGAATGGCTATAATCAACAGGACAACTAATAATAAATGCTGCAGAGGATGTGGAGAGAAAGGAACCCTCATACACTGCTGGTGGGATTGCAAATTGGTATAGCCACTATGGAAAACAATATGGAGGTTCCTCAAAAAACTAAGAATTGATCTACCATATGATCCAGGAATCCTTCTGCTGGGTATTTACCCCAAAGACTTAAAAAATTATATCCATAAAGGTATTTGCACACCAATATTCATAGCAGCATTATTCACAGTGGCCAGGACGTGGAAGCAACCGAAGTGTCCTATGATAGATGACTGGCTAAAGAAGCTGTGGTACATAAATACAATGGAATATTACTCAGCCATAAGAAGAGATGAAATACTGCCATTTGTGACAACATAGATGGAACTCGAGATAATCATGCTAAACGAAATAAGCCAGACAGTTGAAAATCACATGATATCACTTATATGTGGGATATAAACCTAGAAGTAACAAATGAACAGGACAAACAAACAGAGACTCATGGACATGGACTATAGACTAGTGGTTACCACAGGGTGGTGGAGGGGAGGAAAAGGGAGGTAGATGGGGCAAAGGGGGTCAAACATAGTGGGATGGGGAGAGGGTGAAGTAGTAAAGGGGATCAAATATATGGTATCTGAAGGAAACTGGACTTTGGGTGGTAAACACACAATAGGATATACAGATGTTAAATTATAATGTACACCTGAAAATTATATAATTGTATTAACCAATGTTACCCCAATAACCATAATTTTAAACAAAAGCAATATAGATTCAGGAGTGGTAGCTAAAGCCATGAATAAGACTGCTCAGGATAGTGGGAAGCATTAGGGAAGCGGCAGGCCATTGACATACCCTAGGTTATAGCATTATTTAAGGAGAGTGGGAGAGTGGTGCTCAAAGAATTTGAGGACAGTCATTTTTCCTTCAAATGACTTGCATTGGAATGTCTGTCTCCTCTTCTGGATTATAAATTCTTTAAAGACAGAGACTGTGTAAACTTTAACAGTTTCCTTAAATAAGAGTACAAGGATTCATAGTCTGAATAATCAGTGAATTCCTACCAGGATTCTGCTTTGCAGAAATCCAATGTGGCCACAGCTACCAGCAAGATGTTTTCCCAAGAACACTTATATAATTTCCCAAAGGACAGTGTGGCAGATTAAAAATAAGTGAATAAATATAGGGATCTTGTGTAATCCACTGATATCCATGCTAATCACATTAGTCATAGTGAATTAATTACACCTGAAAACAGATGCAAAGTTAAATTCCTTAGAAAATCAATTCATTAAACTCATATTGGAATGCACAGTCAACAACCCCCATGTTTAGAAACGATCAGCATGATTTGTGGCAACTTCTGATTTACTAATGAAACTACTTAAAACATTTTTAAAGGCAATTACAATTACTGTCTAGCATTGATGGAAAGAAATCTTGTCAGCATTGTCCCTTGTGTGTCAACTGTCACAATTTCCTAAAAATTTTGAGGCAAAAAATAGGCAGGCTCTACTATTTGCTAGCCTCGATTAGGGTTAATTCAATGTGTGTCTGCAAATAATAGTGTTTAATGTAATCTCTCTAATTACAGATAAAATGCATTTTCAGTCATGCTCATCACAGACAGTATTTTGGGATAAGTTAAACTGACAGCTGCTTTCTGAAAGAAAAGAAAAAAACAAACTTTCTTGGGGTTGTGTTGATTTTCTCGCTCTTTCTCTGTCTTTTCTTTTTTTGCATTAAAGTTCAGAAAAATATGAAACCACACACTTTGGTTCTAGGTAGGCCCTGACTTTGGAAATAATGGCATAGTCTATCTCTTGGGAATTTGATGTGTTTTTTTTTTCTCCCACCTCCATCAATGAATATCTAACTTGAATTCACTCAACCTAAGGGTTTCCAGGAACCAGGCATTTGCTAGGCACTAAAGAGATCGAGAAGGAATGGTTTTATCCAAACTGCCCCCCACAATTATCTCCATGAGCCAAGTAAGCTTTCTACTATTGTAGACACGTGCCACTATATTTACAGCACCTTCAGATTAAAACTATTCAAGTCACAATATTTTCTGAAGGGTTAGTTTATGTTCTTCCTCAGCCACAGCTGACTGGCCCTGAGATGACCCAAGAGCACCTAATCCACAGATTGTTCAGGGACCCTATTATTGGCCTGGTATGAAAAGTTGAGCTAGACTTATTAAATTATCTCTCTTAGAATAGGAATTGGAAAATACTGAATAAGGTGGTTAGTGGTAAAGTGAAATTAGGTTTTGATAAGAGAGAAACCACAAACTAGCAAGAATTTCCATGATGAGGGGACAGGCACCATCAGGTCTATAAAGTTATAAGGAAGCAGGATCATGGAACCTAGTTTAAAGTTGAATGAATTAAGGAATTAATAAATGAACAAATAATTTTGACCTAAGGTATTTTTGAGTCTTTTGGTAGTTTCAAAACACGACTGATTCATACTGAGTCACTATCATTAATACTCCTGATTTTTTTTTTTTAACTATGCTGCAGATGGGCTAATTTTCTTGCATCCTGTGTGTCTAAGATGGGATATAGTTCAGTTTTGAGTAATGAAAAAAGTCAAATAATGGTTTAGGCAAGGAGTTAATTTCTTTCTCATGAAGTTTAGATATAAGTAACCTATGACTGAGAGGTTAGCTCTTCTCAACAAAACCCTCAAATACGCAGATTCCTTCCATCTTACTTTTCTACAATCCGTAGGAAGTACCCTTATCTCCATAGTTTAAGGTAGCATCCATATTCCAGATATAAGGTGGAGGAATGAACAAGAAGAAGTATATGACATTGGCTCAAGATAGTTTTCAGGAAGCTGAGAAAGTCTTATACATGATTTCGGGGTAGAAATTAAAGAAAATATCCAAATTGTACTTCTAGAGCAACACCAGAAATAGGGATGACACTGGAAAGAAGTACAGGAAGACAATCTATTAATGGAGGTAAGCAAACATGTGGGATCCTGAAGCCCAGGCTAATGTAAAAATTGGCAGAATTTGAAGATATCTCGAGGAGGTCTTTGTGGAGTAGGGATTTCAAAACAATGCCTCTTAGATCCTAAAGAGAAGAGGCCACAGATAATGTGTGGGTTACAATACAAATCAGACATTCTAAGACCAGCCCTGCAAGCTATTCTAAAATATCCCCTACCATGATATTACTCTTGATTCTTCTCCAAGTTGAAATTTCCACCCATAGAGACACTCTCTGGGGCTAGACAATAATAATGTTGTCTCTAGAAGGTTGCTGTCAGATGCCATCTGGAAGGAGAGTGTGGCAGATAGGACACAGTAACCAGGTAACACTTTCACTTATATCCTTTTGACCAGAACATATGGCCAAGACCACCCCTAGCTGCAAGGAAGTCTGAGAAACGTGTTTGTCCTGAGCAGCCACATGCCTGGTAGATATTCTATTTCTATGTAAAAAGGCTTGGCACCTTCTTATAAAGTTAAATCTACCCAGCAATTCCCCTCCTAGGTATTTACTCTAGAGAAATGAAACATGTCCACACAAAGACCTGTACGTGTCTCAGTTTTGCAAGATAAAGTTCTGAAGACTGATTATAAATCAGTATTTGTGAATGTATTTGACATCTCTGAATGGTACATTTAAATATGGTAAAGATGGTAAGTTTTATGTATATTTTACCATAATTTAAAAGGATTAGCGATTAGCTTCTTGTATTATCTTTGAGCATTTAACTTATGCCCCTTATTGAGCCCTGACCTTACTGCTTCCCTGTCCATTCATATTTGAACTCATATGTAAGATGGTGCTTCACTATCTCTCTCATTTTTTTTCTTGCTAATCATGTTATCACTGAGGAAGTGAAGGTACTGCTGAGAAGCAGGAAGAAGGTTTGTCTTTTAGACCACAAATGGCACACTTAGATGTCACAGAAAATACTTTATGCATGAACTGATGAAGTAAATCACGTGAGCTCCACATTTCTTTTTTTGAACCATCAACATACACACGAACATATTGGCACTAACTCAATGTATAATGTTTGGGGTAGAGTTGAATAAAAGTTACATTTGCATTGCCCAGAGAGAGGGGTTTCTAAGCAATGTAGTAGTGATGATTTCAGCAAAAAGGCAGAGTACTGATCAATCTTTGAGAACTCTACCACTGATTCTTGTAAATTCTGGTCCACAAACAATTGGTATCCCACCATCATGATATAGAAATAATTCATTTGTATCCCTAAAGAATACAGGCAACAAATTTAGGCAACAAATTGAATTTAGGCAACAAATTGTTAGCTCTATTTAAGTTATATACAGTGAAAGAAAAACAGTTTCATGCACTGTGTATTTGTATCTCATCAAAGCACCCAACAGTGCTTTGCCTACAGGAAGTAGTCAATAAATGGTTATTGAATTTAGAATGTCCTTCTTTCAAATCAGTGAAGTTTAATATATTTTCAATTGGAATGCTTATTAATGTTTTTCAGCATTAGTAAGCCTTTCAAAATCCATTAGATGTGTTTAAGAGTTCACATTAAATACTACTATATGTGATTAAGAGAATACTGTTAAATGAAGCATGCTTATTCAATACACCAGTAGCCATTGATAAAATGTAATTTAATTTAATCATTTAAATTTACACTGTTAATGTACAAGAGCATTTCTTTCAAACCACAGGTTAACACACACTAAAGAGCAATGCTGTTTGAGGAGCAGAGAAACTCTGGAAAACTCTGCTGTCTGAAATAAAAGCAAGGCACTCTCCATTAACAGCTGGTGGATTCCTGATTTCTGCCCCCAGAAGGCATGTTCACACTGAGAGAGCTCTTCCACAAGGGAAGAATCACCTGCTTTAATTCTTGCTGTCCTCTTCTGAGCTATTTGGTCATCCACTCCGTATAAACTTGTGTGTCAACATTAAGACAAAAAAAGAGTTAAACTGATAGATGACTTGGGAGGCTCTCATAGTTGTAATAACTATGGAAGACAGAAGAACACTGACTATAATTTTATTTTCAGCACTAGTGTTTGGACCTATAACTAAAAACCTTTTTCATTCCTTCCAACCAATCGATATCACTGCTAAAAAAGTCTTTTCCTTAAATCTGCTAGGTGTAAAAATAAAAAGTAACAGCATTTCTCTGGAGCTCTGCTTTTTTTTTTAGACATGACAAAAAAACAAGGATTGACTTTCCAATACTAGCAGTGCACAAAAGGGTTATGTATGCACAATACTTCTAATTTATTCAAATTCAATTTGAATTTGGTCTGAAGCTACCTTTTATGACATGTTAGTTTTCCTGATATTTAATAATGTTTATTATGTTTGCATATAAGCTCAAAACATTAATGCAAAAGTACTACTTTAACCATGGTTATCATCAGGTAAAATGTAAGTGTTAGTGGTTATCTTTAAAAGCCTGTTTTCCTATAAATACAGTAAATTGAGTAAAAAAAAAAGCTATGGAAAGAAGAATTCTGTCCTAGTCTTGATTCTGGTACTAACTATTTGAACTTCAGTAACTCTTTATCCTTTGCTGGGCCCCAGTTTTTTCCTCTATAAATTTTGGGGCAAGGTGGACTAGTTGAGAAGTCAGGCCCCTTCCAAGTCAAACATTTCAAGATCCTATTATCTTGATATAAAAATAACAATCTTTCATGAAAGCGCACAAACATAATACATGATCAAATATCAGAATGACTCTTGGAAAAAAAACATATATGATTTGCTATCTGGTTTATCCTTTGCAGCAATAGGCAATTCATTTGGCATTTTTTGATTGTATAATTTAATGACAATATAAACAGTATAGTTTTGTTACTTTTCCTTTAAAAAGATTAACGCAAAAATGAGTTAAAGCTAACAAAAACTACTGTGACATCCATTTGACATTCAAAGTTTGTTTCTTAGCAAAATGGCCAAGGATATTTTGACTTGATACAGCATATATAATATAAAGACTTTTAGACTTAAAAATCTTCAAACATCATTTGAATTTAGCAAAACATAAGCAAAATTTTAATATCAAAGTGCTAAACAGTACTGCCTTAAAAGTCACTGCAAATGAACCATAAAATAACTGCATGAGAATTAACATTTATTGTACAAATGGTTAATAAAAAGACACATTATAAATATATATGTAACCTGCTATATTTATATATATATTTGCTTATTTAATTTCTAATTGGTGTATCCAAGTCACTGTGAACACCCCATTTAAGTACTCTGTAACTCAGCTTCCAGGAGCTGGTGGTCTTGCAATAAATACAGGCAAAGCTATTACAATATAACGTGCATACAAATGTTTATACAAATAAAGACACTATGCAACAAATTATCTCATAGTAATATGGCATTAACAGTATAAACATACAAAAGGGAGTACGAACACGGAATGTTGAAACGCAGCCCACTAATCCTTTCTAGTACTTACATTCATACTAGTTTTTAAAAAATAAGACTTGCTTGCTCTCCAAAATTGTCTCGTCAACCGATAACAAAAATTAAGTTATATATATTAAAAAACCTTAGTACCCCTGGTGTTTACCCTGTATGATCCAGTTCCTACTCATTTGCATGTTCTTATCTAGGGATCAAACACTTGAGACTCACCAAACACTCCTGGGCTTCTGAATGAACGTGTCAGTCAATTGCTATAATTGAAGCAAGTTTAGGGAACTCTGGCAGGGTTGACAGAACACAACCAAAACAGTTGTATGCAATCTACCTGATAATCTGAGCTCTCTTTAGGACAGCTGGACAGTCAGGGCAGGGATCTGGATCTATTAAGAATGGACTGAAATCTTGGATGGACCATACCTCAGAAGGGTTTTAAAGGGCAGGTGGACAACGCCTCTGCTAGGAAATTAGCATGTGTCATTTGCTAACATAACTGCCTCCTTATTATTTCCATATAAAATAAAGGAGAGTTAATAAACAAGACTTAGTAAGACAGCACTTAAAAAATTGCACTTGTATATGGAAGTGAACAGCCATTATCATTTTGCTCTGTCTGATTGATAGGTTATCTTCCATCTTTCATCATTTGTTAAAATAAAGGAAGAAAAAAATTAAGAAGAGGGAATTTCTGCCTTGTTTGCACCACATATGTACCCTTGAAACAGAAAGTGTATTCTAAAGGGATCATCTCAAGACACATCCTACCCTGGCGAACAACCCTTGGCTGTTCTTGTTTTTTAAATACAAAGCAACTATAATTGTATTCCCCAGAAAGTTTTAAAACAGTTATATTATCCTCTTTTTTTTTTTCCTGCTGGGATAGCATCGTCCAAAAGTGCTTTGTTAGCAATTTCTTAGAAAACCCTCATGAACTATACCCCCCTCCCACCCCAACCCCAAAGCCTAAATATAAAACACAACCCCAACACAATACTCTGCAAGTTTTCTGGCTTTAGGTTGTAAGGAAAAGTGCCAGAAAAAAAAATGTCTTTCTTTTTTTCAGGAGCTGCTCAAGAAAAGACAGGAATGGTAAGTGTCCAGACCCATCCCTCTGCTGCTTAGCAAGCAGGTGCTAGCAGATGAGGCGGCTCCCTGCTTAGGCTGCTCCTGCTTAGAAGGGCAGGGTGTCCAGGAAGAGCTTGTCAATGATGGAAGGTGGAGACACCAAGTCTTCCAGCTTCAGGTAGAAGATGCGCTGGAGGCCCAGGGTGCAGATCTTCCGCAGTTCTACCAGGGCACTTAGGACCTTGGTCTCAGTGGACTCCAAAGCCTGTCCCTTACTCTGATGGTCTTTTAAGCTGCTTGTGATCTTGTTGCATAGCTCCTCCACTCTCTTTGGTTCTTTTAACCCATGTCGTTCTGCAGAGGCATAGATAAGGGCAAGTTTAGGAGGCAGTTACATCTTAAGAAACTTTGAATCCCTAATGGAGGCTGTGTCCAGTCTGCATTTTACAATCAAAATAACCCCCTCCCTCTTAGAGGTAGCTCACGCCCTTTGGTTATGAAACAGCACCAGAGTTTAAATCCTAGTTTGCCATTCACTGTGTGCCCTTGGGTAAAACTCTTAATTTCTGAGCTTCAGTGTTCTTATAAAATGAAGATAACAACATACCCAATTCAAGGTTTCTTGGAAGACTGAGTTAGGTGAAAAATGAAGATGAAGCACACAAGTTTCCAGCACATAGCCACATTGAATGAATGACAAGAGTGGTTATTCTTTTGCACACCTTATCCTACTGAGGTCTTCTTACAAAGGCCCTGTTAGAAGGTGACTCTTTTTCAGAGTGAGCTGAATCACATCCAGACAAATGAATGAATGTTCCCATCATAACAGACTGATTTGGCGAAGAGGGAAGCTATAATGTCCACTTGCTAATTAATGTAAGGGCTGCCCCATAAGATCTAAAAGTGCACTCGTGTTTTCAGACTAACCAACATTGAGAAGAATCCGGCTTTTCTCACCCTCGTTTCTTCCCCTCCCTTGAAACACCTACTGACTTGTATCTGGCAGTCTGTACAAAATATGCATGTCCTCCTGCTGCAGAGATGGCAAAGTCAAGGAGAAGGGAGGAGACCCATAAGGAAGCAGTGCAGGCGTTTTATAATGGAGCCACACATGAACACCAGTACTAATTTTTTATAAAGCAATATATAAAATGATCCCCAGGTTAAATATTATGATCTCTTATGTATAAGGTCAAGTGATTTTCCCAAAGTCACACAACTGCTAAAAGCTGGGATTTGGACCCAGTCATCTGAGGCAGATTCTGTCGTCTTGCTCCAGGGCAATGTTGTACCTCCTTATAATGAGAAAGGAGACTGATATCCGGTACCAATTACCTTGCTCTCCCTCAGCATTTAGATATTGGAGCCTCATGCTCACTTCGGCAACACATATATTAGATATCGGAGCCTCTTTCCTGAGAGAAGAACTTGACCTCAGTTATCTCAGTCAGAGTTTTCATCTTTCATTCCATCTACATGTAAAATAATTCTTGAGAGATGGAAGATATCCATTCAATGGGAAATCTAGTTTTAGTTTTTAATTTTCCCTACCTTAATTTTTGTTAGTTGGGAATATTTTTGTTAGAAAACTGATTTTATTAAAGCAAAAGTCATCAGAAAAACAAAGCAACTATCCAGACATTTTTTTCTTCTCTTGCTGTAAATAAAAGGAGGCCCAGGGACCAAGAGATCTGGATTTCTCCCCAGCTTGGCTAGTTGTGTATGAGCTGGTTGAGTTTTTCCCTTCTCTAATAGATTAGCATTAATGACCTCTAAAGTTCCTTCCAGATCTGATGTATATAATTATACTAAAGCACAGTCATGAAAATTTCCAGTAGTATGTCGGTGGATTGTAGCTCACAAATGGCTTATCTCAATGCAACACAATATAGAGAAAAGGGCACTGGACTTGGAATCAGACAGACCTGGGTTCCAGTTTTAGTTCTGTCACTTACTAGAGGTATGACCTAATCTGTCTAAGGCTCAGTGTCCTCCTAGGAAAATGAGGATTACAGGGTGGTAGATACACAAGTCTTTGTTGTACTCTTCTTTCCTTTCTGTGTGTCTTAAATATTACATGTAAATCAAAAGAAAAAAATGTAATTGCAATAAAACCCACCTTACAGATTATTGTGAGGCTCAGCTAAGATGAATGCTACATGAAAGTGTCCTGTCAACTGAAGAGCACTACATGCATGGTACAGTTAGTACCTAAGACAATGCCCGACACACAGAAATAGCTGGCAACTGTAGGGTCAAACAAAAGGCAATAAAGTCCCCTAATTCTTAAGCTTTACAGTGTATGATTTTGCTTTCCCTAGGAAACTATTAGTTAATCAGCCCATATGCAAATCTGTCCTTTATAGTTTATTTTTACTAAATACATAGTCCCCTTGTTTCAGTCTCAGAAGAAGCACCAAAGAGTGAATTTCAAGAGTAATCCAGCCTGCAATGGTGTTCTGCCTAAAGTTATGTTCCCAACCCCACCTCCACTCCCGCGACCAAAAGCAAAAAAAAAAAAAAAAAAAAAAAGCAGACTACAAATTCGGCAGCAAATTTCAAGAGCTATAAAATGTTCATAGCCTCTGACCAACTAATCTCACTCTTGGGAATTTATCCAAAGGAAAAAATCAACAGAAGGATATAACTGTACGCATGGAGACATTTGGACATAGATTATCTACTTTAAAACTGGAAAAAGGTAAAGGGTGGAAGGATAGGGTAACTGTTGAGTAAAACAGTGGTACATACACATAATGGAAGATTCTGTAGACACCAGAAAAGGACAAATACTAAGATTATGAAGCAACATGGAAAAATATATAACATCACATTAGAGAATAGAATATAAAATGGTGTCTAAGCTGTGATTACACCTTTGCAAAAATTATTTCTATATATAGAGGATGAATGAAAACAAAAAATGAAAATACTTATGAGATTGCCAGGTAACCCCTCTCTTTTAAAATTTCTAGGTTAATGTTAACTGTATAATAAAAAACGTTAAAATAGATTTGGTCCTTTGCAAAGCCCTCTAACAGTTGCAGCATGATGTGGCATCTTGTTGATAGCACGTTCTATTAATACTGAGATACATCAAATTAGTTCATAATCAGGGAGAGATGCTTTTCACAGAATTAAATACCAATCCATTGATTTAGGCTTTCCCTCCCTTTCAGTGCCTAATGTCTTGCATCAAGATCCTATATTCATTATCAGGATAAAGAAACTGAGCAATGTGTTGGCTGGATTTTGGGAGGGGTTTCTCATGGCCAAACTCACAAAAGGTGCCCCAGAGTTTTCCCTGCTCTCCAACCAGTTGTGACTGCTCAATAACTATGGCAACCATGATTTATTCAGTGAATTCAAGTAGAGATCAATACCTCCTGCCAGCTGGATCAACCCTAGGCCTGGAATTCCTTGAGGAATTCAGAGACACTCCTGTTAGAAGCCAAAGGCACCTTCTTTGTTGTTTTGAACAGCTATTGGATTTGTGGCTTCTTTACTTTTTCAAAAGGGCTGAGACAAAATTCAGTCTCCATGCAAACTACCGGCAGCAGCCAGCAGATTTTCAAATCACTAGGGAGTCACTAAGTGTCTAGGAGCTTCCTAGTAATTTGAAATTCCTCAAAACCCCAATCACTGACATCTTACTTTAAGGGATCCCCTTTCTTCTTGCAGCTTTGTAAACATGGCTGCAAAGCTGATATTGAGAGTGCATAAATTCTGGAGGAAATCAGACATTTGGACTTGCCCCCTTCCTAGAAAATTATATACAGATTTTAGTTTAAGATCTTTGTCCACCATGAAAAACAAAATAGCTTCTCAATATTTCTTGCATTTTGATTCACATCATTTTTATCCAATACTTTAGTATTTTAACTCAACTCTATATATTCGAAACTTTAAAACACAATTTACAGAAACGGTTAAGTAACGGATTTATGTCATAACCATAGTATATTCGAATTGGAAAAAATCTGAGTCATTTAGTTCAAACTCCTACCTAAGATATGACTCTTCACTACAAGATACCACAGAGACGGCCTGACACAAGCTAGACTAGGAGTTCACTATTTCACCATGATAAAAAAAAATATATTTAAAAACACTTGCTATTACACTCCTTTACCTACATTATTTTATCACACTTTCATAATAACACTTTGAATTAGGCAAGACGACGATGATCTTTATTTAATAGGTAAAAAGTCTAAACCTCAAAGTGTTAAGTGACATTTTCATGGTCAAAATTAACAAGTGGTTAATTTCTTTCACTCCAAGTCCAGAGACATTTCTGTTATTCCAGGATGCCCTGAGCATTGTTTTAGAATGTTTCTCCTCATCTTGAGATGGTCTCAGCCTCCCTGAAACTCTCTCCTACTTTTCGTGTACCTAATTAACTAATTGATTAATTAATTCTTTCAACACATATTTTTTGAGTACCTATTCTGTGCCCAGCAACATTGTAGCCACTCGGGTTAGAGGAGTGAACAAAACAGACGACAGATCATACTCCTAATCTGTGTGGTGTTAGTGTCTAAAGACAGTGTTGGATGGCTGTGGATTTTAGCTATCCACGCCATAGACATCTCTGCTAAGGGAGCGAGGAAAGGAAGCCGGGAAGAGAAAAGAGAGCAGGGAGTAAGATGGGGAGAAGGAAGGAAAGAGGTAGGGGGAGAGATTGGTTGAGTGAAATAATGGAGCTATTTAGGTCTGTGCTCATGTTTTCCCCTCTCTACCTACTCATCATTAAATCACAGATCAAATATTTCCTCAAGGAAGCTTCTCCCTTTTACTCCCGGTCTGGATTATATTCTCCTATGGCACTTTATTTTTTCTCTTTGAAGGATATAACAGGTTAAAATCAGATATTTATGTGACTTTTGTCTGCCTCCTTCTTTAAATGTAAGCTCCATGGGAACATAGACGGTATTTGCTTACCATTGTTATCTCTAGCACCAAGCCTATGTAGATAGGTGACACCCAATAAATATCTGTTAAATGAAGATGTAAATGGAGGGTCAAGGACCTATACAACATGATTAAATAGATATTAAATGTGTAGAGTGCTCAGAATAAATATACAAGTAGAGAGTTATTAAGAAGTTAGCAACAATAAAGAACTCTACAAACTCTGAAACCTACATCAGATGTTTTGGAACCAGATTTCCTGTACATAAAGCCTCGCTCAGCCTCTTATTAGCTGGGTGACTTTGGGTCTGGGTCCACATTTGTAAAATAGGGCTCATAATAGTCCCTGACTCATGGGTTGTTGTGAGAATTGAATGAATTAATACATGTGAAGTATTTGAAACAGTACCTAGCATATAGTAAGTACTTAAATATTAACAAGTATCCTCTGTGTCCCAAACTCAACTTGTTAATTGTCCCTTCAAATCAGCCACATCTCTGAGCTGACCTATGAATGATTCCACAATCCTCCCATCACTCTCATAATCATCTCTTAATAATTCCTTCCCCCTGGCCCATCATATTTAATGTACTGCAAGAACTTTGGTTATTATCTCTGTGATGTTTCTTGCATCTGTCTCCTCCTCTCAATCTCACTGATCCTGGACCAGGTCTTCAATATCCATTACCTAGATTGTTTTAATAGCTTTCGATTTGTCTCTTTGCCTCTCATCTCTGCTACAATCCACCCAAGTACTTTTAAATCTATTTACTAAACAACATTAAATAAAATAGCACGTGTAGAAAGCTCTTGGCACAATGCCTGACACCGAGTATTTTTAAATAATAGCTATTATTAATCTGATGGGATCCCAATTACCAATATCTTCCCTTATCTCTTGCTACTTAAATATAGTCCCTGGACCAGCAGCAGCATCATTTCCTGGGAACTCGTCAGAAATGCAGAATCTCAGGCCCCGCCCAAGACCCACCTAATTAGAATATGCAATTTACCAAGATGTCCAGCGTTCTGCATGAACATGAAAGCTGGAGAAGCTCTTCTTTAGTCAATCCTAGTCCCCACAAGATGCTTGACCAACCCAGTCTACACCTAGCATTCATCTAGTCTCTGTCAGAAACTCATTCACCAAGGTCACTTATTCTAATTTTAAATAGTTTTGTCTACTAGAAAGTCTTTCTTATATTGAGCTCAATTTTGCCTTTCTGAGTTCTCAGTTCTGCCTTTTAGGCTCACGTAAGAAACATCAAAGCCCCTTCCTCATGTCAAGGAGCCAGGAATGAGGAAAGGGATAATGGTACCATCAGGAGCCCCAGTAAAAAAAAAAAGCAGCTCCTCTTTTTGAGCAGGTCTCAGGGCACAGGTCAACCCAGAGACAACAATAACACAGGTTCAACCAAAGAGGAAGGAGAAGAGGGCTCTGGGAGAGAGATGTGTGTGTGGCTCAAACACCAACAAACAGGATTTCCTGCTCTGAGCTCCACTCCTTTCTCTGGGAAGCCATCTCACTGCTACTTCTCATGTGATATACAACATCCTTTACTGATGGGCAGTCTCAAAGGCAATGAGCGCAGGCCAGTCAGGAAGCCACAAGTCAGTAGGCAGCCTCTGCTGAGACTGTAATAGTGCTTTTCAGTTTGTCTCCTCAATGAGGACACAAACTTTTTGAGGGTAAGGGATTGTACGCCTGGCACATAGCAGATGCTTTTTTAATACGACTGAATCCATATGAATTGAAATACAGTGTTTCTCAGGAATTTAGTCTATTTTCTAATCACAGAGTGACTAGAATTGGACTGAAAATGATTAATTCAGATTTTCCTAATTTGGAAGACTTTCTGATATTCACAATTAACTCATTCACTCAACTAATATTTGCCATATGCCAGACACCTTTAAATGCTAAATTATAAAGATGAAAAGTCTTTCCCTGCTTTTAAGAAACCTTCAGTCTAGTTGGAAAAGAAAGACACAAAGAAATTACTTAATATGATATATATATATGCAATTGTAGGGATGCATGAGTATTTTTTATAGATTCCGAGGGAGGAAAGCAGCTAGCTCTTCCTGGAATTAAGACATTAACAGTCAGGATAATAATAATAATGAAAGTTTGTCTAAATTTTTTTTCCTGAAAAGTACATTAGCTCATTCGATCTTTATAAGAAATGTGTGGAAAATGTGAAAACCAAGATTCCAAGAGGGTAAAGAATTTGCCTAAGTTGCAAGTTGAAGACTAGAACTCAGATCACCAATCACCAAATCTCATGACAACCTCCCTGCCACCGCCCCCTACCTAAAAATAAAACAAAACAAAAAAACCATATTGCCCTGTCAAGTTTTACATTTAATTTTCCTTGCAATGTGGCTGATGGCTATATTTGATACAAAAACAAGGTAACCAGGTAACCATTTAGAGTGAGCAGGAGAATTCTGGGAAGACAGGTGGTGAAGGGAGTGGCAGGATCAGCCATCTGCTTGGTCCTGCCAGGTCACTGTTTCATTGCTTTCTGTCCCTGTTCTACCTTCCTTCTTTTCCTCAATCTTAGAATTTATGTTCCAATAAGACCAGGAAAAAGACTAAAGACAGAAAAGAAAGGAGTCATTTTCTCATCTGACAGAAGACCCAAATAAAGAAAAAAATAAAGCTATGGAAAACAGTCTTTTAGTATAGTAATAAGCAAAATGGCATTTGGGCACTCAAGATTCCCTTCACCATCTGGTCCAAAACTGCCTTTCCAATCTTATATCCCTTTTAATTATGTGAGAAATGCATTGTATTCTGAGGTCAGGCCATAATACCAGGAAATAAGATAAATATCACATAGAATCATTAATTTCCCCTAAAAAATCCTTTAAATTTCCCAGAAGTACATACAGCTCTCACCACCAGAAGTAGAGACTAGGACCCAGAGTGGATTACTCTCATGCTCACTCCAGGACATACAGTCATTGAGTATAATAGTCTATATTCTTTTAAATTTTCTTTTCTTGCTATTGAGATTACATATGTGATTTAACATATATAATGCAACTCCACTGTACTTGTTTTTCCCCAAAATATGCCAAAGTGTTCCACTACCATGGCCTTACTATACTGTTTTCTTGATCAGGAATGTTCTTCTTCTATATCTTGCCATGTGTAAGTGCCATTCATGACCAGCACCATCTTTCTTCCTTACCCCGCAAAAGTTAGCAGGGATCTGGTCTTCTCCAGCACTGACTCTGTCTCTTTTAAGGACCTGAACACTAACCACCATACACAGAGTTCATTACATCATAATCTTATATGACTTCCTAGTACACTTTCTAACAGAAGAATTCATGCATGGCTCATCTGTGCATCCCTAGAGACTGACACTGTGCCTGATATATAGAAGGCCCTAAATATTTATTTAATGAATGGATACTTACAAAATGGTAATTCCACAAAATTTTCTATTTACTTATTAATCATTATTAACTGCAACTAGATAGCACCTCATTGGTACCCCATCAGAAGCAAAGCGTTTCCATTACTCTTATGTCAAAGATGTGGCACTGGCACAAGAGAATGGTTAGGGTGAATGAACTGAGAACCTAAAAACATCTGACAACCACAACCATGGGGAATCCCCTTTTACTGTAGGGAAAGAGAATGATCTGAAAGAAACCATTTCCTGCCCCACCTCACCACCTACTTTTTCACATAGATCGAGGTGGAGGAAGAAGAAGAAGAAAATAATTAGAAAAAAAAAGCCATGTTTGTGCAAACTACCAATTCTGTCCAGATTCTTAATAATTTTCCTGGAAGCAAGACTGGTTAGACTTCAAAGACCCCATTTCCTTTTAATGAGTTCTTGTCTGTGGTTTAGGAGCAGACAAGTTTGAGACGTATTTTCTAATGCCAATGGCCCAACTGATATTCCACAATTACCCCTTATGATCATTGGAGCTTATTCAGAAGTCAAGATTTCACGGGAGCCCAAATTTAAATGAAAATTAAGATCCACAACAATGCACACTGCTGTTTCCCAGGCATCGCCTTTTCTGCCACTTCCTGATGCTTTCACATATTTCAACCCTCCTCCCAACCAGCAAATCACAAAGAGTACTGTGAGGTCCAGAATTGAGAGAAGACGGGTTATTCTTCTTGTATGTTATAACCACAGCACCTATAACAACCCATTCTGCACAGGCTGACAGGACTGCAGATAGGAACTGGAACCACCACATAAATGAGTTGGCTTGTTTTAAGTGCAGTTTAATTCTTTTAATATCATTATTCTTCGAGCCTCTCTCAAACATCCAAGGAATATTCACCAAACATACTGCCTTCTAAAGCCATCTGTTTCCTCATACCACTGCCACTGATTTGGGACTACCTGGGACTCCCAAAGGGAAGAGGAAGATGTGTGCCTAATTTGAAGGAGTCCCTGTCACCATCCCTTCAGGAAGCAATGTAGGTGAATTGAGTGCCTATTCCGAATCCAGTTTGGCAATACCACAAACCTAACCGTTACTGCCACCTCATGAAACAGGTGTTATCATCCCTATTTTACAGGTGGGAAAACTGAAAATCAGGGTATAAATAAAATGCATTATTCAATGGCACATACTTACTAAATACAGGACCCCAGATTAAAACCTGGAGGTGCTGGCAAAGTCTATGCTATTTCTGCCATGCCACACTGCCTCCTTCCTGAGCAAGTCTCCACATAAATGGGATTGGGCTAAGCAGCTATGACTTACAGGACACACGGCAAATTAGAGGCAAGGACAGGAAATGACACCACCTTCTCTCTGTATTCTTTCTACTCTGTATTCTGAGCACTAAACTGACCAATCTTTCCCGGTTGGGACTGCCCGGCCTTGTAGTTGTCTATTAATTTCTACTTAAAGAGTAAAACAGAAAAGACGTAGACCTTGGGCCCTCCCCTTAAACTACAGGTATCACATCTGGACTGGCCTTTTTTCCTTATCTCTTTCTTGCTACAATCTGTGCTCAAAACCAGTTGTCAGGGTAGATCTTTCTAAAACACAAGCTTCACCATGATACTCCTCTGATTAAAACTTTCCATAGACCCCCACTGCTCTCAAGATAAATGCCAACCTTCTCACCTAGGTGTGAAAGGTTCTTCATGTCCTGTCCCACCCTTACAGAACATTTCCCATCATTCTACTTTTTTAGACAGTTCCTTCTTGAAACTTATAACAGCCACATTTTCAATGGCTGTTAGTAAATTTTAGTAAATTTTTACTTATGCCTAGAAATCTCATTCCTTCCATTTTAGCCTGGAGACATCATATGCTTTTATCAAAGACCAGTACATGTTACCTCTTTTGACAAGACCATGCCCCACTTTCAGTCTTTCAGCACTTTGTACCCACTCCCATATTTCCACCATGACACTCAACATCTTATATCACATGTATTAGTTTGCATGTTCTATCTCCTCCAGGGATGCACGTTATCATCTCTGAAAACCCACTGATATACAGCAGAGTGCCTAGATCAGTGAGCACTTGATTAACTAGACTCAACACCCATCTCCACAAAGATGTGGTACTGTACAGATTTTATTTACAGAAAGCCAAGATATGTATGTGTATCTCTCTCTCTCTCTCTCTCTCTCTCTCTCTCTCTCTCTCTTTCTCTCTGTCTCTCTCTCTATCATCTATCTATCTACATATATATATTTCTTTAACTAAACTCTATACTTCTTAGTTTTAAACATTTAACTGTCCTAGAAAGAGCTGAATTGAATGGTTTTGAAAATTGAGCTGAAAAGCTTTCGTTAAAAGGCAGACTTTGAACCAATTTCTTTCAGTCTTGCTGGAGTAATGTGTCTTAAACATGCTTATTTTATTTGGGTGCTCCTTTATGCCATTTGAAAGCCCTCTAAACTGAATCCATACTCGTAAAGACTGCCTTTGATGTGTTTCATTAATGGCTCCTTGGGAGTCTCTGGCAACTCCTATCAAAAGGGAGTACTTCAAAAAACTAATACTACAATTACCATATGACCTAGCAATCTCTTTTCTGGGTATTTACCCCCTAAACCTGAAAACATTTATGTGCAAAGACATATGCACCCCAGTGTTCACAGCAGCATTATTCATGGTGGCCAAGACATGGAAGCAACAGAAGTGTCCTTCAATAGATGATTGGATAAAGAAGATGTGGTACATATATACAATGGGATACTACCCAGCCACAAGAAAAGATGAAATATTGCTATTTGCAACAACATGGATGAATCTTGAGATAATCATGCTAAGTGAAATTAGTCAGAAAAAGTTGAAAACCATGTGATTTCACTAATATGTGGGATATAAACCTGAAAACAACTAACAAACATGACAGAGACTCATGGACATAGATAGTGGATTAGTGGTTACCAGAGGGAAGCGGGAAAGGGGGAGGTTGTTAGGGTAAAAGAGGTCAAATATTTGGTGACAGAAGGAAATTTAACTTTGGGTGGTAAGCACACAGTGCAATATATCTATGATGTACTGTTAATTTGTACACTTGAAATTCATTTGATTTTTAACCAATGTCACCCCAATAACTTTAAATTAAAAAATATTTAAAATTTTCTGATTTATAAAAACTCTAAATTCTTGTTGTATTATATGTGTTTCAAATTTACTATTTATGAAGTCTTTTATCATGAAAAAGTGTTTCATTTTTACTTCATCAAATCTGTGGATATTTTTCTTCGGAGCTCTACGTATTGTTTGAAGAGATTTCCCTGACCCTAAGATTATCAAAATGTTTTTGTGTTTATTAAAAAGGGAGCAGGTGGGTAGGTAGTTTCTCATCCTGGGCCAAAGATCTGAGGAGGTGGAGTTTACTTGGAATACTGAAGGAACAAGCTAGTGTCTGATTCCTACTGTAGCACATGCTATTTTCTTTTCTTTGCCTTCATCTAAACTGTTAAATAATGAACCAACCTAGCCTTTTAAGGTACACAGGCATATATCTCTCTTTAGCTAACAAGAGATGTCTCGAGAAGGTGCACGGGAATAATGCACATTTCTGGTGTATCACAAAGAAGGGCCCATCTATGCCAAAGATGTTCTTGGTCCTCTGTGAAATTTACAACCTGTGTGAAAAACAGGTTTTCTACAATTGAAAGGGTATGAGATCTGAACCTTGATTCTTAGTCCAAGAGCCTAGGCGGCACTTCAGTCTAATGAAAAGGAGGTGAGCCCCAGGTATGGCTAGCCTCTATTGGAGCCTCCACCTGCTGTCACTGCCTCAGCAGGCCCCAGTCTGACCCAGAAGGATGAGATCAAATGAGAAACTGCAAGTATGAAGGTGCAAAGGGAGCTGGGGCCTGGGGCCTTGAGAGCATCCACAGGGAGATGACATTCCTTCTCTTACTCGATACGCCTTTCTCTTTCTTTTTTTTTTTTCTTTCTCTTTCTCTCTCATTCTGCCTTTGGATCCTTTATCTCCCCCAAAATAGAAAGGGAGAGACATCTAGGGAGAGAAAGGCATAATATGGAAACTGAATATGTTTTATGCTTCTGTTTCTTAACTTCTAAAAACTATTTAGTTAAGCCATTTTGACTGTGCATAAATATCCATTTTTCTTAGTCCCCTGCCAATCAAAGATGTTAAATAGAGAGGTAGATAAATAAATAAAGTGCTTGCTTTGGTAGCACATATAATAAATAAATAAAGTTGTGTTTAATATGTGGGTAGTTTTACTTTGAGTCACTAGCCAAGGACAGGGGAGAAGGAAGGACGTGTTCCTCTGCCTCACAGGAACAGGAGGGTTAAGGTAACGTTCCTTTAAACGCCCAAGTAAAAACAATCTTGAGCTCCTGTGGAAACTTAGATATTCATACATTGGATTAATTGACAATAGTAACTCAATAGGCTAGGAATCCTCTTTCCTGAAAGTTCATGACAATAAGTTGCAGATGTATGTCTCTTTGTTTAAACTAGGCTAAATGTAGCAGATATCAGAAAAGTGGCAGTCATTTTCTTAATTTTCCCGTGTGTGTGACAGCCAAAGCCAGAATCCACTTAGCACAGGAAAGGAGAAAAAAGGGGACAGGTTACTTTGGGTGATGGCAGCAGGGTGGTGCTTACCTGTGATCATGCTCAGTGCTGACAGGCATGCTAAGGCTTGGATATCAAGGTTCAGGCTCTGCAAACTTAAGGAAAAGTCTTTAATGGAGTCGAGCCACTCCCCAAATCCACGAAGGCACTGAAGTCGGTGCAGGACAAGTCCATTGCAGAACACAAACTTATCTTCAGCAGTGTTCGACCTTCAAGAGAATGTATTAAGGGTAGGGGGTAGAGACATGTTAAATAGGTTTGTTCAGTCTGTTCAACAGGATAGCATCATAACACACAGACAGCCATGGGCCAACCTTCAGAACCCAGGGTGGCGCTGTGAAGCCTGCCCAAACACCCTTAATGAACAAGACTGGGATCCCGGGATAAACAACCACCACCACTTATCTACATTAACTTCTCTGGTGAACAGCAGCCCTGGGCAAGCTGGAGGCCTTGGAGGAGCAGGTACTCAACAGAGGTAAAACCCAGTGCATTGCCTCTTTCTGCTCCCATCAGTGCTCCTTGGCCAGAATTTCTTCCTCATTTTCTTAAATGTCAAATACTGATAAGGCCTGAGGCTAGACACTACAATTCCACTGTGCAGATTCTAAAAACACTAAGTCTTTGTAAGTGCCAGAAATCAATCACAAACTAAAAATTAGCCTAACATAAAGAATCCTTTTTTTTTGTATTACCTTCTCTGCTTTTAACAGTGGGACTGAAGAGAGCTATTTCTAAACCTTCCCTGATAGTGTATATTATGGCCATAATCATCTCATTCTTCTCTCTTGAAAGGTGCCTTGGAATTACTAGTAGGACATCTACCACTTAACTGTGGGGCCCTAAGCACTCATTTATTCTCTGAGTTTCCTTTTCTTCATCTATAAAACAGAAAATCTAATTGCTACCTCCTAAGATTGTTGTGAAAGTTAAATAAAATAAAGGACTTAAGGCCCATGCATGGTACCTGGTACACAAGAGGATCTCCATGAGTATTAGATGTAACTAATTCTAAGTTCTATGTGGCCCTTACTTTAATCTTAGCCTTTCTTTAGTTTTCAAATCTTTAGCCACCTAGTTATCTCTTTCAGCCTACTGCAATTACAAGTTATTATCTCTTTAACTGTGCCTCTAAAAGGAATAGCTTGATTCATTCATTCACTTGGCAAATATTTCCTGAGCACCATGTGTGTGCCATTCCTGAAGCCAGACACTAGAGAAAAATTGGTGAATAGGGCACATATGATGTCTGCCCGCATGGCGCTTATCACTTATTTAATCCTTTGCTGCCTGCCTAATAGATAATAGTCACGTTGCTGGCTTGGCTCCTGCCCACTGGATTAGCTGTAATGATGCTAATTACTAGTACTCTAGTAGTAATTCTACCTCTGTATCTCCCACAGATCCCTCCACAAAGGCAAACAAGGGCAGAATGGTTCAATCTCAGAGTTTAAAACCTGGATCTCACACAACCAGCATCAGAATCACCAAGAGCATGAGTTAAAAATGCAGATTTCTATATTTCCACCAGATTGCGGCAAATCGAAATAGCTGGGAATGAGGCATGGAAATCTGCACTTTAAACAAGAGTTTCTGGTAACACGGTATGAAATTATAGTGGGAGTGGTAGGTGAGGGAATAAGGGGAAAGGAAATGCTTTTTCCTGTAATATTTGGTGAAATGTTGGTACCATCTCCTAAAAATACATAATTGCAAAGAAGAAAGGAAGATAGGATTTAAAATACTACATGTGGACTTTTACAAGACAAGCTGAGATCCCAGGTTTCGGCTTTTTGAAAAATCACTTCGACTTTGTGTTTAGTGTTGCTGAGTATGACAGGTTGAACCAAATCTTTTGATCCAGAAGCTATTCTCTTGGAGTAAACACTGGGGATTGAGAAGCTATGGGAACGTGTTAGAGCCCCATCTGGTGTACCAGGACAGTGACTTGTAAATAGAAATCCGTGAGATAAATGCAGTGTTCAAAACAAATACTTGCTCCCAGGAAATACCTATGTACCATGAGACTCCTAAAATCATAGAACGTTGGAGCTATAAGGAGCATCAGAGATCACCAAATCCAACCTCCTCATTTTACAAAGAAGGAAACTGAACTCCTGGTGATCAGAGTCTTACATTAAGTCCGTAGCAGAATTGAGAGTAGAACCCAGGAGTCCTGACCACCAGTACAGTCTTTTACCCACTGCTCAGTTTTTTTAATGCCTGATCATATTTTATATTTCCTTATTGAGCAAACTTTGATAACTCATTTACAAACTCCATTCTTAAAAGGATGGAGTAGACTGAAGGAAGATAAAATGATAGTAATTACCTGATGGAAAGTCTGAGAACGAACAGCTCCAAAAAGGCTGATTCTATAAGTAATGTCTGATCTTCTTTGGGGAGATCAGTGAATCCAGGGATCTTTTCTGCCCAGCTTCTGGATACATCGATGGAGGCTGTCAGAAGATTGTAAAACCGCTGTACATGCTCAGCATCTGTGCCTGCAGCGGCCTGGTCCGTGGGACAGTACTAGAAGGTGAACCACAGACAGCAGCATTATCTCAGTTCAACAGGGATGACGGCAAATTGGCTCTTCCAAGACTATCTACAGCTAAATCCTTACTTTTAGGTCCTTGGTTAACAAAACCTTTTTACATTCTCAGTTTCATCTGATTTTCACAATGTTCCTACGTTATAAATACAGTGAATTTTGTTACTGTTTAATAGACAAAGAAATGTGCTGAAGTCCCATTAGTGTGCTGGTTTTCAATCTCAACTGCAATCATTTGGGGAGCTGTAATTGTAATTTAAGTGGCCAAAGGGAGTTTTTAAAGCTCCCTGGGTGACTTCAAAGGGCAGCCAGTATTGAGAATCAGAGGTCCTCCAGGATCTACTGATTCCACTAAAGCAAAGCTGTCTCCAAACAACATGCTTACTTAACCCATGCGTCTCAAAGCGTGGTCCCTGGACCAGCACTACCAGCAGCACTAGGGAATGCACTAGGAAAAACATTCGGGCCTGGCCCCAGACCTACAGAATTAGAAACTCTGAGAGTAGGCCCAAGAAACCATTCTATCAAGATCTCCAAGGGATTCTGATACACAATGAAGTCTGAGAATAACAGAGAATAGGAGAAAAGAATGATTTTTGCTTTTGTGGATGGAATTCTAAGAGACAAAACAGACCAGGAAGGGGAGGAAGGAGAGTGTCTCCATGGCAGGTGACCAGGCCGCTGTGTACCATCAGACTCAGGACTTGGAGCTACTTAAATTAACGAAAATTAAATTAAAACATCAGTTCCTCAGTCACACTAGCTATATTTCAAGCTCAACAGCCACATGTTATGTAGGACACTTTCATCACTGCAGAACACTCTGCTGGACAGAACTAATCTAGAGGGTCCTAAGAGAAAAAAGATAAAAGTAGAATAAAGGCTATACCCAGCTTTTGGATAGTCTGGTAGAGTCAGGGTTTTGCTTGAATCACAGGAAGAAAATCTTGTTTCAGGCGGGAAGATTGACATAACAAGGTAATACTCAGGGGACAATCAACAACAACACAGGGACTTAAGAGTTCTGTAGAAACACTCCTGTAAATATGCATATCATTTCCTTCACAACAACAGCATCCCTTCACTGTGTTAATCCTCCTGGGGCATGGATTTTAATTTTAATTTTACCAATGAGGAAAATAAGGCTCAGAGAAACTCAGAGAGGCTAGGAGACTTTCTTGAGATATGTAACCAACAGTGGTACAGCCAAGACTTAAACATGGCCTTGTGATTTCCAGTCCTGCCCCTCTTGGCTGTTAACATGTCTGATGTTACTAGTTGGGAGCCTGTGGGATAGTTCTGAAAAGCATTTTGCTTTGCTCTAATTGGAAGGCTCCAGGTATGTGTTCATTTGGTCCCATGTTTTGTTAGCAGTACCATGACTGACACATAACTGACTTTTAATAAATAGTTGTTGAATATTGTTCAATGAAAGAACAGTTAAAGGAGTGCCTAGGTTTGCCACAATGCCCTAACCTGCTGGAGGAGAAAACAGCCAATAAGCAGCCAGGTACTTAATGTAGAACTACTTATGGATGAGGAAATGAGGCACTTATCTTAATTGGTGTGGGTGTGTGTGTATGTGTGTGCGCGTGTACGTGCGCGCGCGCGATTTCCCAAGAGCCATATCATGAAACAACAAAGGAAATATCAGACAAGGATCCCAGCTACATTAATCCTATATTTTCCAGGCCTCTAATTTGTAAAAGAACATAGCTCTGCTGCTCACTTTAGTTATCTGGGGTAAATTATTTCACTTTTAAATTACTTTACTTTTCTGAGCCTCAGTTTTCTTTTCTGTAAAAAGGGGCTAATGCCTTTCTCAATATTTTGTTGTGATGATTAAATGTGATACTATATGTGAAGGGCCTGACACACAGAACATGTTTTGCAAATGATGACAGTGATGATACTAATAACAGTTATGATACTTGGAACGCTCAGTGTCCCTAAGCTTCCATATTTATAAAGTGGGAGAAGAAATTGAACTGGAAGGTTCCTATTTTTCAGTCCTGAATTTCTAGGATCCTATAATATCAAGTTCAATTCAGAGCCCTGGCTCCTCTGGATAATCCCACCCAGGGCCTGGATTTTATGAAGCTCTAGATGTTTCTGTGATGTAAAGACCATGGGAACAAAGTCCAGGAGAAGAAACTAGTTTTCCTTCCCACAGATATTCAAGGATGGCAGCCTGATCCTGGTGTCAAAGACACTTCCCGCCACCTCCTTTCAGCATACATACAATTGACAGGAGGAGAGGAGAAAAAAGAGATTTTATATTTTTACTTTCCCCCCCTGATATGAATCTAATCCACATGTTTTCCAAGGGCAGGATAAAATTCAGGGCAGAACCACCTTTAAAAGCCGATAGTACTACATGTGAAACTCCCAAATGAGTGGTAACACGGAATAGAGGCGGCAGGTCATTGGGTCCTCTTCCAGGCACTGACTTGCCGTGCAGCCCTAGACGAGTCCCTTAGCTTCTGTTTCTGCCTCTGAAGTAAGAAGTAACTGGACTAGCTGACTTCTAAGCATCCCTCTGGTTCTTACATTCTGCTATCTTTCTGTTATTAATTTTAATTTAATTCCATTGTGGTTTGATTGCAGGCAGGCATTGTACAATTTCTATTCTTTTAAATGCATTAAGGTATGTTTTATGGCCCAGACTATCATCTATCCTGGTGAATGTTCCATGTGATGGCTCTTGCAATCTATGATTCAAAATGCTGCTAATCACACCAGGTATGATGTGACTGCCTAGAATCTTACATTGATTCACCATTATTTTCTTTTAAAACAGTGTATTAAATGGAGAGAAAAATACTGAAATATGTAAACTTTTTCCAGGCAATGGGACCTAACAGTTCCCTCCTGCACTGACTTTCCTGAAACCATGGCTCACAACTCAATAATCTCTCTGCCTCCAATATTTGCTCAAAATCCTCCAGAGCACTTAGCCTTCACCCAGGGTCCTCTGCAGGCCTCTGCCCCTGCCGAGCTCACATTTCATGCATCCTACACACAGGGAAATGCAGGCCTGCTTGCCTTATGTGTGCAGTTTTCTCTGATAGAGCCCAGTAAGGAGGGAAACCAGTAAGCCTGGCATGCCCAACTCCAGCCAGACCCTCTGGGCTTCACCTGCAGTGATCCTAGTCCATGTTCTGGAATTCTGGATCCTGAGCCACTGGTCACTTGGGGGTGACTGGAGGGTCAGCATCCAATGCTGATAAAAAAGACAAACCAAGTATTTCCTCTATTGAACACGGATTTAAAGAAATAAAACAAATCATTTTAGATTCTTTCTCTGGCACTTTATCAAAACCTCACCAAGCAATGCTGGACTTGGAATTGGAAGAGCCAGATTCCCATCTCTGTCTCTGTGCTTCCCTACATCACTGTCTAGGGCTAGGCAGGTTTAGAGTTCACCAAAAAGAAAATATAAAAATATTTGTTTATTGATGATTCCAATAAAAAATAGACCAAATAAAGACTTTAGAAAGGAATCTTTTTTCCTCTTTCTGCTAAATTTTCCCCCAGCCTATATAAATAATTGATCCATCCAAAATCTGGCTTTACCACTAGCCAATGATGGTATTACATTTAGTGACAGCTAATGTCTAATGGTAATTTCACCAAAGCACCTAGAATGAGAATCTAGAGTTGCAAAAAATAATGGATGTTATTTAAGCCAAAATGTGCCTACACATTTCATATGGTGAGAATATGGCTGTACATTTCAGGCAGAACCTAAGCCTAAAGTAAATTATTTAAATGAGAACACCAGTCCTAAAAAATTAGTAATGTGAGGCTTTCATACTAGCATGAAATCTGATATTTACTTTATCTTACTGTCAGTCCAGGCTAAATATGTAAAATATCCTAAGAACATTTCACCTCTCCTTAGAATGTTACTTTTTCCTGGGTCTTTATATTTCTTTATATATTTTAAAGGTGATCATTTCAGAAGCCAAACTATGTATACATATTCTTAGGTTCTTACACTTTAAAAAGTGATACTTTAAAACTGGCAGTGAATATATTTTTCCCGAAATTTATTCTAATTACCTCTCCCTAAAAACAAAAACAAAAACAAAACCCCAAGTTTCCTCTCCTCCCACCGATGGCATCACAGTAGTTATATGTTTGTTTACTGGTAGGTTCCATGAGGGCAGGAGCTTCTCTTGATCAACAATGTGTCCGCTGCTCTAGAACAGTGGCTGACAGGAAGGAGCCAGGCAATAAACATTGGTTAAATAAATTAACTGCTTTCTGGAAAGCTGGGAAATAGGAGGTTTGAGGCAAAACTGAATTGTTCCTCTTAAACTACATTGGTGATTCTATCTTAGTGTGCCAAAGAATCATCTGAAGCACTTGCTTCGTAAAATACAGATTCCTGCCTATCTTCCCTCTTCTCCATCCACCCCTTTCCCCAATTCTGATTCAGTAGGTCTGGGTGTGGCCCAGAAATCTGCATTTTAAGCCAACACATTTTTTTTTTTTGATAGAGGCAGTCTGAGCACCACACTTTGGTACATTCAGACCTGAATCCATAGAGGAATTGTAGCAGGTGTGACAGTCAGAGGGTCAGGGAGTAAGAAGGCTGGAAGGGATCATGGGAGTGCTATTAGTCTAATCCCCTCACCATTCAGATGAGGAAACTGGCCCACAGAGGGGCAGGAACTAGACTGAAATCACCTAATGAATTGGTAGCAAATTGAGAGGATCTCCTGAGAAGCCTCATGAAACCACCCTCTTCTCAGAGTTTTCATGTTGTTTACTTTGTAGGTCTAAGATGTATTAACCGTGCTGTTTCTCAGGCTATCTTGTTAACATATATAAATGTCATTTGCTGGTGTCTGGTTTTATCTAAGCCATATCTCTTGTATTTGGCGTCTATTACAACACTAAGTAATACCAATTACCAGAAAATATCCTGGTTTGCTGAAAAATACTTGAAATGACCAACTAATGAGGATGTTAAGTATATTTTCTCATTAGTAATTATGCAGGCTCTGCAGCCAAGCCTAGTATCTATATATACTTGTATTGCTAAATTAAAAGCAACTGTGGGACAGAGAATAGCAACATTTCCAGAAGAAACAAATCAAATGTGACATGTTTTGACTGCATTGATATACAATGATCTGAGCTCAATTTTAAAGGAGAGAAGTTTGGCCTAAAGGAAATATGAAGTTCCCAGAGCCAGGAAGCCTTCACAGAGCAAGGAGCTCTCTTTCTGGCCTAAAACGTTCATTCCTTCTGTGACTTGGAACACAACTCCTCCACCTCCTTTCTCCACAAATGAGAAAAGGGGCTTACTTACCACCTTAAATGCACATATGCTGGTACAAGATTACAACATAACCTGCCTGGCAAACACTTCCTCATTTCTCTATTCGCCTGATTCACTGGGGGAAGCTAGTACCTTTTATAAATTGCTTCCGTCAAATCAACTGTCTGACTCAAATCTGACAGGGCAAATTCTTATTTAAAATGTAATAAATTATGGATACACATGAAAATGTTAACTTTGGCTATTGCTGGAGAGTGGGATTAGGCAGGAATAAATGAAGAGAAGGCTTTCATTTTTCACTTTACTTCTAAATGGTTTGCCTTTTTAAAAGCCAATGGGTATATATTACTATTATTGTAATTTAGAAAATCTAATAAATCTTCTGTTCTTAAGAACACACACACACACACACACACACACACACACACCATACACACACAGTAAATTGCCATTAAGTAAAAGTAGCAGTATGGTGAAACAGAAACATATTTACCTCCAGTTTTGAGATTTGGATCTAGCCCAAGCTCTGCCACTGACCTTAAGCAAGCCACTTAACCCTTGTACAGCCTTTATTTACTCCTCTGAAAATATGGGGGTTGAATTAGATGATCTCAAGGTCACCTCCAGTTCTATAAATTTATAAATATAAAACTTTAAGGAGAAGCTACTATGAAAATTGAGTTTCAGTGAATGACATTCTTTAAAAAAAATTACTGAACCCATAAATTATATCACATAAAGCCGGGCCTTAAGTGAAATTATGTAAGAAAATATGTGATGGTGCCTAGTCCAAAGTAGGCACTCAATAAATTCATTTTGTTTCATTCATTTTGTTAGATTTTTTTAAAAGAACAAAGCAAGTTAATTTTGTTAAATAACAGATTACTACATTTACTTTATTGAGGACCAATAAGGTAAATCCCAGAATCATAAAATCTTAGAGTTGGAAGGAACTTAATATCATTCAAAATAACCTCTCTATGAGAAATCCTATTATGTGTTCTCCTTAGTTACTTGTGTTGATGAACTCACACTTCCACAGCAGCTGTTGTGGCTAAGAGAACTCATCATTATCTTCAGAATGATCTGGAAAGCACCCTCTCCTTCTCCGGTATATCTGTCCTCAGGAGCAATAGTCTTCTCTGCCACGGGGCAAAAGAGTGACCTAATCCTGCCAAGCCTTTTCCATTCCTGTCTACATATTTTCATTTCCTCCAATCATCTCTTACATGTTTCCAGAAACAGTATGTCCACATCCCTCTTAAAGCCCAGCTTGGAACTGGACTCGGTCCTAAAGTGTCGCCTGACAGGGCAGAGTTCATAGGACCACCACCAACTTGCGCCCATACTTTACAGCTTAAGGTAATTTAGCATCCCTCCCTTCCACCACACATATACTTTGTTGGTTCATAGTGAGTGTGTATGGAATAAACTCCCCAAATCTTCTTAACATGAACTACTGACAGGCCAAGGCTTTCCCATGTTTTAAAATTCTAAATCCTTAGCTTCACATTTATTTTTGTTAACTTTCTTCGAGATGGTTTCAGCTCATCCTGTTCCAACCTGTCGAAATCACTCTGAATGTTGATACTGACATCCATCATATTAGCGATCCATCCCAGCTTTCTGTCATCTGCAAATGTGATCAGCATGCCTTCTCTGCCTTCATCCAAGTTTTTGATGAAAACTCACTGTTTTTAAAAAAAGTCTTTTAATTTAATTGATTTTGGTCCAATTTTTGATAATTTTGTAAAGCTATCTTAAAGCAGGAGAATCCAAGCTATGAGGTTCAACCTGATTCCAAAACAATGCAATTAAAATAAATACGCTTTACAAAATTGAGTCAGGCCCCAAAGGTAGTATCATCATGCCCCAGACTCTGGCATGGTTGATCTGCTATTTTGGACAAAGCAAACAATTAAATTGGATGAATGTTTGTTGATGAGGATGATGACTCTGGTCTAACACACTGGATGTGCAGAGGCAAACAAACATGCTGGATTGATTTTTCAGTGTGGGGACAGTACCCAGCTGGGACAACTCAAGGTGCTGGGGAGGGTTTGCCACTGAATAACTGATTAAGCCATAGAAACCAATAATAGAATAATTTGGAGCTAAAAAATCACTTTTTGGGCCTAAATTCTCTGGATTGACCATCAATACTGATTTCAAATGCCCTGGAACAATGACAGATTGTGTGCTGTAGCCTCAGCGTGGGCAGTGTAGAAAAGGTTCACTAATGCAGAAAAATTGCATGAGGGGAGGCCAAAGTTGCTTCAGGGAGGAGAAGTTTTTCTTTCCAAGTGCTTTTCCAGCACCTACTCTCATTGACCACCAAAGAGGCAGTAAAGCTTGGTATTTAGGAGTACTTCCAAGTCCAATATACTTGGCTTCTAAGTCTATCTCTGATACATATTAGCTATGTGACCTTGAGCAAGTCAGTCCTTTAGCCTGTCTCAGTTATAATTTCCTCATCTGTGAAATGAAGATCATAACACTTACCTTAATGGTGCTGCCACATGATACCTGACATGTGAAGTGTTCACACTCATTATAACATTCAACAAATGGTAGAATAAGAAGATTTGACCAAGGAGATAACATATAGGGAGAGCACTGTGCTAAAGTTTGACAAGTGTCATCTTATTTAATCTTCACAAACTCCAGGAAGTAGATATTATTATTATTAATTATTATTATTATTTATTTTATACAACACAGGTGAGGAAATTGAGGCATTAAAAGGTTTAACCAGTTGCTCAAAATCATCTAATTACTAAATAATAGCATTGAGATTTTAATCTAGGGTCTGCATGGTTCCAAAGCTCTTAGCCACTGCATTATTCTGTTAGACTATTGTTTGAGACTTGACTTTATTTGAGAGAAGCTACTTGTAATCAGAATAAGAGTCCTCAACCTTTGGTGTTAAGGATCTACCATGCTTCTTTTATGAAGTCTTGTGATCAGATGCACAGAGGAGGCTTCACATACTATAATAAGGGCAGAGAAGAGGGAAGGAGGATCATAGCAGGTGTACCAATCACCCTTTCATTTCTGTCAGCATTGCAACCTAAAAGGAGGACACATAACAGACACACTCATACTCTTTGCCAGCCATTCTACAAGAAATTTAAAATACTAATTAGGTCTTGGGAGGGCAATCTGGTTGTAGGTGTCATGCCAGATCAACCAACTGGGAACCTCTAGACTAGTATCTCTCTGACTTGGGTGCAAATTGTGTTTCTGTTTGTTTGTTTGTTTGTCTTAGAATGGGGGCTAACTATCCCTACACTTCATGCTTCCTTAAATGATTAAATGAAACGACATACTACAATGTCTAGCATGCAGAAATTGCCCAATAATTGTAATTTTCCCCCCTTTCCCTCTTTGGTAAGACCCTGTCTCACTAGAAGCTTGCTTTTCTAAGTCTTTAAAAACTGACTTAAAGTAACGTTTTTATATTTGCTCAGAAAATCTTTTCCCATGGTTCTTGCCTGTGTTATCCAAATTTCTGGCAAATTGCAGAATTCAAACTGATGATATTTTACTATGTCCCATATGAAATAAAAATGATGATATATTTTGGTTGACTTAAATAACAACACTGGTAATCATTTATGGTTTTCAAATGTTTTCTCAACCACCATTCCTGTGTGACTGAGGTTCAAAACATCCCTCTGAGGTTAAATATTGTAATCATCTCCACCATAGGGATGAGAAAGCCAAGAATGGGGGCCAGGTGACACACACAGGGAGCAGCACAGGTGGCGCTCCATCCCAGCCCTCCTGACACCTCCTGATGTCAAGGCCAGAGCTCACTTCTCTATATCAATGGTCTAATCCCTCTAAATAAGCAGCAGGTCAATCAATGCCAATGCGATTGGGTAAACTGCTAAAGGATAACTTAAAGCTCACCCACATAGTTTGATCACAATATGAAAAAACCAGTAGTCACTTTGTCTAAACCAAGAAAGAAATCTACAAATCATAATTCACCTGTGCAGATTTTCATTGGCACCACCACCAGGAATCCTGCAACAATGGATATGACAGGTGCAGCACTGTCAGGGTCATTTGTTAAGGCATTTAGAGATTCAATAAGGCAAAAATTATTTGGTGCAATGGATGCACTGAAATAGCTAAATGAAGTGAGAAATATAGAAAAGGTAGGAAAACTGTTTAGCACAGTGGCAGGCACAAAGTCATTCAATTAACATTTGTTAATAGTAAGATGAGTAGAGACCCTGATCATTCATTTGAAAGTAGAACATCATAAAACTTACTCTGGAATAATCGAGATCTCTGGGCGTTGAGTCTGTTAAAGCTCGGACAAGGGCATTCATCATACAGATTGGAGGAGAAGGTGGAGAGGGCTGAGAAGGTTCCTGCTGTAATGGGCTCTTTGGTTTGGAAGGCAGCCGACCTCTCCTTCCCTTCAGACTATCTGTACGGACAACTGATGCCAAGAGAGAGAAAAAAAAATGTCTTCAAAGATTTTCATGAACAGCCATAAATCATGAAAAGGAATCAAAACATTTTACAGCTGAGCAACCATTAATGGGACCAACCATCTAAAAGTGGCAATAAGTTTGGAATAATAGTCACACAATGATTTAATGAAAGTTGAAACAAGCAGCATAAAAGTCACTCCATACTTACATTTGGTAATGAATTAGTCCTAAAAGTCTCCTTCTTAAATAGAACAAAAATGTATGTACACAAGCTCTCTATTGATTTTAAGAAATTAGAATAAGTAGTCCTTAGCTATTTTGAAATGTAAATACACACCATAAAAATAAAATGTTGGAAGGAAAGAGAAACTAGAAAAATTCACTGTCTTAACATAAATATTAACATTTTTTTCAGTGATATCTAAGAATATGTACAAGCAAGCTAAATAAAAAGCATTATATCCATACCTTCTTTAACCATTCCAACACTCAGACACTTCTGAAATCGACAGTACTGACATCGGTTTCGACGTCTCTTGTCTACGGGGCAGTTTTTATTTGCCAGGCAAACATATTTTGCATTTTTCTGCACCGTTCTCTGAGAAAATACAATACAGAGATAGTCAACTAATAGTTTCTGGAAAGAGGTAGGACCTGACAAGATGTATTTTAATTACAATGTGAAAAGCGACAGTGCAATTCGTATAATTAGATAAATTTAATTTCCTAACACGCTAGCCTGCAGGAAAAACAATTTTATTAGTGTTAGCTGCTGACAATGAAAATCATCTCAGATTATTCTGAAGCAAGTCTCAAGAGACGTCCAAGTCTGAATGATAAAATCATATCTGAAATTACCAGGTCAACATATCATACCTTGGAGGATTAGATTATCTCCACTTTTAATATCCCTTTGGGAACAATTTTCTACTTGTTCCACTCCCCTGATTATTGCTGACCTTATTAAAATAAAATCAAAATTATCTTGGATGTACTTTGTTGGCTATCACTTTTGGAAGTCAAACATCACAGTAACTGGCTTTCTTCTCCAATAGAGATGAAATCATAAAAAACAAAAATCAGGATTTGTCTAGTTCAAAGATATAGGAAATAATGTTTTAATGTAAAACAATCAATCGACCTGTGTAGTTTATTTTATCTTTAAATGAACACATATGATAAACCAGCCAGTTTTGATTTTTACAAGCAAAATCTTAAAATTGGTCCTAAAAACCACTATTGCACCCAAAAAAGAAAAAAAAAAAGAAACAAAAAACAAAAAAGAATGAGAGAAAGAAAGAAATATGAAAGCCATATATTGTCAATGAAAATTCCCGTTAACAGGTTATTTCATAAATGACTATCGACAGAGACATCAAAATAGCCCTATTGGAAAAGATACACCATAACTTGGATTTGGATATAAAATAATGTTGCATTCTTCAGAATCACATATAACTTTAAAATGACACATGAAAATAATTAAGCATACTTTTATGGTCTAAATATAAGGGAGGCTTGATTTTTTTTATAACTGAAAACTTTTGTGCAAATGGATGTGTATTTACCACTTAGGGTGAAATCATTCGGAAATTACCTGAATCTATACAACTCCAAATAGAGCAGAAAGTTGGAATTTATTTGGTAAGCCTAAAAAAAAAAGAAATCCAGGTAATTTGGGGTTGGTGATCTATTTGTGCCCAAAATTTGAGATTTATTTTTAATCTTTACTTTCTGCAATCCTCAACCCCTATTTATCAGTTTTTACCCTATCACCTTTAATTTCATTTCAGGAGATCATTTCTAAATTGCTTATATAAAGTTTAAAAAATCTAACAAAGCCAGATACACTTTTCCCTGCTTTAGTAGGTGACTTTAGTTTAAAATGCAAAATTCCAAAACACAAACATGTGTTTGAGTTTCCACCATGTACATTCTTAGTAGTCTGTAAGGGAAGGAAACTTGCATTTCCTGGATGAAACTCTCTTTTATCGAATATGCAGTAATTTCTAAAACTCCATTTCTTGCCATCATCCTCAAGGCCATATGCCAATTTGAGAACTGGTGGCATTTTGCTTCAGGTATACATTTTCCCAATAACCTGAAACCTTTCCCACAGTTGTGTGTGCCTGCACAACTGGGAGGACAGGGAGAGATCGTTACAGTTCAATCACTGAATTCCATCATTAACTGCATTTCATGTCACATTTTTAAAGAATTCAATTTAATGGTAGAAAGCCACTGGGTAAAACCTGCTCCCGTTCCCTTAATTAACAGATCTGTGGGGTGGTTCTTCCCCATCCTACCCTCCCACCCTTTCAAGTATAGATTTGTTTTCAAGGGATTGCTGTAGAAAAGGAACGCTGTTGGGGAACACTTAATCGACATTTCTAGACTAGGAATGCATTACCACTCCAGTATTTTGATCAACTCTCAATTATTCACGGATGATTATATTTGAAGTTACTTGTACTTCTCTTAATTGTTTTTCTTCCTTTTTCTTTCTTTTTTGGTTGTCCCTTTCACTGCCCTTCAGCATTTCCAATGAAATCATATAAAAATCAAATCTGTGAAAGGAATGAAGCTCCTTGACAGTAACCCTGGAAAAGGTTGAGTAGCTAATACAAAAGAAAATGGCTAACAAGAGGATTCTACATTTAAAACATCACAATCCTGCATATCTTCTGTATGGCACATAACATATTGCAAAGTCTTTCCACAATCATTTACTCATTTTTCTGCAGAATTTAATTAATCACATGATTCCTATCCCCAGATCAAAAATAATTTGTTGCTTGTTGGTGTGTTCCAATCCACAAATGTGCATTTTTTTTACAAATACTTTGTAGTTTTCACTTATAATAAACAATTGTTTTATGACCCTTTAAAGATTATAAAGTGCTTTTATAAATGTATTGTTTAATTTAATACTCACAGTCCTTCTCTGAATTTTATTCACCTGATAGGGAATCTGAGGCCTAGAAAGAAGTGTCATGCCTAATGTCATACAATTGATAAGTGACAGATCAAGGACTCCTATTTTAGTGTTCTGATTCCAATTCCAGCCTGCTCCCGGATACATCCTATCGGCCTCCCAAATCCTAGTTACCCAATCAGCATCCAGCTTCCCTTCTCTCTCCGCCTTACCCAGCCTGGAGGCTAGGGAGTGATTATTATGGCAGAATATTTGTGGGTTTGCAAATGTCTGAAATAATGGTCAGGGAGTGGGGATTTGGGAGGGTGGCACAGAATTAAGTGTCTAAAGACATCTGGGAGTCGATAGCAAAAACAGTACAGGAAGAAAACAAGGCCTCTTCCCTTTGAGTGGTGTAAAGAGCACTCAACTCAAGAGTCAGGAGAACTAGCTGTAACTGTCCCACGTGCTGACAAATCACTGTTCACAGGCTATACAAGGTTTTGCCCTCTCTAAGTTTCAGCCTCCTCATGGGTAAAATATGGGAAAGGGTAAAGACTCTCTCACTGTAAATTTCTCCTTTGAGTCTCTGAGATAATGAACTACTTCCACACCTGGTGTGTGGCACAGAGGTAGAGTGGATTGGTGAGACTTCAGATTCCATCTTCTATGGAAGCGGCTGCCCCAAATTACATCAAGCCATTGCCTCTGTCTATTCTACAGCTGCAGAGCTGTGAAGATGGTGTGTACTTTGGGGTCATGGAAACATGAGCAGGCATCTCACTCTCTGAGTGTGTGTCCTGTGCAGCTGAATAACCTCTCCAAGTTTCCAATTCCTCATCTATGGAATAAGGGTCATTAAGATCTACTTTCAAGACACTTAATAAAAATAACTACAGAGTATCCAGAGTTCAATCTCAGGTCTGATTCTAGAGTCCCAGCTCTTATTACAAGGATTAAATGAGATAGAAATGTCCAGGGCCCAGCACACAGGCTCTATCCCCTCAGGAGAGACGGACGAGGAATGCACTTTTGAGGTCACAGATCTCTTTGAGGAACTGCTGAAAGCTCCCTCCAGATAAATGATAGTAAGATAACGCCACGGTAAGATAGTAATGTAGTAAGGACGTTCACAGCCCCCTTGAGTCCATCTGGGGCTGCCTCCTGCGATGGACTTCGAGTTAATCCTCCCTGGGAAAATTATACCTCTCAGACCGGGAAGGACCCACTTAGAGGGTGGCTGGAGAGGCTGGCTGCGGAGGGAGGGGACACGGGGAGGGGACAAGAGGAGGAGGAGGAGGAGGAGGAGGAGGAGGAGGAGGAGTGGCGTGCTTACCTTGAAGAAGCCCTTGCAGCCCTCGCAGGTGCGCACGCCGTAGTGCTGGCACGCGGCGTTGTCCCCGCACACGGCGCACGTGCCCTCGCCCGACGACGCCGAGTTCCTGTTGGGCGGGGACGGCAGGCTGCGGCTGTCGCCCAGCAGGTTGGACGCGGAGGGGGAGGCCGAGAGGCCGAGCGGGGGGAAGGCCAGCACGGCCGCCCTCTTGGCCAGCGGCAGCCCGTACGGGTGGCCCTCGAGCGCCGAGGTCTGGCTGCCCGCCGAGGCCGGTGCCAGCGGCAGGCTGAGCGCCGAGGCGGCCGTCGGGTCGTAGCTGAGGTGGTGGCCGCCGGCCGGGCTGGGCGCTGGCGGGTCCGGCGGCGACGGCTTGAAGTGGAAGAGCGGGAAGCGCGCGCCGGGCACGCCGGGCACCGCCTTCATCGGCGCGTCGAGCAGCGGGCCCGGCGCGAGGCAGCCCGGCGCCGAGGGCAGCGGGTCATCCCACAGCGGCCCGGCCTGAGCCGGGAAACCCGGCGTGGTGGGGGTGGACGGCGGAGACTGCTTGAAGTACATGGAGGTGCTGGGGAGCACCTCGTCCTCGGGGCCGGAGGGGGGCGGAATGGACGGCTGCTGCTGCGGCGGCGGCGGCTGCTGGTGCTGCTGGTGGTGGTGGTGGTGGTGGTGGTGGGAGTGGTGGTGCGAGTGGTGGTGGGGGTGGTGGTGGTATCCGTGCGCGCGGCCCTCCTCCACCTTGATCAAGGGGCGTGGTCCGGAGGGCTGCATTTGGTACAGGCAGGAGGGCTTGAGTTCGTAGTTGCTGGAGTAGCCCTCCATGAAGGTACTGAAGCTGGGCAGGGACGTGGTGGCTGTGGCTGTGATCTCGGTGGTACCGAGGTCCATGGTTAGCTTGGCGTAGTCGGGGTTCATGATCTCCGCGGTGTATTCTGAGCCGTAGGTCTGCGCTGCATAACTGGAACCTGGAGGCGAAGGGCTATACTGGGCTTGCACACAGGGCATATCTGCAGGGACAGGGAAAAGGGTCTCAGAAGCACGTCACCACTCTTTTTCTAGCTAGCAGGTAGCGCTGGTTTCTTTGCTTTTTAATCTGGGAAATAGAGAGGAAGTGACATCTTTTCCTCTTTTTGGTAACATAGATTTAAAGCCCCATGATTTCTTCCCTCCTTCCTTTCTTCCCTGACAGACTGTCAAAGAGGTTGGAGGATGCCAAAACTGGGCCTCCGTGGGGACCTCTGGTGCCCACCTTTCCTCCCTTGCCCTATCCTTCACCAGATCTAAGAAATTTGGTCTTCTCTCATAGAGTTTTTAATAGTGGTTTTGAGCAATATAATCGGAGTGAGCTTGGCCACTAGTTGGGAGGACAAAAAGAAAGCCAATGAATGCCCTGTTGGTTTATTTTTTAGGGAAGAGGCTATTGGAACTACCCTTCCCCAAGTCATACACATTTATTTATAAATCTGACTTAAAGAAAAAAAATAAGGTCCTACATAGGACTTACTGGCCAAGGGAAACAGTGACATTCTAACATTTTATAGCTGTCAACCAAGGCTACCCACACACGTTGTGGTTGCTTTCTCCCACCCTCTCCCAACTCCTCCAGACAGGGCTATCAGCCTGCACAAACTGGACCCCTGTTGATGATTTCAGCCAGCTAGGTGGTGAGGTGGGAACATAGGCCCAGGAAATGGACTCGGGGGAGTTTGTACCATCTGCAAAGAAAAAGATCAGCAGCTGCAACAAAACTCCCACCAAACATGCTCTCTGCCATATATGGTGTGTGTGCGTGTGTGTATATATATATATACACACACACACACATATATGTATATGTATGTATGTATGTATATGTATATATGTATGTATATGTATGTATGTATGTATATGTATGTATGTATATATGTATGTATGTATATGTATATGTATACACACATGTATATATTTTTTCTCCCCAATTCTGACTAATAAAATGTATCAGTGCCTGTTTTATGATAATAGTTTACAGCTATCATAGTAGGTGAGTTGGTTTACATATTTTATTTCAGCAGAATAAGTACCCTTAGAAAAGAAAGCAGTTTCTTAATAAGTTTAGTTTCTCTGCCAGTTTGACTACATTGAGCCCCCAAAGCAACTGATATCAAGAGCACTTACTATTATTGTTCAGAGAGGTTGAGCTGGATGAGAGGCCCTGACAATTATTGGATCTAGTTGATGATTTATATAATTATTTCTCTTTATGGCTAAATATAAATGGTAAAATGGGCAATTTCTGGTGGTTGGTTTTTCTGAACCAAAGGAAAACCAAGTGCTTATCTCTATTTGGAGTCTATGGTGTAAAGGTGTGACTAATAGAAAAGTGAGTATTTCACATTTCCTTTGACATCTCTCTCTTACCCACATTTCCAAATCTGATTGAGTCATGCGTATATAGGATGAAATCTTGACTTGAAAAAAGTTGATGAGGGCCTGTTGGGAGAAGCAGTGATGAGCTGAGGCCAGTTCAAGCCTTTATTTTCCAAGCAGGGCCTTAAAAACACTCACTAATTTGCAGTTAAAGGATTACTTATCCTTCTGTCCAGTTGTTGGGCTGATATGAAAGGTAATCATTTAAAAGAAAGAAATTGTTTGATGTTATATCTATTTTCCTCCCTTCAAACCGCTAGGATTTCTCCATTAGTCTTTTATGTCGTTCTTCCTTGGCAATCCCTACCTATTGCTCTTATATCTTCCTGAGGTTTACAGCTAGCTGGTGAGCTTTCGGGGACTGAGTTCTATTTATCTGCATATCTTTGGTGCCTTCACAGGCCTGGCACTTGGTATTCCTTTAACAAATGTATAAAGAGGTGTTACAAGGCAAGCCTGCAATCCTTTCTTTTACTGATTCAAATTCATTTCTTGGTTTTCAGGTCAAATGACTTTTCTCTTTCCTTTGAGCTTCAATAATCCACACTTTTGTACCCAAATGATTGGTTTGGGTTTTATACAAACAAAAATGCTCTGCATTGCTCTAAGTGATCCCATAACTCTTAAATGCATAAACTGGATATAAAAGAAGAGCAAAAATAAAGACATTAAAATGTATTAAAAGATCCCAACCATGCATTTTTCTTAGGAAGAATATTTTTGAGAAACCGCAACGCTTAATTTAATCTGGCTGCTCCACTCGGTAGCAACAGGGTGTGGTATCCTGAGGAGCTTCGTGCAAGGAAGCCACCTGTGCTGTGAAATGCTCGGCCAGCAGTGACTGCCCTGGTGATGGGCAGGTCCACCAGTTCGCCTGCTGGTTGTGTGGCTTCCCACCTACCTCTCCCAGCTGGGAAGGAATAAGGCGTAGTACCTTCAGACCTACCTGGAGGATATCTTGCGCGCTGAATGGTGGGGCTGTGAGTCTCTCCAGCAGAGGCTGAGAGTGGAGGAGGCAGAGATGTCCGGTTAGCCGAAGCGGCGGCGGTGCGGCCCGGCTCCGCAGAGGGTCCAGTCTTAGGGCAGGGGCTTGCCGGGCTGCACTCTTCCGCAGTGGGCTCTGTGGGTACGAGGAAAGAGGACAGAGATCAGAGTAAAACCGGGCTGGGTCACCGCGGCCTGGGCTGGGCGCATTCGGAGTTGCTGGGGGCCTCTAGAAATGCTACGTTAATTACAAACAATAAGGGTAAGAAAGCAGTGCTTAAGATGACCAGAGTCCGGGGGCGAGAAGCATCACAGCACCTTGGGGGAGGTCGAGTAAATGTTCGCACCCACCGCGCTCACCGTCGTTTTGTGGCACCCAACGGAAGCTAAAAAACATGCAGCCTGACGTTGCCCAGAAATTGATCCCTCAATTGGTTCCGAGCTCTCGAAATCAGGAAAACCGAAGAAAGGAAAACACTTGAGGAATGAGTTCCTCCCGAATTCGGAGGTCCGTGAGTGTGCACGAGCGGAAAATAGTCATTTTTCAATCCCATCCGCCCCCATCCCTCAAACACAAATTTAACACGTTGCATAGGAAGTGCACAAGGTCCAGAACGAATGCATGAATGCCCCGAGGAATTAAGAAAGTCTGCGCCTTTTATTCTAAATGCTAATGGAGCTTCGCTGCTACTAGCCGGGAGTTTCGGGGGCCAGGGGTCAAGCAAACAAAAGGGCACAGTGGAAATAGGTCCCCTCTGTAAGCAAGGAGACAAGGCGGATGCGGATCGCGGCTGTGGGAGGGTGGAGGAAGGCCCGCTGCACCCAGTAGCGATATCCTCGGGGGTGGGCGACTTCGAGGCTCAAGGCTATCCTGAGGCTCGGAGGGGGCACATTCCCGAGGGTGCCAACGCTGCTCCAGGGCGAGCGTCTCCGCTTATCGCTTCTGAGAAACTTTGTAGCTGGAAGCGCAACCCCGCAGGCCTAGAGGAAGGATCCCAGTGTCCCAAACTCCGGCCTATAGCGCCCCCTTTGCCCGGACCCACTCACAGCTCCAAGGGTGGGAACATGGAGCCAAAATAAATAAAACCCCCAAAGCCTCGGGGGTGCGCGGGCCGCGAGGGTCGTGTAAGTTTCGTTATCTGCAGCCCCGGCGTCCTGGGCTTCCCTGAAGGAAGAGAGAGGGACTTGGAGCCTTCAGGTCCGGAGGCCCTCAACGGCCAGGAAATGGGGGATTCCCTTGCCACCCCTAGTCCCAGTCCTAGTCCTGGTCCTAGTCCTAGTCCCAGCTGATGCTAGCGAAAGCTTGCGCGAGCTCTAGCCCAGGTACCGACGGATCTTCCCACGCTGAAGCAGGCGCTTCCCTTACCACCCAACCCCCGCGCCCGAATCTTCAATGGGGGTCTCCAGCAATCTCCCACCTCCTCCAGAAGGTGCCCGCATGCCCGCCCTTCTCCCGGGCCGTTCAAGCAGAGCCTTTCTCCGAGGATCCGCTTCTGACTCCGGTGGGCGAAGGTCGCGTCTTTTCAAGGAAGGGGCTCCTCTCAAGCACCAGCGTTCGCGAGAGAGTGCCACACGTTTCCTACAGCTGAGCCGAGCGCCCCTCGGCTATCTCCGCCGCCCCCCCAACCCCCAAAACTGGCCGGTTACCTAGGCAAAGCCTCCGCGCCTGGAAACACGTTCCGCTGCTCCCGCTCGCGGCCGCTGGGGCCAGGAGCACGGAGCCTTGGCGTTGTAAATTAGGAAGAAATAACTACCTCTGTCAAAACCCCTTTCTTTCTCGTGGGCAGACGAAAGGAACACCCCCGTGTTCCCCTCCCGGTGGTGAAGCGCGTGGAAGAAACCGTGAAACGCACCATTGTGACCTGGGCTCCTCCGCGGAGTTTCCGACGCTGGGGAGCGGGGGCGGAGGTTGGGCGGGGGCAGGAGGAGTGAGGAGAGACCAACAGAAAGGGAAAGACAGATTCTCAGAAAGACCGAGGGAGAGGAGACAAACCGCGGGGAGAATTCCTGAGAGCGCACGGTCCCGGGGAAGGTGGTGGGTGGGTGCGAGGAGAGGGAGACGTGGTGGAGACTGTCGTGGCCTAAGGAGTCTTTGATATTCACGTTAGAGCATCTTGTTCGGCTAAGATTAACTCAAACTCTAACTTCATTCATTGTACACAGTAGCGGCGTTGGGCAGCTTTTGCTTTCCCTAACTTAGTTCCCAAAAACATTTCTTCATCTTCGGGGGGAAAAAAAAAAAGATTCAGGAATGAATTAGTGATGAAATGACTGAACAGGCGCCCCGTATCTCTTTCCAGGCACCCCAAAGGCTCTGGGATAACAGCCCAAGATTTCTGATTACCAAACTCCTTGTTGCCCTTTCCTCCGGAGTATCCGGAGGCATAAATAAAAGGCAATCTTCAAGAATGTTCTTTGGAATCAAGGGACAAACAAACGCTTTCTCCCTCACGACTGCCCCAAGCTTCCATCAGGTTCCAGAAGTGCCTTTGAAAGTCAATCTCTACAGGCTGCGCTGGCACGACTGTTCTGCTCTCACCACCGAGAACTTTCGTTTTTTATTAAGAGTATAACACTCCAAGTAACTTCTCCAAAAGTGCGAGTTCTGTCATTTAAGAGTATAACGTGCCTCTCCCACACGAGCCAAGCCAGGAGGAGAGGGACATCGTCCCCACGCGTGTTGGGGCTCGGGAGTCCGCAATTACACCCGATTACTCCTGAAGGGAAAAGTGTAAACGGGCAAGTCGGCGACGCCGGGCAAACGTGTCTAGGAGAGCCCCAGGCTCATTTCAATACAATAAGTCACATTCTTACAATTAAGCCCTCTTTCCTGAGATCCTCCGAGCGCCTTTGCAAACTCCAGCTACTGCTGCCCAGGCCCCTTCCCTCCCCAGCTCCTTCCCCAGTCAACCAGCTTCGAGTCACCATTAAGTGTATTAACTCGGACCCATTGGAGCCCTTAGTTTTAATCCTAGTTAAAAGGCAGGAAAATTACTGCCGTTCATCACCAGAGCTGCAACTCCCTGCCGCTGCCGCCGCCGCCGCCGAGAGCATCATTACCATGACAACTAGAGCCGAAATACCCTGAATTACATTGCTAGAGCTGCTACTGCACAAATCCCGGTCCTCCTCTTTGTTACAGGCTTTCGCCTCTTCGGTGGCGGGGTGGGGTGGGGGGGGGCGAGGGGTAAGGAATTCCACCAGCTCCTGATATCCCCGCTGGCCCGGTACAGGGGAAAAGTTTCACATTGGAACCCACCAGCCGCTCCTCGAGCAAAGCGGCAACGAGGAGGTGAGGGGGGTGGGTAAAACCCTACACTCAAAGTTGTCAATTTCAGGAGCGACGCTTCCCGGTACTCCAACTTTTTAGCAAGTCCCCCCAATTCAACCGGGCGAATCTCATACGTACTTGAGCGCTGTGGCGGTTCCGTCTTTAGAGCGAGTTTCTAGAGAGCTGCCCCGAAATCTGTCCTGGGGGAGATGTCACAGCTGCTGTCCTGGAAAGGCTGCGGTGCACCAGCCCAGCGGCTCCCGGAGGCGATGAGCGGCTGGCAGGGGGATGCTGCGATCCTGACTCATGGGAGAGCGCCGCCGAGGGGTTCCGCGGGCGTCCTGGCTCCGGCCGCGACCCCGGGGAAGGATGCCGCCGCTGTTCCCACCTCCACGGCCACCGCCGGCGCTGTCAGCGTTGCAAAGGGAGCCCGGGAGGGAAGTCCGGCTGCCGCGCGGCGCTGCACCCGCGAGGGCGCAGGGCGAGAGGGGTGTGAGCGCGCGGCGAGAGAGTGGAGTGTGTGTGCGGAGCGTGTGTGCGCGCGTGTCCGCGTGTGTGTGCGCGAGTGCGGGAGCGGGTGTGAGCTTGTCTGTGTGTAGGGAGCGGAGGAGGAGCAGGAGCTGGAGGGGTAGGGGGCGGGAGGCAGGAGACTCCGCTCTCCCGGCTGCGCGTTCGCTCGCTCCCTCGGCACGTCATTTATGCCACAGGAGCCCTAGCGGCCTCTCCATAGAGTGCCTGGAATGCGAGACGTCAATGTGACGCCATGGGACGCTACGTCACCCTCCTCCTCCCTCCCCTGGCCCGGCCGGTTCCGCGTGTGCGAGGGAGGGGGTGTGTGCGCCTGTGCGCGCGCGCGTTTCCCGGCCCTTCGCGGGGCCGCACAATGGAAACTACTCGGCTCAGCCAGCCCCGGCCCGCGGGCCTTTGGGACCCGCGCCCGCAACTCCTTCGCGGGGGCGCTGCGCGCCCCGGCAGGAGTCGGCGACCGCGAGCAGAGCAGCGGCCCGCCCAGCTGTCAGCTCGGGTGGAGCAGCGTTGGAGGAGAGCTGCTGGCCCGACGCCGAGGCTGCCCCGAGGCAGGGAGCCAGGGCGAGGGGGTAAGGGAGAGGACAGCTCTTCCGAAAGGGAAGGCTCCGCCCGCCCGCTTCTCCTAGTGACCTGGCAGCCGGGTGAGAGTCGGGCAGCGACCCAGAGCCTCCCTGAGGTGCAGCTGCACTTTCCGCCCGTTTTATAAAGCTAGCCGTTGACGTCTCTCGGGCCCCGTGCGCCTAGGCGTTAGATAGAACCCCTATCCTCCCATCATCTGCTGGGTGCATGTTTCGCACAGGGGTGCAGAGGGCTCAGGGAAGAAAAGGTTTTATTATCTTTATATTTAAGGCGCAAGTTTCCTAACTGGACCCATTATAACTCAACTAAACGCACAGCCATCGTCCGCGTGCGCGCGGCAGCACGAGCGGTTTGGATGTGTGTAACACACACACGTGTTGAACAGCTGAGCGGGTCTGACTGTTGCAAGTCCTCACCCTCCCCCCCGCACCCCTCCGGCACCCCCCCCGCTCCCCCGTCAGAAATAGAACTCTCAGCTAGCACTTTCACTTTTTCATAGTGGTTGACTCCCCACCCATCTCCCATACTTTAACATTTAGAAATCAATCCACAGTATTTATTAGTCCCTTCCTAAGGGCTTGGCTGTGGTCTCCTGGGACACACTTGTCATTAAATGATGTGCCGAAAGCCTAGGCGACTGTGTGAAGGAGAGCCTTTTCTTCCTAGAAATGATGAATGGGAGAGGGAAATTCTTGCCGAAAACAAAACCCCAAATGCTATCCGCGCCAGAGGCTGCATGTGAGTGAGTGAAAGCAACGTCTTGTAAAGAAATGACATTCCGAGGAGAAAAATATTTGAGCGAAACAATGCTAGACGCGGTCCCCACGTGTCTGCTTGGACCAGATGTGCCATTTGATCTCTTTGACTTGTCACAATCTTTGCCTGGGGGGGGGGTCGTCGTGGGGGTGGTGGTGGTGGCAGGTGAGAGGATCCTGCTGTCCACAGCACACCTTTCAGAATCGAAGAAGGTTCCAGGCGCGCCCCAGATCCTTGACCACAAAACTAATAAAACACATATAAGAGACGGGACTAATTTCTCCGCCACTTCCACTGGAGGCAGGGCGGTGTGGGGGAGGCCGTGGGAGGATGCTCGGAGAGCTGACCCGGCCGACCCAGGATTCGAGCCTTTCCGCACCGCCCTGGCTTCCAATCCGGGCTGCGAAGGAAGGAGGGCGCTGCTGCCTCGTATCCATCCATTGAGAGCCTGGGAGGTGGGGCGGCGGGGCGGGGCGGGGGGGCGAGCAGGACCGGGAGCTGCGCGGCGCTGACGCACGCGGGGCGCGTGATTGACGCAGGCGATGTTACTAAATTCGGCGCTTGGCCCGGCCCCGCCGCCGGCGCGCGCGGCGCAGCGCGGAGTAGGTTCTCCCTCGGTCACCCCCCCCCCGCCCCTGCTCCATTCACTGCGCCGCGCGGGGCGGGGCCGGCGGCGGGGCGGGGCGGGGCGCGGTGCGGCGCGCGCGGGGGTCCGGCCGCCCCGCCCCGCCCCGCGTGGGGCCGGGCTATTTTTAGCCGGGCCTCGGGGCCGCCCGGACCCCGCCGGCCGTGCGGCGGGGGCGGGGGCGGGGCGGAGTCGCCATCTTGGACTCTGTGCGACCCCGTCTGGTGACCGGCGACGCTGGGCCGGGCTCGGCGCGTGGGGGTCGGTCGGGGTGAGTGGGCGTGAGAGGGGGGAGGGGAGAGAGGGCGGCGCGGGCCGTGCCGGGCGGGCGGGGCGCGGCGGGGGCGCGCGCGTGTGTGTCCCGGACGGCGGCGTCCCCCGCCCGCGCGGGCCTGGCCGTCCTGCCACCCGGCGGCCCGGCCGGCCCCGAGCGGCGCGGGGGCGGAGTCGCTCGCGGCCACCACTTCCTGAGCGCCGGGGATACCCCTCCCGGACGTCACGGAGGAGCCGAGGCGGCGGTGGCGGCCCGGGGCTCATCCTGCACTTGCATCACGGGTGCAGCAGCAGCTGCTCTGCTGCTTTGTGGCTTTTTCCCCTGTTGAGTAACTGCTTTGTTCACTGAAAATGCCATGACGGGCCAGTGCGATCACCAGTTCCAGACCTCAAAGAAAAGTGAAGCTGTCAGGCAGCAAGAGGGAGACTCCCTTAGCCGGCTGCGATGGTATCTGGTGGGTGGGTGTGCAGAGAAGCACTTGACAGTTTCCACGTATTACTTCTTGCCTAACTCTTCACCTCCCCCCCCCAAGAAGGTTTAAAAATACTTTTATTTCCATGCTGTAAAAATTTCATGGGTTCTGCACCCCACCCATTCCGTGTTCAGTTTGAAATCTCATGCAGAATTGGGATCACTGAAGTAGGAGCCCTAAAATTAGGGCCCAGTTTAAGGAAACATCTTTCAATGAATTTGTTTAATAAGTTACGTTTTCTATACGTTAGTGTGTCTGAAAGGTCCTTGCCCACTCAAGGTAGTTATAAAGCTACTAACCACATTTGTTCTTATGCGTTGTGCTCCCTCAGTGACAGTTTTTAAATCTGTATCTTTGTTTGCCTTGAATTTTTTTTTAAAAAAAATTCTACTGCAGAATATCTTCAGGTAAAGCATTTCTCTCTGCGTAGGTGTATCTTTCTGGACGTTTATGTTGGTTATTTCTGTGCTTCCCTCCCCTCATTCCTTCCTTACATTCTTCCCTTCCTGAATATCAGTCACCAATCTTTATTCTTTGATGACTATTAGGCTGAGGGCTGTTGTCTGATCGCCCTGAACCAATCAGCTGGCTTGGTGCGCCTCTGGGTAGGAGGCTGGACTGACTGTTAGAGAGGTTCCGGTGGTCCCTGTTAAGTGGCAACTTTTTTGCACTCAAATGGAAACTCATGGAAGCAGAGGCAAGGCTCTCTCACAAACTGGGACACCATCCTCTGCTTAATCATAGGTTCCTAAACATGCAGTTCTTTAGGTGACCTCAAATGGAATGGATCCTTCTCTTTTCTTTTTCAAATTAGTATCTATTCTATACCTTTTAAAAAGTCTGATTTGCTAGAAATCAGGCATAATATTCTGTAAGGCTCAGTAATCTAAATTACCTTTTTGATGACTTTTTTTATTAAAGTTAAGACTTTATAATTAACTCTTTTAGGAAATTAAGTAGAATAAGACTACCTTAATCTATGAAATGCTGAAAATTTACCTGATTTGGTCCTTTTTCTAGAAGAGGGGCATTCATGTTTATTTCCTAGTTTATACGAATAGCGAAGAAAGCATTTGCTTTTTTGATACTTGGGGCAGCCAATCTGTTAAAATGCTTCCTATGAAGTAATTATTACTGGATAATTACTTCACTGGATAATTAACTTTTATTTTGATTTGGTTTTGTAGGTATAGTCTGTCTACAAGAAAGTGCTCTTTCTCTTGGAAAATAAAATTTGAAAGTTTGGCGAAATTTATTTTGTGTGATACAAAGCAATTGCTTTAACAAATTGGGACTTAAAACAGTTGCTTTAAATATTCTCCTGGTGAAGCAATGAATGTATAACTTGCTATTATGTAAAGAATGGCAGTGAGACTTACTAATATAAAGATTGGGTGAGAAAAGGTAAATAAAAATTCTAAGCCAGAAGTTGTTAATTAAGGTGAATATAGGAAGGAAAATGAAAAAAATTATGAGTCCAAGTTTTTTAGAATCAGTGAAGTTCTATACTGTATTTAAGGTATATATGTGTGTGTATGCATGTATGTATGTATGTGTATATACATACATGCATGCATATATATATGTGTGTGTGTGTATATATATATAGGTATATGTATATGTGTATATATATATATATATATATATATACACACACACACACACACACACACATAACTTAGTAACTTGAGCTGTTGTTAATTTATACACTTAAGTGTGCTGGACTCCACATTGTGGGGCTGTTGTAGTTTTCTATCTGACTTACCTGCATGCTCTCCCTTATCAGTTTTATCATCGCCAGATTGATCTTCCTAAAATACAGCTTTTGTTATGTTGCTCTTGGGTTCAGAAATCTTCAGCGATGGGTATTGTTTCTACAGTAAAGCCCCAGATCTTCCACATCCTGGCCTCTTTAATTTCTACAGGGTTTCCCAGTCCTATTCAAACTTGTATCCTTACTGGTCTTCAAACATCCTTTCACCCTCCCACATTTGTTCATAGTTTTCCTTTTTTATGGCATTCTCTTCTTCCTCTTCTCTGCTTATTGAAATCTTACCCTTACCTCTAAAACTAGCTGGATACATGAACTCAGATTGTGCTCTAATTTTTCACAAAGTTCTTATTTTACTGCCTTCTTTTTGTGCTCTCATGGCCATCATTTATTCCTGCATCAAACTGTAAGCTTCAGAAGTATACCTCACACATCTGAGATTTCTGTGGTACTTAAATTTATAATAGGTAGTAAATACCCACAAAATATTCTCCCATTTATATTTGAATGTGACTTGAGAATGGCCATGATATAAGTAACAACTTGTATGGATTAGGATATCCTTGGCATGAATAGATGTATATGAGATCATACATTAGTTTTCTTTATCTGAACTTTTGGTACTCTTGATTGAACATACCTTGTCAAGGGGCCCACCACAAGCCCAGACAGCTGCATGGTGATACAAGGAAATTGCATTTTGGTTTGTCTCTGTTATATCTTCATAGGAAGATTTGCTATGATTATTTTTTTCTGATAGACATTTGGTTTGACACTTGTTCTACTGTATTTTCCCTTCTATTTGTACTTTCTCTTAGGCTGCTTCCTCTTAGTGATGAACTGGATGCTATAAGCTAGGAAATGTTAACATCAGCTTCTTTTGGAAAATTTTTTTTAAGGTTTAGAAAATTGAAAACCATAACATCTGTGTATAACCAGTTAAATAAAAAAAAATTCTTGAACTTTTTACTTTTTCCAAAATGTATTTAAAGAGATCTGAATGACTGTATATATATGCGCAGAAATAAACTAGGCAGAGATTTTGGAATTATGATTTGTCAGAAGTTTTAGAGGGCCATGTGACTTAAAATATTAAAATTTAACAAAGAAAAAGTAATATAATAGTAATAAAAGTAATATAGTGTCTTAGGAAAGACATTCTATATTATAGAAAATTTTGGAAAAGAGTGGAAACCCAAGATGGAAAGATTACTTACTAGTATAAGTGCTAATAATATTTTAACATCTCATTAAATAATATTTTTCTATTCACTATTAAATAACAGTACAGGCTTGCATTCTGGTTAAAAAGATAGTTTATTTCTTATGTTTTCCTCAGTCTCTGGTACATTCTGGAAGACCACAATGATTTGGGGGAGAAAAGTTATTAGTCATGTGTGAGAAATCAATTCAGGGTGTTATTTATGCCTGTGAAATAAGATTTGCATTTAGCTAGAGTTGATTGATGAAGTAAATATCTCTTTCTGCATATAACTGCACAAACCCTTCCTATCACCTAACTCCAAAAAAAATAAAAAATGATGTCTCACATGTACAAGTTTAGTTCTTTCATCATATTCTTCAAGAGTGGGATGCTGTATTTCACAGAGACTGCTAGATTGCTTCTCAGAGGCCTAGATCTGGCTTTGCTGCAACGAAACTGCCCAGCCTTGGGTAAGTTAATTCATCTTTTGGAGGGCCTTGATATCATCATCTGTTAGTGATAGAGTTGGGCTCACTATATGATCTTTAAGGATTTTGCAGGTTGTAAAATTGAATGCTGCTTTAGGTTAAATGTTGTGAATCATGAGCCAACTCTGGCCTGTTCTGTTGCTGTCTAATTGCTATAGTCAGGAGGCTCACTAACTCATGTATTTAACATGTACTTACAGTAGTAATATATTAAACAGCTTGACTTGTGTGATAATTAATTGTAGTCATTGAGTAGCGTCTTGGTGGCCTGAAAGAGTTAATGTACTGCCAGCATCACAGCCTTTGCCTGTCCATAAAGTAGAAACAAGCAGAAACCAGGATAGTCCAAAAGTCATTTTATATTTAGCTTTGAGATTTGCTTTTGTGCAATCATTTGAATATGGATGAGTCACAAATTGACTTCATACAAATTAATAAACTTTCATTGGAATAGATTCTGTTGTTTGTTTCAGTTTTTTTCTGATCTTCACTGCATGCTAGGCATAAGCCATTTCTTTTTAAATGTCGCAGCTAAGGCAGAACTGTCCTTTCTGCTTTTTTCCTAGAGAAGGACTGGTGGTAGTGGGGTTGCAAGTCTATATATATATATATATATATATATATATATATATATATATATATATATATATATATATTTTTTTTTTTTAGAGTGTGAGCAGGTGAAGAAAGTGAAGTTAAGAAGGCAGGTCAAAAGGAAAGTACCAAGTAGATATTAAGTTGAAAAAATACTACCAAAGCAAGCAGAAAGAGTACGATAAGTTTTGTTTGCAAACTTGTTAGGTTCGCAGTTGGGTACATCTTTTTGGATAAATAAAAGATGAGTGTATAGGCATTGGAAAATACCCTAATTTTAATACATTGCAGGTTGGTGTATTATTTAAGTTTGGATAATAAAAACATGGTTTGTTCATTAATTTAGAGCTATTTTTTAAATGCCATTTTTACATATTTAGGTACCTGGTTTCCTGCTTAAATCATATATGAGTGACTGATATAGATTTTTTTTTTTTACCATAATATATTTTCCAGTATTTATTCTGCATGTTTATAGTCCACTACTGGAAAAATTCCTCCTTAACATCTGTTCTGAGTTAGTTCCCTTTTCCAGTTATGTTTTCCTGTTTTATCAGTTGTAGTGATGAGAATAGAAAGCCGTATTTTAAAGATTTATGCTATTTAAATTTAGTAAAATTGAAGTAAACTATCTTATTTTAATTTCTGAAAATGTCTTATTTTAAAGTCACATGTTAAATCACTATTTTCACTTTTAAAAAATAGCAGAATAAATTGGATAACATTTGATATTGATTAACTGTAGTTTTGTAGCACTTTATAGATGTCAATTGACTTTTTAGTTACTTTCATATTGCAAAATTTTTTTGAGAGTACTTTTTTTAATCTTAAAATCTTTTAAAATGTCTTTTTGTTTAAATTACCTTGGCCATGTTTATTTTGGGGGATGAATTTATTGGCACTTAGAGCAGTTCTTGGTACAGAGTAGGTTCTCTGTAAATATTTGTTGAAAGCAGTTTTTAAGAAGCCTTATTCAAAATATTCTATTTTCTTTATCTTAACCAGCCTCGTGACCTTACTAACTTTTCTGAATGAGTTTTACTCAGGGCTTAGGCATAAGAGAGGAGCGCAGAAGGCCTTTTGTACATTGTTGTGCAACTGTTACTACACTGCTGTCTCACTGTTGCAGCTAGTGCAGCTAGTCTTCCAGTTGCCCATACTGAGGGCAGTACCCCTGAGTTACACTACTCTGTGACCTCTACGTTTGAACTGTGAACCACTTCAGGTATCCTAAGGAATTATACCACTTTTTGATCACTTGTATCTCCAAGGATTAATCTCTGGCTTATAATTAATCTCTGGCTACTTTTGCTATGACACTTTCACAGGCTTGTGTTCTTCCCTCTTTTTTTTTTTGCTGTCTCTGCACTGGGCATATACAACCTGTTCATCAGTAAGTTCTTCATTTAGTCATCCAACTCTAACCCTGACTTTGCTTTCCAGTTCTGAATGCTACCAGTCAAAGCTTCCAGGTACAGTCATTTGTCTACCATTTATCACTAATAGACTGAAAGGCTCAAGGGTACAGTATTATCTAGGAACTTGAGTTTTATCTGCCAAACATTTAATCTGTTAAATATTTTAAGATTTAACTTGTGATAAGTAATGCATTTACATAATTCAAACAACAGAATGTTTAGCGATGAAAAGTTTCCCTTCCACATTTGCCTTCCATCTACTCAGTTCTCATCCTTCCAGAGTTTTTAAATGTATATACAAATTCTCTTTTCCTTTCCTTTTTTATATAAATGAAAGCTTATATTTATTATTTTACTTTTTCACTTAACAATGTGTCTTGGAGTTCATTCCATAACAGGGGAAAATATTTAAGATATATTTCACTTTATCAATATATCTTGGAGATCTCTTCCACATCATGGTGTGGCTGTAGCATTATTTAACCAGTCCCATATTGATGGACTTTTGGGAAAATTTTAATCTCCTGTTATTACAAACAATGCTGCAATAAATACCTTTGTTACATAGATTGTTTCACACTTGTGAAATATGTTTGTAGGGTAAATTCCTAAAAGTGAAATTGCTGACCAAAGAGTATTATCTTATTATGGTAGTTTTATAAGTACAAACAAATTGCTCTCCATAGAGGTTGTACAATTTGCACCCCACCAGAAATGCTCGTGGTGCCCATTACCCATATTCTCACCAACAAAATGTGTATTGAACTTTTGTTTTTTTTCTAATCTGATAGATTAGTGTAGTTTTAATTTTTATTTATTTTATGAATGAGTTTGAATATATTTTTTCATATTTTAAAGAGCTATTTGTATTTCCTTTTTGTGAAGTGTCTTATATTTTGGAGGGATGGGGTCATTTAAAAATAACCTTGTGGCCCAGTTTATATTTTGGAGACTGGCTCTTTGTAATGAGTTGCCACTTACTTCCCTCCACCCCCTGCCCCCAGTTTGTCATTTGTTGTTCATCTTTGTTTATGGTGTTTTTTGCTCTGTAGATATCTTTTTTTAAATATAGTTGAATTTGTCAGTCTTTTAGGACTTAGGGATTTTGAGTTATTGTTAGAAAAGCTTGCCCCATTACAAGGTTATAAAATAGATTTCTGTATTGTCTTCTACAATTTTTATGGTTTCTACTCTATGCTTAAATTTTTGACCCATTTTTTTTTGTTGTATCCATGTGAGAAGTAGGTCCAACTTAATTTTTTGTCAAATGGCTACTAGTTGTGCAACATTAGTGAATAGTCCATCTCTACATTGTTTTGCTTCTTACCGAGAACAAGACTGTTTTATCTACCCTTTTTAAGTCCCTACTTTGCTGTGGCTGAATATAAATACAGTTTTCTGTTTTCTTTCCTGTAGAACACCTTTAATAGCAAAGATGTCTTTCACTGTGCTACTTCTCATCTTTCCTCAGCAATATCAACAGCTGGCAGTTAATATTTGAATGAATAGAGGCTGCTTCGAGTTCCTCAGGATTTTCCATTGAGCAATAACTGGCTAAAAGGAAATCTTTACTATGATCAGGTTCCTTAGAAGATTGTTCAAACCAGAGATGTCTTCTGACTCTAGCGATACTAACCAGCTATTGTAGAAGCTGAAGTCTACTCCCTGGTTCCTTCACTCCTGAGGCAGTCCAATTCAGATTGCTTGCCTCTGTGTAAATGCATATAACTGCATCTTTGCTGCTTCTGACAATATGGGATATTACCTTTTGTAATTTGCAGTGGGAACCGTAGTATGCCAGAAAAGTCGTTTGGATTCCCCATCATGCAGTGGCCACTCCAGAGAGCCTTATTTACTTGGGAAAGTGATTGTGAGTGAATGGGAACATGCATACTTAATTTGAATCCTCAAAAGATTTAAGTTTTTCATCTAGGGAACCTAGGGAAAGCCCTAGCCTAGTTCTATCTAGTGGGAAATGTCCAAGCAGGCAGATGAAATTGAGTTTACTCGATTTCCTTACTAACATTTTTGAAGCTACTTGGGCTAGTTTTATAGCTCCTTGATAAAAGACTTTCTTCCACTTTGAATCATTGCTCCAGGTGATCTTTCTCTGTCAAACTTGTCTAGGGCATCTTGCCTGTTCTTTATTATTGAACCTTTTCAGCAGATCATATTTCTTATCTCTGCCTTCAGACTTTCGCCTGATGCTTGTAATATAGTCTGTGTCCAATACTAATTCGATTTATAGTTATTTTGGCCAAATACAATTTAGCTAAAAGCAAACTGATCATTTAGACAAATTAATTAAAACAATTATTTGATTAAAAAAATGAATTTCCTAAGTTACTAGTTTTTGAGTAGTGGTAATTTTAATGTATTATGGGGTGATTAAATACTTCCTATTCAACTCAATAATATGACATCTTAGAATATTAATAAGTGATAGGAATTTTTCAGCTTCATTATAACTTTATGTAACTACCATCGTATATGCAGTATGGCATTCATCGAAATGTCTTTCTGATGTATATGACTGTACTGTAATATGAATAATGTAAAATATGAACCCCCCCAAAACAAACACTTTTAACTTATTTCATAGGGATTTTTCTAATTTTTATTTTATATTTCAAATTAATTTGTAGCTACAAGAGCATCTTTTTGTGATACCAAAAAGTTAAAACCAACCTAGTTGCCTAACAATGGGAGAATATTTGAACAAGCTTGATCTTAACTACAAGGCTTAAGAGGTTAATTGGAACAACCAAAATATCAAGTGATAAGATAAAAGCATGTTTCCTTTATTGTTTTTTTCTCCTCATTAAAAAGGCAGTGCATGTGCAGTACAGGACACTCAGAAAAATGCTGATAAGGAATAGAAGGACAAATGAAAAAAAAAAGCCATAAATTAACTCACTCAGGAATAACCACTGTTGTCCTTCAGTGTCTTTTCAAATACATTTTATAGATATAAACTCTGCATACTATTTGTAATCTGCCATTTTTAAGCATTCTCTAGTTATTGATTAGTCACTTTTGACCAGGATTAGGTTTTGGTTCCTTTCAGCCTTTTGTCTTATAGCGGTGGGCCAGTCTACCTTAATTGGGAGTAGATTTCTATTCTCTTTTCCCCTCTGTCTATCAGTCTTGCCTAGGTCCACATGCAGATGGGGCCCTGAAGACACCCTTGCTTCCTTTAAGGAAGACAGTTTGTAAATGAAGCCATTCTATCAAGCCTTTCTATGAAAAGGGGCCCAGTTCCAGGATTCCTGTGGAACTCTTCCATTATGTATAAAATAAGTTTTGGAGTTCACGCTTGAAGTATATGTATATGTATGTAAATTAGATGAGGAGAATGAAGTGAGGGGAAGGGTTAGATTGGTTCCCCACTAAAATGAAAACAAGGAGGCAAGAAGGCATTGCAGCAGAGAAATTTGTTATTGTTGGAGGGGAATTATTTAAAGAGATTTTCTCTAAATCACTGTTGGCACATATGTTCCATGTGTCGTGCCTAAACCCAAGTTCATGATAGACGTCACTAATCAGTCATGGCACTATTTCTCATTGGATCCAAACTCAGCTTCTGATCTTTTTGAATTGAATTGGGGTTCTCGGTATTCATTGGAGTTGCTGTGGAATGAAAGCCTATTTACCATTCTCGTTCTACAATATTGCATTATAGTTTTTTTAAAATAGTGGATTGAACGAGAAAGTTATAAAATGTTATATCTGATAAATAAGCTTATGATGATATGATGGGATGTGAGCAAAGAGTAATTATCTGAATCTCAGGCAGGGCACATGCCTCATAGTTAAGATCATGGAGGTGGCATAATTAAATTATAGGTTTGTTAAGGAGTAAAAACTGTGTCACAATAACACTCATTTTTATAAATTACCCATGGTATGGTCATGGTGATTGACTCTGTGGCATTCATTCCACCCCAGATGATTAGTCTAAGCAATCATGGTTAATTGTATTTCCTTTGTCAGTGAAGGGTTATGAATGGCCTGTAACCTATTCTGTCCGGTGAAATGTGAAGGAAGTCTGGAGGAGGGCCAGAGAGCTTCCAGGAAGGGGTTTCTTATCCCTAAAAAGAGAGATAAGAAAGAGATGGTGCCTCTTTTCCTGAATATGACAGCTAGGACTGCCCAAGCCATTTTAAGAGAAACAAGCTTTGGATGAATCTGATCTAGAAGACGGTAGAGCAGAGAGAGAAGAAACCTGAGACCTTGATGACCTCACTGAACTGCTGATTGTATTGTACTTGGTCTGCCTTACCTTCGAACTTCCAGTTCTGTGAGATAATACAGTTCCTTATTGTATAAGCCAGCATGTTCTTGGATTTTGTCACTTGAAGCCAAAAGTATTCTGAGTGATATACACCCTTCGTCTCAAGCAAATTCACATCAGTTGGATTTGATTTTATTCTGATAAAATCAGGGGTTCTTCCTGCCCCCATCTTCTGGCTTTATAAAGTAACTATTGCAGCTAATTCTTGCCTTAGTTTGCTCACAAGTTCTCTGGCTTAGACCAAGATTTTTCACAGAAAGTAATAAGGAACCAGCCAGCACCCACCTCTTCTGGAGTTTTTTGGATTGTTCAAATATCTGGTGGTGTGACTGTTCCTGTTTGTTGTTCATTTCTTCTTTTCTTGATCCTGATTCTTATTTCTCACATTGATCTCGGTCCTTGTTCTTGTTTACTTTGCATCTTATGCCTGTCCTTAAGATTGTTTAATAGATTTATTTTCCTCTCTTCCTTCTCCCCTTCACCCTCTTTCCCCAGATCTCTCTTACCCACCCACTTCTTCCTCACTTTGTGACTACTTTGTAGCCAGTGGTGGCTTTTCTAAGCAGATGTGTATTATCTTTGCCAGAAATAATAGTTAGATAAATAGTCATACAGCTATTTGGTCTAGACTGATATGGTAAAAAGGAAGAGTAGGTCAGCACTTGGTCTGTTTTCTCATCTAGTGCCTTTTACTTATAGCATAGAATAAGTAGCACCAGAAATGATCCAGGGGTCAGGGCACCTGAGTCTTCATTATGGTTTCACTGTTTGTTATCTGAAAGATCATGGGCAAGCCACTTAAAGACATTGAGTTTCTTTGAAATTTGTTACTAATTCTTGCCGAACTTTTTTTGTAGTAGTATTATGATTCATATGAAATAAGGTGAACACGGAAATGAAAAAACTTATTTAAAAAAAAAGAATACTCAAGCTTCATTGGATTTTTCTGATTATTTTCTAGTGAACTAATGTCGAGGTCTCTAGAATCAGCTCTGTAGTTTGTGTTTGTGAAAAGGCAATGGATTACATTGTAGGGCATAATAATAAAAGTAATTAGGGATTGAAGTCGATAATTTTGTGGCAGCTTAGAGCCTGAAATGAAAAGAAAGGGCCACACAATATGAAGGGGAAATAAAGGTCAGAATGTTGATCTTGAGGCTTATTTCTAGTTCAACCAGAAATTCTGGTGAGCTATGTTAGGGGGAAGAGAAACCAATAGACGAAACACTCCCCTCTAGTGGCGAGGAGCCAGATTCAATACTTGATTTCTAAGATGGATAACTGGAGAGTAGATAGATGACCTCTTAGGATTTTCATTTAAGTTTCCTAAGAATCCTTAGGATCTAGTTAGAATTCTTAGGAAAGATCTCTAGCTCCAACTTTGCTTATTAAGAGAGTTAACATAGTATCTTGGCACTTTTACATCGAATCAACTGTTTGAAAATGTAGAGGCTATGATTATTGGAAGAGGTTCACAGTTTACTTTTATATAAGCCATTTAGAGATCATGAAAATTAGGAGACTGTTGTCGCTAAACTTATTATTTATTAGATGATACAGTAGATACCTTATAAACCTACTTGTAGGGGAATAACACCTATATTTAAAGTGATGGATAATCCTGTAGAGTAGTGATTGTTTCTATTCATATAAAATAATGGCTGTGGATTTCATAAGTATGATTTTTGATTTGAAATTTTTGGTTGCAGTCTTGAGAACCAAATGTTTAATTTACATCTCTGGAGTGATTTAATTTTTACCTGTGGAAAGGTAGTGAAGTTGAGTATATTAAAATAACTTATTACTCATGATTCAGTTGCTTGATAGGAACAGCTAATGTATTCTTAAAGGACGGCTCAGCCTAAGGATGTATGTTGTTGATGATAATAATTGCATGTGATCATTACATTACAAATGTAAAAGTCCATTGCAGTTTTTACTGTTTCAGCTTCTGTTTGGAAAGAGTTACTGTTTCAGCTTCTGTTTGGAAAGAGTTCTTTTACATTTACTTAAAGATCTCTGAAGAGGCAAAATTTCAGAGAATAACATTTTTATAGTACTCTTTGTTAGTCCTAAGGAAGATTTGAATATTATTCAACTCAATACAGAAAAGAAAGATTAAGGCATAAGAAAGTAAATTCTGATACAAGACTTCATTATCAAAGTGCCAGTTCTTTTTAATGTCAAGCTTCCTTGCTCTCAAGGAAAGAAATTTGGAGCTTGCAATAGAACCAGACTCTCAATAATTTGATGATGTTTCTTGTGAAATAATGGAAAAATTCTCTAGATAATATAAACCTGTACATGGATAAAACAAGATTACCAAGTTATGAAATTAACCTTTGTGTATAACTTGTGGAACTAATATCTTTATGGTTATATTACATAAATATACCTGATTTCAGGAAAGAAGACAATAGATCAGGATCTGCCTATTGGGGTAAACCAGAACTAGGAAGAGGAGGTTATTAATGGTTCATTGTTAGCTGAGAAGAAAATTCAATAAAGAATAAGGTTCAAAGAGTTCTGGAGGTCACAAATCTGAAATCAGAGTGTTGGCAGGGCTGCACTTTCTCTGGAATCTTTAGGGAAGAGTCAGTTCTGTGCCTCTTTCAACTTCTGGTGGCTATTGGCATTCCTGAATTTGCGGTCACCTCCAATCTCTGTCTTTTCCTCTTCTGGCTGTCTCAGATCTCTCTTTGCCTTTCTCTTATAAGGTTTCTCATGAGGACTGAAAAGCCAGGATGATATCCTCATCTCAAGATCCTTAATAACATCTGCAAAGATTCTTTCTTTAAATAAGGTCATAGTCATAGGTTTTAGGCATTAGGACCTGAACATATCTTTTCAAGGACTACCATTTAACCTGCTATATTCTTTATATGCCATTTAATTCTGTATCTTCCTTCTGGGTTGAAGAAATATTCTATCTGAAGATGGACAATGGCTAGCAGATAGAGAGGAATAGTTAAGATATTTCTGGTTGGTGCTAAGAGCTTAGTAACCAAAATTGAACTAATTAACGTGAGAGTTTAATTAAATTGTTACTAGTTTTTACATTCACAGAACTATAAAAAATGGGGCTAAATTAGATGAAAGTAATATCTGACTATTCATGACTAACAATATTAAAAGTTGACTTTTTTGTTGTGAAATTGGGCTAAAGGTATGTATGTATGTGTGAGTTTGAGTGTGTGTGTGAGTGATGCATTTTAAAGGCTTTAGTCAGTATGATCAGTTTCTTACATCACATGGGTATTCTAATTTGGGTCATATAAATCAAGATCAATGTATATAAACTTTGAGGGAAGGTGAGTCTTATTCACAGTTAGATCCCTAGTGCGGTTCCTGGCACATAGTTGTGCTCAACTTGCTGAATGAATAAAATATCTTTTTATGACATCCAAATCAGGCAGCTGCAAGTCCCTTACCATTTCACTTTTTGGAGAGTCCTGAGTGTCAATAGCAATAAGATCTATGATTGTAGGAGAGGCCTTACTAACTCTTAAGAGATTTTACTGTGAGTCCATTTACTTTCGACAGAGCCTACAGCTTGTTCATCTCTGATCATCTTGAGCTCCAGGCCAAAAAACTGTTGTCCTTGCCTTGATTACATTAATAAAGATCAGTGAGATTCCTCCTGCCCATCATTTCAGTCCTCACTAGCATGAGTTCGGGGTACCATGACAAGTGTTGGGGTGAGATTCCTTGTACAGTTCTTTAGATTATTAGTGCCATACCTTAAGCTCTTGGGGGGGTTCAGGCTTTTGTCCTTGTCTGTAAAGTTTTAACGTGTTAACAGATAGAACTCCAGCGATTCTGTGTGCCAGGGTCTTCTATGTATTAACTCAAACACTGCTTCCAACCGGCCTTGAAGCTAAGTACTGTCATCATCCTTACTTCATAGAAGCACAAAGAAGTAACTTGCTTAAGTTCACACCAAGATTTGAACCTAGGTAGTCTTACTTCCCAGCCTATGTTTTTATCTGTGTCCAATGCTAGCCACATGCTCATTCATTTTTAAGTAACTTATTCTTTCTTTTCGGAAGCTTAATATATTTTTTCTTTTTAAACTTTAGAAATTTCGCCAGGTATGTTTAAGTTTATACCTTTTTTTCACTTATTCTGCCTGGTACTCAGTGAGTGCTTTTTAATCTAACAACTCTAGACTCCTCCTGAGGGAAGTTTCTTGTACTATGTTTTGGTTATTTTCTATATTGGAGTTCCTCCTGAAATTCTTTTAATTGTAATTAGGCCTCCTAGACTTGCCCTGTAGTTCTCTTTTTATTCAGGAATTTCATTTTTTCAAATTTTGCTCTGAATAGTGTAATAATAAATTTGTTTTTCAGAAGGGTCTGTTCTACTTTTTACTTTCTGGATTGACATTTAAAATTTATAAATGATATTTAAAGAATTTCCTGGTCTTTGATTTTGTTCTGAGTATTCCTTTGCATTCAATAGTATATAAAAATACCATAATTGAGTACACATGGTTTATTTTGGAAAGACAAGGCTATTTCAACACTAGGAAGTATTAATGTAGTGTTGTAGTATTCATTTCCACAGATACTGCAAAAGTATTTATTTGATAAATTGGTGCCATTCTTAAAAAACAAAGAAAAAACAGCTATTGATAATCTAGAAAATGAAGGGTACTTTCTTAACAGCCATAGGTATGCTTAACATTGGAATACTTTAGCAACATTTCTTAAGTATGTCCTGTGAACTGTGGATCTGGGGCTTTACATGAAAATGGTGTCTTGGCATACTGGGGTAAAACAAGATGTTATAACAAACACCAGTGTTTCAGTAGCTTAATACAGTAGAAATTTATTTCTCCCTCATGTTACAGTCCAGTGTGGATGTTTCTGGTTGATAGATGGTTTTTCTCTATATGACGATTCAGGGACTCAGGTTCCTTGCATCATGTGGCTCTACCGTTCCCTAGGGCCTTGAAAGCTTGTTTCTAGCTTGTGGCAAAGCAAAGAGAGGGTGCGGAACGCACACTCTTTTCAGTTACTTTGACCTGGATGTGACAGATATCATTTCTGTTTATGTTTCCACATTCTGGCCAGACCAGTGACCTCACCTGTCTGTAAGAGACGTGTGTGTGTGGGGGAGGGCGGTGGGGTATGGGGAATAGTATCTGGCTGAGCAGCTTTAGGTAGGGAAATAGACATTCTCATTTGTAGTTGGCAGGAGGAACACCTTAATAATGGAGGACACTGTGGTAATATCTTTCAAATTTTAAAATATACACATTCTTTAACTTTACAAATTCACTTCTAGCAATTTTTCCTGCAGGTATATTTAAATATGTGTGTATATTTATACTTTAAAGATATACTTGGCAATACTGTAATGGCAAAAGTTTGTAAATATTCTAAATGTCCATCAAAGAGGACTGGATGAATAAGTTATTGTATATTCATACAATGGAGCACTCTTCAACCACTGAAAGGAACAAGGCAGTGATATGAGTATTGCCTGAGGAGAGGAGAGCAAGGTAAAAAAAACTGTGTGCATGGCTACCATTTATTTAAAAAGAATTATATGCACACATCCTCATATGTTCATAGAATATTTGTGGAAGGATTAGAAAAAACTGGTAACAGCAATTACTTCTGGTTAAAACTATAAGATAATGGGGGTTGGGATGGAGAGAGACATATTTTTACTGTATACACTTTTACACCTTTTGATATGTGCCTATTTAAACAAACATAAAAGTCAGTTGTAGAAATATAGTAAATGACATGGAAAATGGTTGTAGTATATTGTTGCCTGAAAAAGCTGCTTACTGAAAAGAATGTACAGTGTCTCATTTTTATAAATAAAAATTTAAAATGGCATATACAAAAATATAGTGGCTTATTTGTGATTTTTTGCTTATCTGTATTTTTTTATTTTTTTAATAATGAACATGTATTGCCTTTGTAATTCAAAAACTTTTTAAGAATAAAAAAGAAACAATGAACACTTTTCCTAGGAGTTCCAGTTAACCCTACCATGAAACCTTCCCCCATTTCTCCTGTTAAGATTAATGAATATCTCTTTTTTCTTGTTTCCTTGCACATTTTTCATACGTTCATCATAGTCTGAATTGCATTATGTACACATTTGGTTCATCTACTCTGTGGATTTGTTAAGGTCCTCCATCATACCAAATTCACCCACCAGGTATTTCTGTCTGTGCCAAGAACAGTCTTTCCTATTAACAGGTGTACAGTAAATATTGAGTTGGTGCTTAAAGCTGGGAGCACAATGAGTAAAGTGTGCATTTTGTTCTTGTGTAATGCAACCTGTATTCAATACTGTACCAGATTCATTCACTCTTTAGTAATGCCAGTGGCTAATTAGGTTCAGTGCAAAGCATGTAATGATATTGGTTGCCTCCAGGGATCTCAGTCTCTATATCCTAAATTAGTTAGCATGGGTCTGTCATAGAAATATATGTAGTGAAAAATAACAAAATTGAAATTAAAAATAAACTGCTGCTGATAGAATCCCTACTGTGATACAGATGAGTCACTCCTATCTGCTTTAGTATTTTAATTTACAGCATTTTCCTTCTATTTTTCTCTCTCTTCCTCCCATTTCTATCCTTTTGCTACAACCTTATAAATATAGTTGTATTTTTGATGTCATCAGGGATCAGTTATGAATGAATGAAAAATACAAATAGAATTAGGAGCTGATAACATCTTTTTCAGCAGTAGGATTTTCTTTAATTGAAAATTGCTTGAGAATAGATTTGATGGTCTGGATTCTCTGCAGTTTATTGTTTTATTGCCAATATGTCCTAATCCTTCATGTTTCTTTCTATGTTCTAGTTACTTATTATACCCCAAAAGTTCCTGTTAGGGCTGTTCTTCAAATATTTTCTTACTAGGAGGTCCTCTGCATATATCCATTCATCCAAGTACTACTTTTCCATAGAGTCAGTTCAGATACTACCTCCTTGAAGAAGTCATCACAGACCCTATCAGTCAGTTTCACTCTACTCCTCCCATTAAATTGTTATACCTCCATTAGAACAGTAATTTATTTGTTCACTCATTCTGTACATATTCATTGAGTGTCTATTGTGCCTATGTTTTTCTGGGAGCTAGGCTAGCGACCACTAGCAAGCTTACAGAATAGTGGAGGAGGTAGATAAGCAGAACAGTTTCAGTATAATGTAGTAAGTGCAGTGAGTGTGAGCATGATTCTGTGGAAGCACAGAGAAGGGGCATCTGATCTAGAAGGGGATGGGGAATTCCAGAAAGATTTGAGTTGAGTATTGAAGCTTAAAGCCAGAGTTAGGGAAGGGATTTTCCTCAACTGATGGAGCAGCACATTGTAGGTCTTGGAGATGTGAAGTTTTCTGCATGTTTGAAGAGTGGTAAATAGCTCAGGTTGGAGTAGAGAGGGTTGACAGTGGCAAGAGAAATGGCTAGAGAGGCAAGAAGGATTGGAATGTGATGGGCCTTTTATCCTAAGCTAAGGATGTGAGCTTTCTGAAGCAATGTAGAGCCCTTGCACGATCTTATGTAGGGGAGCAATGTAAGTAAGCCTCGCCTTCTGTGAGTTCCTTGAGGGCAGGAATTAAGTCTTATGCATCATCATATAACCTTATCACCTAATACAGAGCTTAACGCATAATAGAGGCTCAGTAAAATTGAATTAGATAAACCGGGTACCACTCCAATTTTTTTTAAAAAAAGAATTGATTTACGTGAAATAATAGTGTTGAACATGTTTTACATTTCATCAAGTCTACAAGTATTACCTAATCCTTACAACTCTGAGGTAGGTATAGTGCCTTAGAAGGTTTAAGTGAATGGACTATGGTATAGTAATCTGCTTTCAGCTCCTCCATTTACTGGTTTTGGATCTAAAAATTACATATGTGCCTGTTTTCTCACCTATAAAATGATAATAGTGATACCTACCTCATACTTCATAGGTTATTATAAGGATCAATGACACATGTAAATGCATGTAAAGTACTTGGCAATATAGTTGCTATATTATTATTACATGCTCAATAAATGTAATTTTTAACTATTATTAAACTCCAAAGACACATGAGCAATTAGTTAGTGGTGAACAAAGCAGTCTGATTTCAGAATCTTTAATTACTATGTTATAACTGCGTCTTTGGTTATAGTGAGATATAAAGAATGAATTCTAAAGCAGTGAAACAAAATGAATGTCAGTCAACATAGGAAATACGATTTGGGGTAGGGAATCCTTAGGGGCTCTTCAAATGACTCTCACTTAAGGAACTCTTCTTTTTGCTATCCTGCTTTCACATAAGGGATTGACATAAGAAATACATCTTTATAATTTAGGTAAATGATATTAAGTCCAAGTTCATAATGCACATGGCCAATGAAACTAGAGAGTATCTCACAAAAGTCTTCCTTTGGGAGTTGGTCTGCTAGTGCTGACACCTGGTATACCATGTCAAATCTTACTGGTCTGTTTTCCTTCTTCATACTCCCTAGATTTTTCCAACTTTAGGACCCAAGTGGGAGTCTTATGTTGGAGGATGTTGTGCAAACCACATGCGCAAAGAAAATAATTTACATTTTTCCTTTCTTAGCTTCTGGAACATCAGTGATTCCATCCTCCCACTTCTATTGGGCAGAAATTGAGGTATCCTCCTTATGCTCCCTCATCTTCTCCAAAACCCACCAACACACACACACACACACACACACACACACACACACACACACACACACACACACACTCCTTGCCATACATGTCAGAAAGATCCAACATAACTACATTTTTTTTCTGAATCTAGGACCCAAGAACATACAAAGTCTTTGGTAATATAGGGACCCACTAGCAATTCACTTTTTCTCCATTCTTAGTCTTCCCTCTCTTGAGTGTTTTTTAGCTTTGTTTTCTGTTTCTTTACTTGCCATTTTATCTTTCTATCCCTTTCACAGTGCCTGATACATAGTAGGCGTTCAATAAATTGTTTTTGAAAGAATAAAATAAAAGCAAGAGGTATTGTATGTTTAATAGCTCAATGATATTCAATTACAGAAAAATGCAAAAATATTGCCTTATTTATTTTTTTTATGAGAGAAGATTGTTTTTAGCAAGTATGCCTCACCTTCACCTCCACTGCCACATTAGAGCTCACACAACTTCTAGATTTATTTGAATACCCTGAATATAGTCCTGGTGGTAAAGGAACTGGGTGGATATATCATAAATGGGTCTCCAAGTTGGAGGCAGATATGTCTCATGGTACCTGTTATTTCTTCAAGTTCTTTTGCAATTTTATGACTCTACAGTGGAAAAGTTCCTACAGATTTAAGTCCTTAAAGGAAATTAACAAATCATTGGAAAGATACTACTTACTATTAGAAAGATGGGCGGAGAAAATAATCTGTGGAAAGTAGAAGATATCCAGAAAGCTCAAGTTTATTGTTTTAACTCACTTTCTAGGTTTAAAACCTTGATGATCACTGACTTTTATAGACTTGGAGCTGGAGCTGTTGGGAGGTGGACAGCAGGTCTCTCAGCTTCCATTTTTTTAACCCTTTGCTATTATCATCAGTTATATTTGAAATTGTAGTAATCTCTCATAATTGTTCTCAGACCTCAGCTTTTCCATACACCCTTTCCCCCACTAATTCTATTAATTTGTTATAATTTTTAATTTGAATTGATTGACATCACTTATTAATCAGGGTGCTAAAACCTGAAAAATTATAGATATCTGGCCCATGGTCCAGAATAAATAACCTTCATAATTCTGATATCTGTAAGAACTCTATGTAGACAGTGATGCTTAGACAATCCTCCTCTGACTGATTTCCTAGGAAACCCTTTAGAAATGTAAAAGAGAGGCTTAAACTTTAGGACCTTATCTTTGCCTGAAAGTCCAGACTCATGTTTTGTGTGAGCTGTTATGATGTACCAGTGGACTGTCCAGGCATGCTTAAAGCAGTGAACTTCATCCTTAAGGACTTTGGCCCTTGATTTCATGCAGTGTACGGCAACATGCAGAAACACTCAATGTGTGTCCCAAGATGAACATCTCTTGAGGCCCAGGCATCATGTGTGTGCGTGCGCGCGTGCGCATGTCTACAACCTGGAGGGAGTCACCAAGACTTCAAGTGAAAGTGATAACTGGCTTGAATTTGATGTGCTTCACACACACATCTTGTTCACTGCCTACTGTGTATCCAAATCTGTTTAAGAAATTAGAAAAAGAAGACCAAATTAAAGGTAAAGGTTAGAGCAGAAATCTGCCAAATATAAGAGACTATAGAGAAAATAAAGCCAAAAGTTTGTTCTTCAAAAAATATAATAAAATTGATGAACCTCTACAATGGTTGGTAAGGATAGAAAACAGGGATTACCAACATTAGGGATGGAAGAAGAATATCACTATAGAACATACAGACATTAAAAGAATAATAAAGGAATGTTATGGAAGTTGTATTCCAATAAACCCAACAAATTAGATGTTTTCAAACTTCTTTAAAACACAGCTTACCAAAACTAATACAAGATGGAATAGAAAATTTGAATAGACCTCTATTTAAAATTTTAAATTTGGGATTTAAAAATCCTTCCTGTAAAGAAAACTGCAGGTCCAGATGGCCTCTCTGGTGAACACTATCAAACATTTAAAGAAGAAGTAATACGAATGTTAAACAAATTCAGAAAATAGAGGAGGGAACATGTCCTAACTCATTTTATGAGACAAGAATTATTCAGATACCAAAGCCTGAGAAAAATAATTCCAAAAAAATTTTGCTGATCAGTATTTCTTATGATTGATACTGAAATAGACTAAATGTGTCCTTCCAAAATTCATATGTTGAAATCCTAATGCCTAATATGATAGAGAAGTCAGCCGTCTACAACATGGAAGAGAACCCTCACCAGGTGTTGTATATGTTGGTACCGTAATATTGGACTTCATAGCCTCCAGAACTGTGAGAAATAAATGTTCGTTTAAAGTTACCCAGACTATGGTATTCTGTTACAGCAGCCCAAACTGACCAAGGCAAATAAAAATCCTTAATGATATATTGGCAGGTTGAATCCAGCAATATATAAAAAGGTTAATACATCATTTTCAGGTGGGTTTATTCTAGGAATACAAAATTTAAAAATATGAATGTATTACACAAAATAACAAGAATATAATCCTTATAATCCCTTCAAAAAGTACAGAAAAAGCATTTCACAAAATTTAATAATTTTTTACTTAGCAAATCAGGAATAGAAATTTCTTTAGCCTAATGAATAACATCTACAAAACACTTATAGTAGTAGTATACTTAACATTGAAATATTCAAAGCCTACTGTCATGATTGAGAACAAAGTATGGATGTCCTCTCTTACTATTTTTATTTGATATTGCACTGGAGCTCCTAGCCATTGCAATGAAGCAAGAAAAAGAAGTAAAAGCTATAAAGCTTGTAAAGGAAGAAGTAAAAATCTCCTCTTTCACCTAAACATGATTCCTTACATAGAAAATTTTAAGAAATCTATAAAAGAACTACTAGAACTTATAAGTGAATTCAGAAATGTAATAAGAACTTAGAAAGTTCACCATGATTTAAAAAAGTGAATTAGAAAGGTCATAGATTAGCAAACATGGAAAATGCAATTAAAAATATAATTCTGTTTTAGATAACACTGAAAAATGTAGAATATGTAAGAGATGGACCATCATCCCAAACAAAATCAAGACTATAAAGCTTCTTGAAGAAAACACTTCAGGTCGGCAAAGATTCCCTAGAGAGAGCATAAATAGCATTAACTAGAAAGGAAAAAATTGATAAACTGGAATTAAAAGCTTTGCTCATCAAAAGTTACCATAACAAAAATGAAAAGGGAAGACAGACTGGGATAAAAGATTTACAATACACAACTTCTACAAATAAATAATAAATAGATTACAACCCAATACAAAATGGGCAAAAGTCTTGAGCTGGTAATTCGTGAAGGAAGATGTACAAATAGCCAGTAAGCACATGAAATTGCTCAATACCATTAGTCTTTGGGAAAAATGCAAATTAAAATTACGATGAGAGTCTACAGCCATGTCACCCTGGATGTGCCCAATCTTGTCAGTTCTTGGAAGCTAAGCAGGGTTGGATGGGAGATCACCTAGGAATACCAAATGCTGTAGGCGTAAAAAATACAAATACAAAAAAATTATGATATGAGCTATCATTTCATATGCACTGGAATGATTAAAAAACAACTCTTGGTGAGGGAGTGCAGAAATTTCTGGTGGGAGTATAAAATCACACAATTATTTGGAAATTTTTTTTTTACAGTTTCTTATAAAGTTAATCATATACCAATGCTATGGCCCAGAAATTCTTCTAGGTATTTATCCAAAAGAAATGAAGATATATGCCCGCAAAAGGACATGCCTAAGAATGTTCAGAGCAACTTTATTCATACTCTCAACAAACTGGAAAGAACCCAAATATCCATCAACAGAAGGATAAATTGTGGTACAATTTGTGTAAAAGAATACTATTTAGGAAGAAAAAAGAATGAACTACTGATATATGCAGCAACAAGAGCAAATTTCAAAATCATTATGTTGAGTGAAAGAAGCCAGACACAAAATAAAACATGCCAAAGAATTCTATTTATGTAAAATTCTAGAATGGGCAAAATATATATTGATTGAAATAAGAGCAGAGGTTGCCTATGAGGGTAGATGGTAATTTTCTGGAGTGATGGAAATGTTTGATATCTTGGATGGTGGTTATATGAGTGTGTACATTTATCAAAATTTCTTGAATTGTACAGTTAAGTTTAGGCAATTCATTCAATATTTTACCTCTCTAAAAACCAAACTAACAATTAACTATATGTCATTATAACAATGACATGTTTGGGCAAAAGTTATAGTAAAGAACCAAGAAACAAATGGTTGGTAATATTATCAGATGTAGCAGGTTTCAAGGCAGAATTATTATGTAAAACATTAAAATGAAGTAATACATTTTGTACTGATAAATTGTAAAATTCATAAGAAATATTTATATTTGGAGGATACAGCACTGAAATATATAAACCAAAAAATAAATATAAGGGGGATTTGAGATGACTATAATATCTGCAGCTCAATAATTGACAGAATAAGTAGAGAGTAAGTGGATATAAAAATAAAGATATAAAGATATATAAAATTTGAATGAGAAAAATAAATAGTAAATATTGAACTCTGTGCCCTGGAAAAGACTATTTGTTTCCTGATGTTCACATTAAGCATTTATAAAATGTGATTATATTGTGGGCCAGATAGAAAACTTTAATTTCCAAAAGGAGAAAACTCCTGTATATATGGGCATATAGTTTTCGGCAAGGAGCCAAAAACATACAATGGAGAAAAGAAAGCCTCTTTAATTAATGTTGCTGGGAAAATTGGAAGGGCACATGAAAAAGAATGAATCTAGTCTTCTGTCACCATACATCAAAATTAATTCAAAATGGATCAACGACACCTAAATATAGACCCAAAGCAATAAATTGCATAGAAGAAAACGTAAGTACAAACTCAAGAATCTTGGATTTAGGGAGGATTTTATGAGTTTGACTCCAAAGGCAAAGGAAGTAAAAGCAAAAATAAATGAATGGGACTATTTCAAACTAAAAACACAGCAAAAGAAACCATCAACAAGACAAAGGGGCAACCAACTGAAACAATGCCTCTGATAGGAGGCTAATATCTATAACATATAAAGAACCCATACAACTCAACAACAACAAAAAATAAAGACCTGAACAGACACTTCTTCTAAGAAGACATACAAATGGCCAACAGATATATGAAAAGATATTCAACTTCACTAGCTATTATGAAAATGCAAAACAAAATCACAATGAGATACCATCTCACACCTGTTTGAATGGCTATTATCAACATGACAAGTAACAATAAGTATTGGAGAGGTTGTGGGGTAAAAGGAACTCATCTACTGATGGTGGGACTGCAAATTGGTGTAGCCACTATGGAAAACAGTGTGGGGGGTCCTCAAAAAATTAAGAATAGAATTACCATGTGACCCAGCAATCCCTCTTCCGGCTATCTACCTTCAAAATTTGAAAACATTAATCTGTAAAGACATATTTACCCTTGTGTTTATTTTAGCATTATTCATGGTGGTCAAGACATAAAACAACCGAAATGCCCTTTGACAGATAATTAGATAAAGAAGATGTGGTACATATATACATTGCAATATTACTCAGCCATTAGAATAAATGAAATACTGCCATTTATGACAACATGGATGAATCTTGAGATTACCATGTTAAGTGAAATAAGTCAGAAAAAGTTAACCATATGAATTCACTTATTTGTGGGATATAACACTGAAAGCAACAAACGAATGGACACAGACAACAGTTCAGTGCTTACCAGATGAAATGGGGGAGGGAGGAGGTAGGTAAGGTTAAAGGGGGTCAAATCATGACACAAGAATATTTAATTTTGGGTGATGAACATACAATGCAATATACATATGACATATTGTTGAATTGTACACTTGAAACCTATATATTTTTATTAACCAATGTTGCCCCAATAAATTTAATAAAAAAAATCTATAGTCCACAGTTTCTGACTACAGTACCAAAAAAATGATTAAAGCGAAAAAAAAAATCTGAACTCTAATAATTTAAAAGACACTTTTCTAAATCACCTTTTGGGGCAAAGAGAAAATGTATACCTTAATGGCAATAAAAACTGTTCTTAAAAATTTAAGGGAAGCAGATTTTTTGCCTAAAACATATTTAATATAAAATATTAAAAAGGAAAGAATATGTGATTGAATAAATTAAAAATATAGCAACAAATACAACTGAGGATGTAGGAAATAGAAACTAATAAACACACAGAACTATATTAATCTTGCCTATGAAAATTGATGTAGATATTTTGTAGGAACATTAGAAAATTGATTCTTGTACTATGGTAAACATACCATAATTATGTAATGTAAGGCTTGAGGTTTCAGGAATTTGTGAATAGTTTAATGTGAAATTTATTAATGTAATTTATTATATTAAACAGAATGAAAAAGGAACAAACATTATGCTACAAAGGTATTTAATAGATTTACTACCCATTATTGACTCTTAGTAAAGTGAGACCAGATTTTTTTTAACATACTAAAGCTTATTCATGAGAAATTAAGAATAAACTTAATGATGGACCTTAGAAACATTTACTAAAGGTACAAAATACTACTGAAAATATTTAACATCATTAATAGGGTTCTTAACCATTGTTTTAAACAGAGAAAAATAAAGTATAAATATTGAAAATGAAGAGACAAAATTAGCATTACCTAAAAAATACTTAGAAAATACAAGCTAATCAAATGACAAACTTAGAGCTAATTAAAATTTTTGGTAGACTGGTTAGTAGGTGTGTGTGCCCGTACACATACATACAAATAATATATAATGTATTATGTATGCATATATATGTGTATATATATATAATATGACATACATATATTCATGTTGGTTTCACATGCATATATGAACCAAAACAAACTAACAGACCAGCTAGAAATATAGTAGAAAACACAATCCCTTTCACAATTGCAATAAAAAATACAGAGACCTAGGAATTAATTTAGCAAGAAATATGCAGGATTTTATGAACAAAGCAGCAGAACTTCCTGAGGGATAAGAGAAGACTTGAGTAAGTGGAGAGACAGACCATATTTCTGGGTTAAAAAAACTCAGTTGTAAAAATGTGAATTTCCTCTAAATTATTCTCTAAATTCTAACTAAATCCAATGACAGGTTTTGCAAATTTGACAAAATGACTCCAGAGTTTAGAGGGAATTAGAAATATTCAAAGATATCTAAGAAAAATAGTTTTTAAAATAAAGGAGAGTGACTTGCCCTTTAAGTTACTATAAACATGTTGTGAAGCTATGATAATTTGTTCTGTGTAGGACTGGTTCAGAAACAGGCAGATCACAGGAACAGAATCAAGTCAAGAAACAGTCACATGTGTATATTGTATTACATACAATGAAGCTATAAATTCATTTAAAATCAGCAGGAAAAATGCTGTATTATTTTAAAAAATAACATGGGGAGAGGCATTTGTTCAGTTGTAAAAATCATTTGGAACTTTCCTGCTCCAATTGCTCTTCATGATGTCAAATTCTAAATTTCATTATTTTCCCCATCCTCTGCAGCTGCTTACAATTCACTTCATTACTTCATTGTCTGAAATTTCTTTCATATTCTTTTTGGACACATCTTCATTTTCTTCCTCCTAACATTTTTTTTCTAAATCTGTTTCCCAACTGATAATTATTTCCCTTTGCAGTGTAAGATCTCACAAGTCTTTTTGACTTCATGCACATATCTATCTTAAAAAGCTCTCATACTGGATTGGACAAAACAATCTTTTTTGTTGAGGCATGTTGAGGATGGGGTGAGTGGATGGGATCAATTCTCATTAGAGAACTACAGAATTTCCTTTGTGGGTATAAAAGAAAAGAGGCTGTGAATACTCAGGTGTTGATATTTTTGTCACCATTGGAGTTAAAAAAAAAACAACCCAAAAACCTGTGGGTCATTTATGAACTGGAGTGCAGTCATTACAAATGAAACCAAGGCAGTGATTTTTCAGGTTGCTGGGGTACTATTAAGATGGCTCAGAAGCTGCCGGAGGTGAACAAAAGAGTAGGATTAGCAGACAGGGCATGACTTCCTAGATATGTTTTAACCAGAGCAGTATTTGTATATTGAGGGTTCACATAAAAATGTGTTTCAGGAAAGGTTACTGCTACTAAAAAATTTGGAGACTCCTTCTTATAAAAACAATTACATGATAAATATGTTCAGTAGGAAATAACTGATTTAAAAAATAACATGATTTGTAAATAAAAAAAAATACTTGGCTACAAAAAGCACTTAATAGTAGTTATATCTGAAGGGTAGAAAGTGAATGATTTTATTTACTCCTTTTGTTTATTTAAAACAGTCAAGAGTGATAACATTTAGGTACAGTAAAATGCACATGTTCTAAGGACAATTTTATGACTTTTCTCATACGTATATACTGATATAATCACCACCCAGATTGATATATAGAATATTTCTATTACCCTAGAAAGTTCTCCCATGTCCCTTTCCTGTCAATAGCTTCACTCTCCATATCCCACCAGAGATAAGCACTATTTTAACCTAGTTTAGATTTGTTTTTTGCCTTTTCTTAAAATTCTTGTAAATGAAATCATACAGCATGTATATTTTGGGTCTGGATTATTTTGCTCAATATATTTCTGAGATTCTTTGAGGTTTTGTATGTTAGTAAGTTTTCTATAAATTACTGGGTAATCTATTTTATGACATTACTACAATTTATCCTTTTTGGTTAGACATTTGGGTTATTTACAGTTTTCATTATTAGACAAAGGCTCTGAACAATCTTATATGACTTTTTTTTGGTGGACATATCCATTTCTCTTGGGCATATATTTAGGTGTAGGATTACAGGATATGCACATCTTTAACTTTTTAAAATCTTGCCAAATTTCTCTTCAAAATGGTTGCATAAATTTAAATTTCAGTTAAACAGTACATGAGAGTTGCCCATTCTCTTCTCTACCATGATAAAATAAACAAACATGGCCGACTTTCCCTTGTGGGAAGACAAAAACTAAGGCTGGGTTAATGTGTCAAAATCAGCATCCAATCTAAGAGAAACATGAAAGAGTAACACCAGGTCTTGGGGTCCGCAGTTATTCTCAGTGTCCATGTGTGTCTGGGTTGCAAGCCCAGGAGTGTGGGAGACAGTGAAAGGTGTGGAAAGATATTCTCAAGAAAGAGCTACAGACATTAGACAACTTAGGATTGGCTAACTACTTAGGATTCCAACTCCTTCAGGGAACCAGAGGATCATGGACAGAAGGGATAGATTCACGAACCAGCCATATACTGAATGGTCAGATAAATCAGGTTTCATTTGTTCTTTATGCCAGCATTAGGGTTGTTGCTTTGCCTTTTTGGGCACATGGGATAGGAAGCTCTTAACGTGCCACTAAATTTGGGCTCACTTGAGCCTGCAAGTAGAAGAACTTACAGATAAGACAGTGCTGATACAGACAGGAACATCAGTACCCCAAGCCCAAGTGTGCAATTGAACCTAATCTCATGTAGTTCATATGTCAGTTTTCTAGGCAAGAGCCTATCTGAGTGCGTGGGGGAAGCTGGATCTGTGTGAACCAAGGAGGTGTTGCTGGCCAAGATAAGTGGAACTGTTCAAACTAAGAAGATGTTGGTGGGTTCTAGTAATGACAGTGACAGTGAGACCCAGTTTTCAGGTATGACCCCCATACAGGTTACTTACCTTTGGTCTGGGTATAGTCTGTATTCTTAGGCCTCCCTGGATGATGCAAAAATTTGTTACTGATGACCCAGAGTTCAGCTGATTCTGACTCTAATTCCAAAACATTATCAATCTTTTTGCTTCCTTCTAATTTTATTGCCACCACTTTAGTTGAAGATACCTATTCTTCAGTAAATTCCAATAACCTTTGATCTTCTCCTATCAAATTCTGCCCCACTCAGATTCATTCCACATAACATTACTCTCCTGGTCACATTATTTTCTTTTTTCAAATCACATTGAAAATTTAAGAGCATGTATTTGAGGGCAGATAATGTGGATACTAGGAAGTGTGTCAGTTTGAGAGTTATATGTCTCAGGTTCTGATCCTGTCCCAACCACTAACTGTATGATTGAACAATTAATTCTTCACTCCTGCCCCCAAGTCTCAGGTTCCTCACCTGTAAATAAAAGGATTGGACCAAACTGGGAAGTCTCTAAGGGCCATTGTAATTCTAACATACTTTGTGGGCTGATTCAGAGGATTTCTCTTGAGGTCTTGCCCGGAATAGAGAGAAGCCAGACCCTGGGATGGTGTTTCAGTCAGTTTTCCTATCTTTCTTCTCAGAGATGGCTGGCATCTTTGAAGTTTTAAGACAGTTCCTATACAATGAGAAAAACCATATGAAAATGTTTCAAGAACATTTCCTCATTTCAGCAGGTGTGCCTGAGGACTGAGAGTCCCTGTGGTTTCACGTTGCTGATGCAGGCTTCAGTCATGTTCTCTGCATTGCTTCATTGCATATTTTTCTTAGGGTCGTGTGGATTCTCAGAAGCTACCCAGTCCAGCCCTGTAGGTGGAAAGTGAGTCCACAAATCCCATGGAGCGCTGCTATCTTTGTAGGATTCTGACTGAGTGATGGATGTAGACATATACATTTATTCAGTTATATTTTTTAGAGTGTATGTCTTATGGCACAGAAGTACACACACATTGTACAAATGTCAATTTCTTGGTTTTGATAATACTATAATTATACATGTACAACCATCGAGAAAAACTGGGTAAATAGTACAGGGGCTCTCTCTGTTATATCTTTGCACCTTCCTGTGACTCTTTAATTATTAAAAAAAATTTTAATTAAAGTCTTTACAAGGTAGTTAATAAGACTCTCTAGGGCTGATTCCATAACGTTTTCCACAATTGTCCGAGTTGAGACTTTTATGTAGATAACTTGATAGTGCAATGGATTTTCATCATTTCACAATTTCAACTATGAAAACTGTTCCCAGGGAATTTTCTGCTGAAGGCTCAACCCACCTATTCAGTGGCCTGACACCAAGGCCAGCCTCAGCAATAGCACTGTGAGTGCTGGTCTTTCTGGGTCCTTGGAGTGCATGCCAGGTTCCACCTTTCTCGTCTCCAATTTTAGGCTCAGTCTTTTCCAGCTCTGTGCAGACAGAGGACCGTGGAGTGGCCTCGCAATTATCTCTCCCAGATCCCTGAGGAGAGAATCTCCAAATGACCACTGTGGCACATGGGGTGAGATGTACCTCATGGTCATTTAGGGATTTAGTTCATCTGGAATCCACTCCTCTTGATCAAGGTGGAGGGTGTCAAGGGATGAAGAGGGTGATGAAGGGAAGAGGAAAGATTAACAGTCCCAAAGATGTCCATGTCCTCATCCCCAGAATCTGTGACTATATTAGATTACATGGCAAAGGGGAATTAAAGTTGCAGATGGAATTCAGGTCACTAATCAGCTGACCTTAAAGAGGGAAGTTGTCTTGGATTATTCTGGTGGGCCCAGTGTAATCACAGTGGTCCTTAAAAGTAGAAGAAGGAGACAGAAGAAGAGAATCAGAGAAAGAAACGGAAGCAGGATCAGAGAGATGCTATGGAAGATGGCTTTGAAGATGAAGGAAGGGGCCACAAGTCAATGAATGTGGATGGCTTCTAGGAACTGGAAAAGGCAAACAAATGACTTCTCTCCAACGCTTTCAGAATGAATGCACCTTGACTTTAGTCCAGTGAGACCCATGTCAGATATCTGACACACACAGAACTGTAAAATAATAGATCTGTGTTGTTTAAAGACACTGACTTTGTAGTAATTATTATAGCACAATCGAATACTGATACACTAGAAAACAAACATACCATTGTAGTACATAAGGTTTCAAGGTAAGAATTGATTGAGGGATGTTTAGGGCTCAGGAATCAGAAGAGTCTTGGGGCTGGATGGAGTGAAATCTGAGACAGGAGGTGGTGATTGAATAGAACAAGAAGGCTAGGGTTTAGGGGGTGTGGTTTTGGGGAGAACAGTGTAATGCCTGGAGGGACTGAGTTAAGAATCAGAAAAAGAGAGGTTCAGCTCAAGCAGTTGGAGAAGCAGTTTTGGGGATTTGGAGTATGTGGGAAATAGCAAGGTGAGACTTGGATGGGTAAAGGGCATGTGGGAAAAATGGGTTTGTATTAAGCTAGGGAACAGAAAAAGAGAGTAGACAGAGCATGGGGCTAGGAATCGAGGATTCTGGATTTTAGTCATTTTGGTGGCAGAGTTGTCTGACACAGGTAAACCTTTAAACCTTGTTCTCAGTTTTCTCGAATGTAAGATGAAGGGCTCAGAGTGTCAGGTTGCTCCGGTCTGAAACAAATATTACACGATTTGGCGAAAGACCTTGCTGAACTCTTTAGGAATAACCCGAGATTATGTCATTTCCGCTCACTATGTTAGTTAGTCAGTGTCCTTAGGACAGAGCTCAAGGCAGCACGTGTAAATGACAGTAGAATGTGGCTTCCCCCTTAGCAGCCTAACATTGTTCCACTCGTGAGTGTTCACTGTATTGCTTCAGCATAGAAATTATGGCCATAACATGTACAAGTTTCCCCGTGATCGAAATATTTTTCATTTACAGAGTTGTATGTAGATGAGGCTTTTTGTGGGGAAAGTTCAAACCCTTCGTAAATTGGCATCTCCAATTCCTTTTGGGTTAGACAGGGAGTAGCCATTTGAAGTTGGCCAAACATAGAAACCCAGGGCTGTGGATACCCAAATCTCTCTTAATTCTTAAGCATTAAGTATTCCAGAATCCTGAGATACTGAATTTAGTAAAAATGTCTTTGCATTCTGTTTGATTTTGTACACTTTTCAGTTTCTCACAAACCTTTTACTGACAGAGCATTGTAGCATCTGCCAGTGATAGGGCAACCAGAGGGTTTGGCAGCTTGTGGGTGGGAGTTTCAGGGTTTGGGGACTTGGCGGCAGTTAGATTGGGCTGTTGGTGTGGGAGGATGGAACTGTGTATTGATGATGGTCTTGGCTTTTCCTAAATCACAATTGCATCATATGAGATGGCTGAATTATGTTGAGCTTTACAAAAGCCTCCTGGGAAAAGGGCAAAACTGGTTTTAGTGCGTAAGAAATTTATTTATGGCAATTATGGTACCAAACTGAGACTGGAGACGTTGAGAATCTGGACCGTTTTCTGGTGGAGAAAAAAAATCTATTTTCCTTTTGTAAGTAGGAATCACATAGCAGAATCACTTGGAGTTGCAGTGGTTTTTGAACGTCTTCTTGTCCTTTCAGTAGGGCAGCAGGTAGGATATTCTTGCCATATTAATTCAGTTAGGCATGGCTTCTGGAAAGGGATTTGAGGGAAACAAAAGAATAAGGGTGAGTGGAAAGAAAATGCCGGCTCCTGGGAGGTGGTTTGAAGATGTCAAATATGTGGCCAGGTTTCTTATGACTCATCTGCACAGCAGAGCCTCATGACTGGTCCTCCTGGAAACACAGGGTCACAGCTTTCTGCAGTGCTAAGATGACTCATGGAGAAGGGGGCCGTAGGTCCCATCACGGGTTTATCTGATGTGCAGAAATGTGACGTATGTCTTTGATTATTTTGATGTTTTAACTTGTGCTGCTTGATTTCTAGTGATAAAATGCCATAGAAGAGAAATAGTATTAAATAATTTTTTTCAAACAAGAAGATTAGAAAACCTGTTTATACCTCAGTTGTCTTTGCATATTGTACTCTCGAATGGGTTACTTTTGATAAATTTCTGATAAGAGTTCTTTCAATATAATATAATGCAATTTATCTATTGATAACTCAGTTGGCATATATTAAATACTTTAACTTTTTTCCTGGTCACTTTTACAAAACTCTGCAGAATTTTCTTTTCCCTTCCTTTAATGGCATCTTAATATCAAAATAATATAAAATTAATCAAAAAGTAAATATCAAACATTCTGATCATAAATAAAGCTTAGTCTAATACTGTTTAAAACTCCACTATTATGTCCAATTTAAAACTCTCTAATCTATTGCTTAAGAGACTCAAAAAGTAGGTGGAAGGTGGTGGATTGGAAGGCGGAGGGAGAGAAAGTGGAAGAGGAGGAGAGAGAGAGAAAGAGAAAGAGAGAGAGAGAGAGAGAGACAGAGAGAGAGAGAGAAAGAGACTGCTTCTGAGATATTCTTTTCTTTTTTGTCTGTGATGCAGATCATCCAGGACTGGGGCGATGGGCCCTTGGATTGCAGAGGTTACAATAGTGTTATACACTTGACCACCCACTGGTTGTGGGAAGATGCCTGTGGTCTTACTCAGTTCACTCTGGTTCTCTCTGCTTTTAGCAGCCTCTGCTGATGAAATGGTGTCTATGTAATGGATTCTTATTGAGGTCAACCTGATCCACTCTGTCAGTGAGGACTTCCTGCAGAGGGGCAGCCCTGCCATGGTCCACAGTTGCAGTTTCATTTCTGGTGGTGCATTACCTTATTTGTCCTTGCTGTCTGGATAGCTCTTTTTGTCTCTCTGACCCTCCTCTGTTATGTAGTTTGTTCTGAGGACTATTAGAAACCACTGAGATTTTCTTCCATACCTTCTGTCAGGAGAAGGGATGGAGGTGCCACACATCGTTTTTTCCCCAGGTTTACTACTTCCATGGTATTTATGCTTCCATGGGGTGCTGCTCTGGGGTGACTTCAGTAACCCTCTTGCCTTAGAAATCTACAGGGAGAAGTAGGCATAAGTCTCTGTGCTCAAGTGCATGCCCCCATCATCAGGCCATGTCTTCCCTGGAACTCTCTGATCAGGTTCCACTCTACTCCACTCCTGGCACAGCGAGATGCCAGTAGTCTCCCTTTCTTGTGGCTACTCTCAACCCTGCAAGGAGTTCTCTGGGGGCAGCACATCCCCCCTCCTTTCAATTAACTTGGCTTTGTAGGGTAGAGGGGAAAAATTTCCTCACTGTAAATACTGTACTCTCCATTACTCCAAGGCTGGGGTTGCCAATCCCTCTCTTCTTCCTGCTCAGTCTCTTATGTGGACCCATGAGGTTTGGGTTGAAGGCTCTTAGTCATAGGTTTGCTTTTGCCCACTAGTAAACCTCGAGGGAAGGTATCTGTCCTTTTAGTTATGGAGATTCATTTCCTGTAGATTTCATCTATAGACCCTGTTGCCAGTTCTGGAGCCACTGGAAAAGTTCAACTCAACATCTTGGCATACTAATGTATAGTTTTATATATGCCTATGTTTTCCTGTCAGTTAGTGGCCTTTCAGCATTATGGGATAATATGGCAATTCTTTTTTGCATCTGCCAATTCATATGCCTAGAAAATTGTTAGAAAGTAATGGTTTATAAAAAGTAGTATATGGTTCTGTTTACTTCAGTACTGACTTGCGTCCCAGGAAATAGTTGATTTCCCTGGCTAGATGCTGTAAATGCAGTAGGACTTCATATTTACATTGTTTATTATAATAGAGATTTATTCTTTAAGCTAAATTATGTTCTTCAAGTTGTGTTCCACATAATAAAAGCCCAGGGAGGCATGTTGGAGTTGAATCCACATGGCTAGAGTCAGCAGCTATGTGAGGCTGGGCAAGTCACTTAACATCTTCCTCATAGGCAAAATAAAAATACTACTACTGACTCATCTCAGAGGGTTATGAGGATGCAGTTGAATAATGTATGTAAAGCATTTAACATGATTCCTAGATCATAGGAAGTGTATAATAAGATTAACAACTTTTATAAATATTTTTATGGTATCAGTAATGCCATTTAATCAATATAATTCTATGTTTCGAAAAAAACACACATCAAATTGACCAGGACTGAGAATTCCACTAATTATAAGGAGGCTTAATATATGTCACGTTAGCAGGAAAAGAAGTCAAGTTCAGTAGAACACACAACAGATGAGGGGCTCTATCTAAAAGAATGGGAGACAGAAAGAAATTTAACTTTTTATGGTGAACACACAATCCGGTATACATCCAACATATTATTGAATTGTACATTTGAAACTTCTACAATTTTGTTAACCAATGTCATATCAATAAATTTAATAAAAAAAAAATAAATAAAAACCTGGGAGGTAGAAATTAGGGATTATGGTCAAAGAGTGTCGGTCGATAACTCAAAATTAGGCCTAGCGCAGCAAGGATAAAGTTTGGTAGTTACAGATTTGAAAGAAAAAATTCAGAACACATCTCAGAGGATGGGCTACCTGGGATTGTAGACCAGAACAAGCCAGGACGTCTGACAGCTGTGCTGCTTGGAGTATGAGAGAAGGTAATTCCCTAGGGCATTTCTTCTTTTGCCAGAGGGATCCTTAAAAATCTTTTCCTTGTAATCAACAGGTCTCACATCCTCTGTTAGTTTCTTTTCTACTAACTCTGGTAGGACTAAGTAGAACTGAGCACTTTGAAAAAATTATTGCTAATTAGATAGGCAAAAACCAATCTTATTCACATTTTTACTTTTGATCACAAGTGAGTTTTTACATATAATCCCATATGTTAGCTCTTTGCATGTCTCCTTTTTGTAAATTATCAACTCGTGCCATTTTATAATTTGTTTATTGAAAATTTAGAGGTTTTATTATTAATCTGTGCTTTCTCTTGGTATATTGACTGTGTCAGTCACATTGGTGCATTTTCTTCATTTGTATTTACCTTTTAATTTTTGACTTTACAATTTTAGAATATATGGAATCAACAAAAGGAAAAGGCAGTCTCTGGAATGGGAGAAAATATTTGCAAACCATCTCTCTAATAAAAGGTTACTATCCAAAAAATATAAGGAACTCTTATGATTCAATAGTAAGAAATCCCAAATAACCTGATTAAAGAATGTGATAAGGACTTGAAAAGACATTTTTCCAAAGAAAACATACAAATGGCAAACAGATATATATATACATACATATATACATATGTATATGTGTGTGTGTATACATATATATATATTTATATGAAAATATGCTTAATGTCACTAATCATCAGGAAAAGCAAATTGAAATCACAACAAATTATCACCTCACACTTATTAGGATGGCTGTTTTCAAAAAGTCAAAAGATGACAAGTATTGGGAATGTAAATTGGTATAGCCATTATGGAAAACAGTACAGAGGTTCCTCAAAAAATTAAAAAATAGAACTGCCATATGATCCAGCAATCCCACTTCTGTGTATATAACCGAAGGAAATGACATCCATATCTGGAAGAGATATCTGCACTCTCAGGTTCATAGCATCATCATTCACAGTAGCCAAGATATGGAAACAACCTGAATGTTTATCAACTGATGAATGGATAAGAAAATGTAACATATATAATGGGATATTATTCAGCCTTAAAAAAGAAGGAAGTCCCCTCACTTACAACAATATGGATGGAATTGGAGGCCACTATGCTGTGAAATAAGCCAGACACAGAAATACAGATATTGCATGCTCTCAGTTATGTGTGAATCCAAACAAACAAACACACAAAGCTGATCTCATAATTGGGGAAATGAGGGGATTACAAAAAAGGTAAGATAAAACGATGGTTGCCAGGTATAGAGAGAGAGGAGACGGGGGTCATAGGGAGTTATTGTTTTATGAGTACAAAATTTCAGTTTTTCGAGATGAAGAGTTCTGGAGATGGATAGAGGTGATACTTGCACAACAATATGAATGTACTTAATACCAATAAACTAGACTTAAATGGCTAAGGTGATAAATTTTATGTTATGTGTATTTTACTACAATAAAACATTGGAAAAAGACAAAAATTGTAAAAAATATGTTGACATATAAGAAAAATAAACATGTTATGATATTGCAGAGGTTAAACAGATAGCAATAAGATATTATGATGGAAAACAGTTCGGTGGTTCCTCAAAGAATTAAACAGAATTACCATATGGTCCAGCAATTCCACTCTTATACATATACTGGAAATAATTAAAAGCAGGGACTGAAGCAGATATATGTACATAGCAGCATTATTCACAATAGCCAAAGGTATAAACAACCCATATCTATCAACATATGAATAAATAAAAAGTGATATGCACATACAGTGGAGAATATTATTCAGCCATAAAAATAGTGAAGTTCTGACACATGCTACAACATGGATGAACCTTGGAAACATTATTCTAAGTGAAATGAGCCAGACACAAAAGGGCAAATATTATATGTTTCCCAGAATATAAGATAGATGGAATAGGCACTTCACAGAGACGAAAGGTTATCAGGAATGCAGGGAGAGAAGGAGGAGTTGTTGATATTGGATAGAGTTTCTCTTTGGGATGATGAAAAAGTTCTGGAAATAGTGGTGATGGTTACATGACATTGTGAATGTACTTAATTCCACCCAGTTGTGTACTCAAAATGGTTAAAATGGTAAGTTCTATGTTATATATATTTTGCCACAATAAAAAATTTTTAAAAGAGAAATGTATCAATTTTTTACATTAAAAGCTCTTAAATGACTTTTAAGATGACTTACATGACTTTTGACCAATGTCCATTTTTTACATGTACTTCTTTATATTTTCCTCTAGGTATTATAAAATTTAATTTTTTTGTATAACTTATTCATTTGAAATTTATGAGATGTAAAAATTTATCATAGCATTGTTTATTATGTATTATTTCTCTTCTGCATTGATTAGTGATCTTTATTATATATTAAACTTATGTATGATAAACCTTATTTGTATGTAAATTCTGTTATTGATTTCAAGAACATGAAAGGGATTTTTTGCCTCTTAGTGTTTTTGGGTATGGAAATGTGGATACTGAACTTCTGGTTTTATATTTACCCTAAGGCATCTCTTTTGGGTGTCATAGCTATCCCATACGTTATTATAAGCTCTGTGTTTTTAGAAAGTAATTATCAAGTGATGCTATAGCTAATTCTAGTTCATTTATAAATAGTAATCTTTCCATATGTGGCCAAAGCCCAACACTGTCGGTGTTGACAAGAAGCAGTGCATATCATGTTCAGTTTTATTAGCAAGGAGGGGTGAATTAAAGAAGGAAATCTGCTTCTGTACTATTCGTGGAGCCATTAGTTGATATTATGTCATATTTGTTCTTATAATAATATCTTTCTAAACTATCCTTCCAAACTGGGCTAGTGGCTCTTAATTCAGCAAATTCAGTTGTCCAAGTGAGATGAGTTGCCGTTGCCTCGAACTCAGGAATATAATGCCTGGCGGTACATATAATTCTTTCATTTTCAGCCTCATTCATCAAACCAAGGCAAGTGTCCAGAACTGTGAGACTGAACATGGCTGAGACTGGTAAAGATTCTTGCTTAATTTCACTAATGGATTTTAGTTCTTCACTTTAACAATGTTATCTCTATCTACATATAAGACTGTATTCAGAATACTTTGGAATTATTCTCTGGATGTTATTTATCAAGTACTGCTGTCCATTTGAGTATGCTCATCTCTGGGCAAAGGTCCTGCTTGCCCAATGATACTTCATCTGAATTTTATAACTGTTAGATCATGCAGGGGCTGGGCTGGACATGGGGGGAAGTCATAGAGGGGAACTCTCGGACTGTCACGTTTTTCTTGAGATTTGACTATCCTAGTCAATTTCTGCCTCTATTTGGATTCTTGTTCTCATATCAAGGAGATCCAAAGAAACATAGTCACTCTATTTATTGCTACTAAGTAGAGCCTCAAAACTTAATGGATTGTTGTTTAAATTTTTCTGAGCTTCCTTAGGTTCTTGATGTAGTGTGCACTAATGTTTTTGGACTTGACCAAATGACTTAATTATTCCACCTCCTCTTTCATTCTAATGAGAGAAGCAGAATACCAGTCAAGCAGGAATCCTCTTCCCAGTGGATTAGGAAGTCTGGCTGAAGCTTGATTCACGGATTCTGTGGAAGATAGATATTTTATTGGAGTCAGTGCTGGCAGATTCAGTGAGGTTACAAGAAAAAAAAAAGATGGTTTCTGTGGAAAGGAGGTAGATTTTTATGGCATTTAGGAATCTGACAGAATTGGTAGTTGAGATAGAGCTGATTGAGTGTTTAGGGATTTAAGGAGAAATAGGCCCATATTTCTGGAGCTTTAGCTGTTTTCTAGGGTTTATGGAGAAGAGAGGTTTTTATAATCTTATATCAGAGGATTTTATATCAGAGGTTTCTTTTATAGGTTTAGGACAGGATGGGGGAAACAGAACCTTTTGCCCAGCCTAATGACATGAGGATGAACAGTGGTGTCCAGGTAACACAGGAAGTATGGTTCCCAGCCCTTGGAGATGTACCTGTGATTGGGCTCCTAGGTCCTGGTAAAGATATGGCCAAAAAGCAATAATAAAGATATGGCTAGTAAACTAGTAATGAGTGGCTTGGAGGCAGCTGAAGATTCATTTCATAAGTTCAAATCTTCAGTTATATTTGATTTAGTAAAGGAGAGATCCCTCCCGTTTGTCAAGGGCTTACTCAGCATTTCATTCCATTGGAAGAGTGAACAGTGGAGGCTGAGAAGATCAAACCTTGAGAGCGTCAGATGCCACAAAGAGAAACAGGGATGGAGCCCAGGGTTAGAGACTGGCAAATAAAGTGTTTGAAGTAGTAAGGATTCCAGTATTTAAAGAGTAACAACCAGATAACATAAGCAAGGTTATGCCTCATAAGCAGGCATAGGGTAATCACAGTAAGAAGGCAGAACCTTGGGAGAAAAGGATGTTGTTTAAAATTTTAATTTTTAGAAGAAAAGGATAGTATATATTAACACATAATCCCAAAGATTTCTTTACTATGTAATTTGAAATACTTGGTCTCTAGAAGTTTTAAGTTTTAATAATACAGATTAAAAGCTAAAAAAGTACAATATCACAACATTAGTGAATATATTTCTTGCAAAATTTCTGAAATTACAAGTATGTATGTATTATACATTAAGATACAAGATCTATTGATGTATTTACCATCTAGCATGTATCTATAGTACAAAATTAGCTTGATCCCTTTTCCGATTGTGTACTTTTATTTTTGGTTTGCTATTTGCAATAAATGACTCAGAAACGGAAGTGAAAAATCAGTTTATACTTTGACTAGAGATTTTTTTAATGTTAGGATTGTTGTAATTCTTACATAATATGAATACAAACCTCTGAATGTTTATTAGATGTCTGGTGCTATGTTTCAGTGTAAAACAACAATACCAACCCTTTAACTTCCATGCCTCTTTAATTATATGTAAACTTGTTTAAGATCATCAAGTACAATGATTCATCACTCCAAGGTGCTCTGAGAAAGGCTACATTGTTATAAGACTATTGTTCCCTACTGAATATATTTATTTTGAGCTTTGGTTAATTTTTTATTTTTAACATAAGCTCTAGATCTCTATCTGTACTTATTATGTAAGAAATAATAAATACTTAAATCCAGTTATCTACTTTTGAAAATTTATTTTTTATAAAAACAAAAGGCTAGTGTACTCTTAGCAATGTCTGTTTAGAGTTATCGCTATCATTATCTGCAGCATCATAATTATCATTATTATCTATGAATATTGGTTGCTAACCATTTAGTTCAGGGGTTATTGTAAGTTTTAATAGCATTTACAAATAGCATATGTCAAGTAACAGAGTGCTTACCCTTAGAAAAAAGAGAGAGAAATGAGTAATGGTCAAAATTATCAGCAGTTTCTTACTTTCAAATGAGTTGGTTGCTGAGTTTTGCTTGTTGGTAGTTTTTTGAACACTTTTTATAGATTAATTGATAAATGATGTTATACATGGAGTATGTGTATCCAGTTTTGCTCCCCAAAACCCACTTGAGAGTTGAAACTTTATATGTTTAACCCTATGATAGAGTGTTTGAATGTGGGTCTATACATAAAAATTTATCAAGTCTCAACACAGAACTTTCCACTACATTTGGTGGAGAGTAATGCTTTTCCTGCTCTTTTTACCTACACCACCAAAGAAGACATGCAGACATATTTATGCTCTTGTTGTGGTTTGAATAGTGTCCCCCCAAAAGATATATTGAAATCCTAATCCCAGGTGCCTGTGAATATGACATCATTTGGAAATACGGTCTTTACAGATAAAATCAATTTAAGATGAGGTCACATAGGATTAGGATGGGCTCTAGTTCAATGACGGTATCCTGAGAAGAAAAGGGAAGTTTGGACACAGACAGCAAGAATACCAAATGTGACAATGGAGGCATATGGTATTGGGATAATATGTCTGTGAACCACGGAATGCCAAGAATTGCCAGTAACCACCAGACACTAAGAAGAGGCAAACAGTGTTCCCTAGAGCCTTTGGAGGGAGCATGGTCCTGCTGACACTTTGATTTCAGACTTCTAACCTCCAGAACAATGAGAGAAAAGTTTCCGTTGTTTTAATTCATCCCAATTTGTGGTAACTTGTTATGGCAGCCCTAGGAAACTAATATGCCTTCTAAATAAAGAAAACTCAACCACTAGAAATTACTCATGTGCCTATCTGCTCCATGATAATTGGAGAATAGATTTATTGCTAAAGCAAAACTTGGTGTGTGTTATGGACTGAATGCTTGTGTTGCCCAAGATTCACATGTTAAAATCATAACTTCATTGAAGGTTATGACATTAGGAAGTGGAGCCATCAGGAGACAATTAGGTCATTTTGTCTTTTTTTTTTTTTTTTTTTTAACAAAACAGAAGGGAGTATTTATTTTGCAAAGGCTCACAGACAGGAGGGAGGCACCTTGACTTCCGTGGCCAGTGCTCAACCACTGAAGGGCACTGTCAGCCTCCTCCTGTCTCTTCTCCTGTCTGGTGCAAAGAAGAAGGGTGCTGGCAGGGACCAAGGAAGTGATGTCCACTGCCCAGACCTTTGTGAAGTTGGGGGAAGAGCTGAGGGACAGGGTGGAGTGATGGGCTGGGCATCTCTGGGAGCCCTGCCCAAGGCCCCCCTACCTCCCAGCCTCTCCACATCTGCCCCTCATGAATGGGATTGGTGGCCTTATAAAGGGACCCAAGAGAGCTCTCTTGCCCTCCTTCTGCTATATGAGAATACATGAGAAGATGACTGTTTATGAATCAGGAAGCCAGCCCCCATCAGTCATTGAATCTGCCAGCACACCTTTATCTTGGACTTTCCCAGCCTCCAGAAATGTAAGAAATAAATGTTTGCTGTTTTAGCCACCCAGTCTATAGTATTTTTGTTGTAGCAGCCCAAACAGACTGAGACAGAATGCTTAAATGTGATATGTGGTTTAGTTTGCCATCTTAAAATAATCATAGTGATGATATTTAAGTGACTATATTGTTAGTGCTTTTTTACTATAAATCCTTAGTTCATTAAGAATTTTAAGATATGTAATGATACATAATGAGTCCTATAATTTGTAGAATTACTATGACAAAACATAGATACATGAAAATGTTATTAAAGATTTTGTACAATTAAAACCTATACAGGTCAATTCTGACTTTCAGTAGAGAACACATATTATTAAGTAAAGATAGATTAGATAAAATTTAAAAGTAGATTCTTACATTTACTATTATATACATTTTTTAATTGAAACATTGCTAAACTACAAATTTCCAATTATAGTTTTAGGATTCTCTTTCCCTCCAAAATGAACTAAGAATCTAGGGGTCTTAATGAATTCAAAGAGGCCAATTACCTTACCACATACCTCCAGAAAAAGAGAGAGAAAGAATTGGAAAAATTTTATCAGTCTTCTGTTGGGTTCCATTTTTCATGTGTCATTGTTTTTATTGTCCACAAATTACTGGTAACAACAGGTCCTCATAGTCTGATGCATCATTTTCCACTTCTTTGATGGCTCACTTTCTGGTCCATACCCCAGTGTTGCAGTATTATGTTTGTTTCCTGCTTGGCCGAATAGTTCACATTCATTGGTTAAGAGCTCTGGCTTTAAAATTTGATGGTCCTGTGTTTGACTCTCAGATCTGCCACTTCCTAGCTGTGTGGCCTTGGAAAATTAAGCTCATTGGGCCTCTGTTTTCAGAGCTTTAAAATTGGTATACTCTTGTATCTTCTTCATAGTTGTAAGAATTAAATGAGAAATGCACATAAAGTGCTTAGGACAATGCCTGGCACATAGCAATATTTATAATAGTGAAATCAGTGACTCAGTAACAGTGGGTTATATCTATGTTTATGAAGAGATTTAATGATGTGAGGAAATGCTTGTGATGTAATTTTAAGGGCAAACAGAGGAATAAAATTACATGTAGTGTGACTTTTAATGTGACAAGGAAGATAGTTGTTACCAAACATTCAATTTTATCTCTGTGACATTTCCATCCTTCCACCTATGATGATATAGCTTGTTATAGACAATGAGCTGTGGGTGAAAGTTGCATGTGCCACTTCTGGGCTAAAGCATAAAAGAGCCTGTGTGAGACCCCCTGGCTATTGCTTCCTTTCCCAAGGAGACTGTGTTCCAGATGCAGCTGTAGGCTTGTTGGGTTTCCTAAACAGCCTGGGTTCTTGATGGACTGAAGCTCCTGCTGATGCAATATGAAGAGATGACATGAGTGATAAATTAGACTTAATAGAGTTAGGCCATTGGGATTTATAATAGCATAATCAGGCCCATCCTGCCAATGCACTTATTTTTATTAAAATATGTATAAAAAAGACAAAGTTGTTATTGTCAGATAGAGTCACTGAATGCTTTTATTTTTCTTTAAATTTTTTTCTGTATTAAAAAATAAATTTTAAAAGGAAACAGTGATGTGTTTATTTCATTTTGGAAAAATTTTGATCAAAACTGGTTAAATTAGAATCATTGACTCTTAAAGGGTAAGCTTTAGCTATTAAGAGACAATTATTAATGAGAGTACTTTACTCTCTAGCAGTGACAACTAAATGAGGATTTAGTGTAGGTTAGGGACTGGCAAACTATAGTCTGTGGGAGGAAGATGGTCTGTAGCTTGTTTTTGTAAATAAAGTTTTATTGGAACATAGCCACACTCATTCATCTAAGTAATATCTATGCTGTATTAACTTTACAAAAGCAGAGTGGAATATTGTACCATGTGGCTCACAGCAACTAAAATATTTACTTATTTGTCCCTTTTCAGAAGAAGTTTTCCAATCCCTTGTGTGGATTGTAGACTCTGAGCAGTGCCAGAACTAGGATGAGGAGAGTGAGGCACTTGCCTAATGTGCACAATTTAAAGGGACACTGAAAAACTCAGTGATCAAGATTAAATAACATTTTAATGCAATATTAAAAAAAATAAATATTCATGTGAAAAATCCATGATGAACAAAATGTCAAATTTTAAACAAAGGTAGATATAGCACCATGCCAACCCACACCAGAGACTGAAGCAATACTAATCCTGTATTTATTTAGAATTTTGATATTTTGTCCATCATGTAGAGCAGAGAAGTGCCATAAATTTTCTACCATAAAGCTTAGGGCTTATAGGAAATTTTGTATTTTAGTTTTTTGGGTTTTTATTTTTTTTTGGTCCATTATGAATTCATTAGCCGATGATACTATAAAAGAATTAGGAAAACTTTGTGTGAGTGGGAGCAGTTTGACCTAGTTTTTTGGAAATAATGTACTTACCTATAATTTGTAGAATTGCTATGACAAGATATGAATGTATGAAAAACTATTTGGTAGTTTGGTGCACTAACAAATATTGATGATGGGTTTTGTTAAGTCGTAGACCTGTGAGTGCCACCCTAATTTATATGACTGTTTTATGGTGATATTTTTGGGATTCGTTATACTTTAAGCATAATTTTGAACATTTTTTTTTGAAATTTAGATTGTAAAAACCTGCTTGTAATCTCTAAATGCTCGATTTATTAATTTTTAGCCAACTATTTCTGGCATCCTCTTCCATTTCTTAGTTCATATATTCATCAGAAAGACTAATCTCATCCTCTCCTTCCAGTATCTTGTAATATCGCCATTCAGACTGGAATATGGAACATCCATTCCAAAAGCCAGATTTGTTGGGATTCTAAGCTGCATTTTCCCCAGTTCAAAGGTTCATGTACTATGTACACTGAAATGTTACTCAGTAGGGTATTTGGATGTAGCTGCTCCAAAGGAATGAACATGATATTGTTTGCTCTTGGCACAGAGATCCAAGCTGATCAGTACAGAGGCTTGCATGAGGATAAGAAACATTCACCTTTCTCTTCTCAGTACCCACTTTTTGGGGGAGGTAGATTTTGGTAAAGTTTGGAGGAGAAAGTGCTATGTAAAAAAGGTGCTGATGTCACATAATGGTCATTATATAAAACATTTTAATGGGAGTGTAATAAATGTAGGAATGGAGAACGTAAAGTACATGTTTAGTTTATCATTGAGAATCAAATATATCCAAATGGTAGACACTCAAATGTAAAGAGAAAATTATGTATGAAATTTTGATAAACTTACAAATAGTTTAATCTGAATTATATTTAAAATGTTAGCTGACATTTGTTGGATTTCATTGTTACCAGACTTCTGTTATCTAAAGGGAGAATTGTGGTTCTTCTTCCTGTAGGGAAGTAGAGAAAGAACAAGAAACATTCTCCTTCTGAATTAGTGTTACAGCATAGGGAAGATAATTAGTAGTAACGTAATGGCTATGTGTAGAACCAGATGGTAAGAGGGTAATGAAGGAATCATTTCATAAACAATATAAATGTCTAACCAATGTTCTGTATATTTGAAACTAAAAAAATAATGTTCTTCTTCTTTTCCTTAGTTCTTTGATGTGGATAGGCTGAGGGTGGGAGAGTGGTAGGAGACAGCAAAAGGAAAAACTCAGAAACGAGGTTGGAGGAAGGGAAGAAGGAGAGAGTGAAAGGAAGAGGTTAAAGGAGAAATGTGGAATGGAGAGGAGGAAGAGGACAGAAAGAGATTGTGAAAAGGGAGCAAGAGATGAGTCTGGGTCTAACAGCTCCATTTTGTGTACTAGCTGGAGATCATATGATGTAGACAGAGACTTAACAACTGTTGTCAGTGGAAACTCATCTGACTTGTAATTCACTATACAAATGCCCTGCAAATCAGTTGTATAAAGAGGGGGAAATAATTCAAGTCTGAAGGGGCTAATGTTTTGAAGTTTGAGAAAATTTATTGCTCTACAATGAAGTGAACTAAGACTAAACATTTATCAAGGACACACAGCAAATTTTGTGAGGAATTTGCCTGAGAATTGAGTTTTTAGCAGTTTATTTATTTATTCCTACTATCCTAGTTCCCCCCTCCTCCCCAATTTCCTGACATATTTGGTGATGACTGACTATAGCATATAGTTTTAAGAGGTAACTTGAAGATTTTCTACATACTTAGTTTTCTAACATTCCATAGCTGAGCCATGAGGAGAGACTATTTCTACTGTTCACAGTGATTGTCTTCTCTCTGGAGAAAATAGTAAGATAGAGAATTTCTTAATGTGCTTTGTTTACAGTAAGAGTTTACAAAATTATAAATTTTAAGGTCTTTACAGGCAGTGGTATATGCATAAAAGAATTTTTTTTCAACCAAAAGTATTGCCAACTTGTGTGCCTATTATATTTTATATCTGAATTATACTGCTGGATTTATCTTTTTAATATAATTTGTATTTTTATCAAACCAGTATAAAATATGGTTTAAAAAGTCAAATAGAATAAAACATAATGAAAAACATCAGTATCCTCTGCCGTATTTCCTTACACCAGATTCCTGTCCACTATTTTTTATTATTAGCTGTTTTATTGCCTTATTTCTAAATAGCACCCTCTACTAACTTAAAAATTTTTTTATGTGCCAATGGCTTTCTGCTATAAATGATAGAGCTTTAGTTCTCTTATGTCATCCATTCTTTCCCTCCTTCCCCTCTCCTTTTCTCGTAATATAGTCACATTAGAGTTTTGGTTAAATTGACATTTAGTTCTTTTATTAAAATTTCTTTTTAATGGTTGCACTCTTTGTCTTATCAAGTATACTTCTGGGAATTTATTTGGAGAAAATATCAGAGGTATGCACAAATGATTTGTATATAAAGATGTTCATTACAGTCCATCAATAATTATGAAAAAGTATATAAAATCTGAAGTGTAGCATTAAAACTTTTTTTTATTAAGAATTTATTACTATCTATTTACATGATAGACTACTATTAAAAATAATGTTCTGAACTATTAAAAATAATGTTTTGGAAGATTGTTAATAACATAGACAAAGGTTCATGATATAATGAATAAAAAAAAGATGTTAATAAACCAGTTAACAGTGTACCTAATTTTATCCAAATTAAAAAAAAGAAAAGAAAAGAAAAGGAAAAATTATATGGAAGGCAGTGTACCAAAATGTTAAAAGCCATTTTCTCTAGTTGATAGTATTGAAAAGTAACTTTGTTTTCCTGTTTAGGTTTTCCTGTGTTTTCCAAAATGAATCATGTTGGTAAATTACTTTCTAAAAGAGTTCTAGTATTTTGTAATACTATCAGCCATTTATGAGATTAACTGTTTTATTATATTCTCAGCATTAATTGTTCTGGTAAAATTATTTTTTGAATTCTTGACATTGTGTGTGCCCCCCTTCTTTTTATTTATATTTGGACATCTTTGTGGAATTTTGACAGGAATTAAATGCAGTTCCTATTAGCTATATTTTACAGCAAGACAAGAAACTGCCATCATAAGGTGCATTATTCATTATGAATTTATTTTTTGCTAATTTAATTGACAAAATTGCACCTTAATTTGAGTTTTGTTTCTGTGATTGTGCTCAAATAATTTTTTATAGCTTTTCTTGCTGTGTATTGGCTGTTTTGAAATTCCTTTGATGTCTGTTCATGTTCTTTGGATGGTAGATTTCTAGATAGTATGATGGTGGAAGAGATTATGCTAAGGAGAGAGAACAACATGAGCAAAGACATAGCATTGTGGACTGAGTTTTTGAGATAGCAATTCCTGTTTGACAAGATTGTCATGTACATGTGAGAGAATAAGGCAGGAAAAGGTAATGCCTCCGAGATGTTGATCATTGCCTGTCCTTCTAGAAGAATCCTTCTAAAGGAATTTTTTTTCTGCCCATAGCCCTGTTTCCAGAGGGTCCAGTCTCTGAAATTGTGATCCTGCCCATCCCCCATGTGATTGAATCACAGCTGATCGGGGATCCGATCCAAATGCAGATACTCCATAGGCTGTTCTGTGGCATTTCTGTAGTCAGGCATGGAAAGACTGAGTAGGGCATTTGGACTCTAGAATTTGGAACTTGGAAATTGAGAGACCGAATTAATTAGCAATGGTACAAAAACTTCGTGGAGGCATTGAGAATTGCCAAGGTTTAGAAGGTATTGAGAGTGGTCATATTGTGCTGTATAGTAGCTGAAACTGTGAGGGAATGGAAACTGAATAACCAGAGGAAGAAGGGCAACAGAGAGAAGGGAAACTGAAAAGAGAAGCAGAGACATGATAGAGTGGTCGAGTTTTAGAGCTTTCTCACTTTCTGACAGCTATCAGTTGGTCGACAAGTATCCTTTTAGGTGTTTTCTTTTGTTGAGGTAGCTTGAGTAGATCTCGAGTCCTTCCGAGCAGATAGATATTTTGGGGGCCATATTATGAAGAACTTTGGGTAGTAGGGCAAGACATTTGTCATTGCTAACAAATGACAAATGTTAACTGTTTCTGAGGTGCAAAGTAATATCATTAGAAGTGTGTTAAATGAAGAGTAGATAGAAGTAGTATGTAGGAGAGAGAGAGAGACTGATTTAGGAAGCTATTACAATATGATATGTGAGAGGTAATGAAGACCTTGAATTGAAGGTGTGACAGAAAGAACATAAGTAGACAAGTGTAAAAATAACAAAGGGAAAATTAATAACATAATAATTTATTAAATATAGGGGACAAGGAAAATGAACACATCTGAGTTGGAGCTGAGAGTCTAAGGCTTGGAGGTTAGAAGTTGGAAATACCAAGAGAAATAGGGAAGTTAGGAGACTGGGTTGCTTTGGGTTGTGGAGGGGCTGGACAGCTGTTTAGTTTCTGTTTAGTTTCAGGTGCTGGTGGGAAATATTATTTAGTTCAGCTTAAATAACTTTTATTGAGTTTCTACCACCCTTTTCTTGGCCCTGGATGGTGAAGATGGGGTATTGAAATACAAGGATGAGTAAAAGACAGTTTATGCCTTTGAGGAGTCCCAAGTATTGTGGATAATGTTGTCTGTCAGGTAGAGACATAGATATGGAGCAGCTTGAGACAGAACTTTTGAAATGGTGATCCAGATGAGATCTCAATAGAGCCTCTAAGCACTGGACTATCAAGGGTAGAATGAGGCGGTTGTCAAGAGGACCAAGGGTAAAACCATGGGGGAGCACCTGTTGACGTAAAGCAGGAGAAGGAAGAACAAGGGGGACACATCTCCAGGACATAACTTAGAAGAAACAGGGTAGTTACAGGGTCACAAGGCCAAGTGAAGGGAGGGTTTCAGAAGATACAAGGTCATCCACAGTGTTAAATGCTGTGAAAGCTTGAGAGAATGAAGTTGGGTTTGACATATAAGAGGTCATAGTGATCTCAGAAAAAATTCTGAGTAAAGGGCTAGTGAAGAAATAGAGGAACAAATATGGACCACTCTTCTAATAATTTGGTTGTTGAAGTAATGGTAAGAGGAGGAAACTTGAGGGAAGGGGCAAGGTCAAGAAATTTTTGCTTGTTTCTTTTTAAAAACTGTGTCACCTGAGTAGGCAGAGGGAAAATGAGAGATTAAAAAAAAAAAAATTAAGAAAGGGAATTGAAAGAGCGAGGAAGTAAGGAGGTGGGAGGGTTTATGGTCAAGTGTAAAGATGAAGATAACATCACCAGAATGAGAACCATTTCATCCTGGAGCCAAAGACTGAAAGGAGGAATACAGTTAACAATAAATACTGAGGAATTCAGAGGGGAAGAGAAAGGAAGTAAAAAGAAAAATACCTCATACGGCTTCTATTTTCTCAGAACAGTAGCAAGCGAGAAGTAGCATCTTGTGATAGGGGATTTTAGGAACATAGAGGAAGAGAAAGTTTTGAAAGGCCACTAGAGGGAATGGAACAGGGAATTAATAAGAGGTGACTGGGAGGAGTTTTGAGTGCTAATAAAGAGACAAATATGAATGAGAAGGTGAGAGATGAATCAGGAAAATGAAAACTATTTCAAATAATAGTACTCAAAGAATTTCACAGATTTCCTCCTTCCCTCACCCACACTATTTTACAAATAATTTAATTCCCACACTATTTTACAAATAATTTAATTCCAAGCAACTTACTCATGGATCTGTTGGAGTTCTAACCCCCTACCCTCTTTCTGCATGAGAAGAGATGTGATAGTTAACTATAAAGTTAATTTAGGGAATTGGTTAAATCTGAAATCTGACTAAATCTGGAAATATATATATGTGTATGTATGTATTTTTTGGAAAATATAAAATTGACCCAACCAAAAGATTGTTGCCTATACATGTTGAATAACTGTGATAGCTGGTCAGTGAGTCACAAGAAATGATTCAAGAATATCCTCTATAATGTATGTTGGCTAAGCATATTTTTTCAAATTTTTAAACAATTCTGATTTTGCATACAAATATTAAATTTGTTAGATTTATACAAAATAACTGCCAATTAACTTATTATGTAAAAGATATTCAATTCTCACAGTGCCCATTCTATAATAAAAGGTTGTTCATTGTGAAAGTTACAGTTGGTAGAAGATAGTTTGGGAAATTATTATATATTCAGAAGTAATCAATTGTTTTTAGCAATGGAATAAGAAAACTATTTAAAATGTTTTAAAAAGTATTTAATTTATTCCCAGATCACAAGGCTTAGTCCCTTAAATTTCTATAAATAATTTTAAAGACGAGAGTGAATTTCTGAGAACTCATTTTCCAGCAGAGCTAAAAGAAAGCTTGAATTTCCTTGGAGGTAGTAGTGATGTAATATTCTTATTTGTATTTGTGGACAGGATCAAATAATAATTTTGTATTGGATTTCAGTAGTGACCATCAGGGGCCAAATAAAATGATCACAACTCTTCTGTGTCATTTTCACATGTAATTTTAGTAGCTACAGACAGAACAGATAGACTTGCCACAGCAACAGGCAGAATATTATTATTAATCCTGGCTAGAAAATTCTCGACACTTTTTTTTTTTTTTGGTTGTTGAAACTAAATAGAAAATGATTCCAGAAAAAGATAAAGTTTTATTAGATATTTTGTGTTTTCAAAGCATGTTGTGATTGTAGGTTATCTTTTATCCTGCTGTGACAGCAGATGGGGATGCCATCAGTGATGTCCATAGGCTTCAGAGTGAGGTGGGGGTCAGTGATCGTTCTGGCCTTTTGCCCAGGAGATAGAATGGAATGACTCAATTTTCTTGGTTCAACTCCAAGGAGGCTGGGGAGAGCCCTTCGCACTGAACTATTATTGAAACCTCTACCAATTTTCTGAATCGGTAGAACTTGTCCTTGGGGGATAGGCAATGCTAATGATAGACCTATCTCTACTGTCTGTGTGTGTGTGTGTGTGTGTGTGTGTGTGTGTGTGTGTGTGTGTGTGTCCACTGCTGTTGGCAGTCTATACTCATGACCTTACAAGGGGACAGCTGGCCTCTGACCCTTAGTATTTCTTAGGTCTCAGTTTAGGAGGGAGTGTTCTGCATTTCAGAGGTATTCCTAGCCAAAGTATACAGCTTCCATGAAGTATTAGGCAGATCTGTGGATGGAGCCTTGTTTTGGCAGGCCAGTTTCCCTATCTGGCTCAAAAGCTTGGCCATAATGCATGGATATTTTTATTTGTGAGGCCACATTCTAAAAAGAATCCCCCCCAACTGTGTCTGAGGAGTAAGGCATGAGTGCCTGGGGCTACTTTTCACTGCATGCTCAAGCTCCTTTAACTTCCCCTGAAATCTGCTCCAGACACCTTTAGTTTGCTTCAAATTTCTGCCACCAATATTACCTTGGTACCTGGCTATGTGCCATTCCTTTTGCTACCCTGTGGTAGGAATTTTTAACAACTCTATCATGTATAGGTAAGAATTCTCAAATGGGAAGGCAGACAAGCTTCCCTTGCCCCCACATTCTGTACCCATCACCAGGATGGCACATGATGGAGCTAGAACCTGGTATTTCTACTGCCACAGAACCTCTGCTGTTCTTTCTCTTCAACCCAAGGTTGAAGTCATTTTCAAGTACTTAGGGTGGAGATTTATTAGTTTTCCACATCTCCTACAGAGGCTATCTTGGTTCTCTTTATTAAGTAAGAGAACTGTGACCCCGTCATGTCATCATATACGACCTGTACCAGTTCTCAGAAGAGACACTATAGCATAAAGCAAAACCCACAGGCATTAATACCAATAAGACCTGAGTCTGACTTCTGACTCTACCACTTTCTAATTATGTGACCTGGCTGAACTTGCTATAAGTGCTGTTTATCTATTATAGGGTAGTTGTGAGAATTAAATTAAGTATACATATACAGTTACTAGCATAGGACCTGGCACATGACAGGTACTAAATATATGATTGCTATTAGCATCATTACTGATCTTCTTGAATATAGGGTGTAAATCATTATGAAATTTGACAGTCAAGACAGTTATACCTTTGTTCTTGGAAAAGTGGCAAATAAACCATATACTTCCAGGAATATTTTGATGAGTCTGAATATATTGTGAAGTTGTTTGGCATCTATCTGTACTCCTTGGGCATCTTCCAACAACCGTGGAATAACATCTTGGATGACTGCTAGGACAGAGGAATCATAATCTTCTTGGGTGACATGATATACTTCTGTGACTTCCTGTCGTATAACTCTCTACTTTGGAAAGTATATCTAGATCAATTCTGAAAAATGTGTCTTTGAGAACCCCAAAGCAGGGCTCATCTTGCCATTCAGAGATTTGCCACGTCAGAGAACTTTATTATGTCAGTAAAAGGGTGGATGGCTTTATGTCCATATCCAGAGTTGCAACTATTTAATGTTAAAAATTCTGCCTGTCATTCAAGCCTGTGATATCAATCTGCAGGAAGTTTTTGGATCGACCTTTCTTGCTGCCATAGACTTCTCATGCCACAACTTGCTGCTCTATTTCTTATGTCATTCAGTCTCACAGCTGCTGTTTGCAGCCTGCCACTCTTCAACTCAATGCATCTCTCATATAATGGATGTCTTTCATGACCTGGGCAAAATATAAGCCATTCAGCCGGGCCTTCAGGATACTCTCTAGCTATCAAAGAACTAATATAAGAAGTACTCAGGTTAGCACTTGGCCTTCAGGAAGAATATCTGTGTGGGTTATACCATCTGTCTTTTCCTATACCTACTTCCCACTTGAGGTGAAAGCAGAATGTTTCCACTTGAGGTTTTTTGAGGGGGTTGCTCTGTCAAGTGTTATTACACCCCTCCAAGTGAATCATCCAAACCTTCTTCTGTGCATGTGTATTTTTTTTGTAAAAATTGTCCCTTTATGGTGCCCTATGCCAATTTTTCAACTGATGTGAAATTTTTCTTATATTTTTACTTTTATAAACAAGTATATTTTATAATGAAGAAACAGGTTAAAGTAAAAATAACTTGAATACAGTTCAGGCTTCTGTCCTCGGGTCTCCTCTTTTTTAATCTGCACACTCCCCTAGATCATCTCAGTCAATTGCATGGCTTGAATAACCACCTTTCTGCTTGTCGCTTCACATTTTTTTTCTCTACCTCTGACCTCTGTCTCAGCTGACGGATATACAATTCCAGCTGCCTCCTGGGCATCTTCTCCTGGATTTACCACAGAAAATGTATTATGTCCTAATTTGACCTCTTTATTGCCCCCTTATAGACTGACTCCTTTCATATTCTTAATCTTGGTTTGTGACACCAATATATACTCACCTAGGTAATACTTGCAGTCCCTGCCTTTTTTCTCATTTCCAAGATCTAAATTCTATTACTTCTCCTTATTAAATGCTTTTGGCGTCTCTCAATTTAGACCTCTGTCATTTACCTATGGGTGAGTATTCACCTATACTCTGTCTCCTTAGCTTCTGACCTAGATCTCTTCAATTTATCTTCTCAATGCTTTCAGTATGATTTTTGATAAAATGTAAAAACTGCAAATATTATTTTTTTCTTCTCCCTCATCAATTGCCAGCTTAAAAATCTTCAGAGTCTTCCCTCAATTTTCAGAATGAAGATCTAATTTAACATGGCCTATAAATCTTTTTATGATTTGTCCACTGCCAACTTTTCTTTACTGCCTGCATCTCCTCTCTCCCCTTTGTATTCTTCTTTCTTCTTATAGAGAATTAATTGGCATTCTCAGGCTTGTTCAGACCTGTTTTTGCACATATTCTTCCCTATCTACAATTCCTTTACCTACCCTGTCTCTTTAGTGAATGTGTGAAGATTTTCTTGACCTCCTCCCTAAAGGAAGAGTTAAGTTTTTCTTTCTCTCTGCTTCCATGGATCCTGAATTACTTATTTAATAAACATTTATTGAAGATGTAGAACACAAGAGAAATATTGCACATTAGAAAATTAAATATTAAGCCATTTTTGGATCCAGTACATGAATAAATTTATTTTGGCTAAAAATCTAGCCTTACCACTTAGAGTAGGATGAATTGCTAAATTTTAACCTAAGGGCAACCTAATTCCTCTTTGATTCAACTATTTCTGCATTTTCTCTCCAAATCATTTATGATATATCAGTGGTGTTGAAGAATAAATGCAACCCACCTTAAAGGTAATGAATCTTGAAGTTATTCCTAACTTCTATCTTTTTACTTCGTATAATTTTTTCACATAGTGGGAAGTTGAGCTTTTTGGTCTAGACAAAATTTTGTGTGGTATTTGGCTTATTAGTTGGGGAGAGAGAGCGCACAAGTAGACTGGAGATGGTTGGATTAAGTGGGTTAGGCTTTGTTCTGTATTACATGCAGTATTTTTGTTAGGTAGGAGAAGTGAGAAGCCAGGACATTTTAGGACTAGTATCACATATCCATCTAAAAAATCTTAAAATTAAAAGAAAGCAGTGGGAAGAAATCTGTTTTCCACAATTAGGCTTTGATCTCATCATCCCACATTGTTTCTCTTAATTTTTCTCTTCCTTTCAGCCTCTTCCTTTTCTTTCACCTCAATAAGCCATTGTGAGCCTCTAGTTATGCTATTTGTGGTGAATTTCTGTTATTTTTGTTTGCCTGACGGTTTCACATTTCTGGGAATATCATCCACCCCTTTCTGCTCTCTAAATGCTCATTCCTTCACTCTAACTAGTTAATTTGAATGTGAGCTGCCGTCTTTCTATAGATTTTGCACACTGCCATAGTTAATGGCTGATGGGTGGTCAGAACTCGTCATTTGGATTTTTGAACTAGGAATCAGTGAAAGCATGGTCTGTTCTTCCCTGGTGGCAAAGCTGAGATGAAGTATGGTAGCTGCTGGTAACTGTTTTCCTTATCTTATGCTTGCAGCTAGTTTAGAAGAATAAAATGAGCATACAGAGAAAGTAAAGATGAGACAGAAAATCCTGGTGGAATTCAGGTTTCTGGTTTCAAAGTTGCTTGTATTTAAGTTTCTATCTTTGAGGTCCAGCAGTAGTCTTATCCTTTTTGTAGCACTCAAAACCAATTCAATCCCCTCTTTTGTCTAATTTAATTCAAACTAGATTTCTGTTACCTTTCAACCATTCCAGTTTTCTCAACTCTTCCTTTGTATAATCTGTTCCATGCATTTTGTTAATAATATTTAATTATTGTCCTTATGATAATAGATGACTTGCATTGATAACAGTTTTGCTGAGGGTATACTGAGTGGTCAAAGTGAGCATTGTCATTAGAGATTCAGGTAGAGCAAGCAAGATGACTTAAGAATAATTAGAAGAGTAGCCAGGAGGGTTGATTCACATCTAAGGTCAGTCAAAATTTGTTCCCTAGAAGATAAGAGACTCGAATCTTATCTAGAAAAGGATGGAAAGATCTGGAGTTTAGAGAACTGAGGGGAAAAAATTGTCAGAAGATTATAAGCACTGATTTATTTTTTTCCAGTTTTATTGAGATACAATCAACATACAACATACAACATTTTGTAAGTTTAAGGCAGACAGCAAATGACTTGATTTACGTTAAGCACTGATTTAGAACAGAGAAGTGGTATATATTGTTTTACAGAAATATGTACACAGACCAGGGAGTTTAAAATTTTCTTAGGAGTTCAACATTTGTATATACCTACTACATACCCTGCATATACAGGTTTACGTGAGGAGGAGGAGGTTTAACTTTGTTTTAAAAATAATTTAATGTAAAATTTGGTTTCAATTTTTTAAAATAAGAAATTAAATTTTTATTAATTTAGGTGCTAATGTAATGGCTAAAAAAGTGACTTGGAAGCAGCCCAGTTCATGTATCATGCTTTAATGGTCTTAAAAGAGTTTTTTTTTTTTTTTTAATAAAAGACATCATAATAATAAAAAGAAAAACAACCTAATGAAAATTAGTGAAAGATTTGAGTAGATACTTTACAAAGAATACAAATGGCCAATAATAGGGACATCAGAAATGTGCTCAACATCATTAGTCATAAGGAAAATGCAATTTAAAACCACAATGGGCTAACATTGACTATCCACTAGCATGTACAAAATTGAAAAGTCTGGTATCATCAAATCTTGGAGAGGATATGGAGCAACCAGAATACTCATTCATTGCATGTAAAATAGTTTAACCACTTTGGAAAACAGTCTTTAAGTTTTGTAAATAGTTAAGCATAAAACTTCTTCATGACCCAGCAATTCCACTCTTGGGTATTTACCCAAGAAAAATGAAAAAATATGTCCACAAAACACTTGCACTGAAATGTTCATAACGTTTCTTATAATAAAGAAAAACTAGAAACAATCTAGTTGTTTATCTCTGAAGTAGTGGGTAAAGATACTATGGCATTTTCAAGTGATGAATACTACTTAGCAATAAAATGACAAACTACTTATATACATTACAATATGAAGAAAAACCACACAAACAAATACACCCTAAAACTATACCAAGTGAAAGAAGTATAGAAAGAGTAAATATTTTATGATTCCATTTATGTGAAGTTCTAGAATAAGCAAAATCAATCTATGGTAAAAAATGTCAGTACAGTGGCTACCTCTAGGAGTGTGGGCTGAGATTGATGGAGAAAGAACAAGAGGGAACTTTCTAAATTAGTACTCATGTTCTATAATTTTATAGGGGTTGGGTTACACAAGTATGTATTTGTCAAACTCATCAATTATTACACTTAAGATTTTTTGCATTTCACTGTACTTATGTTTCATCTCAAAAGAAATGTAAGTAAATATTCAAATCTAGTTAATGATAATGTTCACCAAGTATTTTTGGGAAAGTGTTCTGATTTTGCCAATTACTTTGAAGTGCATTAAAAATAAGATGGATTGATGGGTGGGGTGAAGGATGCATGGTTGGATAGAAATGTGATGAAGATATAGCAAAATGTTAATCATAAAATTCAATTGGTAGGTGTAGGGACGTTCACTATAGAGTTCTTTCAATTTTTCTTTGAAAATTTTTATTATAAGATATTGAAAAAAATAAATAGCAAAGTGGAAAAAATATATTAGTTAATGAGAACTGATTATATATTACTGAATGAATTATATACACTTCATTAAGCAGCTAACTTAAATATATTGCCACCACATAATAAGTTACAAATAATGCATAGGCCTACCTTATTTAGGGCTTCTCCAAACAATGCTGATTTGAAACAGTGCTATCTCAGAAATACTTTTATATTAGAAATACATATATTACAGCACTGAGCATTACAACTTGGACTCCTCTCCTCATGGTCTGTCAGCAAGTGAAGCAGATCGAGGTCCTTCAAAAGCTCATAGAGCTGGTGAGTGGGACTCACCACCTGGTTTGCTTGTTCTTTTGACTGTGAAGTTTTTTAACATTGCTTCATTCTGATAAATAGGTTTGATTCATAATGGCCAATAACTGTGAGCAAGTGGAAGTGTTGGAGGTATTTAAAATGCTAATTTTCTGTAGCAGGTGATCCAACCAAGGAAGTAAATGGTAAAAACCAGCAGTCCACCATCACCTACTGTGTGTCCTTGGCAAGTTAAGTAACCTCTCTGCGTCACTTTTCTCATCCATATAATGAGTGTAATCACACTAACATACTTCGTAGGGTTATTGTTAGAATAAAATGACTCTGCCCATGTAAAGGCCTTAGCACAGCTCTGGGTGCTTAGTGAAAACTCAATAAATGTAACCATCATCATCTTATTATGAAGACATTTGAAGCGTTACTGCAACCTAGAAGGAAGTAATCAACAAATGTCTAAATAGGTGTGGGAAGAAATTATAACCACAGACATGTCATAACTTCAGGGACTTTGAAGGGGATGAAACCATAATTGCCAATCTGTGACGTAGGAATTGTGTCTTCATGGGATCCCTGTGGTAATATCCCTTTATGGTGCTGATACAGTTTGTACTTTCTTTTCCAGGAATGCACCCCACTTGCTGAACAGGCTTAAGCTTGAGGTATAATTCGCCTTACTAGATTTTGGAGACCCCACTTTGGTAGAAGGTCAGTCCTAATCTAGTCTAGATCCTTTTCTCAGATTCTAATTTTGTAGTAAATACGTATCTTTTTTATTGTGGTCACATATTATTCAAATTCACTTTCTCTGTTTGTGGGCTCTTATGTGAGTCTTGGGGAGAAGCAGGGCCCACCCTACGGCAGAGGCTGCAAAAGCCGGATATATATTTATTTTCTCCCTCGCAGCTTGAGTTTAGGCTTGCTAACTTCAGCCATAGAGTCTTCTGCCCCAGAATTAGAGTCTCTGGTGAGTTACCTAAAGAAGCAGGGACAGTTTAGAATTTCTGGTGGCAGTGATGGTGGTGGCTGTGGCACCCAGTATCCATTGGGGGTTGTGTCTGCAGTTTTAGCAGAGTTCCCTAAGGGGCAAGTGGTGGCAGTCTCTCTGTACTATGGCTTAGCATAGAACGGCTATTGCTGGTGTGTGGCCTTGGCAGTGGTTCTGGTTACCTATATTTTCCTGGTTTTTGATGATATTTAAAGCCCAACTCCATAGTCTTTGTGTTAGTTCTGTGGATTACCCAGTAGCTTTCATGAATTCATTTTTCTCAGTGACAAGCCAAGGCTGATCTTATAGTTTGGAACCCAAAACTGTTTCTAAAGACAGATTTTTTATAACTCACTGATCCTGTTCCATACCTACTTCTACAGTGGCCATTTCTTCATGCCAGAGCAAATGTATTGATTTTAGGAATGTCTAACCTTTGTCTGTTGCAGACAAAGATAAAAATCTCAATTTTTAAAGTATAGGCTATTGTGTAACTAGACATAGTTAGCTGGGTTTCTTGTTGGAAATTTGCTGTGTTCCTATAGTATGCATTTTATTTATCCAACTCATTTCAGTTTGCCAAATATCTGACCTTGTGCTAGGCAATGGTCAGGCTCTGGAGACATAAAGTCAATTAAGACATGGGGTGTCATGCACATACTTAAAATTGTAACTGTTTAATTTGTTATATCATGGTGAGATGGGGGAAAACCAATTCAACCACACAGAAAAAGGAGAAAAGAACAGCCCAATGAATGAGTAGGAGTAAGGGTGGGGAAAGCAGCATAACAGGGTGGTTAAAAATCTCGATATAGAAGTCTGACCTGCCTTGGTTCATATTAAGGTTCTTATTTGCTATGTGAAATAGGACAAAATTTTTACCCTTTCTAAACCTCAGTCTATTTGTTTATAAAGTGGGGATTTATATCCTCATATTAATTTGAAGTTTAAATGAAATAATGAATGTAAAGTGATTAGCACAATGCCTGGTACATGAGGAAGCGCTTAGTAAACTGGCAGCTACATTCACATCCTGGAATAAACTGTCCAGAGGGATTGTGTAATCCCTAGTTTAATTACGACTCTCAAGAGCATAAACTTTGCCTTGATAGTCTATATTTGCTCCATAATCTCCTTGACTATTAATTAATCTCTCTTTTTTTTTCCTTTTCTAGTCCAGTTCTATTATATTATTCTTAACACCAGCAGTCAGAAATGTGCGTTTTCTTCCAGCATGGAAAAATCATAGTTTTAAAAAGAAGTAGGCAACATTTTCTGCTTGTTTTTCTCTACTTGATGCTGTTTAACAGCTTTTTAAATAGGATCTTTTTGGCTGCAGCATCATGTCCAGGCAGTGGTCTTCAGGGAATATCTGTCTTATATATGGGTTGGAGTGCTGTCTGATATAGGCTTGAGAGTATTTTTTTCCTCCTCAGTTGCATAAATATGTAGTTTACACATATTTATGCTCACTGGTGGGCATTTGCCAGTTTTTGATATAGTGGATCTGACTTGTATGTTTCAAAAGACATTGATGATACGTGAATCTCTCCTCTAGCATTATTTTCCCCATGAAGACTAAGAAAAATGATTCATTTATCCAATTTGCTATCTGATCTTTTCCCTGAGTGTACCTCTTTTAGACACTAATCATTAAATAGTTATTCAGATTCTTCAGCCCACTATTAAAAAAAATGTTATAAAAAGTATTTATTGTCTTTGGAGTCCTTTTCAAAGTATTTCTCAAGTTATATTTGGTCTAATTTTCAGTTTAGCTAACCTGCTATGTTTTATGGGCTTCTTTGTTTTCCTTATATGGGCTAATTTTTTGTTATTTAAAACTATTTTTTTTTACCCCTGTAATTGTTATTTTGGCCATCAATTAGACAGTTGTGGTTTTTGTTTGTTTGTTTATTCCAGGAAGAGTTCTTAATTAAAAAAATTTTTTTGGAAAACTCCCTTTCCAATCTATATACAACTTTAATTTTGGCTTCTGATGAAGCGTTTGAAAATAGTCTCCAGTCTTCTCTCCCCAAAACCTGCATTTGCTTATGTCAAAATCTGTGGAAATAATACCAAATGAGGAATTGAATACTGAAGTTCTAGTTCCAGGACTGCTTCAAAGTTACTGTGTGACTTTGGTTAGGTCATTTGACTGCTTTGGTCTCCTATTTTCTCATCTGTGAAATTAAGAAAATTTATTCATTTATTCAACAAGTATTGATTAGGCACATATTATATGTTAGGCACTGTGCCAGGTGCTGGAAAATCTGTAGTGAACAAGAGTCAAGATGCCTCCTCTCATGGAACGTATATTCTAGAGTTGTTAAATTAAGTAAACGCCAAGGCCCTTCGCATTTATAGCACTCTATGTATAATGATACTTCCACTGAGCTCCAAAACTCTTTTGAACAGGATAGAAAAAATATAATATGTGTGAAGTTTGTTTTTGGCTTTTGGGGATTCCTTCAACTTAAAATAAATACCTTACAGTTTGTCTTGCCGAGTGTTCCATGGAAACCAGTGGGGAGATGCTCTATCTAGAAAGGATTCAGGTCAAAAGCTGCATACTATATCTATCCTCTTAAAGTGAATCTTAAAACACTTTTGGAAATACACGTCAGATATCTGCCTTTGGAAGCAGATTAGAAAAAAAAAAGGATTTCTGGAATAATTACCACTGACCTTTATTTAGATGTAAGAGTCAGTATCTGTGAAAGGGGGAATTAAAATTTCCTTGGTTGCTGTCAATATGATACTACTAAGTTATAAAATTGTCTTTAGTTGTAGACTATACAGCTCTTTACTAGGGATTAGAAAAGTAATGATAATAATAGCTGGTACAAAAAGTAAATTTTATTTTTTGGTTGACAATATAGTGTATGGCATCTGCCTTGGAAAAAGAATGGACTGGTAAACTTTTAAACTTACCTGCCAGTGGGTTATTAGTGTTACAGAAACTATTGTAATAGGAATCCTTAAAAGAATATTTAAGCCAACTCTTTTCCTCCTTTTGTTTCATACCCATGTAATTTAAAATGGGCTATTTGTGTGGATGATATATGTCAGGTAGTAAGAAAAGATTGGAATTATACTGAGGTAAATTGAAAAGTAATATCAGAATGGAGTCATCTGAAAGAATTCTTTATAACAGATAATGACTGCCAGGAAAAAATAAAAGATGTAAGCAAAGTGACAGAAAATAATGGATGAGCTGGTGAAAAATCCAGAAAGTATCTTGCATGAAAGTCAACACACAAAAAGGTTTTGCTTGATTTTATGGAAGAAATTAAAGAGCAAATGGTAATTTTCTATCTGTTTCTCAAACTCTGTCTTATGCAGGAAAATTCCTGTTTCAATTCTTGATGATCATACTTGTATTTTTTTCCCATTTGTGAATTCACATTCACAAATTAAATTTTCTTAATATCATGGCTCTAATTTCATTTGTCTCCTTAATCTTCTAAAAATTTAGGGAAAATAATCACAGTTCCAAAAAGGAAGTAGCGTCCAGTATTCTGAAAATGTTCATGCATATACATGTTTATACATATACAAAAATAACCATAAAAGAAAGTACAAAGTAGTGCCAAAGGAAAATTGGAGGTAAAGAGCTAGTAATATTATTACCAATGAGGCGACAAACACTTCTGAATTGAAAGAAAAGGGAAAATTTTGTGCTTAGGATTTATACTGGCTTTAAAAGAGTAAAATTAGGGCATTCAGAGAGGTAGGGAACACTGTCCAGGTAGAGGGAATGAATACTAGTGCTATACAGGTGTAGTAGAAAGTATATTGGGGTAATTGAATTTTGTTCAATTTTCTCTAATTCCTAGTTTCATCTCTAATAATTGGAATAATCAAAACCTTGCTGCCAGAGTTGTGAGATTTAAATAGAGTGGAAATTCCTGCAAAAAGTGGGTGCTTGGGCAGAGACCCTCCCTTCATTTTTATGTAAATGTGGACATTTGGAGTCAGGCTAAGGAGATTGCTGGAGCCTTAATCCAGGTCCTACCACTGACCAGCTGCATGACCTTGGAAAATTTATGTAACCTTGCTCAATCTCAGTGTTCTCATATCTAAATGGAGAGAATAGTACCAAGTTCATAGGGTTGATGTAAGGACTAAACAAGTTAGTTCATATGCAGGACATAAAATATGTGGTACAAAGTATGTACTTATTATTTTCATAGGTCCTAAGGAGCTAGTGGAAGTTTTTGTGTCGAAGGGGTGGGAGACAGTGACTCAATCTTTTCTTTTTTTCCCCCACTTATCTCTTTCTCCCTTTTTTCACTCTTTTCTTTGGAAATGACAGTGTATTGGTGGTTTATGAATAGGAATTGGGTGAAGAATTGAGGAGAGACCAAAAATGGAGAAGACGAGATAAATACTCTGGATCAGAGACTCTGAGAGCCTGATAAGTAGTGATGGTAGCAGGAATGGAGAGGAGCCAGTCACTTAGACTGGAGATGTGCTGTTCAGACTTCCATGTGCACATGAATCAGCTAGGGATCTTGTAAAATGCAGGTTCTGGTTCAGTAGGTCTGGGTGGGGCCGGCAATGCTGCATTTGTAACAGGAACCCTGGAGATGCCAATAATGCTAGTTCACAATCACACTGAAAAACAAGGGTTTTTAGGGGAGGATAGGAGCCCTCAAAATAAAGGAGTTGATGATGATTGATTAGCCATGGGGTGGAGGGCAAGGAGATAGGGATGATGTTTTCGACAAAAGGAGCTAAATTGGGTTGGAAAACTGTGAACTCAGATTGATACGCTGAGCTTGGTTTCCTGAAATTGAAGTTTTAGGAGGTAGAATGGGGGTAATGCCAATAGGGTAGATCTATTGTCAGAAGACCTGGATCAAATTCTGGATCCACCAATTATTAGGAAGAGGACTTTGGACTGTAGCTCTTCTTCATCTCTAAATGGGAGATGACAATGACTCCTTCAAAGGACTGTTGTATAGATAGTTGAATGGAGAAGCATTGTTGTGAAAACTTCTCATACAGCAGTCAGCATATAGGTAGCACTTACTGAATAAAAATTAGCTTTGCACACTTTATGGAATTTGTGAACTAATCCAACTGGCAAGCCTGATCTAGGTTTTAACATATACATTTTTCCTACAGCGTGCACGCTGATACTTCAAATTGTACAGTAATTTGACAGCCTTCTGAACTTTATGTTTTCTAAGTATTCATTAGCTGACATAATTTCAGGGGACTTGAATGCCAGGATTGGCAGCGGTTCTACCAGAGCTACATCCATCAGAAACCTGCAATTGTCAGATTCTTCCTTTTAAGGCACTTCTCCAGGAATAACTGTCTGAATCAAAGAGGAAAATATCTGGTCAAACTCATTTATAATCACAGTCCAATAATGGAAAATGGCAGGCTGTGGGATAAATCTGTGGGCTTTCACTTACATTTCCAACCAGAGGCAGCATTATTGATGACTGAAGAATTAGTTCTTTAGGGCTTATCTGCAACCTTGAGTTGGATATTTTAGACTGGTTGAAAGTAAATATTTTCCTCTTAAACTTAATCTGAACTTTCAAAGCTGTCCTCGCATCTGTTCTTACATATAACTCAATCAGTAAGATTTCTAGGGATAAGGTTAGAGTGAAGCAAACAAATTTATAATAACAAATAATTTATAGTACTATTTTATTCTGGAAGTCTTCATGAATAACTATAATATTCACAAATTGTTGTTATACTGCTATGTTGCTGGACTATGCAAAAATAAGGACTTTTATCTCTTGCTTCATAAAAGAGACCAGAAAGAAAATAAATTCCAGGCCATATTATCAAGATATTATCTTAAATGTAACTAAGATCAAGTCATCCAGAGACTCATTAAGTTATAATTCTCTTAAAAACATCTTATCTTTTCCAAAAATTAAATCACATAAAAGTATGCAGGAATATTTTCGGCTCAACTATGGGGACAACAACAATGCAGATCTGCGGACTGTATCTTCTTTGGTATCACTTCAGTTTGAGGAAATTCAAATCACACACATGGATTGATTATTAAACAAATCATCTCAGTTTCCATTCTGCCTCTGTGTTTTGCTGTCTCCAGTATTCTCCATAGCCAGAATACATTATTTTCATCAACTCTTAAAAAAATCCAGTCTTTTAAGGCTGAAAAAGAGCTCTAGAAGAAAATCTCTGCTGTCAGAATTATTTTGATCTTGCTTGAGTAGTTGGCTGAAGTCCTTGCCAACCTATTTACCTTAATTAACTCTGCAGGTACGGTTCCCTCAAGATGAACTCTAAGTGTAGTTGACTCTAGATTCAAAAAGGGAAACTCTCCATCTCCTGAAATGACAGAACCATTAAAGCTCTCAGAGATTTCCTCAAAATAACTTCACATTTCTCCTTAAATCGAAAAACTAAGCCTTGATCTAATTGCTTGCTTGTATGAGGAGCCAACCAGCTCTAGGTAGAGGCTATTTTCTACAGATAATGGCTATTAAAATATTTGTTGAATGAGTGGACTCTGTTATTTATTTTATCTCTTCCAAAGAATAACTGAGACCTTTGTGAAACTTTTATCTAGATACATTATTCCCCCTCGCCCCCTATCTAACCTCTCCCTGTATCTAACCATCATCCATCTGAAAGAGAAACCTGGGAGTTATCCTGGAATCCTCCCTGCCCTCCCCATGTTCATTCAGTTTCCAACACTTGCTGACTTTTTACGTCCTAGACGTGTGTCTACTCTGTTTTTTCCTTCGACCCCTTCTGGCATCATGCTCGTCCCAGCCCCTCACATTTCTCTCTGAGCTGTTACACAAACATCCTAAGGGCTTCCTCTGCCACTAGTAATGACCTCCTCTGATTTATCCTTCAGGGTGATATGTTGAAAATCCAAATTTGATCAGCTAATTTCCTTTCAATGGTTCTCCATCATCTATGGTTAAAAAAAAAAATCTAAATTTCTCAGCATAAAATCTAAGGCCTTCTGTGATTTGGCTTAAATGAGCCTCTCAGGTTTATTTTCTACCTGCTGCTCACTGCCTAACACTTCAAACTGCAGCAAATTTCTCTGCCTTGGCACTATTGACGTTTTGGGCTCGATAACTCTTTGTTGGGGAGAGGGCTGTCTTGTGCACTGTAAGATGTTTAGTAACATCCCTGGGCCCTACCCACTAGATAGATGCCAGTAGTACTCCCTTTCGCTCAGTTATGAAAACCAAAAAATAATTCCAGATATTGCTAAATGTCCGTTGGGGGACAAAATCACCTCTGGTTGGGAAATAGGAGTTGGGCAGTGAATCACAAACTCTTCACACACACCAAACTATATAGTACTTCTACTCCTTTGCTTTTGTTCTCATTTGTTCTTGGAAAGCCTTTCTCCTTCTTTGCCTAATGTAGGGAGAGAGGAAGAGATTCTCTTCTGTCCTCTCCCTTCTTTGTTTTCACTGAAGAGGAGGGACTGGTGATCTAACTGGTTAAGTGCCAGGACACTGACTGGACCATGGGTGAGATAATTTCTTCAGAAAGACTGCATATGAATATAACCCATTCTTCAAATTTTTAAAAATTAACTAATGCATGAATCCATGCTTATAAAATTCAAATAACATAGAAATAGAATTAAAAGTGAAAACTCTCTTAGGTCTACGTATTCTAATTAAAAAAAAAAAAGATCTGATACATGCTGCGCCAAAATTATCACCACCAGACATCCTTTCCCTTTGTGGCTGTGTTCCCTTGGACATATAGATATGTGTATAGATTGAGGCTAGGTTGGCTCACCAAAAGACAGGAAAGTGTTCATTTCAGGATGCTTTCTAGGATTATTGGAGCAGGTAATTCACATTCCAGGCCTACCTCGCTCAAAGAAAGAAATTTCAGCAAAGCTTCTAGAGGCTACATCCTTCTTCCATCTCTTCTCCAAATCCTTACAGTTCTTTCCCCTTCCATCCCCATAAAAATTCATAAACCCTATGATCAGAGCTGTTATCAGGAAAGAGAGGCTTTTGACAATTTGTGATGTATGATTGGTCCATAGATGAACCCCAGAGATTCTGCTTCATAAGATCAAGGGTGAATCCTGGAGTCTGCATTTTTTTTTTTTTACCAGCTCCCTGTCCTCTGCTGCCCAAGATGAGTCTAATGCGCAGCCTGGTGTGGAAGCCAGCCAGTGACTAAAGAGCTACAAATTAACATGTAGAAAATGCATCCAGGTACCCAATGTTTTGACAGCTGAGTTTGCCGTTTCACATTCATGTGGATTCAGCACATAGTATCCACACTTAAAAAATTTCAAGTTATATAGATCTTCACAGCAGATGGAAGAAAAGATGTCTCTATGTGCCTATGTCCTAAATACTAAGCAGGGCTTAAAAACAGTCTAGGTAAAAGAAATACCTGCAAGGACTCTTTTTTTGAGATAAAAACATTCTTGATGGTGGGAAAATGCAGCTATTTTCATAAAAGTTTCTAGCAATGGAACAAAGAGTGGAATAAATTCTTTTCATATAAATTTAATTCCGGAGACTCAATCCTTTAAACAGAGAATTTAAGAGGGCACTTTCCCCTAACTTTGTTGATTATTGTTCTCTTTAAGCCTTTCTCACTAAGGATCCCACAGGAGGTCATTAAGAATGGCAGGGGTGAAGTGTTCTCTGTAGAAATAAAGACGATGTAGTAAACTGAAAAAATGCCCTAAAAACTCCAGTTGAGATAAACCTGACTGCAAAATTGTATCTGTGCTATGATTACAACTGTAAAAATTATGTCTGCATATGGACAAGGACTGAAAGGGAGCATGAAAAAATGTAAACAGTTTGGTTTGTAGGATGGCAGAATTTTGGGTGGATTTTTCTTTCCTTTATTTTGAGTTTTGTCAATGTTTTTGTAATGTTTTGTAATAAACAATACTATAAAAAAGCAGCTGAACCTGCTGACTAATTATTGTTAGAAAGAGCAGCTTAGCATCAACTCTATCAGAGCTAAAATTGCTGCTTTTAGCAGATGCTCTCCAACATTTAAGTTGATAATATTGGATAACCTCAACCAAGAAGTCAACTTTTTCTGGTCTATAGCAGCATTTTTTTTTTCTCGCTAACTCATTCTGGTAGGCTTACCATGTATTAGATCAACTGGGACCATCGGAGCATGTTTTATTTTATTATTTTAGTTTTATCATTTTTATTTTATTTTTTAAAAATAGTTGAAATGGTTAATTGATTACACCTGCCCTAAGAAAAGGCCCTGGACCAAATCATCATCTGCAACCTAGTAAAAACCTCAGGGTCCTTGAAAGAGTGTTTGTCTAAGTGTGTGAGTAGATTCAAACTCCATTTTGAAGAAAATATTGGTGTCACCTGCAGGAACCCCTGCAGATTATCTTTGTGCAGAAATGGAATGACAAGAATACAAGTCAGGTTCTTAAAAATTTGACAACAGAATGTCAGCCTCACTTCCTGCACATCTGGTGTTTAAAGCATATGGATAATCAACATCAATAGACTATTGGCACTTCAGGCACTTGTCAGTGAGTTCAATCCTGAAGTGACTTGTAACTGTGCACTTGCCAAAGGCTCACCTAAGACACATAATATTGGAAAGAGACAATTTAATGGATAGGTGATCTCTCTATTCCTCTTTTAGGAACCCTAATCTCTGTTCTTGTGATTTTTTTTGTTGTTGTTGTAGTATCAGGAAGCAACATATCTGGACTGAATTACCTCTGCTCCTGATAGAAACGCTCTCACTGAGTTGGAAACTTTGTATTATATTCTGAGCCTTTATGAGGTTCAATATAAGAATTAAGCATTAGAACATTGCGTTTGCATTTTTTTTCTCAAATATCTTTGCTGAAAATGTTATGCCTTAGGTTACCTAAAATCTTTCATTAAAAATACATAATAAATTTCTTCTGGATTTAGGACATTAGCTTTTCTTTGTTTGTAACACAGGTTAGAAACTGGGTATTTCTCTTTGAGTCTTAGGTACCAGGAAACTCAGGGTTTATCACTAGTACTCACCCACTGACCATTTTGTACAGATCAGAGGAAGTGACAAGCTCAGAAAGCAGATACCATTTGGTAGCCATTACAGGGAGGGTACCATTTGGTGCCCATTCAGTCGCTCTGCCTGTTATGGCTTAGGTAAGTACAATGCTTCTAATTTTAATGATGCCATTAGATTTTTTTCTCCAAGAATTTGTTGTTCCTGAAAGTGCTAGATTTTCATAAAGGAAGAAATGTATTTCATTTTCTATAAATATCAAAATTAATTACTCATCGTTATAACTATCCATAAAATTTTAAAATTAGATGAGGATGTTCTTCATGAATTTTTTTAAGCCTTGAAGAAATCTATTTTATTATAGCATCTACAGCTCTACTATTTAAGGAAATTATGACATAAGGTTCATACTTGAATTAAGCCAATACCTTTTCCCAAACCCTAAGAAGTTAGTTAAAATCGGTGGGTAAAAGTATGGTGTCTTATTAGGAAAAGTGTAGGAAATTGAGTAGTATTGTTTTTGTATGTTTCATACCAGTTTATCTAGTTGGGAACATATTCATCCATTGCTCATTCATTCTTTCAGTCATTCAACGTGTGTCTAATATGTTCCAGGGACTATTTAACGTGAACAAAAGTGACAGAACTCCCTGTCTTTATAGGATTTGTATTCTAGTAGGGAGGGGGAGGGGCAAAGACAGTCAATAATGAACAAATAAAAAATATATGCTGTGAAAGTTGGTGTTAAGTGCGATGGATAAAAGTTAGTGGGTAAGGGAAAGATAGGCGTATTGGGTGTGGGGGGTGGAATTTGCTATTTTAAATAGTGTGACCAGGTTGGCATCTGATCAGAGATCAGAAGGAGGTTGATATGTGAGCCTCTCTGGAAAGAGTTTCCATACAGAGAGAACATTTTGTGCAAAAACCCCAAAGCAGGTGTATGCTTGGTGTGTTTGAGGAAAGAAAGGGAGCAGGAGTACGGGAGCAGAGTGGTGAGATGCCATAAAGGGAATAGAGAGCAAGATCATGTCAGCCATTTTAAAGGGCTTTAAAAATGACATGGGGAAGCAACTCGAGGGTTTTGAGCAGAAGTGTAACATCATCTGGCATGTTTTAAAAGTATCATGTGGTTGCTTTGTGGAGAATAGGCTGCAGTGAGGAGATAGAGGAAAAGTGGATGCAAGAAACCTAGTTAGGAGATGATGGCCATTTGGATTCGGGTTGTCATGGTGAAAGTGGGAAGAAGTGGTCAGATTCTGGATAGATCTTGAAGGTAAAGCCACTAGAATTGCTGACTGTTAACATAGGAGTTATGAAAGAAAGGTACGTGTTTTGTCTGAGCAAGTGCTTCAAGGAATGAATGCAAAGTATGAAGTTGCCACATAGTGTCTGGCTTATTTCACTTAGCATAACGTCTTCAGGGTTCATCCATGTTGTAGCACGTGTCAGCAGTTTTGTCCTTCTTAAGGCTGAATGACATTTCATTACATGTATATATTGCATTTTGTTTACCCATTTCTCAGTGGAACTGCAGTGATAATTATTAAATCTCATCGCTCTTAGAAACTTACAGTAACTTGTTCCCATCATTCTCAGGATAAAGCTAACGTTCTTCACTGTGGTTTGCAGGGGCCCCACCTAATGCTCAGCCTTTATTTTATTTATGTCCCCTTACGCTGTCCACTTTGGTCAGGCCACCTGACCTTGCCACAGCCTTTTCCACATCAGGGTCTCTGCCCTGGCTTCTTCCTTGGCTTACAAGGCCATTTTTCAGGATAAGCTCAGCTTGTACTTCAGAACTCAGTTCAAGACGTCATTTCCTTCAGGAAGCTTTCCCCATCACCCAGGCTGAGTGAGGCAGCCTCTTCTTTTATACGTCTAAAATTTCCTGAATTTCTCTGTATCAATGCGTTTGTCACACTTAGAGCAAAGATGACGTTTTATTTACCATTTCATTCCTGGAGTCTGGTATCTTTTTAATATTCAACACATTTCTGTTAACAAATGAATAATGGAGCAGGCAAGGATCTGGAGTCATGGAAGATGTGGACATTGAGGCAGTGGCCTATATGAGTGACTGCCTCAAGGTCACCAGATGTGAAGGGGTTGTCCCATGCAGCCCACTGAGCCCTGACTCTCTTCACAGCCACAAAGGAGGCATTTGGTGCATACTGTATAAGGGCATAGGATGCACTGAGATCCACATTCCCCAGCCCTCAACTGGTAAACCCAAGTTAGTATTTTGATACTTTCGGCATAGTTTTAATATTTTGCTCTTTTGGTAAATGATGCTTACACTCTTCCTACCTCTATTCTTCACCGGTTCTTTTACTCACTCTACTCCCCCTACTCTGAACTTGGAAAGAAATTCATAGGTTTAGGTCACTTAAACAAAAATGAGACTTTATTCTGTGAAGTAAGTGTTTCGTTTGTGAGAGGATCAATGGGCTATTTTGGATCAAATAACTGTGTTCTCTTTAGCCATTTAAAATGGTCTATTTTCATTTTTTAAGCCATTGCCTTGTGAAAGGACCTAAGAATATCCTTAACTTAGTGTTAGATCCCGTAATTACATTTTCCCATTTTGAAAGCAGTTATGCAGTCCTTACAATAGAGTCAACGCAGCTAAAAATAAACCCCAGGCAGTTCATATTAACTTGGGTAATAATAATAGGCAACAAGGAGGCTCGGTGTCCAAATATGATGAAAACAGGAAGTTCATTACACAAGCTGTTCTTTCCTGATAGATCTGAATTCTTAAAGCCTTAACTCAAAAATAATCCCTTCAGGTTATAAATAAAAGCAGAGAATTGTCTCTTACTTGTGGTTTAATGGAGATGATAACATTGTAGCTAAATAAATCCACATAGCTATATGATAGAATGTAATACCAGAACGTCTGTGCTGGAGGAGGAAAAAGTGAATTTGGAGACCCCTCTCTTCACTGACAGGCAGCTGGATGGATGCATTTGCCCTGGGTTTGGTATTTTCTTACCCTGGCACAAGTTGCCAAGGAGATACTGCTTTACTTTGGTACAACGGCAGGAAAGCAGAAAGCCGTCAGGTGAAAATGACTGAACAGAACAAACCCAACTCTAAATGTCTGCCAGACATGGTAAATTTCAGGCCTGGGTTTTCAGAGTGAAGTGGGGATGATGTCCAGAGTTGGAGGCTCAACCCTCTCCTTACACAGTTCCTTTTCTCTGGTGACTGTCACTGCTTTTAAAGGTGAGCATGGAGGAAAATTTTAATTTACATAACTAGCGTGAACCTCATCAAATTCCTTTCTGAAACCAAACTGTAGCCCTTCAGGGTGTCGCTCAATACTGTGACCTCACCATCTACTTCCTTGTAGGGAATCTCTTACTAGTTGTTGCTTAGCCACCAATAGAGTCACCCTGGCCGAAATAGGCATCAATGACATCTTTCCTTAACTTCCGATATCAATGTAAAGTCCAGGCTGGAAGGTTTAATTAAGACTTGAATACAGAATTGGGGTGGAGAAGAGAATGGGAATGATAAAGAGGTGTCCATCACTTAGGGTGATAAGTACACACTAGTTGGACAGTGTTCTCTCCCCAGTGTGGATCAGTAGCATCTGTAGGGTTTACACTAAACAAAAGAGTGTGCTTGGGTTTTGGTAGGGGATGAGCAGGGGCGCGATGGGGACATTTACAAGGGCTCTCTTCCCAAGTATACCTAGTTCCACGTTGGGGAAACTTTCTCTTCCAGGGGAGTGATCTTTGTTTTTGTTCGTTTCAGTTTTAGGGTTTTTTTTTTCTTATACATCAAATCTAGGAATATACCCCAGGAAAGTGGTTCTTGCCATATTCAAAATAATGATGTACAGGGCCAGTCACAGTGGTGTCAGGAAGGTCACATTACCAAGTTCTCACATTTAAGAACATGATATTGATGATATTTCCAAATGGAGTTAAACATATAGTCTGGTACACTGGTGCCAGGACACATTGGTCTAATTGGAGGTGGTGAGGTGGGGGGAGGACATCAAACTTGTGTTCTATGACCAGATCACATTAGATTTGTGATACTATCAATTTTATATCTGTAAACCTGTGACTACTACAATTGTATTGCACTATATGTGTGTGTGTATTAATATATATATATATATATATTAACATATATATATAAAGTGTAAACATTTAGAATATGTTGCAACTTTTGTAATGCTGTTTGACATATTTTTCATTTCCTAAAGTACTGCTATTTATAAAAACTGGGCATGGTCTGGCCTCTGAGAAACCCCGACCATAGACCTTCTCCAGCCTCGATGCTGCCCATGGAGAGTGATTGGCTTCTCTGAGAGAAGGAGGAAGAGTGATTGTTCTGGAGGGATTTACAGAGCTATTCCCTCATGATGGATGAATGCAGTGGTCCTTAAACACATACATGCAATAAAATCTCCTAGAAAGCTTATTAGATGACATATGATGTGCTGAGGATTTCTGGCCAACACTCAAGGTCTTGACTCAGGGGGTCTGGGACTACTCTTTGAAAGGCCCTGCAACAGATTGTAGAGGGAGCTGTTGGGGGAAGGTCAAAGAGTAAAAGAGGTCTCCTTTGGGAAACGAATAATGATTCCCTCTGGGAACAGTGAAGACTGTTGTAGAGAGAGGTTCCCATTAGGATCGATAAAGAAACAAAACAGGGTACCTGGTAGCTGAAAGAGCCTGCCTGGCTGCTAAGAGCTGGGAGTAACTGAGGAAATGTTTGAATGAGCAGACTGTGGGGATGGATGGTTATGCCAGGGACATGGGATGCAGGCAGCTCCAAAGGACCTCATTGGAGGGGTGTGGCAAGAAGCCCTCACAGTAGAATGGGGATGTCCCAGAGAGTCAGAAACCTGAGCATGAAGCTGAAGAAGGAGAGGCTCTTTGGGGCCTGGCATGGGAATCTGCTCAGAACTGACTGCTCCCTCCAGTAACTGTGAATGAGCTAGAATACTCCTAATAGACTGCTTGGCTAATACATGCCCAGTGGAGATGGACTTCTTATGACATTTCTGATTAATTCATATTTTTGTTAAAATAAGGGAGTATTAAGAGTAGTTGAGACAGGGGAGGGAGATGTCCTAAGCTGTGGGACAGAGTATTTTCCTAGATTTTTGAGTTATGGTTTGAGCTAAGGGAATTATGAGATTCCTTCATAGATCATCCTGTGCCTCGCACATCATCAGTACTTCTGCTATAGGATCAGTGTTATACATTTAAAAATTGTGTTTTAAACCAATTAGTTTCGTTTCTATGGTCCACTTATAACTCAGTGCGATAAATCCAAAATTCCTTTATGTTACTTTTTGTTTGTTCTGAAGACCTACCACAAAAACCTTCTTATTAGTAATAAGAGAAGTCTATCTGCTCTTTATATGATTGAAAAATTATTGGGCTTTCTTTGGTTTTAAATATTAATAATCTCAGTTATATAACTTTTTATTAACTTTAAATTTCACTTCTTTAATTTTTACTAATGATAGCAACTGTGCTCCATATTTTGGAGTTATCTGCTTAGCAACTTGACTAAGAGCCATTTGAGCTAACAGTACAATTCTCAAGCTTTCTGGATTGCAAAGCCCTATTGTTTCTTGACTTCCACATATTATCCATTTTTTTTCCTAGTAGAACAACATTAATAGATTAGAGCAAAAAGTCCTAAGAACTTAACTTCTATTTTGCTTCTGTTGTGGCCATCACAGGTGATGGTTTCTAAGCTGTAAAAAAATAGAACAAATAGTGTCGCTAAGGCTTTGAAATCAAAGTTGTTGCATGTGTATGTGTGTTTGTGTGGTTTGTGTGCAGGAAATCAAAAGATAGTCTACTTGAATAATTCAACAAATTTTTTTTAGTGCCTAACATATGCCAGACACTATTTACTTGCTAGGGATATAAGAATATATACAAATCAATTCTCCCATCCTCAGGGAACTTGCATTCTTGTGGTAGGAGATAGATATCAAAAGGAGTTATGGCAAATGGGGTAAGTGTACTATTTAGAGAAGGCCACTATAATAAGTGACACTTGAACAGAGACTTGAAAGAAGTGAGCAAGCTTAACGGATATCTGGGGGAGAGCTCTCTTGATGAAGGAAACGGGTACAAAGGCCCTGAGAGAGGAGGTTGAGTAAGATTTGGAGGAATATCAAGGAGACCAGTGAGAGTGGAGTGGAATGGATGAGAGGGAGAAGGAAAGGGGATGAAGTCAGTAAGTCAGTAGGGAAAGGTTTTGTTGGTTATGGTAAAGTCTCTGGATTTTTTTTCCCTTGTTGAGATGGGAAGCCAATGGAGGGAGTTGAACAAAGGAATGATGGGAACATTTTCATGGGATCACTGTGGCTGCTGTAAGGCAGAGTGTTAAGTTGTTTCCCCAGAAGCAGAGTCTGAGATGGGGACATGTGTGTGGTTTATGGACAGACTGGTAGGGGGTAAAAAGAAGCAGCATAGAAAGGGAGAAGGAGAATGGCAAAATGTGCTTTTGGGTAAGCTTCAGCCTGATCTGGGAAGCCCTGGAGCATAAATTATGCTGTAGACTTGTTCCTATTTGAAACAAGGGAGGGAGGCTTTTTACTCTCACTGTGGTTATTGGGTAAAGACTCTGGGGAAAGGGTTGAATGATGTAAGTCCCAGGTGCAGTGGCTTCTGTTGTCCAAGTGCAGTTCTCACTGGTACGCTCAGAGTGGCTGGGAGAAAGGCTGACCAACAACTTCATAAATGAGAGTTCAGAGGGCCTGAATGAGTGTGTCAGTAGCATCTTCTATATGGAATAAAGGTGGAAGTAGAGATACCAATTAGGAGGCAAATGTGATAGTCCAGAACAAAGATGAAGGTAGCAGTGAAGGGATTGAGAAGTGGTTGGATTCTGGAAAAATTTGGAAGTCAAGGCCCAAAGGATTTGCTAATGGATTGCTTATAGAATATGAGAGAAAGAGAAGAATCAAGGATGACTCTAGAGTTTGTTATCTAACGTTTATTGAGATGGGGAATACTGGGGGTTGAGGGGAGAGCAGGTTTTGGAATGAGGTAACAATGAAAAGCTCCATTTGAAACATATTAAATTGGAAATGACTCTTAGATATCTAAATGAAGATGTCAAGGATGTAGTTGGATGTAAGAATCTGAAGTTGTGAAAACATGTTTCAGTTTCTAGGTTCAGATAACCAGCTGTCCATGATACTGAAAGAATGTGCATATATCTTTGACATAGCACTTTTATTGGGGTTCTGAGAGTGGATATGGGGTGAGAAGGCCAACCTCAAAAAGGGCAAAAGGTGAATATTGAACACCATAGGTCAATAAGCTTGATGACAAATTCTGGCACCATGTCTAAAATATACCATTAAACAGATAATTTTTGAGTAATTTGCTAAAAGTTGTAATAATTTAGAGGTAACAGTTTCCCAGAGAACAAATCAGACCATGCCAGCTGCAATTCAATTTTTGAAGGGTATTCTAAGCACAGAGGTTTGGGAAATTTATACTCTTAGTATATACCAATTTTTATACAGTGTTTGTTAAATTTCTTTATTATATCCTCTGACAAAATGAAGAGATACAAGCCAGAAAAATAGAACAGTTATGTAGCTTTCTAGCTGCCTAAGCAAGAAGAACAAAGAAGGATGAACCCTTAGGTTATTTTTTGCTGTCATTAGGTTTTTACATTGCTAGGCCCTTTGCTAGTCAAGTATACGCGCGCGCACACACACACACACACACACACACACAGACACACACACATATGTATATATTTTTATCAACAAAATAAATGAAAAGCAAAAAGCTTATTATCATACTTGAAGATGACACAACCTGGGGAACAATAGCTATATACTGATTTATAAAATGAGCATCCAAAAGAATGAAAAACCCAAATGTACAATATGAAATTTAATAGGAATGGATACAAAATAAAGCAAAATGCTCCATTTCACAGGTTATAAAAGATTTACCTTCACAGCAGTAAACAGTATTAATGATTTTTTTTTAATAAAGAGGTTTATTTTTCATCAAGTTGTTTGTGGCATGAAGTTAAGAGTGCAGGCTTTGGAGCCATCTGCCTGGGTTAGAATCCTGGCTCCACTACTTTCTAGCTGTATGATCTAGGGTATGTTTCTTAAAATCTGTGTTTTATTTTCCTTACCTGGAAGATGAGGATGATAATGTTAGTTCCAACTAATGGTGTTGGAATTTTTTTGCAAGCATTGAACACATGTAAAGTACTTAGAATGTCTGAGATATAGTAAGTACTCAATAGATGATTATTATAACAGGTTCAGCAGTATGACCTGGTTGCTAAAAATGTAAAGTAACCTCTGAGTACAATTATAGAAGTGAGGTGTCAAGATCAAGGGATGCTCATGGTCCCTTGTCCTCTTTACTGCTGGGATCTTGTTCATTTCTGGGTGTCCCTAATTTAAAAAGTGTCTAACCTGTGGGAGATTGAGTGCTGAAGGTGGTGAAGGGTATAGAATCATGCCAAGTGAAGAAAAATGGAAAAGATTGGAATAGAGAGAATGACTTCTTCTTTTGGAGAAAGATTCAGGAGCTGAAATAAGGCTTTCTTGAAAAATTTGTCATGGGGATGTAAAGTATAGCATATGGAATATAGCCAATAATGTTGTAATAAGTATGTACGACGTACTAGATTTGTCGGGGTAGTCGCTCCTTAAGTAACATAAATGTATAAACACTGTATTGTATACCTGAAAATAATATAATATTGTATGCCAACTATAATTGAAAAATTAAAAAAATATTTTAAAAAAGAAAAGCTAAATATGATCCTAGACCTATATCAAGGTTTTGTGCAATGTGGGGCTCTTGCCCAACAGTGCTTCCCCATTCATCTGTGTTCCTTCACCAGCTTTTTTATATCTAAAATGTTCTAAACCAATACTTTTGTACAATGCAGGAAAAATAAATTTCTAGAAAAAGAAAATTTTAAAAAGACAAAAAAAATTTGAAGGGCTGTGAAAAAGGAATTAGAGAGTCTCTGTTGTTCTAGAGACAGAACCAGGAGCAAAGAGTAGGAATAAAAGGGGACAGAGTAGGGTACAGAAGTGTTTTAACTTTCTGTTATTTGCAGTGAGAGGACAGAAGCCTGATCTATCTCTGTCTCTAAGTTATTGTATAATGTCAGTTCTCTTCACTCTACAGCCCTCTTTTTCATAATCTGTGAAATCAGGGTTTAGATTATATGTGTTCTGTAGGGGAAATTATGGTTGGTCCATCAATAGGCTCTCTTCCTAAATGGTTTTCTTATCAGTGAAAATGTTTAAGTTGAGGCCATGAGAAATATTAGACATTATTTGATTGGAATCTAATCTAAATAACATCAAAGATCTATTTCGTTTCTAAGATTCTAGGATTTTATTTTTTTGTATTTTTAGATGACCTATCCATTCTTCATCGCTACACCTTAGCTCTGTTTTCTCATAGAGATATAGAATCTTAAATGATTTTGTAAGAACTCATTACATTGTCTATTAATCAGACTGAGGTGTGGTTTCTACTCCATTCACATTCCCTGGGGCATTAAACTAAACAAGAGAATGAAAGGACCTCAGGAAAGAGCTCTTTGTACTAATTCCCTTGGGACCTAAAGTGTCACAGCAGAATTTTTAGTGCTGTGTGGTATCATTGCTTTCATTCTTTGTCTTGAAAGTGGAAAAAGTGAAAAGTACCCATAAGACACTGACTCCATATCACACAGCCCCTAAGTTCATGGATGTGCATTGAGAACTTGGTTCTGGTGGAGGCTGGGATATTCAGGCTTGGGGGGTGGGTACCGCCAGAGAGGGAGGGGACTGAACACAGCAATGGCAGACTGGATGGCAGCCATGAGCGGCAGAACTGTGGGACACAGTCATCTGTCGCCTGCAGCTGCCAGACTGACTTCATTCTCCATATAGCAAATATTTATTGACCATTTATCATGTGGAGGACACTCTACTAGGCACTCTGAGAGACACTCAGGAGAGTGACACGTTGCCCCTTTTTGGCAAGGAGTTTCTAGTCTGGTTGGAAGACAGTTACCACCTAGCATCAAACACATTGTATAGTTCTTCATTGTTTGCAAAGCACCTTCAGGCAAATCATTCTCCTCTTAACAGCCTCTGGGTTGAAATCCTTCTAGTACCCTCAAGACAACCTGTGAGGTACTGTTATTCCCACTTTTCAGAAAGGAAACTGTGGCTTTGAAAGTTAAGCAGCTTAACCTGAGATCACCCATTTATGTCTCCTGAAATGACCTTGCTGGTGCTGAGGTAGACGTAGGCATATCTCTGACTCCAATTCCAGTGCTCTATCCACTACATCACACTACTAAGAAAACTTAAAAACCAGTATATAGTCTGTAGTACATCTCAAGCGAATTGCACAGATAAGATGTATTGTAGGAGTTCAGGAATGCAGATCATTGTGGCTGAGTACAGAAGGGAGGTAGGACTACACAGATGGGCTACAGTTTAATAGTTAAAGACCAAGGGAGGGCATTCCAGAGAAAGGTGGAAAGTAGGAGAGCAGGGTTTTAAGGAGATGTTCATGGGGCTGCCATGTTGAGTTGCATCACTTGTGCCTGCCTAACTCTAGGGGTATCATTCACATAGACTCTGATATAAACGACATCCTGGGGATTATCGAGTGTACAACCTGCACAGTAGTACAGGGGCAGCCCTGAATGTATACATCAGTAGAACTTGGAGTGTTTAGTAGAGAAGTGAGATAGAAATCTGGAAAGATGAGCAAGGGACCGATCATGGAGAAATGGGAAGGTTAGGGTAAGGATTTTCCATTTTAACCTGTGGGCATTGAACACTTTTTAACCAGAATAGAGTCACAGTGAAAGCAATGTTTTGGGGTCTTTGTTCTGCAGATGAGCAGATTGAATTTGAAGGGGGAGTGGGTGGCGACAGGAGACCAGATAATATTTTGGCTACCTAAACCTGAGGTTAAAAAGTGAATAGTGGTGGTGGAAGTCAAAGAAAAGAATAAACATGGAAGACCTTTCATTAATTCCACAAATGTTCTTTGCATTTTTAGTAAATGTAAAGCAGTATGCTGCATGCCAGTGATTTACTTGTAATCCAAATAGGCACAAGTCTTGCCATTCTAGAATTTATAGACCAGGAAGGGAGTCAGACATTTATCAAATAATCACATAGAGATTAATTACAAACTATGTGATAATGCGATGAAGGAAAAGTACAAGATGATATAACAGGATGGAATCTGACCTACTTTGGGCAGATAGAAACCAGGGATTTTTTCTCTAAAAAAAAAAAAAATAAAAGATAGGTTTGATCTGAGGGTGAATAGAAGTGAAGTATGCAAAGGGAGGTGAGGAAAGGGAGAAAAGTATTCTAGACAATGGGTACAGCATGGCTAAAGGCCCTGTGATGGCAGGAAGCATGCATTAAAAAATGTGAAAAGTGACTACTAGGGTTAGTCTATAGCAAGCAGAGAGTGCTGATGATAGACTGCAAAGAAAGGCAGGGGCCAGATAACACTGTTTTTTTTTGTTTGTTTGTTTGTTTTTATATCAGAAACAACAAGAAGACAATTAAACATTTTAACCTGGAGGTGACATGTTCAATTTTGCATTTTGAAGTGGATATTCTTACTGCTATGTAGAGACTAGATGGGAGATGGATGCTCAAAGAAACTGGTAAGAACTTACTGCAGTACCCCAAGAGAAAGATCTTGGTGGATTAGACAACAGAGATGGCAGTGGAAAGACAACATTATGAAAGAGGACTTACCAGGACTAGGTGACCAATTGGGTGTAGCTGAAGAAAGGATAAAAGTTAATTAGCAGTCAAGGTTTTGAATATGGGAGTCTTGCAACCCAGTGGTACTGTTAAAGGATATATCAAAGTGGAGGGTGGTGCTGGCTTGACATGCAGAGTAAGGGGGCCCGATGGGTTACTCAAGTGAAAAGTAAGCTGTAAAATTGAAATTTTAAAAAAGCCAAAGGATTATAGTTGTAAGACTGAGACCTATTGATAAAGTTGTGGTAGTTAAGACGCAAATGGAGGATTCAACAAGTTGGGAGATAATAAAGAAAAACCGTAGAGGGTTCAGAAGTGGAATTGTGTAGAACAGCACCACTGGGTAAGGTGAACTGACAAAGAGAGTGAAGTTGTCACAGAGATGGAAGGGCATTATTATAACAACAACAACAAAAAAATCAGAAATTTAACCACTAGATTGTTCTTTTCTATTTCAATCTCATATACATGTTCCTGAATTAAATAACAGAAAACATCTACCAGGAAGCAATTACTCTGTGGTGACAACATGCCGTTGTCACCATATCGTGGTCACTTTTTTGGAGTATATTTGTTTAGGGTTGAACACAAATAAAGCTTAAGGCTGGGGCCCCCCATCCCTGCATTTATTGGTCCCAGGCAAAGAAACTACACTTAGGTTGTAGCTGTCGCTAGTGAATGTTACAGACCAGTCAGATTCTTCAAGACCCATCTATTTGTAAAGGAATAAGTTGAGGATGTAAGATCATCAAGAAGCTTTTTTTTTTTGTTCTAAAATATTGATAAGTAACCTATTTCAATATTTGAGAAGTCAACAGTGCATTCTCATGACCAAAGTACATCAAACTTCTATTCTTATTCCAAATATCTCTAAAATCCAGTAACACTTGTCTCAACATTGAATGAGCACATTAAAAATGAAGTTATCAACTTCCTCTGCTGGAATATTTTCACCCACTTGCAGGTATCCCCAAAGACTTCAGCTCTGAGGGATGGTGGCATGCTCAATTGTGCCAGCGGTTGTCAGGAATTATGGTCCAAATTGGTTATTTTTGGTTGTGAAACCAACTTGAGGCTGGCACCAATGACTTAATGCACTTGTAAGACAAAGCACTTAAGTTAAAGTCAATTGTGCTCTCTTTGGAGAGTCTGTTGTAAGAGCAAATCTCAGGCGGCTTCATCCAGCCAAGAATAAATTCAAAGTTGGGCACTTAAAAGACAAAATGGAAAAATTCAAGTCAATGAATTGGGTAATTTGTTCATTTTATGGTTCGTTGAAAACATAAGGCAAGACATCCTCAGTGGCCCTCTGCATCTATGCATAGAGGGGGCGAGTGTGAAGAAGCACTCTTGGATGACCCACCCTATGCAGTTTTGTGCCTGGTGAGTCAGTTCTGGATCACTATCCCATAGCAGGATGGCAAAGGTCCTGTTCTTGTAGTATTCCTCAGATTTGTCTCACCCTCTTCTCAGAGTTTATTCAGAAATGCTATGTAGCCCCTCCCCGTCCAGGATCTGAGGCCAGCATTTCAGGTGGGAAGGGGTGAGCACAGTCCCGCCTGGGAACAAGAGGTTTGTGGAAATGTAGGGAGAGTCGAGCACTATGTAGGTCAGAAGCCAGTGCAGGGTCGGGACTTTAGGACACATTTACATTTTTATAATTTCCATCTTTAGAGGTACTGCCTGAAATCTAAGCCTTTAGTAACTCTTTAAAAAACTAAGGTATAATTTCTATATAGTATATAATTTAGATACAATTAAATACAATTTATATTTATTTCCATGAGGATATGTTCCAAGACACCCAGTGGATGCCTGAAACTGGTAGTTCCAAACCTGATGTATGCTTTCTCCTGTGCACATATACTTTTTGGCTTAAAGCTTCTCTTTGGCATGTCTGAATTGCCAGAAGTACTATGGTTGCACTTTGGGGCCCTTATTAAGTGAAACAAATGTGACTTGAACACAAGCACAGGGATGCCATGGCAGTCAGTTTGATAACCCAGATGGCTACTAAGTGACTAAAGGGCAGGTAGCCTATACAGGGTGGATACACTGGAAAAGAGGTAAATCATGTGCCAGGCAGAACGGACCAGAGTGGCAAGAGATTTCATCATTCTACTCAGAACAGCACACAATTGAAAACTTGTGAATTGTTTATTTCTGGAATTTTCCATTTAATATTTTCCGACCATGACTGACTACAGGTTACTGAAACCGTGGAAAGGGAAACTGGATGAGAAGGACTGCTGTATGGTGGAATGCTCAGGTCTTTAAGTTTGATCAGTTTTGGCAACTACATATCAAGTCATAAAATATTTCTACTGGTACATAAGGTTCCTAGATGCTCCTACCCCGCAATCCCCATACTCACCCCTCAATGACTGATCGACTTTGGATCATGATAGGTTAGTTTTGTCTACTCCAGAATTTCTAAGAAGTGGAATCATACAGTCTGTGCTATTTTATGCTTTGTTTCTTTCATTGAGCATAATAATTTTGGGATTCATTTATGTTGTATGTGTCAGTAGTTCATTCCTTTTTATGGCTGAGTAGTATTTCATTCTTTGAATGTACCTCAGTTTTTAAAAACTTCCTTTCTCTGTTAATAAACATTTGGATTGTTTCCTGATTTTGGCTATTATGAAGAAAATTGCTATGAATGTTTTTATGTAAAACTTTATATAAATATACATTTTCATTTCTTTTGGAAAAATATGAGTAGAATTTCTGGGTCCTAGGTTAGATGTATATTTGTAAGAAACTACTAAATATTTTTTTTCAGAGTAGTTGTACCATTTTACACTCCCATCAGAAAAAATGAAAATTTGACTTATTCCACATCCTTTCCAATATTTGATAGTGTTGATATTTTCTATTACACCTGGGGTGTGTGCACATGCATGTGCATGCGCAGATGCTGTGTGTCTTACTGTACTTTTGCATTAACCTGATGACTAATGATGTTGTATTTTTTACATGTATTTATTGACCATTTGTATATCTTCTTTTGTGAGCTGTCTTCAAGTTCTATGCCCATTTAAAAAATTGAGTTGTCCATCTTAATTTTGCTTTATAGGATTCCTTTATACAGTCTGGACATATTTGTTAGATATATGTAGTGTGAATATTTTTTCCAGTCAATGACTTGCCTATTTACCTTCTTGATGATGTCTTTAGATGAGAAGACATTTTATAGTATGATGTCATACAATTTATCAGAGTTTTTCTTTTATAATTCATGCTTTCTCTGTCCTTAAAAAGTTTTTGCCTACTGCAAGGTTATATAGATTTTCTGTTTTCTCTCCTAACTTTATTGCTTTATTGTTTTACCTTTACATTAAGGTCTGTGATCTATTTCAAAGTGATTTTTTTGAGTATGACATGAGGTAGGAGTCAAGATTCATATTCTCTCTGTCTCTCTGTCTCTCTGTCTCTCTCTGTCTCTAGCTGTCTCTCTCTCTCCCTCCATTTCTCCCTCTCTCTACTCTTCCTCTCTCCCTCTCCCTCCCCACAACCCAGTTGTTGAGATTTCACTTTCTCCATTGACTCGCTTTGGTGCCTCTTCAAAAATCATTTATCTGTATGTGTATGGATCTATTTCTGGATTATAGTCCAGAATCTGTTTCTAGTCCTGTTTTCTCTTCTAAATGCTGGTAATGATTTTGAAATAGAAGTGGATTAAGATTTGTAGGTATACAGAAATCTATGAATTAGTGTAGGAGTCCCAAAGTAAGGATCTTTCATCACTTGAAGACTTTTTTTGTGTGTGTTCAGTGAACATAAGATCACTTATTTGATTCTCATGTGAGTACTCAAAGGAAGGTGGTTATAAAGAGCCAGAGTACTGATGTGTTTTGGCTTTTACTTGCTGCTTACAGTAACATCTTTCAAGAATGAGATGAGCTTAGGCAAGGATTAGCTAGTTTGAGAGCAGAAACAGAGGGAATAGAGTCTAGAAATGTAATGCTTGGCAGGGTTGGAAAAAACAATTATTCCTGAACGCAAATCAGCTATATTGCCTTTCTTCTCAAGCTTGTTATTTCAAATAGTTATAGTGTAGCTGCCATGAATCGAGAGTGGTAAAACTAGCCTACACCTGACCTTTTGCAATTAGTTAAAAATTTAGCTGAACTTCTCTTAGCTGCCAATAGGGCACCCAGTGTCCATCCATTGTCCCGGCTCAGGTGAGCCAGAGCTCCTGGCCTGTATCTTCTTAGAATTTAGGCTATTTGATTGTCCTGCAACTGCAACTCTCTGATTGGTCAGAAGTATAATTTGTAGGCTGTCATGCTTTTTGTTGTTGTTAGGGTTAAACCGAGCTCTTATCAGCTTTTTATATCCTAGGTAGAAACCAAGAGGGTGATTTGTAAAGGAATTCTTCACTTTGTAAAATAACTTTTTGCAATATTTCTTTGAATTGCAATTCCTATTACCATTTCAACTTCTGTTACCACTCCAATTTGTTTATTGGATCTTACTCATCTGCCTCTAAACCTCTAGACCACAGCTCCCAGAGGGTATGACTTGGCAGTTATTTTTATTCCTAGTCACTTGCACAGATTCTGACATAACTAAAAAAGCCTGTTTGTTGATTAACTGGTGAGTGGAATACTTTGGCCAATCTCACTTAAATGCCTGTCTTCAAGACCGAAAGCAGCAATGTCACTTCCTCTGAGAATAGTCTATGAGTTTCCTTAGGAAGAGTTAGTTGCTCCTCTGTGTCTCCTTTGTACATTCCTCCACTGACATTGTGCATGATAGTGATTTAGACATCTTTTAGTCTAGATTGTGAGTTTGTTGGGAGTATGAACCAGTTCTTACTCTATATTTCAGGTACCTAAAACAATGTGTGGTACATATAATTATAACTCACTTTGTAAATGGATATGTAAAAATGCATTTTCTAAATGAACTGTTAAATGTCTTTGTTAAATGATTATGCAAAGTAGGGTTAGATGTATGCAACTGTTACTTACATGATTAATAGCATAAAGAAATGCACACGTAGGATGTATATATGTGTGCAAGTATGTTTTACCCCTAAAACGTAGGCAGTTGTAGAATTTGCTTAGGACAAAGATGGCAACCACATGGCACCTCTGACATCACTTTCTTTTTGTGTGTCCCTGGCTAACAAATTATTCTATTTCTTTTTCCTATTGATCCCAGACATAAACTTGACACCCTATCTTCCAATAACAACTCCACCAATGGATCAGACTTGGTGCATGGAATAAAGATTATTTTCCTTTTCCTAATCCAAGGGGTTACTGAGGCAACAAGCTGGGATATCACCCTTGATGCCCTTGCTGGATGGTACCTAGGGGGAAGATTCTAGTAAGCTACAGACACTTCGCAGATTCCTGTCTCTCAGAACTTAATCACATTTGCATTTTGGCTAGATGATCAGATGGTGGAAACACAAACTCCAAACTGTCAATCAACTTGGGCTTCTCTTCCAACTTTTCCTAAATCAATTTCTTTAAAATATCTTTGAACATCAAAATTATACAACGAGTTTTTAAACAATTACAGTGTTTTATATCTATATGTTACATTGTAGTTGGTAACCCAGAATTGTTCAGTTACTGAAAATCTCGTTTAGGAGGTGTTCGTATGAATATGTGTGTGAGCGCATACATATCTGTACATGAACTGATGTGTTTGTGAGATTTGGGAGAGAACAAAGGGAAGATATTTACTGAAAATATATTTTTTATATTGTCCAGTTTTTACCTTTAAATATCAGTAGAAAAAATTCTGAAGCATATAGATTTCTGGCATGTAATTTTTCTTCAAAACAGAAATTAAACCTAACCAGTTATAAATTTGAGTTTCTTTCTGAATTAACCATGTTGGCATTGCCCCAGCTACCTCCTTATGTTCACATGGTTGCTTCCAGACTCTATGTAGAATTTTATGCCTCTGTAGTATCAGATTTGTTAAATGGCATATTTTTATATCAGTAATTTTTATAGCATATTGTTATTCCAGACTTTTACATTCCTCTAATTTATTCTTAACTTCAGTATAGCAGTATTGATTTTTTTTTCTTCTAAGTTTGATGGTATGAGCACTTTAGTTGTGATTTAAAGTCATTTTAACACCATCACTAATTTGTACTTTGTTTTCTATTTTGCAAACTTTAGCTATTTGGACAGGTACAACAGTAAGTATTAACACTCCTCAAGTTTCCTTTTTATATCTTCTTGAGAAACATTTCAATTATTTCTTAAGATTGAGTTGCAGTGTTTCTGATGTCCTTGGGTTATTCGTGATACTTAAACGCAGAGTAATAAGAACAGTTTTGGTTACAAATCAAATAGAACCTGGTGCAGTTTCCTTAAATCATATTCTATCTTCTTAGTCCCCTAGAAACGGGGAATAAGTTGGTCATAATTTTTCTCTCCTGTCTTTTATAAATGAGGTTTTTGGGTTGCAGAGTTGGCCATAGGGAAGATGTGGCAGTGTCCTTTCTCAGCTGTCTAGGTACTGTTTCTGTGGCTGTCAGGATTGTGGTCAAAGATAACATGAATGAAGAAGGCTGATGAGGCATGTTTTGGTTGCTATATAAAGCAAAGTTCACAAGTGCAGCAATCCAGAGATTGATTATTTTCCTTGCATACTTTGCAATTGAGATAAGCTGCCACCAGGTGAATGATGATATCTTGGTTATCTGTCATATGGTCCAAATAGCTTTAATTGGACAACCTGTTCAAAGCCTCAGTTTTCTGTTTTAACTGTATCATTTTATTATTGACACAGAATTATGACTACATTAATGGAAATAAATATAAAGAAGAAAAATTAAAATAAAAATCAAGTATTTTTTTCCCCTTGCATATATGTAGTTTGTATCCATTTACAACTATACTTTGAGTGTAGTTGTAATCACTTTTTAATATACCATTTCTATTCTATTCATCAAAGGCACGTTTCTGTGTTGCTTTGTAATATAATTTGTAATGATCATTTCAACAGATATGCACCTTCTTACTAGTATTCTTTTGAAACTGTTTATTCAATGTCAAATATATACAAAATTTATAAATTACGTGTGTTATAAAAAATTAACATGTAATCAACACCCACATACCTATCATTCAGTTTAAGATAAAGAACTTTACCTTTAACTTTGAAGGTCCCTCTCTGCCTCTTTTCTACCTCATCCTTTTTCTTACCTCATAGAGATCATAAAATCACCATCCTAAATCTTGTTTCTATTGTACCCTTGATTTTCTTTATAATTAATTTGGTTGTATCCTTAAATAACCTATAGATTCATGATATTTTAAAAATATATTTAAATGGACTCATACCAGATGCATTTTTTTCTGTGATTTTTTTTCGTCTGCTATTAAGCACCAATTTTTTTTATGTCATTGTGTATTATATTGTATTCATTTACCTGGCTATAAAGCATTCCATTTTATGAATGTAACCACAGCTTATCATCCCTGATGAATGTTTGGATTTATTCCAGTTTTTTTCCCATTATAAATGGTAATATAAAGGACACTGTAAAATACAATTCCTATTACAATTGTTCAAGAGTTTCTTTACAATGTATATCTATGAGTGACTCTGCTGGGTCATAGGGTATGTACCTCTTCAAATATATAGGTAGTTCCTAATTGTTTTCCAAGCTCGTTCTACCAAATTACACTCCCACCAGCAATGTGCACTAATTATGGTTGTTTTACAACCAGATATTCACAACATTTGACATTATCAGACTGTGTGATTTTGGCAGTATGAAATACTTTCTCATTGGGTTTAAATACACATTTTTCCAATTGGTAATGAGGCAAAACATCTTTTCATATGGTTTATCTTCTAGTGAAGTGCTTATTCAAATCGTTTGCTTCTATTTCCCTCTGGTTTTCTTTTTCTTATTGATTTGTAGAAGGTCTATATATACTCTAGATGTTAACTTTTTGGATTATATGGGTTCAAATATCTTCTTCCATTCTGTTTTTCATTGCCTTCATGATATCTAGTGGTAAACAGATAATGTTACTTTAATATAGTCAAAATTTTCAAAGTTTCTTTTAAGATTTGTGCCTTTTGTATCTTGTTAAGTAAAAATTTCCCCTCAAGATATTAGGAATATTCTCCTACATTGTCATCTGAAAATGTCATAGTTCTGTCTTCCACAGTTATGTTTTTAACACACCTGGAAGTAAATTTGTATGTGATATGAGATTTATGTAAAAGTACATTTTCTTTCTTTTAAATTTTTTTTAAATAAGGATAACCAGTTGTTCCAGCACAATTTATAAAAGTTCATTCTTTTTCCACTGATTTGTAATACTAGCCCTGTCATAAACCAAATTTTCATATATATGTGGATCAATTTCTAGGCTCTATGATTTGTTCCTTTGGTTAATTTATCACTATGTCAATGTCACATTTTCTTATTTGTGTTAGTTTTATATGAAGTTTTGATATCTAATAAAACAAATTTTCTTGTTTTTCTTCAGGAATGAATTGACCAATCTTGGCCCTTTATTTTGTCATATAAATTTTAAAAATAGCTTGCAGAGTCAATGAAAAAAACCTGTTGAGATATTATTTATAATTTTATTGAATTTACAGATTAAATTAGGGGAAATGTACGTCTCTACAATACTGAGTTTCTAGTCCAGTGAATGTGTAATATTGTTTTATTAGATTTTCTTGAAGGCTTTTAAAAATTTTTTTAAATAATTTTTTCAATGGAGGACTTGTATAACTTTTATTAAATATCTTCTTAATGCCACTGAAAATGGCATCTAACATTTAAAAATACATATTCTAATTATCTATTTCTTCTGTAATTGAAATGCAATTGATTTTTGTAAATTGACTTTGTATCCAGAAAAATAACTGTATTTTTTTCAATTCTAATCACTTATCTGTAAATTGTTTTGAATTCTATCATATGCAAAAATTTAATTTGTTTTTTTTTTCCAGTTGTTGTATTACTTGTTTCTTTTCTTCCCTTCTATACAAGTTGGATTTTATAAGACTAGGGATAGTAGGTCTTCTTTCCTATGGCAAAAGGAAAGCTTTCAGTTTTCCTATTAATTGTGATGATTTCTGTGGGTTTATATTAATTGTTAATTTACTTTTTACATTTAAAGAATCTTCTAGTTTTAGGTTGCTATGAGTATTTTTAGAAATCATGAATGGATATTTAATTAATTTTTTTCTTCATTTATAAAGTGATGACATTATTTTCTTCCTTATTAATGTGGGTAAATACAATGATTTTCTGGTGTTAAACAAATATTGAACTTCTGTCGTAAATCTATCTTGATATTGCTAGATTATCCTTTCTATATAATGATAGTTGTTGTATATTGTTAAATTTTAGTATATCGTTTAGGATTATTGCATTCATGTTCCTGATTGAGATTGACCTGTGCTTTTCTTTCGACATAGGTCCTTGTTAGGTTTTAGAATTAAGCCTATGGTAGACTTATAAAATGAAAAAATGAATTGCAATGTATTCTCTTATTTTTTGTTCTCTGGCAGAGTTTTCATAAGTTTAAAATAATATATATTTTTATTTTTATTTTAATATTAATTTCAAGTATACAGTACATTGGTTAGACATTTATATAGTTTATTAAATAATCCTCCTGATTGTTCTTTTTCTCTTTTGGCTCTACACTTAGCCATTAAATTAATGCTGACTGCATTCCCTGTGCTGTGCTCCCCATTCCTATGACCATCTATCAACTACTAAAAATTATATTTTTCTTGAATGTTTGATAGAACTAGCTAGTGAAGCCATCTGGATCTGGAGTTTTCTCCAGATGGGGAAATTTATATCTCTGATTCAATTGTTTTAACGGTTATAAGACTAATCCAATTTTAAAAGATTATAAAACTATTCCGTGACTCCAAATAGACATATGCCAAACTTTTGCATACGTTCTATATTTTTAACCTTCTTTCACACTTTCTCTCTTCTCTCTCTGCATCACATTCGGGATGATTTCTTCAGATCTATCTTCTAATTCATTGATTCTCTTTTCCACTGCATCTAGTCTGTTGTTAAACCCATCTATTAAGATTTTAATTTCCAAGATTATATTTTTAATTTTTAGATGTTATTTTTAATCTCAAATTTGATTGCTATTTGCTCATATTTTCAAGTTTATTTGTTGTTTCCTAAAATATTAGATGTTCTTAGTTCTTGGTTGGTGTCTCTTCCGATATTTAAGTATTTGCACCTCTAATTCTGATGTCTGTTGTTTTGTTTTATTTTGCATTTTGTGATTTATGCCTTAGAACTTTGGGTAAGTCTATACAATGATGAAGGTGGTTTATTTCAGAGAGAGTCTGCATTTGTTTCTGTCGAGTACCTGGGATAACGTCACACAGGATAACGTCAATGCATTTAAAATTGACATGGCTGAATTTTAAGCTAAATTCTCAGCTTGAGATTTAGAAATTTATTTCTTTGAAACCTGTGTAACTTGATGTAAGTTTAGAGGAAAACCTAAATAAGTGCTGTTATTTCCAGTTCTCAGGGGAGATTTATATTTTGTTACTTCTACCTGAAATGAAAGTTCCACACAAGAAAATATCTTTATAGTTTTTTGAAAGTGGAAATCAGTTTACTTCTGGTACATCCTAACTCTGAGGGCATAGCCCTTTGAGATCTCCACTTTATAGGAAGAGTTGCCCATTTGATTTTCTGTCTTGAACAATCTTCAAGATGTTGTGAAAACTTAAACTCAAATTGAACTGATTTAGAAAATATTCTAATGATGAAAGCCAGCTTCAGGGCTTTCTTTTCTTCTCTGAGTTTTTGGCTTCATTTAGTTTTTGGATTGAGTATCTTTTCTTATCATAAATTAATTTAAGAATATATAAAGTGTTTACCTTTAAGTTTTAGTTTTTTTTTTTTTAACTGATTGTCCATTTTGGTACTTAGTTCACCATACTACTAAAAATTATTTTTTATCTGACTTTAAATGACTGACTGCAAAATATAATAAAATACCATGTGAATGTATTTATCTTACAGTTAATCTTTAACATTTTAAATGAACTCATTTATCAAGTTGATGTACCACAACTTACTTAACCACTTCTCTTTTTACTGGGCATTTGCCTGTTTCTAGTGTTTCTCTACTATAAAAATATTGAGATTAAGTTAAAAAATACTTTTGCATCTACACGCTTGTATGTCATGACAAATTTTCATTTTACCATCTTCATATTGTACAGTGCCAGTTTTTTAACAGCTTTAAGATATAATTTGTTCACAATAAATTAACCCATTTAAAGTGTGTAGTTCAATGCGTTTTAGGACATTCACAGAATTATGCAATCATCACCAAAATCTAATTTTAGAAAATTTCATCATCCCCAAAAAGAAATCCCCCACACTCATTAACAAGTCTCAGTTACTCCCTTCCCCTGACCTATGTAACCTTTAATCTACCTTCTGTCTCTATAGTCTTGCTTATTCTGGACATTTAATATAAATGGAATCATATAATAGTTGTTTTGTTTTTGTGACTGGCTTCTTTCAGCCATGTCAATTTTAAATGCAAATATTAGAACATATAACTTGTATGTGGAATTACTGAAATAACACATTTTACATTTCATGGATCATTTTTGGAGGGTGCCTTGAGCTAGACAGAAGAGACAAATTTAAGCCAAACTCAGGACAGTTGGAATAAAGAAGAGTGAGAATTCTCTTCCCCTCCCCACCCTCTCATACAGCTAGCTGAAGTACCTCCAGGCAAGGGGATGCTTGTGGGTCAAATGCAGGCCTGCCCCACAGCATGGAATACTCATTTGCTTGGACTTGAAGGCTTCTAGTTTTTTCCTTCTATCAAAGTAGAATTTCCACGGTCTTTTGCTCCAACTCATGGTAGACAGGTGTTCCCCAAGGATCTTTAAACCTTTTGTGCCACAACACTCTGAGTTCCTGGGTGGCAGTGGCCAAGAAATTTGTGAACCAAGATTCAGCATCTGCACATGCCATAGTGCTGTGTGGCACAGGAATAAAATATGTACCCAACCCTGATCCTTTTAGTATCATGCCCTGGCATATTCCAGGGAAAGAGAGTGGCAATAGTCATGGAGTGTGGTAGGCCAGGCAGGACCTAGGATGCAAGGGGGCATGGCAGTGGGCAGTGAGAACCATCTCTGACAGGTGGCAGGAGGAGGATGAACGTGAGCTGAGTCTTTACATTCAGTGCATGTTTCATTGCCTCACGGGACTTCACTTACAAAATTCAAAGAGAAATTGAAAGAGAAAACGATTAAGGATTCAAGATAGTGACTATAGAGCATTAAACCCTACGGAGGGACACATCTGAACACTGGGTCTTGTACAGCTACACTCGTCTCACTTTTATGAAGTCAGTCTTGGCCAGGGAAATGGAAAACTCAGGAGCATCAGAAATAGATGTTTGATAGGAGCTATAAGAGAGTGGTGATAAAGAAGCCGATTGAAGAATGTGTTCCAAGAAAGATGGAAAGAAAATTCAACAGATTCATTGCAAAAGAAAAAGAGCCTGCATAACAGCACTGGTGATGACTTTGCTGAGATCAATTTCAGTGGAATGGAGGGCATAGAATTCAGTTTACAAGGTGGAAGAGCTGGTGGTCCAGGAGGACAAAGCAAAGGAGATAGTGGTCTAGGGCAGCGGCAGGTGGTAGGGAGTTTTCAAGGGTCTCCAGTTGCTGCTCAGTCACTAATCTGTGCTAAGGGCACTCACTTGGTTTCTAAATCCTAGGTCTTCTGGGAGGTCTCTAGAAGCTCCCATGATAATGCTCAAGACCATTGAAATTATAGTTCTGAAGTTTTGCGAAATATCATTAGAAACATTTTGAGAGCCCAAGTAATAAATAAAATTCTGTGCCTTGTTTGAATAAACATTTCTGATGACCAATGTGTGTTTATTGTATAATAGTTGTATTTTCTCTTTGGTTAATTGTTTTTTAATGACTTTTCATTAATTAATTTCTCAAACAACAAAGATGAGCTGTTTTTCATTTTTACTGTAAATTATTTTCCCAGTTATTTGCATTTTTATTTGGGCTATGATTTTATTTATGGAATTAAAAAATATCAAATAGTCAAATCTGTTAGTGTTTCTTAAAAGAAAAGACAGATAAATGTTATTCTAATCTGCAAGCCAAAGAAATTCCTTGTGTATGGGAATTTTTTATGTTTTAGGAGTGTTATAGTGAATGTACAACATCCTGGCATGGATAGATCTGCCATCTCTGATTGGGGAGAGTAAAGAGATGAGAGAGGACTGTATCTAATTACTTTAGGTATCCAGTTCTTGGAGAGCTTTGTCAGACCCTTCTTAAATATCCTAGCATGGATGTATGTCCAAGTTTGACTCCTTGTGTATGGTTCTTAGTAAGAAGATAGAATGGCCACTACCCGTACCAGCTCATCAGAACTGCTGAGTCCCTGGCAAAGTCTGTGCCCATGTATGAGTAAGAAACCAAGCAGTGTGAGGAGTCCTTTTCTGCTTACATGCTTAATTATGCATAACTAGAGTGATACTCTGTCTATACTGCAGCAATCCTCAACTCTTTAACAGCCTACCTCTAGATTCTGGGTAATTTCTGAACTGGCCTCTAAGGGAGGAAATTACCAGGTCTACTCTGTGCCCTCACTTCTTTTATGCTTGAAAACCTACTCGAGTATTTCCATTGGCTTTAGAATGATGAGAATCTGTGAGTTGCCTGTTGACCATGGCTATGATGGACTGTAGAGCACAGGACATTGGAACCCTGCTGAGAGTTAGAGTGGGATGGATAGATTCATATACAAGGAGGATAGATACGAATATTCATATACATGTCCACTCATACACAAGGGGGATGGATGGAGACCACCTTCAAATGACACCCAGACGAGCTGGAGACCTGTCTCGGGCTATTTGGTCTGTACAAATCCCAGTTGGACTATTTTTACACCTAATATATGACATGTGCATTCTTTATCCTATATAGGCTGTTGTATCAAAGCGGTTCTTCAAATGTCTATAGTTTATATAATCATATCTCACCTGAGTCTTCTTTTTCTCAGGTTAAACAAATTTCTTTTTCTTCAATTATTCCTTATGTGAAGAATTCCAAGGGAACATGATACTTCCACCTCACCAGCCACGGACATCCCAACAGAAAAATGGGTAAAGGACATTACCATCATAAAAATAAATAATTAAAAGTGTGCGATAGCTATGTATGAAAAGTTTTATTTCACTATAAACAAAGGACTCCAACTTAAGCAGTTTTCTATCAGTTTGTCAAAGGTTAAGATTACATGGGGCTGGAGAAGAGTGAAATGTACTTCTGGAGACAGTCTGGCAAAGTTGCCACAAGCCTTATACATGTGCATAGCAGAGATTCCACTTATAGGAACCTGGCCTGAGGAAATAGTCAGACAAACTGTTTACATAAGGATGTTTACCTCAGCACTGTTTATAATAGCAAAATACCAACAGATAATGTCTAGTATCAGGAAATTCGTTGTGTAAATGGTGATACAGCCACATAAAAGAATGGCAAAGCTCTACATTAAAATGGAAAGATATTCACAATATGTTTTGGGGAGTAAACTGTTTATAAAACCAAAGAATAACATGATGTTGTTTTTGAAAGATATACATTAAAATGTTAACTGTAGTTACTTTTAACTGGTAAGATTATGGGTAGTGATTTTTTTCCATATTTTTTTTCTAATTTCCCCCCAATAAACAATTATAACTTGGATCTTAAAGAAATATTAAAAGTTAAAAATATTTGCTAATTTGCTAAGCAAATTGGCCTCTTGATTTAATTTATGTTTTTGATTACTAGTGAGTTGAAACAATTATTTTCATGTTTATTAATTACTTAATAAAGTGTAGTTAAATAGAAACTACATTAAAGTCCTGCATTTTCAAAAGCACTGTTACACCTGGAAGGGAATTCACCACCTTCTAGTCTCAATCTCTCATTTTTTAACAAGGACCAATAAATCCAGAGAGGTTATATAATTTGACAAAATGTAAGACAGAATTATGGCTGGTTTCTGACTCCCAGGCCATTGAGCTTTCTGTTATAATTTGCTGTCTTTCTCGTATTAGGGTCTTGGTATCTCATATATGCTTCCTGGCAATATCAGGTGTTCTATTTTATCAATTCAGAGATTGATTTATGATTCATAATTACTAATAATTCATTTTAGATGTGATTTTATGATAGATGCTACTTTATACTTTAGTGTGTGCATGTGAGAGGAGTGTAGAGGGGCATTCATTATATAATTTAATTCTGTACAGTGGAAGGAAGAACTTGTGGACCTGGGTGTGACTCCAGCAATACCATTCCCTAGCTATGAGCCCCTGGGTAAGTTATGAAACCTTTCTGAACTTTGCACATAAATGGTCAAGGATATCTATTTCGTAAGGTTGTAAAGATTAAATGGAGTTGTGAAGAGAATTAATGTATGAATAAGCCCAGTAATATGCTAAACTAAAGTTTATATATCTATTTATCCTCTTTTGCTTGTTTAAATACATTTTTTTCCCAAAAAGGACTTGAGAAGGCACAAATGTATATCACATTTGTTGTTGCTGACATGGTTTTTATTATGTCGACTCTGTTGGATGGTCCATTGTTAGGATGGACTACACCAAGAAAGCATAATTATTCACACACAACCTGTTTTAGAGAATTAGGAGAAGGGGGAACCTCCTTGGATAGGAAAGTTACATTTCTACTAGTGACCCAAGGCTATGAGTGGGTCCATTAGGTGTGATGGGGCAGGATGATCATATGAACCAGGCTTACAATTTATTAAAAGCCAAATACTTCCAAGCTGGGAGAAAATGTGTCTTTGGGAGATATAGAAAGAAGACTGACCCTCTATTAGCCAATAAGCCTCCAAAGTCAGGGGTCATGTCTTTCCTGTTTGTTGCTGGACCACCAGTGCCTAGTTAGCCCAAGTTAGTAAAGATTAGTTGTCTGAGTAACTTCTAACACTTGAGTGGTATAACTTGCCACATTGTGCTGAGTTCTCAGGGACCATTTCAACCAGAAGTCTTAATTTCCTTCAGGTCTAGGCAATTTACCTGTATTATTTATTAGATAATGTCTGTCCTCTCCTCTGTTATCTCTGTTTATTCTTTTTGGAATTTCTATTAGTTAAATGTTAGATCTGTATTGATACTCTCACTTTTCTGTTCTGTTTTCTGGATGATTCATCTTCTCACTTTCTATTTACTTTTCCTTGTGTCATATTTTTAAATACTAAGAGCTTTTTCTTATTCTCTGGATAAATGCATATTCTTTCATGGCATCATATTCTTGTTTAATGAATCTAATAGGTATATGTAAAATCTTCCTGAAGATATTAGTTACAGATTTTTTGGGGGAAGGGTTTATTTTTAAATTCCTTGTATTATTTCTAGTTCTTTGGACTTTTCTTTTGCATGTTTACAGTGGTGTCTGTCTTAAATAATGATTGGAGATTTTTCTGCAGTAACGAGTGATCCTTGGTTGTTTGTTCATATTTAAAAGTGAGGCACTAAAAAGCTGATTGAAAACTATATATTCATGGGTAGATCTTGAAAAGTCTGGAGTCAACTTAATTAGTTGAAGATAATCAAATGCTGGTATCTTTTTTTAGGCCTGTTTTCCTAGAGTGGAGTCCTTGATCTCTTGCCCTGGCGGGGCTAGGAGATTTAAGTCTCCCACTCAAAATTTTGAGAGATGATTAGGGGGAAAGGGTCTCATTCAGAATGTTGACTTTCACTTATTCCCCTCATTTTAATAAGGCACCTCATCTTTACTCCAAAAATTTTAGTTGACCTCAAAACTAGCATAAGCCACCTTTGTAAAGAAGGAAGCGAAATTAAATGAAAGTATTTCTGAAAGCACATTGTAAATTAAAAATAAATGAATATAAAAATAAAATAAAATAAGTACTCTGCTTATTTAAAAAGTGACCATTTTGAACCACAGCAATTGACTTAAAGTATCCTATTTATGGTTTTAAATAACTCTTGTATTTTATATTGTTCCTGCCATCTTTAGAGCAGAGTGTTTCTATTTCAATGACACTTTTTAAAAGAAACATTGACAAACTAAAGGAGGATGGTGAAGATAGTAAAGCATCTAGTGCAGAAGCTGGCAAACCATGGCCTATGGGTCAAATCCAGCCAGTACTCTGGTTTTGAAAGTCAGGTCTTACTGGAACACAGCCATATTTTATTTACATATTTTCTAAGGCTGCTTTCATGATAGTAGTGCAGTTGAGTGGTTGTGACAGAAATATATGGTTTGCAAAACCTACAATATTAACCGTCTGGCCCTTTACAGAAAAAAGTTTGTTAACCCCTAATCTGCAAGCCACATTTTATCCTACATGCTTGATGGAAGTGGAAATTTCATCTGAACAAAAGATGAAAGAATTATATAATAGTTTATAAGGATAGTGTCTAATATTTATTGAGTGTTTACATGTGCTTGGCACTTGTAGGCATGCATTATCATCATGCACTATCATACTTAATCGTGATTAAAAATCATCTTCCTGAGTAGGTTATGTGTTCCTCCAAGAATCTAGCAAGTATGGGCTTTGAGTGACTGTTGAGCTAAATGAGCACTGTTATCATATAGGAGAGATGAAAGCTCCTTCTGGGAGATTGACGTAGAAGTTTCACAGAAGAGATTTTAGGTCATTGAGTAGAGTCTGCTCTCTCCAAAACAGTGAGTTATCTACCCCTGAGATGGGTTCAAAAGAGCCTGGCTGCCCACCCCATTGCTAAAGGATATTGTGAAAGTACTTCTCACTTTGGATGTCAAGTTGAACTAAATGAAGTCAACTTCTAGGATTCTATCATTCAAATTAGGAGAGCAAACATTAGAACTCAGAACTTATGGTCAATATCATTCTCTTTCAGCATCACACTGCCTCCCTTAGACTTTGTGACATTAGAAGAGCCGAAGAGATGGGTGCTGTAGTGAAAAGAACATCATGACGAGCAGCAGGAGGTTTGGGGTTATAATTCCACTTCTGCAACTAATTTGCCACATGAGTCTGACAAGTCTTTTAATCTCCAAGGGCCTAAGTGTCCTCAAGTGAGGGGACTGGACTAGATAATCTCTAAATTCTCTTTCAGCTCTAAAATAATTTTATCTGAGGATTAGCAAGGCCTCTTTTATTTAAAGAACAGGACAGACCAGTTCAAACAGATGTTTCCATGTTATGTGTGACCAGGGTACTGAGATTCAGCTTTTAAAAACATTTTGCCCACCTCCTGATCCCATTTCAGTCTTAGCTACTCAGTTCCCATTCCCTTTATGTATCCCTGTTCCTATCTTGATTTATGGTCCTTCTTACTTGGGAAATTAGGTTTTAAACAGGCTTCAGTTTTAGCCTTTCTGTAGTATGGTGAAGGCAAGCTCTTTCCTATTAAATTCTGCTCATTTGGCTGGTGAAGAACTTGGAGCCGTTCAACTCTTGGAAAGCTGGGGATATTAACATTGATCTCTGAAATGTGATTGGGCCTCCTTTATTTAGAGTACTGGATACAGAAAGCTCATATTTCTCATAGGGGAAAATTTTATTCTTGGTAGAAGCGGTTTTATCTCCCAGTGAGCCATCTACCCATTTCTTTATTTAAGTTCTTTAACTAAAGAGCTTAAACTAAATTCTTTTTTAAAAGATTCAGTCTTAAGTGGACACTCATCTAGCAGCATTCCCCCCACATCTCACTCCAATAGATATCAACTACTAATTGTAGTCTCCAGTTACCTCTAGACTTTTCTTTGAACTATCTCACATTTTCAACATTTCATTTGACTTAAGTGCTTAGTATTCAACTGTTTTATAGTTGCCTATATTCCATACTATATTTGACCATATTTTTTCTTATTAATTCTAAATAGCTCTAAATACTGCAACGTCATGTTAAGAACTCCTTTTAGTCCGAGGCCTCTCACTATGTGTTGCCAACTACCAACTGATTCTCATCCAGAAGATTAGCAAGGCTGCCACATGGTGTTCTTTTTTATAAAACATTATTGCCTGTATTATAGCTCAGACTTGATGTGGTGACATTAATCCCAAATCTTCAGAATGGTACTCTTAATTCTGCTTGGATGGAGAGCAACTTGAGCTGTCAGCATAAGCCTTTTATTTTGGGAAGACCATTCTTTGTCATCATTTCTATAAGGAATCTTACATTAGTTGTTAGGAATTTTATATTGTCCCTGAAAAATAGCATTTTCTTGCTCCTCACATTGAGATACCCAGATTTCACATCTTTAGTGAATAATCTCTAACATTGATATAGTTGCTGAATATCTTCCCCAGACATGTTTTAATTATTCACTAAGAAGCCATAGTTGTTCCAGCTAAAAATGGAGTCTGGCTAGAAGCCCCTGGTGAAGTCTTTCCCAATTTTCCTACTAAAATGCCTATAAAGACAAAGAAAAAATATAATATTTTAAACACAAAAATAAAAACAATGAACAGCATAATTTCAAATTGGGGAAGAATGTACACTAACTATGAAGCAAGATTGAGACAAATCTCTTTAAGTCATTTTCTATGGTATAACAAGTCAGCTTTACTACATGACACAGAAACCCTTTAAAATGATGGAAAGAACTACATCCTCTCCACTGTTTGTCCATTATCAGGAAAACTGGGCAAGTAGGCATTTTACCCACATCAATTGATAGGTGGGGTTGAGAGCATTGTCACATCATTTTATATCCAGAGAAATTAAATTCTCAGGAAACAACTTGGATTCTCAGAAAACAAGGTCAGCTTTGAGTCAGAGGACTGTGTTTTCAAAGGGAGACTTCTTGTAGGTAAAGCTTCTTAAGTTTAGGTTGAGTAAGAAACAAACAAACAAGAAAAACAAAACAAAAAAACAAACCACCACTACCACCAAAACCCTGGTCCAGTGCATGCTGGGAATTAGAGATTTTTAAGTTTACTTCAGGTTCTCAGTACCAGGAAATCAGGCAGTGCTGGTGGGACAAAGTGAAATCTCAGTAAAAGAGGAGTAAATTAGAGCAAGTCATGGTGGAAACCAGGGCTTGAGCCAGATGCTGTGAATACCTAATAGGTAGAGCAGAACCCAGGGTACTTCAACTTTCCTGGTTTTTGACAAACATCAACTATGAATAAATTTCAACAAGCTCAAAGACAAATAAGGAAGTGAGGGGGTGGGGAACCACATGAAGTGTGTGAAGAAGACTTTACTGTAAGAGAATAAAGAGTATCTAGAAGACCCAGAAGAAGAATACCTCTCTGGAATGATTTACTGAAAAGTCCAGACAGTGGAATATTTCAGGGATCTGTTTGGCTTATGCCATTATACAAAATATATGGATGTTAAAGAGCAGAGAGTAATAAAATAGATAACTGGTACTTTCAAAGGTGATATTTAAACTAATGGAAAAAAGTAATAATTAAAGATGTAACAGGAAAATGTCATGAGCAGAAGAAAGACCTATATTGAAAAAAATCATTGCGTTCCAGATAAGTCAATGCACACAGGGATGTATCTTGGCAGCAATTTTAATTCATAAGGATGAGAAATAACTTTCACATGTATATAAGCAGAAGAATCAGACTACCTAAAGAAATGACAAAAATCTGGCTGTTCTCTGGCTTTTACTCTGAAAGCATAGATTTAGAAAAAAAATGGATTATTATATACAGAGTTTTGAGAACCAAAGTTTGTAATTTACTACTTTTATACCCAGCCTAGTTATCTTTAATTTGTGAAATAACAAAAAGACATTTCAGATATGCAAAGTCTGAAAATATGTACTTTCCTTGAAAACAATTACCTGAAGGAAAAGCCTGAGAATGGAGAACTTAGGGTACAAAATGGTTGTCTTGAGTCTGAGCCCAACTAAAATAGGGTTATGTTCAAATCAGTGTTTATCAAATGTTTTCAGTCACTAAATTCTGCATCTAGAGGAAATCTTTCTTGAAAACTAAATATATAAAAGAGCTACAATTGTCATTCTCTGTTTAAATAGGGCATGAAGATGTGCTCACTTTAGCAGCTAGTATACTAAAATAACAAGGGTGTGAAGAACCTAAAGACCCATCCACAGGCAACCTGTGAGGCACCTCTTCAAAACTGGAGGACTCCATGGAACAAAGTCTGAAAACCACTGCTCAAAAATAATTATTGTACGTCTGTCTATAGAACAGAATGTAATATCAGAAATGATTATCAAAAGAGATTTACCACTTCACACCTGTTAAGAATGGCTGTTATTAAACACATATGTTATCAGATAGAAAACTAAATGCAACAAATGAGCAAGACAAAGAGACTCATGGACACAGACAGCAGTTTAGTGATTGCCAGAGGGGAGGGAGGGAGATAGATAAGGGTAAAGGGAGTCAACACTATGGTGACAGAGGGAAATTTAACTTTAGGTTTTGGGCACACAATGCAGATGGTGTGTTTAACTGTATACTTAAAACTTGTATAATTTTATTGGTCAATATCACTCTAATAAATTTGATTTAAAAAAGATGAGATTTAAAAAAAGAGACTTACAGTGGATAAATTAATTTGTTAATAACCTGGAGGTAGAGCTCTAATTAATAGCACAGCAATTTATAAACTGATAGCTGTACCAACTGTAATTCTGAGGATGTATACAGAGAAAAGAAAGGTGAAAAATACCATTTTTTACTTGACTCTGACAATTAGAGAATAGAGACTTTTGAAAAACTAAAGCAATTTATAGAACAAAAAAAGAACATAGTCTATTTAAACAGTGTACCCTACAAAGCAGTAAGGAGAACAGAAAACAGAAAACAAGATGAAAGAATTAAGATCTTGTATATCAGTCAAAGCTATAAATGATTGAGAAAAATAACATTAAAAGATTTAAATTCTCAGACTGGTTTAAAAATTTATATGAAATTCAACTAAATTTTGTTTGTAGGAAATATATCTACAGCAATGTGAAAAAAGGAGTTTAAAATGAAAAAAATTAATAAAGGGCACAATTCCGAATGAAAATATATTTAAGCAGACTGAATAACATTCCCTTCAGGATCGTAGTGCAAAATTTGTTTAAAATATAAAGAAAAATGAAACATTGACAGATTATGTTGAAAAATATGAAAAATAGAATCTTTTCTATTTTCATTTCTATTCTTTTTATAACTTTCTATATCATATCTGTTTAGATATTTATAAGTTCTCTATATCTTTTATATCATTGGATATTTCGGGCTTTCTTTAAAATTATTAATAAAATCTTTATTAAAATCATCATCCATTAGCTCTGAAAGAAAAATCTTTATAAATATTGATAGAAGTTATAAAATTACATTCTTGACCACAATATTATACTCAACCTAGAAATTAATAATCGTATTTAAGTAATAAAAATTCAACCATTTTAGAGTAATTAAATAATGTAATTTCCTAAATAATAACATAATCTCCTTAATAATACCTGTGGCAAATAGGTAATAACTATTGTAACTTCAGACAGCAAACTCCTTAGAACAAGTTTCTGAAATTTTTAAACTTAAGCCTCTTCAGTTATAAAGATTTAGACAAATTTTACTTAAAATTTTTTTTATTGAGGTATACTATTCATGTAATAAAGCTTTCAGAAATTAAGTATAATTGGATGTGCAGTGACAATTTATGCACCTGTGGTGTATATTTAACTTTATTATTGTTTTATAGGAGTTTTAAATACATATGTATATATTATATATATGTGTGTATATATATATATGTACATATTTTAGATATAAATCCTTTTCCAGAAAATATATTATAAATATTTTCTCTCAGTCTATGGGTTACATTTTTATTTAATGATATCTTTTGATAAGTAGAAATTTTATTCTGATAAAGTACCATTTATAAATATTATATGGTTAGTGTTTTTTGTGTCCTGTGTTTGTTTATGCCGAGGATATGAAGGTATTCTCTATTTTCTTCTACATTTAGGTGTATTATTTATTTCACATACATTTTTATGTTTAGTGTGATGTTGGGTGTTCCATTTTTTTCACTACAGATATATAGTTGTTTTGGCACCATTAATTGAAAAGATGTTCCTTTCCCCAGTGATTTGCCTTGGAACCTTTGTTTAAAATCAGTTGACTACACATATGTGGGTCTGTTTATGGATTCTCTTTTCTGTTTCATTGATATTTTTGTCTACCTTTATACCAATATATACACAGTCTCATGGTAGTTTTATAATAAATCTTGATATCAGATATTATGGTTTTTCTGACCGTTTTACTTTTTCAAGATCATTTTTACTGTTTCAGATTTATTGCATATCCACATAAACTTTAAAATCAGCTTGTCAGTTTTTTTAAAAACAGACAAACAAAATGTCTGCTGAATTTTCATGGGAATTGCATTAAAACTATTTATCAATTTGGTGAGAACTGATATCTTAACAATATTGAATCTTCCAAACTATAAACATGATTAAGCTTTCCATACTTTTAGCTCTTCTTTAATTTCTTTTACATATACATTTTTAGAATTCAGTATTTAGTAGAGGTCTCACACATTTTTTGTTAACTTTATATGTTTTTGATACTGTTGTAAAAGTTATTGCTTTAAATTCATTTCTAATTGCTAGCATGTAGAAATTGATTTTGCATGTTTTCCTTGTATTTTGTTTTTATAAAATATTTCCCAATTGCTACTATATGGAAGTGCAATCGATTGCGTATATTTATTTAGTGCACTTTGACCTTACCAAATTCACTTATTAGTTCCAATAGTTTTTTTGGTAGATTTCTTAGAATTTTGTAATATGTATATATAGTATATAATGTCATCTCTAAATAAAAACTGTATAGTATATATTAATTAATACAATTATGTCCTACTTTCTTCTTTTATAATATGCAACCAAATTTTTAGTTTGAGCTGTCTTCACACTCAAAGTCTGAAGTTCCTTCTGCATTTCTTTTTGCAATAATCAGTTTTGTCTAAGATCATGGTGACACACTGCTTTTCATTCCTGTTCTTCTGAATGTAACCACTATTCACCTTTAGAGTTGACAGTTTAATTTTAAAGCATACTGAAAGAGATTCACTTGCTTTTTCTACTGAGTTAAACTAATAATTTTTTCCTTAATTGACATACCAATAGTTGGGTGACAATTAGCATCTCTAGAAAGTCAGCCAGCATTGGTCACACTTTTGTTCCTAGCTTTGGAAGTTCTATTATCTGTCTGAGAAATTTGGTATTTTCTACGACCATTAATTGTGTTGCCTTGTGTGAGACAGAAAATAATCTGCATAGACATAAATTTTCATTTTAATGCTGCTACATGGTATGATATTTCAGATTACACTTAAAGTGAAAATGAAGAAATCATTTTTAAGGTAAAGTTTAACCCCATGTTGGGCTATCATGAAAATAACTCATCCAAGGTGACAATTGGAGGAACATACCTTCCATACATGGCTAAGATCATATAGATGCACCAACCACAACCATGCCTCAACTTATTCCTCTCCTTGACCACTGTCAAAGTCTTTGATATCTACTGAAAGATTTATTTAAATTTTAGGAAAGTTAAAATTTGAAAATGATACTAATAGTACATACAGTTCCATTTGAACTGTAAAATTGAAAAATTGTTGACTTCTTCCATAAATTAAAGAGCTCTTTCCAAAGAAACAAGTAGAAAACAACCCTTACTGAAATGATAAACTCATAACTCACACATAATGTCCATAAATAACTTATGCATTGTATAGCTACCCGTCTCTTAGACTATAAACCCTAATCATTTGATTTAACTAATTTACATAGTGCCTAATCATTGTTATGAGCAAAATCCTTTCCTTAACCCCACTTACTAAAAAAAACAGTGCTCCCAACACTTGCTTATTTCCCTTTCATTTCTTGGTGCATTTCAATCAGGTTTGCACACTCAACTGAAACTACTCTTGTGAATGTTGACAATGGCTTCTAAATGTCAAATCTTATGCCCTCTTCTCAGACTTGATCCTATGTGACATTTTTTTTTTCAGAAGCCATATCTATTGATATGCTGATAATTTTTTGTTCCTTCTGACTACTGCTCCTCTGCCCGTGTTGCCGGCTCCACTTTTGTCTCTGCTTCAGACTCAGGTATTCCCCATGCTCAGTTTTCTCTTCCAACTTTTCATTCTTGCCATGTCATACATAGCTCCATAGGTATGCTTATCTACAGAAGTATTTGGCTTCCAGGTCTGAACTTATAATCTTGCAAATCTTTGATGTCTGTACTTACAATCTCACAAACCTGCAAATATGACAATTTGAATGTTTATTTTATTTTGTGTTGCTATCACACCTTATTTCTAAAGACAGCTCCAAGGATTCAAATTACTATTTTACTCTCTGATGAAATCTTACTCTATCTACAAGATTAAATTGAGAGTTACCTCCACTAGAAAGCCTTCCAACATCTTACAATACAGTAAGTTGAATCATCACTTGAGATCGTATTTTATTTTAATTGTACCACAGTTGTAGATTTCTATTATAAAAAGTTGTGTCTACATCACCAATGATTTTAGAGTTACTTGAAGGCAAAGGTTAATCTTTTTATCCTTCTCTCTTCACCTGTCCAGCTCTGAGCACAAGATCTCGCAGATAGGGGAGCACTCAGAAACTGCAATGATTTTGAATCGTACTAGAATAGGAGGGCAGGGCTTGAAGCATCAAATAGGTAGACTTATAGCAAATACAAAGGAAGTGTTCTATTACACAGCAGGGAGTAACTTGTTGCTCATTTAGGTAGAGGAATATATAAGAAGAAAATATACATAGATTTTATAAGAATTTAACCAAACTTAAATTAAGTTTAGAGAGATGTATAATGTGTCACTAGAGAAAAAGAGGGACATGCTTTACCTTTCAAGTATATGCCATGGTTGACAATTACCACAATTTTTCAGGACTGTCCGGGTTCACACAGGACATCTAGTCACCCACAGATTTGGCAATAATTCAATTATTCTGTTCAATTCAGATCACCAAGCTGGCTAATACTTGCTTTCCACTTCACTGCAAACTCTGGAGACACAAACGCTTGTCCACACCCCAGAATGATTCCAAGCCGAGGTTCAGCACAATTAGTTATTTGTTTCCTCTAACATCTGAACCTTGTGAGATTCAGCCACCTCCTGGGAATGAGCCGTCTGCCAGCGAGGCATGAATAAAACAGAGAAGGTTCCAGCTGGCATCACCTGCTGTGTTTTGCCTTATTTCTCTATACACATTTCTAGACTTCTGAAATCCAGGGGCCTCTCTCAAGAGGATGCATGCCACATGGGTTGGGTGTCTGAGACCTTGATTTTGTTGTTGAACTTTTTATTTTTGAGTCTCAGTCTTACTCAGGCATGAGACAATGGATCTGGGACCCCGATCCTTAGATTCTCATATGATTCTGACCCTGGCTACTCTCACATTCAACCCCTTTCCAGGTAGCCCCCTGTATATTATTAGTCTTCAGGTCATATAAATTTTTGTTTAAAAGTTTATCGCTAAAGAATTCCTATTTCTCTGCCAAGATTTCTCTCTTGTCCTATAATGTGGCATTTTGGGTTCATTTTCATTATACTTCTGTAAGCCATGGATGGTATTGTTAGGTTTTACTGCTCTTCTTTGCTTTATAATATCTCTCCATGAACACACAGGCGACCCTTTCTTATCACTTCTATTACCATCATCTTAGTCTCTCATAACACCTTACTTGCTTTTTTAATGACTGTTAAAGTTGTAGTAGTTACATGCCTGGATTCTAGAGCTAGATGACTTGGGCTTAAGTCCTGGGTCTGCCACTTATTAGCTGTGTGGCTTTGTGTAAATCACATAGCCTCCTTGTGCCTCAGTTTTTCCATCTGGGAAACTAGGGATCACACTCATGCCCATCTCCTAAGGTTATTGGAATGGTTAAGTGAGTTAATATGTAACATATAAAGTGCTAAGAGTAGTATCTTGCTTAAACAGGAGCTGCAAAAGTATTAGTTGTATTATTATTTTTATTGTTATTATTACCCTTTATACTAGTCAAGACACTGTTTTCCACAGAACGCCAGTTCAATTTTTAAATGAAAATAGAGTTATTTTATAGCCATGTTGGCAAAAAGAAAGAGAGCCTCTTGTAGGTAGGGTGCTTTTGAGAGGAATTCAGTAAAGATGAGGTCTTCTAAGTACAGGTAATCTTCTGAGACAAGACTGGAGAGGTTGATGAAGGATAAACTGTAGATGACCTTTAACACAAGGCAAAGTGGCTGAAGATTATGATAAGGCAGAGGAGTGTTTTGAGCTGGGGCATGAACACTGAGAGATTAATCTGCGGGAGATGCCGAACTCATTTAAAGGAGAATAGGGCTCCTTTACAAGGCCAGCTGTATAGCGTCTGAGTTTTATCCATTCATTAAAAAGTTTTAATGGGCATTTACTCCTTGATGCCAGGTATTTACTAGATGCAGAAGAGATAATGATGAATAATATTGACACAGTTTATATCTTCATGGAGTTTATGGTCTAGAAGGGAAAAGACAGTTAAAATAAACGACTACAAACAAAGCATGGTGAATGCTGCAGAGGACATGAAGACTGCCTCTTTTCCATTTATCTTACCTTTTCTCTTTCACCCCAAAGGAGCTAGTGGTGTGGGTAGGACTGACTTTACTCTTAACTCCAGGAGTGGGTCTCATTTATGTAAGCCAGTTGTTTAAGCCAGTTGTTTCTAACTCTGTTGCCCATTCCAATTACTTGGGGGGAATTTAACAAAATTATAGACACCAGAGTGTCACCCTCAGAGATTAATCGATCTGGGGTGGGGCCTGAGAATTGATCGTTTGTACATGGCTCAGCAGGTGATGCTGATGTGCAGCTAGGGCTGAGAATTACTGGTCTAACCAGTAATTCTGGGTTCTCTTACCGTTGTTGCTTGAAGGTTTTGTTCAAGAAATGTTCTGGGCATGAAGGACGCAGCCATAGTGAATCATTGTCCCTGGTCATTGAAATTGGTTTAAGTGTGAGGGAATTGTCGTCAGAGTGAACCTTCATACTTTCATTTGATGGCTCTCTGAAGTGGCACTTTATTTTCCCATACGTAACCAATGAAATGGTTGCTTGTAACCGTCTTGCAAAACCAATTCATAGAGTCATACATAGCCAAACAGAATGGCAGAGAAATGTGGCTGTAGTCCTAAGCAAAACATGCTTGATGTTTTCCTACTTCTGGACTAGTTACTTGAACCAAATAAACATCCTTGAATGTTTAAGCCAGTCTGAGTTAGGTTTACTACTACTTGGAGTTGCAGTGTAACAGCAAAAGCATCCTAACTGATTGAGGCAAATTCACGGTGCTTCCGACTCACAACAGACCAGAGAAAGGAGTTGGCGCTGGAGAGGAAGAGGCCATTCTGCTCATAATTGGAGGGGCAGTGTGACATATTGGAAAGAGTATGGGCTTTAGAGTCAGACATATCTGGGTTTCAATTCTTATTCTGCCACATACTGGCTCTCTGACCTTGTTTACTCATCTTTAAATTGAGAGTATTAATAAAACTTGCAGGATTGTGATGAAGTTTAATTGAGATCAGTTATGAATCTATCAGAGCCCTATGCCTGCTGGTACATTGTACTCAAAATGTGAGGACTATTGCTTTTGTAGTAGCCAAATAAATAGTGATGAAAGGTACGAGGTTCTAGGGTTAGGAATGGAATGACATACAATAGAGTTTGATAAGGACTATAGCCAATAGAATTGGGCTCCTGAAGTCACACCAGGCTTGGATCTGATTGGATGCAGACATTATTATCAATAGCTAGAATAGGAAAGAAGGGACAAAAATGAAACCTGTATTCTTTAAAGAGCTATTTCTGTTAGGCAGAATTATGTGGATGGATTGCCCTCTTTATTGTAGGTATGATTCTGTGTAAGGAATCAGTGTTGCTCATCTATAATGAAAACACACTCTTCATTGTACACTGCTGGGTAAAACTGATAAATGTTTGCTATCCAGTTCATTTTTTTATCACTTATCAGAAGTAACCTTGAGCAAGGTAAGTAAAAATCGAATTGGATATATCACTATGTTCACCTCCATTGCATTGTAGTCATGTCTTCCTAGAAATGAATTTTAGTCACCTTGAATCAATTTGGGAAATACTCTGTTGTCTGATAGAAACTTGGGAACACACTGTTCATAGAAACATTTGTAAACTTTTTCTCAAGATGGGTTACTTCTACAGAAGGTTATATAATATTCTATTATATTCCATTATATCCTGATTATTTATTAATAATTTTAGAAGACATCCATTCTATGCTTTATTCCTAGATATTGGGACAACATGCTATACAAGATCAATGTCCCAGATGTTTTACCTGGAGTTGGGCACCAGAATTAGAGAGACTTAGAAAACTGGAGGTATCTGGAACCTACCTACCCCTGCCTCCTAGATTAGTCTCTCCTTCAATACATCCTACTATTGTGGCTTCAGCTGCAATTTAAAGCAAATTTAAAGAGATGTAAGTGGTTAATTATAGATACCTTTTGCTTAACTAACTTAACTGTAATCTTTCGTTGTCTGATCTAACTTTTAATAACTTCTTTTCTTTTCTCCACTCTGTTCTAAGAACATTGTCTAATTTTTCTCATACTTTAGCATGTGGGTTTAACTCTATTAAGAGAGTTTCTCCCTCAGCTTTTGGTATGGTCACCTTGGTGATCTTAGTACCTCGGTGAAAGAATATTTTCTTTAAAATTTACTTTTCCTACAGACATGAAATTCTTCCTTATTGTAGGCTTTTTTTTTTCTTTTTTTCTTTTTAGCTCCAAGCATGACTTTTGTGCTGAGGGAAGAAGATTACCAAGGATGCCACAAACCTCATGACTGTCATTTTCCAATCAGATAAAAGTTATAATTGGCTAACCACTTTTATGTTACTTCTCCCAATTTCATATGTCTGAAATGGGAGGAAAGTCATGAGCTTTGAGTTTAAGACCCAGCTTTGCAATTAATTTTTGTTGTCCTGGGCCATACTTCTCCTCTCTGAAACTTTGTTTTCCCTTCTGTAAAACTGACAATAACTAAAATCATAGCATTATGAATGTGAAATAATATGTAAACCACCTCACATGGTACCTGTGCATAGTGAGTTCTCATTACATTTTCATGCCTTAATATCTCTTTCTCTGCTCTTTTAAAGTTTATAATTGGGGTGAAATTATTTGTAAAAAATACGAATTATTATTTAGCCACTCTAACAGCTTGTAACATGCTTTAAACCTTATTCACAAAAAATGATGCATAATTTTTATCGTACTTAAATATAAAGTTTGCTGCACTTATTATTCACCCCAGAATACTGAGAGAATTTTCAGTTAAGAATTCACAGCTATAACCAGTGATCTTTGAAAAGACATGAAGGATAGGAGGGATTCCAGAAACTTGGGATAAGCAAATTTTCCAGATTTCTAAAGGGAGAAAAAAAATGTACCCCCACCCCATTACAGAGTAGCTGGCTTAATAACAATCCCTGGAAAAATTCTAAAAATTCAACTATGCTTATGATTTGTACACATTTAGAAAAGAAAGCAGCAATTGTTAGAAGCTAGTGTGGATGCACTAGGACTAGGACATTTTGTGTTGTTTTTTTTTTTTTTTTCTGATTGTAAGTCCTGTGGAACATGTTAATGCTGTAAACATAGTGTGTTCTGATGCAGCAAAGTGTTTAACAAGGTTCTCATGATATCATCATGGGTAAAATACTTAGAGAAATGTGGTGCAGATTATCTATCTTACTTTTATCTTAATCATTGTTCTAAAAACACATAAAATTTAATAAGATGAGGCCCAAAAAAGTGAGAAAATTAAGATAAAGGAAAAACAAAGTGGTTAAGAGAATAAGATGAAACCACAAGTGTATGGTTGGTCAATAAAACTTGTGGCATGAGTTTCTGTTATTCCATACTCTTCAGTATGCTTTGTAGGGGTAGTTTAAAAATTTTGCTGTGGGCTTTCTAACAGTCCAAGCAAAAAGGAAACATCATAAATAAAAGTGCCTATAAGAAAGAAAAACAGTATTGAGAGCAGAGAGAAACTTCTGTGGGTTCTCGTAAAGAGGACATATGTCATATAGTAAACCATCTGCTCAGTACATCTTTACATGAAATGCAGTGGTGAGTTTCAAAGGCTGCTTCTTCTGAAGTAACTTCATGTAGGCAAAAGCACTATCTTGTTAAAAACAATCTATGGGCAAATGAGGGTTAGGGGATCTTGAGAATACCATCAAGACAAGCAACTCTCCGGTAGTCAGGGGAATGCTTTTACCATTAGGCTCTAGTTTGACAGCTGATTTACTAAAACTTCTCCAAAGGTCATTGATTAAAAGACTGATGTCTCTATAGCTCTGCCCTATGTTTCGATACCCAGAACCATCGTCAAAGATGAAGCTGTTGAAGACACTCCTCACATTTTTGTAGAACAAGAATTTGAGAAGGATAGTGGATATAGTTCAATTGTCTTTATACCTTAAATGTGGGGTCAAAGCCTACAAACTAAAATTTGGTAGCTATAAATATGTAAAATAGTGGATGTTGGTTAAAAAGAAATCCTCACATTTATAGAACCAAGGACACCCTGAAAACAAAGCAGACTATTTGAAAAGGACCCCAGAAACTTTTGTAGTTGCAAACTCAGATGAACTGATAGTGTGACATGACTTCCAGGAAAGATAAATTTTCATCTGGAGAAGCATTGGGTCCATAGAGTCCTATTATACTCTGCCCTGGCCAGATCACATCTAGAACCTTGCATTAAAGTTTTATACCATTTTTCCAAGAGAGAGATCTATTCAAAGGAGAGTGTTTGGGATACTGAGAATTCTAAAGGAAAATTTAGAGAAGCTGCAGGTACTTTTCCTGGATATGAGAAGACAAAACAAAAAATCTGCTTAGTCGAAGAGGTGTTATGTGGATAAGAAAATAATTTCTTTCTGGATTAATTAGTAGGAAATATGGGAAACCATTGATTAATTATATAGGAATACATTGAAGAAAACATTCTGAAAATGAGAACTCTTTGAAAAACCAAATGGTCTTTCTTATGAGTAGTGAGCTTCCTGTCACTGTAAGAACTCAAGGAAGGTCTGGATAATTGCCAGAAATGTTATGGAGGATAGTGTGATGAAGGTGAGAGATTGTTCCAGGTAACCTTTAAATTTCCTTCCAGCTCTGAGATTTTAAGCATCTTTATCTGAAATGGCAGAAAATTCAACAGTTAAAAAAAATTCGCAAGTTATTTAAGGAAGAAAAATCAATCTAGTCTCAGACTATTGTTAGTGCCTCAGAAGATCTGCCCCCAGATGACTAAGTTAAAATAACACAAGCAGAAGATGATGAATCATGCTGCTTTTCCTAATGGTCCCTAATGTGCAAAGCCCAAGATCGCAGCTGCCACTCTGAGTGACTACGTGGGGAGGGAGAACCAAATTATGGTAGGTATAGCACTGTAATGTTCTCAGTTGGTAGCTTGTGTGTATGTGATTACCTAGTATTCCTTACCAGCTGTTTTTTAACATTAGTCATACTGATTTAAAACAACCACCCTCTTTTCATTTATCTCAATAAGCACTGTTCTTTTATCGGGGGAGTAAGACATTTCATTTAAAAGTGGAAGCTTTTCTTAGTTCTCAAGTGCACATGATATGAGAGTGTGTGTGTGTGTGTGTGTGTGTGTGTGTGTGTGTGTGTGTGTGTACACATATACATATATGTACTTCACAGGGTCATTGTGAGTTTCAGGTGAGGTAATTATTGAGTTTCCACTCTCTCTTACCCAGGTCATTTAGGTTGGGCAGGTTCATGAAAGTGAGGAAAAATGGTTCCTTCTTCTTGGGCCAAAATAAAGGAAACTTTTAATGGGTGGACAAACATTCAGAAAGGGTTCATCGAAGATGAGTAAGCAGAACAGACGGCCCCCCAAACTACCTTTCCCTTTTCCCAGTGTGAGGGGTCTTAAATGGGTGGATTTCCTTTCTTGGTGCTCCTGGAACTTGAATGAGGCAAAACTCTGAGGTGTGTTGTATTGGTAACAAGAATATGATTGTACTAAGTCAATGGGATTGGGTAACCAAAGGTAAGCAGGGTCAGGGACTAGATGAGACTCTAATCAGGGGTGGTGGTGGGAGGAGACCCTGAAAGCCCAAGTCTGATGTCTAAGCCAGAATAAGAAGCAATGGGGTGTCTACATATTAAAAATTAGAAAAAAAAATTAAGTGAAATCTGTCCACATAGATTCTGCTAAAAGGATTGTTAACTTGACCAGCTAGCTTTATTTTGTCTCACTCGTAGGACTCTTATACTCTGTTGTTTGGAGCATAAATTGGTATAAGCTTTGTGGAGGTCAATCTGGAAAATATATATTAGAAGGCTTTAAAAATGTGTACCACCTTTACTCTAGGAATTATGCTTGCAGAAATTTATTTTAAGAAAATATATCTGCAAAGTATGTTTACAAGAATGTCCATTAAAGCATTATTTAAAATAGCCAAGAAATGTAAAAGCATAAAAGTCCTCGTGACCATCTATACTATTTTAAAGTAAATGTGAGTTTAAAAACAAAATTTAAAAACTCATAAAAGTACAGAAATAAGAAATTGTTTAAATAGATTAATTATTTTATACATATATAGTGTTATATGATTATTAAAACCACATTGTAGTTGAAAATTATTAGAAGTGACTTTAATTGGAATGAATGAAGTTGTTCTGAAGTCACTGTTAAGTGGTAGGGATCAAATCTTCTCTAGCCAATGTTTCTTTTATTCATTGGAATCAGACACTGTTATAGTCCTGTGTCATCTTACATATCTCAACATCACCAAGCTGATAATGTATAATTTCTTTTTACTTAGGACTTTTCTCTTATGCCTGTCCTGGAGTTTTCTTAAAGACTTTATTCTTGTTAATATTTGTGTGCTGATTTTTCTTTCTCCCTTGCTGGTTCCATCACACAGGTTTGCCTCAAAATATTGGCATGTCCCCATGTTCAGTTTTTGAACCTATTTCTTTACTTTTCTCATTAAAAGGTGTTTATTAAAATATAGTTAACATACAATATTGTATTAATTGCAGGTGTACACCATAGTTATTCAACATTTATATACCTAGAGAAGTGATCACCATGATAAATCCAGCAACCATCTGACCTTGCACAATGTACAATGCTATAACAATATCATTGACTATATTCCCTATGCTGTCCACCATGTCCTCATGACTTGTTTTATAATTGGACGTTCAAAACTCTGATTCCCCTTCACCTTTCCCCTCCTTTTTTGATTTTTCAATTACAGTTGACATTCGACATTATTTTATACTAATTTCAGGGGTACAGCATTGTGGCTAGGCATTTATATAACTTATGAAGTAAATTCTCCCTGATTAGTCTAGTACCCACGTGGCACTCTAGTTTTTACCATATTAGTGACTTTATTCCATATGCTATACTTTACATCCCTGTGACAACTTCCTAAGTACCAATTTGTACTTCTCAGTCTCTTCGCCTTTTTCACCCAACCCCCTGGCAATCTGGCGACCATCAGCTTGTTCCGACATCTATGAGTCTGTTTTGGTTTTATTTGTTTGTTTATTTTGTTCTTTAGATTCCACACATAGTGAGATCATGTGCTATTTGTCTTTCTCTGTCTGACTTATTTCACTTAGCAAAATACCTTCTAGGTTCATGTATGTTGTTGCAAATGGTAAGATTTCATTCTTTATTATGGCCAAGTAATATTTCATTGTATATATGCACCACAACTTCTTTATCCAATTGTCTATTAATGGACACTTAGGTTGCTTTTATTTTGTGGCTATCGTCAGACCTACTTATTTTCTATGTATATGTACTCCCTTGGTAATCACTTCTAGTCTTGCTGATAACTCCCAAATTTTTAATCTGGACCTCTCCCCAAGATTCAGACTAATATGTTTAGCTATTTAGTTACCATTTCCACTTTGAAGGCTAATCAACACAAATGTCCAAGGCTCAATTTCTAATTACCTCCACTGCACATCTGCTCTTTCCACAGTGCTCCACTTTTAAGGAAACAGTAACTCTATTCTTTCAGTTTCCAGGGACAAAAACTTCAGTGGCTTCCTTGACTCTCTTCTTTTTCTTCTGTTTTCTCACACCTCATATCAAAATAGTCACCATATCCCGAGGCTGCATCTTCTAAAATCTATGCAGAATCTGAATGCCTCTTCCCACCCACACTGCTGCTCTCTGCTCTAAGCCACTATCTCCGGCATTGTTTCAGCTTTCCCCTTGGTCTTCCTGCTTCTACTTGCCCTCTACAATCCATTCTCAACAAGGTAATCCTCCAAAAACCCAAGTCATGTCATGTCCCTCTTTTCTGCCTAACACCATTGGTTTCCATCCTCCTCAGAGAAAAGTTCAAGACTTTCCATGATATACAAGGCCCTCTGCGCTATTGCCTCTGGTTACCTTTTCTGACTTCATCTCCTATTACTTTTCTCCTCAGTCTATTCCACCCACATTGACCTCCATACTATTCCTAAAACATGCCCAACATGCCCGAATACTTTCCCACCTCAGGGCTACTGCCTGGAATTCTCTTCCCCTCCTACCCTCATTGTTCACTCCCTCTCCTGCTTTAGTATTTGCTGTAAAGCCACCTTTTGTGCTGAGGACTTTCCCGACCATGCCATGTAAAATCACAATGCCCTCCCTCCTTCATGTCACTGCTTATGCCTCTTACTTGCTCCCCCCACCATAGCAGTTATCACCATTAAATATGCTTAATTATTATTTTTTATTGTCTGATTTCTCCAACAAAAATATAAACTCTACCAAGACAGAGATTTTCATTTTGTTCACTTTTTCCCAAATGTTGAGAATGGTGCCTGGTACATAGTAGATACTCAATAAATATTTGTTGTTGGATGAATTTACAGATGCTTTATCTGTGGAAATAGCAAGGTGTTATGTTTGGTACTAAGGTGACGAATAAAGCTCAGAGTCATTTGAAAACTTTTAAGTGCTCATGGGATGAATGACTGCTGTAATATCATCAGATCCCCAGAAGTAACAAGGGAAAAGTAAGATGAGACCTTTGAGGCTCAATTAAGATGACGGGTGTTCCTTTGCTCTCTTCTGATTATTTTCCTGTCACTTGACATGGGGTATAGCTTGTTATAATGATGGAGGGAAGGGTACTGGAACTAGGAGAGGATTGTAAGATGTTATAATAGGAGAGGATTCAAAATATCCCTCTTAAAGCTAGGCGAGAGATACTCATGAGGAAGACATTATCTCATCATTTAAATCTCTTAAGACTATGTGTATCCTGTCAGTTTCTGTGTTATTTACATAACCCATTACTTCACAGCTGTTATAGGGGCTATTATAGGAGATTTCTGATTCTGGAAGATAATATAAATTGAAAGGGGAATATATTCACCATATATTGAATTTTAAAAGAAGATTACAAATTACCATAAAGATAACAATCTTATTTAGTTAGAAAAAACCCCTATACTTTATATCATATATCTATCTAATGATTTATGTGCCCAGAAAATATAATGGAAGGCTATATACCAAGGCCTTATCAGTAAGTATTATTGGATGTTAGAATTTTATTTTTATTTCATTTCTTTTCATTTAATTATATCTTTAATTTCTATTTTCTACAGTGAATATATCATGTTTTTATCATAAAATACAAATTATGAACATGGTTGTGGAGTTATTAGGCTGTCTGAGGGTATGGGTAGGTTGTAGGCAATGATCATGGAGTCTCAATATTGGATATGACTTTTACAGTATAAAGTTAACCTTTTCAGCATCCTGGCCAAGTGGTTTTTATACTTATACCTTTGATAGTAGAGAGCTCACTGTCTTCTCAGTCAACTCATACCACACACCCACACGATGGAGGTTCTGCTCTTCAGATTCATAGTTTCTGAGTTTTTGCAATAGCCTCCTACTGGATCTTCCTACTTTCACTCTCACCTCTTTATAATCTATCTCAACAAAGAGATGCTCCAAAAATCCAAGTCATATTATGTTACTATTCAGCTCAAAACACACTTTCCAGCTCTTTCAGAGAAAACTCAAAATTTTTCCATGACCTGCAGGCCCTAAGTCATTTAATCCATCTCCTACATGAAAACCAGCTCCTATAATAATTACTTATGGTTTTGAAACTTATCACCTTTCTGGGTGTTTTACTTTAGACATTATTCTTCTTTTAATTTTATTTTATAGTGTTTGTCTTTTGAGCTGAACACAGTGTTCCTGGGATTACTGAACATTACAGAGTAGAGCATGATGTTTTCTTCCTTTTTCTGGAAACTTTACTTCTTTTAATTCAGCCTAAGCTTGAATTATCCTGCTTAGTGACTTGTCAAGAGTGCAAAGAAAGAAAGATCATGTTCTAATTTCTGATTTATACTTTGTTTATGGCTACAAGAATTTTCTAGTTTCTCTCTCTCTCTCTCTCTCTCACACACACACACACACACACACACACACACACACACACACACACACACACACACCAGCATGCCTATATGTAATTTCAGCCTCCTACTGTAAGGGGAAAAGAAGGAGAAAAAAGTATAAAGAGGATTCGATACTAGGGACTGAAACTTAGAAAAAAATAAAGGTTCTCTTGGTGCTAAGAGAAGTATCACCACCATAAATAAAATAAATTTTTGTTCTTTGAATTTTTATAGCTGTAATTTATCTTAATTTAATGAGATTAAATTGTCTTCTATGAAAGGAACACTGTGGTGGGTACTGCTATTTTAGATAGAAAGCAAAGGATGTAAAAAGAATTGAATATGTGGACTTATGTTTCATAAAGCTCATGGTCTACTTAGGGCTAATATATACACCTGAAGCAGATAAAATAAAACATCCTGAGAGTAGACACAGTGTACCATAAAATGAACCATAGACACAGGCCTTCAGAAGATTGGTAAATTAAGGGATGATGAGAATGCATTGGTGTTCATATTTCACTCAATAAATATTTTTTTTGAATATCTACTCTCTGCAGATGACTGTGTTGTGTTGTATGGAAATATACAAAAATAATAAACATTGACCTTACCCTTGGTGCCTATAGTTTAGTGGAATGCAAGATTAAGCAGTTATAAGAATTTTTAAAGATTTGGGCAAATGTTCATGATAATGTTAAACTAAATAAATGGTACACAAATTACATATGCAGTATTATTTCAACTATGTAAAGTTCCTGGAAGATTAAAGGAAAATGTGTTGAAATGTTAAATAAAATGTTGATCACAGCAGGATAGAATTATGGTGACCCCCGCCCCCCGGGGGACCAACTTCTCTATACTGTTATGTACTTACCAATTTTCTATTGTAATATGCATCTTCATGTTTTACAGTCATTTAAAAAATAAAGTTCATTCCACCCATTTAATGACATTCTTGTCACTCTAGATAATATTTATCCCAAGTCTTGAGGTCGTTTCTTAGCCTTTATTTTTATTGATTGTCATAGCTTTTGACCATCTGCTCTTTTTTAACATACATTTGATGTCTATGCCTTTGTAGTTTCCTAGTTCTTTCAGATCTTGTGTTTCTCTCTTTGCCTTACTAGCCCCCAAGTTTGTTTTTCTAAAGCTCTGCCCTTAGCCCTTATCTCTCTCTGGGAACACTCTGTTCATAGGCTAAGGGATCTCAAGTGACCTTGGCAGCACGTCCAATTCCTGAATCGTGACACTTGAGTCCTGGTCCCTCTAAGGAGTATCAGGAGCCAAGGTGCTCCTCTATAACACACATGTGTCTTGGCCCTTCCACATCAGATTATTTTCAAAGATAATTTGAGGCGGTGGGGCAAAGAAATGGGACTAGGTCTCAACTTACCTGATCCTCTGTTTCCTCATTTATAAAATTGCACCCAGGGTTATTATGAAGTTTCAGAATTAAAATATGTAAAGTTCCCAGGATGGTGCCCACATGCAACAGCTGCTCCAGAAATGTTCTCCCCCTCCCTGCCCTACCCCTTGCTCCCTGGTCTTTCTTCCATTTCTACCATCTGCTTGAATACAAGAATGACCATCTTCAGGGCATATTGTCTGCAGTTCTTATTATATACCTCTATTAAAGATCCAGTTAATCTATTTTGGTTGCCATCAAAGCAAAGGATTGCCATCAAAATGTCTTTTTATGCAAACAGAATGGAGTACTTTATTGATCTGCCAATTAGTAGTGTTCTACTATTTTGGTCTAGTCTCAGCATTTAGGAGTTCTTCTTTGGGAAGTTAACAGAATGTCAGTGAGGAAACAAATAAAATAAATGTGTTGTGTGGGATAGCAAAAGGGATTGCTGAAATTACTTAGTCTCATTTTTATGGTTCCCTAATGCCTATTTTAGCGACTTTCTACCATTTATGAGGTTTATGGATGGTAAGAATCCTGGGACTCTGCCTCAACAATACACACTAGAGTACTGAAAATACTTATGATTTACCTCGATTTATCTTTTCTCACCCTGATGTCCCTTGTCATTAAAGTGAGAGATAATTGATATAGTTGAGAATGTTTTGTATTTGGACTCAGAATAACTGGATTTGCATTCAGGATCTGAAGAATGGGAAATAATTCCTACTTCATAGGGTTTGTGTGAGGATTAAATCAGTTAGCATCTATGAAATCATTTTTTACGAAAATGGTAGGAACTTAAGTTATTATCATTTCTAGACCAATCCACAAATCATCCAGAAATGTCTGTCTCTAGACTTCTTGACGTAGTTAAATATTTATTTACTTTGCTACTATGCTTTCCCTTTAAGCAATAATAACAAAGAAAAAGGTAATTATCTTTTTTAAAAAACGGCAGTCAAAGAGCCTCAGTTACTATATCCCTCATTACTTAGCTAGTGCATGGCTTAAAGTGGATGCTCAACAAATGTTTATTTAATGAGTAATGAATGAAATAGATTTATCCTACTCTTGTGATAGGAATAAAGTAATGACAGCTTTTTAACACAGAGATGACCAATATTCACGGAGCATTCTTGAAACGTAGCCGGGAAGCTGTGATCAGCTGAGGTTAGGACTCTAAGGCTGGAACACTGTGTAACAATATATGCTGTTAAGTTTCAGGTTGGCTTTTAACTATTAGCTTCAATTAATCTGCACTTTTAAATTAAGAACGTTAACATTTGTTGAGTACTGTGTAGTTCATGAAGTTCTTTCGTTTCAATATTTCCAGTAAGACCGTAGAGTTGTATTAGTCCTTCATTATAGATGAGGAAATAAAATCTAAAGAAACTGAGTAACTTGTTTAAGCATGAAAAGTAAGAAGCAGAATCTGGCTGTGAACTCAGGTCCTTTGGGTCCAAGCCCAGGGCACCATGACCTAGGACTCCTTCTGCTGTGGCTGCTGTTAATGTGGTACTTGAGTGTTTTGCTTCTGCCTTTCCCCAGGGCCTAAGATGAGGCACTGGGAGGCAATTTGGTTTTGGAGGTGCGGAGGGGGAAGCTGGCTCTTCTACAATTGCTTGCTGAGCCATCTGCTCGCTCTTCCTCTTCAGAAATGATGCATTCGTTATTGTGGGCTGCTTTTGTCGAATACTTGGATTATGTCATTTTCCCTGTATGTCACATGTGGGACAGTTGGTGACATGCAACTCACTCAGCCTACATTGGTTTCCCTACGTAATATGATAGGTACACGCACATTTGCTTTCATTTCAATGTCTGAACAATTTTAATGCCATTTAGACAGATCACATGTCTGCGCAACAAGAACCTTCACATTTCCAACTTCCCTTTTTATGTAAGGCTAATAGAAATTGCAGGAAAAAAAAGTCAAGCACACAGGTACACACATAAATACACAACAAAAAGAAGCTAAAGGAACTTATTGATTAGATAGGACACTGGTCAACCATATCACTTAGTTTTCATCGGTAGTGATAATAGTGGGCAGGGGATTGTCTGTTATTTTACAGCATGGTACCCAAACCCATTGTTCATTTTCAGTAATAATTATCAACAATGATTCTGGAATAATTTGTAAATGAACCAGTGGCTGTGTGTGGGTAGGAGAATTAATTTTTATCACTGTAGGAATATTTGGTAAGATGACGAGGAAGCAACAGACTTGGATAGCACTGCTACTAATATTCTTTAGGATGAAGCAATTTCACCTCTTTAGACCTCTGTTGTTTTATCCATATAATGATAAGTGCAAAAGATTTCTGATAGTTCTAACTCTGTGGCTCTATGACCAATTGATTTTGTGATATACAGCAATCAGGGATGATACACATGGCATATTTTCAGGAAATAGGGAAATGGCTCCAAACTTGATGGGTGGTAGCTTATCTCAGATTGTATTAATCAATTAATTAATTATTAATTTTTCAAATATATGATAAGTGCTTGCTATGTGCCAACCACTGTGTGAGGTGCTGGGGTTCAAGGGTGAGTTTAATTCATTACCTGACCTCAAGGGAGAAACTGTGTGGGGAGGGATATGAGGAAACTCTCTGTACTTCCTGTGCAATTTTTCAGTAAATCTAAAACTGCTCTAAAAAAAGTCCATTAAAAAATGGTGAGGACTTATCAAAAAAACACAGGTATCAGGTCGAAGGGACTCCCATTCTGGGACAACTTAAACATCAAGATAATGATTTTGATTGATTATAAACTTTTGAACAGAATAAAAATCCATGAGCTCATACTGATTAAAGAAATGAATACATTAATGAAAAGGTGGAGATTGAAAAGCTCTCCCTTATATACCAAGTAATAAATGCAGAAAGAATTATGTAATTAAAAGATCGCCATTTGGCAATTAACTAAAAGAAGGGAAATGAAAACTCGTATACATTACTGGTTGAAATTTATCCTTGTTGACCACTCTGGAAAGCAATATAGTGTTGCTTAGTGTGCATAGGTTCTACAACCCAGCAATCTCACTTTGGGATATAATTCCTACAAAGATAAAAAGGGATGATGTACAAATATGTGGTAGAAAGTTGAAGGTAAATTTGGCTTGCTTTCTGCAGAGAATGGATACATAAGGTATACCAGATGGGTGTCATGGAATACTATATGGTAATAAAAAATCAATAAACATGAATATATGTAACACAGATACAGATTTTACAGACACACACACACACACACACACACACACACACACACACACACACACACACGCTATACATAGTGTTGAATAAGAAGCTGCCAAACTGTTTTCCAAAGTGGTCGTATCATTTTACATTCCAATCAACTGGACATATAAGAGTTCCAGTTCCTCCACATCCTCACCAACACTTGATATTGTCTGTTTATTTGATTTTACACATTCTAATAGGTAAGGAATGGTATCTCATTGTGGTTTTGATTAGCATTTCTCTAATGACTAATTAATTATGCTGAACATCTTTTTATGTACTTATTTTAACTTTATATATCTTCTTTAGTTGTTCAAATCTATTGCACATTTTTAAATTGAATTGTTTATCTTCTTAAAATTGAATTTCAACTATTCTTTGTATTCTAGGTTTAAGTCCTTTATCTTATATTGTATCTGTATAAATACTTATATTTATAAGTCCTATATATACTTGTATTTATATGATTAAATCTCTGTATACTTTTATTTCCGTTCTAAATACAAGTACTTTGCAAGTAAGCATATTTTTTCTAGTCTGTGAATTGTCTTTCCATTCTTTCATAATGTTCAAAGAGCAGAAGTTTTAAATTTTGATAAAGTCTAAGTCATATTTTTTTTTGGATTGTGTTTTTATTATCCTACATAAGAAATTTTGCTTAATAAAAGGTCATGAAGATTTTCTCCAATCTTTTCTTCTCTGAGTTTTATCATTTTAGATTTTAAATTTATGTTTATGATCCATTTTGAGTTAATTTTTATATATAGTGCAAAGTATAGATTATAGATAATTTGAAAAAATATATATATCTAGTTGTTTTAGCACCATTGTTTGAAAAGTTATCCTTCTCCAGTAATTGCCTATGCATCTAATTTGTTAAAAATTAGTTGTCCTTATATGTATAGGTTCATTTCTGGACTTTTGTTCTGTTGCATTGATCTAGTTCTCTATCTTTTCATCAATAACACAGTGTTTTTATTGCTGTAGCTTTAATAAACCATTAAATCAGGCTGCGTTAATCCTCAAACATTGTCCTTTTTCAGATTTGTTTTGGCTATTTTAGGTCCTTTGCATTTTTTTATGAGTTTTAGAACTGAGCTGTCAATGTCTAGAAAAAAGCAAACTAGAATTTTTATTGGGATTGTGTGAAATCTATGTATCAATTTAGGAAAAACTGACATTTTAACAATGTCGAGTCTTCCAACCTATGAACATAGTATGCCTCTTCATTTATTTAGATTTTCCTTAATTTCTTTCAGCAATGTTTTGTATAAGTATTACTCATAGTTTTTTTTCAGAATTATACCTAAGTAAACTTTTTTTTTATTTTGATATAGTAAAATCCATTAATATATATACTTACCTTATAAATTATGCATTTTGGATCTTATTTAATCTTATTTAATAAAGGTTTTCATATCCCTAGGTCACAAAAATAGTCTCATTTTATTTTATTAGCTTTATAGTTTTACTTTATATAGAAAGGTCTTTAATCCATCATTTTAAAAAAATTTTATTTTATTAGTTTTGAGTATACAGTACATTGTTTAGACTTTTATATAGTTTATAAAATGACCCCCCCTCAATTGCTCTTTATCTTCTCTGGCTCTCTACCTAGCAGTTACTTTAGTGCTAACTGCAATCCCTATGCTGTGCTCCCCATCCCTGTGACTACTTATTAACTATTAATATATACTTCTTTAACCCTTCATGCATTCTCTCAGTCCCCCAACCCCCTTCCCTCTGGCCATCATCAGATTGTTCTCTATATTTGTGAGTTTGTTTTTGATTAGTTTGTTCTTTTTGTTCCTTAGATTCCACATATAAGTGAAATCATATGGTATTTATCTTTCTCTGTCTGAGTTATTTTACTCAGCATAATAGGTCCATCACGTTGTTGCAAATGGTAAGATTTCGTTTTTTTTTTTTTAATGACTGAGTAATATTCCATTGTATATATGAACCATACGTAATTTCTCTATTCAATCATCTGTTGATGGGCATTTAGGTTGCTTCCATATCTTGGCTATTGTGAATTGTGCTCCCATGAACATAGGAGTGCATAGATCTTTACAAATTATTGGTTTGGTTTTCTTTGGATAAATGCCCAGAAATGCAATTGCTGGGTCAAAAGGTATATCCATTTTTAAGTATTTAAGAAACTTCCAGACTGTTTTTCGTAGTGGCTGTACCAATTTGCAATCCCACCAACAGTGTATGAGAGTTCCCTTTTCTCCACATCCTCGCCAACACTTGTTCTTTAATCCATCTTAAATTCACCTTTGTATATGGTGTAAAGCAGGAGTTCACATTAATTTCTATTCATAGAATGAGACAATCTTTCCAATACCATTTAGACAATTAATTACCCCTTGTTTTAAAATGCACCTTTGTCATATATCAAGCTTTTATACGTACATGGGTTCATTTGGTTCCATTGACCTATTTGACCTTTACAGGTGCCATACTATTTTAACCATGGTAGCTTTTTAGTGTGTTGTAATATCTGGTTAGAGGAAATCATTCTCTCTTTTTGCTTCTTCTTTGAAGTTTTACAAGCTATTTGGGGACTTTTATAACTCCATATAAAGTTTGAATAATTTGTTTAAATGTTTTTTTAAAAGTCAAAATTTTATTTGTGATTGCATTGGATTTGTAGATTAAGTGGGAAGAATTGAGTAAATTAACACTCTACTCAATTCTCCTTTGATGTTTTTTATTGGGATTTTCCTTTATTCTTTGTTAGGTTGACTCTTAGATACCTTTTGGCTTTTTTTGTTGCAACTATATTGTTTTCTAATACAGCTTCTCAATGGTATTAAAATGCTATTGATTTTTATAGAATGGTTTTATTTTTGACATCCTTCCTGAGTTTCCTTTTTAGTTCTATTTATTTCATTCCACTGTGGTCAAAGGACATACTTTGTATTATTTCAATCATTTACATTTGTTGAGACTTTTTCTGTGGTCTCACATACGGTCTATCCTGGAGAATTGTCAATACGCTCTTGAGAAGAATATATATTTTGCTGTTGTTGGGTAGAACATTCTGTTATGTCTGTTAGGACTGGTTGATTGACGGTGTTGTTCATATTTTTGTCTTTCCTTTTTGATCTTCTAACTGGTCATTTTATCCATTATTGAAATCGAGGTGCTAAATTCTCCAATTAATATTGTTGAATTATTAAACTCTTCATTTTTGCAGATATTGCTTCATGTATATTATTATTAGGTTCATGTATGTTTATAATTGTTATGTCTTCCCAATGAATTGACACTTTTTCCTTTTTAAAATTGTTTTCTTTGTTTTTATTAACTATTTTCAACTTAAGGTCTAGTTGTTTTGAGTTTTTTGTTTCTTTTTGTTCTAGTATAGCCACTCTGGCTATATTTTGTCACATGGCATATTACTTTCTATCCCTTTTGTTTTAATCTATTTGTCTTTGAATCTCTGAGGATATCTTACAGAAAGCATGTATATAGTAGGCTCACGTTTTTCTTTTTAACCCTTCTGCCAATCTCTGCCTTTTGATTGGAGTCCTTAATCTATTTCTAGTTAATGAAATTACTTTAAAGTAGGATTTATGTCTACCATTTTTGTCTGCTACTTATTTTCTATATGACTTAAACCTTTTTTTCATTTGTTGTTCTATTACTGCTTTCTTTTGTGTTAAATAGATATTTTCCAGTGTACTATTTTAATTCTTTTGGCATTTATTTTAGTAAATATATTTTTTAGTTATTTCCTTAGGAGTTGCCCTTGGGATTAACATTTTATAATAATCCACTTTGGATTAATCCCAACCTAATTTCAATCATGTGTAAATTTATCTTCTAAATAGTTTCATTCCTCACCCCTCATTGTGCTATTATTATAATACAAATTACACCTTTATACACTCTAAGCCTATCAATGCAGTTTTAAAACTACTACTTCATGCAATTGTCTTTTAAATCAGATAGGGTCAGAAAAAATTACAAACAAAATACATTTACAGTGTCTTTTTTGTTTACCTGTGTAGTTATCTTTACCTTTTTTATATTTACCTATGTAGTTACCTTTACCTTATTTTTTTTATATATATAGGTTCAAGTTACAGACTCGTGTTCTTTAATTTCAGACTGAATGACTGACTCTTTTTAGCATTTCTTGTAAGGTCAGTCTGCTAGTGACCAGTTCTTTGTTTTTGCTTATCTGGAAGTGTTTTAATTTCTCCTTCATTTTAAAGAATATTTTTGCTGGATATGGCATTCTTGACAGTCTTTCAGCACTTGAATATGTCTTCCTAGTGCCTTCTGTCTTCCCTGGTTTTTTATGAGAAAGTGGCTGTTAGTCTTATTCAGGATAACTTGAATGTGATAGGTCTCTTCTCTTTTGCTGCTTTCAAAATTTTCTTTTTGTTTTTGACTTTTATTGGGCAGTTTGATTGTGATGTGTCTTGCATGGATCTCTTCATCTCACTTGGAGTTCATTGAGCTTCTTGGATACGCAGATTATTGTTTTTGGCTATTTTTTCAAATATCCCTTCTGCTCTCTTTTCCCTCTCCTCTCCTTCTGGGACTCTCATTAAGTGTATGCTAATATTCTTGATGATGTCCCATAGGTCTCTTATTTTCTTATTTTCTCCATTCTGTTTTATTCACCTCTTCAGACCAGAAAATTTCAATCAACATAACTTCAGTCCACTGATTATTTCTTCTGCTAGTTCAAATATGGTGTTTGAAAATCCTTTACTGAATTTTTCATTTCAGTTATTTTACTGTTTGATGCTCAAATGTCAATTTATTTAAAAAAATAATTTGTATTTACTCATATTCTCTATTTAGTGAGACATTTTCTCACACTTCTTTAGACATGGAGTCCTGTAGGTCTCTGAACATATTCATGCTAGGTCATCAAAGTCTTTGTCTAGAAAGATCAACACAGGCTTCCTCATGACTGCTCTTTTTTTCTGTGTATGAATCATAATTTTCTTTGCATGTATTATTTTTTGTTAGAAAATGGACATTTAAAATAATATAATGTTGCGTCTCTGGAAATCAAAACCTTTCTTGTTGCTGTTTGCTTGCTTAGTGACTCTTCTGAACTAATTCTGTAAAGTCTATATTCTTTGTTATGTGTGGCCACAAAAGTCTATGCTTCATTAGCTTAATGATCAGTTAATTTTTGTACAGATATTTCCTTAAATGCTTTGCCAATAATTTTTCCATCCTTTTCTGAGAGACTGTTTATGTGTTGGGCATACCTTTAATACTCAGCTAGGCAACTAACAGCCTCTGCCTTAACTTTTACCTCCTGTTTGCATAGAGCCTTAAGTTCAAAAGTGACAAATTATGGCCTTCTTAAGTTTTCCTGAACATGTGCATTGCTCTGTGCCTGCATGTGGCTTTTTGGATTTTAGAATTTTTGCATCTATATCTGTAGAAATACCAGGCCAACATTTTTATGTTGTTGTTCTAATCTTATCCAGTTTTGAAAGTTTGATTATATTAGTCTTAGAAAATGAGTTAAATGGCTTTATCTCATTTTCTAAATTTCTGAAAAAACCTTGAAAAATGATCTTTTTTTGAAAGTTTGGCAAATTATATCTATAAAATCATCTGGGCTGGGCAGTATTTTGGGGATAAGTCAATACCCTTTATAACTTTAGTGAGATTTAAATTTATTTCTCATTCTTTGTCATGTTTTACTTTTCCCCTCTTTTTTGTCCTCTAATTTTCTTTCATGAAAACCTAGTTTTTTAAGATATTACAAAATATCACAGAAGTTTTTAATGACATCTTCCTGAAAAAGATTATTTGTATAAAATTGCTTTTTCTATTAATCTTTAAAATGCTGGACTTTTCCTCTCTTTTTTTTCACATTATTATTTTTTAAATTTTATTTTAAATTTTAGAAAGTTAAACTTTTATACAATTCATGATACCCCACTTACTCTAGCACCCATCGGCACTACACACAACATTACAATTATATTGACTATATGTCCTATGCTGTACTCTAAATCCCTGTGACGGTTTTGTAACTACTAATTTGTACTTCTTCATCCCTTTACCTTTTCAGCCAGTCCCCTCACTCCTCTCCCCTCTTGCAATCACCAGTTTGTTCTCTGTATTTGCGAGTCTGTTTTCATTTCATTTATTCATTTCTTTTGTTCCTTAGATTCCACATAAAAGTGAAATTATATGGTATTTGTCATTCTCTGTTCAATTTATTTACTCAGATTAATACCCTCTAGGACTATCCATGCCATTGCAAATGGTAAGATTTCATTTTTTTTAAATAGCTGAGTAATATTCTATTGTATATATGAACCATAACATCTTTATCCAATCGTCTGTTGACAGCACTTAGGTTGCTTTCATATCTTGGCTATTGTGAATAGTGCTGCCATGAACATAAGGGTACTTAGATCTTTACAAACTAGTGTTTTGGTTTTCTTTGTATAAATGCCCAGAAATACAATTGCTGGGTCAAAAGATAGTCTTATTTTTAATTTTTTGAGGAACCTCCAAATTCTTTTCCAGAATGGCTGTACCACCAACAGTGTATGAAGATTCCTTTTTCTCCACATCCTCACCAACATTTGTTGTTTTTTGATTTATTGATGATAGCCAATCTGACAGGAATGAAGTGATAGCTCATTGTGGTTTTAATTCGCATTTCTCTGATGATTAGTGACCCTGAGCATCTATTGGCCATCAGTATTTCCTCTTTGGAGAAATATCTTTTCAGGTCTTCTGCCCATTTTTTAATTGGATTTTGTTGTTGTTGTTGTCTTTGAGTTGTTTGAATTCTTTATAAATTTTAGATATTAACCCCGTGTCAGATGTACTATAGGCAAATAACTCCTCTTATTCACAGGTTGTCTTTTTGTTTTGTTGATGGTTTCCTTTGCTGGGCAAAAACTTTTTAGGTATCTGTAGTCCCATTTGTTTATTTTTTCTTTAATTTCCCTTCTCTCTCTCTCTCTCTCTCTCTCTCTCTCTCTCTCTCTCTCTGTGTGTGTGTGTGTGTGTGTGTGTAGCAAAATCAAGGAGTTTACTGCCTATATTTTCTTCTAGAAGTTTTATGGTTTTGGGTCTTACATTTAAGTCTTTAATCAATTTTGAGTCTATTGTATATGTAGTCTAGTTTCTTTCTTTCTTTCTCTCTTTCTTTCTTTCTTTCTTTCTTTCTTTCTTTCTTTCTCTCTCTCTCTCTCTCTCTCTCTCTCTCTCTCTTTCTTTCTTTCTTTCTTTCTTTCTTTCTTTCTTTTTCCTTCCTTCCTTCCTTCCTTCCTTCCTTCCTTCCTTCCTTCCTTCCTTCCTTCCTTTTTTCTTTCCTTCCTTCCTTCCTTCTTTCTTTTTTTGCATGTATCCAGTTTTCCCAATGCCATTTATTGAAGAAATTATCTTTACCCCACTGTATATTCTTGCCTCCTCTGTCATAGATTAAATGACCATATAGGCATGGATTTATTTCCGGGTTCTCTATCTGTTCCTTTGATCTGTGTGTCTGTTTTTATGCCAGTACCATGCTGTTTTGACCACTATAACCTTGTAATGCAGTTTGATATCAGGTAGTGTGATACCTTCAACTTTGTTCTTCTTTCTCAAAATTGTTGTGATTATTTATGATCTTGCATGGTTCCATAATGCATTATCTTTTATAGGCTTGTATTCTTTGTGTGTGTGTGCATACATAGGTGTGCGCCAGTGTGTTATGAATTTCCTAATGAATTATTCATACAAAGGTTTTTACAAAAGAGAAATTGCATGACTTCTTTCTCTTCTCACTGTCTTCTACTCCAAATCCTTCTTAGACCTATAATTGGTTACATATAATTTGGGCCGAATTCTAAGTATTTGTCTAGCACTCATATAGTGTGGCTCTGTTCACCAGAGATCCTATCTTCTATTTTCTCTTTCTAATTTTGAAAAAGATGCTCTGAAACAGTGGAATAAGTGACAAACTACATTCCCCCAAATGAACAATACGTACAAAGGCTCTTTTGTTTTTGCACCTGCCTAGGGTCCTTTTCTGGAAAAGAATTTCCATTCTAGCTCTAACCCCTGTTAGTTTTGCTTTTTTAGAAGTACCTTCTAACAATCTTTTCAGAAGTACTTTCTAAACAATCTTTTTTTAAGAAGTACCTTCTCTGAATGAATGTAGAAAGAAGAGAAAGTTGAAAAAAAGTGATAAAAAAAAGAATACCATAATATTGGAGGAATGAATGCTCAACAACATGGTTATTATTTTCTGAGCCAAGAAAGAGATTGTGAGTGAGAGATAAGTGTCTTCATATTTTATTTCATGTTGTTCAGATGTTTTATTTATTATTATTGTTCTTGAGATGCAAAAGGAAGCCCCCAGTTGTTTTTCTCAATCCAGCTCAATAGTCTTGTAGAAAATGAAAATTCCTCCCAGATTCTGGCAGCCAGCTTTTCTGCATGTCTCAGTTTTCAGAGTTGTTTTTAATTTTGGACTTCTCTTTCTTGGTAATTTTACTGGGCTGCTGGAAGTAACTGCATCAGGGATTGCTAATTTGATTCTATTTAAAAATAAAATTTCATTGCAAATGAATTTAAAAATAATTTTTCAAGTTATATTAAGAATATTTGAGGTTCACTTTTGAGTTATTTTAATTTATGGATTAACCTGTGAAGATTTATTTTTATAATATTTATTCTTTTCTTTCCAGAACTTTTATTCATAATTTAACATAAATTTTGCATTCTTTTATAACATCTCTATTTTTTGTTGTTGATATAAATATATATTTTTAAAATTTTACTTTCTGACTACTTTTTAAAAATTAGATTTATTGCCAAAATTTATTAATAAAATTATGTAGATTTCAAGTGTACAATTCAGTAATACATCATATGTATATTGCATTGTGTTCATCAGCCAAAGTCAAATCGCCTCCCGTCACCATATACTTACTTACCTTTACTCTTATCTACTTTCCCCGCTTCCCATAGTCTTCCTCATACCACTTCTGTATCATTGAATGTAGTCAGAAATTTGAATGTTAATGATATGGAAGTGGTATGAGGAATACCATGGATTTATATATTTATCTTATCACCAACTACTTTGTTAAACTCTTTTAATGTCTTTGATAATTTTATAGTTGATGTAGAAAAATTTTACATGCAATGTTAGTATCTGAAATTAATATTTTCTTTTTTCTCTCTAATATCTAAAATTTTTTTTGTCATTGCATTTGTAAGAATCTGAAATGAAATGTTAACTAGTAAACAGTGACAGTGGGTGTTTAAATTTTGTTTATGTTGTGAATGAGAATATATCTAATGTTTTCCTCAGTTATGTAGAGTGCTAGTTCATGGTTTTAAGTAAATATCCCTTTGTATTGAATATATTTCCACATAGTAAGGCATTAACATTTTTGTGAAGTTAAAATGAACTATCTTCTTATTCTTGCATTTTCTCTTTAAAAGTTCTCAATAAGTTTCGATTTTTCTTGAAAGCCCTTTGAGCATATAAAGTATGATTTTTATTACTTATACTATTAACGTGATATATTGTTTTGATAATTTTTCTTATGTTGAATATTTTTTGAATACCTGTGACAAATCCCACTTGTTCATGGTATATTATTTTTTAGTAAATGGCTGAATTCTGTTCGCTAATGTTTTAACATTTTTTGCTTGTATATTAATAAATAAAATTGGCCTTTAGTTGTTTTGTATTATCTTTTCCAGGTTTTAGTTCCGAGGTCATAGTTTACTTATAGTTTTACTATTTTTGCTATGTTCAAAAATGGTTTATAATACCTTGATTTTATTCCCTGATCGTTTTAGATAACTTTTTATAAACTCATATAATCCTTCTGCTTTCTGTGATACTATCTTCAATTTGTTTTTCAGTTTTGTTTATCATACTTTGTAAAAACAAATTATTCATTAGATGAAATTCATTTTCACACAACTGCATATTCACTAGTTTTGTTTGTATTTTGATTATGTATTCTTTCTCATTTAATTTATTTGCATTTTACTCTTCGTTACATTTTTGCTGTTGGTCTTTCTGTTTTTAGCAAGTCAGAACATGGTTTTACTTTTCACTTACACTTCTGTTCAATTTTCCAGTATACTTATTAATTTTCCTTTTCTCTTTTCTCATTTTTGTTTGGATTTTCTTTTTGTCCTTTAAAATATTCAGCTGATTTTCTTTAATTTTTTAAAAATGAGATGAATAACATCATGACTTTTTTCTCTAAGAGTTACTTTTGCTGCATTCAGTAGACATTGAGTTTTCAAGGACATTATTTTCTATCTGCCATTGTATTCTTAATTATTGTTCTATAAATATATTGAGTTTATAGGAATTTTTAATATTCAAAGATCTTGTTCATATTCTTGTTATTATTTTCATAACAACAATTTTTGTAGCTTCTATATACAACTTTGTTGGAGCTCCTAAAGTTTGTATGATCTGGGGGATGGTGAGCTTCTTCTAAAACTCTGGCGAGGAATGATGGATGAAGAGCTTATTTAGCTTTCCTTTAGCTGGTTTACTAAGGTCAAGGTTTATTATAACATTATTAATGCTAATGTATAAAAAACAGAATTACCAACATATCTTTGTGGGTTACATATATGATATAGAAACTGTAGTAAATAGCTGTATTATGCTGTAAGAACTTTCATATAAAGCTCATTTTATTAATTCTTTATTTTTCTACACCATTTTATGATATACAGAGCCATTTTCATAGATACTTTCACTTCATGTTCATAAGGATTCTATGAAACAGGCAAGTAAGTATGTAATGTTAATCCATTATACACATGAGGAAATGAAGGCCCGTAGAAGTCAATGCGTTACTCAAGTCATCAGGTTAATTACTGGAATATCTGGAAGTAGAACCCAATTCTCTTGCTTTGTAGTCCTGTGCATATTGTACAATGTCACAGTACTTCAAGTCAACCTTAAACTTAAACACCGCAGTGTGGATTCTTTTCTAGTAGTTGGCTACAAATGACATATAATTTTAATAACATATGCTTATTTCCAGAGAAAGGATTTTACTCCCATTCTATGCCAATGTTATTTTAATGTGTGACATTATATAGCAGGCTGCATATTCTTACATGAAAAAATTTAGAAAAAAAATGCTTTCATGTATCTATTTTTGCAGATCCATTCTAATTTAAGGAATCATGATGATCGAAAACCCACATTTCAGAACAAATTAGAATAAAAATTTCTGTTACATCTTGACTTTTACCTTCTTTGAAGCCAATGTAATTCCAAGGAAGTATTTTAAATTTCCACCCTGAATTTCATGAATGAAGTCACAAGACAGGTGTGTATTGGAATCCTGTACTTCCTTCCTGTCTCACTGTACGGAAGAACTCATCCCTGGAGTTTCTTCTTAGGCATGAGACATATTTTAACAAATGTAACAATAATAATACCTGCTCGTTACTCTACTTAGTACTTCAGAGTTTACAAAGCCTATTCCCAGATACTCTACAAAAACTCCTGAGAGAAAGACAGGTCAAGGGTTATTAGCTTTATTTTAGAAATGAGGAAATAGACTTAGAGGTCTTAGGGTTGTGAAGGGGCCTGCCTCATTTCACAAGGGTAGAGTTCTGGCTTAAACCTGTATCCTCTGGCTCACTGTTTAGGACCCTTTGTACCAGGCCATACTGCCTTCATTTTGGTCAGTACGGAGATGTACAGAGTTCATTTTGGTCAGTACGGAGTTCTCTTTTTGAGAACTGCAATGCTAAAGGTTTAAATTGTTATACTCTGCAACAGCAAAGTCACTGAACATTTTGTAAGACTGAAGAACAGAGGAAGCATTTTTTTACAAGATGTTATGTAATACTTTAGGATGAAAATGTAAGAGGTTATGTAGTTGAGTGCAGAGACTTAAAAAGAAAACATATTTATCTATCTGAATTTATAGGCATTATTTGGCTAGTGAATAGTCTGTTTTGATTTTTTTGTACCATGTTTTTAGGTATCTATTACATCAGCTAATATGCTCACATGCATAAACACATACAAACATAAGATAGATGTGTGTATGTACATTTGCATATGTGCATATACTCGGATGTGCATGTGCTCACGTGACTAAAACATTTTCTGTTGAGATTCTCCAGCAGCACAAGATAATTAGAACTGCCTCTAAAACAGAATCAGATGCTTGTCTCCCGGGCCATGTCCATAGGCAACATGAGCACAAAGACTACTCTCCAGAGTTTTAGAAAAAAACCTGGCCAGTTCCTTGGATGGGCAAATAAATCAGGGTGTGTTTAGCTTTCTTTGCATGAGGGCGAGGTGATTTGTGGGGGTGTATTTTTTTACTTCTGAATACAGTCCTACTGTTGCAAAGTTATTTCTTTTCAACCTTATTGTGATCCCTAACGGGCTAGCTGGGTGGTTTTTTAAAAAGTGTACGCTTGGTTAACACTCTATTTCAGAATAACAAATGACAGGGAGGAGGCCCTGCATTTTTGAAGTTTAGTTACACCAGTAGAGGAGCCCTGGGTCAGGGGTGTGCAAGTGCTTTTGTCATCATTGTTCCACCAATGGATTAGATGCCATTGTTTTCTTCTTCTAGTCTTTATGCTTATGAGATCCTAGATGTGGCTCAGCTGTTCACTCAAACAGTTCATATGGTCATTCTCTTGAAGGTCAGCAAGGATTTGCTAATCCCTAAATCTGATTTTTTATTCTTTATTCCATCCAATCTCCTGAAAGTCTCTGCTTCTTCAGAGGAAGCAAGCAATCACCATAAGGAGGGCACATGGATACATGAATGATGAAAAATGAGAGGGAGGGCAAATCTTTAAGGAGCCAGCAATCTGAGCCTTAAAAGGCCAAAGTCAAGGAAACCAGACCCTGTCCCAAGGTGGAGAAAGAAGAGCGTGACAAAGACACCTTATTTAAAATTAGATAGTAAGAGAAATATGAGTCCCAGTGTTAGGTTAAGAGGTGGGGAGGCTTAACCCTTCTGTTTTGTATCAGGAGTGCTCTAGACTAGAGCATTGCTGTCCCAAAGAAAAGTAGAATGTGAGCCTCAGGTGCAAGCTACATATATTTAGTTTAAAATTTTCTGGTAGCCACAATTTAAAAAAAAGTAAAAAGCAGCAAGTGGAATGAATTTTAATGCTATATTTTATTTAACCCAATACACACCAAATGTAATTCTTTCAACATCTAACCTATAAAACATTATTAATGAGTTATTTTACATTCTTTCCCTTACTGTCTCTGAATCTGGGTTTATTTTATAACTATGACCTATCTCAGTTAGGATTAGGCCCACTTAAGTGTTCAATAGTTACATGTAGTTTAGCTGCTACTATAGTAGACAGAGCAGGTCTAGGGCCTCAGGGACAAGACTCGGCCTGTGGGTGGGGTCCCCACAGCCTTTGCTGTGGGTTGGAGGCAGTGATTACAATGGAGACCAGAAGCAGTAAACCTGCTAACTGCCAGATTAATTTCATAAAGGCCAGATGCTAGCATATCCTTTGATATGCTCAAAGACCTTTGCTATCAAAAACAACAATAACCTTTTTCTATTTCTTTATTTTCTATTGCAGTGTCCAAATTCCTTACTGTGACTTTGGAGGTCCTTCTCTATGTTGGCCTAACCTAATTGGTGGTGTATTATTCTCTTTCTACTTTTCCCCAACCATAATTGTACCATCTCTATTTTTTTAAATACAGTAGAAGCCCTCTTTTATAACATATTTAGTTAACCAATTTAGTCACTAAAAAAGAAGGAAAGCATAAAATTGTATAAAATGCATACACCTTAAACATACTTAAATCTAAAAGATATATGGTACATTTATATGAAGAAGGGATAAGGATACTTCTTTAATCACGGTCACCTGACTGAAGTTTTTCATAATATTTCTTATGTAAACCTAACTCATAATATGTACTATACATTAAACATATTTAAAAAACAATCTGATTATAGATCTTTTTAGGTGTTTACTCTTCAAAATCTTTTGTCTTGGTCACATTTAAATTGTTAGCAAAACTTTTTAGTACCTTAACTTTACGGAGTCCTTCCAAAACATTTAACTTAATTTGGGTGGAAACAACAACTTTCTTTTCACACTCATATTAGTTTATGTTCATTTAATTAAATTACAGTGAAAAATGCAACTGACCTAAATAGGTTTGGCAAGAAACACAGCATTACCAGAGGTCTTACAGAAAGAATGGAGAACTCTGGTTAATTGGATGAGCTGGTTAACAGATTCTTGTGATTATCCTATCAACTCCTGTTGGTCTGCCTTGCTCTTGGTCTGTACTTCCTCCTGGAATCCCTTTCTTTTCATCTTCAACTCTTGTTGTAGCAAATCTTTGGTAGGCAGACAGTGGCCCCCAAAGATGTCCACATCCTAATCTCTGGAACCCGTGATTATGTTACCTTACACAGCAAAAGGGACATTGCAGATGTGATTAAGTTAAAATTCTTGAGATGGGGAGACTATCCTAGATTAGCTAGATGGGCCCAAAGTAATCAGAGGATATTTCCTGGTTATGGTCAGAGGGATATGCATGTATGGAAAAAAGGCACGAAAAGATGCAATACTGCTAGCTTTAAAGATAAATGAAGAGGGCCACGAGCCAAGGGATGTTAATGGTCTCTAGAAGTTGGTAAAGCAATGGACTTTTCCCTCCAGAAATGAATGTAATCCTACATTTAGCCCAGGGAGACCCATGCTTTGGACTTCTAACCTACGTAATTGCAAGATAATAAATGTGTGTTGTTTTTAAGCCACTAAGTGTGTGATAGCTTTTTAGTAAAAGTAGAAAACTAATACAAAATCTGTTCAATTGTCCAAGCTCAAAATCCTCTATGAAGATTTCTTTAAGTCCTGTGATTTGTTATGAACTTTTCCGCTTTCAGATTGTAAACCTTTTATTGTACTTACTTTAATTTTTGTTATATTTTAGTAATTAGTGCCCTTTTCTTAGCTCTTTCCTAAGTATAGGCTCTTGATCAACTGGGACTATACTTACTTTTGTACCATATATTATAGTCTGTAGGACTTTGTCTTTGGATTAATACAGAAATGTGCTGTGTAGTAGTGTAGCACGAGCCACATGTGGCTATTTAGATGCAAAGTAATTAAAATTAAATTAAATTAAAATTTTAGTTTCTTAGTCTCACTAGCCACATTTCAGGAGTTTAATATCTGCATATAGTTAATGGCTGATATATTGAGCATCACAGACATAAAACATTTCTATCATCTCTGAAAGTTCTATTAGATAGCACTGTTCTAGATTGTCAGTTTTGTATACTGGAACAATAATTTCTTGGCTCTTGCAGAGGTGTTTTTATTGAGATGTGTTTGAGGGCTGTTGTTGTGCTCTGACTTTTCTTTTGAGGAGGAGGTTTTTGAAATAAGCACTGCTGTAAGAATTTGTCTCTACTAATCAGGGTCTTGGTAGGAAAGCCACACCATTCCTTGAAAGGAATAGTCTTTAAGGACAAGTGTGGGTAGAGTTAAGAGACTTAACTAAAAATACTGAAGCACCCAGAGTTTTGCAAAATGGGACGCTGTTATCATTTCAGGCTGAAGAGCTATTAGAGTCATGGGAAGTGCCACCCAATGTAGCTATGGTCCTGAAGGAATGCAGCCTCTAAATGTGGCCAAAGCAGAGAGGAGCAGGGGAGGAATTGTCCAACCTCTTTTTTTAAATTCCTGACCACTGGTCTCTAGCTGAACCCAACCTGAAGCCAACCAGCAATGATCCTGGGAGAGACAGTCTGTGGGTTGAGCCACAGAGAGAAAGGCAGAGAGTGAATTTGGGGTACATGATCAAATGGAAAATAACGAGCTTCATGGTTAAGGGCATCACATCACATTTTTCAATGTTTATTTTAGAAATAAGTGATTAAAAAACAGTTTTCCTTCTCTAGAGGGATAGCTACAATTCAGCATCATGAATAGTAAAAATAATGGTTCGTTCCCCTTTGCCATTAGATCAGAGTGAACTCTCTAATCCATAACTGTGGGAGATAGTCAGGGCTGCCTAAGTGAGCTTGTTTTTTCTGGCCTATAGTTCTTATTTTATATTTTACTTTGTCCTATTGTTTTATTTTTAAGTTATATTTTTCAATTTTATTGTATTTTTTTGTGTGTGTTTGCATTATGAAATGAGGTGAGAATAAAACAAATAGATTAATGGTGTTTTTCAAATTCTCATTTAGCATTGTGTCTTGCCCATAATTGGCTTATTTAGTTAAGTGTAGACAAATTCAACAAGGCAGATAAACAATTTATTTGGTGATTTCTATTTCTACCCCCAGCTAATGCTGATTATTCTATTAAGTATCTATTTCTTCTACAAGAAATGTTTAGATAACTTTTAACTTTCTACATCCTCAGAGGGAATAATAAAGGGAACTTAAACTGAAATTCTGATACTGCAAGTAAAGTTTTAACCATATGAGTCACAAACTCAAAAGAGTAGTTCTTCCATCATGTCCTGGCTGTTTTGGTGAGAGTCAGGGACTTTTATGAGAGAATTTTACAGAACTAAGCAAGATGAAATAATACCTGCCTAAAATATGGTTGGAGGTTAACAATGTAATAATTTCAACTATTTTTACATTCATTTTTTGTTTCACAATGAACTGCTCTGCTTAAGCCATAGATTCTTAGATATAAAGATGAAAAATAATTCAGTCTGGAGAAATCCTTTTTGGTATCTATGTTCAAGGTTTTTAAGTCTTGTGCCTCTGGTAATCTATGCATGATATATTTTGCTATTTTAAAAACTATGAAAATACAACACTAGGAATAAAATATATATCCATCCACCTTTCTTTCATATCTTCACTCCTAAGTTTTCTATGATCCATTAAATTGTTTTTCATATTTTTCAATGTTCAGAAATAATGAAAATTATCAAATTAAGAAACAGTAAAAATTATCAAAATCTCCCATTAGTCATTTTTCTTTTGGGTATCATATTCTCAGTTCCCCTTCCCATCTTTCTAATTGGTCATATATTATAAATAGGTTAACATTTTGTATATTTACATTTTGTTTTATCTGGTCATAATTCTTTTTTAAAAGTTGAAGGCAAACTCTGTTTGATGTATTTAGTGGTAAGGACACATTCTATAATAATTTAGGTCTAGCTTTTGGGAGCTCATTGTTGGATTGGTTGTTATGAATTATAATTCAGACTTGTGAAATGGAATATTTATAACACCTTGAATCTAAACAAGACATACTTTTTTTAAATTACAAAAACACTTTTTGAAAAAGTTATATTTTAGAAAATGGGCTATATAAATAAAATACTCTTCAAATTACAAAGATTTTTGGTAAAAATATGAAATATTTTATGCATAATTTCATTTGTAATATTTTGTGATGCATTTAATGTAAAACATTTCTTAATTAATTTCAAATGGAATGATTAAATTTAGTTATACATGTTTCGATTGTACTCTAGATGGAATTTCCAGCTGTTGAATTCTAAGGAAGAGAGTATTTTTTTGTTTTAGCCTGCTTAGAGGAAGCCTTAAACAAATTAAGGACAGAGGAAGTTACCAGTGTTAGAGTACAGCATGGTAAATCCTTAAGTTCGCTGGAAGTAGTGACCTTGTGGTAAGCAGAAGGAGAAAATTCTTTATCTTCAGGAATAGAGCTGTAAAGAGGAGAAAATCACGCCTGAAACTCTAAACTCTTAGAACAGTTAATGTTTTGTTCTGCAAGAACATTAGTGGTAATACCTACTTTTTCAAATACTTTCTTTTATCATCTTCATAAACTATTATTAACAAAAGTTTTTTTCCCCCAGATTGTGATGATTTCTGGTGAATTACTAGCAGAAGACATTTGGATTTGTTTTCCTATAGAGAATTCCGTATATGAAATTGCTATTTGACTAGTTCTTTTGATTTGTAAAAGTGGTTCAAACAGATATTTCAGAATATCTCATAATGATTGGGAAGAAATAGTTTTTTTCATAGGAGACTTAACCTACTAAGAGGGATTTTAACTGAATATTGGAGAGGAGAATAAAATGGCTAAATGTAAGAGCAACACGGTAGATGGGACTTAGAGGAGGCCAGTAGGAGACAGTGCTCAGAAATTCTCAGGGTAAACACTTGTCAGGTAGGTGCTCAAATATTTCCATACCAATGTAGAGAAAATGTATAATTAATATAGTAACCTTGAAAGACAATACATAGTGATTCTGTAAACACAGGTCCGTTTCCCTCCAAGTCGATACCACATTTGCAGGGTCTGAGAGAGCTGTTAGGAGTTGAAGCTCATTAAACAATCATTTACACCAATGGAAATATTTCTTCTGGTGGACCTTGGTACATTAAACAAGTCTTATTGGGCAATTATGCCATCATTCAATCCATGTTTCTCATTCTGGTACATGAGTATATTATGAGACACATGGTCAGATATAATATTGGGCGAGATATAGCACTTTATGTCTGTGGTCTTCTGTACCAGAAAAGTAGATGAGATTTGTTCTGTCTTGTTCTTGGTTAACTCATGCATGCTTGTTTTCCATGGAGGACACTCTGTTCAAAGTACAGGTGCCATCCTTTAACTCTTTCCTGGCTGTTAAGAGAGTAAACCCTAGCTGTAGTATTTGACCAGTTTATTCTTCCCCAAGACCACTTAGGCTGATTTCTGCTTTTTAGGGTTTGCAAGATAAAAATAAAAATTTCCAAAATAGTTAGAATTTTCCAAAAAATTTCCAAAATGCAGTATTTTTAATCAAAAGGACAGTTGCTATAGATTTGAGAAATGCTATATAAGGTAAAGATAAAGTCTTAGCAATGTCTCTGTGGATTCTTAGGGTCTTGGGTACTTCATCTTCCTTTCTCATAGTACCACTAAAGCAGGCCTAGTATCCAGAATGCAGTCAAGAAAATGACATCAGGGATAATACCATGCTTTGTTGATGAAGTAGTTCGCGTATCTGTATCTATCTTCCCTAGAGCCAGCACATTTCTTTGTGTGAGTTAGTTTTATAGTTTCTTCAGAGCTGAAGGGTGGTAGTTTCAAGTGGCTTGAAATACAATGGCTCCTCCAGTTGTTCACAATGCGGAGGGGGGAGTAAAGGCTGGCCACTCTCCATTGCCAATGCAACATTAACTGAAGTCATAAGTGGGTGCAGAAAGAGAAAGGTAGTTAAGATTGTCTGTGAATGAAAAGTTTGAGGAATAAGGATGTCCTTTCATTTATTTCTTTTTCTGAAACTCCTTCATCCAATTATATTTTTGGATTGAGATCGATGGCTTTCCTGGTTACATAGGCCAATTTGCTAGGGAAAAGAGTAGGGTGGACATGTCGTCATAAGCATTTAAAATGCCAGATTGCCATGTGTGGTGGTGGTGGGGGTAGATATGTATGTATGTGCTCACCTTTTAAGCATGACTTCTCAACTCTTGGAATTCATACTGATTGCTGGTGATCATACCTTTCTTTTCTGGTATTTCAAACAAAAACACATGTTGTGATCCATTGTGGGAGCTGGTTACCTTTATTCTGTTTCTCCTCTCTTTTTAAATTTTAGCTAGTGATGAAAAGTCTTTATTTTCTATTTCCCTTTCCTTATAGAAAGGTAGATGCCAATGTTTATAAACTTGTATGGCCTTGTTCAGTGCCTTCCTTAAAACAAGACGCCTATTGTCTCGACTATTTTTCTTTTTCATTATTAAAGTTGAATTAGTGAGAAATAGGCCCAAGAAAACTCCTACTAGCTCTACCTACCTGGCTGCCACTGGGGAAATATAACTCAGATTATCCCTCTGTAGCTATGTGGGTTTCATTGGAGATGACTACTATTTCTCAGATAAGATTAGTTTGTTACAAATAATCTGTTTGCAGAATGAAAATGCAATCTGTTTTCAGAGCAATCGTGTCTAGTTTCCTGAAGTTCATTTACTTTTCTAACTACTCTTGATCCATATTTTTTAATAAGCTGTAATGAGTTTTAACATTTTCACTGTCAAACTTACCCAAGTTCAAGATATTAGCTTTTTATTCTCAATTCTTTCCCCAAATAAATGTTTTCTTTCCTCTTTGTGCCGACTGTTGCAGGAGGTAGAGAAAGGACCCAGCAGTATCTTGACAAAATGAAGCAGAAGGCAAATAAAGGACATGCAAAAAAGACATTTTAACCAAATAGACAAAAATGCCACTGCACAATTGTGATTCTCCCAGGGAAACTTGTATTTGTTAGGTGCCCTCTCTTGAAAATGGCATTAAGGAAGGTTCAGACATCCCTAGTAGTTCAAGTGGGGCTTAGCTCTTGGCATCATTAGCAAAATGCATTTTCCAACACATTTATTTTGGAGACTTTTTTAACACCCCCTCCCCCATGAGTCTTTAATCTGGTTGCCAGACCCTTTCTTAATTTTATTGTTCTGAATTTTTCTCATGTCGAAGACACTACTGGTTAAAAAGCACAGGCCCATTACGCACCTCAGCCTGGCGAGACTAGGGGGAAAAATGACTATTTACTGACATTCTCTTTTTAAGGAGATTCACTTGTTTCTCTGTTTGATCGACTGCACTGACATTCTCTCTATGTGTTGCTGCATAGTCTAACATTTAAGAATGACTTCATTCTTAAAGATGATATTTCATCTAAACACCCCCTTGGTGTGTAGTTATGTAAATAAAACCTCAGGGTTCCTGCTGTGGCACCACTCTTGATTTAAGAGCAAGCCTCCTACCCTTCCTTGTCCTACCTTTTCACATTAAGCCTTTTTGTTTTTTCAGTCTGGTAATAACTTTCTGAGACTAAAATCAAGAACCTTACGTATTTTCTTTCTGAATCCAGGTTCTTTTGACTAAGTATGGACAGAAAAAGGTTCACGGCTTAGCACAGAACCTATGCCGAGTATGACTAGAAACAATTTTCTCTCCCTTTTGCTGATCTCACTAATATATCACTTTTTAGTGGTCCACCTTGCCCTCAAAATCCCTCACCCAAACTAGTCCAGTGTTCTGTATTTTGGCTCAAGTGGTGGGCCATTTTTGCATGTCTTCAAGTCTATATGTCCACAATCCGCTTATCTTTCCATGCCTAGCTAAGTCCACAAAGCCTCTCAGGAGCCCCCTTGTCTCCTATATGAAAGTAAACTCTTCTTCTTCAAATTCTTTAGCACTTTGTACTTCTTTCTTATGCTTCTGAGCATTTTCCCCCTGTTCTCATAGTTATTTTACTGTGTGATTTCCATATTAGAAGCTAAGGTACTCGAATAGGGACCCTGTCTGATTGTATTTGTGTCTGCCCCAGTCTCTGACACAAATCCTGACACCCAGGAAATGCTCATAAATTTTGAATGCTGAAGAAAATATGGGTTAGGATCTGCTGTCTTCACAGAAGCCTTGCAAAGAGGGAATGAGCTTAAACCATGGGGGAGAAATCCTGTGTAAATAAAATTTGAGCTCTGGAGCCCCATCAGTCAAAGTCTAGGATCCTGTACTAGAGAGGGCTTAGAATTTCCTTTGTTAAAGTTTTTAAAGTAGGCTTTGGAGCTATGGATGTGGGTAGACAAGCAAGGGTGGGGTATTTAGAAGAACTCTTCAAGATTTATTATTTCTAGAAAAGCAGTCCAATTCACAGCAGGGATTCCACAAATCAAAAATCATTGCCCAAAATGTCCTAGAGGGCATTCAAGAATGAATGGGAAGCTTGACTCTACTTTGAAGAGATAACTGCTAGTGTGTTCTCTTAAATGTTGAAAATAATGAATAATAAAAATTATCAGTAACACCAGAATAACAATTCAGTTATAGTATAATGTTTAAGGCCCCAGCCCCTGAAACTTCTCAGAATATGCCTTGAAAAATCACTCATCCAAGAAAATGTATTGTGCAAGTAGGATGCTCAACTTTAGATGTCTCTCCCCATCATCTGTACTCTATTTTCAGGAGTCTCTGCCACAGTTGCATCTTCCACCAAGCCCATTGTCTTTTTCCTCCAGTATGTCATGTTAGTAAAATTGCTGTTCTTGATCTTCTTTGATTTTTCTCATAGGTGCCACTATTGCAATCATTATTGACTTATGACAAGATTCTTCCCTCTTCCTTGCTACTTAAAGTGTCACTCTTAGTTTAGCAGCATCAGGATCACCCAGGAGCTTGTTAGAAATGCAGAATCTCCACCTGACCCTACACCTATTGAATCAGAATTATCAGATTCTACATTTTAGCAGGATTCCCAGAGAAATCTGTGCACAGTGAAGGTTGGAAAACACTGCTCCAAAAGACATGTCTTCAAGTCTAGCCCAGTAATAAGCCATGCCTGAAGGCCACAATGGCAGATTGGCTGTGCTTACCCTATTAGTTTCCATACTGGCTGTTATTAACTCAGCTGGTTCTTGATCTTATTGCATTCTGTTCTGATACCCGCTTATTTACACTGTTTGGGTACCCACTCAAATTTAACTTTTGGGGTGCCTGGCCTATCTGCTTTGTTTCCTGCTTAACAATAAACATTCCCCTTTCTGGCATGGTTTTCTTGAAGATTACTAATTCTGAACCCCTGATGTCTATCTGTTATCATGGGGTACTCTCAATAGGCACCCCCTCACTACTTCTTTGCTTGGGCTTTGGTTAACAGGACCTTTCAAAAGGCATCTATTAAGAATAATTTGTGTGTGTATGTGTGTGTGTGTGTGTGTGTGCGCGCGCGCGCATGTGTAGTGCAAATGCGGCTAGATATACGCCCCCTCCCAAAGTACAGATATTAGTAAGACAACCTCTGATTGTAGCGATGTGTTTTAAGAGATAGTGGCTATCTTTTACCGACTAGACTTTTCTTAAGTGCTACATTTATCATACATAATTTTTATTAAAGAAGACTTATATGACTGATGCTCCTACTGAATTGTTAACATTTGATTCTATTTTTCTTAAAACAAATCAAGTCAAAGGGGGAAAGATATTATTTTAAAAGATTTTATCTTTGGGGGAGAGGAGAGCTTTTGAATGTCTTCTACACTGAAATTTTTTGTGTGCACAGCAAAATACTAAAAGGAAATAACTTCACTGCAAAGAAGAGAGGAACATAATGATCTTGGATGTTTTCATCATATTTTTTGAAATATTCTTCCTTCCTTTTGTAAGGTTTCATAGCGAAATAACACCCTTGTCAAAATGTCTAAGCACTCCAGCAATAGGTGATGGAGAAATGGTGACAGAGAGGAAACAGGTGATTTAGCTCACTGATATACATCCAGGGAGAGTTTCACTCTTACCTGCTCCACCAGAGCAAGTGCTTTACAACTATAGTCTCGATGAGAGTAAAAACGATTGCAGATGTCTACCTTCTCTGAAGGAGAATTTTACCTTTAATATTATTAAAAATGAGATTTCACCTATCTTTAACCTTCTCTTTGGTTACCAAGGCTTTTGTTTGAACACTGGCAGGGAAATAAAAACCAAACTATTACAGACTATTCTATGTTAGCTTATGCTAATGAGCTAAGAAATATTTCTTCCCTCTAATTTGGAAACCTCTCTCTCTCTTCCTTTCTCTCTCTTTCATTCTCCCTCCCTCCTTCCCTCCCTCTTTCTCTCTATGTGTGTATATACCTATATACACATATCTATATATATAATATATGTAAAAGGTTTATATTAATGATGATTCATGTCTCTGTCATTTAATTAGAATGAGATGATGTCAAGTCTTCTGGTGGTCCCATCAAAACTTACTGATTTCTTGTCCTTTACCCTCAGTCCACAATATATGATCATGTTAGGATTAAATAAGATAATGACAGAAGGATATGGCAGACTCTACATTGCCATACAATGTTTTTCTGTTCTGTTGAGTTGAATGTACAATATGAGGAAGAAATTTAAATAAATGCCTTATTAGCCGATAATGGCTTAATATATAAACTGGGTAAAATTTGGTTTGTGACTGCCACTTGGAACCCCTAAAAGGAGTGAATAACATGGTGTTTTGTTTGCATCAAGGTACTCCGCATAGGAGTGGCTTTTTGTTCAGGGCAGATGGTCTTCTCCTCCCTGAAGCCAGGACTGCACAGTTGTATGGCTCTACCACATCAGTACAACCTGATGGCACAGTGCAGTCTTGTGGCATTGCTGGAATCACACCACCTAGCAGGGGTCTTTCTCTGTTTTGGTGAGAAGAACTGTGTTTTTCTAAGATCCAGACCTTCCATATGCTGCTTTGAAGAAGCCATTTCCTGTCATTGTTTCAAGATCTTGTTACATTTGCCTTCTAGAGATTTCTAGAGTGTAAAAGTAACTTATAGTTTAAAAGTCTCCTGTCCAACATGGACACCTCTTGCTGCAGGTGGCTACTGAGTATTTGAAGTGTGCCTGGTCTAAATCGAGATGTGCTGTTAATGAAATATGCACCCTGTATTTCAAAGACTTAGTAAAAAAAAAAAAAAGATTGTTTTTCAGTAATAGTTTTTTATATTGGTTAATATTGAAAAGCTATTTCAGACATATTGGAGTGTTTTAGTCCATTCAGGCTGCTATAACAAGATACCATAGACTAGGTGGCTTGTAAACAACAGAAATTTATTTCTTACAGTTCTGCAGGCTGGGAAGTCCAAGATCAAGTCACTGGAGGATTCAGTAACCACTTCATTCATAGATGGCTATCTTTTTTGTTATAACCTCACATGGCAGAACAGGTAAGGGAACTCTCTTGAATCTCTTTTATTAGGGCACTAATCTCATTCATAGGGGCTCTGCCCTGGTGACCTGATTATTTCCTAAAGGCTCCACCCCCAAATACCAAAATATTGGGGATTGTGTTTCAAAATATGGATTTTGAGGGGAGACAAATGTTCAGTCAAAAGCATTGGTTAAATAAAAATGTTATTAAAATTTCTTTTCTTTGCTTTTTAAAATATGGCTACTAGAAAATTTAAAAATATATATATGTGTATTATAGAGAGAACAAAAGTTATAAGGATATAATCTATTGGTTGAATGACCATTTTGCATTTTTTTGGAATGTTTTGCACTTTGCTTTTTAAATGTCTAAGACCAATTCTAATTTTACAATATTGCTCCTGACTCACTTTTTTTTAAATCAAAGATGATTTCATAAGTATATTAGTTTCCTATTCCCACTGTAGCAAGTTACCACAAACTTGGTGACTTAGAACAACGTACATTTATTTTCTTATGGTTCTGGGGTCAGAAAGTCTGAATATCAGTTACACTGGGCTGAAATCAAGGTATTAGCAAGGCCACACCCCCCCTGGAAGATCTAGGAGAAAATCCATGTCCTCGCCTTTTCCAACTTTCTAGTGGCAATTGTGTTCCCTGGCCTGTGGCCTCTTCAAAGCCAGCAGCTTTGTTGTTAACATTTCTGAATACAGCCTCATGACAGAAATGTGATTGTGAGGTTTGCTCTCTAGTTACTCTGTTTTTATGTGGAGATTTGAGACTATCTGAAAACCATCACCCTGCTGTCATCTTCACCCTCCCAGAATCCTTCCATTCTTTCTTAATTATGTGTCAGAAGCTTATTTACACTATTGCTATGTTCAAAGACTAGTTCCGTGTGTGTGTGTGTGTGTGTGTGTGTGTGTGTACTAATTCTGAGAACTGGCTATTTTATTTACTTTTTTTATTCCTTTACCTTTATTATGCTCTTTCATGTTTATTTATTTCTTTCTCTTATTTTAAAAGTTATTCTGTTCTTTTTCTAGATTTAAATAAAATATTAGGTCATTTTTCCATCTTTCTTGTCTAATATTAAAATATTTAGGACTACAGGATTTTCTTTTTTCTGAGAATAGTTGGGTTATTTTATATAAATTAATATATATAGTTTTCCATCTTTAAAAATTATCTGCAATTATAATTTATATTTTTTTAACAAGTGGTTAGTAGAATGTCTTTTTTAATTTCTAAGGGAATGGGCTTCTCTTTAAACTTTTCTTATTAACTTATAATTTTGTTAAATTGTGGTCAGAGATACAGCTTATGAAACTTTTGTTTCAGGACTTTGAAATTTTTGTATATCCTAATCTGATAAATTATTATAGATAACTTATAGGTCTTTGAAAAGAGAATATCTTTTCTGTTTGTACAATATCAAATTGTACAATTTTATAAATGTGTATATTAAATAAATTTTAATAAATAGTTAATCAACATCATCATATCCTTGCTTATGTTTTCATTTATTTTAGCTGTCACAGACAGATGTGTTAACATTTCTGAATTTGATCACATTTCTGTCATTTCTCTCTTTGTATTTCTAATAATTTTGCTTTACATGTGTTAATGCAATATTTATCTGAGATATAAATATTCTTGACAATTATATTTTTATTGTAAATTGAACCCTTTACCTATATAAAATGGAGGTCTCTCTTGCATTTGCCTGGTATTCAACATTACTTGATAGTAATATTGTAGTCATGCTTCTATACATTTACACAATATTTTTTCCCTTATTTGTTGTGCTGATTTGTTTTAAGGTATATTTGGCAGACAATAAATAGTAAGATTTTGTTTTTTGGCCTAATCTGAGGATCTTTGAATAAAAATATTGAAAGCCATTTACATATTTTTGTTAAAACACATATTTCACACAGTTTTGGTCATCTTATTTCATTAACTTTCTTTTCTTTACTTTCTTCTTATCTTTGAGGGAGTCATTTTCTTTAAGTGGTATATGGTTTATTTTCTTTAATTTCTCCATTGTTTTGGGAAGTATATAGTCTATTAGAAATTCTACAAATCATTACTTTCATAATTGAAAAGTATTTTCTAAACTATTTTGTCTACTTTTAAAGAAGGAAGTGAAACATCTTTTGAGTCTCCTCTCCTGAAGTCAAGAAATTTCACACTTCTTAAACTCATCGTTTATTCCTATCTTCTATTCTCTAATCTTATTATTGAAGTTATTTCAAGTTGTTATCCAAATTTTTATTGTAGGATATTTTTACACTATATATTTCTCCTAAATAATAATAATAATAATAGCAAAATTTTAAAATGTTGATTGATTAATTAAACATATATTTAGATGCTGTACCAAGCACTGGATAAACATCTATGAAGAAGATATATACTATCCATGATCATATTCTAAACATTATAATCTAGAAGGTGATGGAGACAAGTAAGCAGGTTATCAATATTTCAACTAGAGGCCTAAGTGCTGTGATAGGAGATGCTCTGAAGGTGCTATAGGGGCATCTAGGAGAAACCCTAACCTGCTTTTGGTGGGTCAAAGAAGGTACGCAATACTTATAACTTTTAATTAGAAGAAGAAATGACTTCCCCTAATTTTTAGTTTCCTTTACCTAATAAAGAAGACCTTTAGATTCTCCTGACTTCTTTGTTCTTGAGTAAGTCTACAGATATAAAGGAAGGACTCAGAACATTTTATGAGGCATTGTGCCAACTGTTTTACATGAGTCCTGTATTTTGAGTCCCATAACAACCCTGTGGGAGAGATACATTTGTCCCACTTCACAGATGAAATAACTGAGGCTCAGTACGGTTAGGTAATTCTGATTGCATGACTTGGAAGTGATTCACTTCCAAAACTATCCAGCCACAGAGCCCTTGATCTTTCAGGATGCGGAAACTTAGAGTTGGAGGCTTGTTGGATGCTCTCTATTTGGAAGATAGCACCCCCAAGTTTGCTGCATCAGTTACCATATAGGAAACACTTTGCTTCTAGGAGGTGTGTGTGTGTGGAGGGGGTGGTAACAGGATTCTTCCCACCTGGTGTCTGGGTCTCACTGAATTTGTTACAAGGAATATAAGTTGTTGCTTTTTTACAAAACCTTTTTAAAAAGGGACTTTCTCATCCTAGTGAAAACTGGTGGGAGAGTTTCATTCCTTTCACCACCTCTTAGGCTATTGAAATTGGTTTTAAGACCCTGCCTCTTTAGAATAATTTTCTTATTTGTTTCATGCTCAGATTCATTCTTGAGTATGGTTCCCCTCTCAAGCAAAATATGTGGAAAGTTATTTCTTTGAATTCTGGCAGGGACACCATTTGTGGTATGCATCATTCTCTACATCTAGTAGTAAGGGAAACAGAACCACAACAGAAACCCTCTCTTCTGTATGCACAGTGAGCAAGCTGACTTCTGTGCCCTCCTAGAAATTTCCCTATGTGTTGTCACAGAAAACTGGTTATCAGTTCAGTTCCTTCTCTTGCAGAAGAGCCAGTTTTAACCCTGCCTAGTGACGCCCCTTTCTTTACTGTTATTCCTGTTAACCTGATGGTTTGCTAGTAATTAATTCTAATGGGTCCAACAGGGATCTTACCTTGCCTCCTTTAGCAAACATGACCCTGGGTATAAGCCTGACATCTCGGTCTCTCTTTCTCCACTATAGACCTTTGCAGTGAGGAGATAGCAGCTCTGCTGTCGTAAGAAGATCATGGATATCCTACTGCCTCTGATCCATCTTCCAAAAGGCTTTCTAGGAAAATTGACCTTTCAGATCAGATCTGAAGGATGAATTGAGGAGGCAAAAAGGGCTAAAGTGAGGAAAGCAGCACAGGGAGGCAGGTAGGAGCAGGGAAGAGTGTGTCGGGCCAAGGCCGGTCCTGTCCCCAAGGATTGCTGCAGAGATTCCTGAGGAGTATGTGACGCTCTTGACCATGGGCAGGGCTCCACCTCAGCATTTACTGTAACTACTGTTCTTGTGTATCTGTACATCCTGAGCAGATTGTGATCATTGTGCTTCTAGAACTTTTGAAATAAAAAGGCCCTCTTTTTGGAGGGCTTGAGCATTCATTTACCCACTCCATTCATTCATTCATTCAATCTTAAAAACTTCATTAAGTGCCTGTCCTGTACCCTCCAGAATTAAGCTTGGCCCTGGTGGTAGGCTGGGCTCTGCTCAATTTCCTACCCCTGTGCGTGTGCTTGGCTCACCACGTGGGCTCACAATTCAGAGGTGTCACAGCAGAGGGATGGCAGAGTCTCAGAAGCAAGCCTGGCTTCCAGTCTAAGGTCATGAGAGTCCTCCAGGTGGCAGTTTTCTTTAGACATGTTCTTACTGTGTGGCAGGGGAGGCTTGTTGATCAGAAGCGAGGATTTTTAATTTATTTTACCAAAAATTTTGTGGTGAAAAATCACTGGGTTAGTCCCAAAGGAGTAGGCCGCCCAGGTAGGTTATACTTTGGCACATTGGGGTGGATTTCTATTGCCATCCTGTGTAGGGGTGGGGAATCTGAGAGGCTGCTTCTTCAGAGGCTGTACTCTCAGTCTAGCAAGTGGAACCAGTAGACACTCACCAAATGCAATTACATGTCCCAAGTCCTACAATGGACAGTAGGCTGTGGAGGGTGGGGGAGACACAAAAAAAGGAGGGCCAGTTCTGTCTGGTGTGGCCAGGAAGGCAACAACTCTTAAGTATATAACAAATTATACTTTGGATAATTATTTGTTTCATATCTGACTTCCCCATTAGCATGATGTCTTGTACATGGTGGATGTTCAAAGAGTATTTGCCAAGTGAATGAATCATGGAGAAGTCAGGGGCCTGGAGCCTCTTCAGAGATATCTGAGAGGGACCAAGGGGGCAGCCAGGAGGCATGTGATATTGTGGTGCTGCCAGGAGACTCAGTTCCAGGGATCTTCAGTGAGTTCCTCAAAAAGAGCTGGGCAGAACCATAACAGCCAGAGTAGGGGAAAACCTGGCAGCTTGGAAGCCAGCCCCTTTCCAAGAATGTATTTTTGAAAGTCAGTTTCAAAACAACAAGGGGGTTATCCCAAGAAAGAGAAACTTACTTCTCAGTAGAAGCAGCAGGTACCCTCCTGGTGCTTTTCATAACATGATGGTCAGAGCTGGAAGGAAACAGAGAGCTTTCTAATTTCCACAGATAGAGAGCTTGAAACAGAGAGGGAAAGTGGCTTCTTCCAGAGCACACAGCTAGCTATGGACCACAACCAGATCTCCTGGCTCCCAGATCAATTCTTGTTTCATTACAACATACTACACTTTGGGTTGGGGCCACTGCTGGAGATGAAAAGAAATCATTAGAAAATGAATGTTTCCTGAAATATCACCTGCAATTTATTGCACTCAGAATTTCATGCTGATAAATAACCTCTTTCTCATTAACATGCAGGCTCCCTACAATTAGCACTCTCATTTGCACTATGTAAACAGCTTCTAACTGTGCCTTTTACCTCTTTGTTCAAACAAAGATTTCTGTTAGCAAAGAAACAAGAAGGAAATTAGTAGCAGGTGAGAGCTTATTTTTAATTATATTGAGATTGACTGTTGTTCCCCAAATCTTCTCTAATTCCCCCAAGATATTTATTTGCAGACCAGAGTTTTCAATCTATTAAAACAGCAGCCATTTCTGATCTTTATTTACTAAATGAAAACACAAATGGGAGCAATGGATTTCTGGCTTGGTGCCAAGGGAGGCGGTGTTGGGGGATGGTGCTGCATTCAGCTTTGATCTGAGAAGCCTAGCAATAGAAGTGAATTAGTAAGTAGAGATGTTAACAAGCATCAAGTTTGGCAGGGGATGAGCTTAGAGTCCCAAAGTCAAGGCTTTCTCGATGATAACTCCTACCTCTACAGTCTGAGGTCAAGTTTAGGTTCTTTAGCAGAAGGATTTTGTGTGTTTTCAAGATTGAGGAACTTTGTGTCTGACAATAAGGACTGGCTTAGAGCATCTTATGGTTAGAACTTATCCAGGATTATCTACTGCAACTTTTCACCAAGGGCAAGAACCCCTTTTTAAAATATGAAAACTGATGTTGTAGGAGTCATCATTTCACTTATTAATGTGCTCTGTTCTGAAATTTGTCTTCCCCTGGATGGACATCTTAAGGAAACTATTCTCGCTTTTACATGACAATCCGATTTCAATATAGACATCTGAAGACAGGTCATGTCCCCTGAGTCTGCTCCAGTCTATATATGCCAAGTTTCTTTAACTATTTTTAATGGGATGTGGTTTCCATTACTTTGGTCTGTTTCCCTCAGACACACTATAGGTGGCAAAGCCCACCTACAGTGAGCTGTAGAATTGAATATAATGCTCCAAGCATTTACCTGATCAGTGCAAAGTTAATATAAGCCTAAAAACCCTGATACTCAAAGGCCATCCTCCCAGATGAGGACCTCTTCTGCCCACTGTTCTCTTGCAAGCTTCCATCTATTTGAGGAGCACATTAGAATACTCTAGACTTCATTTAAAACTCACCAACCTTTCCTAGGAACAAGAAAGCCCTCTTGGATGAAGAGTCAGTTATCACATTTGAGTACATTATATTTAGCATTTCTGGGCTATTTCCATTAGTTAGTTAAATAATTTGCCTCTTATAAAATGTTTAATTTTACAAAGAACTTTCACAATACTTCCAAGAGACAGTCAAGATCAAGGTTGTTAACCCCATTTCACAAATGAGGAAACCAGACCTACAGAGGTGATGACTTAGGGAAGGCTGGACAGAGTTGGGAACCCCAGTTCCTGACTGTAAGTACACACCTTGTTTTTTACTATACCATAGGTGGCTCAGATAATTGAGTCTAGAGGGAACAACTGAGCTTCTGGAGAAACTGGAGAAAGACCTTGGTTCTTCCAGTCTGTCAAGTAGAGCAGTTCTTTTGGAACCTTCATCTTCTGTCATGTGTTCAATGAGTCAGGTTGATGTGAGCCCCAGATTCGCCCACATTTACAAACTGAATAGAGAAGGTGACTTTCTGAAATTTAAGGTAATGCTTGAATCGAAATTATTTATATTGCAATAATTTTTGCTCTGACTACTTGTAGGTCATGTAATTCAAAGCTACATTTTAAAAGAATTCTTAAAGAACCTAAGAGTAGAAAGAGAAACAATTATACCTAGAAATCTAAGCCAAGAAGAGTTACTATCAGCTTTCAGTTTCCTAGTGTCCAAGGCAAGAATTGAAATGTAATGGGTTATTACCTAACTCTTCTTTTCTTACAACAGGAAGCAACCAATTAGAGAGAAGTGACACCTGAACCAACTGGAATCTCTCACTTTCATCTTCGTGCAAACAATTCTGAACAGCATAATAATGATCCATGACTTCAATCATAATTTATAAACTGTTGGAGATTCCATTCAAGTGGTCTAGGTGTGTTTCGAGGATCCACACTTTGAAATTGCTCCCAGATACTTGCAGTAATCAACTAAATTAGGGAACTACTACTTCGAGATGCTTGTTAGAAATGCAGATTTCCTGCTCTGCCCCAGAGATCCCTGTGCTCTGGGTTCTTACCTCTTCGCTGGGCTTTTGATCAGGCAGTAAGTAGCTTGTTAGCTAATATTTGGGGTCAGGAAGGCAGACATTCTTTACAGCAAGGACACAGCAGCAATGATGTGTTCATCTCACAGGGATGTGGATTTGCAATCTCACTGAGACAGAGGATTTTCCTCCTTTTCATGGACTAGTCAGGATTACCAAAAGCATGGCCCAGACTTCTCATTTAGGTAGCAGTTTTAGTTCTGTTTTTGGAGGAGGCTCCTGTCAGAAGCTTAACATGGATTCTATGATTCCTCATAATATTGCAGTTATATGGTCTCTCTGTACAACTCAATGAACCTCCACCTAACCTGCTAAATTCACCTGTTAGAGTTATTTTAAATTGTGCATCTGTATGCTGAAGAGTGTCTGCACATTAGAATTAATGTCAGTCTTGAAAATGATAAATATGATTCTAATGGCTCCTCTGAGAAGCTTCACTAGGGTACCCTTTTATTGTCTGCTGTCTCAAAGGCTTAAATCTCTTTTTCTGCTTTCAGTTCATAGGATAAAAACACGTGAAATCACTGAGATTTATACAGGCAGATTTGGCAGCTCTTTCATTTTTTACTTGGACTGTCAGATGTAAATCAATGTTACAACACTCTTTCTAAGAACGTGTTAGAATATGCATGTGTTTGAGGAGCAGACATGGTATTTCTATTATAATTTTGTTTGTTAGGTGTGATCTGAATTGTTTGGCTTTGTTTTATAACATTCACAATTTGTGGTTATTTAATTACTTCTCCTTTGTTATCTCTATCTAGTGACTGTCATATTCTTTTTTTTTTGCCTCAGTGTCTACTCCTGCCCAGAATGCCCACCCCTTCCTCCCCATCCTTTAAGACTTAACTCTGGTACCACTTTCTCAATAAAGCCTTTTCTGATATCTCTACTGTTAGTGCTCTTCCTTAAACTTCCTCAAAACTTATTGCCAAGACCACATAACATTTTAGTGTACATTTCTAGTTATTAACCATATGTACCATTCTATCTAGCACTGTATTCTAAATTGCTCTTTTGGCCATCAGTTTCACATGTATATCCTATCTTCCCAATTAGATTTTGAGCTCACTGTGGACAGAATTCACATTTTATATATCTTTTTTTCACTGCCCCTTCCCCAATGGTGTGTGCTCACGGCTACACACATGTAGATATGTCTTGTTCAGGCTGTTATAGCAAATAAATGGCTGCCTTTTTGTTGGATCCTCACATGATTCAGAGAGATGAAGCAAGTTTTATCATGTCTCTTCCATAGGGGCACTGATTTGTCATGAGAGCTCTATCTTCATGACCCAGCTACCTCTCAAAGCCCTCATCTCCAAATACCATCACACTGGGGGTTAGAGTTCAGTTACATAAACTTTGGGGCAACATAAACATTCAGTTTATAACAAGGTGTTTAGGGCATGATTGATTGTTTTACTCTCTCACCATTATAATTTGTAAAGACTTCTATTTGCAAATCAATTAAAGGAGCAGCAAGGATCATTTCATCACAAACTCCGTGAAGGTAAGAACCACGTATGCTCTTTTTATCCCTATGTCTCCAGTGTACGTCTTCGACAACTTGAACAGTTGCTGAATTTGTTGAATGACTTTTTTTCTCTAACCCTGATCTCACCTGAATACATCTCATATGAATCTTATGTGTAGAAATAGAAAGCAAAATTTTTATTTCTGGTAAGATAGAAGCTTTAGAGTTTGGAATAAGCTGGGACCTATTATTTTCTCCCTGCTTTCTAAGCTCATCTCTCCCTGTCACAAACTTACAAAACTGAAGAGGCAAAGAGGAAGCTCTGATTCTATGGCACCCCAAAGAATTTTAAATCTTTTTATATCCTCCTACTATCCAGAGTCTAACATGGAAAATTCCAATCCACATAGGTTTTATTTACCAAAAAGGTAAAATCAAATTCCTGTTAAGAATGTCCCAAATACAGAGGAAGGATTCTATAGCCATGAGAACAAAGAAAAGTCATTGTGTAATCATCTTGCCCTTAAACTCTGGGGGAATAAAAGCAGGAACAAACATATTTGAAAACCTTCCACTCTTGAGTTTTCATATTAGATGTGCAGGTTTATTACAAGGAAATGTGGGAATGCCCCTTCAGGAGCTACTCAGTCACCCAGACTTCCATTTCTTCAGTACACATTTCCCATCTGGTCTCAAGCAGCTCAAGAGAACTGCTAAGGGCTGGTGTCCCTCTGTTTATTCGACTCAAGAGGATTTGGTTGGGTCAGCTCGCCAAGATTCCCTCAGTATGGAATACCTCATGGACATTAGTCTTTATGGGTCCTGCTTATGTAAGATCCTCAGCATGGGTACTAGCTACTTTCCAATGCACTGTTATGAGGATAGCAGTTTTGGTTTCACTTCTATAGTAAGTGTGTTTAGAGGAGAATAGCAAGAGAAAGCAAGAAAATTGGTTGGGTCTACTTCCCTTCGCATGAGTTTGGCAGCTACTTCAGGCTTTATGGATTGTTCTTCTATATATCTAGCCCAAGACCTGTTGGAGGTTTTGGGGGCAAAAGTAACATTACTGAGCATGGCAGGGGCAGGAGAAGCAGTGACCAGTGTACAGGGAGGAGGCCAGGGAAGACTTTGGGCTGAGCTTCTTGACATAGGCCCAGGGGTTATGCAGGAAACGTATAGGTTTCAGATAAGACAACTAGAAACTGGGAGTGGCTATTCTTTCCTTTATTGGGAAGCAATCTCATTCCACTTTTCCCACACACTTAGGGGTGATTCATAAACAATTTCATTCCAGGTCAAGGGACCAGGGCTCATGTATTAGAAGGTTATATTTCTGTCTCTTGATGTGTCACTGACTAGTCTCTATGAGGATTTAAGGCAGTTGGCAATAGTAACGAGGATGAGTAGATAGCTCAAAACCATGACCTATGAAACACTATTAAAAGTCTTTTTTGTCTTCAGATATCTGAAGTCCACCATGGAGAGGAGTTAGATTGAATCCATGATACCTCAGAAGACATAATGAGAACCAATGGGGAGAAGATGCAGGGAGGTAGATTTGTTCTCAATAAGAGGAATTACTTATAACTGAATCTGTTCAAAGATAGCCTCACTGTCTCATGGAACAGTGAGTTCCCCATTTCTAGAAGTGTTTGAAAAAAGTCTAGTGGCCATTCACTAGGAATGTTGGGGAAGAAATTCTCTTTAAAAAGTAACAATATGAAAGACTGATATGTTCTACTTTGTCTTTGGTTTCTGTGGTAAAGGCTTAAGAAATGACAATGACAAGAACAGAGATAGACCTTTCTCCTTCCAGAGCCTCATTTGCCTTCCTTTCAAAATGAGATGGCTGGGCCACGTAACCTTGACATTCAGGTGGGCACTGGCATTCTGTGCTCATGCAAACAAACCAGGTAGTTTACCATTCCAGTTTTGAAGTCATGTCACTAAGAGCATATCCAGGTGGTGTGTCAGGTTCTTTGAGTACCCTAATTCTTGTCCTAAGGGAGAAGAGAGGAAGAAAGTTCAGCTTTGGTTCCCGTAACCTTACATGAGTTCTATCAATCAAAGACCTGGGAGATTTTCTTGGCTTACTGCCAATTTTCTTGTCCCTTTCACATCTTATCCTTATCTGTGTGCACCAGGGGCCTCAGTGAAGCCCCAAGAGACATTGGTGCCCAGCACAAGGGAGCTAAAGTCTTTGATGAAGCAGTTGAGGACTGACTCTGTTCTGATAGTGCTGGGATTTTGGCTCTGATCATTTGACGACTTCCTAAATTGGAACTTATAG